>CM069872.1:23750000-26150000 GCA_036172665.1 Prosopocoilus inquinatus | reverse complement strand
GATACGAAGTTTTCGGACGCAGCAGAAGCTGGAAATAGTTTTAAACGAAACAACACGCATTAGCGATGTTCCTGTGATGTATCTAATCGATCCTTACTCATCTATCATGTTATTTGACGTTTCGATGGACTCTAGTAACTCTGATGTGAGATACGACGTTTTCGGACGCAGCAGAAGCTGGAAATAGTTTTAAACGAAACAACACGTATTAGCGTTGTTCCTGTGATGTATCTAATCGATACTTACTCATCTATCATGTTATTTGACGTTTGGATGGACTCCAGTAACTCTGATGTGAGATACAAAGTTCTCGGACGCAGCAGTAGCTGGAAATAGTTTTAAACGAAACAACACGCATTAGCGATGTTCCTGTGATGTATCAATCGATCCTTACTCATCTATCATGTTATTTGTCGTTTCGATGGCCTCCAGTAACTCTGATGTGAGATACGACGTTTTCGGACGCAGCAGAAGCTGGAAATAGTTTTAAACGAAACAACACGCATTAGCGATGTTCCTGTGATGTATCTAATCGATCCTTACTCATCTATCATGTTATTTTACGTTTGGATGGACTCCAGTAACTCTGATGTGAGATACAAAGTTTTTGGACGCAGCAGAAGCTGGAAATAGTTTTAAACGAAACAACACGCATTAGCGATGTTCCTGTGATGTATCTAATCGATCCTTACTTATCTACTATGTTATTTTACCTTTGGATGGACTCCAGTAACTCTGATGTGAGATACAAAGTTCTTGGACGCAGCAGGAGCTGGAAATAGTTTTAAACGAAACAACACGCATTAGCGTTGTTCCTGTGATGTATCTAATCGATCCTTACTCATCTATCATGTTATTTTACGTTTGGATGGACTCCAGTAACTCTGATGTGAGATACAAAGTTTATCGGAAGCAGCAGAAGCTGCAAATAGTTTTAAATGAAACAACACGCATTAGCGTTGTTCCTGTGATGTATCTTATCGATCCTTACTCATCTATCATGTTATTTGACGTTTGGACGGACACCAGTAACTCTGATGTGAGATACAAAGTTCTAGGACGCAGCAGAAGCTGGAAATAGTTTTGAACGAAACAACACGTATTAGCGTTGTTCCTGTGATGTATCTAAACGATCCTTAATTATCTAACATGTTATTTGACGTTTGGATGGACTCCAGTAAGTCTGATGTGAGATACGACGTTTTCGGACGCAGCAGCAACTGGAAATAGTTTTAAACGAAACAACACGTATTAGCGTTGTTCCTGTGATGTATCTAATCGATACTTACTCATCTATCATGTTATTTGACGTTTGGATGGACTCCAGTAACTCTGACGTAAGATACAAAGTTCTCGGACGCAGCAGTAGCTGGAAATAATTTTGAACGAAACAACACGTATTAGCGTTGTTCCTGTGATGTATCTAAGCGATCCTTACTTATCTAACATGTTATTTGACGTTTCGATGGACTCCAGTAACTCTGATGTGAGATACGACGTTTTCGGACGCAGCAGAAGCTGGAAATAGTTTTAAACGAAACAACACGCATTAGCGATGTTCCTGTGATGTATCTAATCGATCCTTACTCATCTATCATGTTATTTTACGTTTGGATGGACTCCAGTAACTCTGATGTGAGATACAAAGTTTTTGGACGCAGCAGAAGCTGGAAATAATTTTAAACGAAACAACACGCATTAGCGATGTTCCTGTGATGTATCTAATCGATCCTTACTTATCTACTATGTTATTTTACGTTTGGATGGACTCCAGTAACTCTGATGTGAGATACAAAGTTTTCGGACGCAGCAGAAGCTGGAAATAGTTTTAAACGAAACAACACGTATTAGCGTTGTTCCTGTGATGTATCTAATCGATACTTACTCATCTATCATGTTATTTGACGTTTGGATGGACTCCAGTAACTCTGATGTGAGATACAAAGTTCTCGGACGCAGCAGTAGCTGGAAATAGTTTTAAACGAAACAACACGCATTAGCGATGTTCCTGTGATGTATCAATCGATCCTTACTCATCTATCATGTTATTTGTCGTTTCGATGGCCTCCAGTAACTCTGATGTGAGATACGACGTTTTCGGACGCAGCAGAAGCTGGAAATAGTTTTAAACGAAACAACACGCATTAGCGATGTTCCTGTGATGTATCTAATCGATCCTTACTCATCTATCATGTTATTTTACGTTTGGATGGACTCCAGTAACTCTGATGTGAGATACAAAGTTTTTGGACGCAGCAGAAGCTGGAAATAGTTTTAAACGAAACAACACGCATTAGCGATGTTCCTGTGATGTATCTAATCGATCCTTACTTATCTACTATGTTATTTTACCTTTGGATGGACTCCAGTAACTCTGATGTGAGATACAAAGTTCTTGGACGCAGCAGGAGCTGGAAATAGTTTTAAACGAAACAACACGCATTAGCGTTGTTCCTGTGATGTATCTAATCGATCCTTACTCATCTATCATGTTATTTTACGTTTGGATGGACTCCAGTAACTCTGATGTGAGATACAAAGTTTATCGGAAGCAGCAGAAGCTGCAAATAGTTTCAAATGAAACAACACGCATTAGCGTTGTTCCTGTGATGTATCTTATCGATCCTTACTCATCTATCATGTTATTTGACGTTTGGACGGACACCAGTAACTCTGATGTGAGATACAAAGTTCTAGGACGCAGCAGAAGCTGGAAATAGTTTTGAACGAAACAACACGTATTAGCGTTGTTCCTGTGATGTATCTAAACGATCCTTAATTATCTAACATGTTATTTGACGTTTGGATGGACTCCAGTAAGTCTGATGTGAGATACGACGTTTTCGGACGCAGCAGCAACTGGAAATAGTTTTAAACGAAACAGCACGTATTAGCGTTGTTCCTGTGATGTATCTAATCGATACTTACTCATCTATCATGTTATTTGACGTTTGGATGGACTCCAGTAACTCTGATGTAAGATACAAATTTCTCGGACGCAGCAGTAGCTGGAAATAATTTTGAACGAAACAACACGTATTAGCGTTGTTCCTGTGATGTATCTAAGCGATCCTTACTTATCTAACATGTTATTTGACGTTTCGATGGACTCCAGTAACTCTGATTTGAGATACGACGTTTTCGGACGCAGCAGAAGCTGGAAATAGTTTTAAACGAAACAACACGCATTAGCGATGTTCCTGTGATGTATCTAATCGATCCTTACTCATCTATCATGTTATTTTACGTTTGGATGGACTCCAGTAACTCTGATGTGAGATACAAAGTTTTTGGACGCAGCAGAAGCTGGAAATAATTTTAAACGAAACAACACGCATTAGCGATGTTCCTGTGATGTATCTAATCGATCCTTACTTATCTACTATGTTATTTTACGTTTGGATGGACTCCAGTAACTCTGATGTGAGATACAAAGTTTTTGGACGCAGCAGGAGCTGGAAATAGTTTTAAACGAAACAACACGCATTAGCGTTGTTCCTGTGATGTATCTAATCGATCCTTACTCATCTATCATGTTATTTGACGTTTCGATGGACTCTAGTAACTCTGATGTGAGATACGACGTTTTCGGACGCAGCAGAAGCTGGAAATAGTTTTAAACGAAACAACACGCATTAGCGATGTTCCTGTGATGTATCTAATCGATCCTTACTCATCTATCATGTTATTTTACGTTTGGATGGACTCCAATAACTCTGATGTGAGATACAAAGTTCTCGGACGCAGCAGTAGCTGGAAATAATTTTGAACGAAACAACACGTATTAGCGTTGTTCCTGTGATGTATCTAAGCGATCCTTACTTATCTAACATGTTATTTGACGATTCGATGGACTCCAGTAACTCTGATGTGAGATACGACGTTTTCGGACGCAGCAGAAGCTGGAAATAGTTTTAAACGAAACAAATCGCATTAGCGATGTTCCTGTGATGTATCAATCGATCCTTACTCATCTATCATGTTATTTGTCGATTCGATGGCCTCCAGTAACTCTGATGTGAGATACGACGTTTTCGGACGCAGCAGAAGCTGGAAATAGTTTTAAGCGAAACAACACGCATTAGCGATGTTCCTGTGATGTATCTAATCGATCCTTACTCATCTATCATGTTATTTTACGTTTGGATGGACTCCAGTAACTCTGATGTGAGATACAAAGTTTTTGGACGCAGCAGGAGCTGGAAATAGTTTTAAACGAAACAACACGCATTAGCGTTGTTCCTGTGATGTATCTAATCGATCCTTACTCATCTATCATGTTATTTGACGTTTCGATGGACTCTAGTAATTCTGAAGAGAGATACGAAGTTTTTGGACGCAGCAGGAGCTGGAAATAGTTTTAAACGAAATAACACGTATTAGCGTTGTTCCTGTGATGTATCTAATCGATCCTTACTTATATAGCATGTTATTTGACGTTTAAATGGACTCCAGTAACTCTGATGTGAGATACAAAGTTCTCGGACGCAGCAGAAGCTGGAAATAGTTTTGAACGAAACAACACGTATTAGCGTTGTTCCTGTGATGTATCTAATCGATCCTTACTTATCTACTACGTTATTTGACGTTTCGATGGACTCCAGTAACTCTGATGTGAGATACGAAATTTTTGGACGCAGCAGGAGCTGGAAATAGTTTTAAACGAAACAACACGCATTAGCGATGTTCCTGTGATGTATCAATCGATCCTTACTCATCTATCATGCTATTTGTCGTTTCGATGGCCTCCAGTAACTCTGATGTGAGATACGACGTTTTCGGACGCAGCAGAAGCTGGAAATAGTTTTAAACGAAACAACACGCATTAGCGTTGTTCCTGTGATGTATCTAATCGATCCTTACTCATCTATCATGTTATTTGACGTTTCGATGGACTCTAGTAATTCTGAAGAGAGATACGAAGTTTTTGGACGCAGCAGGAGCTGGAAATAGTTTTAAGCGAAATAGCACGTATTAGCGTTGTTCCTGTGATGTATCTAATCGATCCTTACTTATATAGCATGTTATTTGACGTTTGAATGGACTCCAGTAACTCTGATGTGAGATACAAAGTTCTCGGACGCAGCAGAAGCTGGAAATAGTTTTGAACGAAACAACACGTATTAGCGTTGTTCCTGTGATGTATCTAATCGATCCTTACTTATCTACTATGTTATTTGACGTTTCGATGTACTCCAGTAACTCTGATGTGAGATACAAAGTTTATCGGAAGCAGCAGAAGCTGCAAATAGTTTTAAATGAAACAACACGCATTAGCGTTGTTCCTGTGATGTATCTTATCGATCCTTACTCATCTATCATGTTATTTGACGTTTCGATGGACTCTAGTAACTCTGATGTGAGATACGACGTTTTCGGACGCAGCAGAAGCTGGAAATAGTTTTAAACGAAACAACACGCATTAGCGATGTTCCTGTGATGTATCTAATCGATCCTTACTCATCTATCATGTTATTTTACGTTTGGATGGACTCCAGTAACTCTGATGTGAGATACAAATTTTTTGGACGCAGCAGAAGCTGGAAATAGTTTTAAACGAAACAACACGCATTAGCGATGTTCCTGTGATGTATCTAATCGATCCTTACTTATCTACTATGTTATTTTACCTTTGGATGGACTCCAGTAACTCTGATGTGAGATACAAAGTTCTTGGACGCAGCAGGAGCTGGAAATAGTTTTAAACGAAACAACACGCATTAGCGTTGTTCCTGTGATGTATCTAATCGATCCTTACTCATCTATCATGTTATTTTACGTTTGGATGGACTCCAGTAACTCTGATGTGAGATACAAAGTTTATCGGAAGCAGCAGAAGCTGCAAATAGTTTTAAATGAAACAACACGCATTAGCGTTGTTCCTGTGATGTATCTTATCGATCCTTACACATCTATCATGTTATTTGACGTTTGGACTGACACCAGTAACTCTGATGTGAGATACAAAGTTCTAGGACGCAGCAGAAGCTGGAAATAGTTTTGAACGAAACAACACGTATTAGCGTTGTTCCTGTGATGTATCTAAACGATCCTTAATTATCTAACATGTTATTTGACGTTTGGATGGACTCCAGTAAGTCTGATGTGAGATACGACGTTTTCGGACGCAGCAGCAACTGGAAATAGTTTTAAACGAAACAACACGTATTAGCGTTGTTCCTGTGATGTATCTAATCGATACTTACTCATCTATCATGTTATTTGACGTTTGGATGGACTCCAGTAACTCTGATGTGAGATACAAAGTTCTCGGACGCAGCAGTAGCTGGAAATAGTTTTAAACGAAACAACACGCATTAGCGATGTTCCTGTGATGTATCAATCGATCCTTACTCATCTATCATGTTATTTGTCGTTTCGATGGCCTCCAGTAACTCTGATGTGAGATACGACGTTTTCGGACGCAGCAGAAGCTGGAAATAGCTTTAAACGAAACAACACGCATTAGCGATGTTCCTGTGATGTATCTAATCGATCCTTACTCATCTATCATGTTATTTTACGTTTGGATGGACTCCAGTAACTCTGATGTGAGATACAAATTTTTTGGACGCAGCAGAAGCTGGAAATAGTTTTAAACGAAACAACACGCATTAGCGATGTTCCTGTGATGTATCTAATCGATCCTTACTTATCTACTATGTTATTTGACGTTTCGATGGACTCCAGTAACTCTGATGTGAGATACGAAATTTTTGGACGCAGCAGGAGCTGGAAATAGTTTTAAACGAAACAACACGCATTAGCGATGTTCCTGTGATGTATCAATCGATCCTTACTCATCTATCATGCTATTTGTCGTTTCGATGGCCTCCAGTAACTCTGATGTGAGATACGACGTTTTCGGACGCAGCAGAAGCTGGAAATAGTTTTAAACGAAACAACACGCATTAGCGTTGTTCCTGTGATGTATCTAATCGATCCTTACTCATCTATCATGTTATTTGACGTTTCGATGGACTCTAGTAATTCTGAAGAGAGATACGAAGTTTTTGGACGCAGCAGGAGCTGGAAATAGTTTTAAGCGAAATAGCACGTATTAGCGTTGTTCCTGTGATGTATCTAATCGATCCTTACTTATATAGCATGTTATTTGACGTTTGAATGGACTCCAGTAACTCTGATGTGAGATACAAAGTTCTCGGACGCAGCAGAAGCTGGAAATAGTTTTGAACGAAACAACACGTATTAGCGTTGTTCCTGTGATGTATCTAATCGATCCTTACTTATCTACTATGTTATTTGACGTTTCGATGTACTCCAGTAACTCTGATGTGAGATACAAAGTTTATCGGAAGCAGCAGAAGCTGCAAATAGTTTTAAATGAAACAACACGCATTAGCGTTGTTCCTGTGATGTATCTTATCGATCCTTACTCATCTATCATGTTATTTGACGTTTCGATGGACTCTAGTAACTCTGATGTGAGATACGAAGTTTTTGGACTCAGCAGGAGCTGGAAATAGTTTTAAACGAAACAACACGCATTAGCGATGTTCCTGTGATGTATCAATCGATCCTTACTCATCTATCATGTTATTTGTCGTTTCGATGGCCTCCAGTAACTCTGATGTGAGATACGACGTTTTCGGACGCAGCAGAAGCTGGAAATAGTTTTAAACGAAACAACACGCATTAGCGATGTTCCTGTGATGTATCTAATCGATCCTTACTTATCTACTATGTTATTTTACGTTTGGATGGACTCCAGTAACTCTGATGTGAGATACAAAGTTTTTGGACGCAGCAGGAGCTGGAAATAGTTTTAAACGAAACAACACGCATTAGCGTTGTTCCTGTGATGTATCTAATCGATCCTTACTCATCTGTCATGTTATTTGACGTTTCGATGGACTCTAGTAATTCTGAAGAGAGATACGAAGTTTTTGGACGCAGCAGGAGCTGGAAATAGTTTTAAACGAAATAACACGTATTAGCGTTGTTCCTGTGATGTATCTAATCGATCCTTACTTATATAGCATGTTATTTGACTTTTGAATGGACTCCAGTAACTCTGATGTGAGATACAAAGTTCTCGGACGCAGCAGAAGCTGGAAATAGTTTTGAACGAAACAACACGTATTAGCGTTGTTCCTGTGATGTATCTAATCGATCCTTACTTATCTACTATGTTATTTGACGTTTCGATGGACTCCAGTAACTCTGATGTGAGATACGAAATTTTTGGACGCAGCTGAAGCTGGAGATAGTTTTAAACGAAACAACACGTATTAGCGTTGTTCCTGTGCTGTATCTAATCGATCCTTACTTATCTATCATGTTATTTGTCGTTTCGATGGACTCCAGTAACTCTGATGTGAGATACGACGTTTTCGGACGCAGCAGAAGCTGGAAATAGTTTTAAACTAAGCAACACGCATTGGCCATGTTCCTGTGATGTATCTAATCGATCCTTACTCATCTATCATGTTATTTTACGTTTGGATGAACTCCAGTAACTCCGATGTGAGATACAAAGTTTTTGGACGCAGCAGGAGCTGGAAATAGTTTTAAACGAAACAACACGTATTAGCGTTGTTCCTGTGATGTATCCAATCGATCCTTACTTATCTACTATGTTATTTGACGTTTCGATGGACTCCAGTAACTCTGATGTGAGATACGAAATTTTCGGACGCAGCAGAAGCTGGAAATAGTTTTAAACGAAACAACACGCATTAGCGTTGTTCCTGTGATGTATCTAATCGATCCTTACTCATCTATCATGTTATTTCACGTTTGGATGGACTCCAGTATCTCTGATGTGAGATACAAAGTTCTCGGACGCAGCAGAAGCTGGAAATAGTTTTGAACGAAACAACACGTATTAGCGTTGTTCCTGTGATGTATCTAAACGATCCTTACTTATCTAACATGTTATTTGACGTTTGGATGGACTCCAGTAACTCTGATGTGAGATACAAAGTTTTTGGACGCAGCAGAAGCTGGAAATAGTTTTAAACGAAACAACACGCATTAGCGATGTTCCTGTGATGTATCTAATCGATCCTTACTTATCTACTATATTATTTTACGTTTGGATGGACTCCAGTAACTCTGATGTGAGATACAAAGTATTTGGACGCAGCAGGCGCTGGAAATAGTTTTAAACGAAACAACACGCATTAGCGTTGTTCCTGTGATGTATCTAATCGATCCTTACTCATCTGTCATGTTATTTGACGTTTCGATGGACTCTAGTAATTCTGATGTGAGATACGAAGTTTTTGGACGCAGCAGGAGCTGGAAATAGTTTTAAACGAAACAACACGTATTAGCGTTGTTCCTGTGATGTATCTAATCGATCCTTACTCATCTATCATGTTATTTGACGTTTGGATGGACTCCAGTAACTCTGATGTGAGATACAAAGTTTATCGGAAGCAGCAGAAGCTGCAAATAGTTTTAAATGAAACAACACGCATTAGCGTTGTTCCTGTGATGTATCTTATCGATCCTTACTCATCTATCATGTTATTTGACGTTTGGACGGACACCAGTAACTCTGATGTGAGATACAAAGTTCTAAGACGCAGCAGAAGCTGGAAATAGTTTTGAACGAAACAACACGTATTAGCGTTGTTCCTGTGATGTATCTAAACGATCCTTAATTATCTAACATGTTATTTGACGTTTGGATGGACTCCAGTAAGTCTGATGTGAGATACGACGTTTTCGGACGCAGCAGCAACTGGAAATAGTTTTAAACGAAACAACACGTATTAACGTTGTTCCTGTGATGTATCTAATCGATCCTTACTCATCTATCATGTTATTTTACGTTTGGATGAACTCCAGTAACTCCGATGTGAGATACAAAGTTTTTGGACGCAGCAGGAGCTGGAAATAGTTTTAAACGAAACAACACGTATTAGCGTTGTTCCTGTGATGTATCCAATCGATCCTTACTTATCTACTATGTTATTTGACGTTTCGATGGACTCCAGTAACTCTGATGTGAGATACGAAATTTTCGGACGCAGCAGAAGCTGGAAATAGTTTTAAACGAAACAACACGCATTAGCGTTGTTCCTGTGATGTATCTAATCGATCCTTACTCATCTATCATGTTATTTCACGTTTGGATGGACTCCAGTATCTCTGATGTGAGATACAAAGTTCTCGGACGCAGCAGAAGCTGGAAATAGTTTTGAACGAAACAACACGTATTAGCGTTGTTCCTGTGATGTATCTAAACGATCCTTACTTATCTAACATGTTATTTGACGTTTGGATGGACTCCAGTAACTCTGATGTGAGATACAAAGTTTTTGGACGCAGCAGAAGCTGGAAATAGTTTTAAACGAAACAACACGCATTAGCGATGTTCCTGTGATGTATCTAATCGATCCTTACTTATCTACTATGTTATTTTACGTTTGGATGGACTCCAGTAACTCTGATGTGAGATACAAAGTATTTGGACGCAGCAGGCGCTGGAAATAGTTTTAAACGAAACAACACGCATTAGCGTTGTTCCTGTGATGTATCTAATCGATCCTTACTCATCTGTCATGTTATTTGACGTTTCGATGGACTCTAGTAATTCTGATGTGAGATACGAAGTTTTTGGACGCAGCAGGAGCTGGAAATAGTTTTAAACGAAACAACACGTATTAGCGTTGTTCCTGTGATGTATCTAATCGATCCTTACTCATCTATCATGTTATTTGACGTTTGGATGGACTCCAGTAACTCTGATGTGAGATACAAAGTTTATCGGAAGCAGCAGAAGCTGCAAATAGTTTTAAATGAAACAACACGCATTAGCGTTGTTCCTGTGATGTATCTTATCGATCCTTACTCATCTATCATGTTATTTGACGTTTGGACGGACACCAGTAACTCTGATGTGAGATACAAAGTTCTAGGACGCAGCAGAAGCTGGAAATAGTTTTGAACGAAACAACACGTATTAGCGTTGTTCCTGTGATGTATCTAAACGATCCTTAATTATCTAACATGTTATTTGACGTTTGGATGGACTCCAGTAAGTCTGATGTGAGATACGACGTTTTCGGACGCAGCAGCAACTGGAAATAGTTTTAAACGAAACAACACGTATTAACGTTGTTCCTGTGATGTATCTAATCGATACTTACTCATCTATCATGTTATTTGACGTTTGGATGGACTCCAGTAACTCTGATGTGAGATACAAAGTTCTCGGACGCAGCAGTAGCTGGAAATAATTTTGAACGAAACAACACGTATTAGCGTTGTTCCTGTGATGTATCTAAGCGATCCTTACTTATCTAACATGTTATTTGACGTTTCGATGGACTCCAGTAACTCTGATGTGAGATACGACGTTTTCGGACGCAGCAGAAGCTGGAAATAGTTTTAAACGAAACAACACGCATTAGCGATGTTCCTGTGATGTATCAATCGATCCTTACTCATCTATCATGTTATTTGTCGTTTCGATGGCCTCCAGTAACTCTGATGTGAGATACGACGTTTTCGGACGCAGCAGAAGCTGGAAATAGTTTTAAACGAAACAACACGCATTAGCGATGTTCCTGTGATGTATCTAATCGATCCTTACTTATCTACTATGTTATTTTACGTTTGGATGGACTCCAGTAACTCTGATGTGAGATACAAAGTTTTTGGACTCAGCAGGTGCTGGAAATAGTTTTAAACGAAACAACACGCATTAGCGTTGTTCCTGTGATGTATCTAATCGATCCTTACTCATCTATCATGTTATTTGACGTTTCGATGGACTCTAGTAATTCTGAAGAGAGATACGAAGTTTTTGGACGCAGCAGGAGCTGGAAATAGTTTTAAACGAAATAACACGTATTAGCGTTGTTCCTGTGATGTATCTAATCGATCCTTACTTATATAGCATGTTATTTGACGTTTGAATGGACTCCAGTAACTCTGATGTGAGATACAAAGTTCTCGGACGCAGCAGAAGCTGGAAATAATTTTGAACGAAACAACACGTATTAGCGTTGTTCCTGTGATGTATCTAATCGATCCTTACTTATCTACTATGTTATTTGACGTTTCGATGGACTCCAGTAACTCTGATGTGAGATACGAAGTTTTTGGACGCAGCAGGAGCTGGAAATAGTTTTAAACGAAACAACACGTATTAGCGTTGTTCCTGTGATGTATCTAATCGATCCTTACTCATCTATCATGTTATTTGACGTTTGGATGGACTCCAGTAACTCTGATGTGAGTTACAAAGTTTATCGGAAGCAGCAGAAGCTGCAAATAGTTTTAAATGAAACAACACGCATTAGCGTTGTTCCTGTGATGTATCTTATCGATCCTTACTCATCTATCATGTTATTTGACGTTTGGACGGACACCAGTAACTCTGATGTGAGATACAAAGTTCTAGGACGCAGGAGAAGCTGGAAATAGTTTTGAACGAAACAACACGTATTAGCGTTGTTCCTGTGATGTATCTAAACGATCCTTAATTATCTAACATGTTCTTTGACGTTTGGATGGACTCCAGTAACTCTGATGTGTGATACGACGTTTTCGGACGCAGCAGAAGCTGGAAATAGTTTTAAACGAAACAACACGCATTAGCGATGTTCCTGTGATGTATCAATCGATCCTTACTCATCTATCATGTTATTTGTCGTTTCGATGGCCTCCAGTAACTCTGATGTGAGATACGACGTTTTCGGACGCAGCAGAAGCTGGAAATAGTTTTAAACGAAACAACACGCATTAGCGATGTTCCTGTGATGTATCTAATCGATACTTACTCATCTATCATGTTATCTGACGTTTGGATGGACTCCAGTAACTCTGATGTGAGATACAAAGTTCTCGGACGCAGCAGTAGCTGGAAATAATTTTGAACGAAACAACACGTATTAGCGTTGTTCCTGTGATATATCTAAGCGATCCTTACTTATCTAACATGTTATTTGACGTTTCGATGGACTCCAGTAACTCTGATGTGAGATACGACGTTTTCGGACGCAGCAGAAGCTGGAAATAGTTTTAAACGAAACAACACGCATTAGCGATGTTCCTGTGATGTATCAATCGATCCTTACTCATCTATCATGTTATTTGTCGTTTCGATGGCCTCCAGTAACTCTGATGTGAGATACGAGGTTTTCGGACGCAGCAGAAGCTGGAAATAGTTTTAAACGTAACAACACGTATTAGCGTTGTTCCTGTGATGTATCTAAGCGATCCTTACTTATCTAACATGTTATTTGACGTTTGGATGGACTCCAGTAAGTCTGATGTAAGATACAAAGTTCTTGGACGCAGCAGGAGCTGGAAATAGTTTTAAACGAAACAACACGCATTAGCGTTGTTCCTGTGATGTATCTATTCGATTCTTACTTATCTAACATGTTATTTGACGTTTGGATGGACTCCAGTAAGTCTGATGTAAGATACAAATTTCTCGGACGCAGCAGTTGCTGGAAATAGTTTTAAACGAAACAACACGCATAAGCGTTGTTCCTGTGATGTATCTAATCGATTCTTACTCACCTATCATGTTATTTGACGTTTCGATGGACTCCAGTAACTCTGAAGTGAGATACGAAGTTTTTGGACGCAGCAGGAGCTGGAAATAGTTTTAAACGAAACAACATGCATTAGCGTTGTTCCTGTGATGTATCTAATCGATCCTTACTCATCTATCATGTTATTTGGCGTTTCGATGGACTCCAGTAACTTTGATGTGAGTTACGAAGTTCTCGGACGCAGCTGAAGCTAGAAAGAGTTTCAAACGAAACAACACGTATTAGCGTTGTTCCTGTGATGTATCTAATCGATCCTTACTCATCTATCATGTTATTTGACGTTTGGATGGACTCCAGTAACTCTGATGTGAGATACAAAGTTCTCGGACGCAGCAGAAGCTGGAAATAGTTTTGAACGAAACAACACGTATTAGCGTTGTTCCTGTGATGTATCTAAACGATCCTTACTTATCTAACATGTTATTTGACGTTTGGATGGACTCCAGTAACTCTGATGTGTGATACGAAATTTTCGGACGCAGCAGAAGCTGGAAATAGTTTTAAACGAAACAACACGCATTAGCGTTGTTCTTGTGATGTATCTAATCGATCCTTACTCATCTGTCATGTTATTTGACGTTTCGATGGACTCTAGTAATTCTGATGTGAGATACGAAGTTTTTGGACGCAGCAGGAGCTGGAAATAGTTTTAAACGAAACAACACGTATTAGCGTTGTTCCTGTGATGTATCTAATCGATCCTTACTCATCTATCATGTTATTTGACGTTTGGATGGACTCCAGTAACTCTGATGTGAGATACAAAGTTTATCGGAAGCAGCAGAAGCTGCAAATAGTTTTAAATGAAACAACACGCATTAGCGTTGTTCCTGTGATGTATCTTATCGATCCTTACTCATCTATCATGTTATTTGACGTTTGGACGGAAACCAGTAACTCTGATGTGAGATACAAAGTTCTAGGACGCAGCAGAAGCTGGAAATAGTTTTGAACGAAACAACACGTATTAGCGTTGTTCCTGTGATGTATCTAAACGATCCTTAATTATCTAACATGTTATTTGACGTTTGGATGGACTCCAGTAAGTCTGATGTGAGATACGACGTTTTCGGACGCAGCAGCAACTGGAAATAGTTTTAAACGAAACAACACGTATGAGCGTTGTTCCTGTGATGTATCTAATCGATACTTACTCATCTATCATGTTATCTGACGTTTGGATGGACTCCAGTAACTCTGATGTGAGATACAAAGTTCTCGGACGCAGCAGAAGCTGGAAATAGTTTTAAACGAAACAACACGCATTAGCGATGTTCCTGTGATGTATCAATCGATCCTTACTCATCTAACATGTTATTTGACGTTTCGATGGACTCCAGTAACTCTGATGTGAGATACGACGTTTTCGGACGCAGCAGAAGCTGGAAATAGTTTTAAACGAAACAACACGCATTAGCGATGTTCCTGTGATGTATCAATCGATCCTTACTCATCTATCATGTTATTTGTCGTTCCGATGGCCTCCAGTAACTCTGATGTGAGATACGACGTTTTCGGACGCAGCAGAAGCTGGAAATAGTTTTAAACGAAACAACACGCATTAGCGTTGTTCCTGTGATGTATCTATTCGATTCTTACTTATCTAACATGTTATTTGACGTTTGGATGGACTCCAGTAAGTCTGATGTAAGATACAAAGTTCTCGGACGCAGCAGTTGCTGGAAATAGTTTTAAACGAAACAACACGCATTAGCGTTGTTCCTGTGATGTATCTAATCGATTCTTACTCACCTATCATGTTATTTGACGTTTCGATGGACTCCAGTAACTCTGAAGTGAGATACGAAGTTCTCGGACGCAGCTGAAGCTGGAGATAGTTTTAAACGAAACAACACGTATTAGCGTTGTTCCTGTGCTGTATCTAATCGATTCTTACTCTCCTATCATGTTATTTGACGTTTCGATGGACTCCAGTAACTCTGAAGTGAGATACGAAGTTCTCGGACGCAGCTGAAGCTGGAGATAGTTTTAAACGAAACAACACGTATTAGCGTTGTTCCTGTGCTGTATCTAATCGATCCTTACTTATCTATCATGTTATTTGTCGTTTCGATGGACTCCAGTAACTCTGATGTGAGATACGACGTTTTCGGACGCAGCAGAAGCTGGAAATAGTTTTAAATTAAGCAACACGCATTAGCCATGTTCCTGTGATGTATCTAATCGATCCTTACTCATCTATCATGTTATTTTACGTTTGGATGGACTCCAGTAACTCCGATGTGAGATACAAAGTTTTTGGACGCAGCAGGAGCTGGAAATAGTTTTAAACGAAACAACACGTATTATCGTTGTTCCTGTGATGTATCCAATCGATCCTTACTTATCTACTATGTTATTTGACGTTTCGATGGACTCCAGTAACTCTGATGTGAGATACGAAATTTTCGGACGCAGCAGAAGCTGGAAATAGTTTTAAACGAAACAACACGCATTAGCGTTGTTCCTGTGATGTATCTAATCGATCCTTACTCATCTATCATGTTATTTGACGTTTCGATGGACTCTAGTAATTCTGATGTGAGATACGAAGTTTTTGGACGCAGCAGGAGCTGGAAATAGTTTTAAACGAAACAACACGTATTAGCGAAGTTCCTGTGATGTATCTAATCGATCCTTACTCATCTATCATGTTATTTGACGTTTGGATGGACTCCAGTAACTCTGATGTGAGATACAAAGTTTATCGGACGCAGCAGAAGCTGCAAATAGTTTTAAATGAAACAACACGCATTAGCGTTGTTCCTGTGATGTATCTAATCGATCCTTACTCATCTATCATGTTATTTGACGTTTCGATGGACTCTAGTAACTCTGATGTGAGATACGAAGTTTTTGGACGCAGCAGGAGCTGGAAATAGTTTTAAACGAAACAACATGCATTAGCGTTGTTCCTGTGATGTATCTAATCGATCCTTACTCATCTATCATGTTATTTGGCGTTTCGATGGACTCCAGTAACTTTGATGTGAGTTACGAAGTTCTCGGACGCAGCTGAAGCTAGAAAGAGTTTTAAACGAAACAACACGTATTAGCGTTGTTCCTGTGATGTATCTAATCGATCCTTACTCATCTATCATGTTATTTGACGTTTGGATGGACTCCAGTAACTCTGATGTGAGATACAAAGTTCTCGGACGCAGCAGAAGCTGGAAATAGTTTTGAACGAAACAACACGTATTAGCGTTGTTCCTGTGATGTATCTAAACGATCCTTACTTATCTAACATGTTATTTGACGTTTGGATGGACTCCAGTAACTCTGATGTGTGATACGAAATTTTCGGACGCAGCAGAAGCTGGAAATAGTTTTAAACGAAACAACACGCATTAGCGTTGTTCCTGTGCTGTATCTAATCGATTCTTACTCTCCTATCATGTTATTTGACGTTTCGATGGACTCCAGTAACTCTGAAGTGAGATACGAAGTTCTCGGACGCAGCTGAAGCTGGAGATAGTTTTAAACGAAACAACACGTATTAGCGTTGTTCCTGTGCTGTATCTAATCGATCCTTACTTATCTATCATGTTATTTGTCGTTTCGATGGACTCCAGTAACTCTGATGTGAGATACAACGTTTTCGGACGCAGCAGAAGCTGGAAATAGTTTTAAATTAAGCAACACGCATTAGCCATGTTCCTGTGATGTATCTAATCGATCCTTACTCATCTATCATGTTATTTTACGTTTGGATGGACTCCAGTAACTCCGATGTGAGATACAAAGTTTTTGGACGCAGCAGGAGCTGGAAATAGTTTTAAACGAAACAACACGTATTATCGTTGTTCCTGTGATGTATCCAATCGATCCTTACTTATCTACTATGTTATTTGACGTTTCGATGGACTCCAGTAACTCTGATGTGAGATACGAAATTTTCGGACGCAGCAGAAGCTGGAAATAGTTTTAAACGAAACAACACGCATTAGCGTTGTTCCTGTGATGTATCTAATCGATCCTTACTCATCTATCATGTTATTTGACGTTTCGATGGACTCTAGTAATTCTGATGTGAGATACGAAGTTTTTGGACGCAGCAGGAGCTGGAAATAGTTTTAAACGAAACAACACGTATTAGCGAAGTTCCTGTGATGTATCTAATCGATCCTTACTCATCTATCATGTTATTTGACGTTTGGATGGACTCCAGTAACTCTGATGTGAGATACAAAGTTTATCGGACGCAGCAGAAGCTGCAAATAGTTTTAAATGAAACAACACGCATTAGCGTTGTTCCTGTGATGTATCTAATCGATCCTTACTCATCTATCATGTTATTTGACGTTTCGATGGACTCTAGTAACTCTGATGTGAGATACGAAGTTTTTGGACGCAGCAGGAGCTGGAAATAGTTTTAAACGAAACAACATGCATTAGCGTTGTTCCTGTGATGTATCTAATCGATCCTTACTCATCTATCATGTTATTTGGCGTTTCGATGGACTCCAGTAACTTTGATGTGAGTTACGAAGTTCTCGGACGCAGCTGAAGCTAGAAAGAGTTTTAAACGAAACAACACGTATTAGCGTTGTTCCTGTGATGTATCTAATCGATCCTTACTCATCTATCATGTTATTTGACGTTTGGATGGACTCCAGTAACTCTGATGTGAGATACAAAGTTCTCGGACGCAGCAGAAGCTGGAAATAGTTTTGAACGAAACAACACGTATTAGCGTTGTTCCTGTGATGTATCTAAACGATCCTTACTTATCTAACATGTTATTTGACGTTTGGATGGACTCCAGTAACTCTGATGTGTGATACGAAATTTTCGGACGCAGCAGAAGCTGGAAATAGTTTTAAACGAAACAACACGCATTAGCGTTGTTCCTGTGATGTATCTAATCGATCCTTACTCATCTGTCATGTTATTTGACGTTTCGATGGACTCTAGTAATTCTGATGTGAGATACGAAGTTTTTGGACGCAGCAGGAGCTGGAAATAGTTTTAAACGAAACAACACGTATTAGCGTTGTTCCTGTGATGTATCTAATCGATCCTTACTCATCTATCATGTTATTTGACGTTTGGATGGACTCCAGTAACTCTGATGTGAGATACAAAGTTTATCGGAAGCAGCAGAAGCTGCAAATAGTTTGAAATGAAACAACACGCATTAGTGTTGTTCCTGTGATGTATCTAATCGATCCTTACTCATCTATCATGTTATTTGACGTTTGGATGGACTCCAGTAACTCTGATGTGAGATACAAAGTTTATCGGAAGCAGCAGAAGCTGCAAATAGTTTTAAATGAAACAACACGCATTAGCGTTGTTCCTGTGATGTATCTTATCGATCCTTACTCATCTATCATGTTATTTGACGTTTGGACGGACACCAGTAACTCTGATGTGAGATACAAAGTTCTAGGACGCAGCAGAAGCTGGAAATAGTTTTGAACGAAACAACACGTATTAGCGTTGTTCCTGTGATGTATCTAAACGATCCTTAATTATCTAACATGTTATTTGACGTTTGGATGGACTCCAGTAAGTCTGATGTGAGACACGACGTTTTCGGACGCAGCAGCAACTGGAAATAGTTTTAAATGAAACAACACGTATGAGCGTTGTTCCTGTGATGTATCTAATCGATACTTACTCATCTATCATGTTATCTGACGTTTGGATGGACTCCAGTAACTCTGATGTGAGATACAAAGTTCTCGGACGCAGCAGTAGCTGGAAATAATTTTGAACGAAACAACACGTATTAGCGTTGTTCCTGTGATGTATCTAAGCGATCCTTACTTATCTAACATGTTATTTGACGTTTCGATGGACTCCAGTAACTCTGATGTGAGATACGACGTTTTCGGACGCAGCAGAAGCTGGAAATAGTTTTAAACGAAACAACACGCATTAGCGATGTTCCTGTGATGTATCAATCGATCCTTACTCATCTATCATGTTATTTGTCGTTTCGATGGCCTCCAGTAACTCTGATGTGAGATACGACGTTTTCGGACGCAGCAGAAGCTGGAAATAGTTTTAAACGAAACAACACGCATTAGCGATGTTCCTGTGATGTATCTAATCGATCCTTACTCATCTATCATGTTATTTTACGTTTGGATGGACTCCAGTAACTCTGATGTGAGATACAAAGTTTTTGGACGCAGCAGAAGCTGGAAATAGTTTTAAACGAAACAACACGCATTAGCGATGTTCCTGTGATGTATCTAATCGATCCTTACTTATCTGCTATGTTATTTTACGTTTGGATGGACTCCAGTAACTCTGATGTGAGATACAAAGTTTTTGGACGCAGCAGGAGCTGGAAATAGTTTTAAACGAAACAACACGCATTGGCGTTGTTCCTGTGATGTATCTAATCGATCCTTACTCATCTATCATGTTATTTGACGTTTCGATGGACTCTAGTAATTCTGAAGAGAGATACGAAGTTTTTGGACGCAGCAGGAGCTGGTTTTAAACGAAATAACACGTATTAGCGTTGTTCCTGTGATGTATCTAATCGATCCTTACTTATATAGCATGTTATTTGACGTTTGAATGGACTCCAGTAACTCTGATGTGAGATACAAAGTTCTCGGACGCAGCAGAAGCTGGAAATAGTTTTGAACGAAACAACACGTATTAGCGTTGTTCCTGTGATGTATCTAATCGATCCTTACTTATCTACTATGTTATTTGACGTTTCGATGGACTCCAGTAACTCTGATGTGAGATACGAAATTTTTGGACGCAGCAGGAGCTGGAAATAGTTTTAAACGAAACAACACGTATTAGCGTTGTTCCTGTGATGTATCTAATCGATCCTTACTCATCTATCTTGTTATTTGACGTTTGGATGGACTCCAGTAACTCTGATGTGAGATACAAAGTTTATCGGAAGCAGCAGAAGCTGCAAATAGTTTCAAATGAAACAACACGCATTAGCGTTGTTCCTGTGATGTATCTTATCGATCCTTACTCATCTATCATGTTATTTGACGTTTGGACGGACACCAGTAACTCTGATGTGAGATACAAAGTTCTAGGACGCAGCAGAAGCTGGAAATAGTTTTGAACGAAACAACACGTATTAGCGTTGTTCCTGTGATGTATCTAAACGATCCTTAATTATCTAACATGTTATTTGACGTTTGGATGGACTCCAGTAAGTCTGATGTGAGATACGACGTTTTCGGACGCAGCAGCAACTGGAAATAGTTTTAAACGAAACAACACGTATTAGCGTTGTTCCTGTGATGTATCTAATCGATACTTACTCATTTATCATGTTATTTGACGTTTGGATGGACTCCAGTAACTCTGATGTGAGATACAAAGTTCTCGAACGCAGCAGTAGCTGGAAATAATTTTGAACGAAACAACACGTATTAGCGTTGTTCCTGTGATGTATCTAAGCGATCCTTACTTATCTAACATGTTATTTGACGTTTCGATGGACTCCAGTAACTCTGATGTGAGATACGACGTTTTCGGACGCAGCAGAAGCTGGAAATAGTTTTAAACGAAACAACACGCATTAGCGATGTTCCTGTGATGTATCAATCGATCCTTACTCATCTATCATGTTATTTATCGTTTCGATGGCCTCCAGTAACTCTGATGTGAGATACGACGTTTTCGGACGCAGCAGGAGCTGGAAATAGTTTTAAACGAAACAACACGCATTAGCGTTGTTCCTGTGATGTATCTAATCGATCCTTACTCATCTATCATGTTATTTGGCGTTTCGATGGACTCCAGTAACTCTGATGTGAGATACGAAATTTTTGGACGCAGCAGGAGCTGGAAATACTTTTAAACGAAGCAACACGTATTAGCGTTGTTCCTGTGATGTATCTAATCGATCCTTACTCATCTATCATGTTATTTGACGTTTGGATGGACTCCAGTAACTCTGATGTGAGATACAAAGTTCTCGGACGCAGCAGTATCTGGAAATAGTTTTGAACGTAACAACACGTATTAGCGTTGTTCCTGTGATGTATCTATTCGATTCTTACTTATCTAACATGTTATTTGACGTTTGGATGGACTCCAGTAAGTCTGATGTAAGATACAAAGTTCTCGGACGCAGCAGTTGCTGGAAATAGTTTTAAACGAAACAACACGCATTAGCGTTGTTCCTGTGATGTATCTAATCGATTCTTACTCACCTATCATGTTACTTGACGTTTCGATGGACTCCAGTAACTCTGAAGTGAGATACGAAGTTCTCGGACGCAGCTGAAGCTGGAGATAGTTTTAAACGAAACAACACGTATTAGCGTTGTTCCTGTGCTGTATCTAATCGATCCTTACTTATCTATCATGTTATTTGTCGTTTCGATGGACTCCAGTAACTCTGATGTGAGATACGACGTTTTCGGACGCAGCAGAAGCTGGAAATAGTTTTAAACTAAGCAACACGCATTAGCCATGTTCCTGTGATGTATCTAATCGATCCTTACTCATCTGTCATGTTATTTTACGTTTGGATGGACTCCAGTAACTCCGATGTGAGATACAAAGTTTTTGGACGCAGCAGGAGCTGGAAATAGTTTTAAACTAAACAACACGTATTATCGTTGTTCCTGTGATGTATCCAATCGATCCTTACTTATCTACTGTGTTATTTGACGTTTCGATGGGCTCCAGTAACTCTGATGTGAGATACGAAATTTTCGGACGCAGCAGAAGCTGGAAATAGTTTTAAACGAAACAACACGCATTAGCGTTGTTCCTGTGATGTATCTAATCGATCCTTACTCATCTATCATGTTATTTGACGTTTCGATGGACTCTAGTAATTCTGATGTGAGATACGAAGTTTTTGGACGCAGCAGGAGCTGGAAATAGTTTTAAACGAAACAACACGTATTAGCGTTGTTCCTGTGATGTATCTAATCGATCCTTACTCATCTATCATGTTATTTGACGTTTGGATGGACTCCAGTAACTCTGATGTGAGATACAAAGTTTATCGGACGCAGCAAAAGCAGCAAATAGTTTTAAATGAAACAACACGCATTAGCGTTGTTCCTGTGATGTATCTAATCGACCCTTACTCATCTATCATGTTATTTGACGTTTCGATGGACTCTAGTAACTCTGATGTGAGATACGAAGTTTTTGGACGCAGCAGGAGCTGGAAATAGTTTTAAACGAAACAACATGCATTAGCGTTGTTCCTGTGATGTATCTAATCGATCCTTACTCATCTATCATGTTATTTGGCGTTTCGATGGACTCCAGTAACTTTGATGTGAGTTACGAAGTTCTCGGACGCAGCTGAAGCTAGAAAGAGTTTTAAACGAAACAACACGTATTAGCGTTGTTCCTGTGATGTATCTAATCGATCCTTACTCATCTATCATGTTATTTGACGTTTGGATGGACTCCAGTAACTCTGATGTGAGATACAAAGTCCTCGGACGCAGCAGAAGCTGGAAATAGTTTTGAACGAAACAACACGTATTAGCGTTGTTCCTGTGATGTATCTAATCGATCCTTACTCATCTATCATGTTATTTGACGTTTGGATGGACTCCAGTAACTCTGATGTGAGATACAAAGTTTATCGGAAGCAGCAGAAGCTGCAAATAGTTTTAAACGAAACAACACGCATTAGCGTTGTTCCTGTGATGTATCTAATCGATCCTTACTCATCTGTCATGTTATTTGACGTTTCGATGGACTCTAGTAATTCTGATGTGAGATACGAAGTTTTTGGACGCAGCAGGAGCTGGAAATAGTTTTAAACGAAACAACACGTATTATCGTTGTTCCTGTGATGTATCTAATCGATCCTTACTCATCTATCATGTTATTTGACGTTTGGATGGACTCCAGTAACTCTGATGTGAGATACAAAGTTTATCGGAAGCAGCAGAAGCTGCAAATAGTTTTAAATGAAACAACACGCATTAGCGTTGTTCCTGTGATGTATCTTATCGATCCTTACTCATTTATCATGTTATTTGACGTTTAGACGGACACCAGTAACTCTGATGTGAGATACAAAGTTCTAGGACGCAGCAGAAGCTGGAAATAGTTTTGAACGAAACAACACGTATTAGCGTTGTTCCTGTGATGTATCTAAACGATCCTTAATTATCTAACATGTTATTTGACGTTTGGATGAACTCCAGTAAGTCTGATGTGAGATACGACGTTTTCGGACGCAGCAGCAACTGGAAATAGTTTTAAACGAAACAACACGTATGAGCGTTGTTCCTGTGATGTATCTAATCGATACTTACTCATCTATCATGTTATCTGACGTTTGGATGGACTCCAGTAACTCTGATGTGAGATACAAAGTTCTCGGACGCAGCAGTAGCTGGAAATAATTTTGAACGAAACAACACGTATTAGCGTTGTTCCTGTGATGTATCTAAGCGATCCTTACTCATCTATCATGTTATTTGACGTTTCGATGGACTCCAGTAACTCTGATGTGAGATACGACGTTTTCGGACGCAGCAGAAGCTGGAAATAGTTTTAAACGAAACAACACGCATTAGCGTTGTTCCTGTGATGTATCTAATCGATCCTTACTCATCTATCATGTTATTTGACGTTTCGATGGACTCCAGTAACTCTGATGTGAGATACGACGTTTTCGGACGCAGCAGAAGCTGGAAATAGTTTTAAACGAAACAACACGCATTAGCGATGTTCCTGTGATGTATCAATCGATCCTTACTAATCTATCATGTTATTTGTCGTTTCGATGGCCTCCAGTAACTCTGATGTGAGATACGACGTTTTCGGACGCAGCAGAAGCTGGAAATAGTTTTAAACGAAACAACACGCATTAGCGATGTTCCTGTGATGTATCTAATCGATCCTTACTCATCTATCATGTTATTTTACGTTTGGATGGACTCCAGTAACTCTGATGTGAGATACAAAGTTTTTGGACGCAGCAGAAGCTGGAAATAGTTTTAAACGAAACAACACGCATTAGCGATGTTCCTGTGATGTATCTAATCGATCCTTACTCATCTATCATGTTATTTGGCGTTTCGATGGACTCCAGTAACTTTGATGTGAGTTACGAAGTTCTCGGACGCAGCTGAAGCTAGAAAGAGTTTTAAACGAAACAACACGTATTAGCGTTGTTCCTGTGATGTATCTAATCGATCCTTACTCATCTATCATGTTATTTGACGTTTGGATGGACTCCAGTAACTCTGATGTGAGATACAAAGTTCTCGGACGCAGCAGAAGCTGGAAATAGTTTTAAACGAAACAACACGCATTAGCGTTGTTCCTGTGATGTATCTAATCGATCCTTACTCATCTATCATGTTATTTGACGTTTCGATGGACTCCAGTAACTCTGATGTGAGATACGACGTTTTCGGACGCAGCAGAAGCTGGAAATAGTTTTAAACGAAACAACACGCATTAGCGATGTTCCTGTGATGTATCAATCGATCCTTACTCATCTATCATGTTATTTGTCGTTTCGATGGCCTCCAGTAACTCTGA
The DNA here is from genome assembly GCA_036172665.1 of Prosopocoilus inquinatus. Taxonomy (NCBI): domain Eukaryota; kingdom Metazoa; phylum Arthropoda; class Insecta; order Coleoptera; family Lucanidae; genus Prosopocoilus; species Prosopocoilus inquinatus. Next base: position 26,124,978 of record CM069872.1, on the reverse strand, counting down.
TGTGAGATACGACGTTTTCGGACGCAGCAGAAGCTGGAAATAGTTTTAAACGAAACAACACGCATTAGCGATGTTCCTGTGATGTATCTAATCGATCCTTACTTATCTACTATGTTATTTTATGTTTGGATGGACTCCAGTAACTCTGATGTGAGATACAAAGTTTTTGGACGCAGCAGGAGCTGGAAATAGTTTTAAACGAAACAACACGCATTAGCGTTGTTCCTGTGATGTATCTAATCGATCCTTACTCATCTATCATGTTATTTGACGTTTCGATGGACTCTAGTAATTCTGAAGAGAGATACGAAGTTTTTGGACGCAGCAGGAGCTGGAAATAGTTTTAAACGAAATAACACGTATTAGCGTTGTTCCTGTGATGTATCTAATCGATCCTTACTTATATAGCATGTTATTTGACGTTTGAATGGACTCCAGTAACTCTGATGTGAGATACAAAGTTCTCGGACGCAGCAGAAGCTGGAAATAGTTTTGAACGAAACAACACGTATTAGCGTTGTTCCTGTGATGTATCTAAACGATCCTTACTTATCTAACATGTTATTTGACGTTTGGATGGACTCCAGTAACTCTGATGTGTGATACGAAATTTTCGGACGCAGCAGAAGCTGGAAATAGTTTTAAACGAAACAACACGCATTAGCGTTGTTCCTGTGATGTATCTAATCGATCCTTACTCATCTGTCATGTTATTTTACGTTTGGATGGACTCCAGTAACTCCGATGTGAGATACAAAGTTTTTGGACGCAGCAGGAGCTGGAAATAGTTTTAAACTAAACAACACGTATTATCGTTGTTCCTGTGATGTATCCAATCGATCCTTACTTATCTACTATGTTATTTGACGTTTCGATGGACTCCAGTAACTCTGATGTGAGATACGAAATTTTCGGACGCAGCAGAAGCTGGAAATAGTTTTAAACGAAACAACACGCATTAGCGTTGTTCCTGTGATGTATCTAATCGATCCTTACTCATCTATCATGTTATTTGACGTTTCGATGGACTCCAGTATCTCTGATGTGAGATACAAAGTTTATCGGAAGCAGCAGAAGCTGCAAATAGTTTTAAATGAAACAACACGCATTAGCGTTGTTCCTGTGATGTATCTTATCGATCCTTACTCATCTATCATGTTATTTGACGTTTGGACGGACACCAGTAACTCTGATGTGAGATACAAAGTTCTAGGACGCAGCAGAAGCTGGAAATAGTTTTGAACGAAACAACACGTATTAGCGTTGTTCCTGTGATGTATCTAAACGATCCTTAATTATCTAACATGTTATTTGACGTTTGGATGGACTCCAGTAAGTCTGATGTGAGATACGACGTTTTCGGACGCAGCAGCAACTGGAAATAGTTTTAAACGAAACAACACGTATGAGCGTTGTTCCTGTGATGTATCTAATCGATACTTACTCATCTATCATGTTATCTGACGTTTGGATGGACTCCAGTAACTCTGATGTGAGATACGACGTTTTCGGACGCAGCAGAAGCTGGAAATAGTTTTAAACGAAACAACACGCATTAGCGATGTTCCTGTGATGTATCAATCGATCCTTACTCATCTATCATGTTATTTGTCGTTTCGATGGCCTCCAGTAACTCTGATGTGAGATACGACGTTTTCGGACGCAGCAGAAGCTGGAAATAGTTTTAAACGAAACAACACGCATTAGCGATGTTCCTGTGATGTATCTAATCGATCCTTACTCATCTATCATGTTATTTTACGTTTGGATGGACTCCAGTAACTCTGATGTGAGATACAAAGTTTTTGGACGCAGCAGAAGCTGGAAATAGTTTTGAACGAAACAACACGTATTAGCGTTGTTCCTGTGATGTATCTAAGCGATCCTTACTTATCTAACATGTTATTTGACGTTTCGATGGACTCCAGTAACTCTGATGTGAGATACGACGTTTTCGGACGCAGCAGAAGCTGGAAATAGTTTTAAACGAAACAACACGCATTAGCGATGTTCCTGTGATGTATCAATCGATCCTTACTCATCTATCATGTTATTTGTCGTTTCGATGGCCTCCAGTAACTCTGATGTGAGATACGACGTTTTCGGACGCAGCAGAAGCTGGAAATAGTTTTAAAGGAAACAACACGCATTAGCGATGTTCCTGTGATGTATCTAATCGATCCTTACTCATCTATCATGTTATTTTACGTTTGGATGGACTCCAGTAACTCTGATGTGAGATACAAAGTTTTTGGACGCAGCAGAAGCTGGAAATAGTTTTAAACGAAACAACACGCATTAGCGATGTTCCTGTGATGTATCTAATCGATCCTTACTTATCTACTATGTTATTTTATGTTTGGATGGACTCCAGTAACTCTGATGTGAGATACAAAGTTTTTGGACGCAGCAGGAGCTGGAAATAGTTTTAAACGAAACAACACGCATTAGCGTTGTTCCTGTGATGTATCTAATCGATCCTTACTCATCTATCATGTTATTTGACGTTTCGATGGACTCTAGTAATTCTGAAGAGAGATACGAAGTTTTTGGACGCAGCAGGAGCTGGAAATAGTTTTAAACGAAATAACACGTATTAGCGTTGTTCCTGTGATGTATCTAATCGATCCTTACTTATATAGCATGTTATTTGACGTTTGAATGGACTCCAGTAACTCTGATGTGAGATACAAAGTTCTCGGACGCAGCAGAAGCTGGAAATAGTTTTGAACGAAACAACACGTATTAGCGTTGTTCCTGTGATGTATCTAAACGATCCTTACTTATCTAACATGTTATTTGACGTTTGGATGGACTCCAGTAACTCTGATGTGTGATACGAAATTTTCGGACGCAGCAGAAGCTGGAAATAGTTTTAAACGAAACAACACGCATTAGCGTTGTTCCTGTGATGTATCTAATCGATCCTTACTCATCTGTCATGTTATTTTACGTTTGGATGGACTCCAGTAACTCCGATGTGAGATACAAAGTTTTTGGACGCAGCAGGAGCTGGAAATAGTTTTAAACTAAACAACACGTATTATCGTTGTTCCTGTGATGTATCCAATCGATCCTTACTTATCTACTATGTTATTTGACGTTTCGATGGACTCCAGTAACTCTGATGTGAGATACGAAATTTTCGGACGCAGCAGAAGCTGGAAATAGTTTTAAACGAAACAACACGCATTAGCGTTGTTCCTGTGATGTATCTAATCGATCCTTACTCATCTATCATGTTATTTGACGTTTCGATGGACTCCAGTATCTCTGATGTGAGATACAAAGTTTATCGGAAGCAGCAGAAGCTGCAAATAGTTTTAAATGAAACAACACGCATTAGCGTTGTTCCTGTGATGTATCTTATCGATCCTTACTCATCTATCATGTTATTTGACGTTTGGACGGACACCAGTAACTCTGATGTGAGATACAAAGTTCTAGGACGCAGCAGAAGCTGGAAATAGTTTTGAACGAAACAACACGTATTAGCGTTGTTCCTGTGATGTATCTAAACGATCCTTAATTATCTAACATGTTATTTGACGTTTGGATGGACTCCAGTAAGTCTGATGTGAGATACGACGTTTTCGGACGCAGCAGCAACTGGAAATAGTTTTAAACGAAACAACACGTATGAGCGTTGTTCCTGTGATGTATCTAATCGATACTTACTCATCTATCATGTTATCTGACGTTTGGATGGACTCCAGTAACTCTGATGTGAGATACGACGTTTTCGGACGCAGCAGAAGCTGGAAATAGTTTTAAACGAAACAACACGCATTAGCGATGTTCCTGTGATGTATCAATCGATCCTTACTCATCTATCATGTTATTTGTCGTTTCGATGGCCTCCAGTAACTCTGATGTGAGATACGACGTTTTCGGACGCAGCAGAAGCTGGAAATAGTTTTAAACGAAACAACACGCATTAGCGATGTTCCTGTGATGTATCTAATCGATCCTTACTCATCTATCATGTTATTTTACGTTTGGATGGACTCCAGTAACTCTGATGTGAGATACAAAGTTTTTGGACGCAGCAGAAGCTGGAAATAGTTTTGAACGAAACAACACGTATTAGCGTTGTTCCTGTGATGTATCTAAGCGATCCTTACTTATCTAACATGTTATTTGACGTTTCGATGGACTCCAGTAACTCTGATGTGAGATACGACGTTTTCGGACGCAGCAGAATCTGGAAATAGTTTTAAACGAAACAACACGCATTAGCGATGTTCCTGTGATGTATCAATCGATCCTTACTCATCTATCATGTTATTTGTCGTTTCGATGGCCTCCAGTAACTCTGATGTGAGATACGACGTTTTCGGACGCAGCAGAAGCTGGAAATAGTTTTAAAGGAAACAACACGCATTAGCGATGTTCCTGTGATGTATCTAATCGATCCTTACTCATCTATCATGTTATTTTACGTTTGGATGGACTCCAGTAACTCTGATGTGAGATACAAAGTTTTTGGACGCAGCAGAAGCTGGAAATAGTTTTAAACGAAACAACACGCATTAGCGATGTTCCTGTGATGTATCTAATCGATCCTTACTTATCTACTATGTTATTTTACGTTTGGATGGACTCCAGTAACTCTGATGTGAGATACAAAGTTTTTGGACGCAGCAGGAGCTGGAAATAGTTTTAAACGAAACAACACGCATTGGCGTTGTTCCTGTGATGTATCTAATCGATCCTTACTCATCTATCATGTTATTTGACGTTTCGATGGACTCTAGTAATTCTGAAGAGAGATACGAAGTTTTTGGACGCAGCAGGAGCTGGAAATAGTTTTAAACGAAATAACACGTATTAGCGTTGTTCCTGTGATGTATCTAATCGATCCTTACTTATATAGCATGTTATTTGACGTTTGAATGGACTCCAGTAACTCTGATGTGAGATACAAAGTTCTCGGACGCAGCAGAAGCTGGAAATAGTTTTGAACGAAACAACACGTATTAGCGTTGTTCCTGTGATGTATCTAATCGATCCTTACTTATCTACTATGTTATTTGACGTTTCGATGGACTCCAGTAACTCTGATGTGAGATACGAAATTTTTGGACGCAGCAGGAGCTGGAAATAGTTTTAAACGAAACAACATGTATTAGCGTTGTTCCTGTGATGTATCTAATCGATCCTTACTCATCTATCTTGTTATTTGACGTTTGGATGGACTCCAGTAACTCTGATGTGAGATACAAAGTTTATCGGAAGCAGCAGAAGCTGCAAATAGTTTTAAATGAAACAACACGCATTAGCGTTGTTCCTGTGATGTATCTTATCGATCCTTACTCATCTATCATGTTATTTGACGTTTGGACGGACACCAGTAACTCTGATGTGAGATACAAAGTTCTAGGACGCAGCAGAAGCTGGAAATAGTTTTGAACGAAACAACACGTATTAGCGTTGTTCCTGTGATGTATCTAAACGATCCTTAATTATCTAACATGTTATTTGACGTTTGGATGGACTCCAGTAACTCTGATGTGAGATACAAAGTTCTCGGACGCAGCAGTAGCTGGAAATAATTTTGAACGAAACAACACGTATTAGCGTTGTTCCTGTGATGTATCTAAGCGATCCTTACTTATCTAACATGTTATTTGACGTTTCGATGGACTCCAGTAACTCTGATGTGAGATACGACGTTTTCGGACGCAGCAGAAGCTGGAAATAGTTTTAAACGAAACAACACGCATTAGCGATGTTCCTGTGATGTATCTATCGATCCTTACTCATCTATCATGTTATTTATCGTTTCGATGGCCTCCAGTAACTCTGATGTGAGATACGACGTTTTCGGACGCAGCAGGAGCTGGAAATAGTTTTAAACGAAACAACACGCATTAGCGTTGTTCCTGTGATGTATCTAATCGATCCTTACTCATCTATCATGTTATTTGGCGTTTCGATGGACTCCAGTAACTCTGATGTGAGATACGAAATTTTTGGACGCAGCAGGAGCTGGAAATACTTTTAAACGAAGCAACACGTATTAGCGTTGTTCCTGTGATGTATCTAATCGATCCTTACTCATCTATCATGTTATTTGACGTTTGGATGGACTCCAGTAACTCTGATGTGAGATACAAAGTTCTCGGACGCAGCAGTAGCTGGAAATAGTTTTGAACGTAACAACACGTATTAGCGTTGTTCCTGTGATGTATCTATTCGATTCTTACTTATCTAACATGTTATTTGACGTTTGGATGGACTCCAGTAAGTCTGATGTAAGATACAAAGTTCTCGGACGCAGCAGTTGCTGGAAATAGTTTTAAACGAAACAACACGCATTAGCGTTGTTCCTGTGATGTATCTAATCGATTCTTACTCACCTATCATGTTACTTGACGTTTCGATGGACTCCAGTAACTCTGAAGTGAGATACGAAGTTCTCGGACGCAGCTGAGGCTGGAGATAGTTTTAAACGAAACAACACGTATTAGCGTTGTTCCTGTGCTGTATCTAATCGATCCTTACTTATCTATCATGTTATTTGTCGTTTCGATGGACTCCAGTAACTCTGATGTGAGATACGACGTTTTCGGACGCAGCAGAAGCTGGAAATAGTTTTAAACTAAGCAACACGCATTAGCGTTGTTCCTGTGATGTATCTAATCGATCATTACTCATCTGTCATGTTATTTGACGTTTCGATGGACTCTAGTAATTCTGATGTGAGATACGAAGTTTATCGGAAGCAGCAGAAGCTGCAAATAGTTTTAAATGAAACAACACGCATTAGCGTTGTTCCTGTGATGTATCTTATCGATCCTTACTCATCTATCATGTTATTTGACTTTTGGACGGACACCAGTAACTCTGATGTGAGATACAAAGTTCTAGGACGCAGCAGAAGCTGGAAATAGTTTTGAACGAAACAACACGTATTAGCGTTGTTCCTGTGATGTATCTAAACGATCCTTAATTATCTAACATGTTATTTGACGTTTGGATGGACTCCAGTAAGTCTGATGTGAGATACGACGTTTTCGGACGCAGCAGGAGCTGGAAATAGTTTTAAACGAAACAGCACGTATTAGCGTTGTTCCTGTGATGTATCTAATCGATCCTTACTCATCTATCATGTTATTTGACGTTTGGATGGACTCCAGTAACTCTGATGTGAGATACAAAGTTTATCGGAAGCAGCAGAAGCTGCAAATAGTTTTAAATGAAACAACACGCATTAGCGTTGTTCCTGTGATGTATCTTATCGATCCTTACTCATCTATCATGTTATTTGACGTTTGGACGGACACCAGTAACTCTGATGTGAGATACAAAGTTCTAGGACGCAGCAGAAGCTGGAAATAGTTTTGAACGAAACAACACGTATTAGCGTTGTTCCTGTGATGTATCTAAACGATCCTTAATTATCTAACATGTTATTTGACGTTTGGATGGACTCCAGTAAGTCTGATGTGAGATACGACGTTTTCGGACGCAGCAGCAACTGGAAATAGTTTTAAACGAAACAACACGTATGAGCGTTGTTCCTGTGATGTATCTAATCGATACTTACTCATCTATCATGTTATCTGACGTTTGGATGGACTCCAGTAACTCTGATGTGAGATACAAAGTTCTCGGACGCAGCAGTAGCTGGAAATAATTTTGAACGAAACAACACGTATTAGCGTTGTTCCTGTGATGTATCTAAGCGATCCTTACTCATCTATCATGTTATTTGACGTTTCGATGGACTCCAGTAACTCTGATGTGAGATACGACGTTTTCGGACGCAGCAGAAGCTGGAAATAGTTTTAAACGAAACAACACGCATTATCGATGTTCCTGTGATGTATCAATCGATTCTTACTCATCTATCATGTTATTTATCGTTTCGATGGCCTCCAGTAACTCTGATGTGAGATACGACGTTTTCGGACGCAGCAGGAGCTGGAAATAGTTTTAAACGAAACAACAAGCATTAGCGTTGTTCCTGTGATGTATCTAATCGATCCTTACTCATCTATCATGTTATTTGGCGTTTCGATGGACTCCAGTAACTCTGATGTGAGATACGAAATTTTTGGACGCAGCAGGAGCTGGAAATACTTTTAAACGAAGCAACACGTATTAGCGTTGTTCCTGTGATGTATCTAATCGATCCTTACTCATCTATCATGTTATTTGACGTTTGGATGGACTCCAGTAACTCTGATGTGAGATACAAAGTTCTCGGACGCAGCAGTAGCTGGAAATAGTTTTGAACGTAACAACACGTATTAGCGTTGTTCCTGTGATGTATCTATTCGATTCTTACTTATCTAACATGTTATTTGACGTTTGGATGGACTCCAGTAAGTCTGATGTAAGATACAAAGTTCTCGGACGCAGCAGTTGCTGGAAATAGTTTTAAACGAAACAACACGCATTAGCGTTGTTCCTGTGATGTATCTAATCGATTCTTACTCACCTATCATGTTACTTGACGTTTCGATGGACTCCAGTAACTCTGAAGTGAGATACGAAGTTCTCGGACGCAGCTGAAGCTGGAGATAGTTTTAAACGAAACAACACGTATTAGCGTTGTTCCTGTGCTGTATCTAATCGATCCTTACTTATCTATCATGTTATTTGTCGTTTCGATGGACTCCAGTAACTCTGATGTGAGATACGACGTTTTCGGACGCAGCAGAAGCTGGAAATAGTTTTAAACTAAGCAACACGCATTAGCCATGTTCCTGTGATGTATCTAATCGATCCTTACTCATCTATCATGTTATTTTACGTTTGGATGGACTCCAGTAACTCCGATGTGAGATACAAAGTTTTTGGACGCAGCAGGAGCTGGAAATAGTTTTAAACTAAACAACACGTATTATCGTTGTTCCTGTGATGTATCCAATCGATCCTTACTTATCTACTATGTTATTTGACGTTTCGATGGACTCCAGTAACTCTGATGTGAGATACGAAATTTTCGGACGCAGCAGAAGCTGGAAATAGTTTTAAACGAAACAACACGCATTAGCGTTGTTCCTGTGATGTATCTAATCGATCCTTACTCATCTATCATGTTATTTGACGTTTCGATGGACTCTAGTAATTCTGATGTGAGATACGAAGTTTTTGGACGCAGCAGGAGCTGGAAATAGTTTTAAACGAAACAACACGTATTAGCGTTGTTCCTGTGATGTATCTAATCGATCCTTACTCATCTATCATGTTATTTGACGTTTGGATGGACTCCAGTAACTCTGATGTGAGATACAAAGTTTATCGGACGCAGCAAAAGCTGCAAATAGTTTTAAATGAAACAACACGCATTAGCGTTGTTCCTGTGATGTATCTAATCGATCCTTACTCATCTATCATGTTATTTGACGTTTCGATGGACTCTAGTAACTCTGATGTGAGATACGAAGTTTTTGGACGCAGCAGGAGCTGGAAATAGTTTTAAACGAAACAACACGTATTAGCGTTGTTCCTGTGATGTATCTAATCGATCCTTACTCATCTATCATGTTATTTGACGTTTGGATGGACTCCAGTAACTCTGATGTGAGATACAAAGTTCTCGGACGCAGCAGAAGCTGGAAATAGTTTTGAACGAAACAACACGTATTAGCGTTCTTCCTGTGATGTATCTAAACGATCCTTACTTATCTAACATGTTATTTGACGTTTGGATGGACTCCAGTAACTCTGATGTGTGATACGAAATTTTCGGACGCAGCAGAAGCTGGAAATAGTTTTAAACGAAACAACACGCATTAGCGTTGTTCCTGTGATGTATCTAATCGATCCTTACTCATCTGTCATGTTATTTGACGTTTCGATGGACTCTAGTAATTCTGATGTGAGATACGAAGTTTTTGGACGCAGCAGGAGCTGGAAATAGTTTTAAACGAAACAACACGTATTAGCGTTGTTCTTGTGATGTATCTAATCGATCCTTACTCATCTATCATGTTATTTGACGTTTGGATGAACTCCAGTAACTCTGATGTGAGATACAAAGTTTATCGGAAGCAGCAGAAGCTGCAAATAGTTTTAAATGAAACAACACGCATTAGCGTTGTTCCTGTGATGTATCTTATCGATCCTTACTCATCTATCATGTTATTTGACGTTTGGACGGACACCAGTAACTCTGATGTGAGATACAAAGTTCTAGGACGCAGCAGAAGCTGGAAATAGTTTTGAACGAAACAACACGTATTAGCGTTGTTCCTGTGATGTATCTAAACGATCCTTAATTATCTAACATGTTATTTGACGTTTGGATGGACTCCAGTAAGTCTGATGTGAGATACGACGTTTTCGGACGCAGCAGCAACTGGAAATAGTTTTAAACGAAACAACACGTATGAGCGTTGTTCCTGTGATGTATCTAATCGATACTTACTCATCTATCATGTTATCTGACGTTTGGATGGACTCCAGTAACTCTGATGTGAGATACAAAGTTCTCGGACGCAGCAGTAGCTGGAAATAATTTTGAACGAAACAACACGTATTAGCGTTGTTCCTGTGATGTATCTAAGCGATCCTTACTCATCTATCATGTTATTTGACGTTTCGATGGACTCCAGTAACTCTGATGTGAGATACGAAATTTTCGGACGCAGCAGAAGCTGGAAATAGTTTTAAACGAAACAACACGCATTAGCGTTGTTCCTGTGATGTATCTAATCGATCCTTACTCATCTATCATGTTATTTGACGTTTCGATGGACTCTAGTAATTCTGATGTGAGATACGAAGTTTTTGGACGCAGCAGGAGCTGGAAATAGTTTTAAACGAAACAACACGTATTAGCGCTGTTCCTGTGATGTATCTAATCGATCCTTACTCATCTATCATGTTATTTGACGTTTGGATGGACTCCAGTAACTCTGATGTGAGATACAAAGTTTATCGGACGCAGCAAAAGCTGCAAATAGTTTTAAATGAAACAACACGCATTAGCGTTGTTCCTGTGATGTATCTAATCGATCCTTACTCATCTATCATGTTATTTGACGTTTCGATGGACTCTAGTAACTCTGATGTGAGATACGAAGTTTTTGGACGCAGCAGGAGCTGGAAATAGTTTTAAACGAAACAACATGCATTAGCGTTGTTCCTGTGATGTATCTAATCGATCCTTACTCATCTATCATGTTATTTGGCGTTTCGATGGACTCCAGTAACTTTGATGTGAGTTACGAAGTTCTCGGACGCAGCTGAAGCTAGAAAGAGTTTCAAACGAAACAACACGTATTAGCGTTGTTCCTGTGATGTATCTAATCGATCCTTACTCATCTATCATGTTATTTGACGTTTGGATGGACTCCAGTAACTCTGATGTGAGATACAAAGTTCTCGGACGCAGCAGAAGCTGGAAATAGTTTTGAACGAAACAACACGTATTAGCGTTCTTCCTGTGATGTATCTAAACGATCCTTACTTATCTAACATGTTATTTGACGTTTGGATGGACTCCAGTAACTCTGATGTGTGATACGAAATTTTCTTACGCAGCAGAAGCTGGAAATAGTTTTAAACGAAACAACACGCATTAGCGTTGTTCCTGTGATGTATCTAATCGATCCTTACTCATCTGTCATGTTATTTGACGTTTCGATGGACTCTAGTAATTCTGATGTGAGATACGAAGTTTTTGGACGCAGCAGGAGCTGGAAATAGTTTTAAACGAAACAACACGTATTAGCGTTGTTCCTGTGATGTATCTAATCGATCCTTACTCATCTATCATGTTATTTGACGTTTGGATGGACTCCAGTAACTCTGATGTGAGATACAAAGTTTATCGGAAGCAGCAGAAGCTGCAAATAGTTTTAAATGAAACAACACGCATTAGCGTTGTTCCTGTGATGTATCTTATCGATCCTTACTCATCTATCATGTTATTTGACGTTTGGACGGACACCAGTAACTCTGATGTGAGATACAAAGTTCTAGGACGCAGCAGAAGCTGGAAATAGTTTTGAACGAAACAACACGTATTAGCGTTGTTCCTGTGATGTATCTAAACGATCCTTAATTATCTAACATGTTATTTGATGTTTGGATGGACTCCAGTAAGTCTGATGTGAGATACGACGTTTTCGGACGCAGCAGCAACTGGAAATAGTTTTAAACGAAACAACACGTATGAGCGTTGTTCCTGTGATGTATCTAATCGATACTTACTCATCTATCATGTTATCTGACGTTTGGATGGACTCCAGTAACTCTGATGTGAGATACAAAGTTCTCGGACGCAGCAGTAGCTGGAAATAATTTTGAACGAAACAACACGTATTAGCGTTGTTCCTGTGATGTATCTAAGCGATCCTTACTCATCTATCATGTTATTTGACGTTTCGATGGACTCCAGTAACTCTGATGTGAGATACGACGTTTTCGGACGCAGCAGAAGCTGGAAATAGTTTTAAACGAAACAACACGCATTATCGATGTTCCTGTGATGTATCAATCGATCCTTACTCATCTATCATGTTATTTATCGTTTCGATGGCCTCCAGTAACTCTGATGTGAGATACGACGTTTTCGGACGCAGCAGGAGCTGGAAATAGTTTTAAACGAAACAACACGCATTAGCGTTGTTCCTGTGATGTATCTAATCGATCCTTACTCATCTATCATGTTATTTGGCGTTTCGATGGACTCCAGTAACTCTGATGTGAGATACGACATTTTTGGACGCAGCAGGAGCTGGAAATACTTTTAAACGAAGCAACACGTATTAGCGTTGTTCCTGTGATGTATCTAATCGATCCTTACTCATCTATCATGTTATTTGACGTTTGGATGGACTCCAGTAACTCTGATGTGAGATACAAAGTTCTCGGACGCAGCAGTAGCTGGAAATAGTTTTGAACGTAACAACACGTATTAGCGTTGTTCCTGTGATGTATCTATTCGATTCTTACTTATCTAACATGTTATTTGACGTTTGGATGGACTCCAGTAAGTCTGATGTAAGATACAAAGTTCTCGGACGCAGCAGTTGCTGGAAATAGTTTTAAACGAAACAACACGCATTAGCGTTGTTCCTGTGATGTATCTAATCGATTCTTACTCACCTATCATGTTACTTGACGTTTCGATGGACTCCAGTAACTCTGAAGTGAGATACGAAGTTCTCGGACGCAGCTGAAGCTGGAGATAGTTTTAAACGAAACAACACGTATTAGCGTTGTTCCTGTGCTGTATCTAATCGATCCTTACTTATCTATCATGTTATTTGTCGTTTCGATGGACTCCAGTAACTCTGATGTGAGATACGACGTTTTCGGACGCAGCAGAAGCTGGAAATAGTTTTAAACTAAGCAACACGCATTAGCCATGTTCCTGTGATGTATCTAATCGATCCTTACTCATCTATCATGTTATCTGACGTTTGGATGGACTCCAGTAACTCTGATGTGAGATACAAAGTTCTCGGACGCAGCAGTAGCTGGAAATAATTTTGAACGAAACAACACGTATTAGCGTTGTTCCTGTGATGTATCTAAGCGATCCTTACTCATCTATCATGTTATTTGACGTTTCGATGGACTCCAGTAACTCTGATGTGAGATACGACGTTTTCGGACGCAGCAGAAGCTGGAAATAGTTTTAAACGAAACAACACGCATTATCGATGTTCCTGTGATGTATCAATCGATCCTTACTCATCTATCATGTTATTTATCGTTTCGATGGCCTCTAGTAACTCTGATGTGAGATACGACGTTTTCGGACGCAGCAGGAGCTGGAAATAGTTTTAAACGAAACAACACGCATTAGCGTTGTTCCTGTGATGTATCTAATCGATCCTTACTCATCTATCATGTTATTTGGCGTTTCGATGGACTCCAGTAACTCTGATGTGAGATACGACATTTTTGGACGCAGCAGGAGCTGGAAATACTTTTAAACGAAGCAACACGTATTAGCGTTGTTCCTGTGATGTATCTAATCGATCCTTACTCATCTATCATGTTATTTGACGTTTGGATGGACTCCAGTAACTCTGATGTGAGATACAAAGTTCTCGGACGCAGCAGTAGCTGGAAATAGTTTTGAACGTAACAACACGTATTAGCGTTGTTCCTGTGATGTATCTATTCGATTCTTACTTATCTAACATGTTATTTGACGTTTGGATGGACTCCAGTAAGTCTGATGTAAGATACAAAGTTCTCGGACGCAGCAGTTGCTGGAAATAGTTTTAAACGAAACAACACGCATTAGCGTTGTTCCTGTGATGTATCTAATCGATTCTTACTCACCTATCATGTTACTTGACGTTTCGATGGACTCCAGTAACTCTGAAGTGAGATACGAAGTTCTCGGACGCAGCTGAAGCTGGAGATAGTTTTAAACGAAACAACACGTATTAGCGTTGTTCCTGTGCTGTATCTAATCGATCCTTACTTATCTATCATGTTATTTGTCGTTTCGATGGACTCCAGTAACTCTGATGTGAGATACGACGTTTTCGGACGCAGCAGAAGCTGGAAATAGTTTTAAACTAAGCAACACGCATTAGCCATGTTCCTGTGATGTATCTAATCGATCCTTACTCATCTATCATGTTATTTTACGTTTGGATGGACTCCAGTAACTCCGATGTGAGATACAAAGTTTTTGGACGCAGCAGGAGCTGGAAATAGTTTTAAACTAAACAACACGTATTATCGTTGTTCCTGTGATGTATCCAATCGATCCTTACTTATCTACTATGTTATTTGACGTTTCGATGGACTCCAGTAACTCTGATGTGAGATACGAAATTTTCGGACGCAGCAGAAGCTGGAAATAGTTTTAAACGAAACAACACGCATTAGCGTTGTTCCTGTGATGTATCTAATCGATCCTTACTCATCTATCATGTTATTTGACGTTTCGATGGACTCTAGTAATTCTGATGTGAGATACGAAGTTTTTGGACGCAGCAGGAGCTGGAAATAGTTTTAAACGAAACAACACGTATTAGCGTTGTTCCTGTGATGTATCTAATCGATCCTTACTCATCTATCATGTTATTTGACGTTTGGATGGACTCCAGTAACTCTGATGTGAGATACAAAGTTTATCGGACGCAGCAAAAGCTGCAAATAGTTTTAAATGAAACAACACGCATTAGCGTTGTTCCTGTGATGTATCTAATCGATCCTTACTCATCTATCATGTTATTTGACGTTTCGATGGACTCTAGTAACTCTGATGTGAGATACGAAGTTTTTGGACGCAGCAGGAGCTGGAAATAGTTTTAAACGAAACAACATGCATTAGCGTTGTTCCTGTGATGTATCTAATCGATCCTTACTCATCTATCATGTTATTTGGCGTTTCGATGGACTCCAGTAACTTTGATGTGAGTTACGAAGTTCTCGGACGCAGCTGAAGCTAGAAAGAGTTTTAAACGAAACAACACGTATTAGCGTTGTTCCTGTGATGTATCTAATCGATCCTTACTCATCTATCATGTTATTTGACGTTTGGATGGACTCCAGTACCTCTGATGTGAGATACAAAGTTCTCGGACGCAGCAGAAGCTGGAAATAGTTTTGAACGAAACAACACGTATTAGCGTTCTTCCTGTGATGTATCTAAACGATCCTTACTTATCTAACATGTTATTTGACGTTTGGATGGACTCCAGTAACTCTGATGTGTGATACGAAATTTTCGGACGCAGCAGAAGCTGGAAATAGTTTTAAACGAAACAACACGCATTAGCGTTGTTCCTGTGATGTATCTAATCGATCCTTACTCATCTGTCATGTTATTTGACGTTTCGATGGACTCTAGTAATTCTGATGTGAGATACGAAGTTTTTGGACGCAGCAGGAGCTGGAAATAGTTTTAAACGAAACAACACGTATTAGCGTTGTTCCTGTGATGTATCTAATCGATCCTTACTCATCTATCATGTTATTTGACGTTTGGATGGACTCCAGTAACTCTGATGTGAGATACAAAGTTTATCGGAAGCAGCAGAAGCTGCAAATAGTTTTAAATGAAACAACACGCATTAGCGTTGTTCCTGTGATGTATCTTATCGATCCTTACTCATCTATCATGTTATTTGACGTTTGGACTGACACCAGTAACTCTGATGTGAGATACAAAGTTCTAGGACGCAGCAGAAGCTGGAAATAGTTTTGAACGAAACAACACGTATTAGCGTTGTTCCTGTGATGTATCTAAACGATCCTTAATTATCTAACATGTTATTTGACGTTTGGATGGACTCCAGTAAGTCTGATGTGAGATACGACGTTTTCGGACGCAGCAGCAACTGGAAATAGTTTTAAACGAAACAACACGTATGAGCGTTGTTCCTGTGATGTATCTAATCGATACTTACTCATCTATCATGTTATCTGACGTTTGGATGGACTCCAGTAACTCTGATGTGAGATACAAAGTTCTCGGACGCAGCAGTAGCTGGAAATAATTTTGAACGAAACAACACGTATTAGCGTTGTTCCTGTGATGTATCTAAGCGATCCTTACTCATCTATCATGTTATTTGACGTTTCGATGGACTCCAGTAACTCTGATGTGAGATACGACGTTTTCGGACGCAGCAGAAGCTGGAAATAGTTTTAAACGAAACAACACGCATTAGCGATGTTCCTGTGATGTATCAATCGATCCTTACTCATCTATCATGTTATTTGTCGTTTCGATGGCCTCCAGTAACTCTGATGTGAGATACGACGTTTTCGGACGCAGCAGAAGCTGGAAATAGTTTTAAACGAAACAACACGCATTAGCGATGTTCCTGTGATGTATCTAATCGATCCTTACTCATCTATCATGTTATTTTACGTTTGGATGGACTCCAGTAACTCTGATGTGAGATACAAAGTTTTTGGACGCAGCAGAAGCTGGAAATAGTTTTAAACGAAACAACACGCATTAGCGATGTTCCTGTGATGTATCTAATCGATCCTTACTCATCTATCATGTTATTTGGCGTTTCGATGGACTCCAGTAACTTTGATGTGAGTTAGGAAGTTCTCGGACGCAGCTGAAGCTAGAAAGAGTTTTAAACGAAACAACACGTATTAGCGTTGTTCGTGTGATGTATCTAATCGATCCTTATTCATCTATCATGTTATTTGACGTTTGGATGGACTCCAGTAACTCTGATGTGAGATACAAAGTTCTCGGACGCAGCAGAAGCTGGAAATAGTTTTAAACGAAACAACACGCATTAGCGTTGTTCCTGTGATGTATCTAATCGATCCTTACTCATCTATCATGTTATTTGACGTTTCGATGGACTCCAGTAACTCTGATGTGAGATACGACGTTTTCGGACGCAGCAGAAGCTGGAAATAGTTTTAAACGAAACAACACGCATTAGCGATGTTCCTGTGATGTATCAATCGATCCTTACTA
The DNA here is from genome assembly GCA_036172665.1 of Prosopocoilus inquinatus. Lineage (NCBI taxonomy): Eukaryota > Metazoa > Arthropoda > Insecta > Coleoptera > Lucanidae > Prosopocoilus > Prosopocoilus inquinatus. The sequence goes on along the minus strand of CM069872.1, from coordinate 26,107,589 downwards.
ATCTATCATGTTATTTGTCGTTTCGATGGCCTCCAGTAACTCTGATGTGAGATACGACGTTTTCGGACGCAGCAGAAGCTGGAAATAGTTTTAAACGAAACAACACGCATTAGCGATGTTCCTGTGATGTATCTAATCGATCCTTACTCATCTATCATGTTATTTTACGTTTGGATGGACTCCAGTAACTCTGATGTGAGATACAAAGTTTTAGGACGCAGCAGAAGCTGGAAATAGTTTTAAACGAAACAACACGCATTAGCGATGTTCCTGTGATGTATCTAATCGATCCTTACTTATCTACTATGTTATTTTACGTTTGGATGGACTCCAGTAACTCTGATGTGAGATACAAAGTTTTTGGACGCAGCAGGAGCTGGAAATAGTTTTAAACGAAACAACACGCATTGGCGTTGTTCCTGTGATGTATCTAATCGATCCTTACTCATCTATCATGTTATTTGACGTTTCGATGGACTCTAGTAATTCTGAAGAGAGATACGAAGTTTTTGGACGCAGCAGGAGCTGGAAATAGTTTTAAACGAAATAACACGTATTAGCGTTGTTCCCGTGATGTATCTAATCGATCCTTACTTATATAGCATGTTATTTGACGTTTGAATGGACTCCAGTAACTCTGATGTGAGATACAAAGTTCTCGGACGCAGCAGAAGCTGGAAATAGTTTTGAACGAAACAACACGTATTAGCGTTGTTCCTGTGATGTATCTAATCGATCCTTACTTATCTACTATGTTATTTGACGTTTCGATGGACTCCAGTAACTCTGATGTGAGATACGAAATTTTTGGACGCAGCAGGAGCTGGAAATAGTTTTAAACGAAACAACATGTATTAGCGTTGTTCCTGTGATGTATCTAATCGATCCTTACTCATCTATCTTGTTATTTGACGTTTGGATGGACTCCAGTAACTCTGATGTGAGATACAAAGTTTATCGGAAGCAGCAGAAGCTGCAAATAGTTTTAAATGAAACAACACGCATTAGCGTTGTTCCTGTGATGTATCTTATCGATCCTTACTCATCTATCATGTTATTTGACGTTTGGACGGACACCAGTAACTCTGATGTGAGATACACAGTTCTAGGACGCAGCAGAAGCTGGAAATAGTTTTGAACGAAACAACACGTATTAGCGTTGTTCCTGTGATGTATCTAAACGATCCTTAATTATCTAACATGTTATTTGACGTTTGGATGGACTCCAGTAAGTCTGATGTGAGATACGACGTTTTCGGACGCAGCAGCAGCTGGAAATAGTTTTAAACGAAACAACACGTATTAGCGTTGTTCCTGTGATGTATCTAATCGATACTTACTCATTTATCATGTTATTTGACGTTTGGATGGACTCCAGTAACTCTGATGTGAGATACAAAGTTCTCGGACGCAGCAGTAGCTGGAAATAATTTTGAACGAAACAACACGTATTAGCGTTGTTCCTGTGATGTATCTAAGCGATCCTTACTTATCTAACATGTTATTTGACGTTTCGATGGACTCCAGTAACTCTGATGTGAGATACGACGTTTTCGGACGCAGCAGAAGCTGGAAATAGTTTTAAACGAAACAACACGCATTAGCGATGTTCCTGTGATGTATCAATCGATCCTTACTCATCTATCATGTTATTTATCGTTTCGATGGCCTCCAGTAACTCTGATGTGAGATACCACGTTTTCGGACGCAGCAGGAGCTGGAAATAGTTTTAAACGAAACAACACGCATTAGCGTTGTTCCTGTGATGTATCTAATCGATCCTTACTCATCTATCATGTTATTTGGCGTTTCGATGGACTCCAGTAACTCTGATGTGAGATACGAAATTTTTGGACGCAGCAGGAGCTGGAAATACTTTTAAACGAAGCAACACGTATTAGCGTTGTTCCTGTGATGTATCTAATCGATCCTTACTCATCTATCATGTTATTTGAGGTTTGGATGGACTCCAGTAACTCTGATGTGAGATACAAAGTTCTCGGACGCAGCAGTAGCTGGAAATAGTTTTGAACGTAACAACACGTATTAGCGTTGTTCCTGTGATGTATCTATTCGATTCTTACTTATCTAACATGTTATTTGACGTTTGGATGGACTCCAGTAAGTCTGATGTAAGATACAAAGTTCTCGGACGCAGCAGTTGCTGGAAATAGTTTTAAACGAAACAACACGCATTAGCGATGTTCCTGTGATGTATCTAATCGATCCTTACTCATCTATCATGTTATTTGGCGTTTCGATGGACTCCAGTAACTTTGATGTGAGTTACGAAGTTCTCGGACGCAGCTGAAGCTAGAAAGAGTTTTAAACGAAACAACACGTATTAGCGTTGTTCCTGTGATGTATCTAATCGATCCTTACTCATCTATCATGTTATTTGACGTTTGGATGGACTCCAGTAACTCTGATGTGAGATACAAAGTTCTCGGACGCAGCAGAAGCTGGAAATAGTTTTAAACGAAACAACACGCATTAGCGTTGTACCTGTGATGTATCTAATCGATCCTTACTCATCTATCATGTTATTTGACGTTTCGATGGACTCCAGTAACTCTGATGTGAGATACGACGTTTTCGGACGCAGCAGAAGCTATAAATAGTTTTAAACGAAACAACACGCATTAGCGATGTTCCTGTGATGTATCAATCGTTCCTTACTCATCTATCATGTTATTTGTCGTTTCGATGGCCTCCAGTAACTCTGATGTGAGATACGACGTTTTCGGACGCAGCAGAAGCTGGAAATAGTTTTAAACGAAACAACACGCATTAGCGATGTTCCTGTGATGTATCTAATCGATCCTTACTCATCTATCATGTTATTTGACGTTTGGATGGACTCCAGTAACTCTGATGTGAGATACAAAGTTCTCGGACGCAGCAGAAGCTGGAAATAGTTTTAAACGAAACAACACGCATTAGCGTTGTACCTGTGATGTATCTAATCGATCCTTACTCATCTATCATGTTATTTGACGTTTCGATGGACTCCAGTAACTCTGATGTGAGATACGACGTTTTCGGACGCAGCAGAAGCTGGAAATAGTTTTAAACGAAACAACACGCATTAGCGATGTTCCTGTGATGTATCAATCGATCCTTACTCATCTATCATGTTATTTGTCGTTTCGATGGCCTCCAGTAACTCTGATGTGAGATACAAAGTTTTTGGACGCAGCAGGAGCTGGAAATAGTTTTAAACGAAACAACACGCATTAGCGTTGTTCCTGTGATGTATCTAATCGATCCTTACTCATCTATCATGTTATTTGACGTTTCGATGGACTCTAGTAATTCTGAAGAGAGATACGAAGTTTTTGGACGCAGCAGGAGCTGGAAATAGTTTTAAACGAAATAACACGTATTAGCGTTGTTCCTGTGATGTATCTAATCGATCCTTACTTATATAGCATGTTATTTGACGTTTGAATGGACTCCAGTAACTCTGATGTGAGATACAAAGTTCTCGGACGCAGCAGAAGCTGGAAATAGTTTTGAACGAAACAACACCTATTAGCGTTGTTCCTGTGATGTATCTAATCGATCCTTACTCATCTATCATGTTATTTGACGTTTGGATGGACTCCAGTAACTCTGATGTGAGATACAAAGTTTATCGGAAGCAGCAGAAGCTGCAAATAGTTTTAAATGAAACAACACGCATTAGCGTTGTTCCTGTGATATATCTTATCGATCCTTACTCATCTATCATGTTATTTGACGTTTGGACGGACACCAGTAACTCTGATGTGAGATACAAAGTTCTAGGACGCAGCAGAAGCTGGAAATAGTTTTGAACGAAACAACACGTATTAGCGTTGTTCCTGTGATGTATCTAAACGATCCTTAATTATCTAACATGATATTTGACGTTTGGATGGACTCCAGTAAGTCTGATGTGAGATACGACGTTTTCGGACGCAGCAGCAACTGAAAATAGTTTTAAACGAAACAACACGTATTAGCGTTGTTCCTGTGATGTATCTAATCGATACTTACTCATCTATCATGTTATTTGACGTTTGGATGGACTCCAGTAACTCTGATGTGAGATACAAAGTTCTCGGACGCAGCAGTAGCTGGAAATAATTTTGAACGAAACAACACGTATTAGCGTTGTTCCTGTGATGTATCTAAGCGATCCTTACTTATCTAACATGTTATTTGACGTTTCGATGGACTCCAGTAACTCTGATGTGAGATACGACGTTTTCGGACGCAGCAGAAGCTGGAAATAGTTTTAAACGAAACAACACGCATTAGCGATGTTCCTGTGATGTATCAATCGATCCTTACTCATCTATCATGTTATTTGTCGTTTCGATGGCCTCCAGTAACTCTGATGTGAGATACGACGTTTTCGGACGCAGCAGGAGCTGGAAATAGTTTTAAACGAAACAACACGCATTAGCGTTGTTCCTGTGATGTATCTAATCGATCCTTACTCATCTATCATGTTATTTGGCGTTTCGATGGACTCCAGTAACTCTGATGTGAGATACGAAATTTTTGGACGCAGCAGGAGCTGGAAATAGTTTTAAACGAAACAACACGTATTAGCGTTGTTCCTGTGATGTATCTAATCGATCCTTACTCATCTATCATGTTATTTGACGTTTGGATGGACTCCAGTAACTCTGATGTGAGATACAAAGTTCTCGGACGCAGCAGTAGCTGGAAATAGTTTTGAACGTAACAACACGTATTAGCGTTGTTCCTGTGATGTATCTAAGCGATCCTTACTTATCTAACATGTTATTTGACGTTTGGATGGACTCCAGTAAGTCTGATGTAAGATACAAAGTTTTTGGACGCAGCAGGAGCTGGAAATAGTTTTAAACGAAACAACACGCATTAGCGTTTTCCTGTGATGTATCTATTCGATTCTTACTTATCTAACATGTTATTTGACGTTTGGATGGACTCCAGTAAGTCTGATGTAAGATACAAAGTTCTCGGACGCAGCAGTTGCTGGAAATAGTTTTAAACGAAACAACACGCATTAGCGTTGTTCCTGTGATGTATCTAATCGATCCTTACTCACCTATCATGTTATTTGACGTTTCGATGGACTCCAGTAACTCTGATGTGAGATACAAAGTTCTCGGACGCAGCAGTAGCTGGAAATAGTTTTGAACGTAACAACACGTATTAGCGTTGTTCCTGTGATGTATCTAAGCGATCCTTACTTATCTAACATGTTATTTGACGTTTGGATGGACTCCAGTAAGTCTGATGTAAGATACAAAGTTTTTGGACGCAGCAGGAGCTGGAAATAGTTTTAAACGAAGCAACACGCATTAGCGTTGTTCCTGTGATGTATCTATTCGATTCTTACTTATCTAACATGTTATTTGACGTTTGGATGGACTCCAGTAAGTCTGATGTAAGATACAAAGTTCTCGGACGCAGCAGTTGCTGGAAATAGTTTTAAACGAAACAACACGCATTAGCGTTGTTCCTGTGATGTATCTAATCGATTCTTACTCACCTATCATGTTATTTGACGTTTCAATGGACTCCAGTAACTCTGAAGTGAGATACGAAGTTCTCGGACGCAGCTGAAGCTGGAGATAGTTTTAAACGAAACAACACGTATTAGCGTTGTTCCTGTGATGTATCTATTCGATTCTTACTTATCTAACATGTTATTTGACGTTTGGATGGACTCCAGTAAGTCTGATGTAAGATACAAGTTTTTGGACGCAGCAGGAGCTGGAAATAGTTTTAAACGAAACAACACGCATTAGCGTTGTTCCTGTGATGTATCTATTCGATTCTTACTTATCTAACATGTTATTTGACGTTTGGATGGACTCCAGTAAGTCTGATGTAAGATACAAAGTTCTCGGACGCAGCAGTTGCTGGAAATAGTTTTAAACGAAACAACACGCATTAGCGTTGTTCCTGTGATGTATCTAATCGATTCTTACTCACCTATCATGTTATTTGACGTTTCGATGGACTCCAGTAACTCTGATGTGAGATACAAAGTTTATCGGACGCAGCAAAAGCTGCAAATAGTTTTAAATGAAACAACACGCATTAGCGTTGTTCCTGTGATGTATCTAATCGATCCTTACTCATCTATCATGTTATTTGACGTTTCGATGGACTCTAGTAACTCTGATGTGAGATACGAAGTTTTTGGACGCAGCAGGAGCTGGAAATAGTTTTAAACGAAACAACATGCATTAGCGTTGTTCCTGTGATGTATCTAATCGATCCTTACTCATCTATCATGTTATTTGGCGTTTCGATGGACTCCAGTAACTTTGATGTGAGTTACGAAGTTCTCGGACGCAGCTGAAGCTAGAAAGAGTTTTAAACGAAACAACACGTATTAGCGTTGTTCCTGTGATGTATCTAATCGATCCTTACTCATCTATCATGTTATTTGACGTTTGGATGGACTCCAGTAACTCTGATGTGAGATACAAAGTTCTCGGACGCAGCAGAAGCTGGAAATAGTTTTGAACGAAACAACACGTATTAGCGTTGTTCCTGTGATGTATCTAAACGATCCTTACTTATCTAACATGTTATTTGACGTTTGGATGGACTCCAGTAACTCTGATGTGTGATACGAAATTTTCGGACGCAGCAGAAGCTGGAAATAGTTTTAAACGAAACAACACGCATTAGCGTTGTTCCTGTGATGTATCTAATCGATCCTTACTCATCTGTCATGTTATTTGACGTTTCGATGGACTCTAGTAATTCTGATGTGAGATACGAAGTTTTTGGACGCAGCAGGAGCTGGAAATAGTTTTAAACGAAACAACACGTATTAGCGTTGTTCCTGTGATGTATCTAATCGATCCTTACTCATCTATCATGTTATTTGACGTTTGGATGGACTCCAGTAACTCTGATGTGAGATACAAAGTTTATCGGAAGCAGCAGAAGCTGCAAATAGTTTTAAATGAAACAACACGCATTAGCGTTGTTCCTGTGATGTATCTTATCGATCCTTACTCATCTATCATGTTATTTGACGTTTGGACGGACACCAGTAACTCTGATGTGAGATACAAAGTTCTAGGACGCAGCAGAAGCTGGAAATAGTTTTGAACGAAACAACACGTATTAGCGTTGTTCCTGTGATGTATCTAAACGATCCTTAATTATCTAACATGTTATTTGACGTTTGGATGGACTCCAGTAAGTCTGATGTGAGATACGACGTTTTCGGACGCAGCAGCAACTGGAAATAGTTTTAAACGAAACAACACGTATGAGCGTTGTTCCTGTGATGTATCTAATCGATACTTACTCATCTATCATGTTATCTGACGTTTGGATGGACTCCAGTAACTCTGATGTGAGATACAAAGTTCTCGGACGCAGCAGTAGCTGGAAATAATTTTGAACGAAACAACACGTATTAGCGTTGTTCCTGTGATGTATCTAAGCGATCCTTACTCATCTATCATGTTATTTGACGTTTCGATGGACTCCAGTAACTCTGATGTGAGATACGACGTTTTCGGACGCAGCAGAAGCTGGAAATAGTTTTAAACGAAACAACACGCATTAGCGATGTTCCTGTGATGTATCAATCGATCCTTACTCATCTATCATGTTATTTGTCGTTTCGATGGCCTCCAGTAACTCTGATGTGAGATACCACGTTTTCGGACGCAGCAGAAGCTGGAAATAGTTTTAAACGAAACAACACGCATTAGCGATGTTCCTGTGATGTATCTAATCGATCCTTACTCATCTATCATGTTATTTTACGTTTGGATGGACTCCAGTAACTCTGATGTGAGATACAAAGTTTTTGGACGCGGACTCCAGTAACTCTGATGTGAGATACAAAGTTCTCGGACGCAGCAGTAGCTGGAAATAATTTTGAACGAAACAACACGTATTAGCGTTGTTCCTGTGATGTATCTATGCGATCCTTACTCATCTATCATGTTATTTGACGTTTCGATGGACTCCAGTAACTCTGATGTGAGATACGACGTTTTCGGACGCAGCAGAAGCTGGAAATAGTTTTAAACGAAACAACACGTATTAGCGTTGTTCCTGTGATGTATCTAATCGATCCTTACTCATCTATCATGTTATTTGACGTTTGGATGGACTCCAGTAACTCTGATGTGAGATACAAAGTTCTCGGACGCAGCAGTAGCTGGAAATAGTTTTGAACGTAACAACACGTATTAGCGTTGTTCCTGTGATGTATCTAAGCGATCCTTACTTATCTAACATGTTATTTGACGTTTGGATGGACTCCAGTAAGTCTGATGTAAGATACAAAGTTTTTGGACGCAGCAGGAGCTGGAAATAGTTTTAAACGAAACAACACGCATTAGCGTTGTTCCTGTGATGTATCTATTCGATTCTTACTTATCTAACATGTTATTTGACGTTTGGATGGACTCCAGTAAGTCTGATGTAAGATACAAAGTTCTCGGACGCAGCAGTTGCTGGAAATAGTTTTAAACGAAACAACACGCATTAGCGTTGTTCCTGTGATGTATCTAATCGATCCTTACTCACCTATCATGTTATTTGACGTTTCGATGGACTCCAGTAACTCTGATGTGAGATACAAAGTTCTCGGACGCAGCAGTAGCTGGAAATAGTTTTGAACGTAACAACACGTATTAGCGTTGTTCCTGTGATGTATCTAAGCGATCCTTACTTATCTAACATGTTATTTGACGTTTGGATGGACTCCAGTAAGTCTGATGTAAGATACAAAGTTTTTGGACGCAGCAGGAGCTGGAAATAGTTTTAAACGAAGCAACACGCATTAGCGTTGTTCCTGTGATGTATCTATTCGATTCTTACTTATATAACATGTTATTTGACGTTTGGATGGACTCCAGTAAGTCTGATGTAAGATACAAAGTTCTCGGACGCAGCAGTTGCTGGAAATAGTTTTAAACGAAACAACACGCATTAGCGTTGTTCCTGTGATGTATCTAATCGATTCTTACTCACCTATCATGTTATTTGACGTTTCAATGGACTCCAGTAACTCTGAAGTGAGATACGAAGTTCTCGGACGCAGCTGAAGCTGGAGATAGTTTTAAACGAAACAACACGTATTAGCGTTGTTCCTGTGATGTATCTATTCGATTCTTACTTATCTAACATGTTATTTGACGTTTGGATGGACTCCAGTAAGTCTGATGTAAGATACAAGTTTTTGGACGCAGCAGGAGCTGGAAATAGTTTTAAACGAAACAACACGCATTAGCGTTGTTCCTGTGATGTATCTATTCGATTCTTACTTATCTAACATGTTATTTGACGTTTGGATGGACTCCAGTAAGTCTGATGTAAGATACAAAGTTCTCGGACGCAGCAGTTGCTGGAAATAGTTTTAAACGAAACAACACGCATTAGCGTTGTTCCTGTGATGTATCTAATCGATTCTTACTCACCTATCATGTTATTTGACGTTTCGATGGACTCCAGTAACTCTGAAGTGAGATACGAAGTTCTCGGACGCAGCTGAAGCTGGAGATAGTTTTAAACGAAACAACACGTATTAGCGTTGTTCCTGTGCTGTATCTAATCGATCCTTACTTATCTATCATGTTATTTGTCGTTTCGATGGACTCCAGTAACTCTGATGTGAGATACGACGTTTTCGGACGCAGCAGAAGCTGGAAATAGTTTTAAACGAAACAACACGCATTAACGTTGTTCCTGTGATGTATCTAATCGATCCTTACTCATCTATCATGTTATTTGACGTTTCGATGGACTCTAGTAATTCTGATGTGAGATACGAAGTTTTTGGACGCAGCAGGAGCTGGAAATAGTTTTAAACGAAACAACACGTATTAGCGTTGTTCCTGTGATGTATCTAATCGATCCTTAGTCATCTATCATGTTATTTGACGTTTGGATGGACTCCAGTAACTCTGATGTGAGATACAAAGTTTATCGGACGCAGCAAAGCTGCAAATAGTTTTAAATGAAACAACACGCATTAGCGTTGTTCCTGTGATGTATCTAATCGATCCTTACTCATCTATCATGTTATTTGACGTTTCGATGGACTCTAGTAACTCTGATGTTAGATACGAAGTTTTTGGACGCAGCAGGAGCTGGAAATAGTTTTAAACGAAACAACATGCATTAGCGTTGTTCCTGTGATGTATCTAATCGATCCTTACTCATCTATCATGTTATTTGGCGTTTCGATGGACTCCAGTAACTTTGATGTGAGTTACGAAGTTCTCGGACGCAGCTGAAGCTAGAAAGAGTTTTAAACGAAACAACACGTATTAGCGTTGTTCCTGTGATGTATCTAATCGATCCTTACTCATCTATCATGTTATTTGACGTTTGGATGGACTCCAGTAACTCTGATGTGAGATACAAAGTTCTCGGACGCAGCAGAAGCTGGAAATAGTTTTGAACGAAACAACACGTATTAGCGTTGTTCCTGTGATGTATCTAAACGATCCTTGCTTATCTAACATGTTATTTGACGTTTGGATGGACTCCAGTAACTCTGATGTGTGATACGAAATTTTCGGACGCAGCAGAAGCTGGAAATAGTTTTAAACGAAACAACACGCATTAGCGTTGTTCCTGTGATGTATCTAATCGATCCTTACTCATCTGTCATGTTATTTGACGTTTCGATGGACTCTAGTAATTCTGATGTGAGATACGAAGTTTTTGGACGCAGCAGGAGCTGGAAATAGTTTTAAACGAAACAACACGTATTAGCGTTGTTCCTGTGATGTATCTAATCGATCCTTACTCATCTATCATGTTATTTGACGTTTGGATGGACTCCAGTAACTCTGATGTGAGATACAAAGTTTATCGGAAGCAGCAGAAGCTGCAAATAGTTTTAAATGAAACAACACGCATTAGCGTTGTTCCTGTGATGTATCTTATCGATCCTTACTCATCTATCATGTTATTTGACGTTTGGACGGACACCAGTAACTCTGATGTGAGATACAAAGTTCTAGGACGCAGCAGAAGCTGGAAATAGTTTTGAACGAAACAACACGTATTAGCGTTGTTCCTGTGATGTATCTAAACGATCCTTAATTATCTAACATGTTATTTGACGTTTGGATGGACTCCAGTAAGTCTGATGTGAGATACGACGTTTTCGGACGCAGCAGCAACTGGAAATAGTTTTAAACGAAACAACACGTATGAGCGTTGTTCCTGTGATGTATCTAATCGATACTTACTCATCTATCATGTTATCTGACGTTTGGATGGACTCCAGTAACTCTGATGTGAGATACAAAGTTCTCGGACGCAGCAGTAGCTGGAAATAATTTTGAACGAAACAACACGTATTAGCGTTGTTCCTGTGATGTATCTAAGCGATCCTTACTCATCTATCATGTTATTTGACGTTTCGATGGAATCCAGTAACTCTGATGTGAGATACGACGTTTTCGGACGCAGCAGAAGCTGGAAATAGTTTTAAACGAAACAACACGCATTAGCGATGTTCCTGTGATGTATCAATCGATCCTTACTCATCTATCATGTTATTTGTCGTTTCGATGGCCTCCAGTAACTCTGATGTGAGATACGACGTTTTCGGACGCAGCAGAAGCTGGAAATAGTTTTAAACGAAACAACACGCATTAGCGATGTTCCTGTGATGTATCTAATCGATCCTTACTCATCTATCATGTTATTTTACGTTTGGATGGACTCCAGTAACTCTGATGTGAGATACAAAGTTTTTGGACGCGGACTCCAGTAACTCTGATGTGAGATACAAAGTTCTCGGACGCAGCAGTAGCTGGAAATAATTTTGAACGAAACAACACGTATTAGCGTTGTTCCTGTGATGTATCTAAGCGATCCTTACTCATCTATCATGTTATTTGACGTTTCGATGGACTCCAGTAACTCTGATGTGAGATACGACGTTTTCGGACGCAGCAGAAGCTGGAAATAGTTTTAAACGAAACAACACGCATTAGCGATGTTCCTGTGATGTATCAATCGATCCTTACTCATCTATCATGTTATTTGTCGTTTCGATGGCCTCCAGTAACTCTGATGTGAGATACGACGTTTTCGGACGCAGCAGAAGCTGGAAATAGTTTTAAACGAAACAACACGCATTAGCGATGTTCCTGTGATGTATCTAATCGATCCTTACTCATCTATCATGTTATTTTACGTTTGGATGGACTCCAGTAACTCTGATGTGAGATACAAAGTTTTTGGACGCAGCAGAAGCTGGAAATAGTTTTAAACGAAACAACACGCATTAGCGATGTTCCTGTGATGTATCTAATCGATCCTTACTCATCTATCATGTTATTTGGCGTTTCGATGGACTCCAGTAACTTTGATGTGAGTTACGAAGTTCTCGGACGCAGCTGAAGCTAGAAAGAGTTTTAAACGAAACAACACGTATTAGCGTTGTTCCTGTGATGTATCTAATCGATCCTTACTCATCTATCATGTTATTTGACGTTTGGATGGACTCCAGTAACTCTGATGTGAGATACAAAGTTCTCGGACGCAGCAGAAGCTGGAAATAGTTTTAAACGAAACAACACGCATTAGCGTTGTACCTGTGATGTATCTAATCGATCCTTACTCATCTATCATGTTATTTGACGTTTCGATGGACTCCAGTAACTCTGATGTGAGATACGACGTTTTCGGACGCAGCAGAAGCTGGAAATAGTTTTAAACGAAACAACACGCATTAGCGATGTTCCTGTGATGTATCTAATCGATCCTTACTTATCTACTATGTTATTTTACGTTTGGATGGACTCCAGTAACTCTGATGTGAGATACAAAGTTTTTGGACGCAGCAGGAGCTGGAAATAGTTTTAAACGAAACAACACGCATTAGCGTTGTTCCTGTGATGTATCTAATCGATCCTTACTCATCTATCATGTTATTTGACGTTTCGATGGACTCTAGTAATTCTGAAGAGAGATACGAAGTTATTGGACGCAGCAGGAGCTGGAAATAGTTTTAAACGAAATAACACGTATTAGCGTTGTTCCTGTGATGTATCTAATCGATCCTTACTTATATAGCATGTTATTTGACGTTTGAATGGACTCCAGTAACTCTGATGTGAGATACAAAGTTCTCGGACGCAGCAGAAGCTGGAAATAGTTTTGAACGAAACAACACGTATTAGCGTTGTTCCTGTGATGTATCTAATCGATCCTTACTCATCTATCATGTTATTTGACGTTTGGATGGACTCCAGTAACTCTGATGTGAGATACAAAGTTTATCGGAAGCAGCAGAAGCTGCAAATAGTTTTAAACGAAACAACACGCATTAACGTTGTTCCTGTGATGTATCTAATCGATTCTTACTCACCTATCATGTTATTTGACGTTTCAATGGACTCCAGTAACTCTGAAGTGAGATACGAAGTTCTCGGACGCAGCTGAAGCTGGAGATAGTTTTAAACGAAACAACACGTATTAGCGTTGTTCCTGTGATGTATCTATTCGATTCTTACTTATCTAACATGTTATTTGACGTTTGGATGGACTCCAGTAAGTCTGATGTAAGATACAAAGTTCTCGGACGCAGCAGTTGCTGGAAATAGTTTTAAACGAAACAACACGCATTAGCGTTGTTCCTGTGATGTATCTAATCGATCCTTACTCACCTATCATGTTATTTGACGTTTCGATGGACTCCAGTAACTCTGATGTGAGATACAAAGTTTTCGGACGCAGCAGTAGCTGGAAATAGTTTTGAACGTAACAACACGTATTAGCGTTGTTCCTGTGATGTATCTAAGCGATCCTTACTTATCTAACATGTTATTTGACGTTTGGATGGACTAAAGTAAGTCTGATGTAAGATACAAAGTTTTTGGACGCAGCAGGAGCTGGAAATAGTTTTAAACGAAGCAACACGCATTAGCGTTGTTCCTGTGATGTATCTATTCGATTCTTACTTATCTAACATGTTATTTGACGTTTGGATGGACTCCAGTAAGTCTGATGTAAGATACAAAGTTCTCGGACGCAGCAGTTGCTGGAAATAGTTTTAAACGAAACAACACGCATTAGCGTTGTTCCTGTGATGTATCTAATCGATTCTTACTCACCTATCATGTTATTTGACGTTTCAATGGACTCCAGTAACTCTGAAGTGAGATACGAAGTTCTCGGACGCAGCTGAAGCTGGAGATAGTTTTAAACGAAACAACACGTATTAGCGTTGTTCCTGTGATGTATCTATTCGATTCTTACTTATCTAACATGTTATTTGACGTTTGGATGGACTCCAGTAAGTCTGATGTAAGATACAAAGTTCGCGGACGCAGCAGTTGCTGGAAATAGTTTTAAACGAAACAACACGCATTAGCGTTGTTCCTGTGATGTATCTAATCGATTCTTACTCACCTATCATGTTATTTGACGTTTCGATGGACTCCAGTAACTCTGAAGTGAGATACGAAGTTCTCGGACGCAGCTGAAGCTGGAGATAGTTTTAAACGAAACAACACGTATTAGCGTTGTTCCTGTGCTGTATCTAATCGATCCTTACTTATCTATCATGTTATTTGTCGTTTCGATGGACTCCAGTAACTCTGATGTGAGATACGACGTTTTCGGACGCAGCAGAAGCTGGAAATAGTTTTAAACGAAACAACACGCATTAACGTTGTTCCTGTGATGTATCTAATCGATCCTTACTCATCTATCATGTTATTTGACGTTTCGATGGACTCTAGTAATTCTGATGTGAGATACGAAGTTTTTGGACGCAGCAAGAGCTGGAAATAGTTTTAAACGAAACAACACGTATTAGCGTTGTTCCTGTGATGTATCTAATCGATCCTTAGTCATCTATCATGTTATTTGACGTTTGGATGGACTCCAGTAACTCTGATGTGAGATACAAAGTTTATCGGACGCAGCAAAAGCTGCAAATAGTTTTAAATGAAACAACACGCATTAGCGTTGTTCCTGTGATGTATCTAATCGATCCTTACTCATCTATCATGTTATTTGACGTTTCGATGGACTCTAGTAACTCTGATGTGAGATACGAAGTTTTTGGACGCAGCAGGAGCTGGAAATAGTTTTAAACGAAACAACATGCATTAGCGTTGTTCCTGTGATGTATCTAATCGATCCTTACTCATCTATCATGTTATTTGGCGTTTCGATGGACTCCAGTAACTTTGATGTGAGTTACGAAGTTCTCGGACGCAGCTGAAGCTAGAAAGAGTTTTAAACGAAACAACACGTATTAGCGTTGTTCCTGTGATGTATCTAATCGATCCTTACTCATCTATCATGTTATTTGACGTTTGGATGGACTCCAGTAACTCTGATGTGAGATACAAAGTTCTCGGACGCAGCAGAAGCTGGAAATAGTTTTGAACGAAACAACACGTATTAGCGTTGTTCCTGTGATGTATCTAAACGATCCTTACTTATCTAACATGTTATTTGACGTTTGGATGGACTCCAGTAACTCTGATGTGTGATACGAAATTTTCGGACGCGGCAGAAGCTGGAAATAGTTTTAAACGAAACAACACGCATTAGCGTTGTTCCTGTGATGTATCTAATCGATCCTTACTCATCTGTCATGTTATTTGACGTTTCGATGGACTCTAGTAATTCTGATGTGAGATACGAAGTTTTTGGACGCAGCAGGAGCTGGAAATAGTTTTAAACGAAACAACACGTATTAGCGTTGTTCCTGTGATGTATCTAATCGATCCTTACTCATCTATCATGTTATTTGACGTTTGGATGGACTTCAGTAACTCTGATGTGAGATACAAAGTTTATCGGAAGCAGCAGAAGCTGCAAATAGTTTTAAATGAAACAACACGCATTAGCGTTGTTCCTGTGATGTATCTTATCGATCCTTACTCATCTATCATGTTATTTGACGTTTGGACGGACACCAGTAACTCTGATGTGAGATACAAAGTTCTAGGACGCAGCAGAAGCTGGAAATAGTTTTGAACGAAACAACACGTATTAGCGTTGTTCCTGTGATGTATCTAAACGATCCTTAATTATCTAAAATGTTATTTGACGTTTGGATGGACTCCAGTAAGTCTGATGTGAGATACGACGTTTTCGGGCGCAGCAGCAACTGGAAATAGTTTTAAACGAAACAACACGTATGAGCGTTGTTCCTGTGATGTATCTAATCGATACTTACTCATCTATCATGTTATCTGACGTTTGGATGGACTCCAGTATCTCTGATGTGAGATACAAAGTTCTCGGACGCAGCAGTAGCTGGAAATAATTTTGAACGAAACAACACGTATTAGCGTTGTTCCTGTGATGTATCTAAGCGATCCTTACTCATCTATCATGTTATTTGACGTTTCGATGGACTCCAGTAACTCTGATGTGAGATACGACGTTTTCGGACGCAGCAGAAGCTGGAAATAGTTTTAAACGAAACAACACGCATTAGCGATGTTCCTGTGATGTATCTAATCGATCCTTACTCATCTATCATGTTATTTTACGTTTGGATGGACTCCAGTAACTCTGATGTGAGATACTAAGTTTTTGGACGCGGACTCCAGTAACTCTGATGTGAGATACAAAGTTCTCGGACGCAGCAGTAGCTGGAAATAATTTTGAACGAAACAGCACGTATTAGCGTTGTTCCTGTGATGTATCTAAGCGATCCTTACTCATCTATCATGTTATTTGACGTTTCGATGGACTCCAGTAACTCTGATGTGAGATACGACGTTTTCGGACGCAGCAGAAGCTGGAAATAATTTTAAACGAAACAACACGCATTAGCGATGTTCCTGTGATGTATAAATCGATCCTTACTCATCTATCATGTTATTTGTCGTTTCGATGGCCTCCAGTAACTCTGATGTGAGATACGACGTTTTCGGACGCAGCAGAAGCTGGAAATAGTTTTAAACGAAACAACACGCATTAGCGATGTTCCTGTGATGTATCTAATCGATCCTTACTCATCTATCATGTTATTTGGCGTTTCGATGGACTCCAGTAACTTTGATGTGAGTTACGAAGTTCTCGGACGCAGCTGAAGCTAGAAAGAGTTTTAAACGAAACAACACGTATTAGCGTTGTTCCTGTGATGTATCTAATCGATCCTTACTCATCTATCATGTTATTTGACGTTTGGATGGACTCCAGTAACTCTGATGTGAGATACAAAGTTCTCGGACGCAGCAGAAGCTGGAAATAGTTTTAAACGAAACAACACGCATTAGCGTTGTACCTGTGATGTATCTAATCGATCCTTACTCATCTATCATGTTATTTGACGTTTCGATGGACTCCAGTAACTCTGATGTGAGATACGACGTTTTCGGACGCAGCAGAAGCTGGAAATAGTTTTAAACGAAACAACACGCATTAGCGATGTTCCTGTGATGTATCAATCGATCCTTACTCATCTATCATGTTATTTGTCGTTTCGATGGCCTCCAGTAACTCTGATGTGAGATACGACGTTTTCGGACGCAGCAGAAGCTGGAAATAGTTTTAAACGAAACAGCACGCATTAGCGATGTTCCTGTGATGTATCTAATCGATCCTTACTTATCTACTATGTTATTTTACGTTTGGATGGACTCCAGTAACTCTGATGTGAGATACAAAGTTTTTGGACGCAGCAGGAGCTGGAAATAGTTTTAAACGAAACAACACGCATTAGCGTTGTTCCTGTGATGTATCTAATCGATCCCTACTCATCTATCATGTTATTTGACGTTTCGATGGACTCTAGTAATTCTGAAGAGAGATACGAAGTTATTGGACGCAGCAGGAGCTGGAAATAGTTTTAAACGAAATAACACGTATTAGCGTTGTTCCTGTGATGTATCTAATCGATCCTTACTTATATAGCATGTTATTTGACGTTTGAATGGACTCCAGTAACTCTGATGTGAGATACAAAGTTCTCGGACGCAGCAGAAGCTGGAAATAGTTTTGAACGAAACAACACGTATTAGCGTTGTTCCTGTGATGTATCTAATCGATCCTTACTCATCTATCATGTTATTTGACGTTTGGATGGACTCCAGTAACTCTGATGTGAGATACAATGTTCTAGGACGCAGCAGAAGCTGGAAATAGTTTTGAACGAAACAACACGTATTAGCGTTGTTCCTGTGATGTATCTAAACGATCCTTAATTATCTAACATGTTATTTGACGTTTGGATGGACTCCAGTAAGTCTGATGTGAGATACGACGTTTTCGGACGCAGCAGCAACTGAAAATAGTTTTAAACGAAACAACACGTATTAGCGTTGTTCCTGTGATGTATCTAATCGATACTTACTCATCTATCATGTTATTTGACGTTTGGATGGACTCCAGTAACTCTGATGTGAGATACAAAGTTCTCGGACGCAGCAGTAGCTGGAAATAATTTTGAACGAAACAACACGTATTAGCGTTGTTCCTGTGATGTATCTAAGCGATCCTTACTTATCTAACATGTTATTTGACGTTTCGATGGACTCCAGTAACTCTGATGTGAGATACGACGTTTTCGGACGCAGCAGAAGCTGGAAATAGTTTTAAACGAAACAACACGCATTAGCGATGTTCCTGTGATGTATCAATCGATCCTTACTCATCTATCATGTTATTTGGCGTTTCGATGGACTCCAGTAACTCTGATGTGAGATACGAAATTTTTGGACGCAGCAGGAGCTGGAAATAGTTTTAAACGAAACAACACGTATTAGCGTTGTTCCTGTGATGTATCTAATCGATCCTTACTTATCTATCATGTTATTTGACGTTTGGATGGACTCCAGTAACTCTGATGTGAGATACAAAGTTCTCGGACGCAGCAGGAGCTGGAAATAGTTTTAAACGAAACAACACGCATTAGCGTTGTTCCTGTGATGTATCTAAGCGATTCTTACTTATCTAACATGTTATTTGACGTTTGGATGGACTCCAGTAAGTCTGATGTAAGATACAAAGTTTTTGGAAGCAGCAGGAGCTGGAAATAGTTTTAAACGAAACAACACGCATTAGCGTTGTTCCTGTGATGTATCTATTCGATTCTTACTTATCTAACATGTTATTTGACGTTTGGATGGACTCCAATAAGTCTGATGTAAGATACAAAGTTCTCGGACGCAGCAGTTGCTGGAAATAGTTTTAAACGAAACAACACGCATTAGCGTTGTTCCTGTGATGTATCTAATCGATTCTTACTCACCTATCATGTTATTTGACGTTTCGATGGACTCCAGTAACTCTGAAGTGAGATACGAAGTTCTCGGACGCAGCTGAATCTGGAGATAGTTTTAAACGAAACAACACGTATTAGCGTTGTTCCTGTGCTGTATCTAATCGATCCTTACTTATCTATCATGTTATTTGTCGTTTCGATGGACTCCAGTAACTCTGATGTGAGATACGACGTTTTCGGACGCAGCAGAAGCTGGAAATAGTTTTAAACTAAGCAACACGCATTAGCCATGTTCCTGTGATGTATCTAATCGATCCTTACTCATCTATCATGTTATTTTACGTTTGGATGGACTCCAGTATCTCCGATGTGAGATACAAAGTTTTTGGACGCAGCAGGAGCTGGAAATAGTTTTAAACGAAACAACACGTATTATCGTTGTTCCTGTGATGTATCCAATCGATCCTTACTTATCTACTATGTTATTTGACGTTTCGATGGACTCCAGTAACTCTGATGTGAGATACGAAATTTTCGGACGCAGCAGAAGCTGGAAATAGTTTTAAACGAAACAACACGCATTAGCGTTGTTCCTGTGATGTATCTAATCGATCCTTACTCATCTATCATGTTATTTGACGTTTCGATGGACTCTAGTAATTCTGATGTGAGATACGAAGTTTTTGGACGCAGCAGGAGCTAGAAAGAGTTTTAAACGAAACAACACGTATTAGCGTTGTTCCTGTGATGTATCTAATCGATCCTTACTCATCTATCATGTTATTTGACGTTTGGATGGACTCCAGTAACTCTGATGTGAGATACAAAGTTCTCGGACGCAGCAGAAGCTGGAAATAGTTTTGAACGAAACAACACGTATTAGCGTTGTTCCTGTGATGTATCTAAACGATCCTTACTTATCTAACATGTTATTTGACGTTTGGATGGACTCCAGTAACTCTGATGTGAGATACAAAGTTCTCGGACGCAGCAGGAGCTGGAAATAGTTTTAAACGAAACAACACGCATTAGCGTTGTTCCTGTGAAGTATCTAAGCGATTCTTACTTATCTAACATGTTATTTGACGTTTGGATGGACTCCAGTAAGTCTGATGTAAGATACAAAGTTTTTGGAAGCAGCAGGAGCTGGAAATAGTTTTAAACGAAACAACACGCATTAGCGTTGTTCCTGTGATGTATCTATTCGATTCTTACTTATCTAACATGTTATTTGACGTTTGGATGGACTCCAATAAGTCTGATGTAAGATACAAAGTTCTCGGACGCAGCAGTTGCTGGAAATAGTTTTAAACGAAACAACACGCATTAGCGTT
The DNA here is from genome assembly GCA_036172665.1 of Prosopocoilus inquinatus. Classification (NCBI taxonomy): domain Eukaryota; kingdom Metazoa; phylum Arthropoda; class Insecta; order Coleoptera; family Lucanidae; genus Prosopocoilus; species Prosopocoilus inquinatus. The sequence goes on along the minus strand of CM069872.1, from coordinate 26,087,084 downwards.
GTTCCTGTGATGTATCTAATCGATCCTTACTCACCTATCATGTTATTTGACGTTTCGATGGACTCCAGTAACTCTGATGTGAGATACAAAGTTCTCGGACGCAGCAGTAGCTGGAAATAGTTTTGAACGTAACAACACGTATTAGCGTTGTTCCTGTGATGTATCTAAGCGATCCTTACTTATCTAACATGTTATTTGACGTTTGGATGGACTCCAGTAAGTCTGATGTAAGATACAAAGTTTTTGAACGCAGCAGGAGCTGGAAATAGTTTTAAACGAAACAACACGCATTAGCGTTGTTCCTGTGATGTATCTATTCGATTCTTACTTATCTAACATGTTATTTGACGTTTGGATGGACTCCAGTAAGTCTGATGTAAGATACAAAGTTCTCGGACGCAGCAGTTGCTGGAAATAGTTTTAAACGAAACAACACGCATTAGCGTTGTTCCTGTGATGTATCTAATCGATTCTTACTCACCTATCATGTTATTTGACGTTTCGATGGACTCCAGTAACTCTGAAGTGAGATACGAAGTTCTCGGACGCAGCTGAATCTGGAGATAGTTTTAAACGAAACAACACGTATTAGCGTTGTTCCTGTGCTGTATCTAATCGATCCTTACTTATCTATCATGTTATTTGTCGTTTCGATGGACTCCAGTAACTCTGATGTGAGATACGACGTTTTCGGACGCAGCAGAAGCTGGAAATAGTTTTAAACTAAGCAACACGCATTAGCCATGTTCCTGTGATGTATCTAATCGATCCTTACTCATCTATCATGTTATTTTACGTTTGGATGGACTCCAGTATCTCCGATGTGAGATACAAAGTTTTTGGACGCAGCAGGAGCTGGAAATAGTTTTAAACGAAACAACACGTATTATCGTTGTTCCTGTGATGTATCCAATCGATCCTTACTTATCTACTATGTTATTTGACGTTTCGATGGACTCCAGTAACTCTGATGTGAGATACGAAATTTTCGGACGCAGCAGAAGCTGGAAATAGTTTTAAACGAAACAACACGCATTAGCGTTGTTCCTGTGATGTATCTAATCGATCCTTACTCATCTATCATGTTATTTGACGTTTCGATGGACTCTAGTAATTCTGATGTGAGATACGAAGTTTTTGGACGCAGCAGGAGCTAGAAAGAGTTTTAAACGAAACAACACGTATTAGCGTTGTTCCTGTGATGTATCTAATCGATCCTTACTCATCTATCATGTTATTTGACGTTTGGATGGACTCCAGTAACTCTGATGTGAGATACAAAGTTCTCGGACGCAGCAGAAGCTGGAAATAGTTTTGAACGAAACAACACGTATTAGCGTTGTTCCTGTGATGTATCTAAACGATCCTTACTTATCTAACATGTTATTTGACGTTTGGATGGACTCCAGTAACTCTGATGTGTGATACGAAATTTTCGGACGCAGCAGAAGCTGGAAATAGTTTTAAACGAAACAACACGCATTAGCGTTGTTCCTGTGATGTATCTAATCGATCCTTACTCATCTGTCATGTTATTTGACGTTTCGATGGACTCTAGTAATTCTGATGTGAGATACGAAGTTTTTGGACGCAGCAGGAGCTGGAAATAGTTTTAAACGAAACAACACGTATTAGCGTTGTTCCTGTGATGTATCTAATCGATCCTTACTCATCTATCATGTTATTTGACGTTTGGATGGACTCCAGTAACTCTGATGTGAGATACAAAGTTTATCGGAAGCAGCAGAAGCTGCAAATAGTTTTAAATGAAACAACACGCATTAGCGTTGTTCCTGTGATGTATCTTATCGATCCTTACTCATCTATCATGTTATTTGACGTTTGGACGGACACCAGTAACACTGATGTGAGATACAAAGTTCTAGGACGCAGCAGAAGCTGGAAATAGTTTTGAACGAAACAACACGTATTAGCGTTGTTCCTGTGATGTATCTAAACGATCCTTAATTATCTAACATGTTATTTGACGTTTGGATGGACTCCAGTAAGTCTGAGGTGAGATACGACATTTTCGGACGCAGCAGCAACTGGAAATAGTTTTAAACGAAACAACACGTATGAGCGTTGTTCCTGTGATGTATCTAATCGATACTTACTCATCTATCATGTTATTTGACGTTTGGATGGACTCCAGTAACTCTGATGTGAGATACAAAGTTCTCGGACGCAGCAGTAGCTGGAAATAATTTTGAACGAAACAACACGTATTAGCGTTGTTCCTGTGATGTATCTAAGCGATCCTTACTTATCTAACATGTTATTTGACGTTTCGATGGACTCCAGTAACTCTGATGTGAGATACGACGTTTTCGGACGCAGCAGAAGCTGGAAATAGTTTTAAACGAAACAACACGCATTAGCGATGTTCCTGTGATGTATCAATCGATCCTTACTCATCTATCATGTTATTTGGCGTTTCGATGGACTCCAGTAACTCTGATGTGAGATACGAAATTTTTGGACGCAGCAGGAGCTGGAAATAGTTTTAAACGAAACAACACGTATTAGCGTTGTTCCTGTGATGTATCTAATCGATCCTTACTCATCTATCATGTTATTTGACGTTTGGATGGACTCCAGTAACTCTGATGTGAGATACAAAGTTCTCGGACGCAGCAGGAGCTGGAAATAGTTTTAAACGAAACAACACGCATTAGCGTTGTTCCTGTGATGTATCTAAGCGATTCTTACTTATCTAACATGTTATTTGACGTTTGGATGGACTCCAGTAAGTCTGATGTAAGATACAAATTTTTGGAAGCAGCAGGAGCTGGAAATAGTTTTAAACGAAACAACACGCATTAGCGTTGTTCCTGTGATGTATCTATTCGATTCTTACTTATCTAACATGTTATTTGACGTTTGGATGGACTCCAATAAGTCTGATGTAAGATACAAAGTTCTCGGACGCAGCAGTTGCTGGAAATAGTTTTAAACGAAACAACACGCATTAGCGTTGTTCCTGTGATGTATCTAATCGATCCTTACTCACCTATCATGTTATTTGACGTTTCGATGGACTCCAGTAACTCTGATGTGAGATACAAAGTTCTCGGACGCAGCAGTAGCTGGAAATAGTTTTGAATGTAACAACACGTATTAGCGTTGTTCCTGTGATGTATCTAAGCGATCCTTACTTATCTAACATGTTATTTGACGTTTGGATGGACTCCAGTAAGTCTGATGTAAGATACAAAGTTTTTGGACGCAGCAGGAGCTGGAAATAGTTTTAAACGAAACAACACGCATTAGCGTTGTTCCTGTGATGTATCTATTCGATTCTTACTTATCTAACATGTTATTTGACGTTTGGATGGACTCCAGTAAGTCTGATGTAACATACAAAGTTCTCGGACGCAGCAGTTGCTGGAAATAGTTTTAAACGAAACAACACGCATTAGCGTGGTTCCTGTGATGTATCTAATCGATTCTTACTCACCTATCATGTTATTTGACGTTTCGATGGACTCCAGTAACTCTGAAGTGAGATACGAAGTTCTCGGACGCAGCTGAATCTGGAGATAGTTTTAAACGAAACAACACGTATTAGCGTTGTTCCTGTGCTGTATCTAATCGATCCTTACTTATCTATCATGTTATTTGTCGTTTCGATGGACTCCAGTAACTCTGATGTGAGATACGACGTTTTCGGACGCAGCAGAAGCTGGAAATAGTTTTAAACTAAGCAACACGCATTAGCCATGTTCCTGTGATGTATCTAATCGATCCTTACTCATCTATCATGTTATTTTACGTTTGGATGGACTCCAGTATCTCCGATGTGAGATACAAAGTTTTTGGACGCAGCAGGAGCTGGAAATAGTTTTAAACGAAACAACACGTATTATCGTTGTTCCTGTGATGTATCCAATCGATCCTTACTTATCTACTATGTTATTTGACGTTTCGATGGACTCCAGTAACTCTGATGTGAGATACGAAATTTTCGGACGCAGCAGAAGCTGGAAATAGTTTTAAACGAAACAACACGCATTAGCGTTGTTCCTGTGATGTATCTAATCGATCCTTACTCATCTATCATGTTATTTGACGTTTCGATGGACTCTAGTAATTCTGATGTGAGATACGAAGTTTTTGGACGCAGCAGGAGCTGGAAATAGTTTTAAACGAAACAACATGCATTAGCGTTGTTCCTGTGATGTATCTAATCGATCCTTACTCATCTATCATGTTATTTGGCGTTTCGATGGACTCCAGTAACTTTGATGTGAGTTACGAAGTTCTCGGACGCAGCTGAAGCTAGAAAGAGTTTTAAACGAAACAGCACGTATTAGCGTTGTTCCTGTGATGTATCTAATCGATCCTTACTCATCTATCATGTTATTTGACGTTTGGATGGACTCCAGTAACTCTGATGTGAGATACAAAGTTCTCGGACGCAGCAGAAGCTGGAAATAGTTTTGAACGAAACAACACGTATTAGCGTTGTTCCTGTGATGTATCTAAACGATCCTTACTTATCTAACATGTTATTTGACGTTTGGATGGACTCCAGTAACTCTGATGTGTGATACGAAATTTTCGGACGCAGCAGAAGCTGGAAATAGTTTTAAACGAAACAACACGCATTAGCGTTGTTCCTGTGATGTATCTAATCGATCCTTACTCATCTGTCATGTTATTTGACGTTTCGATGGACTCTAGTAATTCTGATGTGAGATACGAAGTTTTTGGACGCAGCACAAGCTGGAAATAGTTTTAAACGAAACAACACGTATTAGCGTTGTTCCTGTGATGTATCTAATCGATCCTTACTCATCTATCATGTTATTTGACGTTTGGATGGACTCCAGTAACTCTGATGTGAGATACAAAGTTTATCGGAAGCAGCAGAAGCTGCAAATAGTTTTAAATGTAACAACGCGCATTAGCGTTGTTCCTGTGATGTATCTTATCGATCCTTACTCATCTATCATGTTATTTGACGTTTGGACGGACACCAGTAACTCTGATGTGAGATACAAAGTTCTAGGACGCAGCAGAAGCTGGAAATAGTTTTGAACGAAACAACACGTATTAGCGTTGTTCCTGTGATGTATCTAAACGATCCTTAATTATCTAACATGTTATTTGACGTTTGGATGGACTCCAGTAAGTCTGATGTGAGATACGACGTTTTCGGACGCAGCAGCAAGTGGAAATAGTTTTAAACGAAACAACACGTATGAGCGTTGTTCCTGTGATGTATCTAATCGATACTTACTCATCTATCATGTTATCTGACGTTTGGATGGACTCCAGTAACTCTGATGTGAGATACAAAGTTCTCGGACGCAGCAGTAGCTGGAAATAATTTTGAACGAAACAACACGTATTAGCGTTGTTCCTGTGATGTATCCAATCGATCCTTACTTATCTACTATGTTATTTGACGTTTCGATGGACTCCAGTAACTCTGATGTGAGATACGAAATTTTCGGACGCAGCAGAAGCTGGAAATAGTTTTATACGAAACAACAAGCATTAGCGTTGTTCCTGTGATGTATCTAATCGATCCTTACTCATCTATCATGTTATTTGACGTTTCGATGGACTCTACTAATTCTGATGTGAGATACGAAGTTTTTGGACGCAGCAGGAGCTGGAAATAGTTTTAAACGAAACAACACGTATTAGCGTTGTTCCTGTGCTGTATCTAATCGATCCTTACTTATCTATCATGTTATTTGTCGTTTCGATGGACTCCAGTAACTCTGATGTGAGATACGACGTTTTCGGACGCAGCAGAAGCTGGAAATAGTTTTAAACTAAGCAACACGCATTAGCCATGTTCCTGTGATGTATCTAATCGATCCTTACTCATCTATCATGTTATTTTACGTTTGGATGGACTCCAGTAACTCCGATGTGAGATACAAAGTTTTTGGACGCAGCAGGAGCTGGAAATAGTTTTAAACTAAACAACACGTATTATCGTTGTTCCTGTGATGTATCCAATCGATCCTTACTTATCTACTATGTTATTTGACGTTTCGATGGACTCCAGTAACTCTGATGTGAGATACGAAATTTTCGGACGCAGCAGAAGCTGGAAATAGTTTTAAACGAAACAACAAGCATTAGCGTTGTTCCTGTGATGTATCTAATCGATCCTTACTCATCTATCATGTTATTTGACGTTTCGATGGACTCTACTAATTCTGATGTGAGATACGAAGTTTTTGGACGCAGCAGGAGCTGGAAATAGTTTTAAACGAAACAACACGTATTAGCGTTGTTCCTGTGATGTATCTAATCGATCCTTACTCATCTATCATGTTATTTGACGTTTGGATGGACTCCAGTAACTCTGATGTGAGATACAAAGTTTATCGGACGCAGCAGGAGCTGGAAATAGTTTTAAACGAAACAACATGCATTAGCGTTGTTCCTGTGATGTATCTAATCGATCCTTACTCATCTATCATGTTATTTGTCGTTTCGATGGCCTCCAGTAACTTTGATGTGAGATACGACGTTTTCGGACGCAGCAGAAGCTGGAAATAGTTTTAAACGAAACAACACGCATTAGCGATGTTCCTGTGATGTATCTAATCGATCCTTACTCATCTATCATGTTATTTTACGTTTGGATGGACTCCAGTAACTCTGATGTGAGATACAAAGTTTTTGGACGCAGCAGAAGCTGGAAATAGTTTTAAACGAAACAACACGCATTAGCGATGTTCCTGTGATGTATCTAATCGATCCTTACTTATCTACTATGTTATTTTACGTTTGGATGGACTCCAGTAACTCTGATGTGAGATACAAAGTTTTTGGACGCAGCAGGAGCTGGAAATAGTTTTAAACGAAACAACACGCATTAGCGTTGTTCCTGTGATGTATCTAATCGATCCTTACTCATCTATCATGTTATTTGACGTTTCGATGGACTCTAGTAATTCTGAAGAGAGATAAGAAGTTCTTGGACGCAGCAGGAGCTGGAAATAGTTTTAAACGAAATAATACGTATTAGCGTTGTTCCTGTGATATATCTAATCGATCCTTACTTATATAGCATGTTATTTGATGTTTGAATGGACTCCAGTAACTCTGATGTGAGATACAAAGTTCTCGGACGCAGCAGAAGCTGGAAATAGTTTTGAACGAAACAACACGTATTAGCGTTGTTCCTAAGATGTATCTAATCGATCCTTACTTATCTACTATGTTATTTGACGTTTCGATGGACTCCAGTAACTCTGATGTGAGATACAAAGTTCTAGGACGCAGCAGAAGCTGGAAATAGTTTTGAAGGAAACAACACGTATTAGCGTTGTTCCTGTGATGTATCTAAACGATCCCTAATTATCTAACATGTTATTTGACGTTTGGATGGACTCCAGTAAGTCTGATGTGAGATACGACGTTTTCGGACGCAGCAGCAACTGGAAATAGTTTTAAACGAAACAACACGTATGAGCGTTGTTCCTGTGATGTATCTAATCGATACTTACTCATCTATCATGTTATCTGACGTTTGGATGGACTCCAGTAACTCTGATGTGAGATACAAAGTTCTCGGACGCAGCAGTAGCTGGAAATAATTTTGAACGAAACAACACGTATTAGCGTTGTTCCTGTGATGTATCTAAGCGATCCTTACTCATCTATCATGTTATTTGACGTTTCGATGGACTCCAGTAACTCTGATGTGAGATACGACGTTTTCGGACGCAGCAGAAGCTGGAAATAGTTTTAAACGAAACAACACGCATTAGCGATGTTCCTGTGATGTATCAATCGATCCTTACTCATCTATCATGTTATTTGTCGTTTCGATGGCCTCCAGTAACTCTGATGTGAGATACGACGTTTTCGGACGCAGCAGAAGCTGGAAATAGTTTTAAACGAAACAACACGCATTAGCGATGTTCCTGTGATGTATCTAATCGATCCTTACTCATCTATCATGTTATTTTACGTTTGGATGGACTCCAGTAACTCTGATGTGAGATACAACGTGTTGTTTCGTTTAAAACTATTTCCAGCTTCTGCTGCGTCCGAAAATTTCGTATCTCACATCATAGTTACTGGAGTCCATCGAAACGTCAAATAACATGATAGATAAGTAAGGATCGATTAGATACATCACAGGAACAACGCTAATGCGTGTTGTTCCGTTTAAAACTATTTCCAGCTTCTGCTGCGTCCGAAAATTTCGTTTCTCACATCAGAGTTACTGGAGTCCATCGAAACGCCAAATAACATGATAGATGAGTAAGGATCGATTAGATACATCACAGGAACAACGCTAATGCGTGTTGTTTCGTTTAAAACTATTTCCAGCTTCTGCTGCGTCCGAGAACTTCGTATCTCACGGCAGGGTTACTGGAGTCCATCCAAACGTCAAATAACATGATAGATAAGTAAGGATCGATTAGATACATCACAGGAACAACGCTAATATGTGTTGTTTCGTTTAAAACTATTTCCAGCTGCTGCTGCGTCCGAACATTTCGTATCTCACATCAGAGTTACTGGAGTCCATCCAAACGTCAAATAACATGATAGATGAGTAAGGATCGATTAGATACATCACAGGAACAACGCTAATACGTGTTGTTTCGTTTAAAACTATTTCCAGCTTCTGCTGCGTCCGAAAACGTCGTATCTCACATCAGAGTTACTGGAGTCCATCGAAACGTCAAATAACATGATAGATAAGTAAAGATCGATTAGATACAGCACAGGAACAACGCTAATACGTGTTGTTTCGTTTAAAACTATTTCTAGCTCCTGCTGCGTCCAAAAACTTTGTAACTCACATCAGACTTACTGGAGTCCATCCAAACGTCAAATAACATGTTAGATAAGTAAGGATCGTTTAGATACATCACAGGAACAACGCTAATACGTGTCGTTTCGTTCAAAACTATTTCCAGCTTCTGCTGCGTCCGATAACTTTGTATCTCACATCAGACTTACTGGAGTCCATCCAAACGTCAAATAACATGTTAGATAAGTAAGGATCGTTTAGATACATCACAGGAACAACGCTAATACGTGTTGTTTCGTTCAAAACTATTTCCAGCTTCTGCTGCGTCCGATAACATTGTATCTCACATCAGAGTTACTGGAGTCCGTCCAAACGTCAAATAACATGATAGATGAGTAAGGATCGATTAGATACATCACAGGAACAACGCTAATACGTGTTGTTTCGTTTAAAACTATTTCCAGCTTCTGCTGCGTCCGAAAACGTCGTATCTCACATCAGAGTTACTGGAGTCCATCGAAACGTCAAATAACATGATAGATAAGTAAGGATCGATTAGATACAGCACAGGAACAACACTAATACGTGTTGTTTCGTTTAAAACTATTTCTAGCTCCTGCTGCGTCCAAAAACTTTGTATCTCTCATCAGAGTTACTGGAGTCCGTCCAAACGTCAAATAACATGATATATGAGTAAGGATCGATTAGTTACATCACAGGAACAACGCTAATATGTGTTGTTTCGTTTAAAACTATTTCCAGCTGCTGCTGCGTCCGAACATTTCGTATCTCACATCAGAGTTACTGGAGTCCATCCAAACGTCAAATAACATGATAGATGAGTAAGGATCGATTAGATACATCACAGGAACAACGCTAATACGTGTTGTTTCGTTTAAAACTATTTCCAGCTTCTGCTGCGTCCGAAAACGTCGTATCTCACATCAGAGTTACTGGAGTCCATCGAAACGTCAAATAACATGATAGATAAGTAAAGATCGATTAGATACAGCACAGGAACAACGCTAATACGTGTTGTTTCGTTTAAAACTATTTCTAGCTCCTGCTGCGTCCAAAAACTTTGTAACTCACATCAGACTTACTGGAGTCCATCCAAACGTCAAATAACATGTTAGATAAGTAAGGATCGTTTAGATACATCACAGGAACAACGCTAATACGTGTCGTTTCGTTCAAAACTATTTCCAGCTTCTGCTGCGTCCGATAACTTTGTATCTCACATCAGACTTACTGGAGTCCATCCAAACGTCAAATAACATGTTAGATAAGTAAGGATCGTTTAGATACATCACAGGAACAACGCTAATACGTGTTGTTTCGTTCAAAACTATTTCCAGCTTCTGCTGCGTCCGATAACATTGTATCTCACATCAGAGTTACTGGAGTCCGTCCAAACGTCAAATAACATGATAGATGAGTAAGGATCGATTAGATACATCACAGGAACAACGCTAATACGTGTTGTTTCGTTTAAAACTATTTCCAGCTTCTGCTGCGTCCGAAAACGTCGTATCTCACATCAGAGTTACTGGAGTCCATCGAAACGTCAAATAACATGATAGATAAGTAAGGATCGATTAGATACAGCACAGGAACAACACTAATACGTGTTGTTTCGTTTAAAACTATTTCTAGCTCCTGCTGCGTCCAAAAACTTTGTATCTCTCATCAGAGTTACTGGAGTCCGTCCAAACGTCAAATAACATGATATATGAGTAAGGATCGATTAGTTACATCACAGGAACAACGCTAATATGTGTTGTTTCGTTTAAAACTATTTCCAGCTGCTGCTGCGTCCGAACATTTCGTATCTCACATCAGAGTTACTGGAGTCCATCCAAACGTCAAATAACATGATAGATGAGTAAGGATCGATTAGATACATCACAGGAACAACGGTAATACGTGTTGTTTCGTTTAAAACTATTTCCAGCTTCTGCTGCGTCCGAAAACGTCGTATCTCACATCAGAGTTACTGGAGTCCATCGAAACGTCAAATAACATGATAGATAAGTAAGCATCGATTAGATACAGCACAGGAACAACGCTAATACGTGTTGTTTCGTTTAAAACTATTTCTAGCTCCTGCTGCGTCCAAAAACTTTGTAACTCACATCAGACTTACTGGAGTCCATCCAAACGTCAAATAACATGTTAGATAAGTAAGGATCGTTTAGATACATCACAGGAACAACGCTAATACGTGTTGTTTCGTTCAAAACTATTTCCAGCTTCTGCTGCGTCCGATAACTTTGTATCTCACATCAGACTTACTGGAGTCCATCCAAACGTCAAATAACATGTTAGATAAGTAAGGATCGTTTAGATACATCACAGGAACAACGCTAATACGTGTTGTTTCGTTCAAAACTATTTCCAGCTTCTGCTGCGTCCGATAACATTGTATCTCACATCAGAGTTACTGGAGTCCGTCCAAACGTCAAATAACATGATAGATGAGTAAGGATCGATTAGATACATCACAGGAAAGACGCTAATGCGTGTTGTTTCGTTTAAAATTATTTCCAGCTTCTGCTGCGTCCGAAAACGTCGTATCTCACATCAGAGCTACTGGAGTCCATCGAAACGCCAAATAACATGATAGATGAGTAAGGATCGATTAGATACAGCACAGGAACAACGCTAATACGTGTTGTTTCGTTTAAAACTATTTCCAGCTCCTGCTGCGTCCAAAAACGTCGTATCTCACATCAGAGCTACTGGAGTCCATCGAAACGCCAAATAACATGATAGATGAGTAAGGATCGATTAGATACATCACAGGAACAACGCTAATGCGTGTTGTTTCATTTAAAACTATTTCCAGCTTCTGCTGCGTCCGAAAACGTCGTATCTCACATCAGACTTACTGGAGTCCATCCAAACGTCAAATAACATGATAGATAAGTAAGGATCGATTAGATACATCACAGGAACAACGCTAATGCGTGTTGTTTCGTTTAAAACTATTTCCAGCTTCTGCTGCGTCCGAAAACGTCGTATCTCACATCAGAGCTACTGGAGTCCATCGAAACGCCAAATAACATGATAGATTAGTAAGGATCGATTAGATACAGCACAGGAACAACGCTAATACGTGTTGTTTCGTTTAAAACTATTTCCAGCTCCTGCTGCGTCCAAAAACGAAGTATCTCACATCAGAGCTACTGGAGTCCATCGAAACGCCAAATAACATGATAGATGAGTAAGGATCGTTTAGATACATCACAGGAACAACGCTAATACGTGTTGTTTCGTTCAAAACTATTTCCAGCTTCTACTGCGTCCGAGAACTTTGTATCTCTCATCAGAGGTACTGGAGTCCGTCCAAACGTCAAATAACATAATAGATGAGTAAGGATCGATTAGATACATCACAGGAAGAACGCTAATACGTGTTGTTTCGTTTAAAACTATTTCCAGCTTCTGCTGCGTCCGAAAACGTCGCATCTCACATCAGAGTTACTGGAGTCCATCGAAACGTCAAATAACATGATAGATAAGTAAGGATCGATTAGATACAGCACAGGAACAACGCTAATACGTGTTGTTTCGTTTAAAACTATTTCTAACTCCTGCTGCGTCCAAAAACTTTGTATCTCACATCAGACTTACTGGAGTCCATCCAAACGTCAAATAACATGTTAAATAAGTAAGGATCGTTTAGATACATCACAGGAACAACGCTAATACGTGTTGTTTCGTTCAAAACTATTTCCAGCTTCTGCTGCGTCCGATAACTTTGTATCTCACATCAGAGTTACTGGAGTCCATCGAAACGCCAAATAACATGATAGAATACGAAATTTTCGGACGCAGCAGAAGCTGGAAATAGTTTTAAACGAAACAACACGTTGTATCTCACATCAGAGTTACTGGAGTCCATCCAAACGTCAAATAACATGTTAGATAAGTAAGGATCGTTTAGATACATCACAGGAACAACGCTAATACGTGTCCTTTCGTTCAAAACTATTTCCAGCTTCTGCTGCGTCCGATAACTTTGTATCTCACATCAGACTTACTGGAGTCCATCCAAACGTCAAATAACATGTTAGATAAGTAAGGATCGTTTAGATACATCACAGGAACAACGCTAATACTTGTTGTTTCGTTCAAAACTATTTCCAGCTTCTGCTGCGTCCGATAACATTGTATCTCACATCAGAGTTACTGGAGTCCGTCCAAACGTCAAATAACATGATAGATGAGTAAGGATCGATTAGATACATCACAGGAACAACGCTAATACGTGTTGTTTCGTTTAAAACTATTTCCAGCTTCTGCTGCGTCCGAAAACGTCGTATCTCACATCAGAGTTACTGGAGTCCATCGAAACGTCAAATAACATGATAGATAAGTAAGGATCGATTAGATACAGCACAGGAACAACACTAATACGTGTTGTTTCGTTTAAAACTATTTCTAGCTCCTGCTGCGTCCAAAAACTTTGTATCTCTCATCAGAGTTACTGGAGTCCGTCCAAACGTCAAATAACATGATATATGAGTAAGGATCGATTAGTTACATCACAGGAACAACGCTACTATGTGTTGTTTCGTTTAAAACTATTTCCAGCTGCTGCTGCGTGCGAACATTTCGTATCTCACATCAGACTTACTGGAGTCCATCCAAACGTCAAATAACATGATAGATAAGTAAGGATCGATTAGATACAGCACAGGAACAACACTAATACGTGTTGTTTCGTTTAAAACTATTTCTAGCTCCTGCTGCGTCCAAAAACTTTGTATCTCTCATCAGAGTTACTGGAGTCCGTCCAAACGTCAAATAACATGATATATGAGTAAGGATCGATTAGTTACAGCACAGGAACAACGCTAATACGTGTTGTTTCGTTTAAAACTATTTCTAGCTCCTGCTGCGTCCAAAAACTTTGTAACTCACATCAGACTTACTGGAGTCCATCCAAACGTCAAATAACATGTTAGATAAGTAAGGATCGTTTAGATACATCACAGGAACAACGCTAATACGTGTTGTTTCGTTCAAAACTATTTCCAGCTTCTGCTGCGTCCGATAACTTTGTATCTCACATCAGACTTACTGGAGTCCATCCAAACGTCAAATAACATGTTAGATAAGTAAGGATCGTTTAGATACATCACAGGAACAACGCTAATACGTGTTGTTTCGTTCAAAACTATTTCCAGCTTCTGCTGCGTCCGATAACATTGTATCTCACATCAGAGTTACTGGAGTCCGTCCAAACGTCAAATAACATGATAGATGAGTAAGGATCGATTAGATACATCACAGGAAAGACGCTAATGCGTGTTGTTTCGTTTAAAATTATTTCCAGCTTCTGCTGCGTCCGAAAACGTCGTATCTCACATCAGAGCTACTGGAGTCCATCGAAACGCCAAATAACATGATAGATGAGTAAGGATCGATTAGATACAGCACAGGAACAACGCTAATACGTGTTGTTTCGTTTAAAACTATTTCCAGCTCCTGCTGCGTCCAAAAACGTCGTATCTCACATCAGACTTACTGGAGTCCATCCAAACGTCAAATAACATGATAGATAAGTAAGGATCGATTAGATACATCACAGGAACAACGCTAATGCGTGTTGTTTCGTTTAAAGCTATTTCCAGCTTCTGCTGCGTCCGAAAACGTCGTATCTCACATCAGAGCTACTGGAGTCCATCGAAACGCCAAATAACATGATAGATGAGTAAGGATCGATTAGATACATCACAGGAACAACGCTAATGCGTGTTGTTTCGTTTAAAACTATTTCCAGTTTCTGCTGCGTCCGAAAACGTCGTATCTCACATCAGAGCTACTGGAGTCCATCGAAACGCCAAATAACATGATAGATTAGTAAGGATCGATTAGATACAGCACAGGAACAACGCTAATACGTGTTGTTTCGTTTAAAACTATTTCCAGCTCCTGCTGCGTCCAAAAACGTCGTATCTCACATCAGAGCTACTGGAGTCCATCGAAACGCCAAATAACATGATAGATGAGTAAGGATCGTTTAGATACATCACAGGAACAACGCTAATACGTGTTGTTTCGTTCAAAACTATTTCCAGCTTCTACTGCGTTCGAGAACTTTGTATCTCTCATCAGAGGTACTGGAGTCCGTCCAAACGTCAAATAACATAATAGATGAGTAAGGATCGATTAGATACATCACAGGAAGAACGCTAATACGTGCTGTTTCGTTTAAAACTATTTCCAGCTTCTGCTGCGTCCGAAAACGTCGCATCTCACATCAGAGTTACTGAAGTCCATCGAAACGTCAAATAACATGATAGATAAGTAAGGATCGATTAGATACAGCACAGGAACAACGCTAATACGTGTTGTTTCGTTTAAAACTATTTCTAACTCCTGCTGCGTCCAAAAACTTTGTATCTCACATCAGACTTACTGGAGTCCATCCAAACGTCAAATAACATGTTAGATAAGTAAGGATCGTTTAGATACATCACAGGAACAACGCTAATACGTGTTGTTTCGTTCAAAACTATTTCCAGCTTCTGCTGCGTCCGATAACTTTGTATCTCACATCAGAGTTACTGGAGTCCATCGAAACGCCAAATAACATGATAGATGAGTAAGGATCGATTAGATACATCACAGGAACAACGCTAATGCGTGTTGTTTCGTTTAAAACTATTTCCAGCTTCTGCTGCGTCCGAGAACTTCGTATCTCACGTCAGGGTTACTGGAGTCCATCCAAACGTCAAATAACATGATAGATAAGTAAGGATCGATTAGATACATCACAGGAACAACGCTAATGCGTGTTGTTTCGTTTAAAACTATTTCCAGCTTCTGCTGCGTCCGAAAATTTCGTTTCTCACATTAGAGTTACTGGAGTCCATCGAAACGTCAAATAACATGATAGATGAGTAAGGATCGATTAGATACATCACAGGAACAACGCTAATGCGTGTTGTCTCGTTTAAAACTATTTCCAGCTTCTGCTGCGTCCGAAAACGTCGTATCTCTCATCAGAGTTACTGGAGTCCGTCCAAACGTCAAATAACATGATAGATAAGTAAGGATCGATTAGATACATCACAGGAACAACGCTAATGCGTGTTGTTTCGTTTAAAACTATTTCCAGCTTCTGCTGCGTCCGAAAACGTCGTATCTCACATCAGAGCTACTGGAGTCCATCGAAACGCCAAATAACATGATAGATGAGTAAGGATCGATTAGATACAGCACAGGAACAACGCTAATACGTGTTGTTTCGTTTAAAACTATTTCCAGCTCCTGCTGCGTCCAAAAACGTCGTATCTCACATCAGAGCTACTGGAGTCCATCGAAACGCCAAATAACATGATAGATGAGTAAGGATCGTTTAGATACATCACAGGAACAACGCTAATACGTGTTGTTTCGTTCAAAACTATTTCCAGCTTCTACTGCTTCCGAGAACTTTGTATCTCTCATCAGAGGTACTGGAGTCCGTCCAAACGTCAAATAACATAATAGATGAGTAAGGATCGATTAGATACATCACAGGAAGAACGCTAATACGTGTTGTTTCGTTTAAAACTATTTCCAGCTTCTGCTGCGTCCGAAAACGTCGCATCTCACATCAGAGTTACTGGAGTCCATCGAAACGTCAAATAACATGATAGATAAGTAAGGATCGATTAGATACAGCACAGGAACAACGCTAATACGTGTTGTTTCGTTTAAAACTATTTCTAACTCCTGCTGCGTCCAAAAACTTTGTATCTCACATCAGACTTACTGGAGTCCATCCAAACGTCAAATAACATGTTAGATAAGTAAGGATCGTTTAGATACATCACAGGAACAACGCTAATACGTGTTGTTTCGTTCAAAACTATTTCCAGCTTCTGCTGCGTCCGATAACTTTGTATCTCACATCAGAGTTACTGGAGTCCATCGAAACGCCAAATAACATGATAGATGAGTAAGGATCGATTAGATACATCACAGGAACAACGCTAATGCGTGTTGTTTCGTTTAAAACTATTTCCAGCTTCTGCTGCGTCCGAGAACTTCGTATCTCACGTCAGGGTTACTGGAGTCCATCCAAACGTCAAATAACATGATAGATAAGTAAGGATCGATTAGATACATCACAGGAACAACGCTAATGCGTGTTGTTTCGTTTAAAACTATTTCCAGCTTCTGCTGCGTCCGAAAATTTCGTTTCTCACATTAGAGTTACTGGAGTCCATCGAAACGTCAAATAACATGATAGATGAGTAAGGATCGATTAGATACATCACAGGAACAACGCTAATGCGTGTTGTCTCGTTTAAAACTATTTCCAGCTTCTGCTGCGTCCGAAAACGTCGTATCTCTCATCAGAGTTACTGGAGTCCGTCCAAACGTCAAATAACATGATAGATAAGTAAGGATCGATTAGATACATCACAGGAACAACGCTAATGCGTGTTGTTTCGTTTAAAACTATTTCCAGCTTCTGCTGCGTCCGAAAACGTCGTATCTCACATCAGACTTACTGGAGTCCATGCAAACGGCAAATAACATGTTAGATAAGTAAGGATCGTTTAGATACATCACAGGAACAACGCTAATACGTGTTGTTTCGTTTAAAACTATTTCTAACTCCTGCTGCGTCCAAAAACTTTGTATCTCACATCAGACTTACTGGAGTCCATCCAAACGTCAAATAACATGTTAGATAAGTAAGGATCGTTTAGATACATCACAGGAACAACGCTAATACGTGTTGTTTCGTTCAAAACTATTTCCAGCTTCTGCTGCGTCCGAAAACGTCGTATCTCAGATCAGACTTACTGGAGTCCATGCAAACGGCAAATAACATGTTAGATAAGTAAGGATCGATTAGATACATCACAGGAACAACGCTAATACGTGTTGTTTCGTTTAAAACTATTTCTAGCTCCTGCTGCGTCCAAAAACTTTGTAACTCACATCAGACATACTGGAGTCCATCCAAACGTCAAATAACATGTTAGATAAGTAAGGATCGTTTAGATACATCACAGGAACACCGCTAATACGTGTTGTTTCGTTCAAAACTATTTCCAGCTTCTGCTGCGTCCGATAACTTTGTATCTCACATCAGAGTTACTGGAGTCCGTCCAAACGTCAAATAACATGATAGATGAGTAAGGATCGATTAGATACATTACAGGAACAACGCTAATACGTGTTGTTTCGTTTAAAACTATTTCTAGCTCCTGCTGCGTCCAAAAACTTTGTATCTCTCATCAGAGTTACTGGAGTCCGTCCAAACGTCAAATAACATGATATATGAGTAAGGATCGATTAGTTACATCACAGGAACAACGCTAATATGTGTTGTTTCGTTTAAAACTATTTCCAGCTGCTGCTGCGTCCGAACATTTCGTATCTCACATCAGAGTTACTGGAGTCCATCCAAACGTCAAATAACATGATAGATGAGTAAGGATCGATTAGATACATCACAGGAACAACGGTAATACGTGTTGTTTCGTTTAAAACTATTTCCAGCTTCTGCTGCGTCCGAAAATGTCGTATCTCACATCAGAGCTACTGGAGTCCATCGAAACGCCAAATAACATGATAGATGAGTAAGGATCGATTAGATACAGCACAGGAACAACGCTAATACGTGTTGTTTCGTTTAAAACTATTTCCAGCTCCTGCTGCGTCCAAAGACGTCGTATCTCACATCAGAGCTACTGGAGTCCATCGAAACGCCAAATAACATGATAGATGAGTAAGGATCGATTAGATACATCACAGGAACAACGCTAGTGCGTGTTGTTTCGTTTAAAACTATTTCCAGCTTCTGCTACGTCCGAAAACGTCGTATCTCACATCAGACTTACTGGAGTCCATCCAAACGTCAAATAACATGATAGATAAGTAAGGATCGATTAGATACATCACAGGAACAACGCTAATACGTGTTGTTTCGTTCAAAACTATTTCCAGCTTCTACTGCGTCCGAGAACATTGTATCTCTCATCAGAGGTACTGGAGTCCGTCCAAACGTCAAATAACATGATAGATGAGTAAGGATCGATTAGATACATCAAAGGAACAACGCTAATACGTGTTGTTTCGTTTAAAACTATTTCCAGCTCCTGCTGCGTCCAAAAACGTCGTATCTCACATCAGAGCTACTGAAGTCCATCGAAACGCCAAATAACATGATAGATGAGTAAGGATCGATTAGATACATCACAGGAACAACGCTAATGCGTGTTGTTTCGTTTAAAACTATTTCCAGCTTCTGCTGCGTCCGAAAACGTCGTATCTCACATCAGACTTACTGGAGTCCATGCAAACGGCAAATAACATGTTAGATAAGTAAGGATCGTTTAGATACATCATAGGAACAACGCTAATACGTGTTGTTTCGTTCAAAACTATTTCCAGCTTCTACTGCGTCCGAGAACTTTGTATCTCTCATCAGAGGTACTGGAGTCCGTCCAAACGTCAAATAACATGTTAGATAAGTAAGGATCGTTCAGATACATCACAGGAACAACGCTAATACGTGTTGTTTCGTTCAAAACTATTTCCAGCTTCTGCTGCGTCCGATAACTTTGTATCTCACATCAGAGTTACTGGAGTCCGTCCAAACGTCAAATAACATGATAGATGAGTAAGGATCGATTAGATACATTACAGGAACAACGCTAATAGGTGTTGTTTCGTTTAAAACTATTTCCAGCTTCTGCTGCGTCCGAGAACTTCATATCTCACGTCAGGGTCACTGGAGTCCATCCAAACGTCAAATAACATGATAGATAAGTAAGGATCGATTAGATACATCACAGGAACAACGCTAATACGTGTTGTTTCGTTTAAAACTATTTCCAGCTTCTGCTGCGTCCGAAAACGTCGTATCTCACATCAGAGTTACTGAAGTCCATCGAAATGTCAAATAACATGATAGATAAGTAAGGATCGATTAGATACAGCACAGGAACAACGCTAATGCGTGTTGTTCCGTTTAAAACTATTTCCAGCTTCTGCTGCGTCCGAAAATTTCGTTTCTCACATTAGAGTTACTGGAGTCCATCGGAACGTCAAATAACATGATAGATGAGTAAGGATCGATTAGATATATCACAGGAACAACGCTAATGCGTGTTGTCTCGTTTAAAACTATTTCCAGCTTCTGCTGCGTCCGAAAACGTCGTATCTCTCATCAGAGTTACTGGAGTCCGTCCAAACGTCAAATAACAGGATAGATGAGTAAGGATCGATTAGATACATCACAGGAACAACGCTAATACGTGTTGTTTCGTTTAAAACTATTTCCAGCTTCTGCTGCGTCCGAAAACGTCGTATCTCACATCAGAGTTACTGGAGTCCATCGAAACGCCAAATAACATTATAGATGAGTAAGGATCGATTAGATACAGCACAGGAACAACGCTAATACGTGTTGTTTCGTTTAAAACTATTTCCAGCTTCTGCTGCGTCCGAAAACGTCGTATCTCACATCAGAGTTACTGGAGTCCATCGAAATATCAAATAACATGATAGATAAGTAAGGATCGATTAGATACAGCACAGGAACAACGCTAATGCGTGTTGTTTCGTTTAAAACTATTTCCAGCTTCTGCTGCGTCCGAAAATTTCGTTTCTCACATCAGAGCTACTGGAGTCCATCGAAACGTCAAATAACATGATAGATGAGTAAGGATCGATTAGATACATCACAGGAACAACGCTAATACGTGTTGTTTCGTTCAAAACTATTTCCAGCTTCTGCTGCGTCCGAAAACGTCGTATCTCACATCAGAATTACTGGAGTCCTTCGAAATGTCAAATAACATGATAGATAAGTAAGGATCGATTAGATACAGCACAGGAACAACGCTAATGCGTGTTGTTTCGTTTAAAACTATTTCCAGCTTCTGCTGCGTCCGAAAATTTCGTTTCTCACATTAGAGTTACTGGAGTCCATCGGAACGTCAAATAACATGATCGATAAGTAAGGATCGATTAGATACAGCACAGGAACAACGCTAATACGTGTTGTTTCGTTCAAAACTATTTCCAGCTTCTGCTGCGTCCGATAACTTTGTATCTCACATCAGAGTTACTGGAGTCCGTCCAAACGTCAAATAACATGATAGATGAGTAAGGATCGATTAGATACATTACAGGAACAACGCTAATATGTGTTGTTTCGTTTAGAACTATTTCCAGCTGCTGCTGCGACCGAAAACGTCGTATCTCACATCAGAGTTACTGGAGTCCATCAAAACGCCAAATAACATGATAGATGAGTAAGGATCGATTAGATACATCACAGGAACAACGCTAATGCGTGTTGTTTCGTTTAAAACTATTTCTAGCTTCAGCTGCGTCCGAGAACTTCGTAACTCACATCAAAGTTACTGGAGTCCATCGAAACGCCAGATAACATGACAGGTGAGTAAGGATCGATTAGATACATCACAGGAACAACGCTAATACGTGTTGTTTCGTTCAAAACTATTTCCAGCTTCTGCTGCGTCCGATAACTTTGTATCTCACATCAGAGTTACTGGAGTCCGTCCAAACGTCAAATAACATGATAGATAAGTAAGGATCGATTAGATACAGCACAGGAACAACGCTAATACGTGTTGTTTCGTTCAAAACTATTTCCAGCTTCTGCTGCGTCCGATAACTTTGTATCTCACATCAGAGTTACTGGAGTCCGTCCAAACGTCAAATAACATGATAGATGAGTAAGGATCGATTAGATACATTACAGGAACAACGCTAATATGTGTTGTTTCGTTTAGAACTATTTCCAGCTGCTGCTGCGACCGAAAACGTCGTATCTCACATCAGAGTTACTGGAGTCCATCAAAACGCCAAATAACATGATAGATGAGTAAGGATCGATTAGATACATCACAGGAACAACGCTAATGCGTGCTGTTTCGTTTAAAACTATTTCCAGCTCCTGCTGCGTCCAAAAACTTTGTATCTCACATCAGACTTACTGGAGTCCATCCAAACGTCAAATAACATGATAGATAAGTAAGGATCGTTTAGATACATCACAGGAACAACGCTAATGCGTGTTGTTTCGTTTAAAACTATTTCTAGCTTCAGCTGCGTCCGAGAACTTCGTAACTCACATCAAAGTTACTGGAGTCCATCGAAACGCCAAATAACATGACAGATGAGTAAGGATCGATTAGATACATCACAGGAACAACGCTAATGCGTGTTGTTTCGCTCAAAACTATTTCCAGCTGCTGCTGCGTCCGAACATTTCGTATCTCACATCAGAGTTACTGGAGTCCATCCAATCGTCAAACAACATGATAGATGAGTAAGGATCGATTAGATACATCACAGGAACAACGCTAATACGTGTTGTTTCGTTTAAAACTATTTCCAGCTTCTGCTGCGTCCGAAAACGTCGTATCTCACATCAGAGTTACTGGAGTCCATCGAAACGACAAATAACATGATAGATAAGTAAGGATCGATTAGATACAGCACAGGAACAACGCTAATACGTGTTGTTTCGTTTAAAACTATTTCTAGCTCCTGCTGCGTCCAAAAACTTTGTATCTCTCATCAGAGTTACTGGAGTCCGTCCAAACGTCAAATAACATGATATATGAGTAAGGATCGATTAGTTACATCACAGGAACAACGCTAATATGTGTTGTTTCGTTTAAAACTATTTCCAGCTTCTGCTGCGTCCGAAAACGTCGTATCTCACATCAGAGCTACTGGAGTCCATCGAAACGCCAAATAACATGATAGATGTGTAAGGATCGATTAGATACAGCACAGGAACAACGCTAATACGTGTTGTTTCGTTTAAAACTATTTCCAGCTTCTGCTGCGTCCAAAAACGTCGTATCTCACATCAGAGCTACTGGAGTCCATCGAAACGCCAAATAACATGATAGATGAGTAAGGATCGATTAGATACAGCACAGGAACAACGCTAATACGTGTTGTTTCGTTCAAAACTATTTCCAGCTTCTGCTGCGTCCGATAACATTGTATCTCACATCAGAGATACTGGAGTCCGTCCAAACGTCAAATAACATGATAGATGAGTAGGGATCGATTAGATACAGCACAGGAACAACGATAATACGTGTTGTTTCGTTTAAAACTATTTCTAGCTCCTGCTGCGTCCAAAAACTTTGTATCTCTCATCAGAGTTACTGGAGTCCGTCCAAACGTCAAATAACATGATAGATGAGTAAGGATCGATTAGGTACATCACAGGAAAGACGCTAATGCGTGTTGTTTCGTTTAAAACTATTTCCAGCTTCTGCTGCGTCCGAAAATGTCGTATCTCACATCAGAGCTACTGGAGTCCATCGAAACGCCAAATAACATGATAGATGAGTAAGGATCGATTAGATACATCACAGGAACAACGCTAATACGTGTTGTTTCGTTTAAAACTATTTCCAGCTCCTGCTGCGTCCAAAGACGTCGTATCTCACATCAGAGCTACTGGAGTCCATCGAAACGCCAAATAACATGATAGATGAGTAAGGATCGATTAGATACATCACAGGAACAACGCTAATGCGTGTTGTTTCGTTTAAAACTATTTCCAGCTTCTGCTGCGTCCGAAAACGTCGTATCTCACATCAGACTTACTGGAGTCCATCCAAACGTCAAATAACATGATAGATAAGTAAGGATCGATTAGATACATCACAGGAACAACGCTAATGCGTGTTGTTTCGTTTAAAACTATTTCCAGCTTCTGCTGCGTCCGAAAACGTCGTATCTCACATCAGACTTACTGGAGTCCATGCAAACAGCAAATAACATGTTAGATAAGTAAGGATCGTTTAGATACATCACAGGAACAACGCTAATACGTGTTGTTTCGTTCAAAACTATTTCCAGCTTCTACTGCGTCCGAGAACATTGTATCTCTCATCAGAGGTACTGGAGTCCGTCCAAACGTCAAATAACATGATAGATGAGTAAGGATCGATTAGATACATCAAAGGAACAACGCTAATACGTGTTGTTTCGTTTAAAACTATTTCCAGCTCCTGCTGCGTCCTAAAACGTCGTATCTCACATCAGAGCTACTGAAGTCCATCGAAACGCCAAATAACATGATAGATGAGTAAGGATCGATTAGATACATCACAGGAACAACGCTAATGCGTGTTGTTTCGTTTAAAACTATTTCCAGCTTCTGCTGCGTCCGAAAACGTCGTATCTCACATCAGACTTACTGGAGTCCATGCAAACGGCAAATAACATGTTAGATAAGTAAGGATCGTTTAGATACATCATAGGAACAACGCTAATACGTGTTGTTTCGTTCAAAACTATTTCCAGCTTCTACTGCGTCCGAGAACTTTGTATCTCTCATCAGAGGTACTGGAGTCCGTCCAAACGTCAAATAACATGTTAGATAAGTAAGGATCGTTCAGATACATCACAGGAACAACGCTAATACGTGTTGTTTCGTTCAAAACTATTTCCAGCTTCTGCTGCGTCCGATAACTTTGTATCTCACATCAGAGTTACTGGAGTCCGTCCAAACGTCAAATAACATGATAGATGAGTAAGGATCGATTAGATACATTACAGGAACAACGCTAATATGTGTTGTTTCGTTTAAAACTATTTCCAGCTTCTGCTGCGTCCGAGAACTTCATATCTCACGTCAGGGTCACTGGAGTCCATCCAAACGTCAAATAACATGATAGATAAGTAAGGATCGATTAGATACATCACAGGAACAACGCTAATGCGTGTTGTTTCGTCTAAAACTATTTCTAGCTTCAGCTGCGTCCGAGAACTTCGTATCTCACATCATAGTTACTGGAGTCCATCGAAACGTCAAATAATATGATAGATAAGTAAGGATCGATTAGATACATCACAGGAACAACGCTAATACGTGTTGTTTCGTTTAAAACTATTTCCAGCTTCTGCTGCGTCCGAAAACGTCGTATCTCACATCAGAGTTACTGGAGTCCATCGAAATGTCAAATAACATGATAGATAAGTAAGGATCGATTAGATACAGCACAGGAACAACGCTAATGCGTGTTGTTCCGTTTAAAACTATTTCCAGCTTCTGCTGCGTCCGAAAATTTCGTTTCTCACATTAGAGTTACTGGAGTCCATCGGAACGTCAAATAACATGATAGATGAGTAAGGATCGATTAGATACATCACAGGAACAACGCTAATGCGTGTTGTGTCGTTTAAAACTATTTCCAGCTTCTGCTGCGTCCGAAAACGTCGTATCTCTCATCAGAGTTACTGGAGTCCGTCCAAACGTCAAATAACAGGATAGATGAGTAAGGATCGATTAGATACATCACAGGAACAACGCTAATACGTGTTGTTTCGTTTAAAACTATTTCCAGCTTCTGCTGCGTCCGAAAACGTCGTATCTCACATCAGAGTTACTGGAGTCCATCGAAACGCCAAATAACATTATAGATGAGTAAGGATCGATTAGATACAGCACAGGAACAACGCTAATACGTGTTGTTTCGTTTAAAACTATTTCCAGCTTCTGCTGCGTCCGAAAACGTCGTATCTCACATCAGAGTTACTGGAGTCCATCGAAATATCAAATAACATGATAGATAAGTAAGGATCGATTAGATACAGCACAGGAACAACGCTAATGCGTGTTGTTTCGTTTAAAACTATTTCCAGCTTCTGCTGCGTCCGAAAATTTCGTTTCTCACATCAGAGCTACTGGAGTCCATCGAAACGCCAAATAACATGATAGATGAGTAAGGATCGATTAGATACATCACAGGAACAACGCTAATACGTGTTGTTTCGTTCAAAACTATTTCCAGCTTCTGCTGCGTCCGAAAACGTCGTATCTCACATCAGAATTACTGGAGTCCTTCGAAATGTCAAATAACATGATAGATAAGTAAGGATCGATTAGATACAGCACAGGAACAACGCTAATGCGTGTTGTTTCGTTTAAAACTATTTCCAGCTTCTGCTGCGTCCGAAAATTTCGTTTCTCACATTAGAGTTACTGGAGTCCATCGGAACGTCAAATAACATGATAGGTAATTAAGGATCGATTAGATACAGCACAGGAACAACGCTAATACGTGTTGTTTCTTTTAAAACTATTTCTAGCTTCAGCTGCCTCCGAGAACTTCGTATCTCACATCTAAGTTACTGGAGTCCGTCCAAACGTCAAATAACATGATAGATGAGTAAGGATCGATTAGATACATCACAGGAACAACGCTAATACGTGTTGTTTCGTTTAAAACTATTTCCAGCTTCTGCTGCGTCCGAAAACGTCGTATCTCACATCAGAGCTACTGGAGTCCATCGAAACGCCAAATAACATGATAGATGAGTAAGGATCGATTAGATACAGCACAGGAACAACGCTAATACGTGTTGTTTCGTTTAAAACTATTTCCAGCTCCTGCTGCGTCCAAAAACGTCGTATCTCACATCAGAGCTACTGGAGTCCATCGAAACGCCAAATAACATGATAGATGAGTAAGGATCGATTAGATACAGCACAGGAACAACGCTAATACGTGTTGTTTCGTTCAAAACTATTTCCAGCTTCTGCTGCGTCCGATAACTTTGTATCTCACATCAGAGTTACTGGAGTCCGTCCAAACGTCAAATAACAGGATAGATGAGTAAGGATCGATTAGATACATTACAGGAACAACGCTAATATGTGTTGTTTCGTTTAGAACTATTTCCAGCTGCTGCTGCGACCGAAAACGTCGTATCTCACATCAGAGTTACTGGAGTCCATCAAAACGCCAAATAACATGATAGATGAGTAAGGATCGATTAGATACATCACAAGAACAACGCTAATGCGTGTTGTTTCGTTCAAAACTATTTCCAGCTTCTGCTGCGTCCGATAACTTTGTATCTCACATCAGAGTTACTGGAGTCCGTCCAAACGTCAAATAACATGATAGATGAGTAAGGATCGATTAGATACATTACAGGAACAACGCTAATACGTGTTGTTTCGTTTAAAACTATTTCCAGCTCCTGCTGCGTCCAAAGACGTCGTATCTCACATCAGAGCTACTGGAGTCCATCGAAACGCCAAATAACATGATAGATGAGTAAGGATCGATTAGATACATCACAGGAACAACGCTAATGCGTGTTGTTTCGTTTAAAACTATTTCCAGCTTCTGCTGCGTCCGAAAACGTCGTATCTCACATCAGACTTACTGGAGTCCATCCAAACGTCAAATATTATGATAGATAAGTAAGGATCGATTAGATACATCACACGAACAACGCTAATGCGTGTTGTTACTTTTAAAACTATTTCCAGCTTCTGCTGCGTCCGAAAACGTCGTATCTCACATCAGACTTACTGGAGTCCATGCAAACGGCAAATAACATGTTAGATAAGTAAGGATCGTTTAGATACATCACAGGAACAACGCTAATACGTGTTGTTTCGTTCAAAACTATTTCCAGCTTCTACTGCGTCCGAGAACATTGTATCTCTCATCAGAGGTACTGGAGTCCGTCCAAACGTCAAATAACAGGATAGATGAGTAAGGATCGATTAGATACATCACAGGAACAACGCTAATACGTGTTGTTTCGTTTAAAACTATTTCCAGCTTCTGCTGCGTCCGAAAACGTCGTATCTCACATCAGAGTTACTGGAGTCCATCGAAACGCCAAATAACATTATAGATGAGTAAGGATCGATTAGATACAGCACAGGAACAACGCTAATACGTGTTGTTTCGTTTAAAACTATTTCCAGCTTCTGCTGCGTCCGAAAACGTCGTATCTCACATCAGAGTTACTGGAGTCCATCGAAATATCAAATAACATGATAGATAAGTAAGGATCGATTAGATACAGCACAGGAACAACGCTAATGCGTGTTGTTTCGTTTAAAACTATTTCCAGCTTCTGCTGCGTCCGAAAATTTCGTTTCTCACATCAGAGCTACTGGAGTCCATCGAAACGCCAAATAACATGATAGATGAGTAAGGATCGATTAGATACATCACAGGAACAACGCTAATACGTGTTGTTTCGTTCAAAACTATTTCCAGCTTCTGCTGCGTCCGAAAACGTCGTATCTCACATCAGAATTACTGGAGTCCTTCGAAATGACAAATAACATGATAGATAAGTAAGGATCGATTAGATACAGCACAGGAACAACGCTAATGCGTGTTGTTTCGTTTAAAACTATTTCCAGCTTCTGCTGCGTCCGAAAATTTCGTTTCTCACATTAGAGTTACTGGAGTCCATCGGAACGTCAAATAACATGATAGGTAATTAAGGATCGATTAGATACAGCACAGGAACAACGCTAATACGTGTTGTTTCTTTTAAAACTATTTCTAGCTTCAGCTGCCTCCGAGAACTTCGTATCTCACATCTAAGTTACTGGAGTCCGTCCAAACGTCAAATAACATGATAGATGAGTAAGGATCGATTAGATACATCACAGGAACAACGCTAATACGTGTTGTTTCGTTTAAAACTATTTCCAGCTTCTGCTGCGTCCGAAAACGTCGTATCTCACATCAGAGCTACTGGAGTCCATCGAAACGCCAAATAACATGATAGATGAGTAAGGATCGATTAGATACAGCACAGGAACAACGCTAATACGTGTTGTTTCGTTTAAAACTATTTCCAGCTCCTGCTGCGTCCAAAAACGTCGTATCTCACATCAGAGCTACTGGAGTCCATCGAAACGCCAAATAACATGATAGATGAGTAAGGATCGATTAGATACAGCACAGGAACAACGCTAATACGTGTTGTTTCGTTCAAAACTATTTCCAGCTTCTGCTGCGTCCGATAACTTTGTATCTCA
This sequence comes from Prosopocoilus inquinatus, assembly GCA_036172665.1. Classification (NCBI taxonomy): domain Eukaryota; kingdom Metazoa; phylum Arthropoda; class Insecta; order Coleoptera; family Lucanidae; genus Prosopocoilus; species Prosopocoilus inquinatus. The sequence goes on along the minus strand of CM069872.1, from coordinate 26,058,513 downwards.
CATCAGAGTTACTGGAGTCCGTCCAAACGTCAAATAACAGGATAGATGAGTAAGGATCGATTAGATACATTACAGGAACAACGCTAATATGTGTTGTTTCGTTTAGAACTATTTCCAGCTGCTGCTGCGACCGAAAACGTCGTATCTCACATCAGAGTTACTGGAGTCCATCAAAACGCCAAATAACATGATAGATAAGTAAGGATCGATTAGATACATCACAGGAACAACGCTAATGCGTGTTGTTTCTTTTAAAACTATTTCCAGCTTCTGCTGCGTCCGAAAACGTCGTATCTCACATCAGACTTACTGGAGTCCATGCAAACGGCAAATAACATGTTAGATAAGTAAGGATCGTTTAGATACATCACAGGAACAACGCTAATACGTGTTGTTTCGTTCAAAACTATTTTCAGCTTCTACTGCGTCCGAGAACATTGTATCTCTCATCAGAGGTACTGGAGTCCGTCCAAACGTCAAATAACATGATAGATGAGTAAGGATCGATTAGATACATCAAAGGAACAACGCTAATACGTGTTGTTTCGTTTAAAACTATTTCCAGCTCCTGCTGCGTCCAAAAACGTCGTATCTCACATCAGAGCTACTGAAGTCCATCGAAACGCCAAATAACATGATAGATGAGTAAGGATCGATTAGATACATCACAGGAACAACGCTAATGCGTGTTGTTTCGTTTAAAACTATTTCCAGCTTCTGCTGCGTCCGAAAACGTCGTATCTCACATCAGACTTACTGGAGTCCATGCAAACGGCAAATAACATGTTAGATAAGTAAGGATCGTTTAGATACATCATAGGAACAACGCTAATACGTGTTGTTTCGTTCAAAACTATTTCCAGCTTCTACTGCGTCCGAGAACTTTGTATCTCTCATCAGAGGTACTGGAGTCCGTCCAAACGTCAAATAACATGTTAGATAAGTAAGGATCGTTCAGATACATCACAGGAACAACGCTAATACGTGTTGTTTCGTTCAAAACTATTTCCAGCTTCTGCTGCGTCCGATAACTTTGTATCTCACATCAGAGTTACTGGAGTCCGTCCAAACGTCAAATAACATGATAGATGAGTAAGGATCGATTAGATACATTACAGGAACAACGCTAATATGTGTTGTTTCGTTTAAAACTATTTCCAGCTTCTGCTGCGTCCGAGAACTTCATATCTCACGTCAGGGTCACTGGAGTCCATCCAAACGTCAAATAAGATGATAGATAAGTAAGGATCGATTAGATACATCACAGGAACAACGCTAATGCGTGTTGTTTCGTCTAAAACTATTTCTAGCTTCAGCTGCGTCCGAGAACTTCGTATCTCACATCATAGTTACTGGAGTCCATCGAAACGTCAAATAATATGATAGATAAGTAAGGATCGATTAGATACATCACAGGAACAACGCTAATACGTGTTGTTTCGTTTAAAACTATTTCCAGCTTCTGCTGCGTCCGAAAACGTCGTATCTCACATCAGAGTTACTGGAGTCCATCGAAATGTCAAATAACATGATAGATAAGTAAGGATCGATTAGATACAGCACAGGAACAACGCTAATGCGTGTTGTTCCGTTTAAAACTATTTCCAGCTTCTGCTGCGTCCGAAAATTTCGTTTCTCACATTAGAGTTACTGGAGTCCATCGGAACGTCAAATAACATGATAGATGAGTAAGGATCGATTAGATACATCACAGGAACAACGCTAATGCGTGTTGTCTCGTTTAAAACTATTTCCAGCTTCTGCTGCGTCCGAAAACGTCGTATCTCTCATCAGAGTTACTGGAGTCCGTCCAAACGTCAAATAACAGGATAGATGAGTAAGGATCGATTAGATACATCACAGGAACAACGCTAATACGTGTTGTTTCGTTTAAAACTATTTCCAGCTTCTGCTGCGTCCGAAAACGTCGTATCTCACATCAGAGTTACTGGAGTCCATCGAAACGCCAAATAACATTATAGATGAGTAAGGATCGATTAGATACAGCACAGGAACAACGCTAATACGTGTTGTTTCGTTTAAAACTATTTCCAGCTTCTGCTGCGTCCGAAAACGTCGTATCTCACATCAGAGTTACTGGAGTCCATCGAAATATCAAATAACATGATAGATAAGTAAGGATCGATTAGATACAGCACAGGAACAACGCTAATGCGTGTTGTTTCGTTTAAAACTATTTCCAGCTTCTGCTACGTCCGAAAATTTCGTTTCTCACATCAGAGCTACTGGAGTCCATCGAAACGCCAAATAACATGATAGATGAGTAAGAATCGATTAGATACATCACAGGAACAACGCTAATACGTGTTGTTTCGTTCAAAACTATTTCCAGCTTCTGCTGCGTCCGAAAACGTCGTATCTCACATCAGAATTACTGGAGTGTTTCGAAATGTCAAATAACATGATAGATAAGTAAGGATCGATTAGATACAGCACAGGAACAACGCTAATGCGTGTTGTTTCGTTTAAAACTATTTCCAGCTTCTGCTGCGTCCGAAAATTTCGTTTCTCACATTAGAGTTACTGGAGTCCATCGGAACGTCAAATAACATGATAGGTAAGTAAGGATCGATTAGATACAGCACAGGAACAACGCTAATACGTGTTGTTTCTTTTAAAACTATTTCTAGCTTCAGCTGCCTCCGAGAACTTCGTATCTCACATCTAAGTTACTGGAGTCCGTCCAAACGTCAAATAACATGATAGATGAGTAACGATCGATTAGATACATCACAGGAACAACGCTAATACGTGTTGTTTCGTTTAAAACTATTTCCAGCTTCTGCTGCGTCCGAAAACGTCGTATCTCACATCAGAGCTACTGGAGTCCATCGAAACGCCAAATAACATGATAGATGAGTAAGGATCGATTAGATACAGCACAGGAACAACGCTAATACGTGTTGTTTCGTTTAAAACTATTTCCAGCTCCTGCTGCGTCCAAAAACGTCGTATCTCACATCAAAGCTACTGGAGTCCATCGAAACGCCAAATAACATGATAGATGAGTAAGGATCGATTAGATACAGCACAGGAACAACGCTAATACGTGTTGTTTCGTTCAAAACTATTTCCAGCTTCTGCTGCGTCCGATAACTTTGTATCTCACATCAGAGTTACTGGAGTCCGTCCAAACGTCAAATAACATGATAGATGAGTAAGGATCGATTAGATACATTACAGGAACAACGCTAATATGTGTTGTTTCGTTTAGAACTATTTCCAGCTGCTGCTGCGACCGAAAACGTCGTATCTCACATCAGAGTTACTGGAGTCCATCAAAACGCCAAATAACATGACAGGTGAGTAAGGATCGATTAGATACATCACAGGAACAACGCTAATGCGTGCTGTTTCGTTTAAAACTATTTCCAGCTCCTGCTGCGTCCAAAAACTTTGTATCTCACATCAGACTTACTGGAGTCCATCCAAACGTCAAATAACATGAGAGATAAGTAAGGATCGTTTAGATACATCACAGGAACAACGCTAATGCGTGTTGTTTCGTTTAAAACTATTTCTAGCTTCAGCTGCGTCCGAGAACTTCGTAACTCACATCAAAGTTACTGGAGTCCATCGAAACGCCAAATAACATGACAGATGAGTAAGGATCGATTAGATACATCACAGGAACAACGCTAATGCATGTTGTTTCGTTCAAAACTATTTCCAGCTGCTGCTGCGTCCGAACATTTCGTATCTCACATCAGAGTTACTGGAGTCCATCCAAACGTCAAACAACATGATAGATGAGTAAGGATCGATTAGATACATCACAGGAACAACGCTAATACGTGTTGTTTCGTTTAAAACTATTTCCAGCTTCTGCTGCGTCCGAAAACGTCGTATCTCACATCAGAGTTACTGGAGTCCATCGAAACGACAAATAACATGATAGATAAGTAAGGATCGATTAGATACAGCACAGGAACAACGCTAATACGTGTTGTATCGTTTAAAACTATTTCTAGCTCCTGCTGCGTCCAAAAACTTTGTATCTCTCATCAGAGTTACTGGAGTCCGTCCAAACGTCAAATAACATGATATATGAGTAAGGATCGATTAGTTACATCACAGGAACAACGCTAATATGTGTTGTTTCGTTTAAAACTATTTCCAGCTTCTGCTGCGTCCGAGAACGTCGTATCTCACATCAGAGCTACTGGAGTCCATCGAAACGCCAAATAACATGATAGATGAGTAAGGATCGATTAGATACAGCACAGGAACAACGCTAATACGTGTTGTTTCGTTTAAAACTATTTCCAGCTCCTGCTGCGTCCAAAAACGTCGTAAGCGATCCTTACTTATCTAACATGTTATTTGACGTTTCGATGGACTCCAGTAACTCTGATGTGAGATACGACGTTTTCGGACGCAGCAGAAGCTGGAAATAGTTTTAAACGAAACAACACGCATTAGCGATGTTCCTGTGATGTATCTAATCGATCCTTACTCATCTATCATGTTATTTTACGTTTGGATGGACTCCAGTAACTCTGATGTGAGATACAAAGTTTTTGGACGCAGCAGAAGCTGGAAATAATTTTAAACGAAACAACACGCATTAGCGATGTTCCTGTGATGTATCTAATCGATCCTTACTTATCTACTATGTTATTTTACGTTTGGATGGACTCCAGTAACTCTGATGTGAGATACAAAGTTTTTGGACGCAGCAGGAGCTGGAAATAGTTTTAAACGAAACAACACGCATTAGCGTTGTTCCTGTGATGTATCTAATCGATCCTTACTCATCTATCATGTTATTTGACGTTTCGATGGACTCTAGTAACTCTGATGTGAGATACGACGTTTTCGGACGCAGCAGAAGCTGGAAATAGTTTTAAACGAAACAACACGCATTAGCGATGTTCCTGTGATGTATCTAATCGATCCTTACTCATCTATCATGTTATTTTACGTTTGGATGGACTCCAGTAACTCTGATGTGAGATACAAAGTTCTCGGACGCAGCAGTAGCTGGAAATAATTTTGAACGAAACAACACGTATTAGCGTTGTTCCTGTGATGTATCTAAGCGATCCTTACTTATCTAACATGTTATTTGACGTTTCGATGGACTCCAGTAACTCTGATGTGAGATACGACGTTTTCGGACGCAGCAGAAGCTGGAAATAGTTTTAAACGAAACAAATCGCATTAGCGATGTTCCTGTGATGTATCAATCGATCCTTACTCATCTATCATGTTATTTGTCGTTTCGATGGCCTCCAGTAACTCTGATGTGAGATACGACGTTTTCGGACGCAGCAGAAGCTGGAAATAGTTTTAAGCGAAACAACACGCATTAGCGATGTTCCTGTGATGTATCTAATCGATCTTTACTCATCTATCATGTTATTTTACGTTTGGATGGACTCCAGTAACTCTGATGTGAGATACAAAGTTTTTGGACGCAGCAGGAGCTGGAAATAGTTTTAAACGAAACAACACGCATTAGCGTTGTTCCTGTGATGTATCTAATCGATCCTTACTCATCTATCATGTTATTTGACGTTTCGATGGACTCTAGTAATTCTGAAGAGAGATACGAAGTTTTTGGACGCAGCAGGAGCTGGAAATAGTTTTAAACGAAATAACACGTATTAGCGTTGTTCCTGTGATGTATCTAATCGATCCTTACTTATATAGCATGTTATTTGACGTTTAAATGGACTCCAGTAACTCTGATGTGAGATACAAAGTTCTCGGACGCAGCAGAAGCTGGAAATAGTTTTGAACGAAACAACACGTATTAGCGTTGTTCCTGTGATGTATCTAATCGATCCTTACTTATCTACTATGTTATTTGACGTTTCGATGGACTCCAGTAACTCTGATGTGAGATACGAAATTTTTGGACGCAGCAGGAGCTGGAAATAGTTTTAAACGAAACAACACGCATTAGCGATGTTCCTGTGATGTATCAATCGATCCTTACTCATCTATCATGCTATTTGTCGTTTCGATGGCCTCCAGTAACTCTGATGTGAGATACGACGTTTTCGGACGCAGCAGAAGCTGGAAATAGTTTTAAACGAAACAACACGCATTAGCGTTGTTCCTGTGATGTATCTAATCGATCCTTACTCATCTATCATGTTATTTGACGTTTCGATGGACTCTAGTAATTCTGAAGAGAGATACGAAGTTTTTGGACGCAGTAGGAGCTGGAAATAGTTTTAAGCGAAATAGCACGTATTAGCGTTGTTCCTGTGATGTATCTAATCGATCCTTACTTATATAGCATGTTATTTGACGTTTGAATGGACTCCAGTAGCTCTGATGTGAGATACAAAGTTCTCGGACGCAGCAGAAGCTGGAAATAGTTTTGAACGAAACAACACGTATTAGCGTTGTTCCTGTGATGTATCTAATCGATCCTTACTTATCTACTATGTTATTTGACGTTTCGATGTACTCCAGTAACTCTGATGTGAGATACAAAGTTTATCGGAAGCAGCAGAAGCTGCAAATAGTTTTAAATGAAACAACACGCATTAGCGTTGTTCCTGTGATGTATCTTATCGATCCTTACTCATCTATCATGTTATTTGACGTTTCGATGGACTCTAGTAACTCTGATGTGAGATACGAAGTTTTTGGACTCAGCAGGAGCTGGAAATAGTTTTAAACGAAACAACACGCATTAGCGATGTTCCTGTGATGTATCAATCGATCCTTACTCATCTATCATGTTATTTGTCGTTTCGATGGCCTCCAGTAACTCTGATGTGAGATACGACGTTTTCGGACGCAGCAGAAGCTGGAAATAGTTTTAAACGAAACAACACGCATTAGCGATGTTCCTGTGATGTATCTAATCGATCCTTACTTATCTACTATGTTATTTTACGTTTGGATGGACTCCAGTAACTCTGATGTGAGATACAAAGTTTTTGGACGCAGCAGGAGCTGGAAATAGTTTTAAACGAAACAACACGCATTAGCGTTGTTCCTGTGATGTATCTAATCGATCCTTACTCATCTATCATGTTATTGGACGTTTCGATGGACTCTAGTAATTCTGAAGAGAGATACGAAGTTTTTGGACGCAGCAGTAGCTGGAAATAGTTTTAAACGAAATAACACGTATTAGCGTTGTTCCTGTGATGTATCTAATCGATCCTTACTTATATAGCATGTTATTTGACGTTTGAATGGACTCCAGTAACTCTGATGTGAGATACAAAGTTCTCGGACGCAGCAGAAGCTGGAAATAGTTTTGAACGAAACAACACGTATTAGCGTTGTTCCTGTGATGTATCTAATCGATCCTTACTTATCTACTATGTTATTTGACGTTTCGATGGACTCCAGTAACTCTGATGTGAGATACGAAATTTTTGGACGCAGCTGAAGCTGGAGATAGTTTTAAACGAAACAACACGTATTAGCGTTGTTCCTGTGCTGTATCTAATCGATCCTTACTTATCTATCATGTTATTTGTCGTTTCGATGGACTCCAGTAACTCTGATGTGAGATACGACGTTTTCGGACGCAGCAGAAGCTGGAAATAGTTTTAAACTAAGCAACACGCATTGGCCATGTTCCTGTGATGTATCTAATCGATCCTTACTCATCTATCATGTTATTTTACGTTTGGATGAACTCCAGTAACTCCGATGTGAGATACAAAGTTTTTGGACGCAGCAGGAGCTGGAAATAGTTTTAAACGAAACAACACGTATTAGCGTTGTTCCTGTGATGTATCCAATCGATCCTTACTTATCTACTATGTTATTTGACGTTTCGATGGACTCCAGTAACTCTGATGTGAGATACGAAATTTTCGGACGCAGCAGAAGCTGGAAATAGTTTTAAACGAAACAACACGCATTAGCGTTGTTCCTGTGATGTATCTAATCGATCCTTACTCATCTATCATGTTATTTCACGTTTGGATGGACTCCAGTATCTCTGATGTGAGATACAAAGTTCTCGGACGCAGCAGAAACTGGAAATAGTTTTGAACGAAACAACACGTATTAGCGTTGTTCCTGTGATGTATCTAAACGATCCTTACTTATCTAACATGTTATTTGACGTTTGGATGGACTCCAGTAACTCTGATGTGAGATACAAAGTTTTTGGACGCAGCAGAAGCTGGAAATAGTTTTAAACGAAACAACACGCATTAGCGATGTTCCTGTGATGTATCTAATCGATCCTTACTTATCTACTATGTTATTTTACGTTTGGATGGACTCCAGTAACTCTGATGTGAGATACAAAGTTTTTGGACGCAGCAGGAGCTGGAAATAGTTTTAAACGAAACAACACGCATTAGCGTTGTTCCTGTGATGTATCTAATCGATCCTTACTCATCTGTCATGTTATTTGACGTTTCGATGGACTCTAGTAATTCTGATGTGAGATACGAAGTTTTTGGACGCAGCAGGAGCTGGAAATAGTTTTAAACGAAACAACACGTATTAGCGTTGTTCCTGTGATGTATCTAATCGATCCTTACTCATCTATCATGTTATTTGACGTTTGGATGGACTCCAGTAACTCTGATGTGAGATACAAAGTTTATCGGAAGCAGCAGAAGCTGCAAATAGTTTTAAATGAAACAACACGCATTAGCGTTGTTCCTGTGATGTATCTTATCGATCCTTACTCATCTATCATGTTATTTGACGTTTTTACGGACACCAGTAACTCTGATGTGAGATACAAAGTTCTAGGACGCAGCAGAAGCTGGAAATAGTTTTGAACGAAACAACACGTATTAGCGTTGTTCCTGTGATGTATCTAAACGATCCTTAATTATCTAACATGTTATTTGACGTTTGGATGGACTCCAGTAAGTCTGATGTGAGATACGACGTTTTCGGACGCAGCAGCAACTGGAAATAGTTTTAAACGAAACAACACGTATTAACGTTGTTCCTGTGATGTATCTAATCGATCCTTACTCATCTATCATGTTATTTTACGTTTGGATGGACTCCAGTAACTCTGATGTGAGATACAAAGTTTATCGGAAGCAGCAGAAGCTGCAAATAGTTTTAAATGAAACAACACGCATTAGCGTTGTTCCTGTGATGTATCTTATCGATCCTTACTCATCTATCATGTTATTTGACGTTTGGACGGACACCAGTAACTCTGATGTGAGATACAAAGTTCTAGGACGCAGCAGAAGCTGGAAATAGTTTTGAACGAAACAACACGTATTAGCGTTGTTCCTGTGATGTATCTAAACGATCCTTAATTATCTAACATGTTATTTGACGTTTGGATGGACTCCAGTAAGTCTGATGTGAGATACGACGTTTTCGGACGCAGCAGCAACTGGAAATAGTTTTAAACGAAACAACACGTATTAGCGTTGTTCCTGTGATGTATCTAATCGATACTTACTCATCTATCATGTTATTTGACGTTTGGATGGACTCCAGTAACTCTGATGTAAGATACAAAGTTCTCGGACGCAGCAGTAGCTGGAAATAATTTTGAACGAAACAACACGTATTAGCGTTGTTCCTGTGATGTATCTAAGCGATCCTTACTTATCTAACATGTTATTTGACGTTTCGATGGACTCCAGTAACTCTGATGTGAGATACGACGTTTTCGGACGCAGCAGAAGCTGGAAATAGTTTTAAACGAAACAACACGCATTAGCGATGTTCCTGTGATGTATCTAATCGATCCTTACTCATCTATCATGTTATTTGAGATTTCGATGGACTCTAGTAACTCTGATGTGAGATACGACGTTTTCGGACGCAGCAGAAGCTGGAAATAGTTTTAAACGAAACAACACGTATTAGCGTTGTTCCTGTGATGTATCTAATCGATACTTACTCATCTATCATGTTATTTGACGTTTGGATGGACTCCAGTAACTCTGATGTGAGATACAAAGTTCTCGGACGCAGCAGTAGCTGGAAATAGTTTTAAACGAAACAACACGCATTAGCGATGTTCCTGTGATGTATCAATCGATCCTTACTCATCTATCATGTTATTTGTCGTTTCGATGGCCTCCAGTAACTCTGATGTGAGATACGACGTTTTCGGACGCAGCAGAAGCTGGAAATAGTTTTAAACGAAACAACACGCATTAGCGATGTTCCTGTGATGTATCTAATCGATCCTTACTCATCTATCATGTTATTTTACGTTTGGATGGACTCCAGTAACTCTGATGTGAGATACAAATTTTTTGGACGCAGCAGAAGCTGGAAATAGTTTTAAACGAAACAACACGCATTAGCGATGTTCCTGTGATGTATCTAATCGATCCTTACTTATCTACTATGTTATTTTACCTTTGGATGGACTCCAGTAACTCTGATGTGAGATACAAAGTTCTTGGACGCAGCAGGAGCTGGAAATAGTTTTAAACGAAACAACACGCATTAGCGTTGTTCCTGTGATGTATCTAATCGATCCTTACTCATCTATCATGTTATTTTACGTTTGGATGGACTCCAGTAACTCTGATGTGAGATACAAAGTTTATCGGAAGCAGCAGAAGCTGCAAATAGTTTTAAATGAAACAACACGCATTAGCGTTGTTCCTGTGATGTATCTTATCGATCCTTACTCATCTATCATGTTATTTGACGTTTGGACGGACACCAGTAACTCTGATGTGAGATACAAAGTTCTAGGACGCAGCAGAAGCTGGAAATAGTTTTGAACGAAACAACACGTATTAGCGTTGTTCCTGTGATGTATCTAAACGATCCTTAATTATCTAACATGTTATTTGACGTTTGGATGGACTCCAGTAAGTCTGATGTGAGATACGACGTTTTCGGACGCAGCAGCAACTGGAAATAGTTTTAAACGAAACAACACGTATTAGCGTTGTTCCTGTGATGTATCTAATCGATACTTACTCATCTATCATGTTATTTGACGTTTGGATGGACTCCAGTAACTCTGATGTAAGATACAAAGTTCTCGGACGCAGCAGTAGCTGGAAATAATTTTGAACGAAACAACACGTATTAGCGTTGTTCCTGTGATGTATCTAAGCGATCCTTACTTATCTAACATGTTATTTGACGTTTCGATGGACTCCAGTAACTCTGATGTGAGATACGACGTTTTCGGACGCAGCAGAAGCTGGAAATAGTTTTAAACGAAACAACACGCATTAGCGATGTTCCTGTGATGTATCTAATCGATCCTTACTCATCTATCATGTTATTTGACGTTTCGATGGACTCTAGTAACTCTGATGTGAGATACGAAGTTTTCGGACGCAGCAGAAGCTGGAAATAGTTTTAAACGAAACAACACGCATTAGCGATGTTCCTGTGATGTATCTAATCGATCCTTACTCATCTATCATGTTATTTGACGTTTCGATGGACTCTAGTAACTCTGATGTGAGATACGACGTTTTCGGACGCAGCAGAAGCTGGAAATAGTTTTAAACGAAACAACACGTATTAGCGTTGTTCCTGTGATGTATCTAATCGATACTTACTCATCTATCATGTTATTTGACGTTTGGATGGACTCCAGTAACTCTGATGTGAGATACAAAGTTCTCGGACGCAGCAGTAGCTGGAAATAGTTTTAAACGAAACAACACGCATTAGCGATGTTCCTGTGATGTATCAATCGATCCTTACTCATCTATCATGTTATTTGTCGTTTCGATGGCCTCCAGTAACTCTGATGTGAGATACGACGTTTTCGGACGCAGCAGAAGCTGGAAATAGTTTTAAACGAAACAACACGCATTAGCGATGTTCCTGTGATGTATCTAATCGATCCTTACTCATCTATCATGTTATTTTACGTTTGGATGGACTCCAGTAACTCTGATGTGAGATACAAATTTTTTGGACGCAGCAGAAGCTGGAAATAGTTTTAAACGAAACAACACGCATTAGCGATGTTCCTGTGATGTATCTAATCGATCCTTACTTATCTACTATGTTATTTTACCTTTGGATGGACTCCAGTAACTCTGATGTGAGATACAAAGTTCTTGGACGCAGCAGGAGCTGGAAATAGTTTTAAACGAAACAACACGCATTAGCGTTGTTCCTGTGATGTATCTAATCGATCCTTACTCATCTATCATGTTATTTGACGTTTGGACGGACACCAGTAACTCTGATGTGAGATACAAAGTTCTAGGACGCAGCAGAAGCTGGAAATAGTTTTGAACGAAACAACACGTATTAGCGTTGTTCCTGTGATGTATCTAAACGATCCTTAATTATCTAACATGTTCTTTGACGTTTGGATGGACTCCAGTAAGTCTGATGTGAGATACGACGTTTTCGGACGCAGCAGCAACTGGAAATAGTTTTAAACGAAACAACACGTATTAGCGTTGTTCCTGTGATGTATCTAATCGATACTTACTCATCTATCATGTTATTTGACGTTTGGATGGACTCCAGTAACTCTGATGTGAGATACAAAGTTCTCGGACGCAGCAGTAGCTGGAAATAGTTTTAAACGAAACAACACGCATTAGCGATGTTCCTGTGATGTATCAATCGATCCTTACTCATCTATCATGTTATTTGTCGTTTCGATGGCCTCCAGTAACTCTGATGTGAGATACGACGTTTTCGGACGCAGCAGAAGCTGGAAATAGTTTAAAACGAAACAACACGCATTAGCGATGTTCCTGTGATGTATCTAATCGATCCTTACTCATCTATCATGTTATTTTACGTTTGGATGGACTCCAGTAACTCTGATGTGAGATACAAATTTTTTGGACGCAGCAGAAGCTGGAAATAGTTTTAAACGAAACAACACGCATTAGCGATGTTCCTGTGATGTATCTAATCGATCCTTACTTATCTACTATGTTATTTTACCTTTGGATGGACTCCAGTAACTCTGATGTGAGATACAAAGTTCTTGGACGCAGCAGGAGCTGGAAATAGTTTTAAACGAAACAACACGCATTAGCGTTGTTCCTGTGATGTATCTAATCGATCCTTACTCATCTATCATGTTATTTTACGTTTGGATGGACTCCAGTAACTCTGATGTGAGATACAAAGTTTATCGGAAGCAGCAGAAGCTGCAAATAGTTTTAAATGAAACAACACGCATTAGCGTTGTTCCTGTGATGTATCTTATCGATCCTTACTCATCTATCATGTTATTTGACGTTTGGACGGACACCAGTAACTCTGATGTGAGATACAAAGTTCTAGGACGCAGCAGAAGCTGGAAATAGTTTTGAACGAAACAACACGTATTAGCGTTGTTCCTGTGATGTATCTAAACGATCCTTAATTATCTAACATGTTATTTGACGTTTGGATGGACTCCAGTAAGTCTGATGTGAGATACGACGTTTTCGGACGCAGCAGCAACTGGAAATAGTTTTAAACGAAACAACACGTATTAGCGTTGTTCCTGTGATGTATCTAATCGATACTTACTCATCTATCATGTTATTTGACGTTTGGATGGACTCCAGTAACTCTGATGTAAGATACAAAGTTCTCGGACGCAGCAGTAGCTGGAAATAATTTTGAACGAAACAACACGTATTAGCGTTGTTCCTGTGATGTATCTAAGCGATCCTTACTTATCTAACATGTTATTTGACGTTTCGATGGACTCCAGTAACTCTGATGTGAGATACGACGTTTTCGGACGCAGCAGAAGCTGGAAATAGTTTTAAACGAAACAACACGCATTAGCGATGTTCCTGTGATGTATCTAATCGATCCTTACTCATCTATCATGTTATTTTACGTTTGGATGGACTCCAGTAACTCTGATGTGAGATACAAAGTTTTTGGACGCAGCAGAAGCTGGAAATAATTTTAAACGAAACAACACGCATTAGCGATGTTCCTGTGATGTATCTAATCGATCCTTACTTATCTACTATGTTATTTTACGTTTGGATGGACTCCAGTAACTCTGATGTGAGATACAAAGTTTTTGGACGCAGCAGGAGCTGGAAATAGTTTTAAACGAAACAACACGCATTAGCGTTGTTCCTGTGATGTATCTAATCGATCCTTACTCATCTATCATGTTATTTGACGTTTCGATGGACTCTAGTAACTCTGATGTGAGATACGACGTTTTCGGACGCAGCAGAAGCTGGAAATAGTTTTAAACGAAACAACACGCATTAGCGATGTTCCTGTGATGTATCTAATCGATCCTTACTCATCTATCATGTTATTTTACGTTTGGATGGACTCCAGTAACTCTGATGTGAGATACAAAGTTCTCGGACGCAGCAGTAGCTGGAAATAATTTTGAACGAAACAACACGTATTAGCGTTGTTCCTGTGATGTATCTAAGCGATCCTTACTTATCTAACATGTTATTTGACGTTTCGATGGACTCCAGTAACTCTGATGTGAGATACGACGTTTTCGGACGCAGCAGAAGCTGGAAATAGTTTTAAACGAAACAAATCGCATTAGCGATGTTCCTGTGATGTATCAATCGATCCTTACTCATCTATCATGTTATTTGTCGTTTCGATGGCCTCCAGTAACTCTGATGTGAGATACGACGTTTTCGGACGCAGCAGAAGCTGGAAATAGCTTTAAGCGAAACAACACGCATTAGCGATGTTCCTGTGATGTATCTAATCGATCCTTACTCATCTATCATGTTATTTTACGTTTGGATGGACTCCAGTAACTCTGATGTGAGATACAAAGTTTTTGGACGCAGCAGGAGCTGGAAATAGTTTTAAACGAAACAACACGCATTAGCGTTGTTCCTGTGATGTATCTAATCGATCCTTACTCATCTATCATGTTATTTGACGTTTCGATGGACTCTAGTAATTCTGAAGAGAGATACGAAGTTTTTGGACGCAGCAGGAGCTGGAAATAGTTTTAAGCGAAATAGCACGCATTAGCGTTGTTCCTGTGATGTATCTAATCGATCCTTACTTATATAGCATGTTATTTGACGTTTGAATGGACTCCAGTAACTCTGATGTGAGATACAAAGTTCTCGGACGCAGCAGAAGCTGGAAATAGTTTTGAACGAAACAACACGTATTAGCGTTGTTCCTGTGATGTATCTAATCGATCCTTACTTATCTACTATGTTATTTGACGTTTCGATGTACTCCAGTAACTCTGATGTGAGATACAAAGTTTATCGGAAGCAGCAGAAGCTGCAAATAGTTTTAAATGAAACAACACGCATTAGCGTTGTTCCTGTGATGTATCTTATCGATCCTTACTCATCTATCATGTTATTTGACGTTTCGATGGACTCTAGTAACTCTGATGTGAGATACGAAGTTTTTGGACTCAGCAGGAGCTGGAAATAGTTTTAAACGAAACAACACGCATTAGCGATGTTCCTGTGATGTATCAATCGATCCTTACTCATCTATCATGTTATTTGTCGTTTCGATGGCCTCCAGTAACTCTGATGTGAGATACGACGTTTTCGGACGCAGCAGAAGCTGGAAATAGTTTTAAACGAAACAACACGCATTAGCGATGTTCCTGTGATGTATCTAATCGATCCTTACTTATCTACTATGTTATTTTACGTTTGGATGGACTCCAGTAACTCTGATGTGAGATACAAAGTTTTTGGACGCAGCAGGAGCTGGAAATAGTTTTAAACGAAACAACACGCATTAGCGTTGTTCCTGTGATGTATCTAATCGATCCTTACTCATCTATCATGTTATTTGACGTTTCGATGGACTCTAGTAATTCTGAAGAGAGATACGAAGTTTTTGGACGCAGCAGGAGCTGGAAATAGTTTTAAACGAAATAATACGTATTAGCGTTGTTCCTGTGATGTATCTAATCGATCCTTACTTATATAGCATGTTATTTGACGTTTGAATGGACTCCAGTAACTCTGATGTGAGATACAAAGTTCTCGGACGCAGCAGAAGCTGGAAATAGTTTTGAACGAAACAACACGTATTAGCGTTGTTCCTGTGATGTATCTAATCGATCCTTACTTATCTACTATGTTATTTGACGTTTCGATGGACTCCAGTAACTCTGATGTGAGATACGAAATTTTTGGACGCAGCTGAAGCTGGAGATAGTTTTAAACGAAACAACACGTATTAGCGTTGTTCCTGTGCTGTATCTAATCGATCCTTACTTATCTATCATGTTATTTGTCGTTTCGATGGACTCCAGTAACTCTGATGTGAGATACGACGTTTTCGGACGCAGCAGAAGCTGGAAATAGTTTTAAACTAAGCAACACGCATTGGCCATGTTCCTGTGATGTATCTAATCGATCCTTACTCATCTATCATGTTATTTTACGTTTGGATGAACTCCAGTAACTCCGATGTGAGATACAAAGTTTTTGGACGCAGCAGGAGCTGGAAATAGTTTTAAACGAAACAACACGTATTAGCGTTGTTCCTGTGATGTATCCAATCGATCCTTACTTATCTACTATGTTATTTGACGTTTCGATGGACTCCAGTAACTCTGATGTGAGATACGAAATTTTCGGACGCAGCAGAAGCTGGAAATAGTTTTAAACGAAACAACACGCATTAGCGTTGTTCCTGTGATGTATCTAATCGATCCTTACTCATCTATCATGTTATTTCACGTTTGGATGGACTCCAGTATCTCTGATGTGAGATACAAAGTTCTCGGACGCAGCAGAAGCTGGAAATAGTTTTGAACGAAACAACACGTATTAGCGTTGTTCCTGTGATGTATCTAAACGATCCTTACTTATCTAACATGTTATTTGACGTTTGGATGGACTCCAGTAACTCTGATGTGAGATACAAAGTTTTTGGACGCAGCAGAAGCTGGAAATAGTTTTAAACGAAACAACACGCATTAGCGATGTTCCTGTGATGTATCTAATCGATCCTTACTTATCTACTATGTTATTTTACGTTTGGATGGACTCCAGTATCTCTGATGTGAGATACAAAGTATTTGGACGCAGCAGGCGCTGGAAATAGTTTTAAACGAAACAACACGCATTAGCGTTGTTCCTGTGATGTATCTAATCGATCCTTACTCATCTGTCATGTTATTTGACGTTTCGATGGACTCTAGTAATTCTGATGTGAGATACGAAGTTTTTGGACGCAGCAGGAGCTGGAAATAGTTTTAAACGAAACAACACGTATTAGCGTTGTTCCTGTGATGTATCTAATCGATCCTTACTCATCTATCATGTTATTTGGCGTTTGGATGGACTCCAGTAACTCTGATGTGAGATACAAAGTTTATCGGAAGCAGCAGAAGCTGCAAATAGTTTTAAATGAAACAACACGCATTAGCGTTGTTCCTGTGATGTATCTTATCGATCCTTACTCATCTATCATGTTATTTGACGTTTGGACGGACACCAGTAACTCTGATGTGAGATACAAAGTTCTAGGACGCAGCAGAAGCTGGAAATAGTTTTGAACGAAACAACACGTATTAGCGTTGTTCCTGTGATGTATCTAAACGATCCTTAATTATCTAACATGTTATTTGACGTTTGGATGGACTCCAGTAAGTCTGATGTGAGATACGACGTTTTCGGACGCAGCAGCAACTGGAAATAGTTTTAAACGAAACAACACGTATTAACGTTGTTCCTGTGATGTATCTAATCGATACTTACTCATCTATCATGTTATTTGACGTTTGGATGGACTCCAGTAACTCTGATGTGAGATACAAAGTTCTCGGACGCAGCAGTAGCTGGAAATAATTTTGAACGAAACAACACGTATTAGCGTTGTTCCTGTGATGTATCTAAGCGATCCTTACTTATCTAACATGTTATTTGACGTTTCGATGGACTCCAGTAACTCTGATGTGAGATACGACGTTTTCGGACGCAGCAGAAGCTGGAAATAGTTTTAAACGAAACAACACGCATTAGCGATGTTCCTGTGATGTATCAATCGATCCTTACTCATCTATCATGTTATTTGTCGTTTCGATGGCCTCCAGTAACTCTGATGTGAGATACGACGTTTTCGGACGCAGCAGAAGCTGGAAATAGTTTTAAACGAAACAACACGCATTAGCGATGTTCCTGTGATGTATCTAATCGATCCTTACTTATCTACTATGTTATTTTACGTTTGGATGGACTCCAGTAACTCTGATGTGAGATACAAAGTTTATCGGACGCAGCAAAAGCTGCAAATAGTTTTAAATGAAACAACACGCATTAGCGTTGTTCCTGTGATGTATCTAATCGATCCTTACTCATCTATCATGTTATTTGACGTTTCGATGGACTCTAGTAACTCTGATGTGAGATACGAAGTTTTTGGACGCAGCAGGAGCTGGAAATAGTTTTAAACGAAACAACATGCATTAGCGTTGTTCCTGTGATGTATCTAATCGATCCTTACTCATCTATCATGTTATTTGGCGTTTCGATGGACTCCAGTAACTTTGATGTGAGTTACGAAGTTCTCGGACGCAGCTGAAGCTAGAAAGAGTTTTAAACGAAACAACACGTATTAGCGTTGTTCCTGTGATGTATCTAATCGATCCTTACTCATCTATCATGTTATTTGACGTTTGGGTGGACTCCAGTAACTCTGATGTGAGATACAAAGTTCTCGGACGCAGCAGAAGCTGGAAATAGTTTTGAACGAAACAACACGTATTAGCGTTCTTCCTGTGATGTATCTAAACGATCCTTACTTATCTAACATGTTATTTGACGTTTGGATGGACTCCAGTAACTCTGATGTGTGATACGAAATTTTCGGACGCAGCAGAAGCTGGAAATAGTTTTAAACGAAACAACACGCATTAGCGTTGTTCCTGTGATGTATCTAATCGATCCTTACTCATCTGTCATGTTATTTGACGTTTCGATGGACTCTAGTAATTCTGATGTGAGATACGAAGTTTTTGGACGCAGCAGGAGCTGGAAATAGTTTTAAACGAAACAACACGTATTAGCGTTGTTCCTGTGATGTATCTAATCGATCCTTACTCATCTATCATGTTATTTGACGTTTGGACGGACACCAGTAACTCTGATGTGAGATACAAAGTTCTAGGACGCAGCAGAAGCTGGAAATAGTTTTGAACGAAACAACACGTATTAGCGTTGTTCCTGTGATGTATCTAAACGATCCTTAATTATCTAACATGTTATTTGACGTTTGGATGGACTCCAGTAAGTCTGATGTGAGATACGACGTTTTCGGACGCAGCAGCAACTGGAAATAGTTTTAAACGAAACAACACGTATGAGCGTTGTTCCTGTGATGTATCTAATCGATACTTACTCATCTATCATGTTATCTGACGTTTGGATGGACTCCAGTAACTCTGATGTGAGATACAAAGTTCTCGGACGCAGCAGTAGCTGGAAATAATTTTGAACGAAACAACACGTATTAGCGTTGTTCCTGTGATGTATCTAAGCGATCCTTACTCATCTATCATGTTATTTGACGTTTCGATGGACTCCAGTAACTCTGATGTGAGATACGACGTTTTCGGACGCAGCAGAAGCTGGAAATAGTTTTAAACGAAACAACACGCATTAGCGATGTTCCTGTGATGTATCAATCGATCCTTACTCATCTATCATGTTATTTGTCGTTTCGATGGCCTCCAGTAACTCTGATGTGAGATACGACGTTTTCGGACGCAGCAGAAGCTGGAAATAGTTTTAAACGAAACAACACGCATTAGCGATGTTCCTGTGATGTATCTAATCGATCCTTACTCATCTATCATGTTATTTTACGTTTGGATGGACTCCAGTAACTCTGATGTGAGATACAAAGTTTTTGGACGCAGCAGAAGCTGGAAATAGTTTTAAACGAAACAACACGCATTAGCGATGTTCCTGTGATGTATCTAATCGATCCTTACTCATCTATCATGTTATTTGGCGTTTCGATGGACTCCAGTAACTTTGATGTGAGTTAGGAAGTTCTCGGACGCAGCTGAAGCTAGAAAGAGTTTTAAACGAAACAACACGCATTAGCGTTGTTCCTGTGATGTATCTAATCGATACTTACTCATCTATCATGTTATCTGACGTTTGGATGGACTCCAGTAACTCTGATGTGAGATACAAAGTTCTCGGACGCAGCAGTAGCTGGAAATAATTTTGAAAGAAACAACACGTATTAGCGTTGTTCCTGTGATGTATCTAAGCGATCCTTACTCATCTATCATGTTATTTGACGTTTCGATGGACTCCAGTAACTCTGATGTGAGATACGACGTTTTCGGACGCAGCAGAAGCTGGAAATAGTTTTAAACGAAACAACACGCATTAGCGATGTTCCTGTGATGTATCAATCGATCCTTACTCATCTATCATGTTATTTGTCGTTTCGATGGCCTCCAGTAACTCTGATGTGAGATACGACGTTTTCGGACGCAGCAGAAGCTGGAAATAGTTTTAAACGAAACAACACGCATTAGCGATGTTCCTGTGATGTATCTAATCGATCCTTACTCATCTATCATGTTATTTTACGTTTGGATGGACTCCAGTAACTCTGATGTGAGATACAAAGTTTTTGGACGCAGCAGAAGCTGGAAATAGTTTTAAACGAAACAACACGCATTAGCGATGTTCCTGTGATGTATCTAATCGATCCTTACTTATCTACTATGTTATTTTACGTTTGGATGGACTCCAGTAACTCTGATGTGAGATACAAAGTTTTTGGACGCAGCAGGAGCTGGAAATAGTTTTAAACGAAACAACACGCATTGGCGTTGTTCCTGTGATGTATCTAATCGATCCTTACTCATCTATCATGTT
This sequence comes from Prosopocoilus inquinatus, assembly GCA_036172665.1. Taxonomy (NCBI): domain Eukaryota; kingdom Metazoa; phylum Arthropoda; class Insecta; order Coleoptera; family Lucanidae; genus Prosopocoilus; species Prosopocoilus inquinatus. The sequence continues at coordinate 26,037,784 of CM069872.1, read as the reverse complement.
ATTTGACGTTTCGATGGACTCTAGTAATTCTGAAGAGAGATACGAAGTTTTTGGACGCAGCAGGAGCTGGAAATAGTTTTAAACGAAATAACACGTATTAGCGTTGTTCCCGTGATGTATCTAATCGATCCTTACTTATATAGCATGTTATTTGACGTTTGAATGGACTCCAGTAACTCTGATGTGAGATACAAAGTTCTCGGACGCAGCAGAAGCTGGAAATAGTTTTGAACGAAACAACACGTATTAGCGTTGTTCCTGTGATGTATCTAATCGATCCTTACTTATCTACTATGTTATTTGACGTTTCGATGGACTCCAGTAACTCTGATGTGAGATACGAAATTTTTGGACGCAGCAGGAGCTGGAAATAGTTTTAAACGAAACAACATGTATTAGCGTTGTTCCTGTGATGTATCTAATCGATCCTTACTCATCTATCTTGTTATTTGACGTTTGGATGGACTCCAGTAACTCTGATGTGAGATACAAAGTTTATCGGAAGCAGCAGAAGCTGCAAATAGTTTTAAATGAAACAACACGCATTAGCGTTGTTCCTGTGATGTATCTTATCGATCCTTACTCATCTATCATGTTATTTGACGTTTGGACGGACACCAGTAACTCTGATGTGAGATACAAAGTTCTAGGACGCAGCAGAAGCTGGAAATAGTTTTGAACGAAACAACACGTATTAGCGTTGTTCCTGTGATGTATCTAAACGATCCTTAATTATCTAACATGTTATTTGACGTTTGGATGGACTCCAGTAAGTCTGATGTGAGATACGACGTTTTCGGACGCAGCAGCAGCTGGAAATAGTTTTAAACGAAACAACACGTATTAGCGTTGTTCCTGTGATGTATCTAATCGATACTTACTCATTTATCATGTTATTTGACGTTTGGATGGACTCCAGTAACTCTGATGTGAGATACAAAGTTCTCGGACGCAGCAGTAGCTGGAAATAATTTTGAACGAAACAACACGTATTAGCGTTGTTCCTGTGATGTATCTAAGCGATCCTTACTTATCTAACATGTTATTTGACGTTTCGATGGACTCCAGTAACTCTGATGTGAGATACGACGTTTTCGGACGCAGCAGAAGCTGGAAATAGTTTTAAACGAAACAACACGCATTAGCGATGTTCCTGTGATGTATCAATCGATCCTTACTCATCTATCATGTTATTTATCGTTTCGATGGCCTCCAGTAACTCTGATGTGAGATACCACGTTTTCGGACGCAGCAGGAGCTGGAAATAGTTTTAAACGAAACAACACGCATTAGCGTTGTTCCTGTGATGTATCTAATCGATCCTTACTCATCTATCATGTTATTTGGCGTTTCGATGGACTCCAGTAACTCTGATGTGAGATACGAAATTTTTGGACGCAGCAGGAGCTGGAAATACTTTTAAACGAAGCAACACGTATTAGCGTTGTTCCTGTGATGTATCTAATCGATCCTTACTCATCTATCATGTTATTTGAGGTTTGGATGGACTCCAGTAACTCTGATGTGAGATACAAAGTTCTCGGACGCAGCAGTAGCTGGAAATAGTTTTGAACGTAACAACACGTATTAGCGTTGTTCCTGTGATGTATCTATTCGATTCTTACTTATCTAACATGTTATTTGACGTTTGGATGGACTCCAGTAAGTCTGATGTAAGATACAAAGTTCTCGGACGCAGCAGTTGCTGGAAATAGTTTTAAACCAAACAACACGCATTAGCGTTGTTCCTGTGATGTATCTAATCGATTCTTACTCACCTATCATGTTACTTGACGTTTCGATGGACTCCAGTAACTCTGAAGTGAGATACGAAGTTCTCGGACGCAGCTGAAGCTGGAGATAGTTTTAAACGAAACAACACGTATTAGCGTTGTTCCTGTGCTGTATCTAATCGATCCTTACTTATCTATCATGTTATTTGTCGTTTCGATGGACTCCAGTAACTCTGATGTGAGATACGACGTTTTCGGACGCAGCAGAAGCTGGAAATAGTTTTAAACTAAGCAACACGCATTAGCCATGTTCCTGTGATGTATCTAATCGATCCTTACTCATCTATCATGTTATTTTACGTTTGGATGGACTCCAGTAACTCCGATGTGAGATACAAAGTTTTTGGACGCAGCAGGAGCTGGAAATAGTTTTAAACTAAACAACACGTATTATCGTTGTTCCTGTGATGTATCCAATCGATCCTTACTTATCTACTATGTTATTTGACGTTTCGATGGACTCCAGTAACTCTGATGTGAGATACGAAATTTTCGGACGCAGCAGAAGCTGGAAATAGTTTTAAACGAAACAATACGCATTAGCGTTGTTCCTGTGATGTATCTAATCGATCCTTACTCATCTATCATGTTATTTGACGTTTCGATGGACTCTAGTAATTCTGATGTGAGATACGAAGTTTTTGGACGCAGCAGGAGCTGGAAATAGTCTTAAACGAAACAACACGTATTAGCGTTGTTCCTGTGATGTATCTAATCGATCCTTACTCATCTATCATGTTATTTGACGTTTGGATGGACTCCAGTAACTCTGATGTGAGATACAAAGTTTATCGGACGCAGCAAAAGCTGCAAATAGTTTTAAATGAAACAACACGCATTAGCGTTGTTCCTGTGATGTATCTAATCGATCCTTACTCATCTATCATGTTATTTGACGTTTCGATGGACTCTAGTAACTCTGATGTGAGATACGAAGTTTTTGGACGCAGCAGGAGCTGGAAATAGTTTTAAACGAAACAACATGCATTAGCGTTGTTCCTGTGATGTATCTAATCGATCCTTACTCATCTATCATGTTATTTGGCGTTTCGATGGACTCCAGTAACTTTGATGTGAGTTACGAAGTTCTCGGACGCAGCTGAAGCTAGAAAGAGTTTTAAACGAAACAACACGTATTAGCGTTGTTCCTGTGATGTATCTAATCGATCCTTACTCATCTATCATGTTATTTGACGTTTGGATGGACTCCAGTAACTCTGATGTGAGATACAAAGTTCTCGGACGCAGCAGTAGCTGGAAATAGTTTTGAACGTAACAACACGTATTAGCGTTGTTCCTGTGATGTATCTATTCGATTCTTACTTATCTAACATGTTATTTGACGTTTGGATGGACTCCAGTAAGTCTGATGTAAGATACAAAGTTCTCGGACGCAGCAGTTGCTGGAAATAGTTTTAAACGAAACAACACGCATTAGCGTTGTTCCTGTGATGTATCTAATCGATCCTTACTCATCTGTCATGTTATTTGACGTTTCGATGGACTCTAGTAATTCTGATGTGATATACGAAGTTTTTGGACGCAGCAGGAGCTGGAAATAGTTTTAAACGAAACAACACGTATTAGCGTTGTTCCTGTGATGTATCTAATCGATCCTTACTCATCTATCATGTTATTTGACGTTTGGATGGACTCCAGTAACTCTGATGTGAGATACAAAGTTTATCGGAAGCAGCAGAAGCTGCAAATAGTTTTAAATGAAACAACACGCATTAGCGTTGTTCCTGTGATGTATCTTATCGATCCTTACTCATCTATCATGTTATTTGACGTTTGGACGGACACCAGTAACTCTGATGTGAGATACAAAGTTCTAGGACGCAGCAGAAGCTGGAAATAGTTTTGAACGAAACAACACGTATTAGCGTTGTTCCTGTGATGTATCTAAACGATCCTTAATTATCTAACATGTTATTTGACGTTTGGATGGACTCCAGTAAGTCTGATGTGAGATACGACGTTTTCGGACGCAGCAGCAACTGGAAATAGTTTTAAACGAAACAACACGTATGAGCGTTGTTCCTGTGATGTATCTAATCGATACTTACTCATCTATCATGTTATCTGACGTTTGGATGGACTCCAGTAACTCTGATGTGAGATACAAAGTTCTCGGACGCAGCAGTAGCTGGAAATAATTTTGAACGAAACAACACGTATTAGCGTTGTTCCTGTGATGTATCTAAGCGATCCTTACTCATCTATCATGTTATTTGACGTTTCGATGGCCTCCAGTAACTCTGATGTGAGATACGACGTTTTCGGACGCAGCAGAAGCTGGAAATAGTTTTAAACGAAACAACACGCATTAGCGATGTTCCTGTGATGTATCTAATCGATCCTTACTCATCTATCATGTTATTTTACGTTTGGATGGACTCCAGTAACTCTGATGTGAGATACAAAGTTTTTGGACGCAGCAGAAGCTGGAAATAGTTTTAAACGAAACAACACGCATTAGCGATGTTCCTGTGATGTATCTAATCGATCCTTACTCATCTATCATGTTATTTGGCGTTTCGATGGACTCCAGTAACTTTGATGTGAGTTACGAAGTTCTCGGACGCAGCTGAAGCTAGAAAGAGTTTTAAACGAAACAACACGTATTAGCGTTGTTCGTGTGATGTATCTAATCGATCCTTACTCATCTATCATGTTATTTGACGTTTGGATGGACTCCAGTAACTCTGATGTGAGATACAAAGTTCTCGGACGCAGCAGAAGCTGGAAATAGTTTTAAACGAAACAACACGCATTAGCGTTGTTCCTGTGATGTATCTAATCGATCCTTACTCATCTATCATGTTATTTGACGTTTCGATGGACTCCAGTAACTCTGATGTGAGATACGACGTTTTCGGACGCAGCAGAAGCTGGAAATAGTTTTAAACGAAACAACACGCATTAGCGATGTTCCTGTGATGTATCAATCGATCCTTACTAATCTATCATGTTATTTGTCGTTTCGATGGCCTCCAGTATCTCTGATGTGAGATACGACGTTTTCGGACGCAGCAGAAGCTGGAAATAGTTTTAAACGAAACAACACGCATTAGCGATGTTCCTGTGATGTATCTAATCGATCCTTACTCATCTATCATGTTATTTTACGTTTGGATGGACTCCAGTAACTCTGATGTGAGATACAAAGTTTTTGGACGCAGCAGAAGCTGGAAATAGTTTTAAACGAAACAACACGCATTAGCGATGTTCCTGTGATGTATCTAATCGATCCTTACTCATCTATCATGTTATTTGGCGTTTCGATGGACTCCAGTAACTTTGATGTGAGTTACGAAGTTCTCGGACGCAGCTGAAGCTAGAAAGAGTTTTAAACGAAACAACACGTATTAGCGTTGTTCCTGTGATGTATCTAATCGATCCTTACTCATCTATCATGTTATTTGACGTTTGGATGGACTCCAGTAACTCTGATGTGAGATACAAAGTTCTCGGACGCAGCAGAAGCTGGAAATAGTTTTAAACGAAACAACACGCATTAGCGTTGTACCTGTGATGTATCTAATCGATCCTTACTCATCTATCATGTTATTTGACGTTTCGATGGACTCCAGTAACTCTGATGTGAGATACGACGTTTTCGGACGCAGCAGAAGCTGGAAATAGTTTTAAACGAAACAACACGCATTAGCGATGTTCCTGTGATGTATCAATCGATCCTTACTCATCTATCATGTTATTTGTCGTTTCGATGGCCTCCAGTAACTCTGATGTGAGATACGACGTTTTCGGACGCAGCAGAAGCTGGAAATAGTTTTAAACGAAACAACACGCATTAGCGATGTTCCTGTGATGTATCTAATCGATCCTTACTCATCTATCATGTTATTTGACGTTTGGATGGACTCCAGTAACTCTGATGTGAGATACAAAGTTCTCGGACGCAGCAGAAGCTGGAAATAGTTTTAAACGAAACAACACGCATTAGCGTTGTACCTGTGATGTATCTAATCGATCCTTACTCATCTATCATGTTATTTGACGTTTCGATGGACTCCAGTAACTCTGATGTGAGATACGACGTTTTCGGACGCAGCAGAAGCTGGAAATAGTTTTAAACGAAACAACACGCATTAGCGATGTTCCTGTGATGTATCAATCGATCCTTACTCATCTATCATGTTATTTGTCGTTTCGATGGCCTCCAGTAACTCTGATGTGAGATACGACGTTTTCGGACGCAGCAGAAGCTGGAAATAGTTTTAAACGAAACAACACGCATTAGCGATGTTCCTGTGATGTATCTAATCGATCCTTACTTATCTACTATGTTATTTTACGTTTGGATGGACTCCAGTAACTCTGATGTGAGATACAAAGTTTTTGGACGCAGCAGGAGCTGGAAATAGTTTTAAACGAAACAACACGCATTAGCGTTGTTCCTGTGATGTATCTAATCGATCCTTACTCATCTATCATGTTATTTGACGTTTCGATAGACTCTAGTAATTCTGAAGAGAGATACGAAGTTTTTGGACGCAGCAGGAGCTGGAAATAGTTTTAAACGAAATAACACGTATTAGCGTTGTTCCTGTGATGTATCTAATCGATCCTTACTTATATAGCATGTTATTTGACGTTTGAATGGACTCCAGTAACTCTGATGTGAGATACAAAGTTCTCGGACGCAGCAGAAGCTGGAAATAGTTTTGAACGAAACAACACGTATTAGCGTTGTTCCTGTGATGTATCTAATCGATCCTTACTCATCTATCATGTTATTTGACGTTTGGATGGACTCCAGTAACTCTGATGTGAGATACAAAGTTTATCGGAAGCAGCAGAAGCTGCAAATAGTTTTAAATGAAACAACACGCATTAGCGTTGTTCCTGTGATGTATCTTATCGATCCTTACTCATCTATCATGTTATTTGACGTTTGGACGGACACCAGTAACTCTGATGTGAGATACAAAGTTCTAGGACGCAGCAGAAGCTGGAAATAGTTTTGAACGAAACAACACGTATTAGCGTTGTTCCTGTGATGTATCTAAACGATCCTTAATTATCTAACATGATATTTGACGTTTGGATGGACTCCAGTAAGTCTGATGTGAGATACGACGTTTTCGGACGCAGCAGCAACTGAAAATAGTTTTAAACGAAACAACACGTATTAGCGTTGTTCCTGTGATGTATCTAATCGATACTTACTCATCTATCATGTTATTTGACGTTTGGATGGACTCCAGTAACTCTGATGTGAGATACAAAGTTCTCGGACGCAGCAGTAGCTGGAAATAATTTTGAACGAAACAACACGTATTAGCGTTGTTCCTGTGATGTATCTAAGCGATCCTTACTTATCTAACATGTTATTTGACGTTTCGATGGACTCCAGTAACTCTGATGTGAGATACGACGTTTTCGGACGCAGCAGAAGCTGGAAATAGTTTTAAACGAAACAACACGCATTAGCGATGTTCCTGTGATGTATCAATCGATCCTTACTCATCTATCATGTTATTTGTCGTTTCGATGGCCTCCAGTAACTCTGATGTGAGATACGACGTTTTCGGACGCAGCAGGAGCTGGAAATAGTTTTAAACGAAACAACACGCATTAGCGTTGTTCCTGTGATGTATCTAATCGATCCTTACTCATCTATCATGTTATTTGGCGTTTCGATGGACTCCAGTAACTCTGATGTGAGATACGAAATTTTTGGACGCAGCAGGAGCTGGAAATAGTTTTAAACGAAACAACACGTATTAGCGTTGTTCCTGTGATGTATCTAATCGATCCTTACTCATCTATCATGTTATTTGACGTTTGGATGGACTCCAGTAACTCTGATGTGAGATACAAAGTTCTCGGACGCAGCAGTAGCTGGAAATAGTTTTGAACGTAACAACACGTATTAGCGTTGTTCCTGTGATGTATCTAAGCGATCCTTACTTATCTAACATGTTATTTGACGTTTGGATGGACTCCAGTAAGTCTGATGTAAGATACAAAGTTTTTGGACGCAGCAGGAGCTGGAAATAGTTTTAAACGAAACAACACGCATTAGCGTTTTCCTGTGATGTATCTATTCGATTCTTACTTATCTAACATGTTATTTGACGTTTGGATGGACTCCAGTAAGTCTGATGTAAGATACAAAGTTCTCGGACGCAGCAGTTGCTGGAAATAGTTTTAAACGAAACAACACGCATTAGCGTTGTTCCTGTGATGTATCTAATCGATCCTTACTCACCTATCATGTTATTTGACGTTTCGATGGACTCCAGTAACTCTGATGTGAGATACAAAGTTCTCGGACGCAGCAGTAGCTGGAAATAGTTTTGAACGTAACAACACGTATTAGCGTTGTTCCTGTGATGTATCTAAGCGATCCTTACTTATCTAACATGTTATTTGACGTTTGGATGGACTCCAGTAAGTCTGATGTAAGATACAAAGTTTTTGGACGCAGCAGGAGCTGGAAATAGTTTTAAACGAAATAACACGTATTAGCGTTGTTCCTGTGATGTATCTAATCGATCCTTACTTATATAGCATGTTATTTGACGTTTGAATGGACTCCAGTAACTCTGATGTGAGATACAAAGTTCTCGGACGCAGCAGAAGCTGGAAATAGTTTTGAACGAAACAACACGTATTAGCGTTGTTCCTGTGATGTATCTAATCGATCCTTACTCATCTATCATGTTATTTGACGTTTGGATGGACTCCAGTAACTCTGATGTGAGATGCAAAGTTTATCGGAAGCAGCAGAAGCTGCAAATAGTTTTAAATGAAACAACACGCATTAGCGTTGTTCCTGTGATGTATCTTATCGATCCTTACTCATCTATCATGTTATTTGACGTTTGGACGGACACCAGTAACTCTGATGTGAGATACAAAGTTCTAGGACGCAGCAGAAGCTGGAAATAGTTTTGAACGAAACAACACGTATTAGCGTTGTTCCTGTGATGTATCTAAACGATCCTTAATTATCTAACATGATATTTGACGTTTGGATGGACTCCAGTAAGTCTGATGTGAGATACGACGTTTTCGGACGCAGCAGCAACTGAAAATAGTTTTAAACGAAACAACACGTATTAGCGTTGTTCCTGTGATGTATCTAATCGATACTTACTCATCTATCATGTTATTTGACGTTTGGATGGACTCCAGTAACTCTGATGTGAGATACAAAGTTCTCGGACGCAGCAGTAGCTGGAAATAATTTTGAACGAAACAACACGTATTAGCGTTGTTCCTGTGATGTATCTAAGCGATCCTTACTTATCTAACATGTTATTTGACGTTTCGATGGACTCCAGTAACTCTGATGTGAGATACGACGTTTTCGGACGCAGCAGAAGCTGGAAATAGTTTTAAACGAAACAACACGCATTAGCGATGTTCCTGTGATGTATCAATCGATCCTTACTCATCTATCATGTTATTTGTCGTTTCGATGGCCTCCAGTAACTCTGATGTGAGATACGACGTTTTCGGACGCAGCAGGAGCTGGAAATAGTTTTAAACGAAACAACACGCATTAGCGTTGTTCCTGTGATGTATCTAATCGATCCTTACTCATCTATCATGTTATTTGGCGTTTCGATGGACTCCAGTAACTCTGATGTGAGATACGAAATTTTTGGACGCAGCAGGAGCTGGAAATAGTTTTAAACGAAACAACACGTATTAGCGTTGTTCCTGTGATGTATCTAATCGATCCTTACTCATCTATCATGTTATTTGACGTTTGGATGGACTCCAGTAACTCTGATGTGAGATACAAAGTTCTCGGACGCAGCAGTAGCTGGAAATAGTTTTGAACGTAACAACACGTATTAGCGTTGTTCCTGTGATGTATCTAAGCGATCCTTACTTATCTAACATGTTATTTGACGTTTGGATGGACTCCAGTAAGTCTGATGTAAGATACAAAGTTTCTGGACGCAGCAGGAGCTGGAAATAGTTTTAAACGAAACAACACGCATTAGCGTTTTCCTGTGATGTATCTATTCGATTCTTACTTATCTAACATGTTATTTGACGTTTGGATGGACTCCAGTAAGTCTGATGTAAGATACAAAGTTCTCGGACGCAGCAGTTGCTGGAAATAGTTTTAAACGAAACAACACGCATTAGCGTTGTTCCTGTGATGTATCTAATCGATCCTTACTCACCTATAATGTTATTTGACGTTTCGATGGACTCCAGTAACTCTGATGTGAGATACAAAGTTCTCGGACGCAGCAGTAGCTGGAAATAGTTTTGAACGTAACAACACGTATTAGCGTTGTTCCTGTGATGTATCTAAGCGATCCTTACTTATCTAACATGTTATTTGACGTTTGGATGGACTCCAGTAAGTCTGATGTAAGATACAAAGTTTTTGGACGCAGCAGGAGCTGGAAATAGTTTTAAACGAAGCAACACGCATTAGCGTTGTTCCTGTGATGTATCTATTCGATTCTTACTTATCTAACATGTTATTTGACGTTTGGATGGACTCCAGTAAGTCTGATGTAAGATACAAAGTTCTCGGACGCAGCAGTTGCTGGAAATAGTTTTAAACGAAACAACACGCATTAGCGTTGTTCCTGTGATGTATCTAATCGATTCTTACTCACCTATCATGTTATTTGACGTTTCAATGGACTCCAGTAACTCTGAAGTGAGATACGAAGTTCTCGGATACAGCTGAAGCTGGAGATAGTTTTAAACGAAACAACACGTATTAGCGTTGTTCCTGTGATGTATCTATTCGATTCTTACTTATCTAACATGTTATTTGACGTTTGGATGGACTCCAGTAAGTCTGATGTAAGATACAAGTTTTTGGACGCAGCAGGAGCTGGAAATAGTTTTAAACGAAACAACACGCATTAGCGTTGTTCCTGTGATGTATCTATTCGATTCTTACTTATCTAACATGTTATTTGACGTTTGGATGGACTCCAGTAAGTCTGATGTAAGATACAAAGTTCTCGGACGCAGCAGTTGCTGGAAATAGTTTTAAACGAAACAACACGCATTAGCGTTGTTCCTGTGATGTATCTAATCGATTCTTACTCACCTATCATGTTATTTGACGTTTCGATGGACTCCAGTAACTCTGAAGTGAGATACGAAGTTCTCGGACGCAGCTGAAGCTGGAGATAGTTTTAAACGAAACAACACGTATTAGCGTTGTTCCTGTGCTGTATCTAATCGATCCTTACTTATCTATCATGTTATTTGTCGTTTCGATGGACTCCAGTAACTCTGATGTGAGATACGACGTTTTCGGACGCAGCAGAAGCTGGAAATAGTTTTAAACGAAACAACACGCATTAACGTTGTTCCTGTGATGTATCTAATCGATCCTTACTCATCTATCATGTTATTTGACGTTTCGATGGACTCTAGTAATTCTGATGTGAGATACGAAGTTTTTGGACGCAGCAGGAGCTGGAAATAGTTTTAAACGAAACAACACGTATTAGCGTTGTTCCTGTGATGTATCTAATCGATCCTTAGTCATCTATCATGTTATTTGACGTTTGGATGGACTCCAGTAACTCTGATGTGAGATACAAAGTTTATCGGACGCAGCAAAAGCTGCAAATAGTTTTAAATGAAACAACACGCATTAGCGTTGTTCCTGTGATGTATCTAATCGATCCTTACTCATCTATCATGTTATTTGACGTTTCGATGGACTCTAGTAACTCTGATGTGAGATACGAAGTTTTTGGACGCAGCAGGAGCTGGAAATAGTTTTAAACGAAACAACATGCATTAGCGTTGTTCCTGTGATGTATCTAATCGATCCTTACTCATCTATCATGTTATTTGGCGTTTCGATGGACTCCAGTAACTTTGATGTGAGTTACGAAGTTCTCGGACGCAGCTGAAGCTAGAAAGAGTTTTAAACGAAACAACACGTATTAGCGTTGTTCCTGTGATGTATCTAATCGATCCTTACTCATCTATCATGTTATTTGACGTTTGGATGGACTCCAGTAACTCTGATGTGAGATACAAAGTTCTCGGACGCAGCAGAAGCTGGAAATAGTTTTGAACGAAACAACACGTATTAGCGTTGTTCCTGTGATGTATCTAAACGATCCTTACTTATCTAACATGTTATTTGACGTTTGGATGGACTCCAGTAACTCTGATGTGTGATACGAAATTTTCGGACGCAGCAGAAGCTGGAAATAGTTTTAAACGAAACAACACGCATTAGCGTTGTTCCTGTGATGTATCTAATCGATCCTTACTCATCTGTCATGTTATTTGACGTTTCGATGGACTCTAGTAATTCTGATGTGAGATACGAAGTTTTTGGACGCAGCAGGAGCTGGAAATAGTTTTAAACGAAACAACACGTATTAGCGTTGTTCCTGTGATGTATCTAATCGATCCTTACTCATCTATCATGTTATTTGACGTTTGGATGGACTCCAGTAACTCTGATGTGAGATACAAAGTTTATCGGAAGCAGCAGAAGCTGCAAATAGTTTTAAATGAAACAACACGCATTAGCGTTGTTCCTGTGATGTATCTTATCGATCCTTACTCATCTATCATGTTATTTGACGTTTGGACGGACACCAGTAACTCTGATGTGAGATACAAAGTTCTAGGACGCAGCAGAAGCTGGAAATAGTTTTGAACGAAACAACACGTATTAGCGTTGTTCCTGTGATGTATCTAAACGATCCTTAATTATCTAACATGTTATTTGACGTTTGGATGGACTCCAGTAAGTCTGATGTGAGATACGACGTTTTCGGACGCAGCAGCAACTGGAAATAGTTTTAAACGAAACAACACGTATGAGCGTTGTTCCTGTGATGTATCTAATCGATACTTACTCATCTATCATGTTATCTGACGTTTGGATGGACTCCAGTAACTCTGATGTGAGATACAAAGTTCTCGGACGCAGCAGTAGCTGGAAATAATTTTGAACGAAACAACACGTATTAGCGTTGTTCCTGTGATGTATCTAAGCGATCCTTACTCATCTATCATGTTATTTGACGTTTCGATGGACTCCAGTAACTCTGATGTGAGATACGACGTTTTCGGACGCAGCAGAAGCTGGAAATAGTTTTAAACGAAACAACACGCATTAGCGATGTTCCTGTGATGTATCAATCGATCCTTACTCATCTATCATGTTATTTGTCGTTTCGATGGCCTCCAGTAACTCTGATGTGAGATACCACGTTTTCGGACGCAGCAGAAGCTGGAAATAGTTTTAAACGAAACAACACGCATTAGCGATGTTCCTGTGATGTATCTAATCGATCCTTACTCATCTATCATGTTATTTTACGTTTGGATGGACTCCAGTAACTCTGATGTGAGATACAAAGTTTTTGGACGCAGCAGGAGCTGGAAATAGTTTTAAACGAAACAACACGCATTAGCGTTGTTCCTGTGATGTATCTAAGCGATCCTTACTCATCTATCATGTTATTTGACGTTTCGATGGACTCCAGTAACTCTGATGTGAGATACGACGTTTTCGGACGCAGCAGAAGCTGGAAATAGTTTTAAACGAAACAACACGCATTAGCGATGTTCCTGTGATGTATCTAATCGATTCTTACTCACCTATCATGTTATTTGACGTTTCGATGGACTCCAGTAACTCTGAAGTGAGATACGAAGTTCTCGGACGCAGCTGAAGCTGGAGATAGTTTTAAACGAAACAACACGTATTAGCGTTGTTCCTGTGCTGTATCTAATCGATCCTTACTTATCTAACATGTTATTTGACGTTTGGATGGACTCCAGTAAGTCTGATGTAAGATACAAGTTTTTGGACGCAGCAGGAGCTGGAAATAGTTTTAAACGAAACAACACCCATTAGCGTTGTTCCTGTGATGTATCTATTCGATTCTTACTTATCTAACATGTTATTTGACGTTTGGATGGACTCCAGTAAGTCTGATGTAAGATACAAAGTTCTCGGACGCAGCAGTTGCTGGAAATAGTTTTAAACGAAACAACACGCATTAGCGTTGTTCCTGTGATGTATCTAATCGATTCTTACTCACCTATCATGTTATTTGACGTTTCGATGGACTCCAGTAACTCTGAAGTGAGATACGAAGTTCTCGGACGCAGCTGAAGCTGGAGATAGTTTTAAACGAAACAACACGTATTAGCGTTGTTCCTGTGCTGTATCTAATCGATCCTTACTTATCTATCATGTTATTTGTCGTTTCGATGGACTCCAGTAACTCTGATGTGAGATACGACGTTTTCGGACGCAGCAGAAGCTGGAAATAGTTTTAAACGAAACAACACGCATTAACGTTGTTCCTGTGATGTATCTAATCGATCCTTACTCATCTATCATGTTATTTGACGTTTCGATGGACTCTAGTAATTCTGATGTGAGATACGAAGTTTTTGGACGCAGCAGGAGCTGGAAATAGTTTTAAACGAAACAACACGTATTAGCGTTGTTCCTGTGATGTATCTAATCGATCCTTAGTCATCTATCATGTTATTTGACGTTTGGATGGACTCCAGTAACTCTGATGTGAGATACAAAGTTTATCGGACGCAGCAAAAGCTGCAAATAGTTTTAAATGAAACAACACGCATTAGCGTTGTTCCTGTGATGTATCTAATCGATCCTTACTCATCTATCATGTTATTTGACGTTTCGATGGACTCTAGTAACTCTGATGTTAGATACGAAGTTTTTGGACGCAGCAGGAGCTGGAAATAGTTTTAAACGAAACAACATGCATTAGCGTTGTTCCTGTGATGTATCTAATCGATCCTTACTCATCTATCATGTTATTTGGCGTTTCGATGGACTCCAGTAACTTTGATGTGAGTTACGAAGTTCTCGGACGCAGCTGAAGCTAGAAAGAGTTTTAAACGAAACAACACGTATTAGCGTTGTTCCTGTGATGTATCTAATCGATCCTTACTCATCTATCATGTTATTTGACGTTTGGATGGACTCCAGTAACTCTGATGTGAGATACAAAGTTCTCGGACGCAGCAGAAGCTGGAAATAGTTTTGAACGAAACAACACGTATTAGCGTTGTTCCTGTGATGTATCTAAACGATCCTTACTCATCTATCATGTTATTTGACATTTGGATGGACTCCAGTAACTCTGATGTGTGATACGAAATTTTCGGACGCAGCAGAAGCTGGAAATAGTTTTAAACGAAACAACACGCATTAGCGTTGTTCCTGTGATGTATCTAATCGATCCTTACTCATCTGTCATATTATTTGACGTTTCGATGGACTCTAGTAATTCTGATGTGAGATACGAAGTTTTTGGACGCAGCAGGAGCTGGAAATAGTTTTAAAGGAAACAACACGTATTAGCGTTGTTCCTGTGATGTATCTAATCGATCCTTACTCATCTATCATGTTATTTGACGTTTGGATGGACTCCAGTAACTCTGATGTGAGATACAAAGTTTATCGGAAGCAGCAGAAGCTGCAAATAGTTTTAAATGAAACAACACGCATTAGCGTTGTTCCTGTGATGTATCTTATCGATCCTTACTCATCTATCATGTTATTTGACGTTTGGACGGACACCAGTAACTCTGATGTGAGATACAAAGTTCTAGGACGCAGCAGAAGCTGGAAATAGTTTTGAACGAAACAACACGTATTAGCGTTGTTCCTGTGATGTATCTAAACGATCCTTAATTATCTAACATGTTATTTGACGTTTGGATGGACTCCAGTAAGTCTGATGTGAGATACGACGTTTTCGGACGCAGCAGCAACTGGAAATAGTTTTAAACGAAACAACACGTATGAGCGTTGTTCCTGTGATGTATCTAATCGATACTTACTCATCTATCATGTTATCTGACGTTTGGATGGACTCCAGTAACTCTGATGTGAGATACAAAGTTCTCGGACGCAGCAGTAGCTGGAAATAATTTTGAACGAAACAACACGTATTAGCGTTGTTCCTGTGATGTATCTAAGCGATCCTTACTCATCTATCATGTTATTTGACGTTTCGATGGACTCCAGTAACTCTGATGTGAGATACGACGTTTTCGGACGCAGCAGAAGCTGGAAATAGTTTTAAACGAAACAACACGCATTAGCGATGTTCCTGTGATGTATCAATCGATCCTTACTCATCTATCATGTTATTTGTCGTTTCGATGGCCTCCAGTAACTCTGATGTGAGATACGACGTTTTCGGACGCAGCAGAAGCTGGAAATAGTTTTAAACGAAACAACACGCATTAGCGATGTTCCTGTGATGTATCTAATCGATCCTTACTCATCTATCATGTTATTTTACGTTTGGATGGACTCCAGTAACTCTGATGTGAGATACAAAGTTTTTGGACGCGGACTCCAGTAACTCTGATGTGAGATACAATGTTCTCGGACGCAGCAGTAGCTGGAAATAATTTTGAACGAAACAACACGTATTAGCGTTGTTCCTGTGATGTATCTAAGCGATCCTTACTCATCTATCATGTTATTTGACGTTTCGATGGACTCCAGTAACTCTGATGTGAGATACGACGTTTTCGGACGCAGCAGAAGCTGGAAATAGTTTTAAACGAAACAACACGTATTAGCGTTGTTCCTGTGATGTATCTAATCGATCCTTACTCATCTATCATGTTATTTGACGTTTGGATGGACTCCAGTAGAAACAACACGCATTAGCGTTGTTCCTGTGATGTATCTAATCGATCCTTACTCACCTATCATGTTATTTGACGTTTCGATGGACTCCAGTAACTCTGATGTGAGATACAAAGTTCTCGGACGCAGCAGTAGCTGGAAATAGTTTTGAACGTAACAACACGTATTAGCGTTGTTCCTGTGATGTATCTAAGCGATCCTTACTTATCTAACATGTTATTTGACGTTTGGATGGACTCCAGTAAGTCTGATGTAAGATACAAAGTTTTTGGACGCAGCAGGAGCTGGAAATAGTTTTAAACGAAGCAACACGCATTAGCGTTGTTCCTGTGATGTATCTATTCGATTCTTACTTATCTAACATGTTATTTGACGTTTGGATGGACTCCAGTAAGTCTGATGTAAGATACAAAGTTCTCGGACGCAGCAGTTGCTGGAAATAGTTTTAAACGAAACAACACGCATTAGCGTTGTTCCTGTGATGTATCTAATCGATTCTTACTCACCTATCATGTTATTTGACGTTTCAATGGACTCCAGTAACTCTGAAGTGAGATACGAAGTTCTCGGACGCAGCTGAAGCTGGAGATAGTTTTAAACGAAACAACACGTATTAGCGTTGTTCCTGTGATGTATCTATTCGATTCTTACTTATCTAACATGTTATTTGACGTTTGGATGGACTCCAGTAAGTCTGATGTAAGATACAAGTTTTTGGACGCAGCAGGAGCTGGAAATAGTTTTAAACGAAACAACACGCATTAGCGTTGTTCCTGTGATGTATCTATTCGATTCTTACTTATCTAACATGTTATTTGACGTTTGGATGGACTCCAGTAAGTCTGATGTAAGATACAAAGTTCTCGGACGCAGCAGTTGCTGGAAATAGTTTTAAACGAAACAACACGCATTAGCGTTGTTCCTGTGATGTATCTAATCGATTCTTACTCACCTATCATGTTATTTGACGTTTCGATGGACTCCAGTAACTCTGAAGTGAGATACGAAGTTCTCGGACGCAGCTGAAGCTGGAGATAGTTTTAAACGAAACAACACGTATTAGCGTTGTTCCTGTGCTGTATCTAATCGATCCTTACTTATCTATCATGTTATTTGTCGTTTCGATGGACTCCAGTAACTCTGATGTGAGATACGACGTTTTCGGACGCAGCAGAAGCTGGAAATAGTTTTAAACGAAACAACACGCATTAACGTTGTTCCTGTGATGTATCTAATCGATCCTTACTCATCTATCATGTTATTTGACGTTTCGATGGACTCTAGTAATTCTGATGTGAGATACGAAGTTTTTGGACGCAGCAGGAGCTGGAAATAGTTTTAAACGAAACAACACGTATTAGCGTTGTTCCTGTGATGTATCTAATCGATCCTTAGTCATCTATCATGTTATTTGACGTTTGGATGGACTCCAGTAACTCTGATGTGAGATACAAAGTTTATCGGACGCAGCAAAGCTGCAAATAGTTTTAAATGAAACAACACGCATTAGCGTTGTTCCTGTGATGTATCTAATCGATCCTTACTCATCTATCATGTTATTTGACGTTTCGATGGACTCTAGTAACTCTGATGTTAGATACGAAGTTTTTGGACGCAGCAGGAGCTGGAAATAGTTTTAAACGAAACAACATGCATTAGCGTTGTTCCTGTGATGTATCTAATCGATCCTTACTCATCTATCATGTTATTTGGCGTTTCGATGGACTCCAGTAACTTTGATGTGAGTTACGAAGTTCTCGGACGCAGCTGAAGCTAGAAAGAGCTTTAAACGAAACAACACGTATTAGCGTTGTTCCTGTGATGTATCTAATCGATCCTTACTCATCTATCATGTTATTTGACGTTTGGATGGACTCCAGTAACTCTGATGTGAGATACAAAGTTCTCGGACGCAGCAGAAGCTGGAAATAGTTTTGAACGAAACAACACGTATTAGCGTTGTTCCTGTGATGTATCTAAACGATCCTTACTTATCTAACATGTTATTTGACGTTTGGATGGACTCCAGTAACTCTGATGTGTGATACGAAATTTTCGGACGCAGCAGAAGCTGGAAATAGTTTTAAACGAAACAACACGCATTAGCGTTGTTCCTGTGATGTATCTAATCGATCCTTACTCATCTGTCATGTTATTTGACGTTTCGATGGACTCTAGTAATTCTGATGTGAGATACGAAGTTTTTGGACGCAGCAGGAGCTGGAAATAGTTTTAAACGAAACAACACGTATTAGCGTTGTTCCTGTGATGTATCTAATCGATCCTTACTCATCTATCATGTTATTTGACGTTTGGATGGACTCCAGTAACTCTGATGTGAGATACAAAGTTTATCGGAAGCAGCAGAAGCTGCAAATAGTTTTAAATGAAACAACACGCATTAGCGTTGTTCCTGTGATGTATCTTATCGATCCTTACTCATCTATCATGTTATTTGACGTTTGGACGGACACCAGTAACTCTGATGTGAGATACAAAGTTCTAGGACGCAGCAGAAGCTGGAAATAGTTTTGAACGAAACAACACGTATTAGCGTTGTTCCTGTGATGTATCTAAACGATCCTTAATTATCTAACATGTTATTTGACGTTTGGATGGACTCCAGTAAGTCTGATGTGAGATACGACGTTTTCGGACGCAGCAGCAACTGGAAATAGTTTTAAACGAAACAACACGTATGAGCGTTGTTCCTGTGATGTATCTAATCGATACTTACTCATCTATCATGTTATCTGACGTTTGGATGGACTCCAGTAACTCTGATGTGAGATACAAAGTTCTCGGACGCAGCAGTAGCTGGAAATAATTTTGAACGAACCAACACGTATTAGCGTTGTTCCTGTGATGTATCTAAGCGATCCTTACTCATCTATCATGTTATTTGACGTTTCGATGGACTCCAGTAACTCTGATGTGAGATACGACGTTTTCGGACGCAGCAGAAGCTGGAAATAGTTTTAAACGAAACAACACGCATTAGCGATGTTCCTGTGATGTATCAATCGATTCTTACTCATCTATCATGTTATTTGTCGTTTCGATGGCCTCCAGTAACTCTGATGTGAGATACGACGTTTTCGGACGCAGCAGAAGCTGGAAATAGTTTTAAACGAAACAACACGCATTAGCGATGTTCCTGTGATGTATCTAATCGATCCTTACTCATCTATCATGTTATTTTACGTTTGGATGGACTCCAGTAACTCTGATGTGAGATACAAAGTTTTTGGACGCGGACTCCAGTAACTCTGATGTGAGATACAAAGTTCTCGGACGCAGCAGTAGCTGGAAATAATTTTGAACGAAACAACACGTATTAGCGTTGTTCCTGTGATGTATCTAAGCGATCCTTACTCATCTATCATGTTATTTGACGTTTCGATGGACTCCAGTAACTCTGATGTGAGATACGACGTTTTCGGACGCAGCAGAAGCTGGAAATAGTTTTAAACGAAACAACACGCATTAGCGATGTTCCTGTGATGTATCAATCGATCCTTACTCATCTATCATGTTATTTGTCGTTTCGATGGCCTCCAGTAACTCTGATGTGAGATACGACGTTTTCGGACGCAGCAGAAGCTGGAAATAGTTTTAAACGAAACAACACGCATTAGCGATGTTCCTGTGATGTATCTAATCGATCCTTACTCATCTATCATGTTATTTTACGTTTGGATGGACTCCAGTAACTCTGATGTGAGATACAAAGTTTTTGGACGCGGACTCCAGTAACTCTGATGTGAGATACAAAGTTCTCGGACGCAGCAGTAGCTGGAAATAATTTTGAACGAAACAACACGTATTAGCGTTGTTCCTGTGATGTATCTAAGCGATCCTTACTCATCTATCATGTTATTTGACGTTTCGATGGACTCCAGTAACTCTGATGTGAGATACGACGTTTTCGGACGCAGCAGAAGCTGGAAATAGTTTTAAACGAAACAACACGTATTAGCGTTGTTCCTGTGATGTATCTAATCGATCCTTACTCATCTATCATGTTATTTGACGTTTGGATGGACTCCAGTAACTCTGATGTGAGATACAAAGTTCTCGGACGCAGCAGTAGCTGGAAATAGTTTTGAACGTAACAACACGTATTAGCGTTGTTCCTGTGATGTATCTAAGCGATCCTTACTTATCTAACATGTTATTTGACGTTTGGATGGACTCCAGTAAGTCTGATGTAAGATACAAAGTTTTTGGACGCAGCAGGAGCTGGAAATAGTTTTAAACGAAACAACACGCATTAGCGTTGTTCCTGTGATGTATCTATTCGATTCTTACTTATCTAACATGTTATTTGACGTTTGGATGGACTCCAGTAAGTCTGATGTAAGATACAAAGTTCTCGGACGCAGCAGTTGCTATAAATAGTTTTAAACGAAACAACACGCATTAGCGTTGTTCCTGTGATGTATCTAATCGATCCTTACTCACCTATCATGTTATTTGACGTTTCGATGGACTCCAGTAACTCTGATGTGAGATACAAAGTTCTCGGACGCAGCAGTAGCTGGAAATAGTTTTGAACGTAACAACACGTATTAGCGTTGTTCCTGTGATGTATCTAAGCGATCCTTACTTATCTAACATGTTATTTGACGTTTGGATGGACTCCAGTAAGTCTGATGTAAGATACAAAGTTTTTGGACGCAGCAGGAGCTGGAAATAGTTTTAAACGAAGCAACACGCATTAGCGTTGTTCCTGTGATGTATCTATTCGATTCTTACTTATCTAACATGTTATTTGACGTTTGGATGGACTCCAGTAAGTCTGATGTAAGATACAAAGTTCTCGGACGCAGCAGTTGCTGGAAATAGTTTTAAACGAAACAACACGCATTAGCGTTGTTCCTGTGATGTATCTAATCGATTCTTACTCACCTATCATGTTATTTGACGTTTCAATGGACTCCAGTAACTCTGAAGTGAGATACGAAGTTCTCGGACGCAGCTGAAGCTGGAGATAGTTTTAAACGAAACAACACGTATTAGCGTTGTTCCTGTGATGTATCTATTCGATTCTTACTTATCTAACATGTTATTTGACGTTTGGATGGACTCCAGTAAGTCTGATGTAAGATACAAGTTTTTGGACGCAGCAGGAGCTGGAAATAGTTTTAAACGAAACAACACGCATTAGCGTTGTTCCTGTGATGTATCTATTCGATTCTTACTTATCTAACATGTTATTTGACGTTTGGATGGACTCCAGTAAGTCTGATGTAAGATACAAAGTTCTCGGACGCAGCAGTTGCTGGAAATAGTTTTAAACGAAACAACACGCATTAGCGTTGTTCCTGTGATGTATCTAATCGATTCTTACTCACCTATCATGTTATTTGACGTTTCGATGGACTCCAGTAACTCTGAAGTGAGATACGAAGTTCTCGGACGCAGCTGAAGCTGGAGATAGTTTTAAACGAAACAACACGTATTAGCGTTGTTCCTGTGCTGTATCTAATCGATCCTTACTTATCTATCATGTTATTTGTCGTTTCGATGGACTCCAGTAACTCTGATGTGAGATACGACGTTTTCGGACGCAGCAGAAGCTGGAAATAGTTTTAAACGAAACAACACGCATTAACGTTGTTCCTGTGATGTATCTAATCGATCCTTACTCATCTATCATGTTATTTGACGTTTCGATGGACTCTAGTAATTCTGATGTGAGATACGAAGTTTTTGGACGCAGCAGGAGCTGGAAATAGTTTTAAACGAAACAACACGTATTAGCGTTGTTCCTGTGATGTATCTAATCGATCCTTAGTCATCTATCATGTTATTTGACGTTTGGATGGACTCCAGTAACTCTGATGTGAGATACAAAGTTTATCGGACGCAGCAAAGCTGCAAATAGTTTTAAATGAAACAACACGCATTAGCGTTGTTCCTGTGATGTATCTAATCGATCCTTACTCATCTATCATGTTATTTGACGTTTCGATGGACTCTAGTAACTCTGATGTTAGATACGAAGTTTTTGGACGCAGCAGGAGCTGGAAATAGTTTTAAACGAAACAACATGCATTAGCGTTGTTCCTGTGATGTATCTAATCGATCCTTACTCATCTATCATGTTATTTGGCGTTTCGATGGACTCCAGTAACTTTGATGTGAGTTACGAAGTTCTCGGACGCAGCTGAAGCTAGAAAGAGCTTTAAACGAAACAACACGTATTAGCGTTGTTCCTGTGATGTATCTAATCGATCCTTACTCATCTATCATGTTATTTGACGTTTGGATGGACTCCAGTAACTCTGATGTGAGATACAAAGTTCTCGGACGCAGCAGAAGCTGGAAATAGTTTTGAACGAAACAACACGTATTAGCGTTGTTCCTGTGATGTATCTAAACGATCCTTACTTATCTAACATGTTATTTGACGTTTGGATGGACTCCAGTAACTCTGATGTGTGATACGAAATTTTCGGACGCAGCAGAAGCTGGAAATAGTTTTAAACGAAACAACACGCATTAGCGTTGTTCCTGTGATGTATCTAATCGATCCTTACTCATCTGTCATGTTATTTGACGTTTCGATGGACTCTAGTAATTCTGATGTGAGATACGAAGTTTTTGGACGCAGCAGGAGCTGGAAATAGTTTTAAACTAAACAACACGTATTAGCGTTGTTCCTGTGATGTATCTAATCGATCCTTACTCATCTATCATGTTATTTGACGTTTGGATGGACTCCAGTAACTCTGATGTGAGATACAAAGTTTATCGGAAGCAGCAGAAGCTGCAAATAGTTTTAAATGAAACAACACGCATTAGCGTTGTTCCTGTGATGTATCTTATCGATCCTTACTCATCTATCATGTTATTTGACGTTTGGACGGACACCAGTAACTCTGATGTGAGATACAAAGTTCTAGGACGCAGCAGAAGCTGGAAATAGTTTTGAACGAAACAACACGTATTAGCGTTGTTCCTGTGATGTATCTAAACGATCCTTAATTATCTAACATGTTATTTGACGTTTGGATGGACTCCAGTAAGTCTGATGTGAGATACGACGTTTTCGGACGCAGCAGCAACTGGAAATAGTTTTAAACGAAACAACACGTATGAGCGTTGTTCCTGTGATGTATCTAATCGATACTTACTCATCTATCATGTTATCTGACGTTTGGATGGACTCCAGTAACTCTGATGTGAGATACAAAGTTCTCGGACGCAGCAGTAGCTGGAAATAATTTTGAACGAACCAACACGTATTAGCGTTGTTCCTGTGATGTATCTAAGCGATCCTTACTCATCTATCATGTTATTTGACGTTTCGATGGACTCCAGTAACTCTGATGTGAGATACGACGTTTTCGGACGCAGCAGAAGCTGGAAATAGTTTTAAACGAAACAACACGCATTAGCGATGTTCCTGTGATGTATCAATCGATCCTTACTCATCTATCATGTTATTTGTCGTTTCGATGGCCTCCAGTAACTCTGATGTGAGATACGACGTTTTCGGACGCAGCAGAAGCTGGAAATAGTTTTAAACGAAACAACACGCATTAGCGATGTTCCTGTGATGTATCTAATCGATCCTTACTCATCTATCATGTTATTTTACGTTTGGATGGACTCCAGTAACTCTGATGTGAGATACAAAGTTTTTGGACGCGGACTCCAGTAACTCTGATGTGAGATACAAAGTTCTCGGACGCAGCAGTAGCTGGAAATAATTTTGAACGAAACAACACGTATTAGCGTTGTTCCTGTGATGTATCTAAGCGATCCTTACTCATCTATCATGTTATTTGACGTTTCGATGGACTCCAGTAACTCTGATGTGAGATACGACGTTTTCGGACGCAGCAGAAGCTGGAAATAGTTTTAAACGAAACAACACGCATTAGCGATGTTCCTGTGATGTATCAATCGATCCTTACTCATCTATCATGTTATTTGTCGTTTCGATGGCCTCCAGTAACTCTGATGTGAGATACGACGTTTTCGGACGCAGCAGAAGCTGGAAATAGTTTTAAACGAAACAACACGCATTAGCGATGTTCCTGTGATGTATCTAATCGATCCTTACTCATCTATCATGTTATTTTACGTTTGGATGGACTCCAGTAACTCTGATGTGAGATACAAAGTTTTTGGACGCAGCAGAAGCTGGAAATAGTTTTAAACGAAACAACACGCATTAGCGATGTTCCTGTGATGTATCTAATCGATCCTTACTCATCTATCATGTTATTTGGCGTTTCGATGGACTCCAGTAACTTTGATGTGAGTTACGAAGTTCTCGGACGCAGCTGAAGCTAGAAAGAGTTTTAAACGAAACAACACGTATTAGCGTTGTTCCTGTGATGTATCTAATCGATCCTTACTCATCTATCATGTTATTTGACGTTTGGATGGACTCCAGTAACTCTGATGTGAGATACAAAGTTCTCGGACGCAGCAGAAGCTGGAAATAGTTTTAAACGAAACAACACGCATTAGCGTTGTACCTGTGATGTATCTAATCGATCCTTACTCATCTATCATGTTATTTGACGTTTCGATGGACTCCAGTAACTCTGATGTGAGATACGACGTTTTCGGACGCAGCAGAAGCTGGAAATAGTTTTAAACGAAACAACACGCATTAGCGATGTTCCTGTGATGTATCTAATCGATCCTTACTTATCTACTATGTTATTTTACGTTTGGATGGACTCCAGTAACTCTGATGTGAGATACAAAGTTTTTGGACGCAGCAGGAGCTGGAAATAGTTTTAAACGAAACAACACGCATTAGCGTTGTTCCTGTGATGTATCTAATCGATCCTTACTCATCTATCATGTTATTTGACGTTTCGATGGACTCTAGTAATTCTGAAGAGAGATACGAAGTTATTGGACGCAGCAGGAGCTGGAAATAGTTTTAAACGAAATAACACGTATTAGCGTTGTTCCTGTGATGTATCTAATCGATCCTTACTTATATAGCATGTTATTTGACGTTTGAATGGACTCCAGTAACTCTGATGTGAGATACAAAGTTCTCGGACGCAGCAGAAGCTGGAAATAGTTTTGAACGAAACAACACGTATTAGCGTTGTTCCTGTGATGTATCTAATCGATCCTTACTCATCTATCATGTTATTTGACGTTTGGATGGACTCCAGTAACTCTGATGTGAGATACAAAGTTTATCGGAAGCAGCAGAAGCTGCAAATAGTTTTAAACGAAACAACACGCATTAACGTTGTTCCTGTGATGTATCTAATCGATTCTTACTCACCTATCATGTTATTTGACGTTTCAATGGACTCCAGTAACTCTGAAGTGAGATACGAAGTTCTCGGACGCAGCTGAAGCTGGAGATAGTTTTAAACGAAACAACACGTATTAGCGTTGTTCCTGTGATGTATCTATTCGATTCTTACTTATCTAACATGTTATTTGACGTTTGGATGGACTCCAGTAAGTCTGATGTAAGATACAAGTTTTTGGACGCAGCAGGAGCTGGAAATAGTTTTAAACGAAACAACACGCATTAGCGTTGTTCCTGTGATGTATCTATTCGATTCTTACTTATCTAACATGTTATTTGACGTTTGGATGGACTCCAGTAAGTCTGATGTAAGATACAAAGTTCTCGGACGCAGCAGTTGCTGGAAATAGTTTTAAACGAAACAACACGCATTAGCGTTGTTCCTGTGATGTATCTAATCGATTCTTACTCACCTATCATGTTATTTGACGTTTCGATGGACTCCAGTAACTCTGAAGTGAGATACGAAGTTCTCGGACGCAGCTGAAGCTGGAAATAATTTTAAACGAAACAACACGTATTAGCGTTGTTCCTGTGCTGTATCTAATCGATCCTTACTTATCTATCATGTTATTTGTCGTTTCGATGGACTCCAGTAACTCTGATGTGAGATACGACGTTTTCGGACGCAGCAGAAGCTGGAAATAGTTTTAAACGAAACAACACGCATTAACGTTGTTCCTGTGATGTATCTAATCGATCCTTACTCATCTATCATGTTATTTGACGTTTCGATGGACTCTAGTAATTCTGATGTGAGATACGAAGTTTTTGGACGCAGCAGGAGCTGGAAATAGTTTTAAACGAAACAACACGTATTAGCGTTGTTCCTGTGATGTATCTAATCGATCCTTACTCACCTATCATGTTATTTGACGTTTCAATGGACTCCAGTAACTCTGAAGTGAGATACGAAGTTCTCGGACGCAGCTGAAGCTGGAGATAGTTTTAAACGAAACAACACGTATTAGCGTTGTTCCTGTGATGTATCTAATCGATTCTTACTCACCTATCATGTTATTTGACGTTTCGATGGACTCCAGTAACTCTGAAGAGAGATACGAAGTTCTCGGACGCAGCTGAAGCTGGAGATAGTTTTAAACGAAACAACACGTATTAGCGTTGTTCCTGTGCTGTATCTAATCGATCCTTACTTATCTATCATGTTATTTGTCGTTTCGATGGACTCCAGTAACTCTGATGTGAGATACGACGTTTTCGGACGCAGCAGAAGCTGGAAATAGTTTTAAACGAAACAACACGCATTAACGTTGTTCCTGTGATGTATCTAATCGATCCTTACTCATCTATCATGTTATTTGACGTTTCGATGGACTCTAGTAATTCTGATGTGAGATACGAAGTTTTTGGACGCAGCAGGAGCTGGAAATAGTTTTAAACGAAACAACACGTATTAGCGTTGTTCCTGTGATGTATCTAATCGATCCTTAGTCATCTATCATGTTATTTGACGTTTGGATGGACTCCAGTAACTCTGATGTGAGATACAAAGTTTATCGGACGCAGCAAAAGCTGCAAATAGTTTTAAATGAAACAACACGCATTAGCGTTGTTCCTGTGATGTATCTAATCGATCCTTACTCATCTATCATGTTATTTGACGTTTCGATGGACTCTAGTAACTCTGATGTTAGATACGAAGTTTTTGGACGCAGCAGGAGCTGGAAATAGTTTTAAACGAAACAACATGCATTAGCGTTGTTCCTGTGATGTATCTAATCGATCCTTACTCATCTATCATGTTATTTGGCGTTTCGATGGACTCCAGTAACTTTGATGTGAGTTACGAAGTTCTCGGACGCAGCTGAAGCTAGAAAGAGTTTTAAACGAAACAACACGTATTAGCGTTGTTCCTGTGATGTATCTAATCGATCCTTACTCATCTATCATGTTATTTGACGTTTGGATGGACTCCAGTAACTCTGATGTGAGATACAAAGTTCTCGGACGCAGCAGAAGCTGGAAATAGTTTTGAACGAAACAACACGTATTAGCGTTGTTCCTGTGATGTATCTAAACGATCCTTACTTATCTAACATGTTATTTGACGTTTGGATGGACTCCAGTAACTCTGATGTGTGATACGAAATTTTCGGACGCGGCAGAAGCTGGAAATAGTTTTAAACGAAACAACACGCATTAGCGTTGTTCCTGTGATGTATCTAATCGATCCTTACTCATCTGTCATGTTATTTGACGTTTCGATGGACTCTAGTAATTCTGATGTGAGATACGAAGTTTTTGGACGCAGCAGGAGCTGGAAATAGTTTTAAACGAAACAACACGTATTAGCGTTGTTCCTGTGATGTATCTAATCGATCCTTACTCATCTATCATGTTATTTGACGTTTGGATGGACTTCAGTAACTCTGATGTGATATACAAAGTTTATCGGAAGCAGCAGAAGCTGCAAATAGTTTTAAATGAAACAACACGCATTAGCGTTGTTCCTGTGATGTATCTTATCGATCCTTACTCATCTATCATGTTATTTGACGTTTGGACGGACACCAGTAACTCTGATGTGAGATACAAAGTTCTAGGACGCAGCAGAAGCTGGAAATAGTTTTGAACGAAACAACACGTATTAGCGTTGTTCCTGTGATGTATCTAAACGATCCTTAATTATCTAAAATGTTATTTGACGTTTGGATGGACTCCAGTAAGTCTGATGTGAGATACGACGTTTTCGGACGCAGCAGCAACTGGAAATAGTTTTAAACGAAACAACACGTATGAGCGTTGTTCCTGTGATGTATCTAATCGATACTTACTCATCTATCATGTTATCTGACGTTTGGATGGACTCCAGTAACTCTGATGTGAGATACAAAGTTCTCGGACGCAGCAGTAGCTGGAAATAATTTTGAACGAAACAACACGTATTAGCGTTGTTCCTGTGATGTATCTAAGCGATCCTTACTCATCTATCATGTTATTTGACGTTTCGATGGACTCCAGTAACTCTGATGTGAGATACGACGTTTTCGGACGCAGCAGAAGCTGGAAATAGTTTTAAACGAAACAACACGCATTAGCGATGTTCCTGTGATGTATCAATCGATCCTTACTCATCTATCATGTTATTTGCCGTTTCGATGGCCTCCAGTAACTCTGATGTGAGATACGACGTTTTCGGACGCAGCAGAAGCTGGAAATAGTTTTAAACGAAACAACACGCATTAGCGATGTTCCTGTGATGTATCTAATCGATCCTTACTCATCTATCATGTTATTTTACGTTTGGATGGACTCCAGTAATTCTGATGTGAGATACAAAGTTTTTGGACGCGGACTCCAGTAACTCTGATGTGAGATACAAAGTTCTCGGACGCAGCAGTAGCTGGAAATAATTTTGAACGAAACAACACGTATTAGCGTTGTTCCTGTGATGTATCTAAGCGATCCTTACTCATCTATCATGTTATTTGACGTTTCGATGGACTCCAGTAACTCTGATGTGAGATACGACGTTTTCGGACGCAGCAGAAGCTGGAAATAGTTTTAAACGAAACAACACGCATTAGCGATGTTCCTGTGATGTATCAATCGATCCTTACTCATCTATCATGTTATTTGTCGTTTCGATGGCCTCCAGTAACTCTGATGTGAGATACGACGTTTTCGGACGCAGCAGAAGCTGGAAATAGTTTTAAACGAAACAACACGCATTAGCGATGTTCCTGTGATGTATCTAATCGATCCTTACTCATCTATCATGTTATTTTACGTTTGGATGGACTCCAGTAACTCTGATGTGAGATACAAAGTTTTTGGACGCAGCAGAAGCTGGAAATAGTTTTAAACGAAACAACACGCATTAGCGATGTTCCTGTGATGTATCTAATCGATCCTTACTCATCTATCATGT
Source organism: Prosopocoilus inquinatus (assembly GCA_036172665.1). Taxonomy (NCBI): domain Eukaryota; kingdom Metazoa; phylum Arthropoda; class Insecta; order Coleoptera; family Lucanidae; genus Prosopocoilus; species Prosopocoilus inquinatus. The sequence goes on along the minus strand of CM069872.1, from coordinate 26,008,133 downwards.
TATTTGGCGTTTCGATGGACTCCAGTAACTTTGATGTGAGTTACGAAGTTCTCGGACGCAGCTGAAGCTAGAAAGAGTTTTAAACGAAACAACACGTATTAGCGTTGTTCCTGTGATGTATCTAATCGATCCTTACTCATCTATCATGTTATTTGACGTTTGGATGGACTCCAGTAACTCTGATGTGAGATACAAAGTTCTCGGACGCAGCAGAAGCTGGAAATAGTTTTAAACGAAACAACACGCATTAGCGTTGTACCTGTGATGTATCTAATCGATCCTTACTCATCTATCATGTTATTTGACGTTTCGATGGACTCCAGTAACTCTGATGTGAGATACGACGTTTTCGGACGCAGCAGAAGCTGGAAATAGTTTTAAACGAAACAACACGCATTAGCGATGTTCCTGTGATGTATCAATCGATCCTTACTCATCTATCATGTTATTTGTCGTTTCGATGGCCTCCAGTAACTCTGATGTGAGATACGACGTTTTCGGACGCAGCAGAAGCTGGAAATAGTTTTAAACGAAACAACACGCATTAGCGATGTTCCTGTGATGTATCTAATCGATCCTTACTTATCTACTATGTTATTTTACGTTTGGATGGACTCCAGTAACTCTGATGTGAGATACAAAGTTTTTGGACGCAGCAGGAGCTGGAAATAGTTTTAAACGAAACAACACGCATTAGCGTTGTTCCTGTGATGTATCTAATCGATCCTTACTCATCTATCATGTTATTTGACGTTTCGATGGACTCTAGTAATTCTGAAGAGAGATACGAAGTTATTGGACGCAGCAGGAGCTGGAAATAGTTTTAAACGAAATAACACGTATTAGCGTTGTTCCTGTGATGTATCTAATCGATCCTTACTTATATAGCATGTTATTTGACGTTTGAATGGACTCCAGTAACTCTGATGTGAGATACAAAGTTCTCGGACGCAGCAGAAGCTGGAAATAGTTTTGAACGAAACAACACGTATTAGCGTTGTTCCTGTGATGTATCTAATCGATCCTTACTCATCTATCATGTTATTTGACGTTTGGATGGACTCCAGTAACTCTGATGTGAGATACAAAGTTTATCGGAAGCAGCAGAAGCTGCAAATAGTTTTAAATGAAACAACACGCATTAGCGTTGTTCCTGTGATGTATCTTATCGATCCTTACTCATCTATCATGTTATTTGACGTTTGGACGGACACCAGTAACTCTGATGTGAGATACAAAGTTCTAGGACGCAGCAGAAGCTGGAAATAGTTTTCAACGAAACAACACGTATTAGCGTTGTTCCTGTGATGTATCTAAACGATCCTTAATTATCTAACATGTTATTTGACGTTTGGATGGACTCCAGTAAGTCTGATGTGAGATACGACGTTTTCGGACGCAGCAGCAACTGGAAATAGTTTTAAACGAAACAACACGTATGAGCGTTGTTCCTGTGATGTATCTAATCGATACTTACTCATCTATCATGTTATCTGACGTTTGGATGGACTCCAGTAACTCTGATGTGAGATACAAAGTTCTCGGACGCAGCAGTAGCTGGAAATAATTTTGAACGAAACAACACGTATTAGCGTTGTTCCTGTGATGTATCTAAGCGATCCTTACTCATCTATCATGTTATTTGACGTTTCGATGGACTCCAGTAACTCTGATGTGAGATACGACGTTTTCGGACGCAGCAGAAGCTGGAAATAGTTTTAAACGAAACAACACGCATTAGCGATGTTCCTGTGATGTATCAATCGATCCTTACTCATCTATCATGTTATTTGTCGTTTCGATGGCCTCCAGTAACTCTGATGTGAGATACGACGTTTTCGGACGCAGCAGAAGCTGGAAATAGTTTTAAACGAAACAACACGCATTAGCGATGTTCCTGTGATGTATCTAATCGATCCTTACTCATCTATCATGTTATTTTACGTTTGGATGGACTCCAGTAACTCTGATGTGAGATACAAAGTTTTTGGACGCGGACTCCAGTAACTCTGATGTGAGATACAAAGTTCTCGGACGCAGCAGTAGCTGGAAATAATTTTGAACGAAACAACACGTATTAGCGTTGTTCCTGTGATGTATCTAAGCGATCCTTACTCATCTATCATGTTATTTGACGTTTCGATGGACTCCAGTAACTCTGATGTGAGATACGACGTTTTCGGACGCAGCAGAAGCTGGAAATAGTTTTAAACGAAACAACACGCATTAGCGATGTTCCTGTGATGTATCAATCGATCCTTACTCATCTATCATGTTATTTGTCGTTTCGATGGCCTCCAGTAACTCTGATGTGAGATACGACGTTTTCGGACGCAGCAGAAGCTGGAAATAGTTTTAAACGAAACAACACGCATTAGCGATGTTCCTGTGATGTATCTAATCGATCCTTACTCATCTATCATGTTATTTTACGTTTGGATGGACTCCAGTAACTCTGATGTGAGATACAAAGTTTTTGGACGCAGCAGAAGCTGGAAATAGTTTTAAACGAAACAACACGCATTAGCGATGTTCCTGTGATGTATCTAATCGATCCTTACTCATCTATCATGTTATTTGGCGTTTCGATGGACTCCAGTAACTTTGATGTGAGTTACGAAGTTCTCGGACGCAGCTGAAGCTAGAAAGAGTTTTAAACGAAACAACACGTATTAGCGTTGTTCCTGTGATGTATCTAATCGATCCTTACTCATCTATCATGTTATTTGACGTTTGGATGGACTCCAGTAACTCTGATGTGAGATACAAAGTTCTCGGACGCAGCAGAAGCTGGAAATAGTTTTAAACGAAACAACACGCATTAGCGTTGTACCTGTGATGTATCTAATCGATCCTTACTCATCTATCATGTTATTTGACGTTTCGATGGACTCCAGTAACTCTGATGTGAGATACGACGTTTTCGGACGCAGCAGAAGCTGGAAATAGTTTTAAACGAAACAACACGCATTAGCGATGTTCCTGTGATGTATCAATCGATCCTTACTCATCTATCATGTTATTTGTCGTTTCGATGGCCTCCAGTAACTCTGATGTGAGATACGACGTTTTCGGACGCAGCAGAAGCTGGAAATAGTTTTAAACGAAACAACACGCATTAGCGATGTTCCTGTGATGTATCTAATCGATCCTTACTTATCTACTATGTTATTTTACGTTTGGATGGACTCCAGTAACTCTGATGTGAGATACAAAGTTTTTGGACGCAGCAGGAGCTGGAAATAGTTTTAAACGAAACAACACGCATTAGCGTTGTTCCTGTGATGTATCTAATCGATCCTTACTCATCTATCATGTTATTTGACGTTTCGATGGACTCTAGTAATTCTGAAGAGAGATACGAAGTTATTGGACGCAGCAGGAGCTGGAAATAGTTTTAAACGAAATAACACGTATTAGCGTTGTTCCTGTGATGTATCTAATCGATCCTTACTCATCTATCATGTTATTTGACGTTTGAATGGACTCCAGTAACTCTGATGTGAGATACAAAGTTCTCGGACGCAGCAGAAGCTGGAAATAGTTTTGAACGAAACAACACGTATTAGCGTTGTTCCTGTGATGTATCTAATCGATCCTTACTCATCTATCATGTTATTTGACGTTTGGATGGACTCCAGTAACTCTGATGTGAGATACAAAGTTTATCGGAAGCAGCAGAAGCTGCAAATAGTTTTAAATGAAACAACACGCATTAGCGTTGTTCCTGTGATGTATCTTATCGATCCTTACTCATCTATCATGTTATTTGACGTTTGGACGGACACCAGTAACTCTGATGTGAGATACAAAGTTCTAGGACGCAGCAGAAGCTGGAAATAGTTTTCAACGAAACAACACGTATTAGCGTTGTTCCTGTGATGTATCTAAACGATCCTTAATTATCTAACATGTTATTTGACGTTTGGATGGACTCCAGTAAGTCTGATGTGAGATACGACGTTTTCGGACGCAGCAGCAACTGAAAATAGTTTTAAACGAAACAACACGTATTAGCGTTGTTCCTGTGATGTATCTAATCGATACTTACTCATCTATCATGTTATTTGACGTTTGGATGGACTCCAGTAACTCTGATGTGAGATACAAAGTTCTCGGACGCAGCAGTAGCTGGAAATAATTTTGAACGAAACAACACGTATTAGCGTTGTTCCTGTGATGTATCTAAGCGATCCTTACTTATCTAACATGTTATTTGACGTTTCGATGGACTCCAGTAACTCTGATGTGAGATACGACGTTTTCGGACGCAGCAGAAGCTGGAAATAGTTTTAAACGAAACAACACGCATTAGCGATGTTCCTGTGATGTATCAATCGATCCTTACTCATCTATCATGTTATTTGTCGTTTCGATGGCCTCCAGTAACTCTGATGTGAGATACGACGTTTTCGGACGCAGCAGGAGCTGGAAATAGTTTTAAACGAAACAACACGCATTAGCGTTGTTCCTGTGATGTATCTAATCGATCCTTACTCATCTATCATGTTATTTGGCGTTTCGATGGACTCCAGTAACTCTGATGTGAGATACGAAATTTTTTGACGCAGCAGGAGCTGGAAATAGTTTTAAACGAAACAACACGTATTAGCGTTGTTCCTGTGATGTATCTAATCGATCCTTACTCATCTATCATGTTATTTGACGTTTGGATGGACTCCAGTAACTCTGATGTGAGATACAAAGTTCTCGGACGCAGCAGTAGCTGGAAATAGTTTTGAACGTAACAACACGTATTAGCGTTGTTCCTGTGATGTATCTAAGCGATCCTTACTTATCTAACATGTTATTTGACGTTTGGATGGACTCCAGTAAGTCTGATGTAAGATACAAAGTTCTTGGACGCAGCAGGAGCTGGAAATAGTTTTAAACGAAACAACACGCATTAGCGTTGTTCCTGTGATGTATCTATTCGATTCTTACTTATCTAACATGTTATTTGACGTTTGGATGGACTCCAGTAAGTCTGATGTAAGATACAAAGTTCTCGGACGCAGCAGTTGCTGGAAATAGTTTTAAACGAAACAACACGCATTAGCGTTGTTCCTGTGATGTATCTAATCGATCCTTACTCACCTATCATGTTATTTGACGTTTCGATGGACTCCAGTAACTCTGATGTGAGATACAAAGTTTTCGGACGCAGCAGTAGCTGGAAATAGTTTTGAACGTAACAACACGTATTAGCGTTGTTCCTGTGATGTATCTAAGCGATCCTTACTTATCTAACATGTTATTTGACGTTTGGATGGACTAAAGTAAGTCTGATGTAAGATACAAAGTTTTTGGACGCAGCAGGAGCTGGAAATAGTTTTAAACGAAGCAACACGCATTAGCGTTGTTCCTGTGATGTATCTACTCGATTCTTACTTATCTAACATGTTATTTGACGTTTGGATGGACTCCAGTAAGTCTGATGTAAGATACAAAGTTCTCGGACGCAGCAGTTGCTGGAAATAGTTTTAAACGAAACAACACGCATTAGCGTTGTTCCTGTGATGTATCTAATCGATTCTTACTCACCTATCATGTTATTTGACGTTTCAATGGACTCCAGTAACTCTGAAGTGAGATACGAAGTTCTCGGACGCAGCTGAAGCTGGAGATAGTTTTAAACGAAACAACACGTATTAGCGTTGTTCCTGTGATGTATCTATTCGATTCTTACTTATCTAACATGTTATTTGACGTTTGGATGGACTCCAGTAAGTCTGATGTAAGATACAAAGTTCTCGGACGCAGCAGTTGCTGGAAATAGTTTTAAACGAAACAACACGCATTAGCGTTGTTCCTGTGATGTATCTAATCGATTCTTACTCACCTATCATGTTATTTGACGTTTCGATGGACTCCAGTAACTCTGAAGTGAGATACGAAGTTCTCGGACGCAGCTGAAGCTGGAGATAGTTTTAAACGAAACAACACGTATTAGCGTTGTTCCTGTGCTGTATCTAATCGATCCTTACTTATCTATCATGTTATTTGTCGTTTCGATGGGCTCCAGTAACTCTGATGTGAGATACGACGTTTTCGGACGCAGCAGAAGCTGGAAATAGTTTTAAACGAAACAACACGCATTAACGTTGTTCCTGTGATGTATCTAATCGATCCTTACTCATCTATCATGTTATTTGACGTTTCGATGGACTCTAGTAATTCTGATGTGAGATACGAAGTTTTTGGACGCAGCAGGAGCTGGAAATAGTTTTAAACGAAACAACACGTATTAGCGTTGTTCCTGTGATGTATCTAATCGATCCTTAGTCATCTATCATGTTATTTGACGTTTGGATGGACTCCAGTAACTCTGATGTGAGATACAAAGTTTATCGGACGCAGCAAAAGCTGCAAATAGTTTTAAATGAAACAACACGCATTAGCGTTGTTCCTGTGATGTATCTAATCGATCCTTACTCATCTATCATGTTATTTGACGTTTCGATGGACTCTAGTAACTCTGATGTGAGATACGACGTTTTCGGACGCAGCAGAAGCTGCAAATAGTTTTAAATGAAACAACACGCATTAGCGTTGTTCCTGTGATGTATCTTATCGATCCTTACTCATCTATCATGTTATTTGACGTTTGGACGGACACCAGTAACTCTGATGTGAGATACAAAGTTCTAGGACGCAGCAGAAGCTGGAAATAGTTTTCAACGAAACAACACGTATTAGCGTTGTTCCTGTGATGTATCTAAACGATCCTTAATTATCTAACATGTTATTTGACGTTTGGATGGACTCCAGTAAGTCTGATGTGAGATACGACGTTTTCGGACGCAGCAGCAACTGGAAATAGTTTTAAACGAAACAACACGTATGAGCGTTGTTCCTGTGATGTATCTAATCGATACTTACTCATCTATCATGTTATCTGACGTTTGGATGGACTCCAGTAACTCTGATGTGAGATACAAAGTTCTCGGACGCAGCAGTAGCTGGAAATAATTTTGAACGAAACAACACGTATTAGCGTTGTTCCTGTGATGTATCTAAGCGATCCTTACTCATCTATCATGTTATTTGACGTTTCGATGGACTCCAGTAACTCTGATGTGAGATACGACGTTTTCGGACGCAGCAGAAGCTGGAAATAGTTTTAAACGAAACAACACGCATTAGCGATGTTCCTGTGATGTATCAATCGATCCTTACTCATCTATCATGTTATTTGTCGTTTCGATGGCCTCCAGTAACTCTGATGTGAGATACGACGTTTTCGGACGCAGCAGAAGCTGGAAATAGTTTTAAACGAAACAACACGCATTAGCGATGTTCCTGTGATGTATCTAATCGATCCTTACTCATCTATCATGTTATTTTACGTTTGGATGGACTCCAGTAACTCTGATGTGAGATACAAAGTTTTTGGACGCGGACTCCAGTAACTCTGATGTGAGATACAAAGTTCTCGGACGCAGCAGTAGCTGGAAATAATTTTGAACGAAACAACACGTATTAGCGTTGTTCCTGTGATGTATCTAAGCGATCCTTACTCATCTATCATGTTATTTGACGTTTCGATGGACTCCAGTAACTCTGATGTGAGATACGACGTTTTCGGACGCAGCAGAAGCTGGAAATAGTTTTAAACGAAACAACACGCATTAGCGATGTTCCTGTGATGTATCAATCGATCCTTACTCATCTATCATGTTATTTGTCGTTTCGATGGCCTCCAGTAACTCTGATGTGAGATACGACGTTTTCGGACGCAGCAGAAGCTGGAAATAGTTTTAAACGAAACAACACGCATTAGCGATGTTCCTGTGATGTATCTAATCGATCCTTACTCATCTATCATGTTATTTTACGTTTGGATGGACTCCAGTAACTCTGATGTGAGATACAAAGTTTTTGGACGCAGCAGAAGCTGGAAATAGTTTTAAACGAAACAACACGCATTAGCGATGTTCCTGTGATGTATCTAATCGATCCTTACTCATCTATCATGTTATTTGGCGTTTCGATGGACTCCAGTAACTTTGATGTGAGTTACGAAGTTCTCGGACGCAGCTGAAGCTAGAAAGAGTTTTAAACGAAACAACACGTATTAGCGTTGTTCCTGTGATGTATCTAATCGATCCTTACTCATCTATCATGTTATTTGACGTTTGGATGGACTCCAGTAACTCTGATGTGAGATACAAAGTTCTCGGACGCAGCAGAAGCTGGAAATAGTTTTAAACGAAACAACACGCATTAGCGTTGTACCTGTGATGTATCTAATCGATCCTTACTCATCTATCATGTTATTTGACGTTTCGATGGACTCCAGTAACTCTGATGTGAGATACGACGTTTTCGGACGCAGCAGAAGCTGGAAATAGTTTTAAACGAAACAACACGCATTAGCGATGTTCCTGTGATGTATCAATCGATCCTTACTCATCTATCATGTTATTTGTCGTTTCGATGGCCTCCAGTAACTCTGATGTGAGATACGACGTTTTCGGACGCAGCAGAAGCTGGAAATAGTTTTAAACGAAACAACACGCATTAGCGATGTTCCTGTGATGTATCTAATCGATCCTTACTTATCTACTATGTTATTTTACGTTTGGATGGACTCCAGTAACTCTGATGTGAGATACAAAGTTTTTGGACGCAGCAGGAGCTGGAAATAGTTTTAAACGAAACAACACGCATTAGCGTTGTTCCTGTGATGTATCTAATCGATCCTTACTCATCTATCATGTTATTTGACGTTTCGATGGACTCTAGTAATTCTGAAGAGAGATACGAAGTTATTGGACGCAGCAGGAGCTGGAAATAGTTTTAAACGAAATAACACGTATTAGCGTTGTTCCTGTGATGTATCTAATCGATCCTTACTCATCTATCATGTTATTTGACGTTTGAATGGACTCCAGTAACTCTGATGTGAGATACAAAGTTCTCGGACGCAGCAGAAGCTGGAAATAGTTTTGAACGAAACAACACGTATTAGCGTTGTTCCTGTGATGTATCTAATCGATCCTTACTCATCTATCATGTTATTTGACGTTTGGATGGACTCCAGTAACTCTGATGTGAGATACAAAGTTTATCGGAAGCAGCAGAAGCTGCAAATAGTTTTAAATGAAACAACACGCATTAGCGTTGTTCCTGTGATGTATCTTATCGATCCTTACTCATCTATCATGTTATTTGACGTTTGGACGGACACCAGTAACTCTGATGTGAGATACAAAGTTCTAGGACGCAGCAGAAGCTGGAAATAGTTTTCAACGAAACAACACGTATTAGCGTTGTTCCTGTGATGTATCTAAACGATCCTTAATTATCTAACATGTTATTTGACGTTTGGATGGACTCCAGTAAGTCTGATGTGAGATACGACGTTTTCGGACGCAGCAGCAACTGAAAATAGTTTTAAACGAAACAACACGTATTAGCGTTGTTCCTGTGATGTATCTAATCGATACTTACTCATCTATCATGTTATTTGACGTTTGGATGGACTCCAGTAACTCTGATGTGAGATACAAAGTTCTCGGACGCAGCAGTAGCTGGAAATAATTTTGAACGAAACAACACGTATTAGCGTTGTTCCTGTGATGTATCTAAGCGATCCTTACTTATCTAACATGTTATTTGACGTTTCGATGGACTCCAGTAACTCTGATGTGAGATACGACGTTTTCGGACGCAGCAGAAGCTGGAAATAGTTTTAAACGAAACAACACGCATTAGCGATGTTCCTGTGATGTATCAATCGATCCTTACTCATCTATCATGTTATTTGTCGTTTCGATGGCCTCCAGTAACTCTGATGTGAGATACGACGTTTTCGGACGCAGCAGGAGCTGGAAATAGTTTTAAACGAAACAACACGCATTAGCGTTGTTCCTGTGATGTATCTAATCGATCCTTACTCATCTATCATGTTATTTGGCGTTTCGATGGACTCCAGTAACTCTGATGTGAGATACGAAATTTTTTGACGCAGCAGGAGCTGGAAATAGTTTTAAACGAAACAACACGTATTAGCGTTGTTCCTGTGATGTATCTAATCGATCCTTACTCATCTATCATGTTATTTGACGTTTGGATGGACTCCAGTAACTCTGATGTGAGATACAAAGTTCTCGGACGCAGCAGTAGCTGGAAATAGTTTTGAACGTAACAACACGTATTAGCGTTGTTCCTGTGATGTATCTAAGCGATCCTTACTTATCTAACATGTTATTTGACGTTTGGATGGACTCCAGTAAGTCTGATGTAAGATACAAAGTTTTTGGACGCAGCAGGAGCTGGAAATAGTTTTAAACGAAACAACACGCATTAGCGTTGTTCCTGTGATGTATCTATTCGATTCTTACTTATCTAACATGTTATTTGACGTTTGGATGGACTCCAGTAAGTCTGATGTAAGATACAAAGTTCTCGGACGCAGCAGTTGCTGGAAATAGTTTTAAACGAAACAACACGCATTAGCGTTGTTCCTGTGATGTATCTAATCGATCCTTACTCACCTATCATGTTATTTGACGTTTCGATGGACTCCAGTAACTCTGATGTGAGATACAAAGTTTTCGGACGCAGCAGTAGCTGGAAATAGTTTTGAACGTAACAACACGTATTAGCGTTGTTCCTGTGATGTATCTAAGCGATCCTTACTTATCTAACATGTTATTTGACGTTTGGATGGACTAAAGTAAGTCTGATGTAAGATACAAAGTTTTTGGACGCAGCAGGAGCTGGAAATAGTTTTAAACGAAGCAACACGCATTAGCGTTGTTCCTGTGATGTATCTACTCGATTCTTACTTATCTAACATGTTATTTGACGTTTGGATGGACTCCAGTAAGTCTGATGTAAGATACAAAGTTCTCGGACGCAGCAGTTGCTGGAAATAGTTTTAAACGAAACAACACGCATTAGCGTTGTTCCTGTGATGTATCTAATCGATTCTTACTCACCTATCATGTTATTTGACGTTTCAATGGACTCCAGTAACTCTGAAGTGAGATACGAAGTTCTCGGACGCAGCTGAAGCTGGAGATAGTTTTAAACGAAACAACACGTATTAGCGTTGTTCCTGTGATGTATCTATTCGATTCTTACTTATCTAACATGTTATTTGACGTTTGGATGGACTCCAGTAAGTCTGATGTAAGATACAAAGTTCTCGGACGCAGCAGTTGCTGGAAATAGTTTTAAACGAAACAACACGCATTAGCGTTGTTCCTGTGATGTATCTAATCGATTCTTACTCACCTATCATGTTATTTGACGTTTCGATGGACTCCAGTAACTCTGAAGTGAGATACGAAGTTCTCGGACGCAGCTGAAGCTGGAGATAGTTTTAAACGAAACAACACGTATTAGCGTTGTTCCTGTGCTGTATCTAATCGATCCTTACTTATCTATCATGTTATTTGTCGTTTCGATGGGCTCCAGTAACTCTGATGTGAGATACGACGTTTTCGGACGCAGCAGAAGCTGGAAATAGTTTTAAACGAAACAACACGCATTAACGTTGTTCCTGTGATGTATCTAATCGATCCTTACTCATCTATCATGTTATTTGACGTTTCGATGGACTCTAGTAATTCTGATGTGAGATACGAAGTTTTTGGACGCAGCAGGAGCTGGAAATAGTTTTAAACGAAACAACACGTATTAGCGTTGTTCCTGTGATGTATCTAATCGATCCTTAGTCATCTATCATGTTATTTGACGTTTGGATGGACTCCAGTAACTCTGATGTGAGATACAAAGTTTATCGGACGCAGCAAAAGCTGCAAATAGTTTTAAATGAAACAACACGCATTAGCGTTGTTCCTGTGATGTATCTAATCGATCCTTACTCATCTATCATGTTATTTGACGTTTCGATGGACTCTAGTAACTCTGATGTGAGATACGAAGTTTTTGGACGCAGCAGGAGCTGGAAATAGTTTTAAACGAAACAACATGCATTAGCGTTGTTCCTGTGATGTATCTAATCGATCCTTACTCATCTATCATGTTATTTGGCGTTTCGATGGACTCCAGTAACTTTGATGTGAGTTACGAAGTTCTCGGACGCAGCTGAAGCTAGAAAGAGTTTTAAACGAAACAACACGTATTAGCGTTGTTCCTGTGATGTATCTAATCGATCCTTACTCATCTATCATGTTATTTGACGTTTGGATGGACTCCAGTAACTCTGATGTGAGATACAAAGTTCTCGGACGCAGCAGAAGCTGGAAATAGTTTTGAACGAAACAACACGTATTAGCGTTGTTCCTGTGATGTATCTAAACGATCCTTACTTATCTAACATGTTATTTGACGTTTGGATGGACTCCAGTAACTCTGATGTGTGATACGAAATTTTCGGACGCAGCAGAAGCTGGAAATAGTTTTAAACGAAACAACACGCATTAGCGTTGTTCCTGTGATGTATCTAATCGATCCTTACTCATCTGTCATGTTATTTGACGTTTCGATGGACTCTAGTAATTCTGATGTGAGATACGAAGTTTTTGGACGCAGCAGGAGCTGGAAATAGTTTTAAACGAAACAACACGTATTAGCGTTGTTCCTGTGATGTATCTAATCGATCCTTACTCATCTATCATGTTATTTGACGTTTGGATGGACTCCAGTAACTCTGATGTGAGATACAAAGTTTATCGGAAGCAGCAGAAGCTGCAAATAGTTTTAAATGAAACAACACGCATTAGCGTTGTTCCTGTGATGTATCTTATCGATCCTTACTCATCTATCATGTTATTTGACGTTTGGACGGACACCAGTAACTCTGATGTGAGATACAAAGTTCTAGGACGCAGCAGAAGCTGGAAATAGTTTTGAACGAAACAACACGTATTAGCGTTGTTCCTGTGATGTATCTAAACGATCCTTAATTATCTAACATGTTATTTGACGTTTGGATGGACTCCAGTAAGTCTGATGTGAGATACGACGTTTTCGGACGCAGCAGCAACTGGAAATAGTTTTAAACGAAACAACACATATGAGCGTTGTTCCTGTGATGTATCTAATCGATACTTACTCATCTATCATGTTATCTGACGTTTGGATGGACTCCAGTAACTCTGATGTGAGATACAAAGTTCTCGGACGCAGCGGTAGCTGGAAATAATTTTGAACGAAACAACACGTATTAGCGTTGTTCCTGTGATGTATCTAAGCGATCCTTACTCATCTATCATGTTATTTGACGTTTCGATGGACTCCAGTAACTCTGATGTGAGATACGACGTTTTCGGACGCAGCAGAAGCTGGAAATAGTTTTAAACGAAACAACACGCATTAGCGATGTTCCTGTGATGTATCAATCGATCCTTACTCATCTATCATGTTATTTGTCGTTTCGATGGCCTCCAGTAACTCTGATGTGAGATACGACGTTTTCGGACGCAGCAGAAGCTGGAAATAGTTTTAAACGAAACAACACGCATTAGCGATGTTCCTGTGATGTATCTAATCGTTCCTTACTCATCTATCATGTTATTTTACGTTTGGATGGACTCCAGTAACTCTGATGTGAGATACAAAGTTTTTGGACGCAGCAGAAGCTGGAAATAGTTTTAAACGAAACAACACGCATTAGCGATGTTCCTGTGATGTATCTAATCGATCCTTACTCATCTATCATGTTATTTGGCGTTTCGATGGACTCCAGTAACTTTGATGTGAGTTACGAAGTTCTCGGACGCAGCTGAAGCTAGAAAGAGTTTTAAACGAAACAACACGTATTAGCGTTGTTCCTGTGATGTATCTAATCGATCCTTACTCATCTATCATGTTATTTGACGTTTGGATGGACTCCAGTAACTCTGATGTGAGATACAAAGTTCTCGGACGCAGCAGAAGCTGGAAATAGTTTTAAACGAAACAACACGCATTAGCGTTGTTCCTGTGATGTATCTAATCGATCCTTACTCATCTATCATGTTATTTGACGTTTCGATGGACTCCAGTAACTCTGATGTGAGATACGACGTTTTCGGACGCAGCAGAAGCTGGAAATAGTTTTAAACGAAACAACACGCATTAGCGATGTTCCTGTGATGTATCAATCGATCCTTACTCATCTATCATGTTATTTGTCGTTTCGATGGCCTCCAGTAACTCTGATGTGAGATACGACGTTTTCGGACGCAGCAGAAGCTGGAAATAGTTTTAAACGAAACAACACGCATTAGCGATGTTCCTGTGATGTATCTAATCGATCCTTACTCATCTATAATGTTATTTTACGTTTGGATGGACTCCAGTAACTCTGATGTGAGATACAAAGTTTTTGGACGCAGCAGAAGCTGGAAATAGTTTTAAACGAAACAACACGCATTAGCGATGTTCCTGTGATGTATCTAATCGATCCTTACTCATCTATCATGTTATTTGGCGTTTCGATGGACTCCAGTAACTTTGATGTGAGTTACGAAGTTCTCGGACGCAGCTGAAGCTAGAAAGAGTTTTAAACGAAACAACACGTATTAGCGTTGTTCCTGTGATGTATCTAATCGATCCTTACTCATCTATCATGTTATTTGACGTTTGGATGGACTCCAGTAACTCTGATGTGAGATACAAAGTTCTCGGACGCAGCAGAAGCTGGAAATAGTTTTAAACGAAACAACACGCATTAGCGTTGTTCCTGTGATGTATCTAATCGATCCTTACTCATCTATCATGTTATTTGACGTTTCGATGGACTCCAGTAACTCTGATGTGAGATACGACGTTTTCGGACGCAGCAGAAGCTGGAAATAGTTTTAAACGAAACAACACGCATTAGCGATGTTCCTGTGATGTATCAATCGATCCTTACTCATCTATCATGTTATTTGTCGTTTCGATGGCCTCCAGTAACTCTGATGTGAGATACGACGTTTTCGGACGCAGCAGAAGCTGGAAATAGTTTTAAACGAAACAACACGCATTAGCGATGTTCCTGTGATGTATCTAATCGATCCTTACTTATCTACTATGTTATTTTACGTTTGGATGGACTCCAGTAACTCTGATGTGAGATACAAAGTTTTTGGACGCAGCAGGAGCTGGAAATAGTTTTAAACGAAACAACACGCATTAGCGTTGTTCCTGTGATGTATCTAATCGATCCTTACTCATCTATCATGTTATTTGACGTTTCGATGGACTCTAGTAATTCTGAAGAGAGATACGAAGTTTTTGGACGCAGCAGGAGCTGGAAATAGTTTTAAACGAAATAACACGTATTAGCGTTGTTCCTGTGATGTATCTAATCGATCCTTACTTATATAGCATGTTATTTGACGTTTGAATGGACTCCAGTAACTCTGATGTGAGATACAAAGTTCTCGGACGCAGCAGAAGCTGGAAATAGTTTTGAACGAAACAACACGTATTAGCGTTGTTCCTGTGATGTATCTAATCGATCCTTACTTATCTACTATGTTATTTGACGTTTCGATGGACTCCAGTAACTCTGATGTGAGATACGAAATTTTTGGACGCAGCAGGAGCTGGAAATAGTTTTAAACGAAACAACACGTATTAGCGTTGTTCCTGTGATGTATCTAATCGATCCTTACTCATCTATCATGTTATTTGACGTTTGGATGGACTCCAGTAACTCTGATGTGAGATACAAAGTTTATCGGAAGCAGCAGAAGCTGCAAATAGTTTTAAATGAAACAACACGCATTAGCGTTGTTCCTGTGATGTATCTTATCGATCCTTACTCATCTATCATGTTATTTGACGTTTGGACGGACACCAGTAACTCTGATGTGAGATACAAAGTTCTAGGACGCAGCAGAAGCTGGAAATAGTTTTGAACGAAACAACACGTATTAGCGTTGTTCCTGTGATGTATCTAAACGATCCTTAATTATCTAACATGTTATTTGACGTTTGGATGGACTCCAGTAAGTCTGATGTGAGATACGACATTTTCGGACGCAGCAGCAACTGGAAATAGTTTTAAACGAAACAACACGTATTAGCGTTGTTCCTGTGATGTATCTAATCGATACTTACTCATCTATCATGTTATTTGACGTTTGGATGGACTCCAGTAACTCTGATGTGAGATACAAAGTTCTCGGACGCAGCAGTAGCTGGAAATAATTTTGAACGAAACAACACGTATTAGCGTTGTTCCTGTGATGTATCTAAGCGATCCTTACTTATCTAACATGTTATTTGACGTTTCGATGGACTCCAGTAACTCTGATGTGAGATACGACGTTTTCGGACGCAGCAGAAGCTGGAAATAGTTTTAAACGAAACAACACGCATTAGCGATGTTCCTGTGATGTATCAATCGATCCTTACTCATCTATCATGTTATTTGGCGTTTCGATGGACTCCAGTAACTCTGATGTGAGATACGAAATTTTTGGACGCAGCAGGAGCTGGAAATAGTTTTAAACGAAACAACACGTATTAGCGTTGTTCCTGTGATGTATCTAATCGATCCTTACTCATCTATCATGTTATTTGACG
This sequence comes from Prosopocoilus inquinatus, assembly GCA_036172665.1. Taxonomy (NCBI): domain Eukaryota; kingdom Metazoa; phylum Arthropoda; class Insecta; order Coleoptera; family Lucanidae; genus Prosopocoilus; species Prosopocoilus inquinatus. Next base: position 25,991,654 of record CM069872.1, on the reverse strand, counting down.
TTTGGATGGACTCCAGTAACTCTGATGTGAGATACAAAGTTCTCGGACGCAGCAGGAGCTGGAAATAGTTTTAAACGAAACAACACGTATTAGCGTTGTTCCTGTGATGTATCTAATCGATCCTTACTCATCTATCATGTTATTTGACGTTTGGATGGACTCCAGTAACTCTGATGTGAGATACAAAGTTCTCGGACGCAGCAGAAGCTGGAAATAGTTTTAAACGAAACAACACGCATTAGCGATGTTCCTGTGATGTATCTAATCGATCCTTACTCACCTATCATGTTATTTGACGTTTCGATGGACTCCAGTAACTCTGATGTGAGATACAAAGTTCTCGGACGCAGCAGTAGCTGGAAATAGTTTTGAACGTAACAACACGTATTAGCGTTGTTCCTGTGATGTATCTAAGCGATCCTTACTTATCTAACATGTTATTTGACGTTTGGATGGACTCCAGTAAGTCTGATGTAAGATACAAAGTTTTTGGACGCAGCAGGAGCTGGAAATAGTTTTAAACGAAACAACACGCATTAGCGTTGTTCCTGTGATGTATCTATTCGATTCTTACTTATCTAACATGTTATTTGACGTTTGGATGGACTCCAGTAAGTCTGATGTAAGATACAAAGTTCTCGGACGCAGCAGTTGCTGGAAATAGTTTTAAACGAAACAACACGCATTAGCGTTGTTCCTGTGATGTATCTAATCGATCCTTACTCATCTATCATGTTATTTTACGTTTGGATGGACTCCAGTATCTCCGATGTGAGATACAAAGTTTTTGGACGCAGCAGGAGCTGGAAATAGTTTTAAACGAAACAACACGTATTATCGTTGTTCCTGTGATGTATCCAATCGATCCTTACTTATCTACTATGTTATTTGACGTTTCGATGGACTCCAGTAACTCTGATGTGAGATACGAAATTTTCGGACGCAGCAGAAGCTGGAAATAGTTTTAAACGAAACAACACGCATTAGCGTTGTTCCTGTGATGTATCTAATCGATCCTTACTCATCTATCATGTTATTTGACGTTTCGATGGACTCTAGTAATTCTGATGTGAGATACGAAGTTTTTGGACGCAGCAGGAGCTGGAAATAGTTTTAAACGAAACAACATGCATTAGCGTTGTTCCTGTGATGTATCTAATCGATCCTTACTCATCTATCATGTTATTTGGCGTTTCGATGGACTCCAGTAACTTTGATGTGAGTTACGAAGTTCTCGGACGCAGCTGAAGCTAGAAAGAGTTTTAAACGAAACAGCACGTATTAGCGTTGTTCCTGTGATGTATCTAATCGATCCTTACTCATCTATCATGTTATTTGACGTTTGGATGGACTCCAGTAACTCTGATGTGAGATACAAAGTTCTCGGACGCAGCAGAAGCTGGAAATAGTTTTGAACGAAACAACACGTATTAGCGTTGTTCCTGTGATGTATCTAAACGATCCTTACTTATCTAACATGTTATTTGACGTTTGGATGGACTCCAGTAACTCTGATGTGTGATACGAAATTTTCGGACGCAGCAGAAGCTGGAAATAGTTTTAAACGAAACAACACGCATTAGCGTTGTTCCTGTGATGTATCTAATCGATCCTTACTCATCTGTCATGTTATTTGACGTTTCGATGGACTCTAGTAATTCTGATGTGAGATACGAAGTTTTTGGACGCAGCAGGAACTGGAAATAGTTTTAAACGAAACAACACGTATTAGCGTTGTTCCTGTGATGTATCTAATCGATCCTTACTCATCTATCATGTTATTTGACGTTTGGATGGACTCCAGTAACTCTGATGTGAGATACAAAGTTTATCGGAAGCAGCAGAAGCTGCAAATAGTTTTAAATGAAACAACGCGCATTAGCGTTGTTCCTGTGATGTATCTTATCGATCCTTACTCATCTATCATGTTATTTGACGTTTGGACGGACACCAGTAACTCTGATGTGAGATACAAAGTTCTAGGACGCAGCAGAAGCTGGAAATAGTTTTGAACGAAACAACACGTATTAGCGTTGTTCCTGTGATGTATCTAAACGATCCTTAATTATCTAACATGTTATTTGACGTTTGGATGGACTCCAGTAAGTCTGATGTGAGATACGACGTTTTCGGACGCAGCAGCAAGTGGAAATAGTTTTAAACGAAACAACACGTATGAGCGTTGTTCCTGTGATGTATCTAATCGATACTTACTCATCTATCATGTTATCTGACGTTTGGATGGACTCCAGTAACTCTGATGTGAGATACAAAGTTCTCGGACGCAGCAGTTGCTGGAAATAGTTTTAAACGAAACAACACGCATTAGCGTTGTTCCTGTGATGTATCTAATCGATCCTTACTCATCTATCATGTTATTTTACGTTTGGATGGACTCCAGTATCTCCGATGTGAGATACAAAGTTTTTGGACGCAGCAGGAGCTGGAAATAGTTTTAAACGAAACAACACGTATTATCGTTGTTCCTGTGATGTATCCAATCGATCCTTACTTATCTACTATGTTATTTGACGTTTCGATGGACTCCAGTAACTCTGATGTGAGATACGAAATTTTCGGACGCAGCAGAAGCTGGAAATAGTTTTAAACGAAACAACACGCATTAGCGTTGTTCCTGTGATGTATCTAATCGATCCTTACTCATCTATCATGTTATTTGACGTTTCGATGGACTCTAGTAATTCTGATGTGAGATACGAAGTTTTTGGACGCAGCAGGAGCTGGAAATAGTTTTAAACGAAACAACATGCATTAGCGTTGTTCCTGTGATGTATCTAATCGATCCTTACTCATCTATCATGTTATTTGGCGTTTCGATGGACTCCAGTAACTTTGATGTGAGTTACGAAGTTCTCGGACGCAGCTGAAGCTAGAAAGAGTTTTAAACGAAACAGCACGTATTAGCGTTGTTCCTGTGATGTATCTAATCGATCCTTACTCATCTATCATGTTATTTGACGTTTGGATGGACTCCAGTAACTCTGATGTGAGATACAAAGTTCTCGGACGCAGCAGAAGCTGGAAATAGTTTTGAACGAAACAACACGTATTAGCGTTGTTCCTGTGATGTATCTAAACGATCCTTACTTATCTAACATGTTATTTGACGTTTGGATGGACTCCAGTAACTCTGATGTGTGATACGAAATTTTCGGACGCAGCAGAAGCTGGAAATAGTTTTAAACGAAACAACACGCATTAGCGTTGTTCCTGTGATGTATCTAATCGATCCTTACTCATCTGTCATGTTATTTGACGTTTCGATGGACTCTAGTAATTCTGATGTGAGATACGAAGTTTTTGGACGCAGCAGGAACTGGAAATAGTTTTAAACGAAACAACACGTATTAGCGTTGTTCCTGTGATGTATCTAATCGATCCTTACTCATCTATCATGTTATTTGACGTTTGGATGGACTCCAGTAACTCTGATGTGAGATACAAAGTTTATCGGAAGCAGCAGAAGCTGCAAATAGTTTTAAATGAAACAACGCGCATTAGCGTTGTTCCTGTGATGTATCTTATCGATCCTTACTCATCTATCATGTTATTTGACGTTTGGACGGACACCAGTAACTCTGATGTGAGATACAAAGTTCTAGGACGCAGCAGAAGCTGGAAATAGTTTTGAACGAAACAACACGTATTAGCGTTGTTCCTGTGATGTATCTAAACGATCCTTAATTATCTAACATGTTATTTGACGTTTGGATGGACTCCAGTAAGTCTGATGTGAGATACGACGTTTTCGGACGCAGCAGCAAGTGGAAATAGTTTTAAACGAAACAACACGTATGAGCGTTGTTCCTGTGATGTATCTAATCGATACTTACTCATCTATCATGTTATCTGACGTTTGGATGGACTCCAGTAACTCTGATGTGAGATACAAAGTTCTCGGACGCAGCAGTAGCTGGAAATAATTTTGAACGAAACAACACGTATTAGCGTTGTTCCTGTGATGTATCCAATCGATCCTTACTTATCTACTATGTTATTTGACGTTTCGATGGACTCCAGTAACTCTGATGTGAGATACGAAATTTTCGGACGCAGCAGAAGCTGGAAATAGTTTTAAACGAAACAACAAGCATTAGCGTTGTTCCTGTGATGTATCTAATCGATCCTTACTCATCTATCATGTTATTTGACGTTTCGATGGACTCTACTAATTCTGATGTGAGATACGAAGATTTTGGACGCAGCAGGAGCTGGAAATAGTTTTAAACGAAACAACACGTATTAGCGTTGTTCCTGTGCTGTATCTAATCGATCCTTACTTATCTATCATGTTATTTGTCGTTTCGATGGACTCCAGTAACTCTGATGTGAGATACGACGTTTTCGGACGCAGCAGAAGCTGGAAATAGTTTTAAACTAAGCAACACGCATTAGCCATGTTCCTGTGATGTATCTAATCGATCCTTACTCATCTATCATGTTATTTTACGTTTGGATGGACTCCAGTAACTCCGATGTGAGATACAAAGTTTTTGGACGCAGCAGGAGCTGGAAATAGTTTTAAACTAAACAACACGTATTATCGTTGTTCCTGTGATGTATCCAATCGATCCTTACTTATCTACTATGTTATTTGACGTTTCGATGGACTCCAGTAACTCTGATGTGAGATATGAAATTTTCGGACGCAGCAGAAGCTGGAAATAGTTTTAAACGAAACAACAAGCATTAGCGTTGTTCCTGTGATGTATCTAATCGATCCTTACTCATCTATCATGTTATTTGACGTTTCGATGGACTCTACTAATTCTGATGTGAGATACGAAGTTTTTGGACGCAGCAGGAGCTGGAAATAGTTTTAAACGAAACAACACGTATTAGCGTTGTTCCTGTGATGTATCTAATCGATCCTTACTCATCTATCATGTTATTTGACGTTTGGATGGACTCCAGTAACTCTGATGTGAGATACAAAGTTTATCGGACGCAGCAAAAGCTGCAAATAGTTTTAAATGAAACAACACGCATTAGCGTTGTTCCTGTGATGTATCTAATCGATCCTTACTCATCTATCATGTTATTTGACGTTTCGATGGACTCTAGTAACTCTGATGTGAGATACGAAGTTTTTGGACGCAGCAGGAGCTGGAAATAGTTTTAAACGAAACAACATGCATTAGCGTTGTTCCTGTGATGTATCTAATCGATCCTTACTCATCTATCATGTTATTTGTCGTTTCGATGGCCTCCAGTAACTTTGATGTGAGATACGACGTTTTCGGACGCAGCAGAAGCTGGAAATAGTTTTAAACGAAACAACACGCATTAGCGATGTTCCTGTGATGTATCTAATCGATCCTTACTCATCTATCATGTTATTTTACGTTTGGATGGACTCCAGTAACTCTGATGTGATATACAAAGTTTTTGGACGCAGCAGAAGCTGGAAATAGTTTTAAACGAAACAACACGCATTAGCGATGTTCCTGTGATGTATCTAATCGATCCTTACTTATCTACTATGTTATTTTACGTTTGGATGGACTCCAGTAACTCTGATGTGAGATACAAAGTTTTTGGACGCAGCAGGAGCTGGAAATAGTTTTAAACGAAACAACACGCATTAGCGTTGTTCCTGTGATGTATCTAATCGATCCTTACTCATCTATCATGTTATTTGACGTTTCGATGGACTCTAGTAATTCTGAAGAGAGATAAGAAGTTCTTGGACGCAGCAGGAGCTGGAAATAGTTTTAAACGAAATAATACGTATTAGCGTTGTTCCTGTGATATATCTAATCGATCCTTACTTATATAGCATGTTATTTGATGTTTGAATGGACTCCAGTAACTCTGATGTGAGATACAAAGTTCTCGGACGCAGCAGAAGCTGGAAATAGTTTTGAACGAAACAACACGTATTAGCGTTGTTCCTAAGATGTATCTAATCGATCCTTACTTATCTACTATGTTATTTGACGTTTCGATGGACTCCAGTAACTCTGATGTGAGATACAAAGTTCTAGGACGCAGCAGAAGCTGGAAATAGTTTTGAAGGAAACAACACGTATTAGCGTTGTTCCTGTGATGTATCTAAACGATCCCTAATTATCTAACATGTTATTTGACGTTTGGATGGACTCCAGTAAGTCTGATGTGAGATACGACGTTTTCGGACGCAGCAGCAACTGGAAATAGTTTTAAACGAAACAACACGTATGAGCGTTGTTCCTGTGATGTATCTAATCGATACTTACTCATCTATCATGTTATCTGACGTTTGGATGGACTCCAGTAACTCTGATGTGAGATACAAAGTTCTCGGACGCAGCAGTAGCTGGAAATAATTTTGAACGAAACAACACGTATTAGCGTTGTTCCTGTGATGTATCTAAGCGATCCTTACTCATCTATCATGTTATTTGACGTTTCGATGGACTCCAGTAACTCTGATGTGAGATACGACGTTTTCGGACGCAGCAGAAGCTGGAAATAGTTTTAAACGAAACAACACTCATTAGCGATGTTCCTGTGATGTATCAATCGATCCTTACTCATCTATCATGTTATTTGTCGTTTCGATGGCCTCCAGTAACTCTGATGTGAGATACGACGTTTTCGGACGCAGCAGAAGCTGGAAATAGTTTTAAACGAAACAACACGCATTAGCGATGTTCCTGTGATGTATCTAATCGATCCTTACTCATCTATCATGTTATTTTACGTTTGGATGGACTCCAGTAACTCTGATGTGAGATACAACGTGTTGTTTCGTTTAAAACTATTTCCAGCTTCTGCTGCGTCCGAAAATTTCGTATCTCACATCATAGTTACTGGAGTCCATCGAAACGTCAAATAACATGATAGATAAGTAAGGATCGATTAGATACATCACAGGAACAACGCTAATACGTGTTGTTTCGTTTAAAACTATTTCCAGCTTCTGCTGCGTCCGAAAACGTCGTATCTCACATCAGAGTTACTGGAGTCCATCGAAATGTCAAATAACATGATAGATAAGTAAGGATCGATTAGATACAGCACAGGAACAACGCTAATGCGTGTTGTTCCGTTTAAAACTATTTCCAGCTTCTGCTGCGTCCGAAAATTTCGTTTCTCACATCAGAGTTACTGGAGTCCATCGAAACGCCAAATAACATGATAGATGAGTAAGGATCGATTAGATACATCACAGGAACAACGCTAATGCGTGTTGTTTCGTTTAAAACTATTTCCAGCTTCTGCTGCGTCCGAGAACTTCGTATCTCACGGCAGGGTTACTGGAGTCCATCCAAACGTCAAATAACATGATAGATAAGTAAGGATCGATTAGATACATCACAGGAACAACGCTAATATGTGTTGTTTCGTTTAAAACTATTTCCAGCTGCTGCTGCGTCCGAACATTTCGTATCTCACATCAGAGTTACTGGAGTCCATCCAAACGTCAAATAACATGATAGATGAGTAAGGATCGATTAGATACATCACAGGAACAACGCTAATACGTGTTGTTTCGTTTAAAACTATTTCCAGCTTCTGCTGCGTCCGAAAACGTCGTATCTCACATCAGAGTTACTGGAGTCCATCGAAACGTCAAATAACATGATAGATAAGTAAAGATCGATTAGATACAGCACAGGAACAACGCTAATACGTGTTGTTTCGTTTAAAACTATTTCTAGCTCCTGCTGCGTCCAAAAACTTTGTAACTCACATCAGACTTACTGGAGTCCATCCAAACGTCAAATAACATGTTAGATAAGTAAGGATCGTTTAGATACATCACAGGAACAACGCTAATACGTGTCGTTTCGTTCAAAACTATTTCCAGCTTCTGCTGCGTCCGATAACTTTGTATCTCACATCAGACTTACTGGAGTCCATCCAAACGTCAAATAACATGTTAGATAAGTAAGGATCGTTTAGATACATCACAGGAACAACGCTAATACGTGTTGTTTCGTTCAAAACTATTTCCAGCTTCTGCTGCGTCCGATAACATTGTATCTCACATCAGAGTTACTGGAGTCCGTCCAAACGTCAAATAACATGATAGATGAGTAAGGATCGATTAGATACATCACAGGAACAACGCTAATACGTGTTGTTTCGTTTAAAACTATTTCCAGCTTCTGCTGCGTCCGAAAACGTCGTATCTCACATCAGAGTTACTGGAGTCCATCGAAACGTCAAATAACATGATAGATAAGTAAGGATCGATTAGATACAGCACAGGAACAACACTAATACGTGTTGTTTCGTTTAAAACTATTTCTAGCTCCTGCTGCGTCCAAAAACTTTGTATCTCTCATCAGAGTTACTGGAGTCCGTCCAAACGTCAAATAACATGATATATGAGTAAGGATCGATTAGTTACATCACAGGAACAACGCTAATATGTGTTGTTTCGTTTAAAACTATTTCCAGCTGCTGCTGCGTCCGAACATTTCGTATCTCACATCAGAGTTACTGGAGTCCATCCAAACGTCAAATAACATGATAGATGAGTAAGGATCGATTAGATACATCACAGGAACAACGCTAATACGTGTTGTTTCGTTTAAAACTATTTCCAGCTTCTGCTGCGTCCGAAAACGTCGTATCTCACATCAGAGTTACTGGAGTCCATCGAAACGTCAAATAACATGATAGATAAGTAAAGATCGATTAGATACAGCACAGGAACAACGCTAATACGTGTTGTTTCGTTTAAAACTATTTCTAGCTCCTGCTGCGTCCAAAAACTTTGTAACTCACATCAGACTTACTGGAGTCCATCCAAACGTCAAATAACATGTTAGATAAGTAAGGATCGTTTAGATACATCACAGGAACAACGCTAATACGTGTCGTTTCGTTCAAAACTATTTCCAGCTTCTGCTGCGTCCGATAACTTTGTATCTCACATCAGACTTACTGGAGTCCATCCAAACGTCAAATAACATGTTAGATAAGTAAGGATCGTTTAGATACATCACAGGAACAACGCTAATACGTGTTGTTTCGTTCAAAACTATTTCCAGCTTCTGCTGCGTCCGATAACATTGTATCTCACATCAGAGTTACTGGAGTCCGTCCAAACGTCAAATAACATGATAGATGAGTAAGGATCGATTAGATACATCACAGGAACAACGCTAATACGTGTTGTTTCGTTTAAAACTATTTCCAGCTTCTGCTGCGTCCGAAAACGTCGTATCTCACATCAGAGTTACTGGAGTCCATCGAAACGTCAAATAACATGATAGATAAGTAAGGATCGATTAGATACAGCACAGGAACAACACTAATACGTGTTGTTTCGTTTAAAACTATTTCTAGCTCCTGCTGCGTCCAAAAACTTTGTATCTCTCATCAGAGTTACTGGAGTCCGTCCAAACGTCATATAACATGATATATGAGTAAGGATCGATTAGTTACATCACAGGAACAACGCTAATATGTGTTGTTTCGTTTAAAACTATTTCCAGCTGCTGCTGCGTCCGAACATTTCGTATCTCACATCAGAGTTACTGGAGTCCATCCAAACGTCAAATAACATGATAGATGAGTAAGGATCGATTAGATACATCACAGGAACAACGGTAATACGTGTTGTTTCGTTTAAAACTATTTCCAGCTTCTGCTGCGTCCGAAAACGTCGTATCTCACATCAGAGTTACTGGAGTCCATCGAAACGTCAAATAACATGATAGATAAGTAAGCATCGATTAGATACAGCACAGGAACAACGCTAATACGTGTTGTTTCGTTTAAAACTATTTCTAGCTCCTGCTGCGTCCAAAAACTTTGTAACTCACATCAGACTTACTGGAGTCCATCCAAACGTCAAATAACATGTTAGATAAGTAAGGATCGTTTAGATACATCACAGGAACAACGCTAATACGTGTTGTTTCGTTCAAAACTATTTCCAGCTTCTGCTGCGTCCGATAACTTTGTATCTCACATCAGACTTACTGGAGTCCATCCAAACGTCAAATAACATGTTAGATAAGTAAGGATCGTTTAGATACATCACAGGAACAACGCTAATACGTGTTGTTTCGTTCAAAACTATTTCCAGCTTCTGCTGCGTCCGATAACATTGTATCTCACATCAGAGTTACTGGAGTCCGTCCAAACGTCAAATAACATGATAGATGAGTAAGGATCGATTAGATACATCACAGGAAAGACGCTAATGCGTGTTGTTTCGTTTAAAATTATTTCCAGCTTCTGCTGCGTCCGAAAACGTCGTATCTCACATCAGAGCTACTGGAGTCCATCGAAACGCCAAATAACATGATAGATGAGTAAGGATCGATTAGATACAGCACAGGAACAACGCTAATACGTGTTGTTTCGTTTAAAACTATTTCCAGCTCCTGCTGCGTCCAAAAACGTCGTATCTCACATCAGAGCTACTGGAGTCCATCGAAACGCCAAATAACATGATAGATGAGTAAGGATCGATTAGATACATCACAGGAACAACGCTAATGCGTGTTGTTTCATTTAAAACTATTTCCAGCTTCTGCTGCGTCCGAAAACGTCGTATCTCACATCAGACTTACTGGAGTCCATCCAAACGTCAAATAACATGATAGATAAGTAAGGATCGATTAGATACATCACAGGAACAACGCTAATGCGTGTTGTTTCGTTTAAAACTATTTCCAGCTTCTGCTGCGTCCGAAAACGTCGTATCTCACATCAGAGCTACTGGAGTCCATCGAAACGCCAAATAACATGATAGATGAGTAAGGATCGATTAGATACAGCACAGGAACAACGCTAATACGTGTTGTTTCGTTTAAAACTATTTCCAGCTCCTGCTGCGTCCAAAAACGAAGTATCTCACATCAGAGCTACTGGAGTCCATCGAAACGCCAAATAACATGATAGATGAGTAAGGATCGTTTAGATACATCACAGGAACAACGCTAATACGTGTTGTTTTGTTCAAAACTATTTCCAGCTTCTACTGCGTCCGAGAACTTTGTATCTCTCATCAGAGGTACTGGAGTCCGTCCAAACGTCAAATAACATAATAGATGAGTAAGGATCGATTAGATACATCACAGGAAGAACGCTAATACGTGTTGTTTCGTTTAAAACTATTTCCAGCTTCTGCTGCGTCCGAAAACGTCGCATCTCACATCAGAGTTACTGGAGTCCATCGAAACGTCAAATAACATGATAGATAAGTAAGGATCGATTAGATACAGCACAGGAACAACGCTAATACGTGTTGTTTCGTTTAAAACTATTTCTAACTCCTGCTGCGTCCAAAAACTTTGTATCTCACATCAGACTTACTGGAGTCCATCCAAACGTCAAATAACATGTTAGATAAGTAAGGATCGTTTAGATACATCACAGGAACAACGCTAATACGTGTTGTTTCGTTCAAAACTATTTCCAGCTTCTGCTGCGTCCGATAACTTTGTATCTCACATCAGAGTTACTGGAGTCCATCGAAACGCCAAATAACATGATAGAATACGAAATTTTCGGACGCAGCAGAAGCTGGAAATAGTTTTAAACGAAACAACACGTTGTATCTCACATCAGAGTTACTGGAGTCCATCCAAACGTCAAATAACATGTTAGATAAGTAAGGATCGTTTAGATACATCACAGGAACAACGCTAATACGTGTCGTTTCGTTCAAAACTATTTCCAGCTTCTGCTGCGTCCGATAACTTTGTATCTCACATCAGACTTACTGGAGTCCATCCAAACGTCAAATAACATGTTAGATAAGTAAGGATCGTTTAGATACATCACAGGAACAACGCTAATACGTGTTGTTTCGTTCAAAACTATTTCCAGCTTCTGCTGCGTCCGATAACATTGTATCTCACATCAGAGTTACTGGAGTCCGTCCAAACGTCAAATAACATGATAGATGAGTAAGGATCGATTAGATACATCACAGGAACAACGCTAATACGTGTTGTTTCGTTTAAAACTATTTCCAGCTTCTGCTGCGTCCGAAAACGTCGTATCTCACATCAGAGTTACTGGAGTCCATCGAAACGTCAAATAACATGATAGATAAGTAAGGATCGATTAGATACAGCACAGGAACAACACTAATACGTGTTGTTTCGTTTAAAACTATTTCTAGCTCCTGCTGCGTCCAAAAACTTTGTATCTCTCATCAGAGTTACTGGAGTCCGTCCAAACGTCAAATAACATGATATATGAGTAAGGATCGATTAGTTACATCACAGGAACAACGCTACTATGTGTTGTTTCGTTTAAAACTATTTCCAGCTGCTGCTGCGTCCGAACATTTCGTATCTCACATCAGACTTACTGGAGTCCATCCAAACGTCAAATAACATGATAGATAAGTAAGGATCGATTAGATACAGCACAGGAACAACACTAATACGTGTTGTTTCGTTTAAAACTATTTCTAGCTCCTGCTGCGTCCAAAAACTTTGTATCTCTCATCAGAGTTACTGGAGTCCGTCCAAACGTCAAATAACATGATATATGAGTAAGGATCGATTAGTTACAGCACAGGAACAACGCTAATACGTGTTGTTTCGTTTAAAACTATTTCTAGCTCCTGCTGCGTCCAAAAACTTTGTAACTCACATCAGACTTACTGGAGTCCATCCAAACGTCAAATAACATGTTAGATAAGTAAGGATCGTTTAGATACATCACAGGAACAACGCTAATACGTGTTGTTTCGTTCAAAACTATTTCCAGCTTCTGCTGCGTCCGATAACTTTGTATCTCACATCAGACTTACTGGAGTCCATCCAAACGTCAAATAACATGTTAGATAAGTAAGGATCGTTTAGATACATCACAGGAACAACGCTAATACGTGTTGTTTCGTTCAAAACTATTTCCAGCTTCTGCTGCGTCCGATAACATTGTATCTCACATCAGAGTTACTGGAGTCCGTCCAAACGTCAAATAACATGATAGATGAGTAAGGATCGATTAGATACATCACAGGAAAGACGCTAATGCGTGTTGTTTCGTTTAAAATTATTTCCAGCTTCTGCTGCGTCCGAAAACGTCGTATCTCACATCAGAGCTACTGGAGTCCATCGAAACGCCAAATAACATGATAGATGAGTAAGGATCGATTAGATACAGCACAGGAACAACGCTAATACGTGTTGTTTCGTTTAAAACTATTTCCAGCTCCTGCTGCGTCCAAAAACGTCGTATCTCACATCAGACTTACTGGAGTCCATCCAAACGTCAAATAACATGATAGATAAGTAAGGATCGATTAGATACATCACAGGAACAACGCTAATGCGTGTTGTTTCGTTTAAAACTATTTCCAGCTTCTGCTGCGTCCGAAAACGTCGTATCTCACATCAGAGCTACTGGAGTCCATCGAAACGCCAAATAACATGATAGATGAGTAAGGATCGATTAGATACATCACAGGAACAACGCTAATGCGTGTTGTTTCGTTTAAAACTATTTCCAGCTTCTGCTGCGTCCGAAAACGTCGTATCTCACATCAGAGCTACTGGAGTCCATCGAAACGCCAAATAACATGATAGATGAGTAAGGATCGATTAGATACAGCACAGGAACAACGCTAATACGTGTTGTTTCGTTTAAAACTATTTCCAGCTCCTGCTGCGTCCAAAAACGTCGTATCTCACATCAGAGCTACTGGAGTCCATCGAAACGCCAAATAACATGATAGATGAGTAAGGATCGTTTAGATACATCACAGGAACAACGCTAATACGTGTTGTTTCGTTCAAAACTATTTCCAGCTTCTGCTGCGTCCGAAAATTTCGTATCTCACATCATAGTTACTGGAGTCCATCGAAACGTCAAATAACATGATAGATAAGTAAGGATCGATTAGATACATCACAGGAACAACGCTAATACGTGTTGTTTCGTTTAAAACTATTTCCAGCTTCTGCTGCGTCCGAAAACGTCGTATCTCACATCAGAGTTACTGGAGTCCATCGAAATGTCAAATAACATGATAGATAAGTAAGGATCGATTAGATACAGCACAGGAACAACGCTAATGCGTGTTGTTCCGTTTAGAACTATTTCCAGCTTCTGCTGCGTCCGAAAATTTCGTTTCTCACATCAGAGTTACTGGAGTCCATCGAAACGCCAAATAACATGATAGATGAGTAAGGATCGATTAGATACATCACAGGAACAACGCTAATGCGTGTTGTTTCGTTTAAAACTATTTCCAGCTTCTGCTGCGTCCGAGAACTTCGTATCTCACGGCAGGGTTACTGGAGTCCATCCAAACGTCAAATAACATGATAGATAAGTAAGGATCGATTAGATACATCACAGGAACAACGCTAATATGTGTTGTTTCGTTTAAAACTATTTCCAGCTGCTGCTGCGTCCGAACATTTCGTATCTCACATCAGAGTTACTGGAGTCCATCCAAACGTCAAATAACATGATAGATGAGTAAGGATCGATTAGATACATCACAGGAACAACGCTAATACGTGTTGTTTCGTTTAAAACTATTTCCAGCTTCTGCTGCGTCCGAAAACGTCGTATCTCACATCAGAGTTACTGGAGTCCATCGAAACGTCAAATAACATGATAGATAAGTAAAGATCGATTAGATACAGCACAGGAACAACGCTAATACGTGTTGTTTCGTTTAAAACTATTTCTAGCTCCTGCTGCGTCCAAAAACTTTGTAACTCACATCAGACTTACTGGAGTCCATCCAAACGTCAAATAACATGTTAGATAAGTAAGGATCGTTTAGATACATCACAGGAACAACGCTAATACGTGTCGTTTCGTTCAAAACTATTTCCAGCTTCTGCTGCGTCCGATAACTTTGTATCTCACATCAGACTTACTGGAGTCCATCCAAACGTCAAATAACATGTTAGATAAGTAAGGATCGTTTAGATACATCACAGGAACAACGCTAATACGTGTTGTTTCGTTCAAAACTATTTCCAGCTTCTGCTGCGTCCGATAACATTGTATCTCACATCAGAGTTACTGGAGTCCGTCCAAACGTCAAATAACATGATAGATGGGTAAGGATCGATTAGATACATCACAGGAACAACGCTAATACGTGTTGTTTCGTTTAAAACTATTTCCAGCTTCTGCTGCGTCCGAAAACGTCGTATCTCACATCAGAGTTACTGGAGTCCATCGAAACGTCAAATAACATGATAGATAAGTAAGGATCGATTAGATACAGCACAGGAACAACACTAATACGTGTTGTTTCGTTTAAAACTATTTCTAGCTCCTGCTGCGTCCAAAAACTTTGTATCTCTCATCAGAGTTACTGGAGTCCGTCCAAACGTCAAATAACATGATATATGAGTAAGGATCGATTAGTTACATCACAGGAACAACGCTAATATGTGTTGTTTCGTTTAAAACTATTTCCAGCTGCTGCTGCGTCCGAACATTTCGTATCTCACATCAGAGTTACTGGAGTCCATCCAAACGTCAAATAACATGATAGATGAGTAAGGATCGATTAGATACATCACAGGAACAACGCTAATACGTGTTGTTTCGTTTAAAACTATTTCCAGCTTCTGCTGCGTCCGAAAACGTCGTATCTCACATCAGAGTTACTGGAGTCCATCGAAACGTCAAATAACATGATAGATAAGTAAAGATCGATTAGATACAGCACAGGAACAACGCTAATACGTGTTGTTTCGTTTAAAACTATTTCTAGCTCCTGCTGCGTCCAAAAACTTTGTAACTCACATCAGACATACTGGAGTCCATCCAAACGTCAAATAACATGTTAGATAAGTAAGGATCGTTTAGATACATCACAGGAACAACGCTAATACGTGTCGTTTCGTTCAAAACTATTTCCAGCTTCTGCTGCGTCCGATAACTTTGTATCTCACATCAGACTTACTGGAGTCCATCCAAACGTCAAATAACATGTTAGATAAGTAAGGATCGTTTAGATACATCACAGGAACAACGCTAATACGTGTTGTTTCGTTCAAAACTATTTCCAGCTTCTGCTGCGTCCGATAACATTGTATCTCACATCAGAGTTACTGGAGTCCGTCCAAACGTCAAATAACATGATAGATGAGTAAGGATCGATTAGATACATCACAGGAACAACGCTAATACGTGTTGTTTCGTTTAAAACTATTTCCAGCTTCTGCTGCGTCCGAAAACGTCGTATCTCACATCAGAGTTACTGGAGTCCATCGAAACGTCAAATAACATGATAGATAAGTAAGGATCGATTAGATACAGCACAGGAACAACACTAATACGTGTTGTTTCGTTTAAAACTATTTCTAGCTCCTGCTGCGTCCAAAAACTTTGTATCTCTCATCAGAGTTACTGGAGTCCGTCCAAACGTCAAATAACATGATATATGAGTAAGGATCGATTAGTTACATCACAGGAACAACGCTAATATGTGTTGTTTCGTTTAAAACTATTTCCAGCTGCTGCTGCGTCCGAACATTTCGTATCTCACATCAGAGTTACTGGAGTCCATCCAAACGTCAAATAACATGATAGATGAGTAAGGATCGATTAGATACATCACAGGAACAACGGTAATACGTGTTGTTTCGTTTAAAACTATTTCCAGCTTCTGCTGCGTCCGAAAACGTCGTATCTCACATCAGAGTTACTGGAGTCCATCGAAACGTCAAATAACATGATAGATAAGTAAGCATCGATTAGATACAGCACAGGAACAACGCTAATACGTGTTGTTTCGTTTAAAACTATTTCTAGCTCCTGCTGCGTCCAAAAACTTTGTAACTCACATCAGACTTACTGGAGTCCATCCAAACGTCAAATAACATGTTAGATAAGTAAGGATCGTTTAGATACATCACAGGAACAACGCTAATACGTGTTGTTTCGTTCAAAACTATTTCCAGCTTCTGCTGCGTCCGATAACTTTGTATCTCACATCAGACTTACTGGAGTCCATCCAAACGTCAAATAACATGTTAGATAAGTAAGGATCGTTTAGATACATCACAGGAACAACGCTAATACGTGTTGTTTCGTTCAAAACTATTTCCAGCTTCTGCTGCGTCCGATAACATTGTATCTCACATCAGAGTTACTGGAGTCCGTCCAAACGTCAAATAACATGATAGATGAGTAAGGATCGATTAGATACATCACAGGAAAGACGCTAATGCGTGTTGTTTCGTTTAAAATTATTTCCAGCTTCTGCTGCGTCCGAAAACGTCGTATCTCACATCAGAGCTACTGGAGTCCATCGAAACGCCAAATAACATGATAGATGAGTAAGGATCGATTAGATACAGCACAGGAACAACGCTAATACGTGTTGTTTCGTTTAAAACTATTTCCAGCTCCTGCTGCGTCCAAAAACGTCGTATCTCACATCAGAGCTACTGGAGTCCATCGAAACGCCAAATAACATGATAGATGAGTAAGGATCGATTAGATACATCACAGGAACAACGCTAATGCGTGTTGTTTCATTTAAAACTATTTCCAGCTTCTGCTGCGTCCGAAAACGTCGTATCTCACATCAGACTTACTGGAGTCCATCCAAACGTCAAATAACATGATAGATAAGTAAGGATCGATTAGATACATCACAGGAACAACGCTAATGCGTGTTGTTTCGTTTAAAACTATTTCCAGCTTCTGCTGCGTCCGAAAACGTCGTATCTCACATCAGAGCTACTGGAGTCCATCGAAACGCCAAATAACATGATAGATGAGTAAGGATCGATTAGATACAGCACAGGAACAACGCTAATACGTGTTGTTTCGTTTAAAACTATTTCCAGCTCCTGCTGCGTCCAAAAACGAAGTATCTCACATCAGAGCTACTGGAGTCCATCGAAACGCCAAATAACATGATAGATGAGTAAGGATCGTTTAGATACATCACAGGAACAACGCTAATACGTGTTGTTTCGTTCAAAACTATTTCCAGCTTCTACTGCGTCCGAGAACTTTGTATCTCTCATCAGAGGTACTGGAGTCCGTCCAAACGTCAAATAACATAATAGATGAGTAAGGATCGATTAGATACATCACAGGAAGAACGCTAATACGTGTTGTTTCGTTTAAAACTATTTCCAGCTTCTGCTGCGTCCGAAAACGTCGCATCTCACATCAGAGTTACTGGAGTCCATCGAAACGTCAAATAACATGATAGATAAGTAAGGATCGATTAGATACAGCACAGGAACAACGCTAATACGTGTTGTTTCGTTTAAAACTATTTCTAACTCCTGCTGCGTCCAAAAACTTTGTATCTCACATCAGACTTACTGGAGTCCATCCAAACGTCAAATAACATGTTAGATAAGTAAGGATCGTTTAGATACATCACAGGAACAACGCTAATACGTGTTGTTTCGTTCAAAACTATTTCCAGCTTCTGCTGCGTCCGATAACTTTGTATCTCACATCAGAGTTACTGGAGTCCATCGAAACGCCAAATAACATGATAGAATACGAAATTTTCGGACGCAGCAGAAGCTGGAAATAGTTTTAAACGAAACAACACGTTGTATCTCACATCAGAGTTACTGGAGTCCATCCAAACGTCAAATAACATATTAGATAAGTAAGGATCGTTTAGATACATCACAGGAACAACGCTAATACGTGTCGTTTCGTTCAAAACTATTTCCAGCTTCTGCTGCGTCCGATAACTTTGTATCTCACATCAGACTTACTGGAGTCCATCCAAACGTCAAATAACATGTTAGATAAGTAAGGATCGTTTAGATACATCACAGGAACAACGCTAATACGTGTTGTTTCGTTCAAAACTATTTCCAGCTTCTGCTGCGTCCGATAACATTGTATCTCACATCAGAGTTACTGGAGTCCGTCCAAACGTCAAATAACATGATAGATGAGTAAGGATCGATTAGATACATCACAGGAACAACGCTAATACGTGTTGTTTCGTTTAAAACTATTTCCAGCTTCTGCTGCGTCCGAAAACGTCGTATCTCACATCAGAGTTTCTGGAGTCCATCGAAACGTCAAATAACATGATAGATAAGTAAGGATCGATTAGATACAGCACAGGAACAACACTAATACGTGTTGTTTCGTTTAAAACTATTTCTAGCTCCTGCTGCGTCCAAAAACTTTGTATCTCTCATCAGAGTTACTGGAGTCCGTCCAAACGTCAAATAACATGATATATGAGTAAGGATCGATTAGTTACATCACAGGAACAACGCTACTATGTGTTGTTTCGTTTAAAACTATTTCCAGCTGCTGCTGCGTCCGAACATTTCGTATCTCACATCAGACTTACTGGAGTCCATCCAAACGTCAAATAACATGATAGATAAGTAAGGATCGATTAGATACAGCACAGGAACAACACTAATACGTGTTGTTTCGTTTAAAACTATTTCTAGCTCCTGCTGCGTCCAAAAACTTTGTATCTCTCATCAGAGTTACTGGAGTCCGTCCAAACGTCAAATAACATGATATATGAGTAAGGATCGATTAGTTACAGCACAGGAACAACGCTAATACGTGTTGTTTCGTTTAAAACTATTTCTAGCTCCTGCTGCGTCCAAAAACTTTGTAACTCACATCAGACTTACTGGAGTCCATCCAAACGTCAAATAACATGTTAGATAAGTAAGGATCGTTTAGATACATCACAGGAACAACGCTAATACGTGTTGTTTCGTTCAAAACTATTTCCAGCTTCTGCTGCGTCCGATAACTTTGTATCTCACATCAGACTTACTGGAGTCCATCCAAACGTCAAATAACATGTTAGATAAGTAAGGATCGTTTAGATACATCACAGGAACAACGCTAATACGTGTTGTTTCGTTCAAAACTATTTCCAGCTTCTGCTGCGTCCGATAACATTGTATCTCACATCAGAGTTACTGGAGTCCGTCCAAACGTCAAATAACATGATAGATGAGTAAGGATCGATTAGATACATCACAGGAAAGACGCTAATGCGTGTTGTTTCGTTTAAAATTATTTCCAGCTTCTGCTGCGTCCGAAAACGTCGTATCTCACATCAGAGCTACTGGAGTCCATCGAAACGCCAAATAACATGATAGATGAGTAAGGATCGATTAGATACATCACAGGAACAACGCTAATGCGTGTTGTTTCGTTTAAAACTATTTCCAGCTTCTGCTGCGTCCGAAAACGTCGTGTCTCACATCAGAGCTACTGGAGTCCATCGAAACGCCAAATAACATGATAGATGAGTAAGGATCGATTAGATACAGCACAGGAACAACGCTAATACGTGTTGTTTCGTTTAAAACTATTTCCAGCTCCTGCTGCGTCCAAAAACGTCGTATCTCACATCAGACTTACTGGAGTCCATCCAAACGTCAAATAACATGATAGATAAGTAAGGATCGATTAGATACATCACAGGAACAACGCTAATGCGTGTTGTTTCGTTTAAAACTATTTCCAGCTTCTGCTGCGTCCGAAAACGTCGTATCTCACATCAGAGCTACTGGAGTCCATCGAAACGCCAAATAACATGATAGATGAGTAAGGATCGATTAGATACATCACAGGAACAACGCTAATGCGTGTTGTTTCGTTTAAAACTATTTCCAGCTTCTGCTGCGTCCGAAAACGTCGTGTCTCACATCAGAGCTACTGGAGTCCATCGAAACGCCAAATAACATGATAGATGAGTAAGGATCGATTAGATACAGCACAGGAACAACGCTAATACGTGTTGTTTCGTTTAAAACTATTTCCAGCTCCTGCTGCGTCCAAAAACGTCGTATCTCACATCAGAGCTACTGGAGTCCATCGAAACGCCAAATAACATGATAGATGAGTAAGGATCGTTTAGATACATCACAGGAACAACGCTAATACGTGTTGTTTCGTTCAAAACTATTTCCAGCTTCTACTGCGTCCGAGAACTTTGTATCTCTCATCAGAGGTACTGGAGTCCGTCCAAACGTCAAATAACATAATAGATGAGTAAGGATCGATTAGATACATCACAGGAAGAACGCTAATACGTGTTGTTTCGTTTAAAACTATTTCCAGCTTCTGCTGCGTCCGAAAACGTCGCATCTCACATCAGAGTTACTGGAGTCCATCGAAACGTCAAATAACATGATAGATAAGTAAGGATCGATTAGATACAGCACAGGAACAACGCTAATACGTGTTGTTTCGTTTAAAACTATTTCTAACTCCTGCTGCGTCCAAAAACTTTGTATCTCACATCAGACTTACTGGAGTCCATCCAAACGTCAAATAACATGTTAGATAAGTAAGGATCGTTTAGATACATCACAGGAACAACGCTAATACGTGTTGTTTCGTTCAAAACTATTTCCAGCTTCTGCTGCGTCCGATAACTTTGTATCTCACATCAGAGTTACTGGAGTCCATCGAAACGCCAAATAACATGATAGATGAGTAAGGATCGATTAGATACATCACAGAAACAACGCTAATGCGTGTTGTTTCGTTTAAAACTATTTCCAGCTTCTGCTGCGTCCGAGAACTTCGTATCTCACGTCAGGGTTACTGGAGTCCATCCAAACGTCAAATAACATGATAGATAAGTAAGGATCGATTAGATACATCACAGGAACAACGCTAATGCGTGTTGTTTCGTTTAAAACTATTTCCAGCTTCTGCTGCGTCCGAAAATTTCGTTTCTCACATTAGAGTTACTGGAGTCCATCGAAACGTCAAATAACATGATAGATGAGTAAGGATCGATTAGATACATCACAGGAACAACGCTAATGCGTGTTGTCTCGTTTAAAACTATTTCCAGCTTCTGCTGCGTCCGAAAACGTCGTATCTCTCATCAGAGTTACTGGAGTCCGTCCAAACGTCAAATAACATGATAGATAAGTAAGGATCGATTAGATACATCACAGGAACAACGCTAATGCGTGTTGTTTCGTTTAAAACTATTTCCAGCTTCTGCTGCGTCCGAAAACGTCGTATCTCACATCAGAGCTACTGGAGTCCATCGAAACGCCAAATAACATGATAGATGAGTAAGGATCGATTAGATACAGCACAGGAACAACGCTAATACGTGTTGTTTCGTTTAAAACTATTTCCAGCTCCTGCTGCGTCCAAAAACGTCGTATCTCACATCAGAGCTACTGGAGTCCATCGAAACGCCAAATAACATGATAGATGAGTAAGGATCGTTTAGATACATCACAGGAACAACGCTAATACGTGTTGTTTCGTTCAAAACTATTTCCAGCTTCTACTGCGTCCGAGAACTTTGTATCTCTCATCAGAGGTACTGGAGTCCGTCCAAACGTCAAATAACATAATAGATGAGTAAGGATCGATTAGATACATCACAGGAAGAACGCTAATACGTGTTGTTTCGTTTAAAACTATTTCCAGCTTCTGCTGCGTCCGAAAACGTCGCATCTCACATCAGAGTTACTGGAGTCCATCGAAACGTCAAATAACATGATAGATAAGTAAGGATCGATTAGATACAGCACAGGAACAACGCTAATACGTGTTGTTTCGTTTAAAACTATTTCTAACTCCTGCTGCGTCCAAAAACTTTGTATCTCACATCAGACTTACTGGAGTCCATCCAAACGTCAAATAACATGTTAGATAAGTAAGGATCGTTTAGATACATCACAGGAACAACGCTAATACGTGTTGTTTCGTTCAAAACTATTTCCAGCTTCTGCTGCGTCCGATAACTTTGTATCTCACATCAGAGTTACTGGAGTCCATCGAAACGCCAAATAACATGATAGATGAGTAAGGATCGATTAGATACATCACAGGAACAACGCTAATGCGTGTTGTTTCGTTTAAAACTATTTCCAGCTTCTGCTGCGTCCGAGAACTTCGTATCTCACGTCAGGGTTACTGGAGTCCATCCAAACGTCAAATAACATGATAGATAAGTAAGGATCGATTAGATACATCACAGGAACAACGCTAATGCGTGTTGTTTCGTTTAAAACTATTTCCAGCTTCTGCTGCGTCCGAAAATTTCGTTTCTCACATTAGAGTTACTGGAGTCCATCGAAACGCCAAATAACATGATAGATGAGTAAGGATCGATTAGATACATCACAGGAACAACGCTAATGCGTGTTGTCTCGTTTAAAACTATTTCCAGCTTCTGCTGCGTCCGAAAACGTCGTATCTCTCATCAGAGTTACTGGAGTCCGTCCAAACGTCAAATAACATGATAGATAAGTAAGGATCGATTAGATACATCACAGGAACAACGCTAATGCGTGTTGTTTCGTTTAAAACTATTTCCAGCTTCTGCTGCGTCCGAAAACGTCGTATCTCACATCAGACTTACTGGAGTCCATGCAAACGGCAAATAACATGTTAGATAAGTAAGGATCGTTTAGATACATCACAGGAACAACGCTAATACGTGTTGTTTCGTTTAAAACTATTTCTAGCTCCTGCTGCGTCCAAAAACTTTGTAACTCACATCAGACATACTGGAGTCCATCCAAACGTCAAATAACATGTTAGATAAGTAAGGATCGTTTAGATACATCACAGGAACAACGCTAATACGTGTTGTTTCGTTCAAAACTATTTCCAGCTTCTGCTGCGTCCGATAACTTTGTATCTCACATCAGAGTTACTGGAGTCCGTCCAAACGTCAAATAACATGATAGATGAGTAAGGATCGATTAGATACATTACAGGAACAACGCTAATACGTGTTGTTTCGTTTAAAACTATTTCTAGCTTCTGCTGCGTCCAAAAACTTTGTATCTCACATCAGACTTACTGGAGTCCATCCAAACGTCAAATAAAATGTTAGATAAGTAAGGATCGTTTAGATACATCACAGGAACAACGCTAATACGTGTTGTTTCGTTCAAAACTATTTCCAGCTTCTGCTGCGTCCGATAACATTGTATCTCACATCAGAGTTACTGGAGTCCGTCCAAACGTCAAATAACATGATAGATGAGTAAGGATCGATTAGATACATCACAGGAAAGACGCTAATGCGTGTTGTTTCGTTTAAAACTATTTCCAGCTTCTGCTGCGTCCGAAAATGTCGTATCTCACATCAGAGCTACTGGAGTCCATCGAAACGCCAAATAACATGATAGATGAGTAAGGATCGATTAGATACAGCACAGGAACAACGCTAATACGTGTTGTTTCTTTTAAAACTATTTCCAGCTCCTGCTGCGTCCAAAGACGTCGTATCTCACATCAGAGCTACTGGAGTCCATCGAAACGCCAAATAACATGATAGATGAGTAAGGATCGATTAGATACATCACAGGAACAACGCTAGTGCGTGTTGTTTCGTTTAAAACTATTTCCAGCTTCTGCTACGTCCGAAAACGTCGTATCTCACATCAGACTTACTGGAGTCCATCCAAACGTCAAATAACATGATAGATAAGTAAGGATCGATTAGATACATCACAGGAACAACGCTAATACGTGTTGTTTCGTTCAAAACTATTTCCAGCTTCTACTGCGTCCGAGAACATTGTATCTCTCATCAGAGGTACTGGAGTCCGTCCAAACGTCAAATAACATGATAGATGAGTAAGGATCGATTAGATACATCAAAGGAACAACGCTAATACGTGTTGTTTCGTTTAAAACTATTTCCAGCTCCTGCTGCGTCCAAAAACGTCGTATCTCACATCAGAGCTACTGAAGTCCATCGAAACGCCAAATAACATGATAGATGAGTAAGGATCGATTAGATACATCACAGGAACAACGCTAATGCGTGTTGTTTCGTTTAAAACTATTTCCAGCTTCTGCTGCGTCCGAAAACGTCGTATCTCACATCAGACTTACTGGAGTCCATGCAAACGGCAAATAACATGTTAGATAAGTAAGGATCGTTTAGATACATCATAGGAACAACGCTAATACGTGTTGTTTCGTTCAAAACTATTTCCAGCTTCTACTGCGTCCGAGAACTTTGTATCTCTCATCAGAGGTACTGGAGTCCGTCCAAACGTCAAATAACATGTTAGATAAGTAAGGATCGTTCAGATACATCACAGGAACAACGCTAATACGTGTTGTTTCGTTCAAAACTATTTCCAGCTTCTGCTGCGTCCGATAACTTTGTATCTCACATCAGAGTTACTGGAGTCCGTCCAAACGTCAAATAACATGATAGATGAGTAAGGATCGATTAGATACATTACAGGAACAACGCTAATAGGTGTTGTTTCGTTTAAAACTATTTCCAGCTTCTGCTGCGTCCGAGAACTTCATATCTCACGTCAGGGTCACTGGAGTCCATCCAAACGTCAAATAACATGATAGATAAGTAAGGATCGATTAGATACATCACAGGAACAACGCTAATACGTGTTGTTTCGTTTAAAACTATTTCCAGCTTCTGCTGCGTCCGAAAACGTCGTATCTCACATCAGAGTTACTGAAGTCCATCGAAATGTCAAATAACATGATAGATAAGTAAGGATCGATTAGATACAGCACAGGAACAACGCTAATGCGTGTTGTTCCGTTTAAAACTATTTCCAGCTTCTGCTGCGTCCGAAAATTTCGTTTCTCACATTAGAGTTACTGGAGTCCATCGGAACGTCAAATAACATGATAGATGAGTAAGGATCGATTAGATATATCACAGGAACAACGCTAATGCGTGTTGTCTCGTTTAAAACTATTTCCAGCTTCTGCTGCGTCCGAAAACGTCGTATCTCTCATCAGAGTTACTGGAGTTCGTCCAAACGTCAAATAACAGGATAGATGAGTAAGGATCGATTAGATACATCACAGGAACAACGCTAATACGTGTTGTTTCGTTTAAAACTATTTCCAGCTTCTGCTGCGTCCGAAAACGTCGTATCTCACATCAGAGTTACTGGAGTCCATCGAAACGCCAAATAACATTATAGATGAGTAAGGATCGATTAGATACAGCACAGGAACAACGCTAATACGTGTTGTTTCGTTTAAAACTATTTCCAGCTTCTGCTGCGTCCGAAAACGTCGTATCTCACATCAGAGTTACTGGAGTCCATCGAAATATCAAATAACATGATAGATAAGTAAGGATCGATTAGATACAGCACAGGAACAACGCTAATGCGTGTTGTTTCGTTTAAAACTATTTCCAGCTTCTGCTGCGTCCGAAAATTTCGTTTCTCACATCAGAGCTACTGGAGTCCATCGAAACGTCAAATAACATGATAGATGAGTAAGGATCGATTAGATACATCACAGGAACAACGCTAATACGTGTTGTTTCGTTCAAAACTATTTCCAGCTTCTGCTGCGTCCGAAAACGTCGTATCTCACATCAGAATTACTGGAGTCCTTCGAAATGTCAAATAACATGATAGATAAGTAAGGATCGATTAGATACAGCACAGGAACAACGCTAATGCGTGTTGTTTCGTTTAAAACTATTTCCAGCTTCTGCTGCGTCCGAAAATTTCGTTTCTCACATTAGAGTTACTGGAGTCCATCGGAACGTCAAATAACATG
Source organism: Prosopocoilus inquinatus (assembly GCA_036172665.1). NCBI lineage: Eukaryota > Metazoa > Arthropoda > Insecta > Coleoptera > Lucanidae > Prosopocoilus > Prosopocoilus inquinatus. The sequence goes on along the minus strand of CM069872.1, from coordinate 25,965,215 downwards.
ATAGATAAGTAAGGATCGATTAGATACAGCACAGGAACAACGCTAATACGTGTTGTTTCGTTCAAAACTATTTCCAGCTTCTGCTGCGTCCGATAACTTTGTATCTCACATCAGAGTTACTGGAGTCCGTCCAAACGTCAAATAACATGATAGATGAGTAAGGATCGATTAGATACATTACAGGAACAACGCTAATATGTGTTGTTTCGTTTAGAACTATTTCCAGCTGCTGCTGCGACCGAAAACTTTGTATCTCTCATCAGAGTTACTGGAGTCCGTCCAAACGTCAAATAACATGATATATGAGTAAGGATCGATTAGTTACATCACAGGAACAACGCTAATATGTGTTGTTTCGTTTAAAACTATTTCCAGCTTCTGCTGCGTCCGAAAACGTCGTATCTCACATCAGAGCTACTGGAGTCCATCGAAACGCCAAATAACATGATAGATGTGTAAGGATCGATTAGATACAGCACAGGAACAACGCTAATACGTGTTGTTTCGTTTAAAACTATTTCCAGCTTCTGCTGCGTCCAAAAACGTCGTATCTCACATCAGAGCTACTGGAGTCCATCGAAACGCCAAATAACATGATAGATGAGGAAGGATCGATTAGATACAGCACAGGAACAACGCTAATACGTGTTGTTTCGTTCAAAACTATTTCCAGCTTCTGCTGCGTCCGATAACTTTGTATCTCACATCAGAGTTACTGGAGTCCGTCCAAACGTCAAATAACATGATAGATGAGTAAGGATCGATTAGATACATTACAGGAACAACGCTAATATGTGTTGTTTCGTTTAGAACTATTTCCAGCTGCTGCTGCGACCGAAAACGTCGTATCTCACATCAGAGTTACTGGAGTCCATCGAAACGCCAAATAACATGATAGATTAGTAAGGATCGATTAGATACATCACAGGAACAACGCTAGTGCGTGTTGTTTCGTTTAAAACTATTTCTAGGTTCAGCTGCGTCCGAGAACTTCGTAACTCACATCAAAGTTATTGGAGTCCATCGAAACGCCAAATGACATGACAGGTGAGTAAGGATCGATTAGATACATCACAGGAACAACGCTAATGCGAGCTGTTTCGTTTAAAACTATTTCCAGCTCCTGCTGCGTCCAAAAACTTTGTATCTCACATCAGACTTACTGGAGTCCATCGAAACGTCAAATAACATGATAGATAAGTAAGGATCGTTTAGATACATCACAGGAACAACGCTAATGCGTGTTGTTTCGTTTAAAACTATTTCTAGCTTCAGCTGCGTCCGAGAACTTCGTAACTCACATCAAAGTTACTGGAGTCCATCGAAACTCCAAATAACATGACAGATGAGTAAGGATCGATTAGATACATCACAGGAACAACGCTAATGCGTGTTGTTTCGCTTAAAACTATTTCCAGCTGCTGCTGCGTCCGAACATTTCGTATCTCACATCAGAGTTACTGGAGTCCACCCAAACGTCAAATAACATGATAGATGAGTAAGGATCGATTAGATACATCACAGGAACAACGCTAATACGTGTTGTTTCGTTTAAAACTATTTCCAGCTTCTGCTGCGTCCGAAAACGTCGTATCTCACATCAGAGTTACTGGAGTCCATCGAAACGTCAAATAACATGATAGATAAGTAAGGATCGTTTAGATACATCACAGGAACAACGCTAATGCGTGTTGTTTCGTTTAAAACTATTTCTAGCTTCAGCTGCGTCCGAGAACTTCGTAACTCACATCAAAGTTACTGGAGTCCATCGAAACTCCAAATAACATGACAGATGAGTAAGAATCGATTAGATACATCACAGGAACAACGCTAATGCGTGTTGTTTCGCTTAAAACTATTTCCAGCTGCTGCTGCGTCCGAACATTTCGTATCTCACATCAGAGTTACTGGAGTCCACCCAAACGTCAAATAACATGATAGATGAGTAAGGATCGATTAGATACATCACAGGAACAACGCTAGTGCGTGTTGTTTCGTTTAAAACTATTTCTAGGTTCAGCTGCGTCCGAGAACTTCGTAACTCACATCAAAGTTATTGGAGTCCATCGAAACGCCAAATGACATGACAGGTGAGTAAGGATCGATTAGATACATCACAGGAACAACGCTAATGCGAGCTGTTTCGTTTAAAACTATTTCCAGCTCCTGCTGCGTCCAAAAACTTTGTATCTCACATCAGACTTACTGGAGTCCATCGAAACGTCAAATAACATGATAGATAAGTAAGGATCGTTTAGATACATCACAGGAACAACGCTAATGCGTGTTGTTTCGTTTAAAACTATTTCTAGCTTCAGCTGCGTCCGAGAACTTCGTAACTCACATCAAAGTTACTGGAGTCCATCGAAACTCCAAATAACATGACAGATGAGTAAGGATCGATTAGATACATCACAGGAACAACGCTAATGCGTGTTGTTTCGCTTAAAACTATTTCCAGCTGCTGCTGCGTCCGAACATTTCGTATCTCACATCAGAGTTACTGGAGTCCACCCAAACGTCAAATAACATGATAGATGAGTAAGGATCGATTAGATACATCACAGGAACAACGCTAATACGTGTTGTTTCGTTTAAAACTATTTCCAGCTTCTGCTGCGTCCGAAAACGTCGTATCTCACATCAGAGTTACTGGAGTCCATCGAAACGTCAAATAACATGATAGATAAGTAAGGATCGATTAGATACAGCACAGGAACAACGCTAATACGTGTTGTTTCGTTTAAAACTATTTCTAGCTCCTGCTGCGTCCAAAAACTTTGTAACTCACATCAGACTTACTGGAGTGCATCCAAACGTCAAATAACATGTTAGATAAGTAAGGATCGTTTAGATACATCACAGGAACAACGCTAATACGTGTTGTTTCGTTCAAAACTATTTCCAGCTTCTGCTGCGTCCGATAACTTTGTATCTTACATCAGACTTACTGGAGTCCATCCAAACGTCAAATAACATGTTAGATAAGTAAGGATCGTTTAGATACATCACAGGAACAACGCTAATACGTGTTGTTTCGTTCAAAACTATTTCCAGCTTCTGCTGCGTCCGATAACATTGTATCTCACATCAGAGTTACTGGAGTCCTTCCAAACGTCAAATAACATGATAGATGAGTAAGGATCGATTAGATACATCACAGGAAAGACGCTAATGCGTGTTGTTTCGTTTAAAACTATTTCCAGCTTCTGCTGCGTCCGAAAACGTCGTATCTCACATCAGAGCTACTGGAGTCCATCGAAACGCCAAATAACATGATAGGTGAGTAAGGATCGATTAGATACAGCACAGGAACAACGCTAATACGTGTTGTTTCGTTTAAAACTATTTCCAGCTCCTGCTGCGTCCAAAAACGTCGTATCTCACATCAGAGCTACTGGAGTCCATCGAAACGCCAAATAACATGATAGATGAGTAAGGATCGATTAGATACATCACAGGAACAACGCTAATGCGTGTTGTTTCGTTTAAAACTATTTCCAGCTTCTGCTGAGTCCGAAAACGTCGTATCTCACATCAGACTTACTGGAGTCCATGCAAACGGCAAATAACATGTTAGATAAGTAAGGATCCTTTAGATACATCACAGGAAAAACGCTAATACGTGTTGTTTCGTTCAAAACTATTTCCAGCTTCTACTGCGTCCGAGAACTTTGTATCTCTCATCAGAGGTACTGGAGTCCGTCCAAACGTCAAATAACATGATAGATGAGTAAGGATCGTTTAGATACATCACAGGAACAACGCTAATACGTGTTGTTTCGTTTAAAACTATTTCCAGCTTCTGCTGCGTCCGAAAACGTCGCATCTCACATCAGAGTTACTGGAGTCCATCCAAACGGCAAATAACATGTTAGATAAGTAAGGATCGTTTAGATACATCACAGGAACAACGCTAATACGTGTTGTTTCGTTCAAAACTATTTCCAGCTTCTGCTGCGTCCGATAACTTTGTATCTCACATCAGAGTTACTGGAGTCCATCGAAACGCCAAATAACATGATAGATGAGTAAGGATCGATTAGATACATCACAGGAACAACGCTAATGCGTGTTGTTTCGTTTAAAACTATTTCCAGCTTCTGCTGCGTCCGAGAACTTCGTATCTCACGTCAGGGTTACTGGAGTCCATCCAAACGTCAAATAACATGATAGATAAGTAAGGATCGATTAGATACATCACAGGAACAACGCTAATGCGTGTTGTTTCGTTTAAAACTATTTCTAGCTTCAGCTGCGTCCGAGAACTTCGTAACTCACATCAATGTTACTGGAGTCCATCGAAACGCCAAATAACATGACAGATGAGTAAGGATCGATTAGATACATCACAGGAACAACGCTAATGCGTGTTGTTTCGCTCAAAACTACTTCCAGCTGCTGCTGCGTCCGAACATTTCGTATCTCACATCAGAGTTACTGGAGTCCATCCAAACGTCAAATAACATGATAGATGAGTAAGGATCGATTAGATACATCACAGGAACAACGCTAATACGTGTTGTATCATTTAAAACTATTTCCAGCTTCTGCTGCGTCCGAAAACTTCGTATCTCACATCAGAGCTACTGGAGTCCATCGAAACGCCAAATAACATGATAGATGAGTAAGGATCGATTAGATACAGCACAGGAACAACGCTAATACGTGTTGTTTCGTTTAAAATTATTTCCAGCTCCTGCTGCGTCCAAAAACGTCGTATCTCACATCAGAGCTACTGGAGTCCATCGAAACGCCAAATAACATGATAGATGAGTAAGGATCGATTAGATACAGCACAGGAACAACGCTAATACGTGTTGTTTCGTTCAAAACTATTTCAAGCTTCTGCTGCGTCCGATAACTTTGTATCTCACATCAGAGTTACTGGAGTCCGTCCAAACGTCAAATAATATGATAGATGAGTAAGGATCGATTAGATACATTACAGGAACAACGCTAATATGTGTTGTTTCGTTTAGAACTATTTCCAGCTGCTGCTGCGACCGAAAACGTCGTATCTCACATCAGAGTTACTGGAGTCCATCGAAACGCCAAATAACATGATAGATTAGTAAGGATCGATTAGATACATCACAGGAACAACGCTAATGCGTGTTGTTTCGTTTAAAACTATTTCTAGCTTCAGCTGCGTCCGAGAACTTCGTAACTCACATCAAAGTTATTGGAGTCCATCGAAACGCCAAATGACATGACAGGTGAGTAAGGATCGATTAGATACATCACAGGAACAACGCTAATGCGAGCTGTTTCGTTTAAAACTATTTCCAGCTCCTGCTGCGTCCAAAAACTTTGTATCTCACATCAGACTTACTGGAGTCCATCGAAACGTCAAATAACATTATAGATAAGTAAGGATCGTTTAGATACATCACAGGAACAACGCTAATGCGTGTTGTTTCGTTTAAAACTATTTCTAGCTTCAGCTGCGTCCGAGAACTTCGTAACTCACATCAAAGTTACTGGAGTCCATCGAAACGCCAAATAACATGACAGATGAGTAAGGATCGATTAGATACATCACAGGAACAACGCTAATGCGTGTTGTTTCGCTGAAAACTATTTCCAGCTGCTGCTGCGTCCGAACATTTCGTATCTCACATCAGAGTTACTGGAGTCCATCCAAACGTCAAATAACATGATAGATGAGTAAGGATCGATTAGATACATCACAGGTACAACGCTAATACGTGTTGTTTCGTTTAAAACTATTTCCAGCTTCTGCTGCGTCCGAAAACGTCGTATCTCACATCAGAGTTACTTGAGTCCATCGAAACGTCAAATAACATGATAGATAAGTAAGGATCGATTAGATACAGCACAGGAACAACGCTAATACGTGTTGTTTCGTTTAAAACTATTTCTAGCTCCTGCTGCGTCCAAAAACTTTGTATCTCTCATCAGAGTTACTGGAGTCCGTCCAAACGTCAAATAACATGATATATGAGTAAGGATCGATTAGTTACATCACAGGAACAACGCTAATATGTGTTGTTTCCTTTAAAACTATTTCCAGCTGCTGCTGCGTCCGAACATTTCGTATCTCGCATCAGAGTTACTGGAGTCCATCCAAACGTCAAATAACATGAGAGATGAGTAAGGATCGATTAGATACATCACAGGAACAACGCTAATACGTGTTGTTTCGTTTAAAACTATTTCCAGCTTCTGCTGCGTCCGAAAACGTCGTATCTCACATCAGAGTTACTGGAGTCCATCGAAACGTCAAATAACATGATAGATAAGTAAGGATCGATTAGATACAGCACAGGAACAACGCTAATACGTGTTGTTTCGCTTAAAACTATTTCTAGCTCCTGCTGCGTCCAAAAACTTTGTAACTCACATCAGACTTACTGGAGTCCATCCAAACGTCAAATAACATGTTAGATAAGTAAGGATCGTTTAGATACATCACAGGAACAACGCTAATACGTGTTGTTTCGTTCAAAACTATTTCCAGCTTCTGCTGCGTCCGATAACTTTGTATCTCACATCAGACTTACTGGAGTCCATCCAAACGTCAAATAACATGTTAGATAAGTAAGGATCGTTTAGATACATCACAGGAACAACGCTAATACGTGTTGTTTCGATCAAAACTATTTCCAGCTTCTGCTGCGTCCGATAACATTGTATCTCACATCAGAGTTACTGGAGTCCGTCCAAACGTCAAATAACATGATAGATGAGTAAGGATCGATTAGATACATCACAGGAAAGACGCTAATGCGTGTTGTTTCGTTTAAAACTATTTCCAGCTTCTGCTGCGTCCGAAAACGTCGTATCTCACATCAGAGCTACTGGAGTCCATCGAAACGCCAAATAACATGATAGATGAGTAAGGATCGATTAGATACAGCACAGGAACAACGCTAATACGTGTTGTTTCGTTTAAAACTATTTCCAGCTCCTGCTGCGTCCAAAAACGTCGTATCTCACATCAGAGCTACTGGAGTCCATCGAAACGCCAAATAACATGATAGATGAGTAAGGATCGATTAGATACATCACAGGAACAACGCTAATGCGTGTTGTTTCGTTTAAAACTATTTCCAGCTTCTACTGCGTCCGAGAACTTTGTATCTCTCATCAGAGGTACTGGAGTCCGTCCAAACGTCAAATAACATGATAGATGAGTAAGGATCGATTAGATACATCACAGGAACAACGCTAATACGTGTTGTTTCGTTTAAAACTATTTCCAGCTTCTGCTGCGTCCGAAAACGTCGCATCTCACTTCAGAGTTACTGGAGTCCATCCAAACGGCAAATAACATGTTAGATAAGTAAGGATCGTTTAGATACATCACAGGAACAACGCTAATACGTGTTGTTTCGTTCAAAACTATTTCCAGCTTCTGCTGCGTCCGATAACTTTGTATCTCACATCAGAGTTACTGGAGTCCATCGAAACGCCAAATAACATGATAGATGAGTAAGGATCGATTAGATACATCACAGGAACAACGCTAATGCGTGTTGTTTCGTTTAAAACTATTTCCAGCTTCTGCTGCGTCCGAGAACTTCGTATCTCACGTCAGGGTTACTGGAGTCCATCCAAACGTCAAATAACATGATAGATAAGTAAGGATCGATTAGATACATCACAGGAACAACGCTAATGCGTGTTGTTTCGTTTAAAACTATTTACAGCTTCTGCTACGTCCGAAAATTTCGTTTCTCACATTAGAGTTACTGGAGTCCATCGAAACGTCAAATAACATGATAGATGAGTAAGGATCGATTAGATACATCACAGGAACAACGCTAATGCGAGCTGTTTCGTTTAAAACTATTTCCAGCTCCTGCTGCGTCCAAAAACTTTGTATCTCACATCAGACTTACTGGAGTCCATCGAAACGTCAAATAACATGATAGATAAGTAAGGATCGTTTAGATACATCACAGGAACAACGCTAATGCGTGTTGTTTCGTTTAAAACTATTTCTAGCTTCAGCTGCGTCCGAGAACTTCGTAACTCACATCAAAGTTACTGGAGTCCATCGAAACGCCAAATAACATGACAGATGAGTAAGGATCGATTAGATACATCACAGGAACAACGCTAATGCGTGTTGTTTCGCTTAAAACTATTTCCAGCTGCTGCTGCGTCTGAACATTTCGTATCTCACATCAGAGTTACTGGAGTCCATCCAAACGTCAAATAACATGATAGATGAGTAAGGATCGATTAGATACATCACAGGAACAACGCTAATACGTGTTGTTTCGTTTAAAACTATTTCCAGCTTCTCCTGCGTCCGAAAACGTCGTATCTCACATCAGAGTTACTTGAGTCCATCGAAACGTCAAATAACATGATAGATAAGTAAGGATCGATTAGATACAGCACAGGAACAACGCTAATACGTGTTGTTTCGTTTAAAACTATTTCTAGCTCCTGCTGCGTCCAAAAACTTTGTATCTCTCATCAGAGTTACTGGAGTCCGTCCAAACGTCAAATAACATGATATATGAGTAAGGATCGATTAGTTACATCACAGGAACAACGCTAATATGTGTTGTTTCCTTTAAAACTATTTCCAGCTGCTGCTGCGTCCGAACATTTCGTATCTCGCATCAGAGTTACTGGAGTCCATCCAAACGTCAAATAACATGAGAGATGAGTAAGGATCGATTAGATACATCACAGGAACAACGCTAATACGTGTTGTTTCGTTTAAAACTATTTCCAGCTTCTGCTGCGTCCGAAAACGTCGTATCTCACATCAGAGTTACTGGAGTCCATCGAAACGTCAAATAACATGATAGATAAGTAAGGATCGATTAGATACAGCACAGGAACAACGCTAATACGTGTTGTTTCGCTTAAAACTATTTCTAGCTCCTGCTGCGTCCAAAAACTTTGTAACTCACATCAGACTTACTGGAGTCCATCCAAACGTCAAATAACATGTTAGATAAGTAAGGATCGTTTAGATACATCACAGGAACAACGCTAATACGTGTTGTTTCGTTCAAAACTATTTCCAGCTTCTGCTGCGTCCGATAACATTGTATCTCACATCAGAGTTACTGGAGTCCGTCCAAACGTCAAATAACATGATAGATGAGTAAGGATCGATTAGATACATCACAGGAAAGACGCTAATGCGTGTTGTTTCGTTTAAAACTATTTCCAGCTTCTGCTGCGTCCGAAAACGTCGTATCTCACATCAGAGCTACTGGAGTCCATCGAAACGCCAAATAACATGATAGATGAGTAAGGATCGATTAGATACAGCACAGGAACAACGCTAATACGTGTTGTTTCGTTTAAAACTATTTCCAGCTCCTGCTGCGTCCAAAAACGACGTATCTCACATCAGAGCTACTGGAGTCCATCCAAACGTCAAATAACATGAGAGATGAGTAAGGAGCGATTAGATACAGCACAGGAACAACGCTAATGCGTGTTGTTTCGTTTAAAACTATTTCCAGCTCCTGCTGCGTCCGAAAACGTCGTATCTCACATCAGACTTACTGGAGTCCATGCAAACGGCAAATAACATGTTAGATAAGTAAGGATCGTTTAGATACATCACAGGAACAACGCTAATACGTGTTGTTTCGTTCAAAACTATTTCCAGCTTCTACTGCGTCCGAGAACTTTGTATCTCTCATCAGAGGTACTGGAGTCCGTCCAAACGTCAAATAACATGATAGATGAGTAAGGATCGATTAGATACATCACAGGAACAACGCTAATACGTGTTGTTTCGTTTAAAACTATTTCCAGCTTCTGCTGCGTCCGAAAACGTCGCATCTCACATCAGAGTTACTGGAGTCCATCGAAACGCCAAATAACATGATAGATGAGTAAGGATCGATTAGATACATCACAGGAACAACGCTAATGCGTGTTGTTTCGTTTAAAACTATTTCCAGCTTCTGCTGCGTCCGAGAACTTCGTATCTCACGTCAGGGTTACTGGAGTCCATCCAAACGTCAAATAACATGATAGATAAGTAAGGATCGATTAGATACATCACAGGAACAACGCTAATGCGTGTTGTTTCGTTTAAAACTATTTACAGCTTCTGCTACGTCCGAAAATTTCGTTTCTCACATTAGAGTTACTGGAGTCCATCGAAACGTCAAATAACATGATAGATGAGTAAGGATCGATTAGATACATCACAGGAACAACGCTAATGCGAGCTGTTTCGTTTAAAACTATTTCCAGCTCCTGCTGCGTCCAAAAACTTTGTATCTCACATCAGACTTACTGGAGTCCATCGAAACGTCAAATAACATGATAGATAAGTAAGGATCGTTTAGATACATCACAGGAACAACGCTAATGCGTGTTGTTTCGTTTAAAACTATTTCTAGCTTCAGCTGCGTCCGAGAACTTCGTAACTCACATCAAAGTTACTGGAGTCCATCGAAACGCCAAATAACATGACAGATGAGTAAGGATCGATTAGATACATCACAGGAACAACGCTAATGCGTGTTGTTTCGCTTAAAACTATTTCCAGCTGCTGCTGCGTCTGAACATTTCGTATCTCACATCAGAGTTACTGGAGTCCATCCAAACGTCAAATAACATGATAGATGAGTAAGGATCGATTAGATACATCACAGGAACAACGCTAATACGTGTTGTTTCGTTTAAAACTATTTCCAGCTTCTCCTGCGTCCGAAAACGTCGTATCTCACATCAGAGTTACTTGAGTCCATCGAAACGTCAAATAACATGATAGATAAGTAAGGATCGATTAGATACAGCACAGGAACAACGCTAATACGTGTTGTTTCGTTTAAAACTATTTCTAGCTCCTGCTGCGTCCAAAAACTTTGTATCTCTCATCAGAGTTACTGGAGTCCGTCCAAACGTCAAATAACATGATATATGAGTAAGGATCGATTAGTTACATCACAGGAACAACGCTAATATGTGTTGTTTCCTTTAAAACTATTTCCAGCTGCTGCTGCGTCCGAACATTTCGTATCTCGCATCAGAGTTACTGGAGTCCATCCAAACGTCAAATAACATGAGAGATGAGTAAGGATCGATTAGATACATCACAGGAACAACGCTAATACGTGTTGTTTCGTTTAAAACTATTTCCAGCTTCTGCTGCGTCCGAAAACGTCGTATCTCACATCAGAGTTACTGGAGTCCATCGAAACGTCAAATAACATGATAGATAAGTAAGGATCGATTAGATACAGCACAGGAACAACGCTAATACGTGTTGTTTCGCTTAAAACTATTTCTAGCTCCTGCTGCGTCCAAAAACTTTGTAACTCACATCAGACTTACTGGAGTCCATCCAAACGTCAAATAACATGTTAGATAAGTAAGGATCGTTTAGATACATCACAGGAACAACGCTAATACGTGTTGTTTCGTTCAAAACTATTTCCAGCTTCTGCTGCGTCCGATAACATTGTATCTCACATCAGAGTTACTGGAGTCCGTCCAAACGTCAAATAACATGATAGATGAGTAAGGATCGATTAGATACATCACAGGAAAGACGCTAATGCGTGTTGTTTCGTTTAAAACTATTTCCAGCTTCTGCTGCGTCCGAAAACGTCGTATCTCACATCAGAGCTACTGGAGTCCATCGAAACGCCAAATAACATGATAGATGAGTAAGGATCGATTAGATACAGCACAGGAACAACGCTAATACGTGTTGTTTCGTTTAAAACTATTTCCAGCTCCTGCTGCGTCCAAAAACGTCGTATCTCACATCAGACTTACTGGAGTCCATCCAAACGTCAAATAACATGAGAGATGAGTAAGGATCGATTAGATACAGCACAGGAACAACGCTAATACGTGTTGTTTCGTTTAAAACTATTTCCAGCTCCTGCTGCGTCCGAAAACGTCGTATCTCACATCAGACTTACTGGAGTCCATGCAAACGGCAAATAACATGTTAGATAAGTAAGGATCGTTTAGATACATCACAGGAACAACGCTAATACGTGTTGTTTCGTTCAAAACTATTTCCAGCTTCTACTGCGTCCGAGAACTTTGTATCTCTCATCAGAGGTACTGGAGTCCGTCCAAACGTCAAATAACATGATAGATGAGTAAGAATCGATTAGATACATCACAGGAACAACGCTAATACGTGTTGTTTCGTTTAAAACTATTTCCAGCTTCTGCTGCGTCCGAAAACGTCGCATCTCACATCAGAGTTACTGGAGTCCATCGAAACGCCAAATAACATGATAGATGAGTAAGGATCGATTAGATACATCACAGGAACAACGCTAATGCGTGTTGTTTCGTTTAAAACTATTTCCAGCTTCTGCTGCGTCCGAGAACTTCGTATCTCACGTCAGGGTTACTGGAGTCCATCCAAACGTCAAATAACATGATAGATAAGTAAGGATCGATTAGATACATCACAGGAACAACGCTAATGCGTGTTGTTTCGTTTAAAACTATTTACAGCTTCTGCTACGTCCGAAAATTTCGTTTCTCACATTAGAGTTACTGGAGTCCATCGAAACGTCAAATAACATGATAGATGAGTAAGGATCGATTAGATACATCACAGGAACAACGCTAATGCGAGCTGTTTCGTTTAAAACTATTTCCAGCTCCTGCTGCGTCCAAAAACTTTGTATCTCACATCAGACTTACTGGAGTCCATCGAAACGTCAAATAACATGATAGATAAGTAAGGATCGTTTAGATACATCACAGGAACAACGCTAATGCGTGTTGTTTCGTTTAAAACTATTTCTAGCTTCAGCTGCGTCCGAGAACTTCGTAACTCACATCAAAGTTACTGGAGTCCATCGAAACGCCAAATAACATGACAGATGAGTAAGGATCGATTAGATACATCACAGGAACAACGCTAATGCGTGTTGTTTCGCTTAAAACTATTTCCAGCTGCTGCTGCGTCTGAACATTTCGTATCTCACATCAGAGTTACTGGAGTCCATCCAAACGTCAAATAACATGATAGATGAGTAAGGATCGATTAGATACATCACAGGAACAACGCTAATACGTGTTGTTTCGTTTAAAACTATTTCCAGCTTCTCCTGCGTCCGAAAACGTCGTATCTCACATCAGAGTTACTTGAGTCCATCGAAACGTCAAATAACATGATAGATAAGTAAGGATCGATTAGATACAGCACAGGAACAACGCTAATACGTGTTGTTTCGTTTAAAACTATTTCTAGCTCCTGCTGCGTCCAAAAACTTTGTATCTCTCATCAGAGTTACTGGAGTCCGTCCAAACGTCAAATAACATGATATATGAGTAAGGATCGATTAGTTACATCACAGGAACAACGCTAATATGTGTTGTTTCCTTTAAAACTATTTCCAGCTGCTGCTGCGTCCGAACATTTCGTATCTCGCATCAGAGTTACTGGAGTCCATCCAAACGTCAAATAACATGAGAGATGAGTAAGGATCGATTAGATACATCACAGGAACAACGCTAATACGTGTTGTTTCGTTTAAAACTATTTCCAGCTTCTGCTGCGTCCGAAAACGTCGTATCTCACATCAGAGTTACTGGAGTCCATCGAAACGTCAAATAACATGATAGATAAGTAAGGATCGATTAGATACAGCACAGGAACAACGCTAATACGTGTTGTTTCGCTTAAAACTATTTCTAGCTCCTGCTGCGTCCAAAAACTTTGTAACTCACATCAGACTTACTGGAGTCCATCCAAACGTCAAATAACATGTTAGATAAGTAAGGATCGTTTAGATACATCACAGGAACAACGCTAATACGTGTTGTTTCGTTCAAAACTATTTCCAGCTTCTGCTGCGTCCGATAACATTGTATCTCACATCAGAGTTACTGGAGTCCGTCCAAACGTCAAATAACATGATAGATGAGTAAGGATCGATTAGATACATCACAGGAAAGACGCTAATGCGTGTTGTTTCGTTTAAAACTATTTCCAGCTTCTGCTGCGTCCGAAAACGTCGTATCTCACATCAGAGCTACTGGAGTCCATCGAAACGCCAAATAACATGATAGATGAGTAAGGATCGATTAGATACAGCACAGGAACAACGCTAATACGTGTTGTTTCGTTTAAAACTATTTCCAGCTCCTGCTGCGTCCAAAAACGTCGTATCTCACATCAGAGCTACTGGAGTCCATCCAAACGTCAAATAACATGAGAGATGAGTAAGGATCGATTAGATACAGCACAGGAACAACGCTAATACGTGTTGTTTCGTTTAAAACTATTTCCAGCTCCTGCTGCGTCCGAAAACGTCGTATCTCACATCAGACTTACTGGAGTCCATGCAAACGGCAAATAACATGTTACATAAGTAAGGATCGTTTAGATACATCACAGGAACAACGCTAATACGTGTTGTTTCGTTCAAAACTATTTCCAGCTTCTACTGCGTCCGAGAACTTTGTATCTCTCATCAGAGGTACTGGAGTCCGTCCAAACGTCAAATAACATGATAGATGAGTAAGGATCGATTAGATACATCACAGGAACAACGCTAATACGTGTTGTTTCGTTTAAAACTATTTCCAGCTTCTGCTGCGTCCGAAAACGTCGCATCTCACATCAGAGTTACTGGAGTCCATCGAAACGCCAAATAACATGATAGATGAGTAAGGATCGATTAGATACATCACAGGAACAACGCTAATGCGTGTTGTTTCGTTTAAAACTATTTCCAGCTTCTGCTGCGTCCGAGAACTTCGTATCTCACGTCAGGGTTACTGGAGTCCATCCAAACGTCAAATAACATGATAGATAAGTAAGGATCGATTAGATACATCACAGGAACAACGCTAATGCGTGTTGTTTCGTTTAAAACTATTTACAGCTTCTGCTACGTCCGAAAATTTCGTTTCTCACATTAGAGTTACTGGAGTCCATCGAAACGTCAAATAACATGATAGATGAGTAAGGATCGTTTAGATACATCACAGGAACAACGCTAATACGTGTTGTTTCGTTCAAAACTATTTCCAGCTTCTGCTGCGTCCGATAACATTGTATCTCACATCAGAGTTACTGGAGTCCGTCCAAACGTCAAATAACATGATAGATGAGTAAGGATCGATTAGATACATCACAGGAAAGACGCTAATGCGTGTTGTTTCGTTTAAAACTATTTCCAGCTCCTGCTGCGTCCAAAAACTTTGTATCTCACATCAGACTTACTGGAGTCCATCGAAACGTCAAATAACATGATAGATAAGTAAGGATCGTTTAGATACATCACAGGAACAACGCTAATGCGTGTTGTTTCGTTTAAAACTATTTCTAGCTTCAGCTGCGTCCGAGAACTTCGTAACTCACATCAAAGTTACTGGAGTCCATCGAAACGCCAAATAACATGACAGATGAGTAAGGATCGATTAAATACATCACAGGAACAACGCTAATGCGTGTTGTTTCGCTTAAAACTATTTCCAGCTGCTGCTGCGTCTGAACATTTCGTATCTCACATCAGAGTTACTGGAGTCCATCCAAACGTCAAATAACATGATAGATGAGTAAGGATCGATTAGATACATCACAGGAACAACGCTAATACGTGTTGTTTCGTTTAAAACTATTTCCAGCTTCTCCTGCGTCCGAAAACGTCGTATCTCACATCAGAGTTACTTGAGTCCATCGAAACGTCAAATAACATGATAGATAAGTAAGGATCGATTAGATACAGCACAGGAACAACGCTAATACGTGTTGTTTCGTTTAAAACTATTTCTAGCTCCTGCTGCGTCCAAAAACTTTGTATCTCTCATCAGAGTTACTGGAGTCCGTCCAAACGTCAAATAACATGATATATGAGTAAGGATCGATTAGTTACATCACAGGAACAACGCTAATATGTGTTGTTTCCTTTAAAACTATTTCCAGCTGCTGCTGCGTCCGAACATTTCGTATCTCGCATCAGAGTTACTGGAGTCCATCCAAACGTCAAATAACATGAGAGATGAGTAAGGATCGATTAGATACATCACAGGAACAACGCTAATACGTGTTGTTTCGTTTAAAACTATTTCCAGCTTCTGCTGCGTCCGAAAACGTCGTATCTCACATCAGAGTTACTGGAGTCCATCGAAACGTCAAATAACATGATAGATAAGTAAGGATCGATTAGATACAGCACAGGAACAACGCTAATACGTGTTGTTTCGCTTAAAACTATTTCTAGCTCCTGCTGCGTCCAAAAACTTTGTAACTCACATCAGACTTACTGGAGTCCATCCAAACGTCAAATAACATGTTAGATAAGTAAGGATCGTTTAGATACATCACAGGAACAACGCTAATACGTGTTGTTTCGTTCAAAACTATTTCCAGCTTCTGCTGCGTCCGATAACATTGTATCTCACATCAGAGTTACTGGAGACCGTCCAAACGTCAAATAACATGATAGATGAGTAAGGATCGATTAGATACATCACAGGAAAGACGCTAATGCGTGTTGTTTCGTTTAAAACTATTTCCAGCTTCTGCTGCGTCCGAAAACGTCGTATCTCACATCAGAGCTACTGGAGTCCATCGAAACGCCAAATAACATGATAGATGAGTAAGGATCGATTAGATACAGCACAGGAACAACGCTAATACGTGTTGTTTCGTTTAAAACTATTTCCAGCTCCTGCTGCGTCCAAAAACGTCGTATCTCACATCAGAGCTACTGGAGTCCATCCAAACGTCAAATAACATGTTAGATAAGTAAGGATCGTTTAGATACATCACAGGAACAACGCTAATACGTGTTGTTTCGTTCAAAACTATTTCCAGCTTCTGCTGCGTCCGATAACTTTGTATCTCACATCAGACTTACTGGAGTCCATCCAAACGTCAAATAACATGTTAGATAAGTAAGGATCGTTTAGATACATCACAGGAACAACGCTAATACGTGTTGTTTCGTTCAAAACTATTTCCAGCTTCTGCTGCGTCCGATAACATTGTATCTCACATCAGAGTTACTGGAGTCCGTCCAAACGTCAAATAACATGATAGATGAGTAAGGATCGATTAGATACATCACAGGAAAGACGCTAATGCGTGTTGTTTCGTTTAAAACTATTTCCAGCTTCTGCTGCGTCCGAAAACGTCGTATCTCACATCAGAGCTACTGGAGTCCATCGAAACGCCAAATAACATGATAGATGAGTAAGGATCGATTAGATACAGCACAGGAACAACGCTAATACGTGTTGTTTCGTTTAAAACTATTTCCAGCTCCTGCTAAGTCCAAAAACGTCGTATCTCACATCAGAGCTACTGGAGTCCATCCAAACGTCAAATAACATGAGAGATGAGTAAGGATCGATTAGATACAGCACAGGAACAACGCTAATACGTGTTGTTTCGTTTAAAACTATTTCCAGCTCCTGCTGCGTCCGAAAACGTCGTATCTCACATCAGACTTACTGGAGTCCATGCAAACGGCAAATAACATGTTAGATAAGTAAGGATCGTTTAGATACATCACAGGAACAACGCTAATACGTGTTGTTTCGTTCAAAACTATTTCCAGCTTCTACTGCGTCCGAGAACTTTGTATCTCTCATCAGAGGTACTGGAGTCCGTCCAAACGTCAAATAACATGATAGATGAGTAAGGATCGATTAGATACATCACAGGAACAACGCTAATACGTGTTGTTTCGTTTAAAACTATTTCCAGCTTCTGCTGCGTCCGAAAACGTCGCATCTCACATCAGAGTTACTGGAGTCCATCGAAACGTCAAATAACATGATAGATAAGTAAGGATCGATTAGATACAGCACAGGAACAACGCTAATACGTGTTGTTTCTTTTAAAACTATTTCTAACTCCTGCTGCGTCCAAAAACTTTGTATCTCACATCAGACTTACTTTAGTCCATCCAAACGTCAAATAACATGTTAGATAAGTAAGGATCGTTTAGATACATCACAGGAACAAGGCTAATACGTGTTGTTTCGTTCAAAACTATTTCCAGCTTCTGCTGCGTCCGATAACTTTGTATCTCACATCAGAGTTACTGGAGTCCATCGAAACGCCAAATAACATGATAGATGAGTAAGGATCGATTAGATACATCACAGGAACAACGCTAATGCGTGCTGTTTCGTTTAAAACTATTTCCAGCTCCTGCTGCGTCCAAAAACTTTGTATCTCACATCAGACTTACTGGAGTCCATCCAAACGTCAAATAACATGATAGATAAGTAAGGATCGATTAGATACATCACAGGAACAACGCTAATGCGTGTTGTTTCGTTTAAAACTATTTCCAGCTTCTGCTGTGTCCGAAAATCTCGTATCTCACATCATAGTTACTGGAGTCCATCGAAACGTCAAATAACATGATAGATGAGTAAGGATCGATTAGATACAGCACAGGAACAACGCTAATACGTGTTGTTTCGTTTAAAACTATTTCCAGCTCCTGCTGCGTCCAAAAACGTCGTATCTCACATCAGAGCTACTGGAGTCCATCCAAACGTCAAATAACATGAGAGATGAGTAAGGATCGATTAGATACAGCAC
The DNA here is from genome assembly GCA_036172665.1 of Prosopocoilus inquinatus. Taxonomy (NCBI): domain Eukaryota; kingdom Metazoa; phylum Arthropoda; class Insecta; order Coleoptera; family Lucanidae; genus Prosopocoilus; species Prosopocoilus inquinatus. The sequence goes on along the minus strand of CM069872.1, from coordinate 25,946,707 downwards.
AGGAACAACGCTAATACGTGTTGTTTCGTTTAAAACTATTTCCAGCTCCTGCTGCGTCCGAAAACGTCGTATCTCACATCAGACTTACTTTAGTCCATCCAAACGTCAAATAACATGTTAGATAAGTAAGGATCGTTTAGATACATCACAGGAACAAGGCTAATACGTGTTGTTTCGTTCAAAACTATTTCCAGCTTCTGCTGCGTCCGATAACTTTGTATCTCACATCAGAGTTACTGGAGTCCATCGAAACGCCAAATAACATGATAGATGAGTAAGGATCGATTAGATACATCACAGGAACAACGCTAATGCGTGCTGTTTCGTTTAAAACTATTTCCAGCTCCTGCTGCGTCCAAAAACTTTGTATCTCACATCAGACTTACTGGAGTCCATCCAAACGTCAAATAACATGATAGATAAGTAAGGATCGATTAGATACATCACAGGAACAACGCTAATGCGTGTTGTTTCGTTTAAAACTATTTCTAGCTTCAGCTGCGTCCGAGAACTTCGTAACTCACATCAAAGTTACTGGAGTCCATCGAAACGCCAAATAACATGACAGATGAGTAAGGATCGATTAGATACATCACAGGAACAACGCTAATGCGTGTTGTTTCGTTTAAAACTATTTCCAGCTTCTGCTGTGTCCGAAAATCTCGTATCTCACATCATAGTTACTGGAGTCCATCGAAACGTCAAATAACATGATAGATAAGTAAGGATCGAGTAGATACATCACAGGAACAACGCTAATACGTGTTGTTTCGTTTAAAACTATTTCCAGCTTCTGCTGCGTCCGAAAACGTCGTATCTCTCATCAGAGTTACTGGAGTCCATCGAAACGTCAAATAACATGATAGATAAGTAAGGATCGATTAGATACAGCACAGGAACAACGCTAATACGTGTTGTTTCGTTTAAAACTATTTCCAGCTCCTGCTGCGTCCAAAGACTTTGTATCTCACATCAGACTTACTGGAGTCCATCCAAACGTCAAATAACATGTTAGATAAGTAAGGATCGTTTAGATACATCACAGGAACAACGCTAATACGTGTTGTTTCGTTTAAAACTATTTCCAGCTTCTGCTGCGTCCGAAAACGTCGTATCTCACATCAGACTTACTGGAGTCCATCCAAACGTCAAATAACATGATAGATAAGTAAGGATCGATTAGATACATCACAGGAACAACGCTAATGCGTGTTGTTTCGTTTAAAACTATTTCCAGCTTCTGCTGCGTCCGAAAACGTCGTATCTCACATCAGACTTACTGGAGTCCATGCAAACGGCAAATAACATGTTAGATAAGTAAGGATCGTTTAGATACATCACAGGAACAACGCTAATACGTGTTGTTTCGTTCAAAACTATTTCCAGCTTCTACTGCGTCCGAGAACTTTGTATCTCTCATCAGAGGTACTGGAGTCCGTCCAAACGTCAAATAACATGATAGATGAGTAAGGATCGATTAGATACATCACAGGAACAACGCTAATACGTGTTGTTTCGTTTAAAACTATTTCCAGCTTCTGCTGCGTCCGAGAACTTCGTATCTCACGTCAGGGTTACTGGAGTCCATCCAAACGTCAAATAACATGATAGATAAGTGAGGATCGATTAGATACATCACAGGAACAACGCTAATGCGTGTTGTTTCGTTTAAAACTATTTCCAGCTTCTGCTGCGACCGAAAATTTCGTTTCTCACATTAGAGTTACTGGAGTCCATCGAAACGTCAAATAACACGATAGATGAGTAAGGATCGATTAGATACATCACAGGAACAACGCTAATGCGTGTTGTTTCGTTTAAAACTATTTCCAGCTTCTGCTGCGTCCGAAAACGTCGTATCTCACATCAGACTTACTGGAGTCCATGCAAACGGCAAATAACATGTTAGATAAGTAAGGATCGTTTAGATACATCACAGGAACAACGCTGATACGTGTTGTTTCGTTCAAAACTATTTCCAGCTTCTACTGCGTCCGAGAACTTTGTATCTCTCATCAGAGGTACTGGAGTCCGTCCAAACGTCAAATAACATGATAGATGAGTAAGGATCGATTAGATACATCACAGGAACAACGCTAATACGTGTTGTTTCGTTTAAAACTATTTCCAGCTTCTGCTGCGTCCGAAAACGTCGTATCTCACATCAGACTTACTGGAGTCCATGCAAACGGCAAATAACATGTTAGATAAGTAAGGATCGATTAGATACATCACAGGAACAACGCTAATACGTGTTGTTTCGTTTAAAACTATTTCTAGCTCCTGCTGCGTCCTAAAACTTGGTAACTCACATCAGACTTACTGGAGTCCATCCGAACGTCAAATAACATGTTAGATAAGTAAGGATCGTTTAGATACATCACAGGAACAACGCTAATACGTGTTGTTTCGTTCAAAACTATTTCCAGCTTCTGCTGCGTCCGATAACTTTGTATCTCACATCAGAGTTACTGGAGTCCGTCCAAACGTCAAATAACATGATAGATGAGTAAGGATCGTTTAGATACATTACAGGAACAACGCTAATACGTGTTGTTTCGTTTAAAACTATTTCTAGCTCCTGCTGCGTCCAAAAACTTTGTATCTCACATCAGACTTACTGGAGTCCATCCAAACGTCAAATAACATGTTAGATAAGTAAGGATCGTTTAGATACATCACAGGAACAACGCTAATACGTGTTGTTTCGATCAAAACTATTTCCAGCTTCTGCTGCGTCCGATAACATTGTATCTCACATCAGAGTTACTAGAGTCCGTCCAAACGTCAAATAACATGATAGATGAGTAAGGATCGATTAGATACATCACAGGAAAGACGCTAATGCGTGTTGTTTCGTTTAAAACTATTTCCAGCTTCTGCTGCGTCCGAAAATGTCGTATCTCACATCAGAGCTACTGGAGTCCATCGAAACGCCAAATAACATGATAGATGAGTAAGGATCGATTAGATACAGCACAGGAACAACGCTAATACGTGTTGTTTCGTTTAAAACTATTTCCAGCTCCTGCTGCGTCCAAAAACGTCGTATCTCACATCAGAGCTACTGGAGTCCATCCAAACGTCAAATAACATGTTAGATAAGTAAGGATCGTTTAGATACATCACAGGAACAACGCTAATACGTGTTGTTTCGTTCAAAACTATTTCCAGCTTCTGCTGCGTCCGATAACTTTGTATCTCACATCAGACTTACTGGAGTCCATCCAAACGTCAAATAACATGTTAGATAAGTAAGGATCGTTTAGATACATCACAGGAACAACGCTAATACGTGTTGTTTCGTTCAAAACTATTTCCAGCTTCTGCTGCGTCCGATAACATTGTATCTCACATCAGAGTTACTGGAGTCCGTCCAAACGTCAAATAACATGATAGATGAGTAAGGATCGATTAGATACATCACAGGAAAGACGCTAATGCGTGTTGTTTCGTTTAAAACTATTTCCAGCTTCTGCTGCGTCCGAAAACGTCGTATCTCACATCAGAGCTACTGGAGTCCATCGAAACGCCAAATAACATGATAGATGAGTAAGGATCGATTAGATACAGCACAGGAACAACGCTAATACGTGTTGTTTCGTTTAAAACTATTTCCAGCTCCTGCTAAGTCCAAAAACGTCGTATCTCACATCAGAGCTACTGGAGTCCATCCAAACGTCAAATAACATGAGAGATGAGTAAGGATCGATTAGATACAGCACAGGAACAACGCTAATACGTGTTGTTTCGTTTAAAACTATTTCCAGCTCCTGCTGCGTCCGAAAACGTCGTATCTCACATCAGACTTACTGGAGTCCATGCAAACGGCAAATAACATGTTAGATAAGTAAGGATCGTTTAGATACATCACAGGAACAACGCTAATACGTGTTGTTTCGTTCAAAACTATTTCCAGCTTCTACTGCGTCCGAGAACTTTGTATCTCTCATCAGAGGTACTGGAGTCCGTCCAAACGTCAAATAACATGATAGATGAGTAAGGATCGATTAGATACATCACAGGAACAACGCTAATACGTGTTGTTTCGTTTAAAACTATTTCCAGCTTCTGCTGCGTCCGAAAACGTCGCATCTCACATCAGAGTTACTGGAGTCCATCGAAACGTCAAATAACATGATAGATAAGTAAGGATCGATTAGATACAGCACAGGAACAACGCTAATACGTGTTGTTTCTTTTAAAACTATTTCTAACTCCTGCTGCGTCCAAAAACTTTGTATCTCACATCAGACTTACTTTAGTCCATCCAAACGTCAAATAACATGTTAGATAAGTAAGGATCGTTTAGATACATCACAGGAACAAGGCTAATACGTGTTGTTTCGTTCAAAACTATTTCCAGCTTCTGCTGCGTCCGATAACTTTGTATCTCACATCAGAGTTACTGGAGTCCATCGAAACGCCAAATAACATGATAGATGAGTAAGGATCGATTAGATACATCACAGGAACAACGCTAATGCGTGCTGTTTCGTTTAAAACTATTTCCAGCTCCTGCTGCGTCCAAAAACTTTGTATCTCACATCAGACTTACTGGAGTCCATCCAAACGTCAAATAACATGATAGATAAGTAAGGATCGATTAGATACATCACAGGAACAACGCTAATGCGTGTTGTTTCGTTTAAAACTATTTCCAGCTTCTGCTGTGTCCGAAAATCTCGTATCTCACATCATAGTTACTGGAGTCCATCGAAACGTCAAATAACATGATAGATGAGTAAGGATCGATTAGATACAGCACAGGAACAACGCTAATACGTGTTGTTTCGTTTAAAACTATTTCCAGCTCCTGCTGCGTCCAAAAACGTCGTATCTCACATCAGAGCTACTGGAGTCCATCCAAACGTCAAATAACATGAGAGATGAGTAAGGATCGATTAGATACAGCACAGGAACAACGCTAATACGTGTTGTTTCGTTTAAAACTATTTCCAGCTCCTGCTGCGTCCGAAAACGTCGTATCTCACATCAGACTTACTTTAGTCCATCCAAACGTCAAATAACATGTTAGATAAGTAAGGATCGTTTAGATACATCACAGGAACAAGGCTAATACGTGTTGTTTCGTTCAAAACTATTTCCAGCTTCTGCTGCGTCCGATAACTTTGTATCTCACATCAGAGTTACTGGAGTCCATCGAAACGCCAAATAACATGATAGATGAGTAAGGATCGATTAGATACATCACAGGAACAACGCTAATGCGTGCTGTTTCGTTTAAAACTATTTCCAGCTCCTGCTGCGTCCAAAAACTTTGTATCTCACATCAGACTTACTGGAGTCCATCCAAACGTCAAATAACATGATAGATAAGTAAGGATCGATTAGATACATCACAGGAACAACGCTAATGCGTGTTGTTTCGTTTAAAACTATTTCTAGCTTCAGCTGCGTCCGAGAACTTCGTAACTCACATCAAAGTTACTGGAGTCCATCGAAACGCCAAATAACATGACAGATGAGTAAGGATCGATTAGATACATCACAGGAACAACGCTAATGCGTGTTGTTTCGTTTAAAACTATTTCCAGCTTCTGCTGTGTCCGAAAATCTCGTATCTCACATCATAGTTACTGGAGTCCATCGAAACGTCAAATAACATGATAGATAAGTAAGGATCGAGTAGATACATCACAGGAACAACGCTAATACGTGTTGTTTCGTTTAAAACTATTTCCAGCTTCTGCTGCGTCCGAAAACGTCGTATCTCTCATCAGAGTTACTGGAGTCCATCGAAACGTCAAATAACATGATAGATAAGTAAGGATCGATTAGATACAGCACAGGAACAACGCTAATACGTGTTGTTTCGTTTAAAACTATTTCCAGCTCCTGCTGCGTCCAAAGACTTTGTATCTCACATCAGACTTACTGGAGTCCATCCAAACGTCAAATAACATGTTAGATAAGTAAGGATCGTTTAGATACATCACAGGAACAACGCTAATACGTGTTGTTTCTTTTAAAACTATTTCCAGCTTCTGCTGCGTCCGAAAACGTCGTATCTCACATCAGACTTACTGGAGTCCATCCAAACGTCAAATAACATGATAGATAAGTAAGGATCGATTAGATACATCACAGGAACAACGCTAATGCGTGTTGTTTCGTTTAAAACTATTTCCAGCTTCTGCTGCGTCCGAAAACGTCGTATCTCACATCAGACTTACTGGAGTCCATGCAAACGGCAAATAACATGTTAGATAAGTAAGGATCGTTTAGATACATCACAGGAACAACGCTAATACGTGTTGTTTCGTTCAAAACTATTTCCAGCTTCTACTGCGTCCGAGAACTTTGTATCTCTCATCAGAGGTACTGGAGTCCGTCCAAACGTCAAATAACATGATAGATGAGTAAGGATCGATTAGATACATCACAGGAACAACGCTAATACGTGTTGTTTCGTTTAAAACTATTTCCAGCTTCTGCTGCGTCCGAGAACTTCGTATCTCACGTCAGGGTTACTGGAGTCCATCCAAACGTCAAATAACATGATAGATAAGTGAGGATCGATTAGATACATCACAGGAACAACGCTAATGCGTGTTGTTTCGTTTAAAACTATTTCCAGCTTCTGCTGCGACCGAAAATTTCGTTTCTCACATTAGAGTTACTGGAGTCCATCGAAACGTCAAATAACACGATAGATGAGTAAGGATCGATTAGATACATCACAGGAACAACGCTAATGCGTGTTGTTTCGTTTAAAACTATTTCCAGCTTCTGCTGCGTCCGAAAACGTCGTATCTCACATCAGACTTACTGGAGTCCATGCAAACGGCAAATAACATGTTAGATAAGTAAGGATCGTTTAGATACATCACAGGAACAACGCTGATACGTGTTGTTTCGTTCAAAACTATTTCCAGCTTCTACTGCGTCCGAGAACTTTGTATCTCTCATCAGAGGTACTGGAGTCCGTCCAAACGTCAAATAACATGATAGATGAGTAAGGATCGATTAGATACATCACAGGAACAACGCTAATACGTGTTGTTTCGTTTAAAACTATTTCCAGCTTCTGCTGCGTCCGAAAACGTCGTATCTCACATCAGACTTACTGGAGTCCATGCAAACGGCAAATAACATGTTAGATAAGTAAGGATCGATTAGATACATCACAGGAACAACGCTAATACGTGTTGTTTCGTTTAAAACTATTTCTAGCTCCTGCTGCGTCCTAAAACTTGGTAACTCACATCAGACTTACTGGAGTCCATCCGAACGTCAAATAACATGTTAGATAAGTAAGGATCGTTTAGATACATCACAGGAACAACGCTAATACGTGTTGTTTCGTTCAAAACTATTTCCAGCTTCTGCTGCGTCCGATAACTTTGTATCTCACATCAGAGTTACTGGAGTCCGTCCAAACGTCAAATAACATGATAGATGAGTAAGGATCGTTTAGATACATTACAGGAACAACGCTAATACGTGTTGTTTCGTTTAAAACTATTTCTAGCTCCTGCTGCGTCCAAAAACTTTGTATCTCACATCAGACTTACTGGAGTCCATCCAAACGTCAAATAACATGTTAGATAAGTAAGGATCGTTTAGATACATCACAGGAACAACGCTAATACGTGTTGTTTCGATCAAAACTATTTCCAGCTTCTGCTGCGTCCGATAACATTGTATCTCACATCAGAGTTACTAGAGTCCGTCCAAACGTCAAATAACATGATAGATGAGTAAGGATCGATTAGATACATCACAGGAAAGACGCTAATGCGTGTTGTTTCGTTTAAAACTATTTCCAGCTTCTGCTGCGTCCGAAAATGTCGTATCTCACATCAGAGCTACTGGAGTCCATCGAAACGCCAAATAACATGATAGATGAGTAAGGATCGATTAGATACAGCACAGGAACAACGCTAATACGTGTTGTTTCGTTTAAAACTATTTCCAGCTCCTGCTGCGTCCAAAAACTTTGTATCTCACATCAGACTTACTGGAGTCCATCCAAACGTCAAATAACATGTTAGATAAGTAAGGATCGTTTAGATACATCACAGGAACAACGCTAATACGTGTTGTTTCGTTCAAAACTATTTCCAGCTTCTGCTGCGTCCGATAACTTTGTATCTTACATCAGAGTTACTGGAGTCCATCGAAACGCCAAATAACATGATAGATGAGTAAGGATCGATTAGATACATCACAGGAACAACGCTAATGCGTGTTGTTTCGTTTAAAACTATTTCCAGCTTCTGCTGCGTCCGAGAACTTCGTATCTCACGTCAGGGTTACTGGAGTCCATCCAAACGTCAAATAACATGATAGATAAGTGAGGATCGATTAGATACATCACAGGAACAACGCTAATGCGTGTTGTTTCGTTTAAAACTATTTCCAGCTTCTGCTGCGACCGAAAATTTCGTTTCACACATTAGAGTTACTGGAGTCCATCGAAACGTCAAATAACATGATAGATGAGTAAGGATCGATTAGATACATCACAGGAACAACGCTAATGCGTGTTGTCTCGTTTAAAACTATTTCCAGCTTCTGCTGCGTCCGAAAACGTCGTATCTCGCATCAGAGTTACTGGAGTCCGTCCAAACGTCAAATAACAGGATAGATGAGTAAGGATCGATTAGATACATCACAGGAACAACGCTAATACGTGTTGTTTCGTTCAAAACTATTTCCAGCTTCTGCTGCGTCCGAAAACGTCGTATCTCACATCAGACTTACTGGAGTCCATGCAAACGGCAAATAACATGTTAGATAAGTAAGGATCGTTTAGATACATCACAGGAACAACGCTAATACGTGTTGTTTCGTTCAAAACTATTTCCAGCTTCTACTGCGTCCGAGAACGTCGCATCTCACATCAGAGTTACTGGAGTCCATCGAAACGTCAAATAACATGATAGATAAGTAAGGATCGATTAGATACAGCACAGGAACAACGCTAATACGTGTTGTTTCTTTTAAAACTATTTCTAACTCCTGCTGCGTCCAAAAACTTTGTATCTCACATCAGACTTACTTTAGTCCATCCAAACGTCAAATAACATGTTAGATAAGTAAGGATCGTTTAGATACATCACAGGAACAAGGCTAATACGTGTTGTTTCGTTCAAAACTATTTCCAGCTTCTGCTGCGTCCGATAACTTTGTATCTCACATCAGAGATACTGGAGTCCATCGAAACGCCAAATAACATGATAGATGAGTAAGGATCGATTAGATGCATCACAGGAACAACGCTAATGCGTGCTGTTTCGTTTAAAACTATTTCCAGCTCCTGCTGCGTCCAAAAACTTTGTATCTCACATCAGACTTACTGGAGTCCATCCAAACGTCAAATAACATGATAGATAAGTAAGGATCGATTAGATACATCACAGGAACAACGCTAATGCGTGTTGTTTCGTTTAAAACTATTTCCAGCTTCTGCTGCGTCCGAAAACGTCGTATCTCTCATCAGAGGTACTGGAGTCCATCGAAACGTCAAATAACATGATAGATAAGTAAGGATCGATTAGATACATCACAGGAACAACGCTAATACGTGTTGTTTCGTTTAAAACTATTTCCAGCTTCTGCTGCGTCCGAAAACGTCGTATCTCTCATCAGAGGTACTGGAGTCCATCGAAACGTCAAATAACATGATAGATAAGTAAGGATCGATTAGATACAGCACAGGAACAACGGTAATACGTGTTGTTTCGTTTAAAACTATTTCCAGCTCCTGCTGCGTCCAAAGACTTTGTATCTCACATCAGACTTACTGGAGTCCATCCAAACGACAAATAACATGTTAGATAAGTAAGGATCGTTTAGATACATCACAGGAACAACGCTAATGCGTGTTGTTTCGTTCAAATCTATTTCCAGCTTCTGCTGCGCCCGAAATCTTTGTATCTCTCATCAGAGTTACTGGAGTCCATCCAAACGTCAAATAACATGATAGATGAGTAAGGATCGATTAGATACAGCACAGGAACAACGCTAATACGTGTTGTTTCGTTCAAAACTATTTCCAGCTTCTGCTGCGTCCGATAACTTTGTATCTCACATCAGAGTTACTGGAGACCGTCCAAACGTCAAATAACATGATAGATGAGTAAGGATCGATTAGATACATCACAGGAACAACGCTAATATGTGTTGTTTCGTTTAAAACTGTTTCCAGGTGCTGCTGCGTCCGAAAACGTCGTATATCACATCAGAGTTACTGGAGTCCATCCAAACGTCAAATAACATGTTAGATAAGTAAGGATCGTTTAGATACATCACAGGGACAACGCTAATACGTGTTGTTTCGTTCAAAACTATTTCCAGCTTCTGCTGCGTCCGATAACTTTGTATCTCACATCAGAGTTACTGGAGTCCGTCCAAACGTCAAATAACATGATAGATGAGTAAGGATCGATTAGATACAGCACAGGAACAACGCTAATACGTATTGTTTCGTTTAAAACTATTTCCAGCTCCTGCTGCGTCCAAAGACTTTGTATCTCACATCAGACTTACTGGAGTCCATCCTAACGTCAAATAACATGTTAGATAAGTAAGGATCGTTTAGATACATCACAGGAACAACGCTAATACGTGTTGTTTTGTTTAAAACTATTTCCAGCTTCTGCTGCGTCCGAAAACGTCGTATCTCTCATCAGAGTTACTGGAGTCCATCGAAACGTCAAATAACATGATAGATGAGTAAGGATCGATTAGATACATCACAGGAACAACGCTAATGCGTGTTGTTTCGTTTAAAACTATTTCCAGCTTCTGCTGCGCCCGAAATCTTTGTATCTCTCATCAGAGTTACTGGAGTCCATCCAAACGTCAAATAACACGATAGATGAGTAAGGATCGATTAGATACAGCACAGGAACAACGCTAATACGTGTTGTTTCGTTCAAAACTATTTCCAGCTTCTGCTGCGTCCGATAACTTTGTATCTCACATCAGAGTTACTGGAGACCGTCCAAACGTCAAATAACATGATAGATGAGTAAGGATCGATTAGATACATCACAGGAACAACGCTAATATGTGTTGTTTCGTTTAAAACTGTTTCCAGGTGCTGCTGCGTCCGAAAACGTCGTATATCACATCAGAGTTACTGGAGTCCATCCAAACGTCAAATAACATGTTAGATAAGTAAGGATCGTTTAGATACATCACAGGAACAACGCTAATACGTGTTGTTTCGTTCAAAACTATTTCCAGCTTCTGCTGCGTCCGATAACATTGTATCTCACATCAGAGTTACTGGAGTCCGTCCAAACGTCAAATAACATGATAGATGAGTAAGGATCGATTAGATACATCACAGGAAAGACGCTAATGCGTGTTGTTTCGTTTAAAACTTTTTCCAGCTTCTGCTGCGTCCGAAAACGTCATATCTCACATCAGAGCTACTGCAGTCCATCCAAACGTCAAATAACATGATAGATAAGTAAGGATCGATTAGATACATCACAGGAACAACGCTAATGCGTGTTGTTTCGTTTAAAACTATTTCCAGCTTCTGCTGCGTCCGAAAACATCGTATCTCACATCAGACTTACTGGAGTCCATGCAAACGGCAAATAACATGTTAGATAAGTAAGGATCGTTTAGATACATCACAGGAACAACGCTAATACGTGTTGTTTCGTTCAAAACTATTTCCAGCTTCTACTGCGTCCGAGAACTTTGTATCTCTGGAGACCGTCCAAACGTCAAATAACATGATAGATGAGTAAGGATCGATTAGATACATCACAGGAACAACGCTAATACGTGTTGTTTCGTTTAAAACTATTTCCAGCTCCTGCTGCGTCCAAGAACGTCGTATCTCACATCAGAGCTACTGGAGTCCATCGAAACGCCAAATAACATGATAGATGAGTAAGGATCGATTAGATACATCACAGGAACAACGCTAATGCGTGTTGTTTCGTTTAAAACTATTTCCAGCTTCTGCTGCGTCCGAAAACGTCGTATCTCACATCAGACTTACTGGAGTCCATCCAAACGTCAAATAACATGATAGATAAGTAAGGATCGATTAGATCCATCACAGGAACAACGCTAATGCGTGTTGTTTCGTTTAAAACTATTTCCAGCTTCTGCTGCGTCCGAAAACATCGTATCTCACATCAGACTTACTGGAGTCCATGCAAACGGCAAATAACATGTTAGATAAGTAAGGATCGTTTAGATACATCACAGGAACAACGCTAATACGTGTTGTTTCGTTCAAAACTATTTCCAGCTTCTACTGCGTCCGAGAACTTTGTATCTCTCATCAGAGGTACTGGAGTCCGTCCAAACGTCAAATAACATGATAGATGAGTAAGGATCGATTAGATACATCACAGGAACAACGCTAATACGTGTTGTTTCGTTTAAAACTATTTCCAGCTTCTGCTGCGTCCGAAAACGTCGCATCTCACATCAGAGTTACTGGAGTCCATCGAAACGTCAAATAACATGATAGATAAGTAAGGATCGATTAGATACAGCACAGGAACAACGCTAATACGTGTTGTTTCGTTTAAAACTATTTCCAGCTCCTGCTGCGTCCGATAACTTTGTATCTCACATCAGAGTTACTGGAGTCCATCGAAACGCCAAATAACATGATAGATGAGTAAGGATCGGTTAGATACATCACAGGAACAACGCTAATACGTGTTGTTTCGTTTAAAACTATTTCTAACTCCTGCTGCGTCCAAAAACTTTGTATCTCACATCAGACTTACTGGAGTCCATCCAAACGTCAAATAACATGTTAGATAAGTAAGGGTCGTTTAGATACATCACAGGAACAACGCTAATACGTGTTGTTTCGTTCAAAACTATTTCCAGCTTCTGCTGCGTCCGATAACTTTGTATCTCACATCAGAGTTACTGGAGTCCATCGAAACGCCAAATAACATGATAGATGAGTAAGGATCGATTAGATACATCACAGGAACAACGCTAATGCGTGTTGTTTCGTTTAAAACTATTTCCAGCTTCTGCTGCGTCCGAGAACTTCGTATCTCACGTCAGGGTTACTGGAGTCCATCCAAACGTCAAATAACATGATAGATAAGTAAGGATCGATTAGATACATCACAGGAACAACGCTAATGCGTGTTGTTTCGTTTAAAACTATTTCCAGCTTCTGCTGCGTCCGAAAATTTCGTTTCTCACATTAGAGTTACTGGAGTCCATCGAAACGTCAAATAACATGATAGATGAGTAAGGATCGATTAGATACATCACAGGAACAACGCTAATGCGTGTTGTCTCGTTTAAAACTATTTCCAGCTTCTGCTGCGTCCGAAAACGTCGTATCTCTCATCAGAGTTACTGGAGTCCGTCCAAACGTCAAATAACAGAATAGATGAGTAAGGATCGATTAGATACATCACAGGAAAGACGCTAATGCGTGTTGTTTCGTTTAAAACTATTTCCAGCTTCTGCTGCGTCCGAAAACGTCGTATCTCACATCAGAGCTACTGGAGTCCATCGAAACGCCAAATAACATGATAGATGAGTAAGGATCGATTAGATACAGCACAGGAACAACGCTAATACGTGTTGTTTCGTTTAAAACTATTTCCAGCTCCTGCTGCGTCCAAGAACGTCGTATCTCACATCAGAGTTACTGGAGTCCATCGAAACGTCAAATAACATGATAGATAAGTAAGGATCGATTAGATACAGCACAGGAACAACGCTAATACGTGTTGTTTCGTTTAAAACTATTTCTAGCTCTTGCTGCGTCCAAGAAATTTGTATCTCACATCAGACTTACTGGAGTCCATCCAAACGTCAAATAACATGTTAGATAAGTAAGGATCGTTTAGATACATCACAGGAACAACGCTAATACGTGTTGTTTCGTTCAAAACTATTTCCAGCTTCTGCTGCGTCCGATAACTTTGTATCTCACATCAGAGTTACTGGAGTCCATCGAAACGCCAAATAACATGATAGATGAGTAAGGATCGATTAGATACATCACAGGAACAACGCTAATGCGTGTTGTTTCGTTTAAAACTATTTCCAGCTTCTGCTGCGTCCGAAAACGTCGTATCTCTCATCAGAGTTACTGGAGTCCATCGAAACGCCAAATAACATGATAGATAAGTAAGGATCGATTAGATACATCACAGGAACAACGCTAATGCGTGTTGTTTCGTTTAAAACTATTTCCAGCTTCTACTGCGTCCGAGAACTTTGTATCTCTCATCAGAGGTACTGGAGTCCGTCCAAACGTCAAATAACATGATAGATGAGTAAGGATCGATTAGATACATCACAGGAACAACGCTAATATGTGTTGTTTCGTTTAAAACTATTTCCAGCTTCTGCTGCGTCCGAAAACATCGCATCTCACATCAGAGTTACTGAAGTCCATCGAAACGTCAAATAACATGATAGATAAGTAAGGATCGATTAGATACAGCACAGGAACAACGCTAATACGTGTTGTTTCGTTTAAAACTATTTCTAACTCCTGCTGCGTCCAAAAACTTTGTATCTCACATCAGACTTACTGGAGTCCATCCAAACGTCAAATAACATGTTAGATAAGTAAGGATCGTTTAGATACATCACAGGAACAACGCTAATACGTGTTGTTTCGTTCAAAACTATTTCCAGCTTCTGCTGCGTCCGATAACTTTGTATCTCACATCAGAGTTACTGGAGTCCATCGAAACGCCAAATAACATGATAGATGAGTAAGGATCGATTAGATACATCACAGGAACAACGCTAATGCGTGTTGTTTCGTTTAAAACTATTTCCAGCTTCTGCTGCGTCCGAGAACTTCGTATCTCACGTCAGGGTTACTGGAGTCCATCCAAACGTCAAATAACATGATAGATAAGTAAGGATCGATTAGATACATCACAGGAACAACGCTAATGCGTGTTGTTTCGTTTAAAACTATTTCCAGCTTCTGCTGCGTCCGAAAATTTCGTTTCTCACATTAGAGTTACTGGAGTCCATCGAAACGTCAAATAACATGATAGATGAGTAAGGATCGATTAGATACATCACAGGAACAACGCTAATGCGTGTTGTCTCGTTTAAAACTATTTCCAGCTTCTGCTGCGTCCGAAAACGTCGTATCTCTCATCAGAGTTACTGGAGTCCGTCCAAACGTCAAATAACAGAATAGATGAGTAAGGATCGATTAGATACATCACAGGAAAGACGCTAATGCGTGTTGTTTCGTTTAAAACTATTTCCAGCTTCTGCTGCGTCCGAAAACGTCGTATCTCACATCAGAGCTACTGGAGTCCATCGAAACGCCAAATAACATGATAGATGAGTAAGGATCGATTAGATACAGCACAGGAACAACGCTAATACGTGTTGTTTCGTTTAAAACTATTTCCAGCTTCTGCTGCGTCCGAAAACGTCGCATCTCACATCAGAGTTACTGGAGTCCATCGAAACGTCAAATAACATGATAGATAAGTAAGGATCGATTAGATACAGCACAGGAACAACGCTAATACGTGTTGTTTCGTTTAAAACTATTTCTAACTCCTGCTGCGTCCAAAAACTTTGTATCTCACATCAGACTTACTGGAGTCCATCGAAACGTCAAATAACATGATAGATAAGTAAGGATCGATTAGATACATCACAGGAACAACGCTAATATGTGTTGTTTCGTTTAAAACTGTTTCCAGGTGCTGCTGCGTCCGAAAACGTCGTATATCACATCAGAGTTACTGGAGTCCATCCAAACGTCAAATAACATGTTAGATAAGTAAGGATCGTTTAGATACATCACAGGAACAACGCTAATACGTGTTGCTTGGTTCAAAACTATTTCCAGCTTCTGCTGCGTCCGATAACATTGTATCTCACATCAGAGTTACTGGAGTCCGTCCAAACGTCAAATAACAGGATAGATGAGTAAGGATCGATTAGATACAGCACAGGAACAACGCTAATACGTGTTGTTTCGTTCAAAACTATTTCCAGCTTCTGCTGCGTCCGATAACTTTGTATCTCACATCAGAGTTACTGGAGTCCGTCCAAACGTCAAATAACATGATAGATGAGTAAGGATCGATTAGATACATTACAGGAACAACGCTAATACGTGTTGTTTCGTTTAAAACTATTTCCAGCTTCTGCTGCGTCCGAAAACGTCGTATCTATCATCAGAGTTACTGGAGTCCATCGAAACGTCAAATAACATGATAGATAAGTAAGGATCGATTAGATACAGCACAGGAACAACGCTAATACGTGTTGTTTCGTTTAGAACTATTTCCAGCTCCTGCTGCGTCCAAAACTTTGTATCTCACATTAGACTTACTGGAGTCCATCCAAACGTCAAATAACATGTTAGATAAGTAAGGATCGTTTAGATACATCACAGGAACAACGCTAATACGTGTTGTTTCGTTCAAAACTATTTCCAGCTTCTGCTGCGTCCGATAACTTTGTATCTCACATCAGAGTTACTGGAGTCCATCGAAACGCCAAATAACATGATAGATGAGTAAGGATCGATTAGATACATCACAGGAACAACGCTAATGCGTGTTGTTTCGTTTAAAACTATTTCCAGCTTCTGCTGCGTCCGAAAACGTCGTATCTCTCATCAGAGTTACTGGAGTCCGTCCAAACGTCAAATAACAGGATAGATGAGTAAGGATCGATTAGATACATCACAGGAACAACGCTAATACGTGTTGTTTCGTTTAAAACTATTTCCAGCTTCTGCTGCGTCCGAAAACTTCGTATCTCACATCAGAGTTACTGGAGTCCATCGAAACGTCAAATAACATGATAGATAAGTAAGGATCGATTAGATACAGCACAGGAACAACGCTAATACGTGTTGTTTCGTTTAAAACTATTTCTAGCTCTTGCTGCGTCCAAGAACTTTGTATCTCACATCAGACTTACTGGAGTCCATCCAAACGTCAAATAACATGTTAGATAAGTAAGGATCGTTTAGATACATCACAGGAACAACGCTAATACGTGTTGTTTCGTTCAAAACTATTTCCAGCTTCTGCTGCGTCCGAAAACGTCGTATCTCACATCAGAGTTACTGGAGTTCGTCCAAACGTCAAATAACATGATAGATGAGTAAGGATCGATTAGATACATCACAGGAAAGACGCTAATGCGTGTTGTTTCGTTTAAAACTATTTCCAGCTTCTGCTGCGTCCGAAAACGTCGTATCTCACATCAGAGCTACTGGAGTCCATCGAAACGCCAAATAACATGATAGATGAGTAAGGATCGATTAGATACAGCACAGGAACAACGCTAATACGTGTTGTTTCGTTTAAAACTATTTCCAGCACCTGCTGCGTCCAAGAACGTCGTATCTCACATCAGAGCTACTGGAGTCCATCGAAACGCCAAATAACATGATAGATGAGTAAGGATCGATTAGATACATCACAGGAACAACGCTAATGCGTGTTGTTTCGTTTAAAACTATTTCCAGCTTCTGCTGCGTCCGAAAACGTCGTATCTCACATCAGAGTTACTGGAGTCCATCGAAACGTCAAATAACATGATAGATAAGTAAGGATCGATTAGATACAGCACAGGAACAACGCTAATACGTGTTGTTTCGTTTAAAACTATTTCTAGCTCTTGCTGCGTCCAAGAACTTTGTATCTCACATCAGACTTACTGGAGTCCATCCAAACGTCAAATAACATGTTAGATAAGTAAGGATCGTTTAGATACATCACAGGAACAACGCTAATGCGTGTTGTTTCGTTCAAAACTATTTCCAGCTTCTGCTGCGTCCGATAACTTTGTATCTCACATCAGAGTTACTGGAGTCCATCGAAACGCCAAATAACATGATAGATGAGTAAGGATCGATTAGATACATCACAGGAACAACGCTAATGCGTGTTGTTTCGTTTAAAACTATTTCCAGCTTCTGCTGCGTCCGAGAACTTCGTATCTCACGTCAGGGTTACTGGAGTCCATCCAAACGTCAAATAGCATGACAGATAAGTAAGGATCGATTAGATACATCACAGGAACAACGCTAATGCGTGTTGTTTCGTTTAAAACTATTTCCAGCTTCTGCTGCGTCCGAAAATTTCGTATCTCTCATCAGAGTTACTGGAGTCCGTCCAAACGTCAAATAACAGGATAGATGAGTAAGGATCGATTAGATACAGCACAGGAACAACGCTAATACGTGTTGTTTCGTTTAAAACTATTTCCAGCTTCTGCTGCGTCCGAAAACGTCGTATCTCACATCAGAGTTACTGGAGTCCATCGAAACGTGAAATAACATGATAGATAAGTAAGGATCGATTAGATACATCACAGGAACAACGCTAATGCGTGTTGTTTCGTTTAAAACTATTTCCAGCTTCTGCTGCGTCCGAAAACGTCGTATCTCACATCAGACTTACTGGAGTCCATGCAAACGGTAAATAACATGTTAGATAAGTAAGGATCGTTTAGATACATCACAGGAACAACGCTAATACGTGTTGTTTCGTTCAAAACTATTTCCAGCTTCTACTGCGTCCGAGAACTTTGTATCTCTCATCAGAGGTACTGGAGTCCATGGAAACGCCAAATAACATGATAGATGAGTAAGGATCGATTAGATACATCACAGGAACAACGCTAATGCGTGTTGTTTCGTTTAAAACTATTTCCAGCTTCTGCTGCGTCCGAGAACTTCGTATCTCACGTCAGGGTTACTGGAGTCCATCCAAACGTCAAATAACATGATAGATAAGTAAGGATCGATTAGATACATCACAGGAACAACGCTAATGCGTGTTGTTTCGTTTAAAACTATTTCCAGCTTCTGCTGCGTCCGAAAATTTCGTTTCTCACATTAGAGTTACTGGAGTCCATCGAAACGTCAAATAACAGGATAGATGAGTAAGGATCGATTAGATACATCACAGGAACAACGCTAATGCGTGTTGTTTCGTTTAAAACTATTTCCAGCTTCTGCTGCGTCCGAAAACGTCGTATCTCACATCAGACTTACTGGAGTCCATCCAAACGTCAAATAACATGATAGATAAGTAAGGATCGATTAGATACATCACAGGAACAACGCTAATACGTGTTGTTTCGTTCAAAACTATTTCCAGCTTCTACTGCGTCCGAGAACTTTGTATCTCTCATCAGAGGTACTGGAGTCCGTCCAAACGTCAAATAACATGATAGATGAGTAAGGATCGATTAGATACATCACAGGAACAACGCTAATAAGTGTTGTTTCGTTTAAAACTATTTCCAGCTTCTGCTGCGTCCGAAAACGTCGCATCTCACATCAGAGTTACTGGAGTCCATCGAAACGTCAAATAACATGATAGATAAGTAAGGATCGTTTAGATACATCACAGGAACAACGCTAATGCGTGTTGTTTCGTTTAAAACTATTTCTAGCTTCAGCTGCGTCCGAGAACTTCGTAACTCACATCAAAGTTACTGGAGTCCATCGAAACGCCAAATAACATGACAGATGAGTAAGGATCGATTAAATACATCACAGGAACAACGCTAATGCGTGTTGTTTCGCTTAAAACTATTTCCAGCTGCTGCTGCGTCTGAACATTTCGTATCTCACATCAGAGTTACTGGAGTCCATCCAAACGTCAAATAACATGATAGATGAGTAAGGATCGATTAGATACATCACAGGAACAACGCTAATACGTGTTGTTTCGTTTAAAACTATTTCCAGCTTCTCCTGCGTCCGAAAACGTCGTATCTCACATCAGAGTTACTTGAGTCCATCGAAACGTCAAATAACATGATAGATAAGTAAGGATCGATTAGATACAGCACAGGAACAACGCTAATACGTGTTGTTTCGTTTAAAACTATTTCTAGCTCCTGCTGCGTCCAAAAACTTTGTATCTCTCATCAGAGTTACTGGAGTCCGTCCAAACGTCAAATAACATGATATATGAGTAAGGATCGATTAGTTACATCACAGGAACAACGCTAATATGTGTTGTTTCCTTTAAAACTATTTCCAGCTGCTGCTGCGTCCGAACATTTCGTATCTCGCATCAGAGTTACTGGAGTCCATCCAAACGTCAAATAACATGAGAGATGAGTAAGGATCGATTAGATACATCACAGGAACAACGCTAATACGTGTTGTTTCGTTTAAAACTATTTCCAGCTTCTGCTGCGTCCGAAAACGTCGTATCTCACATCAGAGTTACTGGAGTCCATCGAAACGTCAAATAACATGATAGATAAGTAAGGATCGATTAGATACAGCACAGGAACAACGCTAATACGTGTTGTTTCGCTTAAAACTATTTCTAGCTCCTGCTGCGTCCAAAAACTTTGTAACTCACATCAGACTTACTGGAGTCCATCCAAACGTCAAATAACATGTTAGATAAGTAAGGATCGTTTAGATACATCACAGGAACAACGCTAATACGTGTTGTTTCGTTCAAAACTATTTCCAGCTTCTGCTGCGTCCGATAACATTGTATCTCACATCAGAGTTACTGGAGTCCGTCCAAACGTCAAATAACATGATAGATGAGTAAGGATCGATTAGATACATCACAGGAAAGACGCTAATGCGTGTTGTTTCGTTTAAAACTATTTCCAGCTTCTGCTGCGTCCGAAAACGTCGTATCTCACATCAGAGCTACTGGAGTCCATCGAAACGCCAAATAACATGATAGATGAGTAAGGATCGATTAGATACAGCACAGGAACAACGCTAATACGTGTTGTTTCGTTTAAAACTATTTCCAGCTCCTGCTGCGTCCAAAAACGTCGTATCTCACATCAGAGCTACTGGAGTCCATCCAAACGTCAAATAACATGTTAGATAAGTAAGGATCGTTTAGATACATCACAGGAACAACGCTAATACGTGTTGTTTCGTTCAAAACTATTTCCAGCTTCTGCTGCGTCCGATAACTTTGTATCTCACATCAGACTTACTGGAGTCCATCCAAACGTCAAATAACATGTTAGATAAGTAAGGATCGTTTAGATACATCACAGGAACAACGCTAATACGTGTTGTTTCGTTCAAAACTATTTCCAGCTTCTGCTGCGTCCGATAACATTGTATCTCACATCAGAGTTACTGGAGTCCGTCCAAACGTCAAATAACATGATAGATGAGTAAGGATCGATTAGATACATCACAGGAAAGACGCTAATGCGTGTTGTTTCGTTTAAAACTATTTCCAGCTTCTGCTGCGTCCGAAAACGTCGTATCTCACATCAGAGCTACTGGAGTCCATCGAAACGCCAAATAACATGATAGATGAGTAAGGATCGATTAGATACAGCACAGGAACAACGCTAATACGTGTTGTTTCGTTTAAAACTATTTCCAGCTCCTGCTAAGTCCAAAAACGTCGTATCTCACATCAGAGCTACTGGAGTCCATCCAAACGTCAAATAACATGAGAGATGAGTAAGGATCGATTAGATACAGCACAGGAACAACGCTAATACGTGTTGTTTCGTTTAAAACTATTTCCAGCTCCTGCTGCGTCCGAAAACGTCGTATCTCACATCAGACTTACTGGAGTCCATGCAAACGGCAAATAACATGTTAGATAAGTAAGGATCGTTTAGATACATCACAGGAACAACGCTAATACGTGTTGTTTCGTTCAAAACTATTTCCAGCTTCTACTGCGTCCGAGAACTTTGTATCTCTCATCAGAGGTACTGGAGTCCGTCCAAACGTCAAATAACATGATAGATGAGTAAGGATCGATTAGATACATCACAGGAACAACGCTAATACGTGTTGTTTCGTTTAAAACTATTTCCAGCTTCTGCTGCGTCCGAAAACGTCGCATCTCACATCAGAGTTACTGGAGTCCATCGAAACGTCAAATAACATGATAGATAAGTAAGGATCGATTAGATACAGCACAGGAACAACGCTAATACGTGTTGTTTCTTTTAAAACTATTTCTAACTCCTGCTGCGTCCAAAAACTTTGTATCTCACATCAGACTTACTTTAGTCCATCCAAACGTCAAATAACATGTTAGATAAGTAAGGATCGTTTAGATACATCACAGGAACAAGGCTAATACGTGTTGTTTCGTTCAAAACTATTTCCAGCTTCTGCTGCGTCCGATAACTTTGTATCTCACATCAGAGTTACTGGAGTCCATCGAAACGCCAAATAACATGATAGATGAGTAAGGATCGATTAGATACATCACAGGAACAACGCTAATGCGTGCTGTTTCGTTTAAAACTATTTCCAGCTCCTGCTGCGTCCAAAAACTTTGTATCTCACATCAGACTTACTGGAGTCCATCCAAACGTCAAATAACATGATAGATAAGTAAGGATCGATTAGATACATCACAGGAACAACGCTAATGCGTGTTGTTTCGTTTAAAACTATTTCCAGCTTCTGCTGTGTCCGAAAATCTCGTATCTCACATCATAGTTACTGGAGTCCATCGAAACGTCAAATAACATGATAGATGAGTAAGGATCGATTAGATACAGCACAGGAACAACGCTAATACGTGTTGTTTCGTTTAAAACTATTTCCAGCTCCTGCTGCGTCCAAAAACGTCGTATCTCACATCAGAGCTACTGGAGTCCATCCAAACGTCAAATAACATGAGAGATGAGTAAGGATCGATTAGATACAGCACAGGAACAACGCTAATACGTGTTGTTTCGTTTAAAACTATTTCCAGCTCCTGCTGCGTCCGAAAACGTCGTATCTCACATCAGACTTACTTTAGTCCATCCAAACGTCAAATAACATGTTAGATAAGTAAGGATCGTTTAGATACATCACAGGAACAAGGCTAATACGTGTTGTTTCGTTCAAAACTATTTCCAGCTTCTGCTGCGTCCGATAACTTTGTATCTCACATCAGAGTTACTGGAGTCCATCGAAACGCCAAATAACATGATAGATGAGTAAGGATCGATTAGATACATCACAGGAACAACGCTAATGCGTGCTGTTTCGTTTAAAACTATTTCCAGCTCCTGCTGCGTCCAAAAACTTTGTATCTCACATCAGACTTACTGGAGTCCATCCAAACGTCAAATAACATGATAGATAAGTAAGGATCGATTAGATACATCACAGGAACAACGCTAATGCGTGTTGTTTCGTTTAAAACTATTTCTAGCTTCAGCTGCGTCCGAGAACTTCGTAACTCACATCAAAGTTACTGGAGTCCATCGAAACGCCAAATAACATGACAGATGAGTAAGGATCGATTAGATACATCACAGGAACAACGCTAATGCGTGTTGTTTCGTTTAAAACTATTTCCAGCTTCTGCTGTGTCCGAAAATCTCGTATCTCACATCATAGTTACTGGAGTCCATCGAAACGTCAAATAACATGATAGATAAGTAAGGATCGAGTAGATACATCACAGGAACAACGCTAATACGTGTTGTTTCGTTTAAAACTATTTCCAGCTTCTGCTGCGTCCGAAAACGTCGTATCTCTCATCAGAGTTACTGGAGTCCATCGAAACGTCAAATAACATGATAGATAAGTAAGGATCGATTAGATACAGCACAGGAACAACGCTAATACGTGTTGTTTCGTTTAAAACTATTTCCAGCTCCTGCTGCGTCCAAAGACTTTGTATCTCACATCAGACTTACTGGAGTCCATCCAAACGTCAAATAACATGTTAGATAAGTAAGGATCGTTTAGATACATCACAGGAACAACGCTAATACGTGTTGTTTCGTTTAAAACTATTTCCAGCTTCTGCTGCGTCCGAAAACGTCGTATCTCACATCAGACTTACTGGAGTCCATCCAAACGTCAAATAACATGATAGATAAGTAAGGATCGATTAGATACATCACAGGAACAACGCTAATGCGTGTTGTTTCGTTTAAAACTATTTCCAGCTTCTGCTGCGTCCGAAAACGTCGTATCTCACATCAGACTTACTGGAGTCCATGCAAACGGCAAATAACATGTTAGATAAGTAAGGATCGTTTAGATACATCACAGGAACAACGCTAATACGTGTTGTTTCGTTCAAAACTATTTCCAGCTTCTACTGCGTCCGAGAACTTTGTATCTCTCATCAGAGGTACTGGAGTCCGTCCAAACGTCAAATAACATGATAGATGAGTAAGGATCGATTAGATACATCACAGGAACAACGCTAATACGTGTTGTTTCGTTTAAAACTATTTCCAGCTTCTGCTGCGTCCGAGAACTTCGTATCTCACGTCAGGGTTACTGGAGTCCATCCAAACGTCAAATAACATGATAGATAAGTGAGGATCGATTAGATACATCACAGGAACAACGCTAATGCGTGTTGTTTCGTTTAAAACTATTTCCAGCTTCTGCTGCGACCGAAAATTTCGTTTCTCACATTAGAGTTACTGGAGTCCATCGAAACGTCAAATAACACGATAGATGAGTAAGGATCGATTAGATACATCACAGGAACAACGCTAATGCGTGTTGTTTCGTTTAAAACTATTTCCAGCTTCTGCTGCGTCCGAAAACGTCGTATCTCACATCAGACTTACTGGAGTCCATGCAAACGGCAAATAACATGTTAGATAAGTAAGGATCGTTTAGATACATCACAGGAACAACGCTGATACGTGTTGTTTCGTTCAAAACTATTTCCAGCTTCTACTGCGTCCGAGAACTTTGTATCTCTCATCAGAGGTACTGGAGTCCGTCCAAACGTCAAATAACATGATAGATGAGTAAGGATCGATTAGATACATCACAGGAACAACGCTAATACGTGTTGTTTCGTTTAAAACTATTTCCAGCTTCTGCTGCGTCCGAAAACGTCGTATCTCACATCAGACTTACTGGAGTCCATGCAAACGGCAAATAACATGTTAGATAAGTAAGGATCGATTAGATACATCACAGGAACAACGCTAATACGTGTTGTTTCGTTTAAAACTATTTCTAGCTCCTGCTGCGTCCTAAAACTTGGTAACTCACATCAGACTTACTGGAGTCCATCCGAACGTCAAATAACATGTTAGATAAGTAAGGATCGTTTAGATACATCACAGGAACAACGCTAATACGTGTTGTTTCGTTCAAAACTATTTCCAGCTTCTGCTGCGTCCGATAACTTTGTATCTCACATCAGAGTTACTGGAGTCCGTCCAAACGTCAAATAACATGATAGATGAGTAAGGATCGTTTAGATACATTACAGGAACAACGCTAATACGTGTTGTTTCGTTTAAAACTATTTCTAGCTCCTGCTGCGTCCAAAAACTTTGTATCTCACATCAGACTTACTGGAGTCCATCCAAACGTCAAATAACATGTTAGATAAGTAAGGATCGTTTAGATACATCACAGGAACAACGCTAATACGTGTTGTTTCGATCAAAACTATTTCCAGCTTCTGCTGCGTCCGATAACATTGTATCTCACATCAGAGTTACTAGAGTCCGTCCAAACGTCAAATAACATGATAGATGAGTAAGGATCGATTAGATACATCACAGGAAAGACGCTAATGCGTGTTGTTTCGTTTAAAACTATTTCCAGCTTCTGCTGCGTCCGAAAATGTCGTATCTCACATCAGAGCTACTGGAGTCCATCGAAACGCCAAATAACATGATAGATGAGTAAGGATCGATTAGATACAGCACAGGAACAACGCTAATACGTGTTGTTTCGTTTAAAACTATTTCCAGCTCCTGCTGCGTCCAAAAACTTTGTATCTCACATCAGACTTACTGGAGTCCATCCAAACGTCAAATAACATGTTAGATAAGTAAGGATCGTTTAGATACATCACAGGAACAACGCTAATACGTGTTGTTTCGTTCAAAACTATTTCCAGCTTCTGCTGCGTCCGATAACTTTGTATCTTACATCAGAGTTACTGGAGTCCATCGAAACGCCAAATAACATGATAGATGAGTAAGGATCGATTAGATACATCACAGGAACAACGCTAATGCGTGTTGTTTCGTTTAAAACTATTTCCAGCTTCTGCTGCGTCCGAGAACTTCGTATCTCACGTCAGGGTTACTGGAGTCCATCCAAACGTCAAATAACATGATAGATAAGTGAGGATCGATTAGATACATCACAGGAACAACGCTAATGCGTGTTGTTTCGTTTAAAACTATTTCCAGCTTCTGCTGCGACCGAAAATTTCGTTTCACACATTAGAGTTACTGGAGTCCATCGAAACGTCAAATAACATGATAGATGAGTAAGGATCGATTAGATACATCACAGGAACAACGCTAATGCGTGTTGTCTCGTTTAAAACTATTTCCAGCTTCTGCTGCGTCCGAAAACGTCGTATCTCGCATCAGAGTTACTGGAGTCCGTCCAAACGTCAAATAACAGGATAGATGAGTAAGGATCGATTAGATACATCACAGGAACAACGCTAATACGTGTTGTTTCGTTTAAAACTATTTCCAGCTTCTGCTGCGTCCGAAAACGTCGTATCTCACATCAGAGTTACTGGAGTCCGTCCAAACGTCAAATAACATGATAGATGAGCAAGGATCGATTAGATACATTACAGGAACAACGCTAATATGTGTTGTTTCGTTTAAAACTATTTCCAGCTTCTGCTGCGTCCGAAAACGTCGTATCTCACATCAGAGCTACTGGAGTCCATCGAAACGCCAAATAACATGATAGATGAGTAAGGATCGATTAGATACAGCACAGGAACAACGCTAATACGTGTTGTTTCGTTTAAAACTATTTCCAGCTCCTGCTGCGTCCGAAAACGTCGTATCTCACATCAGACTTACTGGAGTCCATGCAAACGGCAAATAACATGTTAGATAAGTAAGGATCGTTTAGATACATCACAGGAACAACGCTAATACGTGTTGTTTCGTTCAAAACTATTTCCAGCTTCTACTGCGTCCGAGAACGTCGCATCTCACATCAGAGTTACTGGAGTCCATCGAAACGTCAAATAACATGATAGATAAGTAAGGATCGATTAGATACAGCACAGGAACAACGCTAATACGTGTTGTTTCTTTTAAAACTATTTCTAACTCCTGCTGCGTCCAAAAACTTTGTATCTCACATCAGACTTACTTTAGTCCATCCAAACGTCAAATAACATGTTAGATAAGTAAGGATCGTTTAGATACATCACAGGAACAAGGCTAATACGTGTTGTTTCGTTCAAAACTATTTCCAGCTTCTGCTGCGTCCGATAACTTTGTATCTCACATCAGAGATACTGGAGTCCATCGAAACGCCAAATAACATGATAGATGAGTAAGGATCGATTAGATGCATCACAGGAACAACGCTAATGCGTGCTGTTTCGTTTAAAACTATTTCCAGCTCCTGCTGCGTCCAAAAACTTTGTATCTCACATCAGACTTACTGGAGTCCATCCAAACGTCAAATAACATGATAGATAAGTAAGGATCGATTAGATACATCACAGGAACAACGCTAATGCGTGTTGTTTCGTTTAAAACTATTTCCAGCTTCTGCTGCGTCCGAAAACGTCGTATCTCTCATCAGAGGTACTGGAGTCCATCGAAACGTCAAATAACATGATAGATAAGTAAGGATCGATTAGATACATCACAGGAACAACGCTAATACGTGTTGTTTCGTTTAAAACTATTTCCAGCTTCTGCTGCGTCCGAAAACGTCGTATCTCTCATCAGAGGTACTGGAGTCCATCGAAACGTCAAATAACATGATAGATAAGTAAGGATCGATTAGATACAGCACAGGAACAACGGTAATACGTGTTGTTTCGTTTAAAACTATTTCCAGCTCCTGCTGCGTCCAAAGACTTTGTATCTCACATCAGACTTACTGGAGTCCATCCAAACGACAAATAACATGATAGATGAGTAAGGATCGATTAGATACAGCACAGGAACAACGCTAATACGTGTTGTTTCGTTCAAATCTATTTCCAGCTTCTGCTGCGCCCGAAATCTTTGTATCTCTCATCAGAGTTACTGGAGTCCATCCAAACGTCAAATAACATGATAGATGAGTAAGGATCGATTAGATACAGCACAGGAACAACGCTAATACGTGTTGTTTCGTTCAAAACTATTTCCAGCTTCTGCTGCGTCCGATAACTTTGTATCTCACATCAGAGTTACTGGAGACCGTCCAAACGTCAAATAACATGATAGATGAGTAAGGATCGATTAGATACATCACAGGAACAACGCTAATATGTGTTGTTTCGTTTAAAACTGTTTCCAGGTGCTGCTGCGTCCGAAAACGTCGTATATCACATCAGAGTTACTGGAGTCCATCCAAACGTCAAATAACATGTTAGATAAGTAAGGATCGTTTAGATACATCACAGGAACAACGCTAATACGTGTTGTTTCGTTCAAAACTATTTCCAGCTTCTGCTGCGTCCGATAACTTTGTATCTCACATCAGAGTTACTGGAGTCCGTCCAAACGTCAAATAACATGATAGATGAGTAAGGATCGATTAGATACAGCACAGGAACAACGCTAATACGTATTGTTTCGTTTAAAACTATTTCCAGCTCCTGCTGCGTCCAAAGACTTTGTATCTCACATCAGACTTACTGGAGTCCATCCTAACGTCAAATAACATGTTAGATAAGTAAGGATCGTTTAGATACATCACAGGAACAACGCTAATACGTGTTGTTTTGTTTAAAACTATTTCCAGCTTCTGCTGCGTCCGAAAACGTCGTATCTCTCATCAGAGTTACTGGAGTCCATCGAAACGTCAAATAACATGATAGATGAGTAAGGATCGATTAGATACATCACAGGAACAACGCTAATGCGTGTTGTTTCGTTTAAAACTATTTCCAGCTTCTGCTGCGCCCGAAATCTTTGTATCTCTCATCAGAGTTACTGGAGTCCATCCAAACGTCAAATAACACGATAGATGAGTAAGGATCGATTAGATACAGCACAGGAACAACGCTAATACGTGTTGTTTCGTTCAAAACTATTTCCAGCTTCTGCTGCGTCCGATAACTTTGTATCTCACATCAGAGTTACTGGAGACCGTCCAAACGTCAAATAACATGATAGATGAGTAAGGATCGATTAGATACATCACAGGAACAACGCTAATATGTGTTGTTTCGTTTAAAACTGTTTCCAGGTGCTGCTGCGTCCGAAAACGTCGTATATCACATCAGAGTTACTGGAGTCCATCCAAACGTCAAATAACATGTTAGATAAGTAAGGATCGTTTAGATACATCACAGGAACAACGCTAATACGTGTTGTTTCGTTCAAAACTATTTCCAGCTTCTGCTGCGTCCGATAACATTGTATCTCACATCAGAGTTACTGGAGTCCGTCCAAACGTCAAATAACATGATAGATGAGTAAGGATCGATTAGATACATCACAGGAAAGACGCTAATGCGTGTTGTTTCGTTTAAAACTTTTTCCAGCTTCTGCTGCGTCCGAAAACGTCATATCTCACATCAGAGCTACTGCAGTCCATCCAAACGTCAAATAACATGATAGATAAGTAAGGATCGATTAGATACATCACAGGAACAACGCTAATGCGTGTTGTTTCGTTTAAAACTATTTCCAGCTTCTGCTGCGTCCGAAAACATCGTATCTCACATCAGACTTACTGGAGTCCATGCAAACGGCAAATAACATGTTAGATAAGTAAGGATCGTTTAGATACATCACAGGAACAACGCTAATACGTGTTGTTTCGTTCAAAACTATTTCCAGCTTCTACTGCGTCCGAGAACTTTGTATCTCTGGAGACCGTCCAAACGTCAAATAACATGATAGATGAGTAAGGATCGATTAGATACATCACAGGAACAACGCTAATACGTGTTGTTTCGTTTAAAACTATTTCCAGCTCCTGCTGCGTCCAAGAACGTCGTATCTCACATCAGAGCTACTGGAGTCCATCGAAACGCCAAATAACATGATAGATGAGTAAGGATCGATTAGATACATCACAGGAACAACGCTAATGCGTGTTGTTTCGTTTAAAACTATTTCCAGCTTCTGCTGCGTCCGAAAACGTCGTATCTCACATCAGACTTACTGGAGTCCATCCAAACGTCAAATAACATGATAGATAAGTAAGGATCGATTAGATCCATCACAGGAACAACGCTAATGCGTGTTGTTTCGTTTAAAACTATTTCCAGCTTCTGCTGCGTCCGAAAACATCGTATCTCACATCAGACTTACTGGAGTCCATGCAAACGGCAAATAACATGTTAGATAAGTAAGGATCGTTTAGATACATCACAGGAACAACGCTAATACGTGTTGTTTCGTTCAAAACTATTTCCAGCTTCTACTGCGTCCGAGAACTTTGTATCTCTCATCAGAGGTACTGGAGTCCGTCCAAACGTCAAATAACATGATAGATGAGTAAGGATCGATTAGATACATCACAGGAACAACGCTAATACGTGTTGTTTCGTTTAAAACTATTTCCAGCTTCTGCTGCGTCCGAAAACGTCGCATCTCACATCAGAGTTACTGGAGTCCATCGAAACGTCAAATAACATGATAGATAAGTAAGGATCGATTAGATACAGCACAGGAACAACGCTAATACGTGTTGTTTCGTTTAAAACTATTTCCAGCTCCTGCTGCGTCCGATAACTTTGTATCTCACATCAGAGTTACTGGAGTCCATCGAAACGCCAAATAACATGATAGATGAGTAAGGATCGGTTAGATACATCACAGGAACAACGCTAATACGTGTTGTTTCGTTTAAAACTATTTCTAACTCCTGCTGCGTCCAAAAACTTTGTATCTCACATCAGACTTACTGGAGTCCATCCAAACGTCAAATAACATGTTAGATAAGTAAGGGTCGTTTAGATACATCACAGGAACAACGCTAATACGTGTTGTTTCGTTCAAAACTATTTCCAGCTTCTGCTGCGTCCGATAACTTTGTATCTCACATCAGAGTTACTGGAGTCCATCGAAACGCCAAATAACATGATAGATGAGTAAGGATCGATTAGATACATCACAGGAACAACGCTAATGCGTGTTGTTTCGTTTAAAACTATTTCCAGCTTCTGCTGCGTCCGAGAACTTCGTATCTCACGTCAGGGTTACTGGAGTCCATCCAAACGTCAAATAACATGATAGATAAGTAAGGATCGATTAGATACATCACAGGAACAACGCTAATGCGTGTTGTTTCGTTTAAAACTATTTCCAGCTTCTGCTGCGTCCGAAAATTTCGTTTCTCACATTAGAGTTACTGGAGTCCATCGAAACGTCAAATAACATGATAGATGAGTAAGGATCGATTAGATACATCACAGGAACAACGCTAATGCGTGTTGTCTCGTTTAAAACTATTTCCAGCTTCTGCTGCGTCCGAAAACGTCGTATCTCTCATCAGAGTTACTGGAGTCCGTCCAAACGTCAAATAACAGAATAGATGAGTAAGGATCGATTAGATACATCACAGGAAAGACGCTAATGCGTGTTGTTTCGTTTAAAACTATTTCCAGCTTCTGCTGCGTCCGAAAACGTCGTATCTCACATCAGAGCTACTGGAGTCCATCGAAACGCCAAATAACATGATAGATGAGTAAGGATCGATTAGATACAGCACAGGAACAACGCTAATACGTGTTGTTTCGTTTAAAACTATTTCCAGCTCCTGCTGCGTCCAAGAACGTCGTATCTCACATCAGAGTTACTGGAGTCCATCGAAACGTCAAATAACATGATAGATAAGTAAGGATCGATTAGATACAGCACAGGAACAACGCTAATACGTGTTGTTTCGTTTAAAACTATTTCTAGCTCTTGCTGCGTCCAAGAAATTTGTATCTCACATCAGACTTACTGGAGTCCATCCAAACGTCAAATAACATGTTAGATAAGTAAGGATCGTTTAGATACATCACAGGAACAACGCTAATACGTGTTGTTTCGTTCAAAACTATTTCCAGCTTCTGCTGCGTCCGATAACTTTGTATCTCACATCAGAGTTACTGGAGTCCATCGAAACGCCAAATAACATGATAGATGAGTAAGGATCGATTAGATACATCACAGGAACAACGCTAATGCGTGTTGTTTCGTTTAAAACTATTTCCAGCTTCTGCTGCGTCCGAAAACGTCGTATCTCTCATCAGAGTTACTGGAGTCCATCGAAACGCCAAATAACATGATAGATAAGTAAGGATCGATTAGATACATCACAGGAACAACGCTAATGCGTGTTGTTTCGTTTAAAACTATTTCCAGCTTCTACTGCGTCCGAGAACTTTGTATCTCTCATCAGAGGTACTGGAGTCCGTCCAAACGTCAAATATCATGATAGATGAGTAAGGATCGATTAGATACATCACAGGAACAACGCTAATATGTGTTGTTTCGTTTAAAACTATTTCCAGCTTCTGCTGCGTCCGAAAACATCGCATCTCACATCAGAGTTACTGAAGTCCATCGAAACGTCAAATAACATGATAGATAAGTAAGGATCGATTAGATACAGCACAGGAACAACGCTAATACGTGTTGTTTCGTTTAAAACTATTTCTAACTCCTGCTGCGTCCAAAAACTTTGTATCTCACATCAGACTTACTGGAGTCCATCCAAACGTCAAATAACATGTTAGATAAGTAAGGATCGTTTAGATACATCACAGGAACAACGCTAATACGTGTTGTTTCGTTCAAAACTATTTCCAGCTTCTGCTGCGTCCGATAACTTTGTATCTCACATCAGAGTTACTGGAGTCCATCGAAACGCCAAATAACATGATAGATGAGTAAGGATCGATTAGATACATCACAGGAACAACGCTAATGCGTGTTGTTTCGTTTAAAACTATTTCCAGCTTCTGCTGCGTCCGAGAACTTCGTATCTCACGTCAGGGTTACTGGAGTCCATCCAAACGTCAAATAACATGATAGATAAGTAAGGATCGATTAGATACATCACAGGAACAACGCTAATGCGTGTTGTTTCGTTTAAAACTATTTCCAGCTTCTGCTGCGTCCGAAAATTTCGTTTCTCACATTAGAGTTACTGGAGTCCATCGAAACGTCAAATAACATGATAGATGAGTAAGGATCGATTAGATACATCACAGGAACAACGCTAATGCGTGTTGTCTCGTTTAAAACTATTTCCAGCTTCTGCTGCGTCCGAAAACGTCGTATCTCTCATCAGAGTTACTGGAGTCCGTCCAAACGTCAAATAACAGAATAGATGAGTAAGGATCGATTAGATACATCACAGGAAAGACGCTAATGCGTGTTGTTTCGTTTAAAACTATTTCCAGCTTCTGCTGCGTCCGAAAACGTCGTATCTCACATCAGAGCTACTGGAGTCCATCGAAACGCCAAATAACATGATAGATGAGTAAGGATCGATTAGATACAGCACAGGAACAACGCTAATACGTGTTGTTTCGTTTAAAACTATTTCCAGCTTCTGCTGCGTCCGAAAACGTCGCATCTCACATCAGAGTTACTGGAGTCCATCGAAACGTCAAATAACATGATAGATAAGTAAGGATCGATTAGATACAGCACAGGAACAACGCTAATACGTGTTGTTTCGTTTAAAACTATTTCTAACTCCTGCTGCGTCCAAAAACTTTGTATCTCACATCAGACTTACTGGAGTCCATCGAAACGTCAAATAACATGATAGATAAGTAAGGATCGATTAGATACATCACAGGAACAACGCTAATATGTGTTGTTTCGTTTAAAACTGTTTCCAGGTGCTGCTGCGTCCGAAAACGTCGTATATCACATCAGAGTTACTGGAGTCCATCCAAACGTCAAATAACATGTTAGATAAGTAAGGATCGTTTAGATACATCACAGGAACAACGCTAATACGTGTTGCTTGGTTCAAAACTATTTCCAGCTTCTGCTGCGTCCGATAACATTGTATCTCACATCAGAGTTACTGGAGTCCGTCCAAACGTCAAATAACAGGATAGATGAGTAAGGATCGATTAGATACAGCACAGGAACAACGCTAATACGTGTTGTTTCGTTCAAAACTATTTCCAGCTTCTGCTGCGTCCGATAACTTTGTATCTCACATCAGAGTTACTGGAGTCCGTCCAAACGTCAAATAACATGATAGATGAGTAAGGATCGATTAGATACATTACAGGAACAACGCTAATACGTGTTGTTTCGTTTAAAACTATTTCCAGCTTCTGCTGCGTCCGAAAACGTCGTATCTATCATCAGAGTTACTGGAGTCCATCGAAACGTCAAATAACATGATAGATAAGTAAGGATCGATTAGATACAGCACAGGAACAACGCTAATACGTGTTGTTTCGTTTAGAACTATTTCCAGCTCCTGCTGCGTCCAAAACTTTGTATCTCACATTAGACTTACTGGAGTCCATCCAAACGTCAAATAACATGTTAGATAAGTAAGGATCGTTTAGATACATCACAGGAACAACGCTAATACGTGTTGTTTCGTTCAAAACTATTTCCAGCTTCTGCTGCGTCCGATAACTTTGTATCTCACATCAGAGTTACTGGAGTCCATCGAAACGCCAAATAACATGATAGATGAGTAAGGATCGATTAGATACATCACAGGAACAACGCTAATGCGTGTTGTTTCGTTTAAAACTATTTCCAGCTTCTGCTGCGTCCGAAAACGTCGTATCTCTCATCAGAGTTACTGGAGTCCGTCCAAACGTCAAATAACAGGATAGATGAGTAAGGATCGATTAGATACATCACAGGAACAACGCTAATACGTGTTGTTTCGTTTAAAACTATTTCCAGCTTCTGCTGCGTCCGAAAACTTCGTATCTCACATCAGAGTTACTGGAGTCCATCGAAACGTCAAATAACATGATAGATAAGTAAGGATCGATTAGATACAGCACAGGAACAACGCTAATACGTGTTGTTTCGTTTAAAACTATTTCTAGCTCTTGCTGCGTCCAAGAACTTTGTATCTCACATCAGACTTACTGGAGTCCATCCAAACGTCAAATAACATGTTAGATAAGTAAGGATCGTTTAGATACATCACAGGAACAACGCTAATACGTGTTGTTTCGTTCAAAACTATTTCCAGCTTCTGCTGCGTCCGAAAACGTCGTATCTCACATCAGAGTTACTGGAGTTCGTCCAAACGTCAAATAACATGATAGATGAGTAAGGATCGATTAGATACATCACAGGAAAGACGCTAATGCGTGTTGTTTCGTTTAAAACTATTTCCAGCTTCTGCTGCGTCCGAAAACGTCGTATCTCACATCAGAGCTACTGGAGTCCATCGAAACGCCAAATAACATGATAGATGAGTAAGGATCGATTAGATACAGCACAGGAACAACGCTAATACGTGTTGTTTCGTTTAAAACTATTTCCAGCACCTGCTGCGTCCAAGAACGTCGTATCTCACATCAGAGCTACTGGAGTCCATCGAAACGCCAAATAACATGATAGATGAGTAAGGATCGATTAGATACATCACAGGAACAACGCTAATGCGTGTTGTTTCGTTTAAAACTATTTCCAGCTTCTGCTGCGTCCGAAAACGTCGTATCTCACATCAGAGTTACTGGAGTCCATCGAAACGTCAAATAACATGATAGATAAGTAAGGATCGATTAGATACAGCACAGGAACAACGCTAATACGTGTTGTTTCGTTTAAAACTATTTCTAGCTCTTGCTGCGTCCAAGAACTTTGTATCTCACATCAGACTTACTGGAGTCCATCCAAACGTCAAATAACATGTTAGATAAGTAAGGATCGTTTAGATACATCACAGGAACAACGCTAATGCGTGTTGTTTCGTTCAAAACTATTTCCAGCTTCTGCTGCGTCCGATAACTTTGTATCTCACATCAGAGTTACTGGAGTCCATCGAAACGCCAAATAACATGATAGATGAGTAAGGATCGATTAGATACATCACAGGAACAACGCTAATGCGTGTTGTTTCGTTTAAAACTATTTCCAGCTTCTGCTGCGTCCGAGAACTTCGTATCTCACGTCAGGGTTACTGGAGTCCATCCAAACGTCAAATAGCATGACAGATAAGTAAGGATCGATTAGATACATCACAGGAACAACGCTAATGCGTGTTGTTTCGTTTAAAACTATTTCCAGCTTCTGCTGCGTCCGAAAATTTCGTATCTCTCATCAGAGTTACTGGAGTCCGTCCAAACGTCAAATAACAGGATAGATGAGTAAGGATCGATTAGATACAGCACAGGAACAACGCTAATACGTGTTGTTTCGTTTAAAACTATTTCCAGCTTCTGCTGCGTCCGAAAACGTCGTATCTCACATCAGAGTTACTGGAGTCCATCGAAACGTGAAATAACATGATAGATAAGTAAGGATCGATTAGATACATCACAGGAACAACGCTAATGCGTGTTGTTTCGTTTAAAACTATTTCCAGCTTCTGCTGCGTCCGAAAACGTCGTATCTCACATCAGACTTACTGGAGTCCATGCAAACGGTAAATAACATGTTAGATAAGTAAGGATCGTTTAGATACATCACAGGAACAACGCTAATACGTGTTGTTTCGTTCAAAACTATTTCCAGCTTCTACTGCGTCCGAGAACTTTGTATCTCTCATCAGAGGTACTGGAGTCCATGGAAACGCCAAATAACATGATAGATGAGTAAGGATCGATTAGATACATCACAGGAACAACGCTAATGCGTGTTGTTTCGTTTAAAACTATTTCCAGCTTCTGCTGCGTCCGAGAACTTCGTATCTCACGTCAGGGTTACTGGAGTCCATCCAAACGTCAAATAACATGATAGATAAGTAAGGATCGATTAGATACATCACAGGAACAACGCTAATGCGTGTTGTTTCGTTTAAAACTATTTCCAGCTTCTGCTGCGTCCGAAAATTTCGTTTCTCACATTAGAGTTACTGGAGTCCATCGAAACGTCAAATAACAGGATAGATGAGTAAGGATCGATTAGATACATCACAGGAACAACGCTAATGCGTGTTGTTTCGTTTAAAACTATTTCCAGCTTCTGCTGCGTCCGAAAACGTCGTATCTCACATCAGACTTACTGGAGTCCATCCAAACGTCAAATAACATGATAGATAAGTAAGGATCGATTAGATACATCACAGGAACAACGCTAATACGTGTTGTTTCGTTCAAAACTATTTCCAGCTTCTACTGCGTCCGAGAACTTTGTATCTCTCATCAGAGGTACTGGAGTCCGTCCAAACGTCAAATAACATGATAGATGAGTAAGGATCGATTAGATACATCACAGGAACAACGCTAATAAGTGTTGTTTCGTTTAAAACTATTTCCAGCTTCTGCTGCGTCCGAAAACGTCGCATCTCACATCAGAGTTACTGGAGTCCATCGAAACGTCAAATAACATGATAGATAAGTAAGGATCGATTAGATACAGCACAGGAACAACGCTAATACGTGTTGTTTCGTTTAAAACTATTTCCAGCTCCTGCTGCGTCCAAAGACTTTGTATCTCACATCAGACTTACTGGAGTCCATCCAAACGTCAAATAACATGTTAGATAAGTAAGGATCGTTTAGATACATCACAGGAACAACGCTAATGCGTGTTGTTTCGTTCAAATCTATTTCCAGCTTCTGCTGCGCCCGAAATCTTTGTATCTCTCATCAGAGTTACTGGAGTCCATCCAAACGTCAAATAACATGATAGATGAGTAAGGATCGATTAGATACATCACAGGAACAACGCTAATACGTGTTGTTTCGTTTAAAACTATTTTCAGCTTCTGCTGCGTCCGAAAACGTCGTATCTCACATCAGAGTTACTGGAGTCCATCGAAACGTCAAATAACATGATAGATAAGTAACGATCGATTAGATACAGCACAGGAACAACGCTAATACGTGTTGTTTCGTTCAAAACTATTTCCAGCTTCTGCTGCGTCCGATAACTTTGTATCTCACATCAGAGTTACTGGAGACCGTCCAAACGTCAAATAACATGATAGATGAGTAAGGATCGATTAGATACATCACAGGAACAACGTTAATATGTGTTGTTTCGTTTAAAACTGTTTCCAGGTGCTGCTGCGTCCGAAAACGTCGTATATCACATCAGAGTTACTGGAGTCCATCCAAACGTCAAATAACATGTTAGATAAGTAAGGATCGTTTAGATACATCACAGGAACAACGCTAATACGTGTTGTTTGGTTCAAAACTATTTCCAGCTTCTGCTGCGTCCGATAACATTGTATCTCACATCAGAGTTACTGGAGTCCGTCCAAACGTCAAATAACAGGATAGATGAGTAAGGATCGATTAGATACAGCACAGGAACAACGCTGATACGTGTTGTTTCGTTTAAAACTATTTCTAGCTCCTGCTGCGTCCAAAAACTTTGTAACTCACATCAGACTTACTGGAGTCCATCCAAACGTCAAATAACATGTTAGATAAGTAAGGATCGTTTAGATACATCACAGGAACAACGCTAATACGTCTTGTTTCGTTCAAAACTATTTCCAGCTTCTGCTGCGTCCGATAACTTTGTATCTCACATCCGAGTTACTGGAGTCCATCGAAACGTCAAATAACATGATAGATAAGTAAGGATCGATTAGATACAGCACAGGAACAACGCTAATACGTGTTGTTTCGTTTAAAACTATTTCCAGCTTCTGCTGCGTCCGAAAACGTCGTATCTCACATCAGAGTTACTGGAGTCCATCGAAACGTCAAATGACATGATAGATAAGTAAGGATCGATTAGATACAGCACAGGAACAACGCTAATACGTGTTGTTTCGTTTAAAACTATTTCTAGTTCCTGCTGCGTCCAAAAACTTTGTAACTCACATCAGACTTACTGGAGTCCATCCAAACGTCAAATAACATGTTAGATAAGTAAGGATCGTTTAGATACATCACAGGAACAACGCTAATACGTGTTGTTTCGTTCAAAACTATTTCCAGCTTCTGCTGCGTCCGATAACTTTGTATCTCACATCAGAGTTACTGGAGTCCGTCCAAACGTCAAATAACATGATAGATGAGTAAGGATCGATTAGATACATTACAGGAACAACGCTAATATGTGTTGTTTCGTTTAGAACTATTTCCAGCTGCTGCTGCGACCGAAAACGTCGTATCTCACATCAGAGTTACTGGAGTCCATCGAAACGCCAAATAACATGATAGATGAGTAAGGATCGATTAGATACATCACAGGAACAACGCTAATGCGTGTTGTTTCGTTTAAAACTATTTCCAGCTTCTGCTGCGTCCGAGAACTTCGTATCTCACGTCAGGGTTACTGGAGTCCATCCAAACGTCAAATAACATGACAGATAAGTAAGGATCGATTAGATACATCACAGGAACAACGCTAATGCGTGTTGTTTCGTTTAAAACTATTTCCAGCTTCTGCTGCGTCCGAAAATTTCGTATCTCTCATCAGAGTTACTGGAGTCCGTCCAAACGTCAAATAACAGGATAGATGAGTAAGGATCGATTAGATACAGCACAGGAACAACGCTAATACGTGTTGTTTCGTTTAAAATTATTTCCAGCTTCTGCTGCGTCCGAAAACGTCGTATCTCACATCAGAGTTACTGGAGTCCATCGAAACTTGAAATAACATGATAGATAAGTAAGGATCGATTAGATACATCACAGGAACAACGCTAATGCGTGTTGTTTCGTTTAAAACTATTTCCAGCTTCTGCTGCGTCCGAAAATTTCGTTTCTCACATTAGAGTTACTGGAGTCCATCGAAAGGTCAAATAACAGGATAGATGAGTAAGGATCGATTAGATACATCACAGGAACAACGCTAATGCGTGTTGTTTCGTTTAAAACTATTTCCAGCTTCTGCTGCGTCCGAAAACGTCGTATCTCACATCAGACTTACTGGAGTCCATCCAAACGTCAAATAACATGATAGATAAGTAAGGATCGATTAGATACATCACAGGAACAACGCTAATACGTGTTGTTTCGTTCAAAGCTATTTCCAGCTTCTACTGCGTCCGAGAACTTTGTATCTCTCATCAGAGGTACTGGAGTCCGTCCAAACGTCAAATAACATGATAGATGAGTAAGGATCGATTAGATACATCACAGGAACAACGCTAATAAGTGTTGTTTCGTTTAAAACTATTTCCAGCTTCTGCTGCGTCCGAAAACGTCGCATCTCACATCAGAGTTACTGGAGTCCATCGAAACGTCAAATAACATGATAGATAAGTAAGGATCGATTAGATACAGCACAGGAACAACGCTAATACGTGTTGTTTCGTTTAAAACTATTTCTAACTCCTGCTGCGTCCAAAAACTTTGTATCTCACATCAGACTTACTGGAGTCCATCGAAACGTCAAATAACATGATAGATAAGTAAGGATCGATTAGATACATCACAGGAACAACGCTAATATGTGTTGTTTCGTTTAAAACTGTTTCCAGGTGCTGCTGCGTCCGAAAACGTCGTATATCACATCAGAGTTACTGGAGTCCATCCAAACGTCAAATAACATGTTAGATAAGTAAGGATCGTTTAGATACATCACAGGAACAACGCTAATACGTGTTGCTTGGTTCAAAACTATTTCCAGCTTCTGCTGCGTCCGATAACATTGTATCTCACATCAGAGTTACTGGAGTCCGTCCAAACGTCAAATAACAGGATAGATGAGTAAGGATCGATTAGATACAGCACAGGAACAACGCTAATACGTGTTGTTTCGTTCAAAACTATTTCCAGCTTCTGCTGCGTCCGATAACTTTGTATCTCACATCAGAGTTACTGGAGTCCGTCCAAACGTCAAATAACATGATAGATGAGTAAGGATCGATTAGATACATTACAGGAACAACGCTAATACGTGTTGTTTCGTTTAAAACTATTTCCAGCTTCTGCTGCGTCCGAAAACGTCGTATCTCTCATCAGAGTTACTGGAGTCCATCGAAACGTCAAATAACATGATAGATAAGTAAGGATCGATTAGATACAGCACAGGAACAACGCTAATACGTGTTGTTTCGTTTAGAACTATTTCCAGCTCCTGCTGCGTCCAAAACTTTGTATCTCACATCAGACTTACTGGAGTCCATCCAAACGTCAAATAACATGTTAGATAAGTAAGGATCGTTTAGATACATCACAGGAACAACGCTAATACGTGTTGTTTCGTTCAAAACTATTTCCAGCTTCTGCTGCGTCCGATAACTTTGTATCTCACATCAGAGTTACTGGAGTCCATCGAAACGCCAAATAACATGATAGATGAGTAAGGATCGATTAGATACATCACAGGAACAACGCTAATGCGTGTTGTTTCGTTTAAAACTATTTCCAGCTTCTGCTGCGTCCGAAAACGTCGTATCTCTCATCAGAGTTACTGGAGTCCGTCCAAACGTCAAATAACAGGATAGATGAGTAAGGATCGATTAGATACAGCACAGGAACAACGCTAATACGTGTTGTTTCGTTTAAAACTATTTCTAGCTCTTGCTGCGTCCAAGAACTTTGTATCTCACATCAGACTTACTGGAGTCCATCCAAACGTCAAATAACATGTTAGATAAGTAAGGATCGTTTAGATACATCACAGGAACAACGCTAATACGTGTTGTTTCGTTCAAAACTAT
Source organism: Prosopocoilus inquinatus (assembly GCA_036172665.1). Classification (NCBI taxonomy): domain Eukaryota; kingdom Metazoa; phylum Arthropoda; class Insecta; order Coleoptera; family Lucanidae; genus Prosopocoilus; species Prosopocoilus inquinatus. The sequence continues at coordinate 25,905,126 of CM069872.1, read as the reverse complement.
TTCCAGCTTCTGCTGCGTCCGAAAACGTCGTATCTCACATCAGAGTTACTGGAGTTCGTCCAAACGTCAAATAACATGATAGATGAGTAAGGATCGATTAGATACATCACAGGAAAGACGCTAATGCGTGTTGTTTCGTTTAAAACTATTTCCAGCTTCTGCTGCGTCCGAAAACGTCGTATCTCACATCAGAGCTACTGGAGTCCATCGAAACGCCAAATAACATGATAGATGAGTAAGGATCGATTAGATACAGCACAGGAACAACGCTAATACGTGTTGTTTCGTTTAAAACTATTTCCAGCACCTGCTGCGTCCAAGAACGTCGTATCTCACATCAGAGCTACTGGAGTCCATCGAAACGCCAAATAACATGATAGATGAGTAAGGATCGATTAGATACATCACAGGAACAACGCTAATGCGTGTTGTTTCGTTTAAAACTATTTCCAGCTTCTGCTGCGTCCGAAAACGTCGTATCTCACATCAGAGTTACTGGAGTCCATCGAAACGTCAAATAACATGATAGATAAGTAAGGATCGATTAGATACAGCACAGGAACAACGCTAATACGTGTTGTTTCGTTTAAAACTATTTCTAGCTCTTGCTGCGTCCAAGAACTTTGTATCTCACATCAGACTTACTGGAGTCCATCCAAACGTCAAATAACATGTTAGATAAGTAAGGATCGTTTAGATACATCACAGGAACAACGCTAATGCGTGTTGTTTCGTTCAAAACTATTTCCAGCTTCTGCTGCGTCCGATAACTTTGTATCTCACATCAGAGTTACTGGAGTCCATCGAAACGCCAAATAACATGATAGATGAGTAAGGATCGATTAGATACATCACAGGAACAACGCTAATGCGTGTTGTTTCGTTTAAAACTATTTCCAGCTTCTGCTGCGTCCGAGAACTTCGTATCTCACGTCAGGGTTACTGGAGTCCATCCAAACGTCAAATAGCATGACAGATAAGTAAGGATCGATTAGATACATCACAGGAACAACGCTAATGCGTGTTGTTTCGTTTAAAACTATTTCCAGCTTCTGCTGCGTCCGAAAATTTCGTATCTCTCATCAGAGTTACTGGAGTCCGTCCAAACGTCAAATAACAGGATAGATGAGTAAGGATCGATTAGATACAGCACAGGAACAACACTAATACGTGTTGTTTCGTTTAAAACTATTTCCAGCTTCTGCTGCGTCCGAAAACGTCGTATCTCACATCAGAGTTACTGGAGTCCATCGAAACGTGAAATAACATGATAGATAAGTAAGGATCGATTAGATACATCACAGGAACAACGCTAATGCGTGTTGTTTCGTTTAAAACTATTTCCAGCTTCTGCTGCGTCCGAAAACGTCGTATCTCACATCAGACTTACTGGAGTCCATGCAAACGGTAAATAACATGTTAGATAAGTAAGGATCGTTTAGATACATCACAGGAACAACGCTAATACGTGTTGTTTCGTTCAAAACTATTTCCAGCTTCTACTGCGTCCGAGAACTTTGTATCTCTCATCAGAGGTACTGGAGTCCATGGAAACGCCAAATAACATGATAGATGAGTAAGGATCGATTAGATACATCACAGGAACAACGCTAATGCGTGTTGTTTCGTTTAAAACTATTTCCAGCTTCTGCTGCGTCCGAGAACTTCGTATCTCACGTCAGGGTTACTGGAGTCCATCCAAACGTCAAATAACATGATAGATAAGTAAGGATCGATTAGATACATCACAGGAACAACGCTAATGCGTGTTGTTTCGTTTAAAACTATTTCCAGCTTCTGCTGCGTCCGAAAATTTCGTTTCTCACATTAGAGTTACTGGAGTCCATCGAAACGTCAAATAACAGGATAGATGAGTAAGGATCGATTAGATACATCACAGGAACAACGCTAATGCGTGTTGTTTCGTTTAAAACTATTTCCAGCTTCTGCTGCGTCCGAAAACGTCGTATCTCACATCAGACTTACTGGAGTCCATCCAAACGTCAAATAACATGATAGATAAGTAAGGATCGATTAGATACATCACAGGAACAACGCTAATACGTGTTGTTTCGTTCAAAACTATTTCCAGCTTCTACTGCGTCCGAGAACTTTGTATCTCTCATCAGAGGTACTGGAGTCCGTCCAAACGTCAAATAACATGATAGATGAGTAAGGATCGATTAGATACATCACAGGAACAACGCTAATAAGTGTTGTTTCGTTTAAAACTATTTCCAGCTTCTGCTGCGTCCGAAAACGTCGCATCTCACATCAGAGTTACTGGAGTCCATCGAAACGTCAAATAACATGATAGATAAGTAAGGATCGATTAGATACAGCACAGGAACAACGCTAATACGTGTTGTTTCGTTTAAAACTATTTCCAGCTCCTGCTGCGTCCAAAGACTTTGTATCTCACATCAGACTTACTGGAGTCCATCCAAACGTCAAATAACATGTTAGATAAGTAAGGATCGTTTAGATACATCACAGGAACAACGCTAATGCGTGTTGTTTCGTTCAAATCTATTTCCAGCTTCTGCTGCGCCCGAAATCTTTGTATCTCTCATCAGAGTTACTGGAGTCCATCCAAACGTCAAATAACATGATAGATGAGTAAGGATCGATTAGATACATCACAGGAACAACGCTAATACGTGTTGTTTCGTTTAAAACTATTTTCAGCTTCTGCTGCGTCCGAAAACGTCGTATCTCACATCAGAGTTACTGGAGTCCATCGAAACGTCAAATAACATGATAGATAAGTAACGATCGATTAGATACAGCACAGGAACAACGCTAATACGTGTTGTTTCGTTCAAAACTATTTCCAGCTTCTGCTGCGTCCGATAACTTTGTATCTCACATCAGAGTTACTGGAGACCGTCCAAACGTCAAATAACATGATAGATGAGTAAGGATCGATTAGATACATCACAGGAACAACGTTAATATGTGTTGTTTCGTTTAAAACTGTTTCCAGGTGCTGCTGCGTCCGAAAACGTCGTATATCACATCAGAGTTACTGGAGTCCATCCAAACGTCAAATAACATGTTAGATAAGTAAGGATCGTTTAGATACATCACAGGAACAACGCTAATACGTGTTGTTTGGTTCAAAACTATTTCCAGCTTCTGCTGCGTCCGATAACATTGTATCTCACATCAGAGTTACTGGAGTCCGTCCAAACGTCAAATAACAGGATAGATGAGTAAGGATCGATTAGATACAGCACAGGAACAACGCTGATACGTGTTGTTTCGTTTAAAACTATTTCTAGCTCCTGCTGCGTCCAAAAACTTTGTAACTCACATCAGACTTACTGGAGTCCATCCAAACGTCAAATAACATGTTAGATAAGTAAGGATCGTTTAGATACATCACAGGAACAACGCTAATACGTCTTGTTTCGTTCAAAACTATTTCCAGCTTCTGCTGCGTCCGATAACTTTGTATCTCACATCCGAGTTACTGGAGTCCATCGAAACGTCAAATAACATGATAGATAAGTAAGGATCGATTAGATACAGCACAGGAACAACGCTAATACGTGTTGTTTCGTTTAAAACTATTTCCAGCTTCTGCTGCGTCCGAAAACGTCGTATCTCACATCAGAGTTACTGGAGTCCATCGAAACGTCAAATAACATGATAGATAAGTAAGGATCGATTAGATACAGCACAGGAACAACGCTAATACGTGTTGTTTCGTTTAAAACTATTTCTAGTTCCTGCTGCGTCCAAAAACTTTGTAACTCACATCAGACTTACTGGAGTCCATCCAAACGTCAAATAACATGTTAGATAAGTAAGGATCGTTTAGATACATCACAGGAACAACGCTAATACGTGTTGTTTCGTTCAAAACTATTTCCAGCTTCTGCTGCGTCCGATAACTTTGTATCTCACATCCGAGTTACTGGAGTCCGTCCAAACGTCAAATAACATGATAGATGAGTAAGGATCGATTAGATACATTACAGGAACAACGCTAATGCGTGTTGTTTCGTTTAAAACTATTTCTAGCTCCTGCTGCGTCCAAAAACTTTGTATCTCACATCAGACTTACTGGAGTCCATCCAAACGTCAAATAACATGTTAGATAAGTAAGGATCGTTTAGATACATCACAGGAACAACGCTAATACGTGTTGTTTCGTTCAAAACTATTTCCAGCTTCTGCTGCGTCCGATAACATTGTATCTCACATCAGAGTTACTGGAGTCCGTCCAAACGTCAAATAACATGATAGATGAGTAAGGATCGATTAGATACATCACAGGAAAGACGCTAATGCGTGTTGTTTCGTTTAAAACTATTTCCAGCTTCTGCTGCGTCCGAAAACGTCGTATCTCACATCAGAGCTACTGGAGTCCATCGAAACGCCAAATAACATGATAGATGAGTAAGGATCGATTAGATACAGCACAGGAACAACGCTAATACGTGTTGTTTCGTTTAAAACTATTTCCAGCTCCTGCTGCGTCCAAGAACGTCGTATCTCACATCAGAGCTACTGGAGTCCATCGAAACGCCAAATAACATGATAGATGAGTAAGGATCGATTAGATACATCACAGGAACAACGCTAATGCGTGTTGTTTCGTTTAAAACTATTTCCAGCTTCTGCTGCGTCCGAAAACGTCGTATCTCACATCAGACTTACTGGAGTCCATCCAAACGTCAAATAACATGATAGATAAGTAAGGATCGATTAGATACATCACAGGAACAACGCTAATGCGTGTTGTTTCGTTTAAAACTATTTCCAGCTTCTGCTGCGTCCGAAAACATCGTATCTCACATCAGACTTACTGGAATCCATGCAAACGGCAAATAACATGTTAGATAAGTAAGGATCGTTTAGATACATCACAGGAACAACGCTAATACGTGTTGTTTCGTTCAAAACTATTTCCAGCTTCTACTGCGTCCGAGAACTTTGTATCTCTCATCAGAGGTACTGGAGTCCGTCCAAACGTCAAATAACATGATAGATATTTCCAGCTTCTGCTGCGTCCGAAAACGTCGTATCTCACATCAGAGTTACTGGAGTCCATCGAAACGTCAAATAACATGATAGATAAGTAAGGATCGATTAGATACAGCACAGGAACAACGCTAATACGTGTTGTTTCGTTTAAAACTATTTCTAGCTCTTGCTGCGTCCAAGAACTTTGTATCTCACATCAGACTTACTGGAGTCCATCCAAACGTCAAATAACATGTTAGATAAGTAAGGATCGTTTAGATACATCACAGGAACAACGCTAATACGTGTTGTTTCGTTTAAAACTATTTCCAGCTTCTGCTGCGTCCGAAAACGTTGTATCTCTCATCAGAGTTACTGGAGTCCGTCCAAACGTCAAATAACAGGATAGATGAGTAAGGATCGATTAGATACATCACAGGAACAACGCTAATACGTGTTGTTTCGTTTAAAACTATTTCCAGCTTCTGCTGCGTCCGAAAACGTCGTATCTCACATCAGAGTTACTGGAGTCCATCGAAACCTCAAATAACATGATAGATAAGTAAGGATCGATTAGATACAGCACAGGAACAACGCTAATACGTGTTGTTTCGTTTAAAACTATTTCTAGCTGTTGCTGCGTCCAAGAACTTTGTATCTCACATCAGACTTACTGGAGTCCATCCAAACGTCAAATAACATGTTAGATAAGTAAGGATCGTTTAGATACATCACAGGAACAACGCTAATACGTGTTGTTTCGTTCAAAACTATTTCCAGCTTCTGCTGCGTCCGATAACTTTATATCTCACATCAGAGTTACTGGAGTCCATCGAAACGCCAAATAACATGATAGATGAGTAAGGATCGATTAGATACATCACAGGAACAACGCTAATGCGTGTTGTTTCGTTTAAAACTATTTCCAGCTTCTGCTGCGTCCGAGAACTTCGTATCTCACGTCAGGGTTACTGGAGTCCATCCAAACGTCAAATAGCATGACAGATAAGTAAGGATCGATTAGATACATCACAGGAACAACGCTAATGCGTGTTGTTTCGTTTAAAACTATTTCCAGCTTCTGCTGCGTCCGAAAATTTCGTATCTCTCATCAGAGTTACTGGAGTCCGTCCAAACGTCAAATAACAGGATAGATGAGTAAGGATCGATTAGATACAGCACAGGAACAACGCTAATACGTGTTGTTTCGTTTAAAACTATTTCCAGCTTCTGCTGCGTCCGAAAACGTCGTATCTCACATCAGAGTTACTGGAGTCCATCGAAACGTGAAATAACATGATAGATAAGTAAGGATCGATTAGATACATCACAGGAACAACGCTAATGCGTGTTGTTTCGTTTAAAACTATTTCCAGCTTCTGCTGCGTCCGAAAACGTCGTATCTCACATCAGACTTACTGGAGTCCATGCAAACGGTAAATAACATGTTAGATAAGTAAAGATCGTTTAGATACATCACAGGAACAACGCTAATACGTGTTGTTTCGTTCAAAACTATTTCCAGCTTCTACCGCGTCCGAGAACTTTGTATCTCTCATCAGAGGTACTGGAGTCCATGGAAACGCCAAATAACATGATAGATGAGTAAGGATCGATTAGATACATCACAGGAACAACGCTAATGCGTGTTGTTTCGTTTAAAACTATTTCCAGCTTCTGCTGCGTCCGAGAACTTCGTATCTCACGTCAGGGTTACTGGAGTCCATCCAAACGTCAAATAACATGATAGATAAGTAAGGATCGATTAGATACATCACAGGAACAACGCTAATGCGTGTTGTTTCGTTTAAAACTATTTCCAGCTTCTGCTGCGTCCGAAAATTTCGTTTCTCACATTAGAGTTACTGGAGTCCATCGAAACGTCAAATAACAGGATAGATGAGTAAGGATCGATTAGATACATCACAGGAACAACGCTAATGCGTGTTGTTTCGTTTAAAACTATTTCCAGCTTCTGCTGCGTCCGAAAACGTCGTATCTCACATCAGACTTACTGGAGTCCATCCAAACGTCAAATAACATGATAGATAAGTAAGGATCGATTAGATACATCACAGGAACAACGCTAATACGTGTTGTTTCGTTCAAAACTATTTCCAGCTTCTACTGCGTCCGAGAACTTTGTATCTCTCATCAGAGGTACTGGAGTCCGTCCAAACGTCAAATAACATGATAGATGAGTAAGGATCGATTAGATACATCACAGGAACAACGCTAATAAGTGTTGTTTCGTTTAAAACTATTTCCAGCTTCTGCTGCGTCCGAAAACGTCGCATCTCACATCAGAGTTACTGGAGTCCATCGAAACGTCAAATAACATGATAGATAAGTAAGGATCGATTAGATACAGCACAGGAACAACGCTAATACGTGTTGTTTCGTTCAAATCTATTTCCAGCTTCTGCTGCGCCCGAAATCTTTGTATCTCTCATCAGAGTTACTGGAGTCCATCCAAACGTCAAATAACATGATAGATGAGTAAGGATCGATTAGATACATCACAGGAACAACGCTAATACGTGTTGTTTCGTTTAAAACTATTTTCAGCTTCTGCTGCGTCCGAAAACGTCGTATCTCACATCAGAGTTACTGGAGTCCATCGAAACGTCAAATAACATGATAGATAAGTAACGATCGATTAGATACAGCACAGGAACAACGCTAATACGTGTTGTTTCTTTCAAAACTATTTCCAGCTTCTGCTGCGTCCGATAACTTTGTATCTCACATCAGAGTTACTGGAGACCGTCCAAACGTCAAATAACATGATAGATGAGTAAGGATCGATTAGATACATCACAGGAACAACGTTAATATGTGTTGTTTCGTTTAAAACTGTTTCCAGGTGCTGCTGCGTCCGAAAACGTCGTATATCACATCAGAGTTACTGGAGTCCATCCAAACGTCAAGTAACATGTTAGATAAGTAAGGATCGTTTAGATACATCACAGGAACAACGCTAATACGTGTTGTTTGGTTCAAAACTATTTCCAGCTTCTGCTGCGTCCGATAACATTGTATCTCACATCAGAGTTACTGGAGTCCGTCCAAACGTCAAATAACAGGATAGATGAGTAAGGATCGATTAGATACAGCACAGGAACAACGCTGATACGTGTTGTTTCGTTTAAAACTATTTCTAGCTCCTGCTGCGTCCAAAAACTTTGTAACTCACATCAGACTTACTGGAGTCCATCCAAACGTCAAATAACATGTTAGATAAGTAAGGATCGTTTAGATACATCACAGGAACAACGCTAATACGTCTTGTTTCGTTCAAAACTATTTCCAGCTTCTGCTGCTTCCGATAACTTTGTATCTCACATCCGAGTTACTGGAGTCCGTCCAAACGTCAAATAACATGATAGATGAGTAAGGATCGATTAGATACATTACAGGAACAACGCTAATGCGTGTTGTTTCGTTTAAAACTATTTCTAGCTCCTGCTGCGTCCAAAAACTTTGTATCTCACATCAGACTTACTGGAGTCCATTAAAACGTCAAATAACATGTTAGATAAGTAAGGATCGTTTAGATACATCACAGGAACAACGCTAATACGTCTTGTTTCGTTCAAAACTATTTCCAGCTTCTGCTGCGTCCGATAACTTTGTATCTCACATCCGAGTTACTGGAGTCCATCGAAACGTCAAATAACATGATAGATAAGTAAGGATCGATTAGATACAGCACAGGAACAACGCTAATACGTGTTGTTTCGTTTAAAACTATTTCCAGCTTCTGCTGCGTCCGAAAACGTCGTATCTCACATCAGAGTTACTGGAGTCCATCGAAACGTCAAATAACATGATAGATAAGTAAGGATCGATTAGATACAGCACAGGAACAACGCTAATACGTGTTGTTTCGTTTAAAACTATTTCTAGCTCCTGCTGCGTCCAAAAACTTTGTAACTCACATCCGAGTTACTGGAGTCCATCGAAACGTCAAATAACATGTTAGATAAGTAAGGATCGTTTAGATACATCACAGGAACAACGCTAATACGTGTTGTTTCGTTCAAAACTATTTCCAGCTTCTGCTGCGTCCGATAACTTTGTATCTCACATCCGAGTTACTGGAGTCCGTCCAAACGTCAAATAACATGATAGATGAGTAAGGATCGATTAGATACATCACAGGAAAGACGCTAATGCGTGTTGTTTCGTTTAAAACTATTTCCAGCTTCTGCTGCGTCCGAAAACGTCGTATCTCACATCAGAGCTACTGGAGTCCATCGAAACGCCAAATAACATGATAGATGAGTAAGGATCGATTAGATACAGCACAGGAACAACGCTAATACGTGTTGTTTCGTTTAAAACTATTTCCAGCTCCTGCTGCGTCCAAGAACGTCGTATCTCACATCAGAGCTACTGGAGTCCATCGAAACGCCAAATAACATGATAGATGAGTAAGGATCGATTAGATACATCACAGGAACAACGCTAATGCGTGTTGTTTCGTTTAAAACTATTTCCAGCTTCTGCTGCGTCCGAAAACGTCGTATCTCACATCAGACTTACTGGAGTCCATCCAAACGTCAAATAACATGATAGATAAGTAAGGATCGATTAGATACATCACAGGAACAACGCTAATGCGTGTTGTTTCGTTTAAAACTATTTCCAGCTTCTGCTGCGTCCGAAAACATCGTATCTCACATCAGACTTACTGGAATCCATGCAAACGGCAAATAACATGTTAGATAAGTAAGGATCGTTTAGATACATCACAGGAACAACGCTAATACGTGTTGTTTCGTTCAAAACTATTTCCAGCTTCTACTGCGTCCGAGAACTTTGTATCTCTCATCAGAGGTACTGGAGTCCGTCCAAACGTCAAATAACATGATAGATGAGTAAGGATCGGTTAGATACATCACAGGAACAACGCTAATACGTGTTGTTTCGTTTAAAACTATTTCCAGCTTCTGCTGCGTCCGAAAACGTCGCATCTCACATCAGAGTTACTGGAGTCCATCGAAACGTCAAATAACATGATAGATAAGTAAGGATCGATTAGATACAGCACAGGAACAACGCTAATACGTGTTGTTTCGTTTAAAACTATTTCTAACTCCTGCTGCGTCCAAAAACTTTGTATCTCACATCAGACTTACTGGAGTCCATCCAAACGTCAAATAACATGTTAGATAAGTAAGGATCGTTTTGATACATCACAGGAACAACGCTAATACGTGTTGTTTCGTTCAAAACTATTTCCAGCTTCTGCTGCGTCCGATAACTTTGTATCTCACATCAGAGTTACTGGAGTCCATCGAAACGCCAAATAACATGATAGATGAGTAAGGATCGATTAGATACATCACAGGAACAACGCTAATGCGTGTTGTTTCGTTTAAAACTATTTCCAGCTTCTGCTGCGTCCGAGAACTTCGTATCTCACGTCAGGGTTACTGGAGTCCATCCAAACGTCAAATAACATGATAGATAAGTAAGGATCGATTAGATACATCACAGGAACAACGCCAATGCGTGTTGTTTCGTTTATAACTATTTCCAGCTTCTGCTGCGTCCGAAAATTTCGTTTCTCACATTAGAGTTACTGGAGTCCATCGAAACGTCAAATAACATGATAGATAAGTAAGGATCGATTAGATACATCACAGGAACAACGCTAATACGTGTTGTTTCGTTTAAAACTATTTCTAGCTCCTGCTGCGTCCAAAAACTTTGTAACTCACATCAGACTTACTGGAGTCCATCCAAACGTCAAATAACATGTTAGATAAGTAAGGATCGTTTAGATACATCACAGGAACAACGCTAATACGTGTTGTTTCGTTCAAAACTATTTCCAGCTTCTGCTGCGTCCGATAACTTTGTATCTCACATCCGAGTTACTGGAGTCCGTCCAAACGTCAAATAACATGATAGATGAGTAAGGATCGATTAGATACATTACAGGAACAACGCTAATGCGTGTTGTTTCGTTTAAAACTATTTCTAGCTCCTGCTGCGTCCAAAAACTTTGTATCTCACATCAGACTTACTGGAGTCCATCCAAACGTCAAATAACATGTTAGATAAGTAAGGATCGTTTAGATACATCACAGGAACAACGCTAATACGTGTTGTTTCGTTCAAAACTATTTCCAGCTTCTGCTGCGTCCGATAACATTGTATCTCACATCAGAGTTACTGGAGTCCGTCCAAACGTCAAATAACATGATAGATGAGTAAGGATCGATTAGATACATCACAGGAAAGACGCTAATGCGTGTTGTTTCGTTTAAAACTATTTCCAGCTTCTGCTGCGTCCGAAAACGTCGTATCTCACATCAGAGCTACTGGAGTCCATCGAAACGCCAAATAACATGATAGATGAGTAAGGATCGATTAGATACAGCACAGGAACAACGCTAATACGTGTTGTTTCGTTTAAAACTATTTCCAGCTTCTGCTGCGTCCGAAAACGTCGTATCTCACATCAGAGTTACTGGAGTCCATCGAAACGTCAAATAACATGATAGATAAGTAAGGATCGATTAGATACAGCACAGGAACAACGCTAATACGTGTTGTTTCGTTTAAAACTATTTCTAACTCCTGCTGCGTCTAAAAACTTTGTATCTCACATCAGACTTACTGGAGTCCATCCAAACGTCAAATAACATGTTAGATAAGTAAGGATCGTTTAGATACATCACAGGAACAACGCTAATACGTGTTGTTTCGTTCAAAACTATTTCCAGCTTCTGCTGCGTCCGATAACTTTGTATCTCACATCAGAGTTACTGGAGTCCATCGAAACGCCAAATAACATGATAGATGAGTAAGGATCGATTAGATACATCACAGGAACAACGCTAATGCGTGTTGTTTCGTTTAAAACTATTTCCAGCTTCTGCTGCGTCCGAGAACTTCGTATCTCACGTCAGGGTTACTGGAGTCCATCCAAACGTCAAATAACATGATAGATAAGTAAGGATCGATTAGATACATCACAGGAACAACGCTGATGCGTGTTGTTTCGTTTATAACTATTTCCAGCTTCTGCTGCGTCCGAAAATTTCGTTTCTCACATTAGAGTTACTGGAGTCCATCGAAACGTCAAATAACATGATAGATGAGTAAGGATCGATTAGATACATCACAGGAACAACGCTAATGCGTGTTGTCTCGTTTAAAACTATTTCCAGCTTCTGCTGCGTCCGAAAACGTCGTATCTCTCATCAGAGTTACTGGAGTCCGTCCAAACGTCAAATAACAGGATAGATGAGTAAGGATCGATTAGATACATCACAGGAACAACGCTAATACGTGTTGTTTCGTTTAAAACTATTTCCAGCTTCTGCTGCGTCCGAAAACGTCGTATCTCACATCAGAGTTACTGGAGTCCATCGAAACGTCAAATAACATGATAGATAAGTAAGGATCGATTAGATACAGCACAGGAACAACGCTAATACGTGTTGTTTCGTTTAAAACTATTTCTAGCTCCTGCTGCGTCCAAAAACTTTGTAACTCACATCAGACTTACTGGAGTCCATCCAAACGTCAAATAACATGTTAGATAAGTAAGGATCGTTTAGATACATCACAGGAACAACGCTAATACGTGTTGTTTCGTTCAAAACTATTTCCAGCTTCTGCTGCGTCCGATAACTTTGTATCTCACATCCGAGTTACTGGAGTCCGTCCAAACGTCAAATAACATGATAGATGAGTAAGGATCGATTAGATACATTACAGGAACAACGCTAATGCGTGTTGTTTCGTTTAAAACTATTTCTAGCTCCTGCTGCGTCCAAAAACTTTGTATCTCACATCAGACTTACTGGAGTCCATCCAAACGTCAAATAACATGTTAGATAAGTAAGGATCGTTTAGATACATCACAGGAACAACGCTAATACGTGTTGTTTCGTTCAAAACTATTTCCAGCTTCTGCTGCGTCCGATAACATTGTATCTCACATCAGAGTTACTGGAGTCCGTCCAAACGTCAAATAACATGATAGATGAGTAAGGATCGATTAGATACATCACAGGAAAGACGCTAATGCGTGTTGTTTCGTTTAAAACTATTTCCAGCTTCTGCTGCGTCCGAAAACGTCGTATCTCACATCAGAGCTACTGGAGTCCATCGAAACGCCAAATAACATGATAGATGAGTAAGGATCGATTAGATACAGCACAGGAACAACGCTAATACGTGTTGTTTCGTTTAAAACTATTTCCAGCTCCTGCTGCGTCCAAGAACGTCGTATCTCACATCAGAGCTACTGGAGTCCATCGAAACGCCAAATAACATGATAGATGAGTAAGGATCGATTAGATACATCACAGGAACAACGCTAATGCGTGTTGTTTCGTTTAAAACTATTTCCAGCTTCTGCTGCGTCCGAAAACGTCGTATCTCACATCAGACTTACTGGAGTCCATCCAAATGTCAAATAACATGATAGATAAGTAAGGATCGATTAGATACATCACAGGAACAACGCTAATGCGTGTTGTTTCGTTTAAAACTATTTCCAGCTTCTGCTGCGTCCGAAAACATCGTATCTCACATCAGACTTACTGGAATCCATGCAAACGGCAAATAACATATTAGATAAGTAAGGATCGTTTAGATACATCACAGGAACAACGCTAATACGTGTTGTTTCGTTCAAAACTATTTCCAGCTTCTACTGCGTCCGAGAACTTTGTATCTCTCATCAGAGGTACTGGAGTCCGTCCAAACGTCAAATAACATGATAGATGAGTAAGGATCGGTTAGATACATCACAGGAACAACGCTAATACGTGTTGTTTCGTTTAAAACTATTTCCAGCTTCTGCTGCGTCCGAAAACGTCGCATCTCACATCAGAGTTACTGGAGTCCATCGAAACGTCAAATAACATGATAGATAAGTAAGGATCGATTAGATACAGCACAGGAACAACGCTAATACTTGTTGTTTCGTTTAAAACTATTTCTAACTCCTGCTGCGTCCAAAAACTTTGTATCTCACATCAGACTTACTGGAGTCCATCCAAACGTCAAATAACATGTTAGATAAGTAAGGATCGTTTTGATACATCACAGGAACAACGCTAATACGTGTTGTTTCGTTCAAAACTATTTCCAGCTTCTGCTGCGTCCGATAACTTTGTATCTCACATCAGAGTTACTGGAGTCCATCGAAACGCCAAATAACATGATAGATGAGTAAGGATCGATTAGATACATCACAGGAACAACGCTAATGCGTGTTGTTTCGTTTAAAACTATTTCCAGCTTCTGCTGCGTCCGAGAACTTTGTATCTCACATCAGACTTACTGGAGTCCATCCAAACGTCAAATAACATGTTAGATAAGTAAGGATCGTTTAGATACATCACAGGAACAACGCTAATACGTGTTGTTTCGTTCAAAACTATTTCCAGCTTCTGCTGCGTCCGATAACTTTGTATCTCACATCAGAGTTACTGGAGTCCATCGAAACGCCAAATAACATGATAGATGAGTAAGGATCGATTAGATACATCACAGGAACGACGCTAATGCGTGTTGTTTCGTTTAAAACTATTTCCAGCTTCTGCTGCGTCCGAGAACTTCGTATCTCACGTCAGGGTTACTGGAGTCCATCCAAACGTCAAATAACATGATAGATAAGTAAGGATCGATTAGATACATCACAGGAACAACGCTAATGCGTGTTGTTTCGTTTATAACTATTTCCAGCTTCTGCTGCGTCCGAAAATTTCGTTTCTCACATTAGAGTTACTGGAGTCCATCGAAACGTCAAATAACATGATAGATGAGTAAGGATCGATTAGATACATCACAGGAACAACGCTAATGCGTGTTGTCTCGTTTAAAACTATTTCCAGCTTCTGCTGCGTCCGAAAACGTCGTATCTCTCATCAGAGTTACTGGAGTCCGTCCAAACGTCAAATAACAGGATAGATGAGTAAGGATCGATTAGATACATCACAGGAACAACGCTAATACGTGTTGTTTCGTTTAAAACTATTTCCAGCTTCTGCTGCGTAAGAAAACGTCGTATCTCACATCAGAGTTACTGGAGTCCATCGAAACGTCAAATAACATGATAGATAAGTAAGGATCGATTAGATACAGCACAGGAACAACGCTAATACGTGTTGTTTCGTTTAAAACTATTTCTAGCTCCTGCTGCGTCCAAAAACTTTGTAACTCACATCAGACTTACTGGAGTCCATCCAAACGTCAAATAACATGTTAGATAAGTAAGGATCGTTTAGATACATCACAGGAACAACGCTAATACGTGTTGTTTCGTTCAAAACTATTTCCAGCTTCTGCTGCGTCCGATAACTTTGTATCTCACATCCGAGTTACTGGAGTCCGTCCAAACGTCAAATAACATGATAGATGAGTAAGGATCGATTAGATACATTACAGGAACAACGCTAATGCGTGTTGTTTCGTTTAAAACTATTTCTAGCTCCTGCTGCGTCCAAAAACTTTGTATCTCACATCAGACTTACTGGAGTCCATCCAAACGTCAAATAACATGTTAGATAAGTAAGGATCGTTTAGATACATCACAGGAACAACGCTAATACGTGTTGTTTAGTTCAAAACTATTTCCAGCTTCTGCTGCGTCCGATAACATTGTATCTCACATCAGAGTTACTGGAGTCCGTCCAAACGTCAAATAACATGATAGATGAGTAAGGATCGATTAGATACATCACAGGAAAGACGCTAATGCGTGTTGTTTCGTTTAAAACTATTTCCAGCTTCTGCTGCGTCCGAAAACGTCGTAACTATTTCTAGCTCCTGCTGCGTCCAAAAACTTTGTATCTCACATCAGACTTACTGGAGTCCATCCAAACGTCAAATAACATGTTAGATAAGTAAGGATCGTTTAGATACATCACAGGAACAACGCTAATACGTCTTGTTTCGTTCAAAACTATTTCCAGCTTCTGCTGCGTCCGATAACTTTGTATCTCACATCCGAGTTACTGGAGTCCATCGAAACGTCAAATAACATGATAGATAAGTAAGGATCGATTAGATACAGCACAGGAACAACGCTAATACGTGTTGTTTCGTTTAAAACTATTTCCAGCTTCTGCTGCGTCCGAAAACGTCGTATCTCACATCAGAGTTACTGGAGTCCATCGAAACGTCAAATAACATGATAGATAAGTAAGGATCGATTAGATACAGCACAGGAACAACGCTAATACGTGTTGTTTCGTTTAAAACTATTTCTAGTTCCTGCTGCGTCCAAAAACTTTGTAACTCACATCAGACTTACTGGAGTCCATCCAAACGTCAAATAACATGTTAGATAAGTAAGGATCGTTTAGATACATCACAGGAACAACGCTAATACGTGTTGTTTCGTTCAAAACTATTTCCAGCTTCTGCTGCGTCCGATAACTTTGTATCTCACATCCGAGTTACTGGAGTCCGTCCAAACGTCAAATAACATGATAGATGAGTAAGGATCGATTAGATACATTACAGGAACAACGCTAATGCGTGTTGTTTCGTTTAAAACTATTTCTAGCTCCTGCTGCGTCCAAAAACTTTGTATCTCACATCAGACTTACTGGAGTCCATCCAAACGTCAAATAACATGTTAGATAAGTAAGGATCGTTTAGATACATCACAGGAACAACGCTAATACGTGTTGTTTCGTTCAAAACTATTTCCAGCTTCTGCTGCGTCCGATAACTTTGTATCTCACATCCGAGTTACTGGAGTCCGTCCAAACGTCAAATAACATGATAGATGAGTAAGGATCGATTAGATACATCACAGGAAAGACGCTAATGCGTGCTGTTTCGTTTAAAACTATTTCCAGCTTCTGCTGCGTCCGAAAACGTCGTATCTCACAGCAGAGATACTGGAGTCCATCGAAACGCCAAATAACATGATAGATGAGTAAGGATCGATTAGATACAGCACAGGAACAACGCTAATACGTGTTGTTTCGTTTAAAACTATTTCCAGCTCCTGCTGCGTCCAAGAACGTCGTATCTCACATCAGAGCTACTGGAGTCCATCGAAACGCCAAATAACATGATAGATGAGTAAGGATCGATTAGATACATCACAGGAACAACGCTAATGCGTGTTGTTTCGTTTAAAACTATTTCCAGCTTCTGCTGCGTCCGAAAACGTCGTATCTCACATCAGACTTACTGGAGTCCATCCAAACGTCAAATAACATGATAGATAAGTAAGGATCGATTAGATACATCACAGGAACAACGCTAATGCGTGTTGTTTCGTTTAAAACTATTTCCAGCTTCTGCTGCGTCCGAAAACATCGTATCTCACATCAGACTTACTGGAATCCATGCAAACGGCAAATAACATGTTAGATAAGTAAGGATCGTTTAGATACATCACAGGAACAACGCTAATACGTGTTGTTTCGTTCAAAACTATTTCCAGCTTCTACTGCGTCCGAGAACTTTGTATCTCTCATCAGAGGTACTGGAGTCCGTCCAAACGTCAAATAACATGATAGATATTTCCAGCTTCTGCTGCCTCCGAAAACGTCGTATCTCACATCAGAGTTACTGGAGTCCATCGAAACGTCAAATAACATGATAGATAAGTAAGGATCGATTAGATACAGCACAGGAACAACGCTAATACGTGTTGTTTCGTTTAAAACTATTTCTAGCTCTTGCTGCGTCCAAGAACTTTGTATCTCACATCAGACTTACTGGAGTCCATCCAAACGTCAAATAACATGTTAGATAAGTAAGGATCGTTTAGATACATCACAGGAACAACGCTAATACGTGTTGTTTCGTTTAAAACTATTTCCAGCTTCTGCTGCGTCCGAAAACGTTGTATCTCTCATCAGAGTTACTGGAGTCCGTCCAAACGTCAAATAACAGGATAGATGAGTAAGGATCGATTAGATACATCACAGGAACAACGCTAATACGTGTTGTTTCGTTTAAAACTATTTCCAGCTTCTGCTGCGTCCGAAAACGTCGTATCTCACATCAGAGTTACTGGAGTCCATCGAAACGTCAAATAACATGATAGATAAGTAAGGATCGATTAGATACAGCACAGGAACAACGCTAATACGTGTTGTTTCGTTTAAAACTATTTCTAGCTCTTGCTGCGTCCAAGAACTTTGTATCTCACATCAGACTTACTGGAGTCCATCCAAACGTCAAATAACATGTTAGATAAATAAGGATCGTTTAGATACATCACAGGAACAACGCTAATACGTGTTGTTTCGTTCAAAACTATTTCCAGCTTCTGCTGCGTCCGATAAATTTGTATCTCACATCAGAGTTACTGGAGTCCATCGAAACGCCAAATAACATGATAGATGAGTAAGGATCGATTAGATACATCACAGGAACAACGCTAATGCGTGTTGTTTCGTTTAAAACTATTTCCAGCTTCTGCTGCGTCCGAGAACTTCGTATCTCACGTCAGGGTTACTGGAGTCCATCCAAACGTCAAATAGCATGACAGATAAGTAAGGATCGATTAGATACATCACAGGAACAACGCTAATGCGTGTTGTTTCGTTTAAAACTATTTCCAGCTTCTGCTGCGTCCGAAAATTTCGTATCTCTCATCAGAGTTACTGGAGTCCGTCCAAACGTCAAATAACAGGATAGATGAGTAAGGATCGATTAGATACAGCACAGGAACAACGCTAATACGTGTTGTTTCGTTTAAAACTATTTCCAGCTTCTGCTGCGTCCGAAAACGTCGTATCTCACATCAGAGTTACTGGAGTCCATCGAAACGTGAAATAACATGATAGATAAGTAAGGATCGATTAGATACATCACAGGAACAACGCTAATGCGTGTTGTTTCGTTTAAAACTATTTCCAGCTTCTGCTGCGTCCGAAAACGTCGTATCTCACATCAGACTTACTGGAGTCCATGCAAACGGTAAATAACATGTTAGATAAGTAAGGATCGTTTAGATACATCACAGGAACAACGCTAATACGTGTTGTTTCGTTCAAAACTATTTCCAGCTTCTACTGCGTCCGAGAACTTTGTATCTCTCATCAGAGGTACTGGAGTCCATGGAAACGCCAAATAACATGATAGATGAGTAAGGATCGATTAGATACATCACAGGAACAACGCTAATGCGTGTTGTTTCGTTTAAAACTATTTCCAGCTTCTGCTGCGTCCGAGAACTTCGTATCTCACGTCAGGGTTACTGGAGTCCATCCAAACGTCAAATAACATGATAGATAAGTAAGGATCGATTAGATACATCACAGGAACAACGCTAATGCGTGTTGTTTCGTTTAAAACTATTTCCAGCTTCTGCTGCGTCCGAAAATTTCGTTTCTCACATTAGAGTTACTGGAGTCCATCGAAACGTCAAATAACAGGATAGATGAGTAAGGATCGATTAGATACATCACAGGAACAACGCTAATAAGTGTTGTTTCGTTTAAAACTATTTCCAGCTTCTGCTGCGTCCGAAAACGTCGCATCTCACATCAGAGTTACTGGAGTCCATCGAAACGTCAAATAACATGATAGATAAGTAAGGATCGATTAGATACAGCACAGGAACAACGCTAATACGTGTTGTTTCGTTTAAAACTATTTCCAGCTCCTGCTGCGTCCAAAGACTTTGTATCTCACATCAGACTTACTGGAGTCCATCCAAACGTCAAATAACATGTTAGATAAGTAAGGATCGTTTAGATACATCACAGGAACAACGCTAATGCGTGTTGTTTCGTTCAAATCTATTTCCAGCTTCTGCTGCGCCCGAAATCTTTGTATCTCTCATCAGAGTTACTGGAGTCCATCCAAACGTCAAATAACATGATAGATGAGTAAGGATCGATTAGATACATCACAGGAACAACGCTAATACGTGTTGTTTCGTTTAAAACTATTTTCAGCTTCTGCTGCGTCCGAAAAGGTCGTATCTCACATCAGAGTTACTGGAGTCCATCGAAACGTCAAATAACATGATAGATAAGTAACGATCGATTAGATACAGCACAGGAACAACGCTAATACGTGTTGTTTCGTTCAAAACTATTTCCAGCTTCTGCTGCGTCCGATAACTTTGTATCTCACATCAGAGTTACTGGAGACCGTCCAAACGTCAAATAACATGATAGATGAGTAAGGATCGATTAGATACATCACAGGAACAACGTTAATATGTGTTGTTTCGTTTAAAACTGTTTCCAGGTGCTGCTGCGTCCGAAAACGTCGTATATCACATCAGAGTTACTGGAGTCCATCCAAACGTCAAATAACATGTTAGATAAGTAAGGATCGTTTAGATACATCACAGGAACAACGCTAATACGTGTTGTTTGGTTCAAAACTATTTCCAGCTTCTGCTGCGTCCGATAACATTGTATCTCACATCAGAGTTACTGGAGTCCGTCCAAACGTCAAATAACAGGATAGATGAGTAAGGATCGATTAGATACAGCACAGGAACAACGCTGATACGTGTTGTTTCGTTTAAAACTATTTCTAGCTCCTGCTGCGTCCAAGAACTTTGTAACTCACATCAGACTTACTGGAGTCCATCCAAACGTCAAATAACATGTTAGATAAGTAAGGATCGTTTAGATACATCACAGGAACAACGCTAATACGTCTTGTTTCGTTCAAAACTATTTCCAGCTTCTGCTGCGTCCGATAACTTTGTATCTCACATCCGAGTTACTGGAGTCCGTCCAAACGTCAAATAACATGATAGATGAGTAAGGATCGATTAGATACATTACAGGAACAACGCTAATGCGTGTTGTTTCGTTTAAACTTATTTCTAGCTCCTGCTGCGTCCAAAAACTTTGTATCTCACATCAGACTTACTGGAGTCCATCCAAACGTCAAATAACATGTTAGATAAGTAAGGATCGTTTAGATACATCACAGGAACAACGCTAATACGTCTTGTTTCGTTCAAAACTATTTCCAGCTTCTGCTGCGTCCGATAACTTTGTATCTCACATCCGAGTTACTGGAGTCCATCGAAACGTCAAATAACATGATAGATAAGTAAGGATCGATTAGATACAGCACAGGAACAACGCTAATACGTGTTGTTTCGTTTAAAACTATTTCCAGCTTCTGCTGCGTCCGAAAACGTCGTATCTCACATCAGAGTTACTGGAGTCCATCGAAACGTCAAATAACATGATAGATAAGTAAGGATCGATTAGATACAGCACAGGAACAACGCTAATACGTGTTGTTTCGTTTAAAACTATTTCTAGCTCTTGCTGCGTCCAAGAACTTTGTATCTTACATCAGACTTACTGGAGTCCATCCAAACGTCAAATAACATGTTAGATAAGTAAGGATCGTTTAGATACATCACAGGAACAACGCTAATACGTGTTGTTTCGTTTAAAACTATTTCCAGCTTCTGCTGCGTCCGAAAACGTTGTATCTCTCATCAGAGTTACTGGAGTCCGTCCAAACGTCAAATAACAGGATAGATGAGTAAGGATCGATTAGATACATCACAGGAACAACGCTAATACGTGTTGTTTCGTTTAAAACTATTTCCAGCTTCTGCTGCGTCCGAAAACGTCGTATCTCACATCAGAGTTACTGGAGTCCATCGAAACGTCAAATAACATGATAGATAAGTAAGGATCGATTAGATACATCACAGGAACAACGCTAATGCGTGTTGTTTCGTTTAAAACTATTTCCAGCTTCTGCTGCGTCCGAAAATTTCGTATCTCTCATCAGAGTTACTGGAGTCCGTCCAAACGTCAAATAACAGGATAGATGAGTAAGGATCGATTAGATACAGCACAGGAACAACGCTAATACGTGTTGTTTCGTTTAAAACTATTTCCAGCTTCTGCTGCGTCCGAAAACGTCGTATCTCACATCAGAGTTACTGGAGTCCATCGAAACGTGAAATAACATGATAGATAAGTAAGGATCGATTAGATACATCACAGGAACAACGCTAATGCGTGTTGTTTCGTTTAAAACTATTTCCAGCTTCTGCTGCGTCCGAAAACGTCGCATCTCACATCAGACTTACTGGAGTCCATGCAAACGGTAAATAACATGTTAGATAAGTAAGGATCGTTTAGATACATCACAGGAACAACGCTAATACGTGTTGTTTCGTTCAAAACTATTTCCAGCTTCTACTGCGTCCGAGAACTTTGTATCTCTCATCAGAGGTACTGGAGTCCATGGAAACGCCAAATAACATGATAGATGAGTAAGGATCGATTAGATACATCACAGGAACAACGCTAATGCGTGTTGTTTCGTTTAAAACTATTTCCAGCTTCTGCTGCGTCCGAGAACTTCGTATCTCACGTCAGGGTTACTGGAGTCCATCCAAACGTCAAATAACATGATAGATAAGTAAGGATCGATTAGATACATCACAGGAACAACGCTAATGCGTGTTGTTTCGTTTAAAACTATTTCCAGCTTCTGCTGCGTCCGAAAATTTCGTTTCTCACATTAGAGTTACTGGAGTCCATCGAAACGTCAAATAACAGGATAGATGAGTAAGGATCGATTAGATACATCACAGGAACAACGCTAATGCGTGTTGTTTCGTTTAAAACTATTTCCAGCTTCTGCTGCGTCCGAAAACGTCGTATCTCACATCAGACTTACTGGAGTCCATCCAAACGTCAAATAACATGATAGATAAGTAAGGATCGATTAGATACATCACAGGAACAACGCTAATACGTGTTGTTTCGTTCAAAACTATTTCCAGCTTCTACTGCGTCCGAGAACTTTGTATCTCTCATCAGAGGTACTGGAGTCCGTCCAAACGTCAAATAACATGATAGATGAGTAAGGATCGATTAGATACATCACAGGAACAACGCTAATAAGTGTTGTTTCGTTTAAAACTATTTCCAGCTTCTGCTGCGTCCGAAAACGTCGCATCTCACATCAGAGTTACTGGAGTCCATCGAAACGTCAAATAACATGATAGATAAGTAAGGATCGATTAGATACAGCACAGGAACAACGCTAATACGTGTTGTTTCGTTTAAAACTATTTCCAGCTCCTGCTGCGTCCAAAGACTTTGTATCTCACATCAGACTTACTGGAGTCCATCCAAACGTCAAATAACATGTTAGATAAGTAAGGATCGTTTAGATACATCACAGGAACAACGCTAATGCGTGTTGTTTCGTTCAAATCTATTTCCAGCTTCTGCTGCGCCCGAAATCTTTGTATCTCTCATCAGAGTTACTGGAGTCCATCCAAACGTCAAATAACATGATAGATGAGTAAGGATCGATTAGATACATCACAGGAACAACGCTAATACGTGTTGTTTCGTTTAAAACTATTTTCAGCTTCTGCTGCGTCCGAAAACGTCGTATCTCACATCAGAGTTACTGGAGTCCATCGAAACGTCAAATAACATGATAGATAAGTAACGATCGATTAGATACAGCACAGGAACAACGCTAATACGTGTTGTTTCGTTCAAAACTATTTCCAGCTTCTGCTGCGTCCGATAACTTTGTATCTCACATCAGAGTTACTGGAGACCGTCCAAACGTCAAATAACATGATAGATGAGTAAGGATCGATTAGATACATCACAGGAACAACGCTAATGCGTGTTGTTTCGTTTAAAACTATTTCCAGCTTCTGCTGCGTCCGAAAACGTCGTATCTCACATCAGACTTACTGGAGTCCATCCAAACGTCAAATAACATGATAGATAAGTAAGGATCGATTAGATACATCACAGGAACAACGCTAATACGTGTTGTTTCGTTCAAAACTATTTCCAGCTGCTACTGCGTCCGAGAACTTTGTATCTCTCATCAGAGGTACTGGAGTCCGTCCAAACGTCAAATAACATGATAGATGAGTAAGGATCGATTAGATACATCACAGGAACAACGCTAATAAGTGTTGTTTCGTTTAAAACTATTTCCAGCTTCTGCTGCGTCCGAAAACGTCGCATCTCACATCAGAGTTACTGGAGTCCATCGAAACGTCAAATAACATGATAGATAAGTAAGGATCGATTAGATACAGCACAGGAACAACGCTAATACGTGTTGTTTCGTTTAAAACTATTTCCAGCTCCTGCTGCGTCCAAAGACTTTGTATCTCACATCAGACTTACTGGAGTCCATCCAAACGTCAAATAACATGTTAGATAAGTAAGGATCGTTTAGATACATCACAGGAACAACGCTAATGCGTGTTGTTTCGTTCAAATCTATTTCCAGCTTCTGCTGCGCCCGAAATCTTTGTATCTCTCATCAGAGTTACTGGAGTCCATCCAAACGTCAAATAACATGATAGATGAGTAAGGATCGATTAGATACATCACAGGAACAACGCTAATACGTGTTGTTTCGTTTAAAACTATTTTCAGCTTCTGCTGCGTCCGAAAACGTCGTATCTCACATCAGAGTTACTGGAGTCCATCGAAACGTCAAATAACATGATAGATAAGTAACGATCGATTAGATACAGCACAGGAACAACGCTAATACGTGTTGTTTCGTTCAAAACTATTTCCAGCTTCTGCTGCGTCCGATAACTTTGTATCTCACATCAGAGTTACTGGAGACCGTCCAAACGTCAAATAACATGATAGATGAGTAAGGATCGATTAGATACATCACAGGAACAACGTTAATATGTGTTGTTTCGTTTAAAACTGTTTCCAGGTGCTGCTGCGTCCGAAGACGTCGTATATCACATCAGAGTTACTGGAGTCCATCCAAACGTCAAATAACATGTTAGATAAGTAAGGATCGTTTAGATACATCACAGGAACAACGCTAATACGTGTTGTTTGGTTCAAAACTATTTCCAGCTTCTGCTGCGTCCGATAACATTGTATCTCACATCAGAGTTACTGGAGTCCGTCCAAACGTCAAATAACAGGATAGATGAGTAAGGATCGATTAGATACAGCACAGGAACAACGCTGATACGTGTTGTTTCGTTTAAAACTATTTCTAGCTCCTGCTGCGTCCAAAAACTTTGTAACTCACATCAGACTTACTGGAGTCCATCCAAACGTCAAATAACATGTTAGATAAGTAAGGATCGTTTAGATACATCACAGGAACAACGCTAATACGTCTTGTTTCGTTCAAAACTATTTCCAGCTTCTGCTGCGTCCGATAACTTTGTATCTCACATCCGAGTTACTGGAGTCCGTCCAAACGTCAAATAACATGATAGATGAGTAAGGATCGATTAGATACATTACAGGAACAACGCTAATGCGTGTTGTTTCGTTTAAACCTATTTCTAGCTCCTGCTGCGTCCAAAAACTTTGTATCTCACATCAGACTTACTGGAGTCCATCCAAACGTCAAATAACATTTTAGATAAGTAAGGATCGTTTAGATACATCACAGGAACAACGCTAATACGTCTTGTTTCGTTCAAAACTATTTCCAGCTTCTGCTGCGTCCGATAACTTTGTATCTCACATCCGAGTTACTGGAGTCCATCGAAACGTCAAATAACATGATAGATAAGTAAGGATCGATTAGATACAGCACAGGAACAACGCTAATACGTGTTGTTTCGTTTAAAACTATTTCCAGCTTCTGCTGCGTCCGAAAACGTCGTATCTCACATCAGAGTTACTGGAGTCCATCGAAACGTCAAATAACATGATAGATAAGTAAGGATCGATTAGATACAGCACAGGAACAACGCTAATACGTGTTGTTTCGTTTAAAACTATTTCTAGCTCCTGCTGCGTCCAAAAACTTTGTAACTCACATCAGACTTACTGGAGTCCATCCAAACGTCAAATAACATGTTAGATAAGTAAGGATCGTTTAGATACATCACAGGAACAACGCTAATACGTGTTGTTTCGTTCAAAACTATTTCCAGCTTCTGCTGCGTCCGATAACTTTGTATCTCACATCCGAGTTACTGGAGTCCGTCCAAACGTCAAATAACATGATAGATGAGTAAGGATCGATTAGATACATTACAGGAACAACGCTAATGCGTGTTGTTTCGTTTAAAACTATTTCTAGCTCCTGCTGCGTCCAAAAACTTTGTATCTCACATCAGACTTACTGGAGTCCATCCAAACGTCAAATAACATGTTAGATAAGTAAGGATCGTTTAGATACATCACAGGAACAACGCTAATACGTGTTGTTTCGTTCAAAACTATTTCCAGCTTCTGCTGCGTCCGATAACATTGTATCTCACATCAGAGTTACTGGAGTCCGTCCAAACGTCAAATAACATGATAGATGAGTAAGGATCGATTAGATACATCACAGGAAAGACGCTAATGCGTGTTGTTTCGTTTAAAACTATTTCCAGCTTCTGCTGCGTCCGAAAACGTCGTATCTCACATCAGAGCTACTGGAGTCCATCGAAACGCCAAATAACATGATAGATGAGTAAGGATCGATTAGATACAGCACAGGAACAACGCTAATACGTGTTGTTTCGTTTAAAACTATTTCCAGCTCCTGCTGCGTCCAAGAACGTCGTATCTCACATCAGAGCTACTGGAGTCCATCGAAACGCCAAATAACATGATAGATGAGTAAGGATCGATTAGATACATCACAGGAACAACGCTAATGCGTGTTGTTTCGTTTAAAACTATTTCCAGCTTCTGCTGCGTCCGAAAACGTCGTATCTCACATCAGACTTACTGGAGTCCATCCAAACGTCAAATAACATGATAGATAAGTAAGGATCGATTAGATACATCACAGGAACAACGCTAATGCGTGTTGTTTCGTTTAAAACTATTTCCAGCTTCTGCTGCGTCCGAAAACATCGTATCTCACATCAGACTTACTGGAATCCATGCAAACGGCAAATAACATGTTAGATAAGTAAGGATCGTTTAGATACATCACAGGAACAACGCTAATACGTGTTGTTTCGTTCAAAACTATTTCCAGCTTCTACTGCGTCCGAGAACTTTGTATCTCTCATCAGAGGTACTGGAGTCCGTCCAAACGTCAAATAACATGATAGATGAGTAAGGATCGGTTAGATACATCACAGGAACAACGCTAATACGTGTTGTTTCGTTTAAAACTATTTCCAGCTTCTGCTGCGTCCGAAAACGTCGCATCTCACATCAGAGTTACTGGAGTCCATCGAAACGTCAAATAACATGATAGATAAGTAAGGATCGATTAGATACAGCACAGGAACAACGCTAATACGTGTTGTTTCGTTTAAAACTATTTCTAACTCCTGCTGCGTCCAAAAACTTTGTATCTCACATCAGACTTACTGGAGTCCATCCAAACGTCAAATAACATGTTAGATAAGTAAGGATCGTTTTGATACATCACAGGAACAACGCTAATACGTGTTGTTTCGTTCAAAACTATTTCCAGCTTCTGCTGCGTCCGATAACTTTGTATCTCACATCAGAGTTACTGGAGTCCATCGAAACGCCAAATAACATGATAGATGAGTAAGGATCGATTAGATACATCACAGGAACAACGCTAATGCGTGTTGTTTCGTTTAAAACTATTTCCAGCTTCTGCTGCGTCCGAGAACTTTGTATCTCACATCAGACTTACTGGAGTCCATCCAAACGTCAAATAACATGTTAGATAAGTAAGGATCGTTTAGATACATCACAGGAACAACGCTAATACGTGTTGTTTCGTTCAAAACTATTTCCAGCTTCTGCTGCGTCCGATAACTTTGTATCTCACATCAGAGTTACTGGAGTCCATCGAAACGCCAAATAACATGATAGATGAGTAAGGATCGATTAGATACATCACAGGAACAACGCTAATGCGTGTTGTTTCGTTTAAAACTATTTCCAGCTTCTGCTGCGTCCGAGAACTTCGTATCTCACGTCAGGGTTACTGGAGTCCATCCAAACGTCAAATAACATGATAGATAAGTAAGGATCGATTAGATACATCACAGGAACAACGCTAATGCGTGTTGTTTCGTTTATAACTATTTCCAGCTTCTGCTGCGTCCGAAAATTTCGTTTCTCACATTAGAGTTACTGGAGTCCATCGAAACGTCAAATAACATGATAGATGAGTAAGGATCGATTAGATACATCACAGGAACAACGCTAATGCGTGTTGTCTCGTTTAAAACTATTTCCAGCTTCTGCTGCGTCCGAAAACGTCGTATCTCTCATCAGAGTTACTGGAGTCCGTCCAAACGTCAAATAACAGGATAGATGAGTAAGGATCGATTAGATACATCACAGGAACAACGCTAATACGTGTTGTTTCGTTTAAAACTATTTCCAGCTTCTGCTGCGTCCGAAAACGTCGTATCTCACATCAGAGTTACTGGAGTACATCGAAACGTCAAATAACATGATAGATAAGTAAGGATCGATTAGATACAGCACAGGAACAACGCTAATACGTGTTGTTTCGTTTAAAACTATTTCTAGCTCCTGCTGCGTCCAAAAACTTTGTAACTCACATCAGACTTACTGGAGTCCATCCAAACGTCAAATAACATGTTAGATAAGTAAGGATCGTTTAGATACATCACAGGAACAACGCTAATACGTGTTGTTTCGTTCAAAACTATTTCCAGCTTCTGCTGCGTCCGATAACTTTGTATCTCACATCCGAGTTACTGGAGTCCGTCCAAACGTCAAATAACATGATAGATGAGTGAGGATCGATTAGATACATTACAGGAACAACGCTAATGCGTGTTGTTTCGTTTAAAACTATTTCTAGCTCCTGCTGCGTCCAAAAACTTTGTATCTCACATCAGACTTACTGGAGTCCATCCAAACGTCAAATAACATGTTAGATAAGTAAGGATCGTTTAGATACATCACAGGAACAACGCTAATACGTGTTGTTTCGTTCAAAACTATTTCCAGCTTCTGCTGCGTCCGATAACATTGTATCTCACATCAGAGTTACTGGAGTCCGTCCAAACGTCAAATAACATGATAGATGAGTAAGGATCGATTAGATACATCACAGGAAAGACGCTAATGCGTGTTGTTTCGTTTAAAACTATTTCCAGCTTCTGCTGCGTCCGAAAAAGTCGTATCTCACATCAGAGCTACTGGAGTCCATCGAAACGCCAAATAACATGATAGATGAGTAAGGATCGATTAGATACAGCACAGGAACAACGCTAATACGTGTTGTTTCGTTTAAAACTATTTCCAGCTTCTGCTGCGTCCGAAAACGTCGTATCTCACATCAGAGCTACTGGAGTCCATCGAAACGCCAAATAACATGATAGATAAGTAAGGATCGATTAGATACAGCACAGGAACAACGCTAATACGTGTTGTTTCGTTTAAAACTATTTCTAACTCCTGCTGCGTCCAAAAACTTTGTATCTCACATCAGACTTACTGGAGTCCATCCAAACGTCAAATAACATGTTAGATAAGTAAGGATCGTTTAGATACATCACAGGAACAACGCTAATACGTGTTGTTTCGTTCAAAACTATTTCCAGCTTCTGCTGCGTCCGATAACTTTGTATCTCACATCAGAGATACTGGAGTCCATCGAAATGCCAAATAACATGATAGATGAGTAAGGATCGATTAGATACATCACAGGAACAACGCTAATGCGTGTTGTTTCGTTTAAAACTATTTCCAGCTTCTGCTGCGTCCGAGAACTTCGTATCTCACGTCAGGGTTACTGGAGTCCATCCAAACGTCAAATAACATGATAGATAAGTAAGGATCGATTAGATACATCACAGGAACAACGCTAATGCGTGTTGTTTCGTTCAAAACTATTTCCAGCTTCTGCTGCGTCCGATAACTTTGTATCTCACATCAGAGTTACTGGAGTCCATCGAAACGCCAAATAACATGATAGATGAGTAAGGATCGATTAGATACATCACAGGAACAACGCTAATGCGTGTTGTTTCGTTTAAAACTATTTCCAGCTTCTGCTGCGTCCGAGAACTTCGTATCTCACGTCAGGGTTACTGGAGTCCATCCAAACGTCAAATAACATGATAGATAAGTAAGGATCGTTTAGATACATCACAGGAACAACGCTAATACGTGTTGTTTCGTTCAAAACTATTTCCAGCTTCTGCTGCGTCCGATAACATTGTATCTCACATCAGAGTTACTGGAGTCCGTCCAAACGTCAAATAACATGATAGATGAGTAAGGATCGATTAGATACATCACAGGAAAGACGCTAATGCGTGTTGTTTCGTTTAAAACTATTTCCAGCTTCTGCTGCGTCCGAAAACGTCGTATCTCACATCAGAGCTACTGGAGTCCATCGAAACGCCAAATAACATGATAGATGAGTAAGGATCGATTAGATACAGCACAGGAACAACGCTAATACGTGTTGTTTCGTTTAAAACTATTTCCAGCTCCTGCTGCGTCCAAGAACGTCGTATCTCACATCAGAGCTACTGGAGTCCATCGAAACGCCAAATAACATGATAGATGAGTTAGGATCGATTAGATACATCACAGGAACAACGCTAATGCGTGTTGTTTCGTTTAAAACTATTTCCAGCTTCTGCTGCGTCCGAAAACGTCGTATCTCACATCAGACTTACTGGAGTCCATCCAAACGTCAAATAACATGATAGATAAGTAAGGATCGATTAGATACATCACAGGAACAACGCTAATGCGTGTTGTTTCGTTTAAAACTATTTCCAGCTTCTGCTGCGTCCGAAAACATCGTATCTCACATCAGACTTACTGGAATCCATGCAAACGGCAAATAACATGTTAGATAAGTAAGGATCGTTTAGATACATCACAGGAACAACGCTAATACGTGTTGTTTCGTTCAAAACTATTTCCAGCTTCTACTGCGTCCGAGAACTTTGTATCTCTCATCAGAGGTACTGGAGTCCGTCCAAACGTCAAATAACATGATAGATGAGTAAGGATCGGTTAGATACATCACAGGAACAACGCTAATACGTGTTGTTTCGTTTAAAACTATTTCCAGCTTCTGCTGCGTCCGAAAACGTCGCATCTCACATCAGAGTTACTGGAGTCCATCGAAACGTCAAATAACATGATAGATAAGTAAGGATCGATTAGATACAGCACAGGAACAACGCTAATACGTGTTGTTTCGTTTAAAACTATTTCTAACTCCTGCTGCGTCCAAAAACTTTGTATCTCACATCAGACTTACTGGAGTCCATCCAAACGTCAAATAACATGTTAGATAAGTAAGGATCGTTTTGATACATCACAGGAACAACGCTAATACGTGTTGTTTCGTTCAAAACTATTTCCAGCTTCTGCTGCGTCCGATAACTTTGTATCTCACATCAGAGTTACTGGAGTCCATCGAAACGCCAAATAACATGATAGATGAGTAAGGATCGATTAGATACATCACAGGAACAACGCTAATGCGTGTTGTTTCGTTTAAAACTATTTCCAGCTTCTGCTGCGTCCGAGAACTTTGTATCTCACATCAGACTTACTGGAGTCCATCCAAACGTCAAATAACATGTTAGATAAGTAATGATCGTTTAGATACATCACAGGAACAACGCTAATACGTGTTGTTTCGTTCAAAACTATTTCCAGCTTCTGCTGCGTCCGATAACTTTGTATCTCACATCAGAGTTACTGGAGTCCATCGAAACGCCAAATAACATGATAGATGAGTAAGGATCGATTAGATACATCACAGGAACAACGCTAATGCGTGTTGTTTCGTTTAAAACTATTTCCAGCTTCTGCTGCGTCCGAGAACTTCGTATCTCACGTCAGGGTTACTGGAGTCCATCCAAACGTCAAATAACATGATAGATAAGTAAGGATCGATTAGATACATCACAGGAACAACGCTAATGCGTGTTGTTTCGTTTATAACTATTTCCAGCTTCTGCTGCATCCGAAAATTTCGTTTCTCACATTAGAGTTACTGGAGTCCATCGAAACGTCAAATAACATGATAGATGAGTAAGGATCGATTAGATACATCACAGGAACAACGCTAATGCGTGTTGTCTCGTTTAAAACTATTTCCAGCTTCTGCTGCGTCCGAAAACTTCGTATCTCTCATCAGAGTTACTGGAGTCCGTCCAAACGTCAAATAACAGGATAGATGAGTAAGGATCGATTAGATACATCACAGGAACAACGCTAATACGTGTTGTTTCGTTTAAAACTATTTCCAGCTTCTGCTGCGTCCGAAAACGTCGTATCTCACATCAGAGTTACTGGAGTCCATCGAAACGTCAAATAACATGATAGATAAGTAAGGATCGATTAGATACAGCACAGGAACAACGCTAATACGTGTTGTTTCGTTTAAAATTATTTCTAGCTCCTGCTGCGTCCAAAAACTTTGTAACTCACATCAGACTTACTGGAGTCCATCCAAACGTCAAATAACATGTTAGATAAGTAAGGATCGTTTAGATACATCACAGGAACAACGCTAATACGTGTTGTTTCGTTCAAAACTATTTCCAGCTTCTGCTGCGTCCGATAACTTTGTATCTCACATCCGAGTTACTGGAGTCCGTCCAAACGTCAAATAACATGATAGATGAGTAAGGATCGATTAGATACATTACAGGAACAACGCTAATGCGTGTTGTTTCGTTTAAAACTATTTCTAGCTCCTGCTGCGTCCAAAAACTTTGTATCTCACATCAGACTTACTGGAGTCCATCCAAACGTCAAACAACATGTTAGATAAGTAAGGATCGTTTAGATACATCACAGGAACAACGCTAATACGTCTTGTTTCGTTCAAAACTATTTCCAGCTTCTGCTGCGTCCAAAAACTTTGTATCTCACATCAGACTTACTGGAGTCCATCCATACGTCAAATAACATGTTAGATAAGTAAGGATCGTTTAGATACATCACAGGAACAACGCTAATACGTGTTGTTTCGTTCAAAACTATTTCCAGCTTCTGCTGCGTCCGATAACATTGTATCTCACATCAGAGTTACTGGAGTCCGTCCAAACGTCAAATAACATGATAGATGAGTAAGGATCGATTAGATACATCACAGGAAAGACGCTAATGCGTGTTGTTTCGTTTAAAACTATTTCCAGCTTCTGCTGCGTCCGAAAACGTCGTATCTCACATCAGAGCTACTGGAGTCCATCGAAACGCCAAATAACATGATAGATGAGTAAGGATCGATTAGATACAGCACAGGAACAACGCTAATACGTGTTGTTTCGTTTAAAACTATTTCCAGCTCCTGCTGCCTCCAAGAACGTCGTATCTCACATCAGAGCTACTGGAGTCCATCGAAACGCCAAATAACATGATAGATGAGTAAGGATCGATTAGATACAGCACAGGAATAACGCTAATACGTGTTGTTTCGTTTAAAACTATTTCTAGCTCCTGCTGCGTCCAAAAACTTTGTAACTCACATCAGACATACTGGAGTCCATCCAAACGTCAAATAACATGTTAGATAAGTAAGGATCGTTTAGATACATCACAGGAACAACGCTAATACGTGTTGTTTCGTTCAAAACTATTTCCAGCTTCTGCTGCGTCCGATAACTTTGTATCTCACATCCGAGTTACTGGAGTCCGTCCAAACGTCAAATAACATGATAGATGAGTAAGGATCGATTAGATACATTACAGGAACAACGCTAATGCGTGTTGTTTCGTTTAAAACTATTTCTAGCTCCTGCTGCGTCCAAAAACTTTGTATCTCACATCAGACTTACTGGAGTCCATCCAAACGTCAAACAACATGTTAGATAAGTAAGGATCGTTTAGATACATCACAGGAACAACGCTAATGCGTGTTGTTTCGTTTAAAACTATTTCCAGCTTCTGCTGCGTCCGAAAACGTCGTATCTCACATCAGACTTACTGGAGTCCATCCAAACGTCAAATAACATGATAGATAAGTAAGGATCGATTAGATACATCACAGGAACAACGCTAATGCGTGTTGTTTCGTTTAAAACTATTTCCAGCTTCTGCTGCGTCCGAAAACATCGTATCTCACATCAGACTTACTGGAGTCCATGCAAACGGCAAATAACATGTTAGATAAGTAAGGATCGTTTAGATACATCACAGGAACAACGCTAATACGTGTTGTTTCGTTCAAAACTATTTCCAGCTTCTACTGCGTCCGAGAACTTTGTATCTCTCATCAGAGGTACTGGAGTCCGTCCAAACGTCAAATAACATGATAGATGAGTAAGGATCGATTAGATACATCACAGGAACAACGCTAATACGTGTTGTTTCGTTTAAAACTATTTCCAGCTTCTGCTGCGTCCGAAAACGTCGCATCTCACATCAGAGTTACTGGAGTCCATCGAAACGTCAAATAACATGATAGATAAGTAAGGATCGACTAGATACAGCACAGGAACAACGCTAATACGTGTTGTTTCGTTTAAAACTATTTCTAACTCCTGCTGCGTCCAAAAACTTTGTATCTCACATCAGACTTACTGGAGTCCATCCAAACGTCAAATAACATGTTAGATAAGTAAGGATCGTTTAGATACATCACAGGAACAACGCTAATACGTGTTGTTTCGTTCAAAACTATTTCCAGCTTCTGCTGCGTCCGATAACTTTGTATCTCACATCAGAGTTACTGGAGTCCATCGAAACGCCAAATAACATGATAGATGAGTAAGGATCGATTAGATACATCACAGGAACAACGCTAATGCGTGTTGTTTCGTTTAAAACTATTTCCAGCTTCTGCTGCGTCCGAGAACTTCGTATCTCACGTCAGGGTTACTGGAGTCCATCCAAACGTCAAATAACATGATAGATAAGTAAGGATCGATTAGATACATCACAGGAACAACGCTAATGCGTGTTGTTTCGTTTATAACTATTTCCAGCTTCTGCTGCGTCCGAAAATTTCGTTTCTCACATTAGAGTTACTGGAGTCCATCGAAACGTCAAATAACATGACAGATGAGTAAGGATCGATTAGATACATCACAGGAACAACGCTAATGCGTGTTGTCTCGTTTAAAACTATTTCCAGCTTCTGCTGCGTCCGAAAACGTCGTATCTCTCATCAGAGTTACTGGAGTCCGTCCAAACGTCAAATAACAGGATAGATGAGTAAGGATCGATTAGATACATCACAGGAACAACGCTAATACGTGTTGTTTCGTTTAAAACTATTTCCAGCTTCTGCTGCGTCCGAAAACGTCGTATCTCACATCAAAGTTACTGGAGTCCATCGAAACGTCAAATAACATGATATATAAGTAAGGATCGATTAGATACATCACAGGAACAACGCTAATACGTGTTGTTTCGTTCAAAACTATTTCCAGCTTCTACTGCGTCCGAGAACTTTGTATCTCTCATCAGAGGTACTGGAGTCCGTCCAAACGTCAAATAACATGATAGATGAGTAAGGATCGATTAGATACATCACAGGAACAACGCTAATACGTGTTGTTTCGTTTAAAACTATTTCCAGCTTCTGCTGCGTCCGAAAACGTCGCATCTCACATCAGAGTTACTGGAGTCCATCGA
Source organism: Prosopocoilus inquinatus (assembly GCA_036172665.1). Taxonomy (NCBI): domain Eukaryota; kingdom Metazoa; phylum Arthropoda; class Insecta; order Coleoptera; family Lucanidae; genus Prosopocoilus; species Prosopocoilus inquinatus. The sequence goes on along the minus strand of CM069872.1, from coordinate 25,869,691 downwards.
AACGTCAAATAACATGATAGATAAGTAAGGATCGACTAGATACAGCACAGGAACAACGCTAATACGTGTTGTTTCGTTTAAAACTATTTCTAACTCCTGCTGCGTCCAAAAACTTTGTATCTCACATCAGACTTACTGGAGTCCATCCAAACGTCAAATAACATGTTAGATAAGTAAGGATCGTTTAGATACATCACAGGAACAACGCTAATACGTGTTGTTTCGTTCAAAACTATTTCCAGCTTCTGCTGCGTCCGATAACTTTGTATCTCACATCAGAGTTACTGGAGTCCATCGAAACGCCAAATAACATGATAGATGAGTAAGGATCGATTAGATACATCACAGGAACAACGCTAATGCGTGTTGTTTCGTTTAAAACTATTTCCAGCTTCTGCTGCGTCCGAGAACTTCGTATCTCACGTCAGGGTTACTGGAGTCCATCCAAACGTCAAATAACATGATAGATAAGTAAGGATCGATTAGATACATCACAGGAACAACGCTAATGCGTGTTGTTTCGTTTATAACTATTTCCAGCTTCTGCTGCGTCCGAAAATTTCGTTTCTCACATTAGAGTTACTGGAGTCCATCGAAACGTCAAATAACATGACAGATGAGTAAGGATCGATTAGATACATCACAGGAACAACGCTAATGCGTGTTGTCTCGTTTAAAACTATTTCCAGCTTCTGCTGCGTCCGAAAACGTCGTATCTCTCATCAGAGTTACTGGAGTCCGTCCAAACGTCAAATAACAGGATAGATGAGTAAGGATCGATTAGATACATCACAGGAACAACGCTAATACGTGTTGTTTCGTTTAAAACTATTTCCAGCTTCTGCTGCGTCCGAAAACGTCGTATCTCACATCAAAGTTACTGGAGTCCATCGAAACGTCAAATAACATGATAGATAAGTAAGGATCGATTAGATACAGCACAGGAACAACGCTAATACGTGTTGTTTCGTTTAAAACTATTTCTAGCTCCTGCTGCGTCCAAAAACTTTGTAACTCACATCAGACTTACTGGAGTCCATCCAAACGTCAAATAGCATGTTAGATAAGTAAGGATCGTTTAGATACATCACAGGAACAACGCTAATACGTGTTGTTTCGTTCAAAACTATTTCCAGCTTCTGCTGCGTCCGATAACTTTGTATCTCACATCCGAGTTACTGGAGTCCGTCCAAACGTCAAATAACATGATAGATGAGTAAGGATCGATTAGATACATTACAGGAACAACGCTAATGCGTGTTGTTTCGTTTAAAACTATTTCTAGCTCCTGCTGCGTCCAAAAACTTTGTATCTCACATCAGACTTACTGGAGTCCATCCAAACGTCAAATAACATGTTAGATAAGTAAGGATCGTTTAGATACATCACAGGAACAACGCTAATACGTGTTGTTTCGTTCAAAACTATTTCCAGCTTCTGCTGCGTCCGATAACATTGTATCTCACATCAGAGTTACTGGAGTCCGTCCAAACGTCAAATAACATGATAGATGAGTAAGGATAGATTAGATACATCACAGGAAAGACGCTAATGCGTGTTGTTTCGTTTAAAACTATTTCCAGCTTCTGCTGCGTCCGAAAACGTCGTATCTCACATCAGAGCTACTGGAGTCCATCGAAACGCCAAATAACATGATAGATGAGTAAGGATCGATTAGATACAGCACAGGAACAACGCTAATACGTGTTGTTTCGTTTAAAACTATTTCCAGCTCCTGCTGCGTCCAAGAACGTCGTATCTCACATCAGAGCTACTGGAGTCCATCGAAACGCCAAATAACATGATAGATGAGTAAGGATCGATTAGATACATCACAGGAACAACGCTAATGCGTGTTGTTTCGTTTAAAACTATTTCCAGCTTCTGCTGCGTCCGAAAACGTCGTATCTCACATCAGACTTACTGGAGTCCATCCAAACGTCAAATAACATGATAGATAAGTAAGGATCGATTAGATACATCACAGGAACAACGCTAATGCGTGTTGTTTCGTTTAAAACTATTTCCAGCTTCTGCTGCGTCCGAAAACATCGTATCTCACATCAGACTTACTGGAATCCATGCAAACGGCAAATAACATGTTAGATAAGTAAGGATCGTTTAGATACATCACAGGAACAACGCTAATACGTGTTGTTTCGTTCAAAACTATTTCCAGCTTCTACTGCGTCCGAGAACTTTGTATCTCTCATCAGAGGTACTGGAGTCCGTCCAAACGTCAAATAACATGATAGATGAGTAAGGATCGGTTAGATACATCACAGGAACAACGCTAATACGTGTTGTTTCGTTTAAAACTATTTCCAGCTTCTGCTGCGTCCGAAAACGTCGAATCTCACATCAGAGTTACTGGAGTCCATCGAAACGTCAAATAACATGATAGATAAGTAAGGATCGATTAGATACAGCACAGGAACAACGCTAATACGTGTTGTTTCGTTTAAAACTATTTCTAACTCCTGCTGCGTCCAAAAACTTTGTATCTCACATCAGACTTACTGGAGTCCATCCAAACGTCAAATAACATGTCAGATAAGTAAGGATCGTTTTGATACATCACAGGAACAACGCTAATACGTGTTGTTTCGTTCAAAACTATTTCCAGCTTCTGCTGCGTCCGATAACTTTGTATCTCACATCAGAGTTACTGGAGTCCATCGAAACGCCAAATAACATGATAGATGAGTAAGGATCGATTAGATACATCACAGGAACAACGCTAATGCGTGTTGTTTCGTTTAAAATTATTTCCAGCTTCTGCTGCGTCCGAGAACTTTGTATCTCACATCAGACTTACTGGAGTCCATCCAAACGTCAAATAACATGTTAGATAAGTAAGGATCGTTTAGATACATCACAGGAACAACGCTAATACGTGTTGTTTCGTTCAAAACTATTTCCAGCTTCTGCTGCGTCCGATAACTTTGTATCTCACATCAGAGTTACTGGAGTCCATCGAAACGCCAAATAACATGATAGATGAGTAAGGATCGATTAGATACATCACAGGAACAACGCTAATGCGTGTTGTTTCGTTTAAAACTATTTCCAGCTTCTGCTGCGTCCGAGAACTTCGTATCTCACGTCAGGGTTACTGGAGTCCATCCAAACGTCAAATAACATGATAGATAAGTAAGGATCGATTAGATACATCACAGGAACAACGCTAATGCGTGTTGTTTCGTTTATAAATATTTCCAGCTTCTGCTGCGTCCGAAAATTTCGTTTCTCACATTAGAGTTACTGGAGTCCATCGAAACGTCAAATAACATGATAGATGAGTAAGGATCGATTAGATACATCACAGGAACAACGCTAATGGGTGTTGTCTCGTTTAAAACTATTTCCAGCTTCTGCTGCGTCCGAAAACGTCGTATCTCTCATCAGAGTTACTGGAGTCCGTCCAAACGTCAAATAACAGGATAGATGAGTAAGGATCGATTAGATACATCACAGGAACAACGCTAATACGTGTTGTTTCGTTTAAAACTATTTCCAGCTTCTGCTGCGTAAGAAATCGTCGTATCTCACATCAGAGTTACTGGAGTCCATCGAAACGTCAAATAACATGATAGATAAGTAAGGATCGATTAGATACAGCACAGGAACAACGCTAATACGTGTTGTTTCGTTTAAAACTATTTCTAGCTCCTGCTGCGTCCAAAAACTTTGTAACTCACATCAGACTTACTGGAGTCCATCCAAACGTCAAATAACATGTTAGATAAGTAAGGATCGTTTAGATACATCACAGGAACAACGCTAATACGTGTTGTTTCGTTCAAAACTATTTCCAGCTTCTGCTGCGTCCGATAACATTGTATCTCACATCAGAGTTACTGGAGTCCGTCCAAACGTCAAATAACATGATAGATGAGTAAGGATCGATTAGATACATCACAGGAAAGACGCTAATGCGTGTTGTTTCGTTTAAAACTATTTCCAGCTTCTGCTGCGTCCGAAAACGTCGTATCTCACATCAGAGCTACTGGAGTCCATCGAAACGCCAAATAACATGATAGATGAGTAAGGATCGATTAGATACAGCACAGGAACAACGCTAATACGTGTTGTTTCGTTTAAAACTATTTCCAGCTCCTGCTGCGTCCAAGAACGTCGTATCTCACATCAGAGCTACTGGAGTCCATCGAAACGCCAAATAACATGATAGATGAGTAAGGATCGATTAGATACATCACAGGAACAACGCTAATGCGTGTTGTTTCGTTTAAAACTATTTCCAGCTTCTGCTGCGTCCGAAAACGTCGTATCTCACATCAGACTTACTGGAGTCCATCCAAACGTCAAATAACATGATAGATAAGTAAGGATCGATTAGATACATCACAGGAACAACGCTAATGCGTGTTGTTTCGTTTAAAACTATTTCCAGCTTCTGCTGCGTCCGAAAACATCGTATCTCACATCAGACTTACTGGAATCCATGCAAACGGCAAATAACATGTTAGATAAGTAAGGATCGTTTAGATACATCACAGGAACAACGCTAATACGTGTTGTTTCGTTCAAAACTATTTCCAGCTTCTACTGCGTCCGAGAACTTTGTATCTCTCATCAGAGGTACTGGAGTCCGTCCAAACGTCAAATAACATGATAGATGAGTAAGGATCGGTTAGATACATCACAGGAACAACGCTAATACGTGTTGTTTCGTTTAAAACTATTTCCAGCTTCTGCTGCGTCCGAAAACGTCGCATCTCACATCAGAGTTACTGGAGTCCATCGAAACGTCAAATAACATGATAGATAAGTAAGGATCGATTAGATACAGCACAGGAACAACGCTAATACGTGTTGTTTCGTTTAAAACTATTTCTAACTCCTGCTGCGTCCAAAAACTTTGTATCTCACATCAGACTTACTGGAGTCCATCCAAACGTCAAATAACATGTTAGATAAGTAAGGATCGTTTTGATACATCACAGGAACAACGCTAATACGTGTTGTTTCGTTCAAAACTATTTCCAGCTTCTGCTGCGTCCGATAACTTTGTATCTCACATCAGAGTTACTGGAGTCCATCGAAACGCCAAATAACATGATAGATGAGTAAGGATCGATTAGATACATCACAGGAACAACGCTAATGCGTGTTGTTTCGTTTAAAACTATTTCCAGCTTCTGCTGCGTCCGAGAACTTTGTATCTCACATCAGACTTACTGGAGTCCATCCAAACGTCAAATAACATGTTAGATAAGTAAGGATCGTTTAGATACATCACAGGAACAACGCTAATACGTGTTGTTTCGTTCAAAACTATTTCCAGCTTCTGCTGCGTCCGATAACTTTGTATCTCACATCAGAGTTACTGGAGTCCATCGAAACGCCAAATAACATGATAGATGAGTAAGGATCGATTAGATACATCACAGGAACAACGCTAATGCGTGTTGTTTCGTTTAAAACTATTTCCAGCTTCTGCTGCGTCCGAGAACTTCGTATCTCACGTCAGGGTTACTGGAGTCCATCCAAACGTCAAATAACATGATAGATAAGTAAGGATCGATTAGATACATCACAGGAACAACGCTAATGCGTGTTGTTTCGTTTATAACTATTTCCAGCTTCTGCTGCATCCGAAAATTTCGTTTCTCACATTAGAGTTACTGGAGTCCATCGAAACGTCAAATAACATGATAGATGAGTAAGGATCGATTAGATACATCACAGGAACAACGCTAATGCGTGTTGTCTCGTTTAAAACTATTTCCAGCTTCTGCTGCGTCCGAGAACTTCGTATCTCACGTCAGGGTTACTGGAGTCCATCCAAACGTCAAATAACATGATAGATAAGTAAGGATCGATTAGATACATCACAGGAACAACGCTAATGCGTGTTGTTTCGTTCAAAACTATTTCCAGCTTCTGCTGCGTCCGATAACTTTGTATCTCACATCAGAGTTACTGGAGTCCATCGAAACGCCAAATAACATGATAGATGAGTAAGGATCGATTAGATACATCACAGGAACAACGCTAATGCGTGTTGTTTCGTTTAAAACTATTTCCAGCTTCTGCTGCGTCCGAGAACTTCGTATCTCACGTCAGGGTTACTGGAGTCCATCCAAACGTCAAATAACATGATAGATAAGTAAGGATCGTTTAGATACATCACAGGAACAACGCTAATACGTGTTGTTTCGTTCAAAACTATTTCCAGCTTCTGCTGCGTCCGATAACATTGTATCTCACATCAGAGTTACTGGAGTCCGTCCAAACGTCAAATAACATGATAGATGAGTAAGGATCGATTAGATACATCACAGGAAAGACGCTAATGCGTGTTGTTTCGTTTAAAACTATTTCCAGCTTCTGCTGCGTCCGAAAACGTCGTATCTCACATCAGAGCTACTGGAGTCCATCGAAACGCCAAATAACATGATAGATGAGTAAGGATCGATTAGATACAGCACAGGAACAACGCTAATACGTGTTGTTTCGTTTAAAACTATTTCCAGCTCCTGCTGCGTCCAAGAACGTCGTATCTCACATCAGAGCTACTGGAGTCCATCGAAACGCCAAATAACATGATAGATGAGTAAGGATCGATTAGATACATCACAGGAACAACGCTAATGCGTGTTGTTTCGTTTAAAACTATTTCCAGCTTCTGCTGCGTCCGAAAACGTCGTATCTCACATCAGACTTACTGGAGTCCATCCAAACGTCAAATAACATGATAGATAAGTAAGGATCGATTAGATACATCACAGGAACAACGCTAATGCGTGTTGTTTCGTTTAAAACTATTTCCAGCTTCTGCTGCGTCCGAAAACATCGTATCTCACATCAGACTTACTGGAATCCATGCAAACGGCAAATAACATGTTAGATAAGTAAGGATCGTTTAGATACATCACAGGAACAACGCTAATACGTGTTGTTTCGTTCAAAACTATTTCCAGCTTCTACTGCGTCCGAGAACTTTGTATCTCACATCAGAGGTACTGGAGTCCGTCCAAACGTCAAATAACATGATAGATGAGTAAGGATCGGTTAGATACATCACAGGAACAACGCTAATACGTGTTGTTTCGTTTAAAATTATTTCCAGCTTCTGCTGCGTCCGAAAACGTCGCATCTCACATCAGAGTTACTGGAGTCCATCGAAACGTCAAATAACATGATAGATAAGTAAGGATCGATTAGATACAGCACAGGAACAACGCTAATACGTGTTGTTTCGTTTAAAACTATTTCTAACTCCTGCTGCGTCCAAAAACTTTGTATCTCACATCAGACTTACTGGAGTCCATCCAAACGTCAAATAACATGTTAGATAAGTAAGGATCGTTTTGATACATCACAGGAACAACGCTAATACGTGTTGTTTCGTTCAAAACTATTTCCAGCTTCTGCTGCGTCCGATAACTTTGTATCTCACATCAGAGTTACTGGAGTCCATCGAAACGCCAAATAACATGATAGATGAGTAAGGATCGATTAGATACATCACAGGAACAACGCTAATGCGTGTTGTTTCGTTTAAAACTATTTCCAGCTTCTGCTGCGTCCGAGAACTTTGTATCTCACATCAGACTTACTGGAGTCCATCCAAACGTCAAATAACATGTTAGATAAGTAAGGATCGTTTAGATACATCACAGGAACAACGCTAATACGTGTTGTTTCGTTCAAAACTATTTCCAGCTTCTGCTGCGTCCGATAACATTGTATCTCACATCAGAGTTACTGGAGTCCATCGAAACGCCAAATAACATGATAGATGAGTAAGGATCGATTAGATACATCACAGGAACAACGCTAATGCGTGTTGTTTCGTTTAAAACTATTTCCAGCTTCTGCTGCGTCCGAGAACTTCGTATCTCACGTCAGGGTTACTGGAGTCCATCCAAACGTCAAATAACATGATAGATAAGTAAGGATCGATTAGATACATCACAGGAACAACGCTAATGCGTGTTGTTTCGTTTATAACTATTTCCAGCTTCTGCTGCATCCGAAAATTTCGTTTCTCACATTAGAGTTACTGGAGTCCATCGAAACGTCAAATAACATGATAGATGAGTAAGGATCGATTAGATACATCACAGGAACAACGCTAATGCGTGTTGTCTCGTTTAAAACTATTTCCAGCTTCTGCTGCGTCCGAAAACTTCGTATCTCTCATCAGAGTTACTGGAGTCCGTCCAAACGTCAAATAACAGGATAGATGAGTAAGGATCGATTAGATACATCACAGGAACAACGCTAATACGTGTTGTTTCGTTTAAAACTATTTCCAGCTTCTGCTGCGTCCGAAAACGTCGTATCTCACATCAGAGTTACTGGAGTCCATCGAAACGTCAAATAACATGATAGATAAGTAAGGATCGATTAGATACAGCACAGGAACAACGCTAATACGTGTTGTTTCGTTTAAAACTATTTCTAGCTCCTGCTGCGTCCAAAAACTTTGTAACTCACATCAGACTTACTGGAGTCCATCCAAACGTCAAATAACATGTTAGATAAGTAAGGATCGTTTAGATACATCACAGGAACAACGCTAATACGTGTTGTTTCGTTCAAAACTATTTCCAGCTTCTGCTGCGTCCGATAACTTTGTATCTCACATCCGAGTTACTGGAGTCCGTCCAAACGTCAAATAACATGATAGATGAGAAGGATCGATTAGATACATTACAGGAACAACGCTAATGCGTGTTGTTTCGTTTAAAACTATTTCTAGCTCCTGCTGCGTCCAAAAACTTTGTATCTCACATCAGACTTACTGGAGTCCATCCAAACGTCAAACAACATGTTAGATAAGTAAGGATCGTTTAGATACATCACAGGAACAACGCTAATACGTCTTGTTTCGTTCAAAACTATTTCCAGCTTCTGCTGCGTCCAAAAACTTTGTATCTCACATCAGACTTACTGGAGTCCATCCATACGTCAAATAACATGTTAGATAAGTAAGGATCGTTTAGATACATCACAGGAACAACGCTAATACGTGTTGTTTCGTTCAAAACTATTTCCAGCTTCTGCTGCGTCCGATAACATTGTATCTCACATCAGAGTTACTGGAGTCCGTCCAAACGTCAAATAACATGATAGATGAGTAAGGATCGATTAGATACATCACAGGAAAGACGCTAATGCGTGTTGTTTCGTTTAAAACTATTTCCAGCTTCTGCTGCGTCCGAAAACGTCGTATCTCACATCAGAGCTACTGGAGTCCATCGAAACGCCAAATAACATGATAGATGAATAAGGATCGATTAGATACAGCACAGGAACAACGCTAATACGTGTTGTTTCGTTTAAAACTATTTCCAGCTCCTGCTGCGTCCAAGAACGTCGTATCTCACATCAGAGCTACTGGAGTCCATCGAAACGCCAAATAACATGATAGATGAGTAAGGGTCGATTAGATACAGCACAGGAACAACGCTAATACGTGTTGTTTCGTTTAAAACTATTTCTAGCTCCTGCTGCGTCCAAAAACTTTGTAACTCACATCAGACATACTGGAGTCCATCCAAACGTCAAATAACATGTTAGATAAGTAAGGATCGTTTAGATACATCACAGGAACAACGCTAATACGTGTTGTTTCGTTCAAAACTATTTCCAGCTTCTGCTGCGTCCGATAACTTTGTATCTCACATCCGAGTTACTGGAGTCCGTCCAAACGTCAAATAACATGATAGATGAGTAAGGATCGATTAGATACATTACAGGAACAACGCTAATGCGTGTTGTTTCGTTTAAAACTATTTCTAGCTCCTGCTGCGTCCAAAAACTTTGTATCTCACATCAGACTTACTGGAGTCCATCCAAACGTCAAACAACATGTTAGATAAGTAAGGATCGTTTAGATACATCACAGGAACAACGCTAATGCGTGTTGTTTCGTTTAAAACTATTTCCAGCTTCTGCTGCGTCCGAAAACGTCGTATCTCACATCAGACTTACTGGAGTCCATCCAAACGTCAAATAACATGATAGATAAGTAAGGATCGATTAGATACATCACAGGAACAACGCTAATGCGTGTTGTTTCGTTTAAAACTATTTCCAGCTTCTGCTGCGTCCGAAAACATCGTATCTCACATCAGACTTACTGGAGTCCATGCAAACGGCAAATAACATGTTAGATAAGTAAGGATCGTTTAGATACATCACAGGAACAACGCTAATACGTGTTGTTTCGTTCAAAACTATTTCCAGCTTCTACTGCGTCCGAGAACTTTGTATCTCTCATCAGAGGTACTGGAGTCCGTCCAAACGTCAAATAACATGATAGATGAGTAAGGATCGATTAGATACATCACAGGAACAACGCTAATACGTGTTGTTTCGTTTAAAACTATTTCCAGCTTCTGCTGCGTCCGAAAACGTCGCATCTCACATCAGAGTTACTGGAGTCCATCGAAACGTCAAATAACATGATAGATAAGTAAGGATCGACTAGATACAGCACAGGAACAACGCTAATACGTGTTGTTTCGTTTAAAACTATTTCTAACTCCTGCTGCGTCCAAAAACTTTATATCTCACATCAGACTTACTGGAGTCCATCCAAACGTCAAATAACATGTTAGAAAGTAAGGATCGTTTAGATACATCACAGGAACAACGCTAATACGTGTTGTTTCGTTCAAAACTATTTCCAGCTTCTGCTGCGTCCGATAACTTTGTATCTCACATCAGAGTTACTGGAGTCCATCGAAACGCCAAATAACATGATAGATGAGTAAGGATCGATTAGATACATCACAGGAACAACGCTAATGCGTGTTGTTTCGTTTAAAACTATTTCCAGCTTCTGCTGCGTCCGAGAACTTCGTATCTCACGTCAGGGTTACTGGAGTCCATCCAAACGTCAAATAACATGATAGATAAGTAAGGATCGATTAGATACATCACAGGAACAACGCTAATGCGTGTTGTTTCGTTTATAACTATTTCCAGCTTCTGCTGCGTCCGAAAATTTCGTTTCTCACATTAGAGTTACTGGAGTCCATCGAAACGTCAAATAACATGACAGATGAGTAAGGATCGATTAGATACATCACAGGAACAACGCTAATGCGTGTTGTCTCGTTTAAAACTATTTCCAGCTTCTGCTGCGTCCGAAAACGTCGTATCTCTCATCAGAGTTACTGGAGTCCGTCCAAACGTCAAATAACAGGATAGATGAGTAAGGATCGATTAGATACATCACAGGAACAACGCTAATACGTGTTGTTTCGTTTAAAACTATTTCCAGCTTCTGCTGCGTCCGAAAACGTCGTATCTCACATCAAAGTTACTGGAGTCCATCGAAACGTCAAATAACATGATAGATAAGTAAGGATCGATTAGATACAGCACAGGAACAACGCTAATACGTGTTGTTTCGTTTAAAACTATTTCTAGCTCCTGCTGCGTCCAAAAACTTTGTAACTCACATCAGACTTACTGGAGTCCATCCAAACGTCAAATAACATGTTAGATAAGTAAGGATCGTTTAGATACATCACAGGAACAACGCTAATACGTGTTGTTTCGTTCAAAACTATTTCCAGCTTCTGCTGCGTCCGATAACTTTGTATCTCACATCCGAGTTACTGGAGTCCGTCCAAACGTCAAATAACATGATAGATGAGTAAGGATCGATTAGATACATTACAGGAACAACGCTAATGCGTGTTGTTTCGTTTAAAACTATTTCTAGCTCCTGCTGCGTCCAAAAACTTTGTATCTTACATCAGACTTACTGGAGTCCATCCAAACGTCAAATAACATGTTAGATAAGTAAGGATCGTTTAGATACATCACAGGAACAACGCTAATACGTGTTGTTTCGTTCAAAACTATTTCCAGCTTCTGCTGCGTCCGATAACATTGTATCTCACATCAGAGTTACTGGAGTCCGTCCAAACGTCAAATAACATGATAGATGAGTAAGGATCGATTAGATACATCACAGGAAAGACGCTAATGCGTGTTGTTTCGTTTAAAAATCATTTTCAGCTTCTGCTGCGTCCGAAAACGTCGTATCTCACATCAGAGCTACTGGAGTCCATCGAAACGCCAAATAACATGATAGATGAGTAAGGATCGATTAGATACAGCACAGGAACAACGCTAATACGTGTTGTTTCGTTTAAAACTATTTCCAGCTCCTGCTGCGTCCAAGAACGTCGTATCTCACATCAGAGCTACTGGAGTCCATCGAAACGCCAAATAACATGATAGATGAGTAAGGATCGATTAGATACATCACAGGAACAACGCTAATGCGTGTTGTTTCGTTTAAAACTATTTCCAGCTTCTGCTGCGTCCGAAAACGTCGTATCTCACATCAGACTTACTGGAGTCCATCCAAACGTCAAATAACATGATAGATAAGTAAGGATCGATTAGATACATCACAGGAACAACGCTAATGCGTGTTGTTTCGTTTAAAACTATTTCCAGCTTCTGCTGCGTCCGAAAACATCGTATCTCACATCAGACTTACTGGAATCCATGCAAACGGCAAATAACATGTTAGATAAGTAAGGATCGTTTAGATACATCACAGGAACAACGCTAATACGTGTTGTTTCGTTCAAAACTATTTCCAGCTTCTACTGCGTCCGAGAACTTTGTATCTCTCATCAGAGGTACTGGAGTCCGTCCAAACGTCAAATAACATGATAGATGAGTAAGGATCGGTTAGATACATCACAGGAACAACGCTAATACGTGTTGTTTCGTTTAAAACTATTTCCAGCTTCTGCTGCGTCCGAAAACGTCGAATCTCACATCAGAGTTACTGGAGTCCATCGAAACGTCAAATAACATGATAGATAAGTAAGGATCGATTAGATACAGCACAGGAACAACGCTAATACGTGTTGTTTCGTTTAAAACTATTTCTAACTCCTGCTGCGTCCAAAAACTTTGTATCTCACATCAGACTTACTGGAGTCCATCCAAACGTCAAATAACATGTCAGATAAGTAAGGATCGTTTTGATACATCACAGGAACAACGCTAATACGTGTTGTTTCGTTCAAAACTATTTCCAGCTTCTGCTGCGTCCGATAACTTTGTATCTCACATCAGAGTTACTGGAGTCCATCGAAACGCCAAATAACATGATAGATGAGTAAGGATCGATTAGATACATCACAGGAACAACGCTAATGCGTGTTGTTTCGTTTAAAATTATTTCCAGCTTCTGCTGCGTCCGAGAACTTTGTATCTCACATCAGACTTACTGGAGTCCATCCAAACGTCAAATAACATGTTAGATAAGTAAGGATCGTTTAGATACATCACAGGAACAACGCTAATACGTGTTGTTTCGTTCAAAACTATTTCCAGCTTCTGCTGCGTCCGATAACTTTGTATCTCACATCAGAGTTACTGGAGTCCATCGAAACGCCAAATAACATGATAGATGAGTAAGGATCGATTAGATACATCACAGGAACAACGCTAATGCGTGTTGTTTCGTTTAAAACTATTTCCAGCTTCTGCTGCGTCCGAGAACTTCGTATCTCACGTCAGGGTTACTGGAGTCCATCCAAACGTCAAATAACATGATAGATAAGTAAGGATCGATTAGATACATCACAGGAACAACGCTAATGCGTGTTGTTTCGTTTATAAATATTTCCAGCTTCTGCTGCGTCCGAAAATTTCGTTTCTCACATTAGAGTTACTGGAGTCCATCGAAACGTCAAATAACATGATAGATGAGTAAGGATCGATTAGATACATCACAGGAACAACGCTAATGCGTGTTGTCTCGTTTAAAACTATTTCCAGCTTCTGCTGCGTCCGAAAACGTCGTATCTCTCATCAGAGTTACTGGAGTCCGTCCAAACGTCAAATAACAGGATAGATGAGTAAGGATCGATTAGATACATCACAGGAACAACGCTAATACGTGTTGTTTCGTTTAAAACTATTTCCAGCTTCTGCTGCGTAAGAAATCGTCGTATCTCACATCAGAGTTACTGGAGTCCATCGAAACGTCAAATAACATGATAGATAAGTAAGGATCGATTAGATACAGCACAGGAACAACGCTAATACGTGTTGTTTCGTTTAAAACTATTTCTAGCTCCTGCTGCGTCCAAAAACTTTGTAACTCACATCAGACTTACTGGAGTCCATCCAAACGTCAAATAACATGTTAGATAAGTAAGGATCGTTTAGATACATCACAGGAACAACGCTAATACGTGTTGTTTCGTTCAAAACTATTTCCAGCTTCTACTGCGTCCGAGAACTTTGTATCTCTCATCAGAGGTACTGGAGTCCGTCCAAACGTCAAATAACATGATAGATGAGTAAGGATCGATTAGATACATCACAGGAACAACGCTAATACGTGTTGTTTCGTTTAAAACTATTTCCAGCTTCTGCTGCGTCCGAAAACGTCGCATCTCACATCAGAGTTACTGGAGTCCATCGAAACGTCAAATAACATGATAGATAAGTAAGGATCGACTAGATACAGCACAGGAACAACGCTAATACGTGTTGTTTCGTTTAAAACTATTTCTAACTCCTGCTGCGTCCAAAAACTTTATATCTCACATCAGACTTACTGGAGTCCATCCAAACGTCAAATAACATGTTAGAAAGTAAGGATCGTTTAGATACATCACAGGAACAACGCTAATACGTGTTGTTTCGTTCAAAACTATTTCCAGCTTCTGCTGCGTCCGATAACTTTGTATCTCACATCAGAGTTACTGGAGTCCATCGAAACGCCAAATAACATGATAGATGAGTAAGGATCGATTAGATACATCACAGGAACAACGCTAATGCGTGTTGTTTCGTTTAAAACTATTTCCAGCTTCTGCTGCGTCCGAGAACTTCGTATCTCACGTCAGGGTTACTGGAGTCCATCCAAACGTCAAATAACATGATAGATAAGTAAGGATCGATTAGATACATCACAGGAACAACGCTAATGCGTGTTGTTTCGTTTATAACTATTTCCAGCTTCTGCTGCGTCCGAAAATTTCGTTTCTCACATTAGAGTTACTGGAGTCCATCGAAACGTCAAATAACATGACAGATGAGTAAGGATCGATTAGATACATCACAGGAACAACGCTAATGCGTGTTGTCTCGTTTAAAACTATTTCCAGCTTCTGCTGCGTCCGAAAACGTCGTATCTCTCATCAGAGTTACTGGAGTCCGTCCAAACGTCAAATAACAGGATAGATGAGTAAGGATCGATTAGATACATCACAGGAACAACGCTAATACGTGTTGTTTCGTTTAAAACTATTTCCAGCTTCTGCTGCGTCCGAAAACGTCGTATCTCACATCAAAGTTACTGGAGTCCATCGAAACGTCAAATAACATGATAGATAAGTAAGGATCGATTAGATACAGCACAGGAACAACGCTAATACGTGTTGTTTCGTTTAAAACTATTTCTAGCTCCTGCTGCGTCCAAAAACTTTGTAACTCACATCAGACTTACTGGAGTCCATCCAAACGTCAAATAACATGTTAGATAAGTAAGGATCGTTTAGATACATCACAGGAACAACGCTAATACGTGTTGTTTCGTTCAAAACTATTTCCAGCTTCTGCTGCGT
Source organism: Prosopocoilus inquinatus (assembly GCA_036172665.1). NCBI lineage: Eukaryota > Metazoa > Arthropoda > Insecta > Coleoptera > Lucanidae > Prosopocoilus > Prosopocoilus inquinatus. Next base: position 25,854,092 of record CM069872.1, on the reverse strand, counting down.
CCGATAACTTTGTATCTCACATCCGAGTTACTGGAGTCCGTCCAAACGTCAAATAACATGATAGATGAGTAAGGATCGATTAGATACATTACAGGAACAACGCTAATGCGTGTTGTTTCGTTTAAAACTATTTCTAGCTCCTGCTGCGTCCAAAAACTTTGTATCTTACATCAGACTTACTGGAGTCCATCCAAACGTCAAATAACATGTTAGATAAGTAAGGATCGTTTAGATACATCACAGGAACAACGCTAATACGTGTTGTTTCGTTCAAAACTATTTCCAGCTTCTGCTGCGTCCGATAACATTGTATCTCACATCAGAGTTACTGGAGTCCGTCCAAACGTCAAATAACATGATAGATGAGTAAGGATCGATTAGATACATCACAGGAAAGACGCTAATGCGTGTTGTTTCGTTTAAAAATAATTTTCAGCTTCTGCTGCGTCCGAAAACGTCGTATCTCACATCAGAGCTACTGGAGTCCATCGAAACGCCAAATAACATGATAGATGAGTAAGGATCGATTAGATACAGCACAGGAACAACGCTAATACGTGTTGTTTCGTTTAAAACTATTTCCAGCTCCTGCTGCGTCCAAGAACGTCGTATCTCACATCAGAGCTACTGGAGTCCATCGAAACGCCAAATAACATGATAGATGAGTAAGGATCGATTAGATACATCACAGGAACAACGCTAATGCGTGTTGTTTCGTTTAAAACTATTTCCAGCTTCTGCTGCGTCCGAAAACGTCGTATCTCACATCAGACTTACTGGAGTCCATCCAAACGTCAAATAACATGATAGATAAGTAAGGATCGATTAGATACATCACAGGAACAACGCTAATGCGTGTTGTTTCGTTTAAAACTATTTCCAGCTTCTGCTGCGTCCGAAAACATCGTATCTCACATCAGACTTACTGGAATCCATGCAAACGGCAAATAACATGTTAGATAAGTAAGGATCGTTTAGATACATCACAGGAACAACGCTAATACGTGTTGTTTCGTTCAAAACTATTTCCAGCTTCTACTGCGTCCGAGAACTTTGTATCTCTCATCAGAGGTACTGGAGTCCGTCCAAACGTCAAATAACATGATAGATGAGTAAGGATCGGTTAGATACATCACAGGAACAACGCTAATACGTGTTGTTTCGTTTAAAACTATTTCCAGCTTCTGCTGCGTCCGAAAACGTCGAATCTCACATCAGAGTTACTGGAGTCCATCGAAACGTCAAATAACATGATAGATAAGTAAGGATCGATTAGATACAGCACAGGAACAACGCTAATACGTGTTGTTTCGTTTAAAACTATTTCTAACTCCTGCTGCGTCCAAAAACTTTGTATCTCACATCAGACTTACTGGAGTCCATCCAAACGTCAAATAACATGTCAGATAAGTAAGGATCGTTTTGATACATCACAGGAACAACGCTAATACGTGTTGTTTCGTTCAAAACTATTTCCAGCTTCTGCTGCGTCCGATAACTTTGTATCTCACATCAGAGTTACTGGAGTCCATCGAAACGCCAAATAACATGATAGATGAGTAAGGATCGATTAGATACATCACAGGAACAACGCTAATGCGTGTTGTTTCGTTTAAAATTATTTCCAGCTTCTGCTGCGTCCGAGAACTTTGTATCTCACATCAGACTTACTGGAGTCCATCCAAACGTCAAATAACATGTTAGATAAGTAAGGATCGTTTAGATACATCACAGGAACAACGCTAATACGTGTTGTTTCGTTCAAAACTATTTCCAGCTTCTGCTGCGTCCGATAACTTTGTATCTCACATCAGAGTTACTGGAGTCCATCGAAACGCCAAATAACATGATAGATGAGTAAGGATCGATTAGATACATCACAGGAACAACGCTAATGCGTGTTGTTTCGTTTAAAACTATTTCCAGCTTCTGCTGCGTCCGAGAACTTCGTATCTCACGTCAGGGTTACTGGAGTCCATCCAAACGTCAAATAACATGATAGATAAGTAAGGATCGATTAGATACATCACAGGAACAACGCTAATGCGTGTTGTTTCGTTTATAAATATTTCCAGCTTCTGCTGCGTCCGAAAATTTCGTTTCTCACATTAGAGTTACTGGAGTCCATCGAAACGTCAAATAACATGATAGATGAGTAAGGATCGATTAGATACATCACAGGAACAACGCTAATGCGTGTTGTCTCGTTTAAAACTATTTCCAGCTTCTGCTGCGTCCGAAAACGTCGTATCTCTCATCAGAGTTACTGGAGTCCGTCCAAACGTCAAATAACAGGATAGATGAGTAAGGATCGATTAGATACATCACAGGAACAACGCTAATACGTGTTGTTTCGTTTAAAACTATTTCCAGCTTCTGCTGCGTAAGAAATCGTCGTATCTCACATCAGAGTTACTGGAGTCCATCGAAACGTCAAATAACATGATAGATAAGTAAGGATCGATTAGATACAGCACAGGAACAACGCTAATACGTGTTGTTTCGTTTAAAACTATTTCTAGCTCCTGCTGCGTCCAAAAACTTTGTAACTCACATCAGACTTACTGGAGTCCATCCAAACGTCAAATAACATGTTAGATAAGTAAGGATCGTTTAGATACATCACAGGAACAACGCTAATACGTGTTGTTTCGTTCAAAACTATTTCCAGCTTCTGCTGCGTCCGATAACATTGTATCTCACATCAGAGTTACTGGAGTCCGTCCAAACGTCAAATAACATGATAGATGAGTAAGGATCGATTAGATACATCACAGGAAAGACGCTAATGCGTGTTGTTTCGTTTAAAACTATTTCCAGCTTCTGCTGCGTCCGAAAACGTCGTATCTCACATCAGAGCTACTGGAGTCCATCGAAACGCCAAATAACATGATAGATGAGTAAGGATCGAATAGATACAGCACAGGAACAACGCTAATACGTGTTGTTTCGTTTAAAACTATTTCCAGCTCCTGCTGCGTCCAAGAACGTCGTATCTCACATCAGAGCTACTGGAGTCCATCGAAACGCCAAATAACATGATAGATGAGTAAGGATCGATTAGATACATCACAGGAACAACGCTAATGCGTGTTGTTTCGTTTAAAACTATTTCCAGCTTCTGCTGCGTCCGAAAACGTCGTATCTCACATCAGACTTACTGGAGTCCATCCAAACGTCAAATAACATGATAGATAAGTAAGGATCGATTAGATACATCACAGGAACAACGCTAATGCGTGTTGTTTCGTTTAAAACTATTTCCAGCTTCTGCTGCGTCCGAAAACATCGTATCTCACATCAGACTTACTGGAATCCATGCAAACGGCAAATAACATGTTAGATAAGTAAGGATCGTTTAGATACATCACAGGAACAACGCTAATACGTGTTGTTTCGTTCAAAACTATTTCCAGCTTCTACTGCGTCCGAGAACTTTGTATCTCTCATCAGAAGTACTGGAGTCCGTCCAAACGTCAAATAACATGATAGATGAGTAAGGATCGGTTAGATACATCACAGGAACAACGCTAATACGTGTTGTTTCGTTTAAAACTATTTCCAGCTTCTGCTGCGTCCGAAAACGTCGCATCTCACATCAGAGTTACTGGAGTCCATCGAAACGTCAAATAACATGATAGATAAGTAAGGATCGATTAGATACAGCACAGGAACAACGCTAATACGTGTTGTTTCGTTTAAAACTATTTCTAACTCCTGCTGCGTCCAAAAACTTTGTATCTCACATCAGACTTACTGGAGTCCATCCAAACGTCAAATAACATGTTAGATAAGTAAGGATCGTTTTGATACATCACAGGAACAACGCTAATACGTGTTGTTTCGTTCAAAATTATTTCCAGCTTCTGCTGCGTCCGATAACTTTGTATCTCACATCAGAGTTACTGGAGTCCATCGAAACGCCAAATAACATGATAGATGAGTAAGGATCGATTAGATACATCACAGGAACAACGCTAATGCGTGTTGTTTCGTTTAAAACTATTTCCAGCTTCTGCTGCGTCCGAGAACTTTGTATCTCACATCAGACTTACTGGAGTCCATCCAAACGTCAAATAACATGTTAGATAAGTAAGGATCGTTTAGATACATCACAGGAACAACGCTAATACGTGTTGTTTCGTTCAAAACTATTTCCAGCTTCTGCTGCGTCCGATAACTTTGTATCTCACATCAGAGTTACTGGAGTCCATCGAAACGCCAAATAACATGATAGATGAGTAAGGATCGATTAGATACATCACAGGAACAACGCTAATGCGTGTTGTTTCGTTTAAAACTATTTCCAGCTTCTGCTGCGTCCGAGAACTTCGTATCTCACGTCAGGGTTACTGGAGTCCATCCAAACGTCAAATAACATGATAGATAAGTAAGGATCGATTAGATACATCACAGGAACAACGCTAATGCGTGTTGTTTCGTTTATAACTATTTCCAGCTTCTGCTGCATCCGAAAATTTCGTTTCTCACATTAGAGTTACTGGAGTCCATCGAAACGTCAAATAACATGATAGATGAGTAAGGATCGATTAGATACATCACAGGAACAACGCTAATGCGTGTTGTCTCGTTTAAAACTATTTCCAGCTTCTGCTGCGTCCGAAAACGTCGTATCTCTCATCAGAGTTACTGGAGTCCGTCCAAACGTCAAATAACAGGATAGATGAGTAAGGATCGATTAGATACATCACAGGAACAACGCTAATACGTGTTGTTTCGTTTAAAACTATTTCCAGCTTCTGCTGCGTCCGAAAGCGTCGTATCTCACATCAGAGTTACTGGAGTCCATCGAAACGTCAAATAACATGATAGATAAGTAAGGATCGATTAGATACAGCACAGGAACAACGCTAATACGTGTTGTTTCGTTTAAAACTATTTCTAGCTCCTGCTGCGTCCAAAAACTTTGTAACTCACATCAGACTTACTGGAGTCCATCCAAACGTCAAATAACATGTTAGATAAGTAAGGATCGTTTAGATACATCACAGGAACAACGCTAATACGTGTTGTTTCGTTCAAAACTATTTCCAGCTTCTGCTGCGTCCGATAACTTTGTATCTCACATCCGAGTTACTGGAGTCCGTCCAAACGTCAAATAACATGATAGATGAGTAAGGATCGATTAGATACATTACAGGAACAACGCTAATGCGTGTTGTTTCGTTTAAAACTATTTCTAGCTCCTGCTGCGTCCAAAAACTTTGTATCTCACATCAGACTTACTGGAGTCCATCCAAACGTCAAACAACATGTTAGATAAGTAAGGATCGTTTAGATACATCACAGGAACAACGCTAATACGTCTTGTTTCGTTCAAAACTATTTCCAGCTTCTGCTGCGTCCAAAAACTTTGTATCTCACATCAGACTTACTGGAGTCCATCCATACGTCAAATAACATGTTAGATAAGTAAGGATCGTTTAGATACATCACAGGAACAACGCTAATACGTGTTGTTTCGTTCAAAACTATTTCCAGCTTCTGCTGCGTCCGATAACATTGTATCTCACATCAGAGTTACTGGAGTCCGTCCAAACGTCAAATAACATGATAGATGAGTAAGGATCGATTAGATACATCACAGGAAAGACGCTAATGCGTGTTGTTTCGTTTAAAACTATTTCCAGCTTCTGCTGCGTCCGAAAACGTCGTATCTCACATCAGAGCTACTGGAGTCCATCGAAACGCCAAATAACATGATAGATGAGTAAGGATCGATTAGATACAGCACAGGAACGACGCTAATACGTGTTGTTTCGTTTAAAACTATTTCCAGCTCCTGCTGCGTCCAAGAACGTCGTATCTCACATCAGAGCTACTGGAGTCCATCGAAACGCCAAATAACATGATAGATGAGTAAGGATCGATTAGATACATCACAGGAACAACGCTAATGCGTGTTGTTTCGTTTAAAACTATTTCCAGCTTCTGCTGCGTCCGAAAACGTCGTATCTCACATCAGACTTACTGGAGTCCATCCAAACGTCAAATAACATGATAGATAAGTAAGGATCGATTAGATACATCACAGGAACAACGCTAATGCGTGTTGTTTCGTTTAAAACTATTTCCAGCTCCTGCTGCGTCCAAGAACGTCGTATCTCACATCAGAGCTACTGGAGTCCATCGAAACGCCAAATAACATGATAGATGAGTAAGGATCGATTAGATACATCACAGGAACAACGCTAATGCGTGTTGTTTCGTTTAAAACTATTTCCAGCTTCTGCTGCGTCCGAAAACGTCGTATCTCACATCAGAGCTACTGGAGTCCATCGAAACGCCAAATAACATGATAGATAAGTAAGGATCGATTAGATACATCACAGGAACAACGCTAATGCGTGTTGTTTCGTTTAAAACTATTTCCAGCTTCTGCTGCGTCCGAAAACATCGTATCTCACATCAGACTTACTGGAGTCCATGCAAACGGCAAATAACATGTTAGATAAGTAAGGATCGTTTAGATACATCACAGGAACAACGCTAATACGTTTTGTTTCGTTCAAAACTATTTCCAGCTTCTACTGCGTCCGAGAACTTTGTATCTCTCATCAGAGGTACTGGAGTCCGTCCAAACGTCAAATAACATGATAGATGAGTAAGGATCGATTAGATACATCACAGGAACAACGCTAATACGTGTTGTTTCGTTTAAAACTATTTCCAGCTTCTGCTGCGTCCGAAAACGTCGCATCTCACATCAGAGTTACTGGAGTCCATCGAAACGTCAAATAACATGATAGATAAGTAAGGATCGACTAGATACAGCACAGGAACAACGCTAATACGTGTTGTTTCGTTTAAAACTATTTCTAACTCCTGCTGCGTCCAAAAACATTGTATCTCACATCAGACTTACTGGAGTCCATCCAAACGTCAAATAACATGTTAGATAAGTAAGGATCGTTTAGATACATCACAGGAACAACGCTAATACGTGTTGTTTCGTTCAAAACTATTTCCAGCTTCTGCTGCGTCCGATAACTTTGTATCTCACATCAGAGTTACTGGAGTCCATCGAAACGCCAAATAACATGATAGATGAGTAAGGATCGATTAGATACATCACAGGAACAACGCTAATGCGTGTTGTTTCGTTTAAAACTATTTCCAGCTTCTGCTGCGTCCGAGAGCTTCGTATCTCACGTCAGGGTTACTGGAGTCCATCCAAACGTCAAATAACATGATAGATAAGTAAGGATCGATTAGATACATCACAGGAACAACGCTAATGCGTGTTGTTTCGTTTATAACTATTTCCAGCTTCTGCTGCGTCCGAAAATTTCGTTTCTCACATTAGAGTTACTGGAGTCCATCGAAACGTCAAATAACATGATAGATGAGTAAGGATCGATTAGATACATCACAGGAACAACGCTAATGCGTGTTGTCTCGTTTAAAACTATTTCCAGCTTCTGCTGCGTCCGAAAACGTCGTATCTCTCATCAGAGTTACTGGAGTCCGTCCAAACGTCAAATAACAGGATAGATGAGTAAGGATCGATTAGATACATCACAGGAACAACGCTAATACGTGTTGTTTCGTTTAAAACTATTTCCAGCTTCTGCTGCGTCCGAAAACGTCGTATCTCACATCAAAGTTACTGGAGTCCATCGAAACGTCAAATAACATGATAGATAAGTAAGGATCGATTAGATACAGCACAGGAACAACGCTAATACGTGTTGTTTCGTTTAAAACTATTTCTAGCTCCTGCTGCGTCCAAAAACTTTGTAACTCACATCAGACTTACTGGAGTCCATCCAAACGTCAAATAACATGTTAGATAAGTAAGGATCGTTTAGATACATCACAGGAACAACGCTAATACGTGTTGTTTCGTTCAAAACTATTTCCAGCTTCTGCTGCGTCCGATAACTTTGTATCTCACATCCGAGTTACTGGAGTCCGTCCAAACGTCAAATAACATGATAGATGAGTAAGGATCGATTAGATACATTACAGGAACAACGCTAATGCGTGTTGTTTCGTTTAAAACTATTTCTAGCTCCTGCTGCGTCCAAAAACTTTGTATCTCACATCAGACTTACTGGAGTCCATCCAAACGTCAAATAACATGTTAGATAAGTAAGGATCGTTTAGATACATCACAGGAACAACGCTAATACGTGTTGTTTCGTTCAAAACTATTTCCAGCTTCTGCTGCGTCCGATAACATTGTATCTCACATCAGAGTTACTGGAGTCCGTCCAAACGTCAAATAACATGATAGATGAGTAAGGATCGATTAGATACATCACAGGAAAGACGCTAATGCGTGTTGTTTCGTTTAAAACTATTTCCAGCTTCTGCTGCGTCCGAAAACGTCGTATCTCACATCAGAGCTACTGGAGTCCATCGAAACGCCAAATAACATGATAGATGAGTAAGGATCGATTAGATACAGCACAGGAACAACGCTAATACGTGTTTCGTTTAAAACTATTTCCAGCTCCTGCTGCGTCCAAGAACGTCGTATCTCACATCAGAGCTACTGGAGTCCATCGAAACGCCAAATAACATGATAGATGAGTAAGGATCGATTAGATACATCACAGGAACAACGCTAATGCGTGTTGTTTCGTTTAAAACTATTTCCAGCTTCTGCTGCGTCCGAAAACGTCGTATCTCACATCAGACTTACTGGAGTCCATCCAAACGTCAAATAACATGATAGATAAGTAAGGATCGATTAGATACATCACAGGAACAACGCTAATGCGTGTTGTTTCGTTTAAAACTATTTCCAGCTTCTGCTGCGTCCGAAAACATCGTATCTCACATCAGACTTACTGGAATCCATGCAAACGGCAAATAACATGTTAGATAAGTAAGGATCGTTTAGATACATCACAGGAACAACGCTAATACGTGTTGTTTCGTTCAAAACTATTTCCAGCTTCTACTGCGTCCGAGAACTTTGTATCTCTCATCAGAGGTACTGGAGTCCGTCCAAACGTCAAATAACATGATAGATGAGTAAGGATCGGTTAGATACATCACAGGAACAACGCTAATACGTGTTGTTTCGTTTAAAACTATTTCCAGCTTCTGCTGCGTCCGAAAACGTCGCATCTCACATCAGAGTTACTGGAGTCCATCGAAACGTCAAATAACATGATAGATAAGTAAAGATCGATTAGATACAGCACAGGAACAACGCTAATACGTGTTGTTTCGTTTAAAACTATTTCTAACTCCTGCTGCGTCCAAAAACTTTGTATCTCACATCAGACTTACTGGAGTCCATCCAAACGTCAAATAACATGTTAGATAAGTAAGGATCGTTTTGATACATCACAGGAACAACGCTAATACGTGTTGTTTCGTTCAAAACTATTTCCAGCTTCTGCTGCGTCCGATAACTTTGTATCTCACATCAGAGTTACTGGAGTCCATCGAAACGCCAAATAACATGATAGATGAGTAAGGATAGATTAGATACATCACAGGAACAACGCTAATGCGTGTTGTTTCGTTTAAAACTATTTCCAGCTTCTGCTGCGTCCGAGAACTTCGTATCTCACGTCAGGGTTACTGGAGTCCATCCAAACGTCAAATAACATGATAGATAAGTAAGGATCGATTAGATACATCACAGGAACAACGCTAATGCGTGTTGTTTCGTTTATAACTATTTCCAGCTTCTGCTGCGTCCGAAAATTTCGTTTCTCACATTAGAGTTACTGGAGTCCATCGAAACGTCAAATAACATGATAGATGAGTAAGGATCGATTAGATACATCACAGGAACAACGCTAATGCGTGTTGTCTCGTTTAAAACTATTTCCAGCTTCTGCTGCGTCCGAAAACGTCGTATCTCTCATCAGAGTTACTGGAGTCCGTCCAAACGTCAAATAACAGGATAGATGAGTAAGGATCGATTAGATACATCACAGGAACAACGCTAATACGTGTTGTTTCGTTTAAAACTATTTCCAGCTTCTGCTGCGTCCGAAATCGTCGTATCTCACATCAGAGTTACTGGAGTCCATTGAAACGTCAAATAACATGATAGATAAGTAAGGATCGATTAGATACAGCACAGGAACAACGCTAATACGTGTTGTTTCGTTTAAAACTATTTCTAGCTCCTGCTGCGTCCAAAAACTTTGTAACTCACATCAGACTTACTGGAGTCCATCCAAACGTCAAATAACATGTTAGATAAGTAAGGATCGTTTAGATACATCACAGGAACAACGCTAATACGTGTTGTTTCGTTCAAAACTATTTCCAGCTTCTGCTGCGTCCGATAACTTTGTATCTCACATCCGAGTTACTGGAGTCCGTCCAAACGTCAAATAACATGATAGATGAGTAAGGATCGATTAGATACATTACAGGAACAACGCTAATGCGTGTTGTTTCGTTTAAAACTATTTCTAGCTCCTGCTGCGTCCAAAAACTTTGTATCTCACATCAGACTTACTGGAGTCCATCCAAACGTCAAATAACATGTTAGATAAGTAAGGATCGTTTAGATACATCACAGGAACAACGCTAATACGTGTTGTTTCGTTCAAAACTATTTCCAGCTTCTGCTGCGTCCGATTACATTGTATCTCACATCAGAGTTACTGGAGTCCGTCCAAACGTCAAATAACATGATAGATGAGTAAGGATCGATTAGATACATCACAGGAAAGACGCTAATGCGTGTTGTTTCGTTTAAAACTATTTCCAGATTCTGTTGCGTCCGAAAACGTCGTATCTCACATCAGAGCTACTGGAGTCCATCGAAACGCCAAATAACTTGATAGATGAGTAAGGATCGATTAGATACAGCACAGGAACAACGCTAATACGTGTTGTTTCGTTTAAAACTATTTCCAGCTTCTGCTGCGTCCGAAAACGTCGTATCTCTCATCAGAGTTACTGGAGTCCGTCCAAACGTCAAATAACAGGATAGATGAGTAAGGATCGATTAGATACATCACAGGAACAACGCTAATACGTGTTGTTTCGTTTAAAACTATTTCCAGCTTCTGCTGCGTCCGAAAACGTCGTATCTCACATCAGAGTTACTGGAGTCCATCGAAACGTCAAATAACATGATAGATAAGTAAGGATCGATTAGATACAGCACAGGAACAACGCTAATACGTGTTGTTTCGTTTAAAACTATTTCTAGCTCTTGCTGCGTCCAAGAACTTTGTATCTCACATCAGACTTACTGGAGTCCATCCAAACGTCAAATAACATGTTAGATAAGTAAGGATCGTTTAGATACATCACAGGAACAACGCTAATACGTGTTGTTTCGTTTAAAACTATTTCTAGCTCTTGCTGCGTCCAAGAACTTTGTATCTCACATCAGAGTTACTGGAGTCCGTCCAAACGTCAAATAATATGATAGATGAGTAACGATCGATTAGATACATCACAGGAAAAACGCTAATGCGTGTTGTTTCGTTTAAAACTATTTCCAGCTTCTGCTGCGTCCGAAAACGTCGTATCTCACATCAGAGCTACTGTAGTCCATCGAAACGCCAAATAACATGATAGATGAGTAAGGATCGATTAGATACAGCACAGGAACAACGCTAATACGTGTTGTTTCGTTTAAAACTATTTCCAGCTCCTGCTGCGTCCAAGAACGTCGTATCTCACATCAGAGCTACTGGAGTCCATCGAAACGCCAAATAACATGATAGATGAGTAAGGATCCATTAGATACATCACAGGAACAACGCTAATGCGTGTTGTTTCGTTTAAAACAATTTCCAGCTTCTGCTGCGTCCGAAAACGTCGTATCTCACATCAGACTTACTGGAGTCCATCCAAACGTCAAATAACATGATAGATAAGTAAGGATCGATTAGATACATCACAGGAACAACGCTAATGCGTGTTGTTTCGTTTAAAACTATTTCCAGCTTCTGCTGCGTCCGAAAACATCGTATCTCACATCAGACTTACTGGAGTCCATGCAAACGGCAAATAACATGTTAGATAAGTAAGGATCGTTTAGATACATCACAGGAACAACGCTAATACGTTTTGTTTCGTTCAAAACTATTTCCAGCTTCTACTGCGTCCGAGAACTTTGTATCTCTCATCAGAGGTACTGGAGTCCGTCCAAACGTCAAATAACATGATAGATGAGTAAGGATCGATTAGATACATCACAGGAACAACGCTAATACGTGTTGTTTCGTTTAAAACTATTTCCAGCTTCTGCTGCGTCCGAAAACGTCGCATCTCACATCAGAGTTACTGGAGTCCATCGAAACGTCAAATAACATGATAGATAAGTAAGGATCGACTAGATACAGCACAGGAACAACGCTAATACGTGTTGTTTCGTTTAAAACTATTTCTAACTCCTGCTGCGTCCAAAAACATTGTATCTCACATCAGACTTACTGGAGTCCATCCAAACGTCAAATAACATGTTAGATAAGTAAGGATCGTTTAGATACATCACAGGAACAACGCTAATACGTGTTGTTTCGTTCAAAACTATTTCCAGCTTCTGCTGCGTCCGATAACTTTGTATCTCACATCAGAGTTACTGGAGTCCATCGAAACGCCAAATAACATGATAGATGAGTAAGGATCGATTAGATACATCACAGGAACAACGCTAATGCGTGTTGTTTCGTTTAAAACTATTTCCAGCTTCTGCTGCGTCCGAGAGCTTCGTATCTCACGTCAGGGTTACTGGAGTCCATCCAAACGTCAAATAACATGATAGATAAGTAAGGATCGATTAGATACATCACAGGAACAACGCTAATGCGTGTTGTTTCGTTTATAACTATTTCCAGCTTCTGCTGCGTCCGAAAATTTCGTTTCTCACATTAGAGTTACTGGAGTCCATCGAAACGTCAAATAACATGATAGATGAGTAAGGATCGATTAGATACATCACAGGAACAACGCTAATGCGTGTTGTCTCGTTTAAAACTATTTCCAGCTTCTGCTGCGTCCGAAAACGTCGTATCTCTCATCAGAGTTACTGGAGTCCGTCCAAACGTCAAATAACAGGATAGATGAGTAAGGATCGATTAGATACATCACAGGAACAACGCTAATACGTGTTGTTTCGTTTAAAACTATTTCCAGCTTCTGCTGCGTCCGAAAACGTCGTATCTCACATCAAAGTTACTGGAGTCCATCGAAACGTCAAATAACATGATAGATAAGTAAGGATCGATTAGATACAGCACAGGAACAACGCTAATACGTGTTGTTTCGTTTAAAACTATTTCTAGCTCCTGCTGCGTCCAAAAACTTTGTAACTCACATCAGACTTACTGGAGTCCATCCAAACGTCAAATAACATGTTAGATAAGTAAGGATCGTTTAGATACATCACAGGAACAACGCTAATACGTGTTGTTTCGTTCAAAACTATTTCCAGCTTCTGCTGCGTCCGATAACTTTGTATCTCACATCCGAGTTACTGGAGTCCGTCCAAACGTCAAATAACATGATAGATGAGTAAGGATCGATTAGATACATTACAGGAACAACGCTAATGCGTGTTGTTTCGTTTAAAACTATTTCTAGCTCCTGCTGCGTCCAAAAACTTTGTATCTCACATCAGACTTACTGGAGTCCATCCAAACGTCAAATAACATGTTAGATAAGTAAGGATCGTTTAGATACATCACAGGAACAACGCTAATACGTGTTGTTTCGTTCAAAACTATTTCCAGCTTCTGCTGCGTCCGATAACATTGTATCTCACATCAGAGTTACTGGAGTCCGTCCAAACGTCAAATAACATGATAGATGAGTAAGGATCGATTAGATACATCACAGGAAAGACGCTAATGCGTGTTGTTTCGTTTAAAACTATTTCCAGCTTCTGCTGCGTCCGAAAACGTCGTATCTCACATCAGAGCTACTGGAGTCCATCGAAACGCCAAATAACATGATAGATGAGTAAGGATCGATTAGATACAGCACAGGAACAACGCTAATACGTGTTTCGTTTAAAACTATTTCCAGCTCCTGCTGCGTCCAAGAACGTCGTATCTCACATCAGAGCTACTGGAGTCCATCGAAACGCCAAATAACATGATAGATGAGTAAGGATCGATTAGATACATCACAGGAACAACGCTAATGCGTGTTGTTTCGTTTAAAACTATTTCCAGCTTCTGCTGCGTCCGAAAACGTCGTATCTCACATCAGACTTACTGGAGTCCATCCAAACGTCAAATAACATGATAGATAAGTAAGGATCGATTAGATACATCACAGGAACAACGCTAATGCGTGTTGTTTCGTTTAAAACTATTTCCAGCTTCTGCTGCGTCCGAAAACATCGTATCTCACATCAGACTTACTGGAATCCATGCAAACGGCAAATAACATGTTAGATAAGTAAGGATCGTTTAGATACATCACAGGAACAACGCTAATACGTGTTGTTTCGTTCAAAACTATTTCCAGCTTCTACTGCGTCCGAGAACTTTGTATCTCTCATCAGAGGTACTGGAGTCCGTCCAAACGTCAAATAACATGATAGATGAGTAAGGATCGGTTAGATACATCACAGGAACAACGCTAATACGTGTTGTTTCGTTTAAAACTATTTCCAGCTTCTGCTGCGTCCGAAAACGTCGCATCTCACATCAGAGTTACTGGAGTCCATCGAAACGTCAAATAACATGATAGATAAGTAAAGATCGATTAGATACAGCACAGGAACAACGCTAATACGTGTTGTTTCGTTTAAAACTATTTCTAACTCCTGCTGCGTCCAAAAACTTTGTATCTCACATCAGACTTACTGGAGTCCATCCAAACGTCAAATAACATGTTAGATAAGTAAGGATCGTTTTGATACATCACAGGAACAACGCTAATACGTGTTGTTTCGTTCAAAACTATTTCCAGCTTCTGCTGCGTCCGATAACTTTGTATCTCACATCAGAGTTACTGGAGTCCATCGAAACGCCAAATAACATGATAGATGAGTAAGGATAGATTAGATACATCACAGGAACAACGCTAATGCGTGTTGTTTCGTTTAAAACTATTTCCAGCTTCTGCTGCGTCCGAGAACTTCGTATCTCACGTCAGGGTTACTGGAGTCCATCCAAACGTCAAATAACATGATAGATAAGTAAGGATCGATTAGATACATCACAGGAACAACGCTAATGCGTGTTGTTTCGTTTATAACTATTTCCAGCTTCTGCTGCGTCCGAAAATTTCGTTTCTCACATTAGAGTTACTGGAGTCCATCGAAACGTCAAATAACATGATAGATGAGTAAGGATCGATTAGATACATCACAGGAACAACGCTAATGCGTGTTGTCTCGTTTAAAACTATTTCCAGCTTCTGCTGCGTCCGAAAACGTCGTATCTCTCATCAGAGTTACTGGAGTCCGTCCAAACGTCAAATAACAGGATAGATGAGTAAGGATCGATTAGATACATCACAGGAACAACGCTAATACGTGTTGTTTCGTTTAAAACTATTTCCAGCTTCTGCTGCGTCCGAAATCGTCGTATCTCACATCAGAGTTACTGGAGTCCATTGAAACGTCAAATAACATGATAGATAAGTAAGGATCGATTAGATACAGCACAGGAACAACGCTAATACGTGTTGTTTCGTTTAAAACTATTTCTAGCTCCTGCTGCGTCCAAAAACTTTGTAACTCACATCAGACTTACTGGAGTCCATCCAAACGTCAAATAACATGTTAGATAAGTAAGGATCGTTTAGATACATCACAGGAACAACGCTAATACGTGTTGTTTCGTTCAAAACTATTTCCAGCTTCTGCTGCGTCCGATAACTTTGTATCTCACATCCGAGTTACTGGAGTCCGTCCAAACGTCAAATAACATGATAGATGAGTAAGGATCGATTAGATACATTACAGGAACAACGCTAATGCGTGTTGTTTCGTTTAAAACTATTTCTAGCTCCTGCTGCGTCCAAAAACTTTGTATCTCACATCAGACTTACTGGAGTCCATCCAAACGTCAAATAACATGTTAGATAAGTAAGGATCGTTTAGATACATCACAGGAACAACGCTAATACGTGTTGTTTCGTTCAAAACTATTTCCAGCTTCTGCTGCGTCCGATTACATTGTATCTCACATCAGAGTTACTGGAGTCCGTCCAAACGTCAAATAACATGATAGATGAGTAAGGATCGATTAGATACATCACAGGAAAGACGCTAATGCGTGTTGTTTCGTTTAAAACTATTTCCAGATTCTGTTGCGTCCGAAAACGTCGTATCTCACATCAGAGCTACTGGAGTCCATCGAAACGCCAAATAACTTGATAGATGAGTAAGGATCGATTAGATACAGCACAGGAACAACGCTAATACGTGTTGTTTCGTTTAAAACTATTTCCAGCTTCTGCTGCGTCCGAAAACTTCGTATCTCTCATCAGAGTTACTGGAGTCCGTCCAAACGTCAAATAACAGGATAGATGAGTAAGGATCGATTAGATACATCACAGGAACAACGCTAATACGTGTTGTTTCGTTTAAAACTATTTCCAGCTTCTGCTGCGTCCGAAAACGTCGTATCTCACATCAGAGTTACTGGAGTCCATCGAAACGTCAAATAACATGATAGATAAGTAAGGATCGATTAGATACAGCACAGGAACAACGCTAATACGTGTTGTTTCGTTTAAAACTATTTCTAGCTCTTGCTGCGTCCAAGAACTTTGTATCTCACATCAGACTTACTGGAGTCCATCCAAACGTCAAATAACATGTTAGATAAGTAAGGATCGTTTAGATACATCACAGGAACAACGCTAATACGTGTTGTTTCGTTTAAAACTATTTCTAGCTCTTGCTGCGTCCAAGAACTTTGTATCTCACATCAGAGTTACTGGAGTCCGTCCAAACGTCAAATAATATGATAGATGAGTAACGATCGATTAGATACATCACAGGAAAAACGCTAATGCGTGTTGTTTCGTTTAAAACTATTTCCAGCTTCTGCTGCGTCCGAAAACGTCGTATCTCACATCAGAGCTACTGTAGTCCATCGAAACGCCAAATAACATGATAGATGAGTAAGGATCGATTAGATACAGCACAGGAACAACGCTAATACGTGTTGTTTCGTTTAAAACTATTTCCAGCTCCTGCTGCGTCCAAGAACGTCGTATCTCACATCAGAGCTACTGGAGTCCATCGAAACGCCAAATAACATGATAGATGAGTAAGGATCCATTAGATACATCACAGGAACAACGCTAATGCGTGTTGTTTCGTTTAAAACAATTTCCAGCTTCTGCTGCGTCCGAAAACGTCGTATCTCACATCAGACTTACTGGAGTCCATCCAAACGTCAAATAACATGATAGATAAGTAAGGATCGATTAGATACATCACAGGAACAACGCTAATGCGTGTTGTTTCGTTTAAAACTATTTCCAGCTTCTGCTGCGTCCGAAAACATCGTATCTCACATCAGACTTACTGGAGTCCATGCAAACGGCAAATAACATGTTAGATAAGTAAGGATCGTTTAGATACATCACAGGAACAACGCTAATACGTGTTGTTTCGTTCAAAACTATTTCCAGCTTCTGCTGCGTCCGATAAATTTGTATCTCACATCAGTGTTACTGGAGTCCATCGAAACGCCAAATAACATGATAGATGAGTAAGGATCGATTAGATACATCACAGGAACAACGCTAATGCGTGTTGTTTCGTTTAAAACTATTTCCAGCTTCTGCTGCGTTCGAGAACTTCGTATCTCACGTCAGGGTTACTGGAGTCCATCCAAACGTCAAATAACATGATAGATAAGTAAGGATCAATTAGATACATCACAGGAACAACGCTAATGCGTGTTGTTTCGTTTAAAACTATTTCCAGCTTCTGCTGCCTCCGAAAATTTCGTTTCTCACATTAGAGTTACTGGAGTCCATCGAAACGTCAAATAACATGATAGATGAGTAAGGATCGATTAGATACATCACAGGAACAACGCTAATGCGTGTTGTCTCGTTTAAAACTATTTCCAGCTTCTGCTGCGTCCGAAAACGTCGTATCTCTCATCAGAGTTACTGGAGTCCGTCCAAACGTCAAATAACAGGATAGATGAGTAAGGATCGATTAGATACATCACAGGAACAACGCTAATACGTGTTGTTTCGTTTAAAACTATTTCCAGCTTCTGCTGCGTCCGAAAACGTCGTATCTCACATCAGAGTTACTGGAGTCCATCGAAACGTCAAATAACATGATAGAAAAGTAAGGATCGATTAGATACAGCACAGGAACAACGCTAATACGTGTTGTTTCGTTTAAAACTGTTTCCAGCTTCTGCTGCGTCCGAAAACGTCGTATCTCACATCAGACTTACTGGAGTCCATCCAAACGTCAAATAACAGGATAGATGAGTAAGGATCGATTAGATACATCACAGGAACAACGCTAATACGTGTTGTTTCGTTTAAAACTATTTCCAGCTACTGCTGCGTCCGAAAACGTCGTATCTCACATCAGAGTTACTGGAGTCCATCGAAACGTCAAATAACATGATAGATAAGTAAGGATCGATTAGATACAGCACAGGAACAACGCTAATACGTGTTGTTTCGTTTAAAACTATTTCTAGCTCTTGCTGCGTCCAAGAACTTTGTATCTCACATCAGACTTACTGGAGTCCATCCAAACGTCAAATAACATGATAGATGAGTAAGGATCGATTAGATACAGCACAGGAACAACGCTAATACGTGTTGTT
Source organism: Prosopocoilus inquinatus (assembly GCA_036172665.1). Taxonomy (NCBI): domain Eukaryota; kingdom Metazoa; phylum Arthropoda; class Insecta; order Coleoptera; family Lucanidae; genus Prosopocoilus; species Prosopocoilus inquinatus. The sequence goes on along the minus strand of CM069872.1, from coordinate 25,835,355 downwards.
TCGTTTAAAACTATTTCCAGCTCCTGCTGCGTCCAAGAACGTCGTATCTCACATCAGAGCTACTGGAGTCCATCGAAACGCCAAATAACATGATAGATGAGTAAGGATCGATTAGATACATCACAGGAACAACGCTAATGCGTGTTGTTTCGTTTAAAACTATTTCCAGCTTCTACTGCGTCCGAGAACTTTGTATCTCTCATCAGACTTACTGGAGTCCATCCAAACGTCCAATAACATGTTAGATAAGTAAGGATCGTTTAGATACATCACAGGAACAACGCTAATACGTGTTGTTTCGTTTAAAACAATTTCCAGCTTCTGCTGCGTCCGAAAACGTCGTATCTCACATCAGACTTACTGGAGTCCATCCAAACGTCAAATAACATGATAGATAAGTAAGGATCGATTAGATACATCACAGGAACAACGCTAATGCGTGTTGTTTCGTTTAAAACTATTTCCAGCTTCTACTGCGTCCGAGAACTTTGTATCTCTCATCAGACTTACTGGAGTCCATCCAAACGTCCAATAACATGTTAGATAAGTAAGGATCGTTTAGATACATCACAGGAACAACGCTAATACGTGTTGTTTCGTTCAAAACTATTTCCAGCTTCTGCTGCGTCCGATAACTTTGTATCTCACATCAGAGTTACTGGAGTCCATCGAAACGCCAAATAACATGATAGATGAGTAAGGATCGATTAGATACATCACAGGAACAACGCTAATGCGTGTTGTTTCGTTTAAAACTATTTCCAGCTTCTGCTGCGTCCGAAAACGTCGTATCTCTCATCAGAGTTACTGGAGTCCGTCCAAACGTCAAATAACAGGATAGATGAGTAAGGATCGATTAGATACATCACAGGAACAACGCTAATACGTGTTGTTTCGTTTAAAACTATTTCCAGCTTCTGCTGCGTCCGAAAACGTCGTATCTCACATCAGAGTTACTGGAGTCCATCGAAACGTCAAATAACATGATAGATAAGTAAGGATCGATTAGATACAGCACAGGAACAACGCTAATACGTGTTGTTTCGTTTAAAACTATTTCTAGCTCTTGCTGCGTCCAAGAACTTTGTATCTCACATCAGACTTACTGGAGTCCATCCAAACGTCAAATAACATGTTAGATAAGTAAGGATCGTTTAGATACATCACAGGAACAACGCTAATACGTGTTGTTTCGTTCAAAACTATTTCCAGCTTCTGCTGCGTCCGAAAACGTCGTATCTCACATCAGAGTTACTGGAGTCCGTCCAAACGTCAAATAACATGATAGATGAGTAACGATCGATTAGATACATCACAGGAAAGACGCTAATGCGTGTTGTTTCGTTTAAAACTATTTCCAGCTTCTGTTGCGTCCGAAAACGTCGTATCTCACATCAGAGCTACTGTAGTCCATCGAAACGCCAAATAACATGATAGATGAGTAAGGATCGATTAGATACAGCACAGGAACAACGCTAATACGTGTTGTTTCGTTTAAAACTATTTCCAGCTCCTGCTGCGTCCAAGAACGTCGTATCTCACATCAGAGCTACTGGAGTCCATCGAAACGCCAAATAACATGATAGATGAGTAAGGATCGATTAGATACATCACAGGAACAACGCTAATGCGTGTTGTTTCGTTTAAAACAATTTCCAGCTTCTGCTGCGTCCGAAAACGTCGTATCTCACATCAGACTTACTGGAGTCCATCCAAACGTCAAATAACATGATAGATAAGTAAGGATCGATTAGATACATCACAGGAACAACGCTAATGCGTGTTGTTTCGTTTAAAACTATTTCCAGCTTCTGCTGCGTCCGAAAACATCGTATCTCACATCAGACTTACTGGAATCCATGCAAACGGCAAATAACATGTTAGATAAGTAAGGATCGTTTAGATACATCACAGGAACAACGCTAATACGTGTTGTTTCGTTCAAAACTATTTCCAGCTTCTACTGCGTCCGAGAACTTTGTATCTCTCATCAGAGGTACTGGAGTCCGTCCAAACGTCAAATAACATGATAGATGAGTAAGGATCGATTAGATACATCACAGGAACAACGCTAATACGTGTTGTTTCGTTTAAAACTATTTCCAGCTTCTGCTGCGTCCGAAAACGTCGCATCTGACATCAGAGTTACTGGAGTCCATCGAAACGTCAAATAACATGATAGATAAGTAAGGATCGATTAGATACAGCACAGGAACAACGCTAATACGTGTTGTTTCGTTTAAAACTATTTCTAACTCCTGCTGCGTCCAAAAACTTTGTATCTCACATCAGACTTACTGGAGTCCATCCAAACGTCAAATAACATGTTAGATAAGTAAGGATCGTTTAGATACATCACAGGAACAACGCTAATACGTGTTGTTTCGTTCAAAACTATTTCCAGCTTCTGCTGCGTCCGATAAATTTGTATCTCACATCAGAGTTACTGGAGTCCATCGAAACGCCAAATAACATGATAGATGAGTAAGGATCTATTAGATACATCACAGGAACAACGCTAATGCGTGTTGTTTCGTTTAAAACTATTTCCAGCTTCTGCTGCGTCCGAGAACTTCGTATCTCACGTCAGGGTTACTGGAGTCCATCCAAACGTCAAATAACATGATAGATAAGTAAGGATCAATTAGATACATCACAGGAACAACGCTAATGCGTGTTGTTTCGTTTAAAACTATTTCCAGCTTCTGCTGCGTCCGAAAATTTCGTTTCTCACATTAGAGTTACTGGAGTCCATCGAAACGTCAAATAACATGATAGATGAGTAAGGATCGATTAGATACATCACAGGAACAACGCTAATGCGTGTTGTCTCGTTTAAAACTATTTCCAGCTTCTGCTGCGTCCGAAAACGTCGTATCTCTCATCAGAGTTACTGGAGTCCGTCCAAACGTCAAATAACAGGATAGATGAGTAAGGATCGATTAGATACATCACAGGAACAACGCTAATACGTGTTGTTTCGTTTAAAACTATTTCCAGCTTCTGCTGCGTCCGAAAACGTCGTATCTCACATCAGAGTTACTGGAGTCCTTCGAAACGTCAAATAACATGATAGAAAAGTAAGGATCGATTAGATACAGCACAGGAACAACGCTAATACGTGTTGTTTCGTTTAAAACTGTTTCTAGCTCTTGCTGCGTCCAAGAACTTTGTATCTCACATCAGACTTACTGGAGTAAATCCAAACGTCAAATAACATGTTAGATAAGTAAGGATCGTTTAGATACATCACAGGAACAACGCTAATACGTGTTGTTTCGTTCAAAACTATTTCCAGCTTCTGCTGCGTCCGATAACTTTGTATCTCACATCAGAGTTACTGGAGTCCATCGAAACGCCAAATAACATGATAGATGAGTAAGGATCGATTAGATACATCACAGGAACAACGCTAATGCGTGTTGTTTCGTTTAAAACTATTTCCAGCTTCTGCTGCGTCCGAAAAGGTCGTATCTCTCATCAGAGTTACTGGAGTCCGTCCAAACGTCAAATAACAGGATAGATGAGTAAGGATCGATTAGATACATCACAGGAACAACGCTAATACTTGTTGTTTCGTTTAAAACTATTTCCAGCTTCTGCTGCGTCCGAAAACGTCGTATCTCACATCAGAGTTACTGGAGTCCATCGAAACGTCAAATAACATGATAGATAAGTAAGGATCGATTAGATACAGCACAGGAACAACGCTAATACGTGTTGTTTCGTTTAAAACTATTTCTAGCTCTTGCTGCGTCCAAGAACTTTGTATCTCACATCAGACTTACTGGAGTCCATCCAAACGTCAAATAACATGTTAGATAAGTAAGGATCGTTTAGATACATCACAGGAACAACGCTAATACGTGTTGTTTCGTTCAAAACTATTTCCAGCTTCTGCTGCGTCCGAAAACGTCGTATCTCACATCAGAGTTACTGGAGTCCGTCCAAACGTCAAATAACATGATAGATGAGTAACGATCGATTAGATACATCACAGGAAAGACGCTAATGCGTGTTGTTTCGTTTAAAACTATTTCCAGCTTCTGTTGCGTCCGAAAACGTCGTATCTCACATCAGAGCTACTGTAGTCCATCGAAACGCCAAATAACATGATAGATGAGTAAGGATCGATTAGATACAGCACAGGAACAACGCTAATACGTGTTGTTTCGTTTAAAGCTATTTCCAGCTCCTGCTGCGTCCAAGAACGCCGTATCTCACATCAGAGCTACTGGAGTCCATCGAAACGCCAAATAACATGATAGATGAGTAAGGATCGATTAGATACATCACAGGAACAACGCTAATGCGTGTTGTTTCGTTTAAAACAATTTCCAGCTTCTGCTGCGTCCGAAAACGTCGTATCTCACATCAGACTTACTGGAGTCCATCCAAACGTCAAATAACATGATAGATAAGTAAGGATCGATTAGATACATCACAGGAACAACGCTAATGCGTGTTGTTTCGTTTAAAACTATTTCCAGCTTCTGCTGCGTCCGAAAACATCGTATCTCACATCAGACTTACTGGAGTCCATGCAAACGGCAAATAACATGTTAGATAAGTAAGGATCGTTTAGATACATCACAGGAACAACGCTAATACGTGTTGTTTCGTTCAAAACTATTTCCAGCTTCTACTGCGTCCGAGAACTTTGTATCTCTCATCAGAGGTACTGGAGTCCGTCCAAACGTCAAATAACATGATAGATGAGTAAGGATCGATTAGATACATCACAGGAACAACGCTAATACGTGTTGTTTCGTTTAAAACTATTTCCAGCTTCTGCTGCGTCCGAAAATTTCGTTTCTCACATTAGAGTTACTGGAGTCCATCGAAACGTCAAATAACATGATAGATAAGTAAGGATCGATTAGATACATCACAGGAACAACGCTAATGCGTGTTGTTTCGTTTAAAACTATTTCCAGCTTCTGCTGCGTCCAAAAATTTCGTTTCTCACATTAGAGTTACTGAAGTCCATCGAAACGTCAAATAACATGATAGATGAGTAAGAATCGATTAGATACAGCACAGGAACAACGCTCATCTGTGTTGTTTCGTTTAAAACTATTTCCAGCTCCTGCTGCGTCCAAAAACTTTGTATCTCACATCAGACTTACTGGAGTCCATCCAAACGTCAAATAACATGTTAGATAAGTAAGGATCGTTTAGATACATCACAGGCACAACGCTAATACGTGTTGTTTCGTTCAAAACTATTTCCAGCTTCTACTGCGTCCGAGAACTTTGTATCTCTCATCAGAGTTACTGGAGTCCGTCCAAACGTCAAATAACATGATATATGAGTAAGGATCGATTAGTTACATCACAGGAACAACGCTAATATGTGTTGTTTCGTTTAAAACTATTTCCAGCTGCTGCTGCGTCCGAACATTTCGTATCTCACATCAGAGTTACTGGAGTCCATCCAAACGTCAAATAACATGATAGATGAGTAAGGATCGATTAGATACATCACAGGAACAACGCTAATACGTGTTGTTTCGTTTAAAACTATTTCCAGCTTCTGCTGCGTCCGATAACTTTGTATCTCACATCAGAGTTACTGGAGTCCGTCCAAACGTCAAATAACATGATAGATGAGTAAGGATCGATTAGATACATTACAGGAACAACGCTAATACGTGTTGTTTCGTTTAAAACTATTTCCAGCTTCTGCTGCGTCCGAAAACGTCGCATCTCACATCAGACTTACTGGAGTCCATCCAAACGTCAAATAACATGATAGATAAGTAAGGATCGATTAGATACAGCACAGGAACAACGCTAATACGTGTTGTTTCGTTTAAAACTATTTCCAGCTCCTGCTGCGTCCAAAAACTTTGTATCTCACATCAGACTTACTGGAGTCCATCCAAACGTCAAATAACATGATAGATAAGTAAGGATCGATTAGATACATCACAGGAACAACGCTAATGCGTGTTGTTTCGTTTAAAACTATTTCTAGCTTCAGCTGCGTCCGAGAACTTCGTAACTCACATCACAGTTACTGGAGTCCATCGAAACGCCAAATAACATGACAGATGAGTAAGGATCGATTAGATACATCACAGGAACAACGCTAATGCGTGTTGTTTCGTTTAAAACTATTTCCAGCTTCTGCTGCGTCCGAAAATTTCGTATCTCACATCATAGTTACTGGAGTCCATCGAAACGTCAAATAACATGATAGATAAGTAAGGATCGATTAGATACATCACAGGAACAACGCTAATGCGTGTTGTTTCGTTTAAAACTATTTCCAGCTTCTGCTGCGCCCGAAAATTTCGTTTCTCACATTAGAGTTACTGGAGTCCATCGAAACGTCAAATAACATGATAGATGAGTAAGAATCGATTAGATACAGCACAGGAACAACGCTCATCCGTGTTGTTTCGTTTAAAACTATTTCCAGCTCCTGCTGCGTCCAAAAACTTTGTATCTCACATCAGACTTACTGGAGTCCATCCAAACGTCAAATAACATGTTAGATAAGTAAGGATCGTTTAGATACATCACAGGCACAACGCTAATACGTGTTGTTTCGTTCAAAACTATTTCCAGCTTCTACTGCGTCCGAGAAATTTGTATCTCTCATCAGAGTTACTGGAGTCCGTCCAAACGTCAAATAACATGATATATGAGTAAGGATCGATTAGTTACATCACAGGAACAACGCTAATATGTGTTGTTTCGTTTAAAACTATTTCCAGCTGCTGCTGCGTCCGAACATTTCGTATCTCACATCAGAGTTACTGGAGCCCATCCAAACGTCAAATAACATGATAGATGAGTAAGGATCGATTAGATACATCACAGGAACAACGCTAATACGTGTTGTTTCGTTTAAAACTATTTCCAGCTTCTGCTGCGTCCGATAACTTTGTATCTCACATCAGAGTTACTGGAGTCCGTCCAAACGTCAAATAACATGATAGATGAGTAAGGATCGATTAGATACATCATAGGAACAACGCTAATACGTGTTGTTTCGTTTAAAACTATTTAGAGCTTCTGCTGCGTCCGAAAACGTCGCATCTCACATCAGAGTTACTGGAGTCCATCGAAACGTCAAATAACATGATAGATAATTAAGGATCAATTAGATACAGCACAGGAACAACGCTAATACGTGTTGTTTCGTTTAAAACTATTTCTAGCTTATGCTGCGTCCGAGAACTTCGTATCTCACGTCAGGGTTACTGGAGTCCATCCAAACGTCAAATAACATGATAGATAGGTAAGGATCGTTTAGATACATTACGGGAACAACGCTAATATGTGTTGTTTCGTTTAAAACTATTTCCAGCTTCTGCTGCGTCCGAAAACGTCGTATCTCACATCAGAGTTACTGGAGTCCATCGAAATGTCAAATAACGTGATAGATGAGTAAGGATCGATTAGATACATCATAGGAACAACGCTAATACGGGTTGTTTCGTTTAAAACTATTTCCAGCTTCTGCTGCGTCCGAAAACGTCGCATCTCACATCAGAGTTACTGGAGTCCATCGAAACGTCAAATAACATGATAGATAATTAAGGATCAATTAGATACAGCACAGGAACAACGCTAATACGTGTTGTTTCGTTTAAAACTATTTCTAGCTTATGCTGCGTCCGAGAACTTCGTATCTCACGTCAGGGTTACTGGAGTCCATCCAAACGTCAAATAACATGATAGATAAGTAAGGATCGTTTAGATACATTACAGGAACAACGCTAATATGTGTTGTTTCGTTTAAATCTATTTCCAGCTTCTGCTGCGTCCGAAAACGTCGTATCTCACATCAGAGTTACTGGAGTCCATCGAAACGTCAAATAACATGATAGATAAGTAAGGATCGATTAGATACAGCACAGGAACAACGCTAATGCGTGTTGTCTCGTTTAATACTATTTCCAGCTTCTGCTGCGTCCGAAAACGTCGTATCTCTCATCAGAGTTACTGGAGTCCGTCCAAACGTCAAATAACAGGATAGATGAGTAAGGATCGATTAGATACATCACAGGAACAACGCTAATACGTGTTGTTTCGTTTAAAACTATTTCCAGCTTCTGCTGCGTCCGAAAACGTCGTATCTCACATCAGAGTTACTGGAGTCCATCGAAACGTCAAATAACATGATAGATAAGTAAGGATCGATTAGATACAGCACAGGAACAACGCTAATACGTGTTGTTTCGTATAAAACTATTTCTAGCTCTTGCTGCGTCCAGAAACTTTGTATCTCACATCAGACTTACTGGAGTCCATCCAAACGTCAAATAACATGTTAGATAAGTAAGGATCGTTTAGATACATCACAGGAACAACGCTAATACGTGTTGTTTCGTTCAAAACTATTTACAGCTTCTGCTGCGTCCGGAAACGTCGTATCTCTCATCAGAGTTACTGGAGTCCGTCCAAACGTCAAATAACAGGATAGATGAGTAAGGATCGATTAGATAAATCACAGGAACAACGCTAATACGTGTTGTTTCGTTTAAAACTATTTCTAGCTTCAGCTGCCTCCGAGAACTTCGTATCTCACATCTAAGTTACTGGAGTCCGTCCAAACGTCAAATAACATGATAGATGAGTAAGGATCGATTAGATACATCACAGGAACAACGCTAATACGTGTTGTTTCGTCTAAAACTATTTCTAGCTTCAGCTGCGTCCGAGAACTTCGTAACTCACATCAAAGTTACTGGAGTCCATCGAAACGCCAAATAACATGACAGATGAGTAAGGATCGATTAGATACGTGTTGTTTCGTTTAAAAGTATTTCTAGCTTCAGCTGCGTCCGAGAACTTCGTAACTCACATCAAAGTTACTGGAGTCCATCGAAACGCCAAATAACATGACAGATGAGTAAGGATCGATTAGATACATCACAGGAACAACGCTAATGCGTGCTGTTTCGTTTAAAACTATTTCCAGCTTCTGCTGCGTCCGAAAATTTCGTATCTAACATCATAGTTACTGGAGTCCATCGAAACGTCAAATAACATGATAGATAAGTAAGGATCGATTAGATACAACACAGGAACAACGCTAATGCGTGTTGTTTCGTTTAAAACTATTTCCAGCTTCTGCTGCGTCCGAGAACTTCGTATCTCACGTCAGGGTTACTGGAGTCCATCCAAACGTCAAATAACATGATAGATAAGTAAGGATCGATTAGATACATCACAGGAACAACGCTAATGCGTGTTGTTTCGTTTAAAACTATTTCCAGCTTCTGCTGCGTCCGAAAATTTCGTTTCTCACATTAGAGTTACTGGAGTCCATCGAAACGTCAAATAACATGATAGATGAGTAAGGATAGATTAGATACATCACAGGAACAACGCTAATGCGTGTTGTTTCGTTTAAAACTATTTCCAGCTTCTGCTGCGTCCGAAAACGTCGTATCTCACATCAGAGCTACTGGAGTCCATCGAATTTCCAGCTTCTGCTGCGTCCGAAAATTTCGTTTCTCACATTAGAGTTACTGGAGTCCATCGAAACGTCAAATAACATGATAGATGAGTAAGGATCGATTAGATACATCACAGGAACAACGCTAATGCGTGTTGTTTCGTTTAAAACTATTTCCAGCTTCTGCTGCGTCCGAAAACGTCGTATCTCACATCAGAGCTACTGGAGTCCATCGAAACGCCAAATAACATGATAGATGAGTAAGGATCGATTAGATACATCACAGGAACAACGCTAATACGCGTTGTTTCGTTTAAAACAATTTCTAGCTCATGCTGCGTTAAAGAACTTTGTATCTCACATCAGACTTACTGGAGTCCATCCAAACGTCAAATAACATGTTAGATAAGTAAGGATCGTTTAGATACATCACAGGAACAACGCTAATACGTGTTGTTTCGTTCAAAACTATTTCCAGCTTCTGCTGCGTCCGATAACTTTGTATCTCACATCAGAGTTACTGGAGTCCATCGAAACGCCAAATAACATGATATATGAGTAAGGATCGATTAGATACATCACAGGAACAACGCTAATGCGTGTTGTTTCGTTTAAAACTATTTCCAGCTTCTGCAGCGTCCGAGAACTTCGTATCTCACGTCAGGGTTACTGGAGTCCATCCAAACGTCAAATAACATGATAGATAAGTAAGGATCGATTAGATACATCACAGGAACAACGCTAATGCGTGTTGTTTCGTTTAAAACTATTTCCAGCTTCTGCTGCGTCCGAAAATTTCGTTTCTCACTTTAGAGTTACTGGAGTCCATCAAAACGTCAAATAACATGATAGATAAGTAAGGATCGATTAGATACATCACAGGAACAACGCTAATGCGTGTTGTTTCGTTTAAAACTATTTCCAGCTTCTGCTGCGTCCGAAAATTTCGTTTCTCACTTTAGAGTTACTGGAGTCCATCAAAACGTCAAATAACATGATAGATGAGTAAGGATCGATTAGATACATCACAGGAACAACGCTAATACGTGTTGTCTCGTTTAAAACTATTTCCAGCTTCTGCTGCGTCCGAAAACGTCGTATCTCTCATCAGAGTTACTGGAGTCCATCGAAACGCCAAATAACATGATAGATGAGTAAGGATCGATTAGATACAGCATAGGAACAACGCTAATACGTGTTGTTTCGTTCAAAACTATTTCCAGCTTCTACTGCGTCCGAGAATTTTGTATCTCTCATCAGAGGTACTGGAGTCCGTCCAAACGTCAAATAACATGATAGATGAGTAAGGATCGATTAGATACATCACAGGAACAACGCTAATACGTGTTGTTTCGTTTAAAACTATTTCCAGCTTCTGCTGCGTCCGAAAGCGTCGTATCTCACATCAGAGTTACTGGAGTCCATCGAAGCGTCAAATAAGATGATAGATGAGTAAGGATCGATTAGATACAGCACAGGAACAACGCTAATACGTGTTGTTTCGTTTAAAACAATTTCTAGCTCCTGCTGCGTCCAAAAACTTTGTATCTCACATCAGACTTACTGGAGTCCATCCAAACGTCAAATAACATGTTAGATAAGTAAGGATCGTTTAGATACATCACAGGAACAACGCTAATACGTGTTGTTTCGTTCAAAACTATTTCCAGCTTCTGCTGCGTCCGATAACTTTGTATCTCACATCAGAGTTACTGGAGTCCGTCCAAACGTCAAATAACATGATAGATGAGTAAGGATCGATTAGATGCATTACAGGAACAACGCTAATATGTGTTGTTTCGTTTAAAATTATTTCCAGCTTCTGCTGCGTCCGAGAACTTCATATCTCACGTCAGGGTCACTGGAGTCCATCCAAACGTCAAATAACATGATAGATAAGTAAGGATCGATTAGATACATCACAGGAACAACGCTAATGCGTGTTGTTTCGTCTAAAACTATTTCTAGCTTCAGCTGCGTCCGAGAACTTCGTAACTCACATCAAAGTTACTGGAGTCCATCGAAACGCCAAATAACATGACAGATGAGTAAGGATCGATTAGATACATCACAGGAACATCGCTAATGCGTGTTGTTTCGTTTAAAACTATTTCCAGCTTCTGCTGCGTCCGAAAACTTCGTATCTCACGTCAGGGTTACTGGAGTCCATCCAAACGTCAAATAACATGATAGATAAGTAAGGATCGATTAGATACATCACAGGAACAACGCTAATGCGTGTTGTTTCGTTTAAAACTATCTCCAGCTTCTACTGCGTCCGAAAATTTCGTTTCTCACATTAGAGTTACTGGAGTCCATCGAAACGTCAAATAACATGATAGATGAGTAAGGATCGATTAGATACATCACAGGAACAACGCTAATGCGTGTTGTTTCGTTTAAAACTATTTCCAGCTTCTGCTGCGTCCGAGAACTTCGTATCTCACATCAAAGTTACTGGAGTCCATCGAAACGCCAAATAACATGATAGATGAGTAAGGATCGATTAGATACAACACAGGAACAACGCTAATGCGTGTTGTTTCGTTTAAAACTATTTCCAGCTTCTGCTGCGTCCGAGAACTTCGTATCTCACGTCAGGGTTACTGGAGTCCATCCAAACGTCAAATAACATGATAGATAAGTAAGGATCGATTAGATACATCACAGGAACAACGCTAATGCGTGTTGTTTCGTTTAAAACTATTTCCAGCTTCTGCTGCGTCCGAAAATTTCGTTTCTCACATTAGAGTTACTGGAGTCCATCGAAACGTCAAATAACATGATAGATGAGTAAGGATAGATTAGATACATCACAGGAACAACGCTAATGCGTGTTGTTTCGTTTAAAACTATTTCCAGCTTCTGCTGCGTCCGAAAACGTCGTATCTCACATCAGAGCTACTGGAGTCCATCGAATTTCCAGCTTCTGCTGCGTCCGAAAATTTCGTTTCTCACATTAGAGTTACTGGAGTCCATCGAAACGTCAAATAACATGATAGATGAGTAAGGATCGATTAGATACATCACAGGAACAACGCTAATGCGTGTTGTTTCGTTTAAAACTATTTCCAGCTTCTGCTGTGTCCGAAAACGTCGTATCTCACATCAGAGCTACTGGAGTCCATCGAAACGCCAAATAACATGATAGATGAGTAAGGATCGATTAGATACAGCACAGGAACAACGCTAATACGTGTTGTTTCGTTTAAAACTATTTCCAGCTCCTGCTGCGTCCAAAAACGTCGTATCTCACATCAGAGCTACTGGAGTCCATCGAAACGCCAAATAACATGATAGATGAGTAAGGATCGATTAGATACATCACAGGAACAACGCTAATGCGTGTTGTCTCGTTTAAAACTATTTCCAGCTTGTGCTGCGTCCGAAAAAGTCGTATCTCACATCAGAGTTACTGGAGTCCATCCAAACGTCAAATAACATGTTAGATAAGTAAGGATCGTTTAGATACATCACAGGAACAACGCTAATACGTGTTGTTTCGTTCAAAACTATTTCCAGCTTCTGCTGCGTCCGATAACTTTGTATCTCACATCAGAGTTACTGGAGTCCGTCCAAACGTCAAATAACATGATAGATGAGTAAGGATCGATTAGATACATTACAGGAACAACGCTAATATGTGTTGTTCCGTTTAACACTATTTCCAGCTGCTGCTGCGTCCGAAAACGTCGTATCTCACATCAGAGTTACTGGAGTCCATCGAAATGTCAAATAACATGATAGATGAGTAAGGATCGATTAGATACAGCACAGGAACAACGCTAATACGTGTTGTTTCGTTTAAAACTACTTCCAGCTCCTGCTGCGTCCAAAAACTTTGTATCTCACATCAGACTTACTGGAGTCCATCCAAACGTCAAATAACATGATAGATAAGTAAGGATCGATTAGATACATCACAGGAACAACGCTAATGCGTGTTGTTTCGTTTAAAACTATTTCTAGCTTCAGCTGCGTCCGAGAACTTCGTAACTCACATCACAGTTACTGGAGTCCATCGAAACGCCAAATAACATGACAGATGAGTAAGGATCGATTAGATACATCACAGGAACAACGCTAATGCGTGTTGTTTCGTTTAAAAGTATTTCCAGCTTCTGCTGCGTCCGAAAATTTCGTATCTCACATCATAGTTACTGGAGTCCATCGAAACGTCAAATAACATGATAGATAAGTAAGGATCGATTAGATACATCACAGGAACAACGCTAATGCGTGTTGTTTCGTTTAAAACTATTTCCAGCTTCTGCTGCGCCCGAAAATTTCGTTTCTCACATTAGAGTTACTGGAGTCCATCGAAACGCCAAATAACATGACAGATGAGTAAGAATCGATTAGATACAGCACAGGAACAACGCTCATCCGTGTTGTTTCGTTTAAAACTATTTCCAGCTCCTGCTGCGTCCAAAAACTTTTTATCTCACATCAGACTTACTGGAGTCCATCCAAACGTCAAATAACATGTTAGATAAGTAAGGATCGTTTAGATACATCACAGGCACAACGCTAATACGTGTTGTTTCGTTCAAAACTATTTCCAGCTTCTACTGCGTCCGAGAACTTTGTATCTCACATCAGAGTTACTGGAGTCCGTCCAAACGTCAAATAACATGATATATGAGTAAGGATCGATTAGTTACATCACAGGAACAACGCTAATATGTGTTGTTTCGTTTAAAACTATTTCCAGCTGCTGCTGCGTCCGAACATTTCGTATCTCACATCAGAGTTACTGGAGTCCATCCAAACGTCAAATAACATGATAGATGAGTAAGGATCGATTAGATACATTACAGGAACAACGCTAATACGTGTTGTTTCGTTTAAAACTATTTCTAGCTCCTGCTGCGTCCAAAAACTTTGTATCTCACATCAGAAATACTGGAGTCCATCCAAACGTCAAATAACATGTTAGATAATTAAGGATCGTTTAGATACATCACAGGAACAACGCTAATACGTGTTGTTTCGTTTAAAACTATTTCCAGCTTCTGCTGCGTCCGATAACATTGTATCTCACATCAGAGTTACTGGAGTCCGTCCAAACGTCAAATAACATGATAGATGAGTAAGGATCGATTAGATACATCACAGGAACAACGCTAATGCGTGTTGTTTCGTTTAAAACTATTTCCAGCTTCTGCTGCGTCCGAAAACGTCGTATCTCACATCAGACTTACTGGAGTCCATCCAAACGTCAAATAACATGATAGATAAGTAAGGATCGATTAGATACATCACAGGAACAACGCTAATGCGTGTTGTTTCGTTTAAAACTATTTCCAGCTTCTGCTGCGTCCGATAACATTGTATCTCACATCAGAGTTACTGGAGTCCGTCCAAACGTCAAATAACATGATAGATGAGTAAGGATCGATTAGATACATCACAGGAACAACGCTAATGCGTGTTGTTTCGTTTAAAACTATTTCCAGCTTCTGCTGCGTCCGAAAACGTCGTATCTCACATCAGACTTACTGGAGTCCATCCAAACGTCAAATAACATGATAGATAAGTAAGGATCGATTAGATACATCACAGGAACAACGCTAATGCGTGTTGTTTCGTTTAAAACTATTTCCAGCTTCTGCTGCGTCCGATAACATTGTATCTCACATCAGAGATACTGGAGTCCGTCCAAACGTCAAATAACATGATAGATGAGTAAGGATCGATTAGATACATCACAGGAACAACGCTAATGCGTGTTGTTTCTTTTAAAACTATTTCCAGCTTCTGCTGCGTCCGAAAACGTCGTATCTCACATCAGACTTACTGGAGTCCATCCAAACGTCAAATAACATGACAGATAAGTAATGATCGATTAGATACATCACAGGAACAACGCTAATGCGTGTTGTTTCGTTTAAAACTATTTCCAGCTTCTGCTGCGTCCGAAAACGTCGTATCTCACATCAGACTTACTGGAGTCCATCCAAACGTCAAATAACATGATAGATAAGTAAGGATCGATTAGATACATCACAGGAACAACGCTAATGCGTGTTGTTTCGTTTAAAACTATTTCCAGCTTCTGCTGCGTCCGAAAACGTCGTATCTCACATCAGACTTACTGGAGTCCATGCAAACGGCAAATAACATGTTAGATAAGTAAGGATCGTTTAGATACATCACAGGAACAACGCTAATACGTGTTGTTTCGTTCAAAACTATTTCCAGCTTCTACTGCGTCCGAGAACTTTGTATCTCTCATCAGAGTTACTGGAGTCCGTCCAAACGTCAAATAACATGATATATGAGTAAGGATCGATTAGTTACATCACAGGAACAACGCTAATAAGTGTTGTTTCGTTTAAAACCATTTCCAGCTGCTGCTGCGTCCGAACATTTCGTATCTCACATCAGAGTTACTGGAGTCCATCCAAACGTCAAATAACATGATAGATGAGTAAGGATCGATTAGATACATCACAGGAACAACGCCAATACGTGTTGTTCCGTTTAAAACTATTTCCAGCTTCAGCTGCGTCCGATAACTTTGTATCTCACATCAGAGTTACTGGAGTCCGTCCAAACGTCAAATAACATGATAGATGAGTAAGGATCGATTAGATACATTACAGGAACAACGCTAATACGTGTTGTTTCGTTTAAAACTATTTCCAGCTTCTGCTGCGTCCGAAAACGTCGCATCTCACATCAGACTCACTGGAGTCCATCCAAACGTCAAATAACATGATAGATAAGTAAGGATCGATTAGATACAGCACAGGAACAACGCTAATGCGTGTTGTTTCGTTTAAAACTATTTCCAGCTTCTGCTGCGTCCGAAAACGTCGTATCTCACATCAGACTTACTGGAGTCCATCGAAACGCCAAATAACATGACAGATGAGTAAGGATCGATTAGATACATCACAGGAACAACGCTAATGCGTGTTGTTTATTTTAAAACTATTTCCAGCTTCTGCTGCGTCCGAAAATTTCGTATCTCTCATCATAGTTACTGGAGTCCATCGAAACGTCAAATAACATGAAAGATAAGTAAGGATCGATTAGATACATCACAGGAACAACGCTAATGCGTGTTGTTTCGTTTAAAACTATTTCCAGCTTCTGCTGCGTCCGAAAATTTCGTATCTCACATCATAGTTACTGGAGTCCATCGAAACGTCAAATAACATGATAGATAAGTAAGGATCGATTAGATACATCACAGGAACAACGCTAATGCGTGTTGTTTCGTTTAAAACTATTTCCAGCTTCTGCTGCGTCCGAAAATTTCGTTTCTCACATTAGAGTTACTGGAGTCCATCGAAACGTCAAATAACATGATAGATGAGTAAGAATCGATTAGATACAGCACAGGAACAACGCTCATCTGTGTTGTTTCGTTTAAAACTATTTCCAGCTCCTGCTGCGTCCAAAAACTTTGTATCTCACATCAGACTTACTGGAGTCCATCCAAACGTCAAATAACATGTTAGATAAGTAAGGATCGTTTAGATACATCACAGGCACAACGCTAATACGTGTTGTTTCGTTCAAAACTATTTAGAGCTTCTACTGCGTCCGAGAACTTTGTATCTCTCATCAGAGTTACTGGAGTCCGTCCAAACGTCAAATAACATGATAGATGAGTAAGGATCGATTAGATACATCACAGGAACAACGCTAATGCGTGTTGTTTCGTTTAAAACTATTTCCAGCTTCTGCTGCGTCCGAAAACGTCGTATCTCACATCAGACTTACTGGAGTCCATCCAAACGTCAAATAACATGACAGATAAGTAATGATCGATTAGATACATCACAGGAACAACGCTAATGCGTGTTGTTTCGTTTAAAACTATTTCCAGCTTCTGCTGCGTCCGAAAACGTCGTATCTCACATCAGACTTACTGGAGTCCATCCAAACGTCAAATAACATGATAGATAAGTAAGGATCGATTAGATACATCACAGGAACAACGCTAATGCGTGTTGTTTCGTTTAAAACTATTTCCAGCTTCTGCTGCGTCCGAAAACGTCGTATCTCACATCAGACTTACTGGAGTCCATGCAAACGGCAAATAACATGTTAGATAAGTAAGGATCGTTTAGATACATCACAGGAACAACGCTAATACGTGTTGTTTCGTTCAAAACTATTTCCAGCTTCTACTGCGTCCGAGAACTTTGTATCTCTCATCAGAGTTACTGGAGTCCGTCCAAACGTCAAATAACATGATATATGAGTAAGGATCGATTAGTTACATCACAGGAACAACGCTAATAAGTGTTGTTTCGTTTAAAACCATTTCCAGCTGCTGCTGCGTCCGAACATTTCGTATCTCACATCAGAGTTACTGGAGTCCATCCAAACGTCAAATAACATGATAGATGAGTAAGGATCGATTAGATACATCACAGGAACAACGCCAATACGTGTTGTTCCGTTTAAAACTATTTCCAGCTTCTGCTGCGTCCGATAACTTTGTATCTCACATCAGAGTTACTGGAGTCCGTCCAAACGTCAAATAACATGATAGATGAGTAAGGATCGATTAGATACATCACAGGCACAACGCTAATACGTGTTGTTTCGTTCAAAATTATTTAGAGCTTCTACTGCGTCCGAGAACTTTGTATCTCTCATCAGAGTTACTGGAGTCCGTCCAAACGTCAAATAACATGATAGATGAGTAAGGATCGATTAGATACATCACAGGAACAACGCTAATGCGTGTTGTTTCGTTTAAAACTATTTCCAGCTTCTGCTGCGTCCGAAAACGTCGTATCTCACATCAGACTTACTGGAGTCCATCCAAACGTCAAATAATATGACAGATAAGTAATGATCGATTAGATACATCACAGGAACAACGCTAATGCGTGTTGTTTCGTTTAAAACTATTTCCAGCTTCTGCTGCGTCCGAAAACGTCGTATCTCACATCAGACTTACTGGAGTCCATCCAAACGTCAAATAACATGATAGATAAGTAAGGATCGATTAGATACATCACAGGAACAACGCTAATGCGTGTTGTTTCGTTTAAAACTATTTCCAGCTTCTGCTGCGTCCGAAAACGTCGTATCTCACATCAGACTTACTGGAGTCCATGCAAACGGCAAATAACATGTTAGATAAGTAAGGATCGTTTAGATACATCACAGGAACAACGCTAATACGTGTTGTTTCGTTCAAAACTATTTCCAGCTTCTACTGCGTCCGAGAACTTTGTATCTCTCATCAGAGTTACTGGAGTCCGTCCAAACGTCAAATAACATGATATATGAGTAAGGATCGATTAGTTACATCACAGGAACAACGCTAATAAGTGTTGTTTCGTTTAAAACCATTTCCAGCTGCTGCTGCGTCCGAACATTTCGTATCTCACATCAGAGTTACTGGAGTCCATCCAAACGTCAAATAACATGATAGATGAGTAAGGATCGATTAGATACATCACAGGAACAACGCCAATACGTGTTGTTCCGTTTAAAACTATTTCCAGCTTCTGCTGCGTCCGATAACTTTGTATCTCACATCAGAGTTACTGGAGTCCGTCCAAACGTCAAATAACATGATAGATGAGTAAGGATCGATTAGATACATTACAGGAACAACGCTAATACGTGTTGTTTCGTTTAAAACTATTTCCAGCTTCTGCTGCGTCCGAAAACGTCGCATCTCACATCAGACTCAGTGGAGTCCATCCAAACGTCAAATAACATGATAGATAAGTAAGGATCGATTAGATACAGCACAGGAACAACGCTAATACGTGTTGTTTCGTTTAAAACTATTTCCAGCTCCTGCTGCGTCCAAAAACTTTGTATCTCACATCAGACTTACTGGAGTCCATCCAAACGTCAAATAACATGATAGATAAGTAAGGATCGATTAGATACATCACAGGAACGACGCTAATGCGTGTTGTTTCGTTTAAAACTATTTCTAGCTTCAGCTGCGTCCGAGAACTTCGTAACTCACATCACAGTTACTGGAGTCCATCGAAACGCCAAATAACATGACAGATGAGTAAGGATCGATTAGATACATCACAGGAACAACGCTAATGCGTGTTGTTTATTTTAAAACTATTTCCAGCTTCTGCTGCGTCCGAAAATTTCGTATCTCTCATCATAGTTACTGGAGTCCATCGAAACGTCAAATAACATGAAAGATAAGTAAGGATCGATTAGATACATCACAGGAACAACGCTAATGCGTGTTGTTTCGTTTAAAACTATTTCCAGCTTCTGCTGCGTCCGAAAATTTCGTATCTCACATCATAGTTACTGGAGTCCATCGAAACGTCAAATAACATGATAGATAAGTAAGGATCGATTAGATACATCACAGGAACAACGCTAATGCGTGTTGTTTCGTTTAGAACTATTTCCAGCTTCTGCTGCGCCCGAAAATTTCGTTTCTCACATTAGAGTTACTGGAGTCCATCGAAACGTCAAATAACATGATAGATGAGTAAGAATCGATTAGATACAGCACAGGAACAACGCTCATCCGTGTTGTTTCGTTTAAAACTATTTCCAGCTCCTGCTGCGTCCAAAAACTTTGTATCTCACATCAGACTTACTGGAGTCCATCCAAACGTCAAATAACATGTTAGATAAGTAAGGATCGTTTAGATACATCACAGGCACAACGCTAATACGTGTTGTTTCGTTCAAAACTATTTCCAGCTTCTACTGCGTCCGAGAACTTTGTATCTCTCATCAGAGTTACTGGAGTCCGTCCAAACGTCAAATAACATGATATATGAGTAAGGATCGATTAGTTACATCACAGGAACAACGCTAATATGTGTTGTTTCGTTTAAAACTATTTCCAGCTGCTGCTGCGTCCGAACATTTCGTATCTCACATCAGAGTTACTGGAGTCCATCCAAACGTCAAATAACATGTTAGATAAGTAAGGATCGTTTAGATACATCACAGGCACAACGCTAATACGTGTTGTTTCGTTCAAAACTATTTCCAGCTTCTACTGCGTCCGAGAACTTTGTATCTCTCATCAGAGTTACTGGAGTCCGTCCAAACGTCAAATAACATGATAGATGAGTAAGGATCGATTAGATACATCATAGGAACAACGCTAATACGTGTTGTTTCGTTTAAAACTATTTAGAGCTTCTGCTGCGTCCGAAAACGTCGCATCTCACATCAGAGTTACTGGAGTCCATCGAAACGTCAAATAACATGATAGATAATTAAGGATCAATTAGATACAGCACAGGAACAACGCTAATACGTGTTGTTTCGTTTAAAACTATTTCTAGCTTATGCTGCGTCCGAGAACTTCGTATCTCACGTCAGGGTTACTGGAGTCCATCCAAACGTCAAATAACATGATAGATAGGTAAGGATCGTTTAGATACATTACAGGAACAACGCTAATATGTGTTGTTTCGTTTAAAACTATTTCCAGCTTCTGCTGCGTCCGAAAACGTCGTATCTCACATCAGAGTTACTGGAGTCCATCGAAATGTCAAATAACGTGATAGATGAGTAAGGATCGATTAGATACATCATAGGAACAACGCTAATACGGGTTGTTTCGTTTAAAACTATTTCCAGCTTCTGCTGCGTCCGAAAACGTCGCATCTCACATCAGAGTTACTGGAGTCCATCGAAACGTCAAATAACATGATAGATAATTAAGGATCAATTAGATACAGCACAGGAACAACGCTAATACGTGTTGTTTCGTTTAAAACTATTTCTAGCTTATGCTGCGTCCGAGAACTTCGTATCTCACGTCAGGGTTACTGGAGTCCATCCAAACGTCAAATAACATGATAGATAAGTAAGGATCGTTTAGATACATTACAGGAACAACGCTAATATGTGTTGTTTCGTTTAAAACTATTTCCAGCTTCTGCTGCGTCCGAAAACGTCGTATCTCACATCAGAGTTACTGGAGTCCATCGAAACGTCAAATAACATGATAGATAAGTAAGGATCGATTAGATACAGCACAGGAACAACGCTAATGCGTGTTGTCTCGTTTAATACTATTTCCAGCTTCTGCTGCGTCCGAAAACGTCGTATCTCTCATCAGAGTTACTGGAGTCCGTCCAAACGTCAAATAACAGGATAGATGAGTAAGGATCGATTAGATACATCACAGGAACAACGCTAATACGTGTTGTTTCGTTTAAAACTATTTCCAGCTTCTGCTGCGTCCGAAAACGTCGTATCTCACATCAGAGTTACTGGAGTCCATCGAAACGTCAAATAACATGATAGATAAGTAAGGATCGATTAGATACAGCATAGGAACAACGCTAATACGTGTTGTTTCGTTTAAAACTATTTCTAGCTCTTGCTGCGTCCAGAAACTTTGTATCTCACATCAGACTTACTGGAGTCCATCCAAACGTCAAATAACATGTTAGATAAGTAAGGATCGTTTAGATACATCACAGGAACAACGCTAATACGTGTTGTTTCGTTCAAAACTATTTACAGCTTCTGCTGCGTCCGAAAACGTCGTATCTCTCATCAGAGTTACTGGAGTCCGTCCAAACGTCAAATAACAGGATAGATGAGTAAGGATCGATTAGATACATCACAGGAAAAACGCTAATACGTGTTGTTTCGTTTAAAACTATTTCTAGCTTCAGCTGCGTCCGAAAACGTCGTATCTCACGTCAGGGTTACTGGAGTCCATCGAAACGCCAAATAACATGATAGATGAGTAAGGATCGATTAGATACATCACAGGAACAACGCTAATACGTGTTGTTTCGTTTAAAACTATTTCCAGCTTCTGCTGCGTCCGAAAACGTCGTATCTCACATCAGAGTTACTGGAGTCCATCGAAACGTCAAATAACATGATAGATAAGTAAGGATCGATTAGATACAGCACAGGAACAACGCTAATACGTGTTGTTTCGTTTAAAACTATTTCTAGCTCTTGCTGCGTCCAGAAACTTTGTATCTCACATCAGACTTACTGGAGTCCATCCAAACGTCAAATAACATGTTAGATAATTAAGGATCGTTTAGATACATCACAGGAACAACGCTAATACGTGTTGTTTCGTTTAAAACTATTTCCAGCTCCTGCTGCGTCCAAAAACGTCGTATCTCACATCAGAGCTACTGGAGTCCATCGAAACGCCAAATAACATGATAGATGAGTAAGGATCGATTAGATACATCACAGGAACAACGCTAATACGTGTTGTTTCGTTTAAAACTATTTCCAGCTTCTGCTGCGTCCGAGAACATCGTATCTCACGTCAGGGTTACCGGAGTCCATCCAAACGTCAAATAACATGATAGATAAGTAAGGATCGATTAGATACATCACAGGAACAACGCTAATGCGTGTTGTTTCGTTTAAAACTATTTCCAGCTTCTGCTGCGTCCGAAAATTTCGTTTCTCACATTAGAGTTACTGGAGTCCATCGAAACGTCAAATAACATGATAGATGAGTAAGGATCGATTAGATACATCACAGGAACAACGCTAATACGTGTTGTCTCGTTTAAAACTATTTCCAGCTTGTGCTGCGTCCGAAAAAGTCGTATCTCACATCAGAGTTACTGGAGTCCATCGAAACGTCAAATAACATGATAGATAAGTAAGGATCGATTAGATGCAGCACAGGAACAACGCTAATACGTGTTGTTTCGTTTAAAACTATTTCTAGCTCTTGCTGCGTCCAAAAACTTTGTATCTCACATCAGACTTACTGGAGTCCATCCAAACGTCAAATAACATGTTAGATAAGTAAGGATCGTTTAGATACATCACAGGAACAACGCTAATACGTGTTGTTTCGTTCAAAACTATTTCCAGCTTCTGCTGCGTCCGATAACTTTGTATCTCACATCAGAGTTACTGGAGTCCGTCCAAACGTCAAATAACATGATAGATGAGTAAGGATCGATTAGATACATTACAGGAACAACGCTAATATGTGTTGTTCCGTTTAAAACTATTTCCAGCTGCTGCTGCGTCCGAAAACGTCGTATCTCACATCAGAGTTACTGGAGTCCATCGAAATGTCAAATAACATGATAGATGAGTAAGGATCGATTAGATACAGCACAGGAACAACGCTAATACGTGTTGTTTCGTTTAAAACTATTTCCAGCTCCTGCTGCGTCCAAAAACTTTGTATCTCACATCAGACTTACTGGAGTCCATCCAAACGTCAAATAACATGATAGATAAGTAAGGATCGATTAGATACATCACAGGAACAACGCTAATGCGTGTTGTTTCGTTTAAAACTATTTCTAGCTTCAGCTGCGTCCGAGAACTTCGTAACTCACATCACAGTTACTGGAGTCCATCGAAACGCCAAATAACATGACAGATGAGTAAGGATCGATTAGATACATCACAGGAACAACGCTAATGCGTGTTGTTTCGTTTAAAAGTATTTCCAGCTTCTGCTGCGTCCGAAAATTTCGTATCTCACATCATAGTTACTGGAGTCCATCGAAACGTCAAATAACATGATAGATAAGTAAGGATCGATTAGATACATCACAGGAACAACGCTAATGCGTGTTGTTTCGTTTAAAACTATTTCCAGCTTCTGCTGCGCCCGAAAATTTCGTTTCTCACATTAGAGTTACTGGAGTCCATCGAAACGTCAAATAACATGATGGATGAGTAAGAATCGATTAGATACAGCACAGGAACAACGCTCATCCGTGTTGTTTCGTTTAAAACTATTTCCAGCTCCTGCTGCGTCCAAAAACTTTTTATCTCACATCAGACTTACTGGAGTCCATCCAAACGTCAAATAACATGTTAGATAAGTAAGGATCGTTTAGATACATCACAGGCACAACGCTAATACGTGTTGTTTCGTTCAAAACTATTTCCAGCTTCTACTGCGTCCGAGAACTTTGTATCTCTCATCAGAGTTACTGGAGTCCGTCCAAACGTCAAATAACATGATATATGAGTAAGGATCGATTAGTTACATCACAGGAACAACGCTAATATGTGTTGTTTCGTTTAAAACTATTTCCAGCTGCTGCTGCGTCCGAACATTTCGTATCTCACATCAGAGTTACTGGAGTCCATCCAAACGTCAAATAACATGATAGATGAGTAAGGATCGATTAGATACATTACAGGAACAACGCTAATACGTGTTGTTTCGTTTAAAACTATTTCTAGCTCCTGCTGCGTCCAAAAACTTTGTATCTCACATCAGAAATACTGGAGTCCATCCAAACGTCAAATAACATGTTAGATAATTAAGGATCGTTTAGATACATCACAGGAAGAACGCTAATACGTGTTGTTTCGTTTAAAACTATTTCCAGCTTCTGCTGCGTCCGATAACATTGTATCTCACATCAGAGTTACTGGAGTCCGTCCAAACGTCAAATAACATGATAGATGAGTAAGGATCGATTAGATACATCACAGGAACAACGCTAATGCGTGTTGTTTCGTTTAAAACTATTTCCAGCTTCTGCTGCGTCCGAAAACGTCGTATCTCACATCAGACTTACTGGAGTCCATCCAAACTTCAAATAACATGATAGATAAGTAAGGATCGATTAGATACATCACAGGAACAACGCTAATGCGTGTTGTTTCGTTTAAAACTATTTCCAGCTTCTGCTGCGTCCGATAACATTGTATCTCACATCAGAGTTACTGGAGTCCGTCCAAACGTCAAATAACATGATAGATAAGTAAGGATCGATTAGATACATCACAGGAACGACGCTAATGCGTGTTGTTTCGTTTAAAACTATTTCTAGCTTCAGCTGCGTCCGAGAACTTCGTAACTCACATCACAGTTACTGGAGTCCATCGAAACGCCAAATAACATGACAGATGAGTAAGGATCGATTAGATACATCACAGGAACAACGCTAATGCGTGTTGTTTATTTTAAAACTATTTCCAGCTTCTGCTGCGTCCGAAAATTTCGTATCTCTCATCATAGTTACTGGAGTCCATCGAAACGTCAAATAACATGATAGATAAGTAAGGATCGATTAGATACAGCATAGGAACAACGCTAATACGTGTTGTTTCGTTTAAAACTATTTCTAGCTCTTGCTGCGTCCAGAAACTTTGTATCTCACATCAGACTTACTGGAGTCCATCCAAACGTCAAATAACATGTTAGATAAGTAAGGATCGTTTAGATACATCACAGGAACAACGCTAATACGTGTTGTTTCGTTCAAAACTATTTACAGCTTCTGCTGCGTCCGAAAACGTCGTATCTCTCATCAGAGTTACTGGAGTCCGTCCAAACGTCAAATAACAGGATAGATGAGTAAGGATCGATTAGATACATCACAGGAAAAACGCTAATACGTGTTGTTTCGTTTAAAACTATTTCTAGCTTCAGCTGCGTCCGAAAACGTCGTATCTCACGTCAGGGTTACTGGAGTCCATCGAAACGCCAAATAACATGATAGATGAGTAAGGATCGATTAGATACATCACAGGAACAACGCTAATACGTGTTGTTTCGTTTAAAACTATTTCCAGCTTCTGCTGCGTCCGAAAACGTCGTATCTCACATCAGAGTTACTGGAGTCCATCGAAACGTCAAATAACATGATAGATAAGTAAGGATCGATTAGATACAGCACAGGAACAACGCTAATACGTGTTGTTTCGTTTAAAACTATTTCTAGCTCTTGCTGCGTCCAGAAACTTTGTATCTCACATCAGACTTACTGGAGTCCATCCAAACGTCAAATAACATGTTAGATAATTAAGGATCGTTTAGATACATCACAGGAACAACGCTAATACGTGTTGTTTCGTTTAAAACTATTTCCAGCTCCTGCTGCGTCCAAAAACGTCGTATCTCACATCAGAGCTACTGGAGTCCATCGAAACGCCAAATAACATGATAGATGAGTAAGGATCGATTAGATACATCACAGGAACAACGCTAATACGTGTTGTTTCGTTTAAAACTATTTCCAGCTTCTGCTGCGTCCGAGAACATCGTATCTCACGTCAGGGTTACCGGAGTCCATCCAAACGTCAAATAACATGATAGATAAGTAAGGATCGATTAGATACATCACAGGAACAACGCTAATGCGTGTTGTTTCGTTTAAAACTATTTCCAGCTTCTGCTGCGTCCGAAAATTTCGTTTCTCACATTAGAGTTACTGGAGTCCATCGAAACGTCAAATAACATGATAGATGAGTAAGGATCGATTAGATACATCACAGGAACAACGCTAATACGTGTTGTCTCGTTTAAAACTATTTCCAGCTTGTGCTGCGTCCGAAAAAGTCGTATCTCACATCAGAGTTACTGGAGTCCATCGAAACGTCAAATAACATGATAGATAAGTAAGGATCGATTAGATGCAGCACAGGAACAACGCTAATACGTGTTGTTTCGTTTAAAACTATTTCTAGCTCTTGCTGCGTCCAAAAACTTTGTATCTCACATCAGACTTACTGGAGTCCATCCAAACGTCAAATAACATGTTAGATAAGTAAGGATCGTTTAGATACATCACAGGAACAACGCTAATACGTGTTGTTTCGTTCAAAACTATTTCCAGCTTCTGCTGCGTCCGATAACTTTGTATCTCACATCAGAGTTACTGGAGTCCGTCCAAACGTCAAATAACATGATAGATGAGTAAGGATCGATTAGATACATTACAGGAACAACGCTAATATGTGTTGTTCCGTTTAAAACTATTTCCAGCTGCTGCTGCGTCCGAAAACGTCGTATCTCACATCAGAGTTACTGGAGTCCATCGAAATGTCAAATAACATGATAGATGAGTAAGGATCGATTAGATACAGCACAGGAACAACGCTAATACGTGTTGTTTCGTTTAAAACTATTTCCAGCTCCTGCTGCGTCCAAAAACTTTGTATCTCACATCAGACTTACTGGAGTCCATCCAAACGTCAAATAACATGATAGATAAGTAAGGATCGATTAGATACATCACAGGAACAACGCTAATGCGTGTTGTTTCGTTTAAAACTATTTCTAGCTTCAGCTGCGTCCGAGAACTTCGTAACTCACATCACAGTTACTGGAGTCCATCGAAACGCCAAATAACATGACAGATGAGTAAGGATCGATTAGATACATCACAGGAACAACGCTAATGCGTGTTGTTTCGTTTAAAAGTATTTCCAGCTTCTGCTGCGTCCGAAAATTTCGTATCTCACATCATAGTTACTGGAGTCCATCGAAACGTCAAATAACATGATAGATAAGTAAGGATCGATTAGATACATCACAGGAACAACGCTAATGCGTGTTGTTTCGTTTAAAACTATTTCCAGCTTCTGCTGCGCCCGAAAATTTCGTTTCTCACATTAGAGTTACTGGAGTCCATCGAAACGTCAAATAACATGATGGATGAGTAAGAATCGATTAGATACAGCACAGGAACAACGCTCATCCGTGTTGTTTCGTTTAAAACTATTTCCAGCTCCTGCTGCGTCCAAAAACTTTTTATCTCACATCAGACTTACTGGAGTCCATCCAAACGTCAAATAACATGTTAGATAAGTAAGGATCGTTTAGATACATCACAGGCACAACGCTAATACGTGTTGTTTCGTTCAAAACTATTTCCAGCTTCTACTGCGTCCGAGAACTTTGTATCTCTCATCAGAGTTACTGGAGTCCGTCCAAACGTCAAATAACATGATATATGAGTAAGGATCGATTAGTTACATCACAGGAACAACGCTAATATGTGTTGTTTCGTTTAAAACTATTTCCAGCTGCTGCTGCGTCCGAACATTTCGTATCTCACATCAGAGTTACTGGAGTCCATCCAAACGTCAAATAACATGATAGATGAGTAAGGATCGATTAGATACATTACAGGAACAACGCTAATACGTGTTGTTTCGTTTAAAACTATTTCTAGCTCCTGCTGCGTCCAAAAACTTTGTATCTCACATCAGAAATACTGGAGTCCATCCAAACGTCAAATAACATGTTAGATAATTAAGGATCGTTTAGATACATCACAGGAAGAACGCTAATACGTGTTGTTTCGTTTAAAACTATTTCCAGCTTCTGCTGCGTCCGATAACATTGTATCTCACATCAGAGTTACTGGAGTCCGTCCAAACGTCAAATAACATGATAGATGAGTAAGGATCGATTAGATACATCACAGGAACAACGCTAATGCGTGTTGTTTCGTTTAAAACTATTTCCAGCTTCTGCTGCGTCCGAAAACGTCGTATCTCACATCAGACTTACTGGAGTCCATCCAAACTTCAAATAACATGATAGATAAGTAAGGATCGATTAGATACATCACAGGAACAACGCTAATGCGTGTTGTTTCGTTTAAAACTATTTCCAGCTTCTGCTGCGTCCGATAACATTGTATCTCACATCAGAGTTACTGGAGTCCGTCCAAACGTCAAATAACATGATAGATAAGTAAGGATCGATTAGATACATCACAGGAACGACGCTAATGCGTGTTGTTTCGTTTAAAACTATTTCTAGCTTCAGCTGCGTCCGAGAACTTCGTAACTCACATCACAGTTACTGGAGTCCATCGAAACGCCAAATAACATGACAGATGAGTAAGGATCGATTAGATACATCACAGGAACAACGCTAATGCGTGTTGTTTATTTTAAAACTATTTCCAGCTTCTGCTGCGTCCGAAAATTTCGTATCTCTCATCATAGTTACTGGAGTCCATCGAAACGTCAAATAACATGAAAGATAAGTAAGGATCGATTAGATACATCACAGGAACAACGCTAATGCGTGTTGTTTCGTTTAAAACTATTTCCAGCTTCTGCTGCGTCCGAAAACGTCGTATCTCACATCAGACTTACTGGAGTCCATCCAAACGTCAAATAACATGATAGATAAGTAAGGATCGATTAGATACATCACAGGAACAACGCTAATGCGTGTTGTTTCGTTTAAAACTATTTCCAGCTTCTGCTGCGTCCGAAAACGTCGTATCTCACATCAGACTTACTGGAGTCCATCCAAACGTCAAATAACATGATAGATAAGTAAGGATCGATTAGATACATCACAGGAACAACGCTAATGCGTGTTGTTTCGTTTAAAACTATTTCCAGCTTCTGCTGCGTCCGAAAACGTCGTATCTCACATCAGACTTACTGGAGTCCATCCAAACGTCAAATAACATGACAGATAAGTAAGGATCGATTAGATACATCACAGGAACAACGCTAATGCGTGTTGTTTCGTTTAAAACTATTTCCAGCTTCTGCTGCGTCCGAAAACGTCGTATCTCACATCAGACTTACTGGAGTCCATCCAAACGTCAAATAACATGATAGATAAGTAAGGATCGATTAGATACATCACAGGAACAACGCTAATGCGTGTTGTTTCGTTTAAAACTATTTCCAGCTTCTGCTGCGTCCGAAAACGTCGTATCTCACATCAGACTTACTGGAGTCCATGCAAACGGCAAATAACATGTTAGATAAGTAAGGATCGTTTAGATACATCACAGGAACAACGCTAATACGTGTTGTTTCGTTCAAAACTATTTCCAGCTTCTACTGCGTCCGAGAACTTTGTATCTCTCATCAGAGGTACTGGAGTCCGTCCAAACGTCAAATAACATGATAGATGAGTAAGGATCGATTAGATACATCACAGGAACAACGCTAATACGTGTTGTTTCGTTTAAAACTATTTCCAGCTTCTGCTGCGTCCGAAAACGTCGCATCTCACATCAGAGTTACTGGAGTTCATCGAAACGTCAAATAACATGATAGATAAGTAAGGATCAATTAGATACAGCACAGGAACAACGCTAATACGTGTTGTTTCGTTTAAAACTATTTCTAGCTCCTGCTGCGTCCAAAAACTTTGTATCTCACATCAGACTTACTGGAGTCCATCCAAACGTCAAATAACATGATAGATGAGTAAGGATCGATTAGATGCATCACAGGAACAACGCTAATGCGTGTTGTTTCGTTTAAAACTATTTCCAGCTTCTGCTGCGTCCGAAAACGTCGTATCTCACATCAGACATACTGGAGTCCATCCAAACGTCAAATAACATGTTAGATAAGTAAGGATCGTTTAGATACATCACAGGAACAACGCTAATACGTGTTGTTTCGTTTGAAACTATTTCCAGCTTCTGCTGCGTCCGATAACATTGTATCTCACATCAGAGTTACTGGAGTCCGTCCAAACGTCAAATAACATGATAGATGAGTAAGGATCGTTTAGATACATCACAGGAACAACGCTAATACGTGTTGTTTCGTTCAAAACTATTTCCAGCTTCTGCTGCGTCCGATAACTTTGTATCTCACATCAGAGTTACTGGAGTCCGTCCAAACGTCAAATAACATGATAGATGAGTAAGGATCGATTAGATACATTACAGGAACAACGCTAATATGTGCTGTTCCGTTTAAAACTATTTCCAGCTGCTGCTGCGTCCGAAAACGTCGTATCTCACATCAGAGTTACTGGAGTCCATCGAAATGTCAAATAACATGATAGATGAGTAAGGATCGATTAGATACAGCACAGGAACAACGCTAATACGTGTTGTTTCGTTTAAAACTATTTCCAGCTCCTGCTGCGTCCAAAAACTTTGTATCTCACATCAGACTTACTGGAGTCCATCCAAACGTCAAATAACATGATAGATAAGTAAGGATCGATTAGATACATCACAGGAACAACGCTAATGCGTGTTGTTTCGTTTAAAACTATTTCTAGCTTCAGCTGCGTCCGAGAACTTCGTAACTCACATCAGAGTTACTGGAGTCCATCGAAACGCCAAATAACATGACAGATGAGTAAGGATCGATTAGATACATCACAGAAACAACGCTAATGCGTGTTGTTTCGTTTAAAACTATTTCCAGCTTCTGCTGCGTCCGAAAATTTCGTATCTCACATCATAGTTACTGGAGTCCATCGAAACGTCAAATAACATGATAGATAAGTAAGGATCGATTAGATACATCACAGGAACAACGCTCATCCGTGTTGTTTCGTTTAAAACTATTTCCAGCTCCTGCTGCGTCCAAAAACTTTGTATCTCACATCAGACTTACTGGAGTCCATCCAAACGTCAAATAACATGTTAGATAAGTAAGGATCGTTTAGATACATCACAGGCACAACGCTAATACGTGTTGTTTCGTTCAAAACTATTTCCAGCTTCTACTGCGTCCGAGAACTTTGTATCTCTCATCAGAGTTACTGGAGTCCGTCCAAACGTCAAATAACATGATATATGAGTAAGGATCGATTAGTTACATCACAGGAACAACGCTAATATGTGTTGTTTCGTTTAAAACTATTTCCAGCTGCTGCTGCGTCCGAACATTTCGTATCTCACATCAGAGTTACTGGAGTCCATCCAAACGTCAAATAACATGATAGATGAGTAAGGATCGATTAGATACATCACAGGAACAACGCTAATACGTGTTGTTTCGTTTAAAACTATTTCCAGCTTCTGCTGCGTCCGATAACTTTGTATCTCACATCAGAGTTACTGGAGTCCGTCCAAACGTCAAATAACATGATAGATGAGTAAGGATCGATTAGATACATTACAGGAACAACGCTAATACGTGTTGTTTCGTTTAAAGCTATTTCTAGCTCCTGCTGCGTCCAAAAACTTTGTATCTCACATCAGACTTACTGAAGTCCATCCAAACGTCAAATAACATGTTAGATAAGTAAGGATCGACTAGATACATTACAGGAACAACGCTAATACGTGTTGTTTCGTTTAAAACTATTTCTAGCTCCTGCTGCGTCCAAAAACTTTGTATCTCACATCAGACTTACTGGAGTCCATCCAAACGTCAAATAACATGTTAGATAAGTAAGGATCGTTTAGATACATCACAGGAACAACGCTAATACGTGTTGTTTCGTTTAAAACTATTTCCAGCTTCTGCTGCGTCCGATAACATTGTATCTCACATCAGAGTTACTGGAGTCCGTCCAAACGTCAAATAACATGATAGATGAGTAAGGATCGATTAGATACATCACAGGAACAACGCTAATACGTGTTGTTTCGTTTAAAACTATTTCCAGCTTCTGCTGCGTCCGAAAACGTCGCATCTCACATCAGAGTTACTGGAGTTCATCGAAACGTCAAATAACATGATAGATAAGTAAGGATCAATTAGATACAGCACAGGAACAACGCTAATACGTGTTGTTTCGTTTAAAACTATTTCTAGCTCCTGCTGCGTCCAAAAACTTTGTATCTCACATCAGACTTACTGGAGTCCATCCAAACGTCAAATAACATGTTAGATAAGTAAGGATCGTTTAGATACATCACAGGAACAACGCTAATACGTGTTGTTTCGTTTAAAACTATTTCCAGCTCCTGCTGCGTCCAGAAACTTTGTATCTCACATCAGACTTACTGGAGTCCATCCAAACGTCAAATAACATGATGGATAAGTAAGGATCGATTAGATACATCACAGGAACAACGCTAATGCGTGTTGTTTCGTTTAATACTATTTCTAGCTTCAGCTGCGTCCGAGAACTTCGTAACTCACATCACAGTTACTGGAGTCCATCGAAACGCCAAATAACATGACAGATGAGTAAGGATCGATTAGATACATCACAGGAACAACGCTAATGCGTGTTGTTTCGTTTAAAACTATTTCCAGCTTCTGCTGCGTCCGAAAATTTCGTATCTCACATCATAGTTACTGGAGTCCATCGAAACGTCAAATAACATGATAGATAAGTAAGGATCGATTAGATACATCACAGGAACAACGCTAATGCGTGTTGTTTCGTTTAAAACTATTTCCAGCTTCTGCTGCGTCCGAAAATTTCGTTTCTCACATTAGAGTTACTGGAGTCCATCGAAACGTCAAATAACATGATAGATGAGTAAGAATCGATTAGATACAGCACAGGAACAACGCTCATCCGTGTTGTTTCGTTTAAAACTATTTCCAGCTCCTGCTGCGTCCAAAAACTTTGTATCTCACATCAGACTTACTGGAGTCCATCCAAACGTCAAATAACATGTTAGATAAGTAAGGATCGTTTAGATACATCACAGGCACAACGCTAATACGTGTTGTTTCGTTCAAAACTATTTTCAGCTTCTACTGCGTCCGAGAACTTTGTATCTCTCATCAGAGTTACTGGAGTCCGTCCAAACGTCAAATAACATGATATATGAGTAAGGATCGATTAGTTACATCACAGGAACAACGCTAATATGTGTTGTTTCGTTTAAAACTATTTCCTGCTGCTGCTGCGTCCGAACATTTCGTATCTCACATCAGAGTTACTGGAGTCCATCCAAACGTCAAATAACATGATAGATGAGTAAGGATCGATTAGATACATCACAGGAACAACGCTAATACGTGTTGTTTCGTTTAAAACTATTTCCAGCTTCTGCTGCGTCCGATAACTTTGTATCTCACATCAGAGTTACTGGAGTCCGTTCAAACGTCAAATAACATGATAGATGAGTAAGGATCGATTAGATACATTACAGGAACAACGCTAATACGTGTTGTTTCGTTTAAAACTATTTCCAGCTTCTGCTGCGTCCGAAAACGTCGCATCTCACATCAGACTTACTGGAGTCCATCCAAACGTCAAATAACATGATAGATAAGTAAGGATCGATTAGATACAGCACAGGAACAACGCTAATACGTGTTGTTTCGTTTAAAACTATTTCCAGCTCCTGCTGCGTCCAAAAACTTTGTATCTCACATCAGACTTACTGGAGTCCATCCAAACGTCAAATAACATGATAGATAAGTAAGGATCGATTAGATACATCACAGGAACAACGCTAATGCGTGTTGTTTCGTTTAAAACTATTTCTAGCTTCAGCTGCGTCCGAGAACTTCGCAACTCACATCACAGTTACTGGAGTCCATCGAAACGCCAAATAACATGACAGATAAGTAAGGATCGATTAGATACATCACAGGAACAACGCTAATGCGTGTAGTTTCGTTTAAAACTATTTCCAGCTTCTGCTGCGTCCGAAAATTTCGTTTCTCACATTAGAGTTACTGGAGTCCATCGAAACGTCAAATAACATGATAGATGAGTAAGAATCGATTAGATACAGCACAGGAACAACGCTCATCCGTGTTGTTTCGTTTAAAACTATTTCCAGCTCCTGCTGCGTCCAAAAACTTTGTATCTCACATCAGACTTACTGGAGTCCATCCAAACGTCAAATAACATGTTAGATAAGTAAGGATCGTTTAGATACATCACAGGAACAACGCTAATACGTGTTGTTTCGTTTGAAACTATTTCCAGCTTCTGCTGCGTCCGATAACATTGTATCTCACATCAGAGTTACTGGAGTCCGTCCAAACGTCAAATAACATGATAGATGAGTAAGGATCGTTTAGATACATCACAGGAACAACGCTAATACGTGTTGTTTCGTTCAAAACTATTTCCAGCTTCTGCTGCGTCCGATAACTTTGTATCTCACATCAGAGTTACTGGAGTCCGTCCAAACGTCAAATAACATGATAGATGAGTAAGGATCGATTAGATACATTACAGGAACAACGCTAATACGTGTTGTTTCGTTTAAAGCTATTTCTAGCTCCTGCTGCGTCCAAAAACTTTGTATCTCACATCAGACTTACTGAAGTCCATCCAAACGTCAAATAACATGTTAGATAAGTAAGGATCGACTAGATACATTACAGGAACAACGCTAATACGTGTTGTTTCGTTTAAAACTATTTCTAGCTCCTGCTGCGTCCAAAAACTTTGTATCTCACATCAGACTTACTGGAGTCCATCCAAACGTCAAATAACATGTTAGATAAGTAAGGATCGTTTAGATACATCACAGGAACAACGCTAATACGTGTTGTTTCGTTTAAAACTATTTCCAGCTTCTGCTGCGTCCGATAACATTGTATCTCACATCAGAGTTACTGGAGTCCGTCCAAACGTCAAATAACATGATAGATGAGTAAGGATCGATTAGATACATCACAGGAACAACGCTAATACGTGTTGTTTCGTTTAAAACTATTTCCAGCTTCTGCTGCGTCCGAAAACGTCGCATCTCACATCAGAGTTACTGGAGTTCATCGAAACGTCAAATAACATGATAGATAAGTAAGGATCAATTAGATACAGCACAGGAACAACGCTAATACGTGTTGTTTCGTTTAAAACTATTTCTAGCTCCTGCTGCGTCCAAAAACTTTGTATCTCACATCAGACTTACTGGAGTCCATCCAAACGTCAAATAACATGATAGATGAGTAAGGATCGATTAGATGCATCACAGGAACAACGCTAATGCGTGTTGTTTCGTTTAAAACTATTTCCAGCTTCTGCTGCGTCCGAAAACGTCGTATCTCACATCAGACATACTGGAGTCCATCCAAACGTCAAATAACATGTTAGATAAGTAAGGATCGTTTAGATACATCACAGGAACAACGCTAATACGTGTTGTTTCGTTTGAAACTATTTCCAGCTTCTGCTGCGTCCGATAACATTGTATCTCACATCAGAGTTACTGGAGTCCGTCCAAACGTCAAATAACATGATAGATGAGTAAGGATCGTTTAGATACATCACAGGAACAACGCTAATACGTGTTGTTTCGTTCAAAACTATTTCCAGCTTCTGCTGCGTCCGATAACTTTGTATCTCACATCAGAGTTACTGGAGTCCGTCCAAACGTCAAATAACATGATAGATGAGTAAGGATCGATTAGATACATTACAGGAACAACGCTAATATGTGCTGTTCCGTTTAAAACTATTTCCAGCTGCTGCTGCGTCCGAAAACGTCGTATCTCACATCAGAGTTACTGGAGTCCATCGAAATGTCAAATAACATGATAGATGAGTAAGGATCGATTAGATACAGCACAGGAACAACGCTAATACGTGTTGTTTCGTTTAAAACTATTTCCAGCTCCTGCTGCGTCCAAAAACTTTGTATCTCACATCAGACTTACTGGAGTCCATCCAAACGTCAAATAACATGATAGATAAGTAAGGATCGATTAGATACATCACAGGAACAACGCTAATGCGTGTTGTTTCGTTTAAAACTATTTCTAGCTTCAGCTGCGTCCGAGAACTTCGTAACTCACATCACAGTTACTGGAGTCCATCGAAACGCCAAATAACATGACAGATGAGTAAGGATCGATTAGATACATCACAGGAACAACGCTAATGCGTGTTGTTTCGTTTAAAACTATTTCCAGCTTCTGCTGCGTCCGAAAATTTCGTATCTCACATCATAGTTACTGGAGTCCATCGAAACGTCAAATAACATGATAGATAATTAAGGATCGATTAGATACATCACAGGAACAACGCTCATCCGTGTTGTTTCGTTTAAAACTATTTCCAGCTCCTGCTGCGTCCAAAAACTTTGTATCTCACATCAGACTTACTGGAGTCCATCCAAACGTCAAATAACATGTTAGATAAGTAAGGATCGTTTAGATACATCACAGGCACAACGCTAATACGTGTTGTTTCGTTCAAAACTATTTCCAGCTTCTACTGCGTCCGAGAACTTTGTATCTCTCATCAGAGTTACTGGAGTCCGTCCAAACGTCAAATAACATGATATATGAGTAAGGATCGATTAGTTACATCACAGGAACAACGCTAATATGTGTTGTTTCGTTTAAAACTATTTCCAGCTGCTGCTGCGTCCGATAACTTTGTATCTCACATCAGAGTTACTGGAGTCCGTCCAAACGTCAAATAACATGATAGATGAGTAAGGATCGATTAGATACATTACAGGAACAACGCTAATACGTGTTGTTTCGTTTAAAACTATTTCTAGCTCCTGCTGCGTCCAAAAACTTTGTATCTCACATCAGACTTACTGAAGTCCATCCAAACGTCAAATAACATGTTAGATAAGTAAGGATCGTTTAGATACATCACAGGAACAACGCTAATACGTGTTGTTTCGATTAGATACATCACAGGAACAACGCTAATGCGTGTTGTTTCCTTTAAAACTATTTCCAGCTTCTGCTGCGTCCGAAAACGTCTTATCTCACATCAGACTTACTGGAGTCCATCCAAACGTCAAATAACATGTTAGATAAGTAAGGATCGACTAGATACATTACAGGAACAACGCTAATACGTGTTGTTTCGTTTAAAACTATTTCTAGCTCCTGCTGCGTCCAAAAACTTTGTATCTCACATCAGACTTACTGGAGTCCATCCAAACGTCAAATAACATGTTAGATAAGTAAGGATCGTTTAGATACATCACAGGAACAACGCTAATACGTGTTGTTTCGTTTAAAACTACTTCCAGCTTCTGCTGCGTCCGATAACATTGTATCTCACATCAGAGTTACTGGAGTCCGTCCAAACGTCAAATAACATGATAGATGAGTAAGGATCGATTAGATACATCACAGGAACAACGCTAATGCGTGTTGTTTCGTTTAAAACTATTTCCAGCTTCTGCTGCGTCCGATAACATTGTATCTCACATCAGAGATACTGGAGTCCGTCCAAACGTCAAATAACATGATAGATGAGTAAGGATCGATTAGATACATCACAGGAACAACGCTAATGCGTGTTGTTTCGTTTAAAACTATTTCCAGCTTCTGCTGCGTCCGAAAACGTCGTATCTTACATCAGACTTACTGGAGTCCATCCAAACGTCAAATAACATGATAGATAAGTAAGGATCGATTAGATACATCACAGGAACAACGCTAATGCGTGTTGTTTCGTTTAAAACTATTTCCAGCTTCTGCTGCGTCCGAAAACGTCGTATCTCACATCAGACTTACTGGAGTCCATGCAAACGGCAAATAACATGTTAGATAAGTAAGGATCGTTTAGATACATCACAGGAACAACGCTAATACGTGTTGTTTCGTTCAAAACTATTTCCAGCTTCTACTGCGTCCGAGAACTTTGTATCTCTCATCAGAGGTACTGGAGTCCGTCCAAACGTCAAATAACATGATAGATGAGTAAGGATCGATTAGATACATCACAGGAACAACGCTAATACGTGTTGTTTCGTTTAAAACTATTTCCAGCTTCTGCTGCGTCCGAAAACCTCTCATCTCACATCAGAGTTACTGGAGTCCATCGAAACGTCAAATAACATGATAGATAAGTAAGGGTCAATTAGATACAGCACAGGAACAACGCTAATACGTGTTGTTTCGTTTAAAACTATTTCTAGCTCCTGCTGCGTCCAAAAACTTTGTATCTCACATCAGACTTACTGGAGTCCATCCAAACGTCAAATAACATGTTAGATAAGTAAGGATCGTTTAGATACATCACAGGAACAACGCTAATACGTGTTGTTTCGTTTAAAACTATTTCCAGCTCCTGCTGCGTCCAGAAACTTTGTATCTCACATCAGACTTACTGGAGTCCATCCAAACGTCAAATAACATGATGGATAAGTAAGGATCGATTAGATACATCACAGGAACAACGCTAATGCGTGTTGTTTCGTTTAATACTATTTCTAGCTTCAGCTGCGTCCGAGAACTTCGTAACTCACATCACAGTTACTGGAGTCCATCGAAACGCCAAATAACATGACAGATGAGTAAGGATCGATTAGATACATCACAGGAACAACGCTAATGCGTGTTGTTTCGTTTAAAACTATTTCCAGCTTCTGCTGCGTCCGAAAATTTCGTATCTCACATCATAGTTACTGGAGTCCATCGAAACGTCAAATAACATGATAGATAAGTAAGGATCGATTAGATACATCACAGGAACAACGCTAATGCGTGTTGTTTCGTTTAAAACTATTTCCAGCTTCTGCTGCGTCCGAAAATTTCGTTTCTCACATTAGAGTTACTGGAGTCCATCGAAACGTCAAATAACATGATAGATGAGTAAGAATCGATTAGATACAGCACAGGAACAACGCTCATCCGTGTTGTTTCGTTTAAAACTATTTCCAGCTCCTGCTGCGTCCAAAAACTTTGTATCTCACATCAGACTTACTGGAGTCCATCCAAACGTCAAATAACATGTTAGATAAGTAAGGATCGTTTAGATACATCACAGGCACAACGCTAATACGTGTTGTTTCGTTCAAAACTATTTTCAGCTTCTACTGCGTCCGAGAACTTTGTATCTCTCATCAGAGTTACTGGAGTCCGTCCAAACGTCAAATAACATGATATATGAGTAAGGATCGATTAGTTACATCACAGGAACAACGCTAATATGTGTTGTTTCGTTTAAAACTATTTCCTGCTGCTGCTGCGTCCGAACATTTCGTATCTCACATCAGAGTTACTGGAGTCCATCCAAACGTCAAATAACATGATAGATGAGTAAGGATCGATTAGATACATCACAGGAACAACGCTAATACGTGTTGTTTCGTTTAAAACTATTTCCAGCTTCTGCTGCGTCCGATAACTTTGTATCTCACATCAGAGTTACTGGAGTCCGTTCAAACGTCAAATAACATGATAGATGAGTAAGGATCGATTAGATACATTACAGGAACAACGCTAATACGTGTTGTTTCGTTTAAAACTATTTCCAGCTTCTGCTGCGTCCGAAAACGTCGCATCTCACATCAGACTTACTGGAGTCCATCCAAACGTCAAATAACATGATAGATAAGTAAGGATCGATTAGATACAGCACAGGAACAACGCTAATACGTGTTGTTTCGTTTAAAACTATTTCCAGCTCCTGCTGCGTCCAAAAACTTTGTATCTCACATCAGACTTACTGGAGTCCATCCAAACGTCAAATAACATGATAGATAAGTAAGGATCGATTAGATACATCACAGGAACAACGCTAATGCGTGTTGTTTCGTTTAAAACTATTTCTAGCTTCAGCTGCGTCCGAGAACTTCGCAACTCACATCACAGTTACTGGAGTCCATCGAAACGCCAAATAACATGACAGATAAGTAAGGATCGATTAGATACATCACAGGAACAACGCTAATGCGTGTTGTTTCGTTTAAAACTATTTCCAGCTTCTGCTGCGTCCGAAAATTTCGTTTCTCACATTAGAGTTACTGGAGTCCATCGAAACGTCAAATAACATGATAGATGAGTAAGAATCGATTAGATACAGCACAGGAACAACGCTCATCCGTGTTGTTTCGTTTAAAACTATTTCCAGCTCCTGCTGCGTCCAAAAACTTTGTATCTCACATCAGACTTACTGGAGTCCATCCAAACGTCAAATAACATGTTAGATAAGTAAGGATCGTTTAGATACATCACAGGCACAACGCTAATACGTGTTGTTTCGTTCAAAACTATTTCCAGCTTCTACTGCGTCCGAGAACTTTTTATCTCTCATCAGAGTTACTGGAGTCCGTCCAAACGTCAAATAACATGATATATGAGTAAGGATCGATTAGTTACATCACAGGAACAACGCTAATATGTGTTGTTTCGTTTAAAACTATTTCCAGCTGCTGCTGCGTCCGAACATTTCGTATCTCACATCAGAGTTACTGGAGTCCATCCAAACGTCAAATAACATGATAGATGAGTAAGGATCGATTAGATACATCACAGGAACAACGCTAATACGTGTTGTTTCGTTTAAAACTATTTCCAGCTTCTGCTGCGTCCGATAACTTTGTATCTCACATCAGAGTTACTGGAGTCCGTCCAAACATCAAATAACATGATAGATGAGTAAGGATCGATTAGATACATTACAGGAACAACGCTAATACGTGTTGTTTCGTTTAAAACTTTTTCTAGCTCCTGCTGCCTCCAAAAACTTTGTATCTCACATCAGACTTACTGGAGTCCATCCAAACGTCAAATAACATGTTAGATAAGTAAGGATCGTTTAGATACATCACAGGAACAACGCTAATACGTGTTGTTTCGTTTAAAACTATTTCCAGCTTCTGCTGCGTCCGATAACATTGTATCTCACATCAGAGTTACTGGAGTCCGTCCAAACGTCAAATAACATGATAGATGAGTAAGGATCGATTAGATACATCACAGGAACAACGCTAATGCGTGTTGTTTCGTTTAAAACTATTTCCAGCTTCTGCTGCGTCCGATAACATTGTATCTCACATCAGAGTTACTGGAGTCCGTCCAAACGTCAAATAACATGATAGATGAGTAAGGATCGATTAGATACATCACAGGAACAACGCTAATGCGTGTTGTTTCGTTTAAAACTATTTCCAGCTTCTGCTGCGTCCGAAAACGTCGTATCTCACATCAGACTTACTGGAGTCCATCCAAACGTCAAATAACATGATAGATAAGTAAGGATCGATTAGATACATCACAGGAACAACGCTAATGCGTGTTGTTTCGTTTAAAACTATTTCCAGCTTCTGCTGCGTCCGATAACATTGTATCTCACATCAGAGATACTGGAGTCCGTCCAAACGTCAAATAACATGATAGATGAGTAAGGATCGATTAGATACATCACAGGAACAACGCTAATGCGTGTTGTTTCGTTTAAAACTATTTCCAGCTTCTGCTGCGTCCGAAAACGTCGTATCTCACATCAGACATACTGGAGTCCATCCAAACGTCAAATAACATGACAGATAAGTAAGGATCGGTTAGATACATCACAGGAACAACGCTAATGCGTGTTGTTTCGTTTAAAACTATTTCCAGCTTCTGCTGCTTCCGATAACTTTGTATCTCACATCAGAGTTACTGGAGTCCGTCCAAACGTCAAATAACATGATAGATGAGTAAGGATCGATTAGATACATTACAGGAACAACGCTAATACGTGTTGTTTCGTTTAAAACTATTTCTAGCTCCTGCTGCGTCCAAAAACTTTGTATCTCACATCAGACTTACTGGAGTCCATCCAAACGTCAAATAACATGTTAGATAAGTAAGGATCGTTTAGATACATCACAGGAACAACGCTAATACGTGTTGTTTCGTTTAAAACTATTTCCAGCTTCTGCTGCGTCCGATAACATTTTATCTCACATCAGAGTTACTGGAGTCCGTCCAAACGTCAAATAACATGATAGATGAGTAAGGATCGATTAGATACATCACAGGAACAACGCTAATGCGTGTTGTTTCGTTTAAAACTATTTCCAGCTTCTGCTGCGTCCGATAACATTGTATCTCACATCAGAGTTACTGGAGTCCGTCCAAACGTCAAATAACATGATAGATGAGTAAGGATCGATTAGATACATCACAGGAACAACGCTAATGCGTGTTGTTTCGTTTAAAACTATTTCCAGCTCCTGCTGCGTCCGAAAACGTCGTATCTCACATCAGAGTTACTGGAGTCCGTCCAAACGTCAAATAACATGATAGATGAGTAAGGATCGATTAGATACATCACAGGAACAACGCTAATGCGTGTTGTTTCGTTTAAAACTATTTCCAGCTTCTGCTGCGTCCGATAACATTGTATCTCACATCAGAGTTACTGGAGTCCGTCCAAACGTCAAATAACATGATAGATGAGTAAGGATCGATTAGATACATCACAGGAACAACGCTAATGCGTGTTGTTTCGTTTAAAACTATTTCCAGCTTCTGCTGCGTCCGAAAACGTCGTATCTCACATCAGACTTACTGGAGTCCATGCAAACGGCAAATAACATGTTAGATAAGTAAGGATCGTTTAGATACATTACAGGAACAACGCTAATACGTGTTGTTTCGTTCAAAACTATTTCCAGCTTCTACTGCGTCCGAGAACTTTGTATCTCTCATCAGAGGTACTGGAGTCCGTCCAAACGTCAAATAACATGATAGATGAGTAAGGATCGATTAGATACATCACAGGAACAACGCTAATACGTGTTGTTTCGTTTAAAACTATTTCCAGCTTCTGCTGCGTCCGAAAACGTCGCATCTCACATCAGAGTTACTGGAGTCCATCGAAACGTCAAATAACATGATAGATAAGTAAGGATCAATTAGATACAGCACAGGAACAACGCTAATACGTGTTGTTTCGTTTAAAACTATTTCTAGCTCCTGCTGCGTCCAAAAACATTTTATCTCACATCAGACTTACTGGAGTCCATCCAAACGTCAAATAACATGTTAGATAAGTAAGGATCGTTTAGATACATCACAGGAACAACGCTAATACGTGTTGTTTCGTTTAAAACTATTTCCAGCTCCTGCTGCGTCCAAAAACTTTGTATCTCACATCAGACTTACTGGAGTCCATCCAAACGTCAAATAACATGATAGATAAGTAAGGATCGATTAGATACATTACAGGAACAACGCTAATACGTGTTGTTTCGTTTAAAACTATTTCTAGCTCCTGCTGCGTCCAAAAACTTTGTATCTCACATCAGACTTACTGGAGTCCATCCAAACGTCAAATAACATGTTAGATAAGTAAGGATCGTTTAGATACATCACAGGAACAACGCTAATACGTGTTGTTTCGTTTAAAACTATTTCCAGCTTCTGCTGCGTCCGATAACATTGTATCTCACATCAGAGTTACTGGAGTCCGTCCAAACGTCAAATAACATGATAGATGAGTAAGGATCGATTAGATACATCACAGGAACAACGCTAATGCGTGTTGTTTCGTTTAAAACTATTTCCAGCTTCTGCAGCGTCCGAAAACGTCGTATCTCACATCAGACTTACTGGAGTCCATCCAAACGTCAAATAACATGATAGATAAGTAAGGATCGATTAGATACATCACAGGAACAACGCTAATGCGTGTTGTTTCGTTTAAAACTATTTCCAGCTTCTGCTGCGTCCGATAACATTGTATCTCACATCAGAGATACTGGAGTCCGTCCAAACGTCAAGTAACATGATAGATGAGTAAGGATCGATTAGATACATCACAGGAACAACGCTAATGCGTGTTGTTTCTTTTAAAACTATTTCCAGCTTCTGCTGCGTCCGAAAACGTCGTATCTCACATCAGACTTACTGGAGTCCATCCAAACGTCAAATAACATGATAGATAAGTAAGGATCGATTAGATACATCACAGGAACAACGCTAATGCGTGTTGTTTCGTTTAAAACTATTTCCAGCTTCTGCTGCGTCCGAAAACGTCGTATCTCACATCAGACTTACTGGAGTCCATGCAAACGGCAAATAACATGTTAGATAAGTAAGGATCGTTTAGATACATCACAGGAACAACGCTAATACGTGTTGTTTCGTTCAAAACTATTTCCAGCTTCTACTGCGTCCTAGAACTTTGTATCTCTCATCAGAGGTACTGGAGTCCGTCCAAACGTCAAATAACATGATAGATGAGTAAGGATCGATTAGATACATCACAGGAACAACGCTAATACGTGTTGTTTCGTTTAAAACTATTTCCAGCTTCTGCTGCGTCCGAAAACGTCGCATCTCA
The DNA here is from genome assembly GCA_036172665.1 of Prosopocoilus inquinatus. Taxonomy (NCBI): domain Eukaryota; kingdom Metazoa; phylum Arthropoda; class Insecta; order Coleoptera; family Lucanidae; genus Prosopocoilus; species Prosopocoilus inquinatus. The sequence goes on along the minus strand of CM069872.1, from coordinate 25,790,605 downwards.
CATCAGAGTTACTGGAGTCCATCGAAACGTCAAATAACATGATAGATAAGTAAGGATCAATTAGATACAGCACAGGAACAACGCTAATACGTGTTGTTTCGTTTAAAACTATTTCTAGCTCCTGCTGCGTCCAAAAACTTTGTATCTCACATCAGACTTACTGGAGTCCATCCAAACGTCAAATAACATGTTAGATAAGTAAGGATCGTTTAGATACATCACAGGAACAAGGCTAATACGTGTTGTTTCGTTTAAAACTATTTCCAGCTCCTGCTGCGTCCAGAAACTTTGTATCTCACATCAGACTTACTGGAGTCCATCCAAACGTCAAATAACATGATAGATAAGTAAGGATCGATTAGATACATCACAGGAACAACGCTAATGCGTGTTGTTTCGTTTAAAACTATTTCTAGCTTCAGCTGCGTCCGAGAACTTCGTAACTCACATCACAGTTACTGGAGTCCATCGAAACGCCAAATAACATGACAGATGAGTAAGGATCGATTAGATACATCACAGGAACAACGCTAATGCGTGTTGTTTCGTTTAAAACTATTTCCAGCTTCTGCTGCGTCCGAAAATTCCGTATCTCACATCATAGTTACTGGAGTCCATCGAAACGTCAAATAACATGATAGATAAGTAAGGATCGATTAGATACATCACAGGAACAACGCTAATGCGTGTTGTTTCGTTTAAAACTATTTCCAGCTTCTGCTGCGTCCGAAAATTTCGTTTCTCACATTAGAGTTACTGGAGTCCATCGAAACGTCAAATAACATGATAGATGAGTAAGAATCGATTAGATACAGCACAGGAACAACGCTCATCCGTGTTGTTTCGTTTAAAACTATTTCCAGCTCCTGCTGCGTCCAAAAACTTTGTATCTCACATCAGACTTACTGGAGTCCATCCAAACGTCAAATAACATGTTAGATAAGTAAGGATCGTTTAGATACATCACAGGCACAACGCTAATACGTGTTGTTTCTTTCAAAGCTATTTCCAGCTTCTACTGCGTCCGAGAACTTTGTATCTCTCATCAGAGTTACTGGAGTCCGTCCAAACGTCAAATAACATGATATATGAGTAAGGATCGATTAGTTACATCACAGGAACAACGCTAATATGTGTTGTTTCGTTTAAAACTATTTCCAGCTGCTGCTGCGTCCGAACATTTCGTATCTCACATCAGAGTTACTGGAGTCCATCCAAACGTCAAATAACATGATAGATGAGTAAGGATCGATTAGATACATCACAGGAACAACGCTAATACGTGTTGTTTCGTTTAAAACTATTTCCAGCTTCTGCTGCGTCCGATAACTTTGTATCTCACATCAGAGTTACTGGAGTCCGTCCAAACGTCAAATAACATGATAGATGAGTAAGGATCGATTAGATACATTACAGGAACAACGCTAATACGTGTTGTTTCGTTTAAAACTATTTCCAGCTTCTGCTGCGTCAGAAAACGTCGCATCTCACATCAGACTTACTGGAGTCCATCCAAACGTCAAATAACATGATAGATAAGTAAGGATCGATTAGATACATCACAGGAACAACGCTAATGCGTGTTGTTTCGTTTAAAACTATTTCCAGCTTCTGCTGCGTCCGATAACATTGTATCTCACATCAGAGTTACTGGAGTCCGTTGAAACGTCAAATAACATGATAGATGAGTAAGGATCGATTAGATACATCACAGGAACAACGCTAATGCGTGTTGTTTCGTTTAAAACTATTTCCAGCTTCTGCTGCGTCCGAAAACGTCGTATCTCACATCAGACTTACTGGAGTCCATCCAAACGTCAAATAACATGATAGATAAGTAAGGATCGATTAGATACATCACAGGAACAACGCTAATGCGTGTTGTTTCGTTTAAAACTATTTCCAGCTTCTGCTGCGTCCGATAACATTGTATCTCACATCAGAGATACTGGAGTCCGTCCAAACGTCAAATAACATGATAGATGAGTAAGGATCGATTAGATACATCACAGGAACAACGCTAATACGTGTTGTTTCGTTTAAAACTATTTCCAGCTTCTGCTGCGTCCGAAAACGTCGCATCTCACATCAGAGTTACTGGAGTCCATCGAAACGTCAAATAACATGATAGATAAGTAAGGATCAATTAGATACAGCACAGGAACAACGCTAATACGTGTTGTTTCGTTTAAAACTATTTCTAGCTCCTGCTGCGTCCAAAAACTTTGTATCTCACATCAGACTTACTGGAGTCCATCCAAACGTCAAATAACATGTTAGATAAGTAAGGATCGTTTAGATACATCACAGGAACAAGGCTAATACGTGTTGTTTCGTTTAAAACTATTTCCAGCTCCTGCTGCGTCCAGAAACTTTATATCTCACATCAGACTTACTGGAGTCCATCCAAACGTCAAATAACATGATAGATAAGTAAGGATCGATTAGATACATCACAGGAACAACGCTAATGCGTGTTGTTTCGTTTAAAACTATTTCTAGCTTCAGCTGCGTCCGAGAACTTCGTAACTCACATCACAGTTACTGGAGTCCATCGAAACGCCAAATAACATGACAGATGAGTAAGGATCGATTAGATACATCACAGGAACAACGCTAATGCGTGTTGTTTCGTTTAAAACTATTTCCAGCTTCTGCTGCGTCCGAAAATTCCGTATCTCACATCATAGTTACTGGAGTCCATCGAAACGTCAAATAACATGATAGATAAGTAAGGATCGATTAGATACATCACAGGAACAACGCTAATGCGTGTTGTTTCGTTTAAAACTATTTCCAGCTTCTGCTGCGTCCGAAAATTTCGTTTCTCACATTAGAGTTACTGGAGTCCATCGAAACGTCAAATAACATGATAGATGAGTAAGAATCGATTAGATACAGCACAGGAACAACGCTCATCCGTGTTGTTTCGTTTAAAACTATTTCCAGCTCCTGCTGCGTCCAAAAACTTTGTATCTCACATCAGACTTACTGGAGTCCATCCAAACGTCAAATAACATGTTAGATAAGTAAGGATCGTTTAGATACATCACAGGCACAACGCTAATACGTGTTGTTTCTTTCAAAACTATTTCCAGCTTCTACTGCGTCCGAGAACTTTGTATCTCTCATCAGAGTTACTGGAGTCCGTCCAAACGTCAAATAACATGATATATGAGTAAGGATCGATTAGTTACATCACAGGAACAACGCTAATATGTGTTGTTTCGTTTAAAACTATTTCCAGCTGCTGCTGCGTCCGAACATTTCGTATCTCACATCAGAGTTACTGGAGTCCATCCAAACGTCAAATAACATGATAGATGAGTAAGGATCGATTAGATACATCACAGGAACAACGCTAATACGTGTTGTTTCGTTTAAAACTATTTCCAGCTTCTGCTGCGTCCGATAACTTTGTATCTCACATCAGAGTTACTGGAGTCCGTCCAAACGTCAAATAACATGATAGATGAGTAAGGATCGATTAGATACATTACAGGAACAACGCTAATACGTGTTGTTTCGTTTAAAACTATTTCCAGCTTCTGCTGCGTCAGAAAACGTCGCATCTCACATCAGACTTACTGGAGTCCATCCAAACGTCAAATAACATGATAGATAAGTAAGGATCGATTAGATACATCACAGGAACAACGCTAATGCGTGTTGTTTCGTTTAAAACTATTTCCAGCTTCTGCTGCGTCCGATAACATTGTATCTCACATCAGAGTTACTGGAGTCCGTTGAAACGTCAAATAACATGATAGATGAGTAAGGATCGATTAGATACATCACAGGAACAACGCTAATGCGTGTTGTTTCGTTTAAAACTATTTCCAGCTTCTGCTGCGTCCGAAAACGTCGTATCTCACATCAGACTTACTGGAGTCCATCCAAACGTCAAATAACATGATAGATAAGTAAGGATCGATTAGATACATCACAGGAACAACGCTAATGCGTGTTGTTTCGTTTAAAACTATTTCCAGCTTCTGCTGCGTCCGATAACATTGTATCTCACATCAGAGATACTGGAGTCCGTCCAAACGTCAAATAACATGATAGATGAGTAAGGATCGATTAGATACATCACAGGAACAACGCTAATGCGTGTTGTTTCGTTTAAAACTATTTCCAGCTTCTGCTGCGTCCGAAAACGTCGTATCTCACATCAGACTTACTGGAGTCCATGCAAACGGCAAATAACATGTTAGATAAGTAAGGATAGTTTAGATACATCACAGGAACAACGCTAATACGTGTTGTTTCGTTCAAACCTATTTCCAGCTTCTACTGCGTCCGAGAACTTTGTATCTCTCATCAGAGGTACTGGAGTCCGTCCAAACGTCAAATAACATGATAGATGAGTAAGGATCGATTAGATACATCACAGGAACAACGCTAATACGTGTTGTTTCGTTTAAAACTATTTCCAGCTTCTGCTGCGTCCGAAAACGTCGCATCTCACATCAGAGTTACTGGAGTCCAACGAAACGTCAAATAACATGATAGATAAGTAAGGATCAATTAGATACAGCACAGGAACAACGCTAATACGTGTTGTTTCGTTTAAAACTATTTCTAGCTCCTGCTGCGTCCAAAAACTTTGTATCTCACATCAGACTTACTGGAGTCCATCCAAACGTCAAATAACATGTTAGATAAGTAAGGATCGTTTAGATACATCACAGGAACAACGCTAATACGTGTTGTTTCGTTTAAAACTATTTCCAGCTCCTGCTGCGTCCAAAAACTTTGTATCTTACATCAGACTTACTGGAGTCCATCCAAACGTCAAATAACATGATAGATAAGTAAGGATCGATTAGATACATTACAGGAACAACGCTAATACGTGTTGTTTCGTTTAAAACTATTTCTAGCTCCTGCTGCGTCCAAAAACTTTGTATCTCACATCAGACTTACTGGAGTCCGTCCAAACGTCAAATAACATGATAGATGAGTAAGGATCGATTAGATACATCACAGGAACAACGCTAATGCGTGTTGTTTCGTTTAAAACTATTTCCAGCTTCTGCTGCGTCCGAAAACGTCGTATCTCACATCAGACTTACTGGAGTCCATCCAAACGTCAAATAACATGATAGATAAGTAAGGATCGATTAGATACATCACAGGAACAACGCTAATGCGTGTTGTTTCGTTTAAAACTATTTCCAGCTTCTGCTGCGTCCGATAACATTGTATCTCACATCAGAGATACTGGAGTCCGTCCAAACGTCAAGTAACATGATAGATGAGTAAGGATCGATTAGATACATCACAGGAACAACGCTAATGCGTGTTGTTTCGTTTAAAACTATTTCCAGCTTCTGCTGCGTCCGAAAACGTCGTATCTCACATCAGACTTACTGGAGTCCATGCAAACGGCAAATAACATGTTAGATAAGTAAGGATCGTTTAGATACATCACAGGAACAACGCTAATACGTGTTGTTTCGTTCAAAACTATTTCCAGCTTCTACTGCGTCCGAGAACTTTGTATCTCTCATCAGAGGTACTGGAGTCCGTCCAAACGTCAAATAACATGATAGATGAGTAAGGATCGATTAGATACATCACAGGAACAACGCTAATACGTGTTGTTTCGTTTAAAACTATTTCCAGCTTCTGCTGCGTCCGAAAACGTCGCATCTCACATCAGAGTTACTGGAGTCCATCGAAACGTCAAATAACATGATAGATAAGTAAGGATCAATTAGATACAGCACAGGAACAACGCTAATACGTGTTGTTTCGTTTAAAACTATTTCTAGCTCCTGCTGCGTCCAAAAACTTTGTATCTCACATCAGACTTACTGGAGTCCGTCCAAACGTCAAATAACATGATAGATGAGTAAGGATCGATTAGATACATTACAGGAACAACGCTAATATGTGTTGTTTCGTTTAAAACTATTTCCAGCTGCTGCTGCGTCCGAAAACGTCGTATCTCACATCAGAATTACTGGAGTCCATCGAAACGCCAAATAACATGATAGATGAGTAAGGATCGATTAGATACATCACAGGAACAACGCTAATGCGTGTTGTTTCGTTTAAAACTATTTCCAGCTTCTGCTGCGTCCGAGAACTTCGTATCTCACGTCAGGGTTACTGGAGTCCATCCAAACGTCAAATAACATGATAGATAAGTAAGGATCGATTAGATACATCACAGGAACAACGCTAATGCGTGTTGTTTCGTTTAAAACTATTTCCAGCTTCTGCTGCGTCCGTTAACATTGTATCTCACATCAGAGATACTGGAGTCCGTCCAAACGTCAAGTAACATGATAGATGAGTAAGGATCGATTAGATACATCACAGGAACAACGCTAATGCGTGTTGTTTCGTTTAAAACTATTTCCAGCTTCTGCTGCGTCCGAAAACGTCGTATCTCACATCAGACTTACTGGAGTCCATGCAAACGGCAAATAACATGTTAGATAAGTAAGGATCGTTTAGATACATCACAGGAACAACGCTAATACGTGTTGTTTCGTTCAAAACTATTTCCAGCTTCTACTGCGTCCGAGAACTTTGTATCTCTCATCAGAGGTACTGGAGTCCGTCCAAACGTCAAATAACATGATAGATGAGTAAGGATCGATTAGATACATCACAGGAACAACGCTAATACGTGTTGTTTCGTTTAAAACTATTTCCAGCTTCTGCTGCGTCCGAAAACGTCGCATCTCACATCAGAATTACTGGAGTCCATCGAAACGCCAAATAACATGATAGATGAGTAAGGATCGATTAGATACATCACAGGAACAACGCTAATGCGTGTTGTTTCGTTTAAAACTATTTCCAGCTTCTGCTGCGTCCGAGAACTTCTTATCTCACGTCAGGGATACTGGAGTCCATCCAAACGTCAAATAACATGATAGATAAGTATGGATCGATTAGATACATCACAGGAACAACGCTAATGCGTGTTGTTTCGTTTAAAACTATTTCCAGCTTCTGCTGCGTCCGAAAACGTCGCATCTCACATCAGAATTACTGGAGTCCATCGAAACGTCAAATAACATGATAGATAAGTAAGGATCAATTAGATACAGCACAGGAACAACGCTAATACGTGTTGTTTCGTTTAAAACTATTTCTAGCTCCTGCTGCGTCCAAAAACTTTGTATCTCACATCAGACTTACTGGAGTCCGTCCAAACGTCAAATAACATGATAGATGAGTAAGGATCGATTAGATACATTACAGGAACAACGCTAATATGTGTTGTTTCGTTTAAAACTATTTCCAGCTGCTGCTGCGTCCGAAAACGTCGTATCTCACATCAGAATTACTGGAGTCCATCGAAACGCCAAATAACATGATAGATGAGTAAGGATCGATTAGATACATCACAGGAACAACGCTAATGCGTGTTGTTTCGTTTAAAACTATTTCCAGCTTCTGCTGCGTCCGAGAACTTCTTATCTCACGTCAGGGATACTGGAGTCCATCCAAACGTCAAATAACATGATAGATAAGTATGGATCGATTAGATACATCACAGGAACAACGCTAATGCGTGTTGTTTCGTTTAAAACTATTTCTAGCTTCAGCTGCGTCCGAGAACTTCGTAACTCACATCACAGTTACTGGAGTCCATCGAAACGCCAAATAACATGACAGATGAGTAAGGATCGGTTAGATACATCACAGGAACAACGCTAATGCGTGTTGTTTCGTTTAAAACTATTTCCAGCTTCTGCTGCGTCCGAAAATTTCGTATCTCACATCATAGATTCTGGAGTCCATCGAAACGTCAAATAACATGATAGATAAGTAAGGATCGATTAGATACATCACAGGAACAACGCTAATGCGTTTTGTTTCGTTTAAAACTATTTCCAGCTTCTGCTGCGTCCGAAAATTTCGTTTCTCACATTAGAGTTACTGGAGTCCATCGAAACGTCAAATAACATGATAGATGAGTAAGAATCGATTAGATACAGCACAGGAACAACGCTCATCCGTGTTGTTTCGTTTAAAACTATATCCAGCTCCTGCTGCGTCCAAAAACTTTGTATCTCACATCAGACTTACTGGAGTCCATCCAAACGTCAAATAACATGTTAGATAAGTAAGGATCGTTTAGATACATCACAGGCACAACGCTAATACGTGTTGTTTCGTTCAAAACTATTTCCAGCTTCTACTGCGTCCGAGAACTTTGTATCTCTCATCAGAGTTACTGGAGTCCGTCCAAACGTCAAATAACATGATATATGAGTAAGGATCGATTAGTTACATCACAGGAACAACGCTAATATGTGTTGTTTCGTTTAAAACTATTTCCAGCTGCTGCTGCGTCCGAACATTTCGTATCTCACATCAGAGTTACTGGAGTCCATCCAAACGTCAAATAACATGATAGATGAGTATGGATCGATTAGATACATCACAGGAACAACGCTAATACGTGTTGTTTCGTTTAAAACTATTTCCAGCTTCTGCTGCGTCCGATAACTTTGTATCTCACATCAGAGTTACTGGAGTCCGTCCAAACGTCAAATAACATGATAGATGAGTAAGGATCGATTAGATACATTACAGGAACAACGCTAATACCTGTTGTTTCGTTTAAAACTATTTCTAGCTCCTGCTGCGTCCAAAAACTTTGTATCTCACATCAGACTTACTGGAGTCCATCCAAACGTCAAATAACATGTTAGATAAGTAAGGATCGTTTAGATACATCACAGGAACAACGCTAATACGTGTTGTTTCGTTTAAAACTATTTCCAGCTTCTGCTGCGTCCGATAACATTGTATCTCACATCAGAGTTACTGGAGTCCGTCCAAACGTCAAATAACATGATAGATGAGTAAGGATCGATTAGATACATCACAGGAACAACGCTCATCCGTGTTGTTTCGTTTAAAACTATTTCCAGCTCCTGCTGCGTCCAAAAACTTTGTATCTCACATCAGACTTACTGGAGTCCATCCAAACGTCAAATAACATGTTAGATAAGTAAGGATCGTTTAGATACATCACAGGCACAACGCTAATACGTGTTGTTTCGTTCAAAACTATTTCCAGCTTCTACTGCGTCCGAGAACTTTGTATCTCACATCAGACTTACTGGAGTCCGTCCAAACGTCAAATAACATGATATATGAGTAAGGATCGATTAGTTACATCACAGGAACAACGCTAATATGTGTTTTTTCGTTTAAAACTATTTCCAGCTGCTGCTGCGTCCGAACATTTCGTATCTCACATCAGAGTTACTGGAGTCCATCCAAACGTCAAATAACATGATATATGAGTAAGGATCGATTAGCTACATCACAGGAACAACGCTAATATGTGTTTTTTCGTTTAAAACTATTTCCAGCTTCTGCTGCGTCCGAAAACATCGTATCTCACATCAGACTTACTGGAGTCCATCCAAACGTCAAATAACATGATAGATAAGTAAGGATCGATTAGATACATCACAGGAACAACGCTAATGCGTGTTGTTTCGTTTAAAACTATTTCCAGCTTCTGCTGCGTCCGATAACATTGTATCTCACATCAGAGTTACTGGAGTCCGTCCAAACGTCAAATAACATGATAGATGAGTAAGGATCGATTAGATACATCACAGGAACAACGCTAATGCGTGTTGTTTCGTTTAAAACTATTTCCAGCTTCTGCTGCGTCCGAAAACGTCGTATCTCACATCAGACTTACTGGAGTCCATCCAAACGTCAAATAACATGATAGATAAGTAAGGATCGATTAGATACATCACAGGAACAACGCTAATGCGTGTTGTTTCGTTTAAAACTATTTCCAGCTTCTGCTGCGTCCGATAACATTGTATCTCACATCAGAGATACTGGAGTCCGTCCAAACGTCAAATAACATGATAGATGAGTAAGGATCGATTAGATACATCACAGGAACAACGCTAATGCGTGTTGTTTCGTTTAAAACTATTTCCAGCTTCTGCTGCGTCCGAAAACGTCGTATCTCACATCAGACTTACTGGAGTCCATCCAAACGTCAAATAACATGATAGATAAGTAAGGATCGATTAGATACATCACAGGAACAACGCTAATGCGTGTTGTTTCGTTTAAAACTATTTCCAGCTTCTGCTGCGTCCGAAAACGTCGTATCTCACATCAGACTTACTGGAGTCCATGCAAACGGCAAATAACATGTTAGATAAGTAAGGATCGTTTAGATACATCACAGGAACAACGCTAATACGTGTTGTTTCGTTCAAAACTATTTCCAGCTTCTACTGCGTCCGAGAACTTTGTATCTCTCATCAGAGGTACTGGAGTCCGTCCAAACGTCAAATAACATGATAGATGAGTAAGGATCGATTAGATACATCACAGGAACAACGCTAATACGTGTTGTTTCGTTTAAAACTATTTCCAGCTTCTGCTGCGTCCGAAAACGTCGCATCTCACATCAGAGTTACTGGAGTCCATCGAAACGTCAAATAACATGATAGATAAGTAAGGATCAATTAGATACAGCACAGGAACAACGCTAATACGTGTTGTTTCGTTTAAAACTATTTCTAGCTCCTGCTGCGTCCAAAAACTTTGTATCTCACATCAGACATACTGGAGTCCATCCAAACGTCAAATAACATGTTAGATAAGTAAGGATCGATTAGATACATCACAGGAACAACGCTAATACGTGTTGTTTCGTTTAAAACTATTTCCAGCTTCTGCTGCGTCCGATAACATTGTATCTCACATCAGAGTTACTGGAGTCCGTCCAAACGTCAAATAACATGATAGATGAGTAAGGATCGATTAGATACATCACAGGAACAACGCTAATGCGTGTTGTTTCGTTTAAAACTATTTCCAGCTTCTGCTGCGTCCGAAAACGTCGTATCTCACATCAGACTTACTGGAGTCCATCCAAACGTCAAATAACATGATAGATAAGTAAGGATCGATTAGATACATCACAGTAACAACGCTAATGCGTGTTGTTTCGTTTAAAACTATTTCCAGCTTCTGCTGCGTCCGATAACATTGTATCTCACGTCAGAGTTACTGGAGTCCGTCCAAACGTCAAATAACATGATAGATGAGTAAGGATCGATTAGATACATCACAGGAACAACGCTAATGCGTGTTGTTTCGTTTAAAACTATTTCCAGCTTCTGCTGCGTCCGAAAACGTCGTATCTCACATCAGACTTACTGGAGTCCATCCAAACGTCAAATAACATGATAGATAAGTAAGGATCGATTAGATACATCACAGGAACAACGCTAATGCGTGTTGTTTCGTTTAAAACTATTTCCAGCTTCTGCTGCGTCCGATAACATTGTATCTCACATCAGAGATACTGGAGTCCGTCCAAACGTCAAATAACATGATAGATGAGTAAGGATCGATTAGATACATCACAGGAACAACGCTAATGCGTGTTGTTTCGTTTAAAACTATTTCCAGCTTCTGCTGCGTCCGAAAACGTCGTATCTCACATCAGACTTACTGGAGTCCATCCAAACGTCAAATAACATGATAGATAAGTAAGGATCGATTAGATACATCACAGGAACAACGCTAATGCGTGTTGTTTCGTTTAAAACTATTTCCAGCTTCTGCTGCGTCCGAAAACGTCGTATCTCACATCAGACTTACTGGAGTCCATGCAAACGGCAAATAACATGTTAGATAAGTAAGGATCGTTTAGATACATCACAGGAACAACGCTAATACGTGTTGTTTCGTTCAAAACTATTTCCAGCTTCTACTGCGTCCGATAACGTTGTATCTCACGTCAGAGTTACTGGAGTCCGTCCAAACGTCAAATAACATGATAGATGAGTAAGGATCGATTAGATACATCACAGGAACAACGCTAATGCGTGTTGTTTCGTTTAAAACTATTTCCAGCTTCTGCTGCGTCCGAAAACGTCGTATCCCACATCAGACTTACTGGAGTCCATCCAAACGTCAAATAACATAATAGATAAGTAAGGATCGATTAGATACATCACAGGAACAACGCTAATGCGTGTTGTTTCGTTTAAAACTATTTCCAGCTTCTGCTGCGTCCGAGAACTTCGTATCTCACGTCAGGGTTACTGGAGTCCATCCAAACGTCAAATAACATGATAGATAAGTAAGGATCGATTAGATACATCACAGGAACAACGCTAATGCGTGTTGTTTCGTTTAAAACTATTTCCAGCTTCTGCTGCGTCCGAAAATTTCGTTTCTCACATTAGAGTTACTGGAGTCCATCGAAACGTCAAATAACATGATAGATGAGTAAGGATCGATTAGATACATCACAGGAACAACGCTAATGCGTGTTGTTTCGTTTAAAACTATTTCCAGCTCCTGCTGCGTCCAAAAACTTTGTATCTCACATCAGACTTACTGGAGTCCATCCAAACGTCAAATAACATGATAGATAAGTAAGGATCGATTAGATACATCACAGGAACAACGCTAATGCGTGTTGTTTCGTTTAAAACTATTTCCAGCTTCTGCTGCGTCCGAAAACGTCGTATCTCACATCAGACTTACTGGAGTCCATGCAAACGGCAAATAACATGTTAGATAAGTAAGGATCGTTTAGATACATCACAGGAACAACGCTAATACGTGTTGTTTCGTTCAAAACTATTTCCAGCTTCTACTGCGTCCGAGAACTTTGTATCTCTCATCAGAGGTACTGGAGTCCGTCCAAACGTCAAATAACATGATAGATGAGTAAGGATCGATTAGATACATCACAGGAACAACGCTAATATGTGTTGTTTCGTTTAAAACTATTTCCAGCTGCTGCTGCGTCCGAAAACGTCGTATCTCACATCAGAATTACTGGAGTCCATCGAAACGCCAAATAACATGATAGATCAGTAAGGATCGATTAGATACATCACAGGAACAACGCTAATGCGTGTTGTTTCGTTCAAAACTATTTCCAGCTTCTGCTGCGTCCGGGAACTTCGTATCTCACGTCAGGGTTACTGGAGTCCATCCAAACGTCAAATAACATGATAGATAAGTAAGGATCGATTAGATACATCACAGGAACAGCGCTAATGCGTGTTGTTTCGTTTAAAACTATTTCCAGCTTCTGCTGCGTCCGAAAATTTCGTTTCTCACATTAGAGTTACTGGAGTCCATCGAAACGTCAAATAACATGATAGATGAGTAAGGATCGATTAGATACATCACAGGAACAACGATAATGCGTGTTGTCTCGTTTAAAACTATTTCCAGCTTCTGCTGCGTTCGAAAACGTCGTATCTCTCATCAGAGTTACTGGAGTCCGTCCAAACGTCAAATAACAGGATAGATGAGTAAGGATCGATTAGATACATCACAGGAACAACGCTAATACGTGTTGTTTCGTTTATAACTATTTCCAGCTTCTGCTGCGTCCGAAAACGTCGTATCTCACATCAGAGTTACTGGAGTCCATCGAAACGTCAAATAACATGATAGATAAGTAAGTAAATACGTGTTGTTTCGTTTAAAACTATTTCTAGCTAATGCTGCGTCCAAAAACTTTGTATCTCACATCAGACTTAGTGGAGTCCGTCCAAACGTCAAATAACATGATAGATAAGTAAGGATCGATTAGATACATTACAGGAACAACGCTAATGCGTGTTGTTTCGTTTAAAAGTATTTCCAGCTGCTGCTGCGTCCGAAAACGTCGTATCTCACATCAGAATTACTGGAGTCCATCGAAACGCCAAATAACATGATAGATCAGTAAGGATCGATTAGATACATCACAGGAACAACGCTAATGCGTGTTGTTTCGTTTAAAACTATTTCCAGCTTCTGCTGCGTCTGATAACATTGTATCTCACGTCAGAGTTACTGGAGTCCGTCCAAACGTCAAATAACATGATAGATGAGTAAGGATCGATTAGATACATCACAGGAACAACGCTAATGCGTGTTGTTTCGTTTAAAACTATTTCCAGCTTCTGCTGCGTCCGAAAACGTCGTATCTCACATCAGACTTACTGGAGTCCGTCCAAACGTCAAACAACATGATAGATGAGTAAGGATCGATTAGATACATCACAGGAACAACGCTAATGCGTGTTGTTTCGTTTAAAACTATTTCCAGCTTCTGCTGCGTCCGAAAACGTCGTATCTCACATCAGACTTACTGGAGTCCATCCAAACGTCAAATAACATGATAGATAAGTAAGGATCGATTAGATACATTACAGGAACAACGCTAATGCGTGTTGTTTCGTTTAAAACTATTTCCAGCTTCTGCTGCGTCCGAAAACGTCGTATCTCACATCAGACTTACTGGAGTCCATGCAAACGGCAAATAACATGTTAGATAAGTAAGGATCGTTTAGATACATCACAGGAACAACGCTAATACGTGTTGTTTCGTTCAAAACTATTTCCAGCTTCTACTGCGTCCGAGAACTTTGTATCTCTCATCAGAGGTACTGGAGTCCGTCCAAACGTCAAATAACATGATAGATGAGTAAGGATCGATTAGATACATCACAGGAACAACGCTAATATGTGTTGTTTCGTTTAAAACTATTTCCAGCTGCTGCTGCGTCCGAAAACGTCGTATCTCACATCAGAATTACTGGAGTCCATCGAAACGCCAAATAACATGATAGATGAGTAAGGATCGATTAGATACATCACAGGAACAACGCTAATGCGTGTTGTTTCGTTTAAAACTATTTCCAGCTTCTGCTGCGTCCGAGAACTTCGTATCTCACGTCAGGGTTACTGGAGTCCATCCAAACGTCAAATAACATGATAGATAAGTAAGGATCGATTAGATACATCACAGGAACAACGCTAATATGTGTTGTTTCGTTTAAAACTATTTCCAGCTGCTGCTGCGTCCGAAAATTTCGTTTCTCACATTAGAGTTACTGGAGTCCATCGAAACGTCAAATAACATGATAGATGAGTAAGGATCGATTAGATACATCACAGGAACAACGCTAATGCGTGTTGTTTCGTTTAAAACTATTTCCAGCTTCTGCTGCGTCCGATAACATTGTATCTCACATCAGAGATACTGGAGTCCGTCCAAACGTCAAGTAACATGATAGATGAGTAAGGATCGATTAGATACATCACAGGAACAACGCTAATGCGTGTTGTTTCGTTTAAAACTATTTCCAGCTTCTGCTGCGTCCGAAAACGTCGTATCTCACATCAGACTTACTGGAGTCCATGCAAACGGCAAATAACATGATAGATGAGTAAGGATCGATTAGATACATTACAGGAACAACGCTAATATGTGTTGTTTCGTTCAAAACTATTTCCAGCTTCTACTGCGTCCGAGAACTTTGTATCTCTCATCAGAGGTACTGGAGTCCGTCCAAACGTCAAATAACATGATAGATGAGTAAGGATCGATTAGATACATCACAGGAACAACGCTAATATGTGTTGTTTCGTTTAAAACTATTTCCAGCTGCTGCTGCGTCCGAAAACGTCGTATCTCACATCAGAATTACTGGAGTCCATCGAAACGCCAAATAACATGATAGATGAGTAAGGATCGATTAGATACATCACAGGAACAACGCTAATGCGTGTTGTTTCGTTTAAAACTATTTCCAGCTTCTGCTGCGTCCGAGAACTTCTTATCTCACGTCAGGGTTACTGGAGTCCATCCAAACGTCAAATAACATGATAGATAAGTAAGGATCGATTAGATACATCACAGGAACAACGCTAATGCGTGTTGTTTCGTTTAAAACTATTTCTAGCTTCAGCTGCGTCCGAGAACTTCGTAACTCACATCACAGTTACTGGAGTCCATCGAAACGCCAAATAACATGACAGATGAGTAAGGATCGGTTAGATACATCACAGGAACAACGCTAATGCGTGTTGTTTCGTTTAAAACTATTTCCAGCTTCTGCTGCGTCCGAAAATTTCGTATCTCACATCATAGTTTCTGCAGTCCATCGAAACGTCAAATAACATGATAGATAAGTAAGGATCGATTAGATACATCACAGGAACAACGCTAATGCGTTTTGTTTCGTTTAAAACTATTTCCAGCTTCTGCTGCGTCCGAAAATTTCGTTTCTCACATTAGAGTTACTGGAGTCCGTCGAAACGTCAAATAACATGATAGATGAGTAAGAATCGATTAGATACAGCACAGGAACAACGCTCATCCGTGTTGTTTCGTTTAAAACTATTTCCAGCTCCTGCTGCGTCCAAAAACTTTGTATCTCAGATCAGACTTACTGGAGTCCATCCAAACGTCAAATGACATGTTAGATAAGTAAGGATCGTTTAGATACATCACAGGCACAACGCTAATACGTGTTGTTTCGTTCAAAACTATTTCCAGCTTCTACTGCGTCCGAGAACTTTGTATCTCTCATCAGAGTTACTGGAGTCCGTCCAAACGTCAAATAACATGATATATGAGTAAGGATCGATTAGTTACATCACAGGAACAACGCTAATATGTGTTGTTTCGTTTAAAACTATTTCCAGCTGCTGCTGCGTCCGAACATTTCGTATCTCACATCAGAGTTACTGGAGTCCATCCAAACGTCAAATAACATGATAGATGAGTATGGATCGATTAGATACATCACAGGAACAACGCTAATACGTGTTGTTTCGTTTAAAACTATTTCCAGCTTCTGCTGCGTCCGATAACTTTGTATCTCACATCAGAGTTACTGGAGTCCGTCCAAACGTCAAATAACATGATAGATGAGTAAGGATCGATTAGATACATTACAGGAACAACGCTAATACCTGTTGTTTCGTTTAAAACTATTTCTAGCTCCTGCTGCGTCCAAAAACTTTGTATCTCACATCAGACTTACTGGAGTCCATCCAAACGTCAAATAACATGTTAGATAAGTAAGGATCGTTTAGATACATCACAGGAACAACGCTAATACGTGTTGTTTCGTTTAAAACTATTTCCAGCTTCTGCTGCGTCCGATAACATTGTATCTCACATCAGAGTTACTGGAGTCCGTCCAAACGTCAAATAACATGATAGATGAGTAAGGATCGATTAGATACATCACAGGAACAACGCTCATCCGTGTTGTTTCGTTTAAAACTATTTCCAGCTCCTGCTGCGTCCAAAAACTTTGTATCTCACATCAGACTTACTGGAGTCCATCCAAACGTCAAATAACATGTTAGATAAGTAAGGATCGTTTAGATACATCACAGGCACAACGCTAATACGTGTTGTTTCGTTCAAAACTATTTCCAGCTTCTACTGCGTCCGAGAACTTTGTATCTCACATCAGACTTACTGGAGTCCGTCCAAACGTCAAATAACATGATATATGAGTAAGGATCGATTAGTTACATCACAGGAACAACGCTAATATGTGTTTTTTCGTTTAAAACTATTTCCAGCTGCTGCTGCGTCCGAACATTTCGTATCTCACATCAGAGTTACTGGAGTCCATCCAAACGTCAAATAACATGATAGATGAGTAAGGATCGATTAGATACATCACAGGAACAACGCTAATACGTGCTGTTTCGTTTAAAACTATTTCCAGCTTCTGCTGCGTCCGAAAACATCGTATCTCACATCAGACTTACTGGAGTCCATCCAAACGTCAAATAACATGATAGATAAGTAAGGATCGATTAGATACATCACAGGAACAACGCTAATGCGTGTTGTTTCGTTTAAAACTATTTCCAGCTTCTGCTGCGTCCGATAACATTGTATCTCACATCAGAGTTACTGGAGTCCGTCCAAACGTCAAATAACATGATAGATGAGTAAGGATCGATTAGATACATCACAGGAACAACGCTAATGCGTGTTGTTTCGTTTAAAACTATTTCCAGCTTCTGCTGCGTCCGAAAACGTCGTATCTCACATCAGACTTACTGGAGTCCATCCAAACGTCAAATAACATGATAGATAAGTAAGGATCGATTAGATACATCACAGGAACAACGCTAATGCGTGTTGTTTCGTTTAAAACTATTTCCAGCTTCTGCTGCGTCCGATAACATTGTATCTCACATCAGAGATACTGGAGTCCGTCCAAACGTCAAATAACATGATAGATGAGTAAGGATCGATTAGATACATCACAGGAACAACGCTAATGCGTGTTGTTTCGTTTAAAACTATTTCCAGCTTCTGCTGCGTCCGAAAACGTCGTATCTCACATCAGACTTACTGGAGTCCATCCAAACGTCAAATAACATGATAGATAAGTAAGGATCGATTAGATACATCACAGGAACAACGCTAATGCGTGTTGTTTCGTTTAAAACTATTTCCAGCTTCTGCTGCGTCCGAAAACGTCGTATCTCACATCAGACTTACTGGAGTCCATGCAAACGGCAAATAACATGTTAGATAAGTAAGGATCGTTTAGATACATCACAGGAACAACGCTAATACGTGTTGTTTCGTTCAAAACTATTTCCAGCTTCTACTGCGTCCGAGAACTTTGTATCTCTCATCAGAGGTACTGGAGTCCGTCCAAACGTCAAATAACATGATAGATGAGTAAGGATCGATTAGATACATCACAGGAACAACGCTAATACGTGTTGTTTCGTTTAAAACTATTTCCAGCTTCTGCTGCGTCCGAAAACGTCGCATCTCACATCAGAGTTACTGGAGTCCATCGAAACGTCAAATAACATGATAGATAAGTAAGGATCAATTAGATACAGCACAGGAACAACGCTAATACGTGTTGTTTCGTTTAAAACTATTTCTAGCTCCTGCTGCGTCCAAAAACTTTGTATCTCACATCAGACATACTGGAGTCCATCCAAACGTCAAATAACATGTTAGATAAGTAAGGATCGATTAGATACATCACAGGAACAACGCTAATACGTGTTGTTTCGTTTAAAACTATTTCCAGCTTCTGCTGCGTCCGATAACATTGTATCTCACATCAGAGTTACTGGAGTCCGTCCAAACGTCAAATAACATGATAGATGAGTAAGGATCGATTAGATACATCACAGGAACAACGCTAATGCGTGTTGTTTCGTTTAAAACTATTTCCAGCTTCTGCTGCGTCCGAAAACGTCGTATCTCACATCAGACTTACTGGAGTCCATCCAAACGTCAAATAACATGATAGATAAGTAAGGATCGATTAGATACATCACAGTAACAACGCTAATGCGTGTTGTTTCGTTTAAAACTATTTCCAGCTTCTGCTGCGTCCGATAACATTGTATCTCACGTCAGAGTTACTGGAGTCCGTCCAAACGTCAAATAACATGATAGATGAGTAAGGATCGATTAGATACATCACAGGAACAACGCTAATGCGTGTTGTTTCGTTTAAAACTATTTCCAGCTTCTGCTGCGTCCGAAAACGTCGTATCTCACATCAGACTTACTGGAGTCCATCCAAACGTCAAATAACATGATAGATAAGTAAGGATCGATTAGATACATCACAGGAACAACGCTAATGCGTGTTGTTTCGTTTAAAACTATTTCCAGCTTCTGCTGCGTCCGATAACATTGTATCTCACATCAGAGATACTGGAGTCCGTCCAAACGTCAAATAACATGATAGATGAGTAAGGATCGATTAGATACATCACAGGAACAACGCTAATGCGTGTTGTTTCGTTTAAAACTATTTCCAGCTTCTGCTGCGTCCGAAAACGTCGTATCTCACATCAGACTTACTGGAGTCCATCCAAACGTCAAATAACATGATAGATAAGTAAGGATCGATTAGATACATCACAGGAACAACGCTAATGCGTGTTGTTTCGTTTAAAACTATTTCCAGCTTCTGCTGCGTCCGAAAACGTCGTATCTCACATCAGACTTACTGGAGTCCATGCAAACGGCAAATAACATGTTAGATAAGTAAGGATCGTTTAGATACATCACAGGAACAACGCTAATACGTGTTGTTTCGTTCAAAACTATTTCCAGCTTCTACTGCGTCCGATAACGTTGTATCTCACGTCAGAGTTACTGGAGTCCGTCCAAACGTCAAATAACATGATAGATGAGTAAGGATCGATTAGATACATCACAGGAACAACGCTAATGCGTGTTGTTTCGTTTAAAACTATTTCCAGCTTCTGCTGCGTCCGAAAACGTCGTATCTCACATCAGACTTACTGGAGTCCATCCAAACGTCAAATAACATGATAGATAAGTAAGGATCGATTAGATACATCACAGGAACAACGCTAATGCGTGTTGTTTCGTTTAAAACTATTTCCAGCTTCTGCTGCGTCCGAGAACTTCGTATCTCACGTCAGGGTTACTGGAGTCCATCCAAACGTCAAATAACATGATAGATAAGTAAGGATCGATTAGATACATCACAGGAACAACGCTAATGCGTGTTGTTTCGTTTAAAACTATTTCCAGCTTCTGCTGCGTCCGAAAATTTCGTTTCTCACATTAGAGTTACTGGAGTCCATCGAAACGTCAAATAACATGATAGATGAGTAAGGATCGATTAGATACATCACAGGAACAACGCTAATGCGTGTTGTTTCGTTTAAAACTATTTCCAGCTCCTGCTGCGTCCAAAAACTTTGTATCTCACATCAGACTTACTGGAGTCCATCCAAACGTCAAATAACATGATAGATAAGTAAGGATCGATTAGATACATCACAGGAACAACGCTAATGCGTGTTGTTTCGTTTAAAACTATTTCCAGCTTCTGCTGCGTCCGAAAACGTCGTATCTCACATCAGACTTACTGGAGTCCATGCAAACGGCAAATAACATGTTAGATAAGTAAGGATCGTTTAGATACATCACAGGAACAACGCTAATACGTGTTGTTTCGTTCAAAACTATTTCCAGCTTCTACTGCGTCCGAGAACTTTGTATCTCTCATCAGAGGTACTGGAGTCCGTCCAAACGTCAAATAACATGATAGATGAGTAAGGATCGATTAGATACATCACAGGAACAACGCTAATATGTGTTGTTTCGTTTAAAACTATTTCCAGCTGCTGCTGTGTCGGAAAACGTCGTATCTCACATCAGAATTACTGGAGTCCATCGAAACGCCAAATAACATGATAGATCAGTAAGGATAGATTAGATACATCACAGGAACAACGCTAATGCGTGTTGTTTCGTTTAAAACTATTTCCAGCTTCTGCTGCGTCCGGGAACTTCGTATCTCACGTCAGGGTTACTGGAGTCCATCCAAACGTCAAATAACATGATAGATAAGTAAGGATCGATTAGATACATCACAGGAACAGCGCTAATGCGTGTTGTTTCGTTTAAAACTATTTCCAGCTTCTGCTGCGTCCGAAAATTTCGTTTCTCACATTAGAGTTACTGGAGTCCATCGAAACGTCAAATAACATGATAGATGAGTAAGGATCGATTAGATACATCACAGAAACAACGCTAATGCGTGTTGTCTCGTTTAAAACTATTTCCAGCTTCTGCTGCGTTCGAAAACGTCGTATCTCTCATCAGAGTTACTGGAGTCCGTCCAAACGTCAAATAACAGGATAGATGAGTAAGGATCGATTAGATACATCACAGGAACAACGCTAATACGTGTTGTTTCGTTTATAACTATTTCCAGCTTCTGCTGCGCCCGAAAACGTCGTATCTCACATCAGAGTTACTGGAGTCCATCGAAACGTCAAATAACATGATAGATAAGTAAGTAAATACGTGTTGTTTCGTTTAAAACTATTTCTAGCTAATGCTGCGTCCAAAAACTTTTTATCTCACATCAGACTTACTGGAGTCCGTCCAAACGTCAAATAACATGATAGATAAGTAAGGATCGATTAGATACATTACAGGAACAACGCTAATGCGTGTTGTTTCGTTTAAAACTATTTCCAGCTGCTGCTGCGTCCGAAAACGTCGTATCTCACATCAGAATTACTGGAGTCCATCGAAACGCCAAATAACATGATAGATCAGTAAGGATCGATTAGATACATCACAGGAACAACGTTAATGCGTGTTGTTTCGTTTAAAACTATTTCCAGCTTCTGCTGCGTCCGATAACATTGTATCTCACGTCAGAGTTACTGGAGTCCGTCCAAACGTCAAATAACATGATAGATGAGTAAGGATCGATTAGATACATCACAGGAACAACGCTAATGCGAGTTGTTTCGTTTAAAACTATTTCCAGCTTCTGCTGCGTCCGAAAACGTCGTATCTCACATCAGACTTACTGGAGTCCGTCCAAACGTCAAACAACATGATAGATGAGTAAGGATCGATTAGATACATCACAGGAACAACGCTAATGCGTGTTGTTTCGTTTAAAACTATTTCCAGCTTCTGCTGCGTCCGAAAACGTCGTATCTCACATCAGACTTACTGGAGTCCATCCAAACGTCAAATAACATGATAGATAAGTAAGGATCGATTAGATACATTACAGGAACAACGCTAATGCGTGCTGTTTCGTTTAAAACTATTTCCAGCTTCTGCTGCGTCCGAAAACGTCGTATCTCACATCAGACTTACTGGAGTCCATGCAAACGGCAAATAACATGTTAGATAAGTAAGGATCGTTTAGATACATCACAGGAACAACGCTAATACGTGTTGTTTCGTTCAAAACTATTTCCAGCTTCTACTGCGTCCGAGAACTTTGTATCTCTCATCAGAGGTACTGGAGTCCGTCCAAACGTCAAATAACATGATAGATGAGTAAGGATCGATTAGATACATCACAGGAACAACGCTAATGCGTGTTGTTTCGTTTAAAACTATTTCCAGCTTCTGCTGCGTCCGAGAACTTCGTATCTCACGTCAGGGTTACTGGAGTCCATCCAAACGTCAAATAACATGATAGATAAGTAAGGATCGATTAGATACATCACAGGAACAACGCTAATGCGTGTTGTTTCGTTTAAAACTATTTCCAGCTTCTGCTGCGTCCGAAAATTTCGTTTCTCACATTAGAGTTACTGGAGTCCATCGAAACGTCAAATAACATGATAGATGAGTAAGGATCGATTAGATACATCACAGGAACAACGCTAATGCGTGTTGTTTCGTTTAAAACTATTTCCAGCTTCTGCTGCGTCCGATAACATTGTATCTCACATCAGAGATACTGGAGTCCGTCCAAACGTCAAATAACATGATAGATGAGTAAGGATCGATTAGATACATCACAGGAACAACGCTAATGCGTGTTGTTTCGTTTAAAACTATTTCCAGCTTCTGCTGCGTCCGAAAACTTCGTATCTCACGTCAGGGTTACTGGAGTCCATCCAAACGTCAAATAACATGATAGATAAGTAAGGATCGATTAGATACATCACAGGAACAACGCTAATACGTGTTGTTTCGTTTAAAACTATCTCCAGCTTCTACTGCGTCCGAAAATTTCGTTTCTCACATTAGAGTTACTGGAGTCCATCGAAACGTCAAATAACATGATAGATGAGTAAGGATCGATTAGATACATCACAGGAACAACGCTAATGCGTGTTGTTTCGTTTAAAACTATTTCCAGCTTCTGCTGTGTCCGAAAACGTCGTATCTCACATCAGAGCTACTGGAGTCCATCGAAACGCCAAATAACATGATAGATGAGTAAGGATCGATTAGATACATCACAGGAACAACGCTAATGCGTGTTGTTTCGTTTAAAACTATTTCCAGCTTCTGCTGCGTCCGATAACATTGTATCTCACATCAGAGATACTGGAGTCCGTCCAAACGTCAAATAACATGATAGATGAGTAAGGATCGATTAGATACATCACAGGAACAACGCTAATGCGTGTTGTTTCGTTTAAAACTATTTCCAGCTTCTGCTGCGTCCGAAAACTTCGTATCTCACGTCAGGGTTACTGGAGTCCATCCAAACGTCAAATAACATGATAGATAAGTAAGGATCGATTAGATACATCACAGGAACAACGCTAATACGTGTTGTTTCGTTTAAAACTATCTCCAGCTTCTACTGCGTCCGAAAATTTCGTTTCTCACATTAGAGTTACTGGAGTCCATCGAAACGTCAAATAACATGATAGATGAGTAAGGATCGATTAGATACATCACAGGAACAACGCTAATGCGTGTTGTTTCGTTTAAAACTATTTCCAGCTTCTGCTGTGTCCGAAAACGTCGTATCTCACATCAGAGCTACTGGAGTCCATCGAAACGCCAAATAACATGATAGATGAGTAAGGATCGATTAGATACATCACAGGAACAACGCTAATGCGTGTTGTTTCGTTTAAAACTATTTCCAGCTTCTGCTGCGTCCGAGAACTTCGTATCTCACGTCAGGGTTACTGGAGTCCATCCAAACGTCAAATAACATGATAGATAAGTAAGGATCGATTAGATACATCACAGGAACAACGCTAATGCGTGTTGTTTCGTTTAAAACTATTTCCAGCTTCTGCTGCGTCCGATAACTTTGTATCTCACATCAGAGTTACTGGAGTCCATCGAAACGTCAAATAACATGATGGATGAGTAAGGATCGATTAGATACATCACAGGAACAACGCTAATGCGTGTTGTCTCGTTTAAAACTATTTCCAGCTTGTGCTGCGTCCGAAAAAGTCGTATCTCACATCAGAGTTACTGGAGTCCATCGAAACGTCAAATAACATGATAGATAAGTAAGGATCGATTAGATACAGCACAGGAACAACGCTAATACGTGTTGTTTCGTTTAAAACTATTTCTAGCTCTTGCTGCGTCCAAAAACTTTGTATCTCACATCAGACTTACTGGAGTCCATCCAAACGTCAAATAACATGTTAGATAAGTAAGGATCGTTTAGATACATCACAGGAACAACGCTAATACGTGTTGTTTCGTTCAAAACTATTTCCAGCTTCTGCTGCGTCCGATAACTTTGTATCTCACATCAGAATTACTGGAGTCCATCGAAACGCCAAATAACATGATAGATCAGTAAGGATCGATTAGATACATCACAGGAACAACGCTAATGCGTGTTGTTTCGTTTAAAACGATTTCCAGCTTCTGCTGCGTCCGAGAACTTCGTATCTCACGTCAGGGTTACTGGAGTCCATCCAAACGTCAAATAACATGATAGATAAGTAAGGATCGATTAGATACATCACAGGAACAACGCTAATGCGTGTTGTTTCGTTTAAAACTATTTCCAGCTTCTGCTGCGTCCGAAAATTTCGTTTCTCACATTAGAGTTACTGGAGTCCATCGAAACGTCAAATAACATGATAGATGAGTAAGGATCGATTAGATACATCACAGGAACAACGCTAATGCGTGTTGTTTCGTTTAAAACTATCTCCAGCTTCTACTGCGTCCGAAAATTTCGTTTCTCACATTAGAGTTACTGGAGTCCATCGAAACGTCAAATAACATGATAGATGAGTAAGGATCGATTAGATACATCACAGGAACAACGCTAATGCGTGTTGTTTCGTTTAAAACTATTTCCAGCTTCTGCTGTGTCCGAAAACGTCGTATCTCACATCAGAGCTACTGGAGTCCATCGAAACGCCAAATAACATGATAGATGAGTAAGGATCGATTAGATACATCACAGGAACAACGCTAATGCGTGTTGTTTCGTTTAAAACTATTTCCAGCTTCTGCTGCGTCCGATAACATTGTATCTCACATCAGAGATACTGGAGTCCGTCCAAACGTCAAATAACATGATAGATGAGTAAGGATCGATTAGATACATCACAGGAACAACGCTAATGCGTGTTGTTTCGTTTAAAACTATTTCCAGCTTCTGCTGCGTCCGAAAACTTCGTATCTCACGTCAGGGTTACTGGAGTCCATCCAAACGTCAAATAACATGATAGATAAGTAAGGATCGATTAGATACATCACAGGAACAACGCTAATACGTGTTGTTTCGTTTAAAACTATCTCCAGCTTCTACTGCGTCCGAAAATTTCGTTTCTCACATTAGAGTTACTGGAGTCCATCGAAACGTCAAATAACATGATAGATGAGTAAGGATCGATTAGATACATCACAGGAACAACGCTAATGCGTGTTGTTTCGTTTAAAACTATTTCCAGCTTCTGCTGTGTCCGAAAACGTCGTATCTCACATCAGAGCTACTGGAGTCCATCGAAACGCCAAATAACATGATAGATGAGTAAGGATCGATTAGATACATCACAGGAACAACGCTAATGCGTGTTGTTTCGTTTAAAACTATTTCCAGCTTCTGCTGCGTCCGAGAACTTCGTATCTCACGTCAGGGTTACTGGAGTCCATCCAAACGTCAAATAACATGATAGATAAGTAAGGATCGATTAGATACATCACAGGAACAACGCTAATGCGTGTTGTTTCGTTTAAAACTATTTCCAGCTTCTGCTGCGTCCGATAACTTTGTATCTCACATCAGAGTTACTGGAGTCCATCGAAACGTCAAATAACATGATGGATGAGTAAGGATCGATTAGATACATCACAGGAACAACGCTAATGCGTGTTGTCTCGTTTAAAACTATTTCCAGCTTGTGCTGCGTCCGAAAAAGTCGTATCTCACATCAGAGTTACTGGAGTCCATCGAAACGTCAAATAACATGATAGATAAGTAAGGATCGATTAGATACAGCACAGGAACAACGCTAATACGTGTTGTTTCGTTTAAAACTATTTCTAGCTCTTGCTGCGTCCAAAAACTTTGTATCTCACATCAGACTTACTGGAGTCCATCCAAACGTCAAATAACATGTTAGATAAGTAAGGATCGTTTAGATACATCACAGGAACAACGCTAATACGTGTTGTTTCGTTCAAAACTATTTCCAGCTTCTGCTGCGTCCGATAACTTTGTATCTCACATCAGAATTACTGGAGTCCATCGAAACGCCAAATAACATGATAGATCAGTAAGGATCGATTAGATACATCACAGGAACAACGCTAATGCGTGTTGTTTCGTTTAAAACGATTTCCAGCTTCTGCTGCGTCCGAGAACTTCGTATCTCACGTCAGGGTTACTGGAGTCCATCCAAACGTCAAATAACATGATAGATAAGTAAGGATCGATTAGATACATCACAGGAACAACGCTAATGCGTGTTGTTTCGTTTAAAACTATTTCCAGCTTCTGCTGCGTCCGAAAATTTCGTTTCTCACATTAGAGTTACTGGAGTCCATCGAAACGTCAAATAACATGATAGATGAGTAAGGATCGATTAGATACATCACAGGAACAACGCTAATGCGTGTTGTTTCGTTTAAAACTATTTCCAGCTTCTGCTGCGTCCGAAAACGTCGTATCTCACATCAGACTTACTGGACTCCATGCAAACGGCAAATAACATGTTAGATAAGTAAGGATCGTTTAGATACATCACAGGAACAACGCTAATACGTGTTGTTTCGTTCAAAACTATTTCCAGCTTCTACTGCGTCCGAGAACTTTGTATCTCTCATCAGAGGTACTGGAGTCCGTCCAAACGTCAAATAACATGATAGATGAGTAAGGATCGATTAGATACATCACAGGAACAACGCTAATATGTGTTGTTTCGTTTAAAACTATTTCCAGCTGCTGCTGCGTCCGAAAACGTCGTATCTCACATCAGAATTACTGGAGTCCATCGAAACGCCAAATAACATGATAGATGAGTAAGGATCGATTAGATACATCACAGGAACAACGCTAATGCGTGTTGTTTCGTTTAAAACTATTTCCAGCTTCTGCTGCGTCCGAGAACTTCGTATCTCACGTCAGGGTTACTGGAGTCCATCCAAACGTCAAATAACATGATAGATAAGTAAGGATCGATTAGATACATCACAGGAACAACGCTAATGCGTGTTGTTTCGTTTAAAACTATTTCCAGCTTCTGCGGCGTCCGAAAATTTCGTTTCTCACATTAGAGTTACTGGAGTCCATCGAAACGTCAAATAACATGATAGATGAGTAAGGATCGATTAGATACATCACAGGAACAACGCTAATGCGTGTTGTTTCGTTTAAAACTATTTCCAGCTTCTGCTGCATCCGATAACATTGTATCTCACATCAGAGATACTGGAGTCCGTCCAAACGTCAAATAACATGATAGATGAGTAAGGATCGATTAGATACATCACAGGAACAACGCTAATGCGTGTTGTTTCGTTTAAAACTATTTCCAGCTTCTGCTGCGTCCGAAAACTTCGTATCTCACGTCAGGGTTACTGGAGTCCATCCAAACGTCAAATAACATGATAGATAAGTAAGGATCGATTAGATACATCACAGGAACAACGCTAATGCGTGTTGTTTCGTTTAAAACTATCTCCAGCTTCTACTGCGTCCGAAAATTTCGTTTCTCACATTAGAGTTACTGGAGTCCATCGAAACGTCAAATAACATGATAGATGAGTAAGGATCGATTAGATACATCACAGGAACAACGCTAATGCGTGTTGTTTCGTTTAAAACTATTTCCAGCTTCTGCTGTGTCCGAAAACGTCGTATCTCACATCAGAGCTACTGGAGTCCATCGAAACGCCAAATAACATGATAGATGAGTAAGGATCGATTAGATACATCACAGGAACAACGCTAATGCGTGTTGTTTCGTTTAAAACTATTTCCAGCTTCTGCTGCGTCCGAGAACTTCGTATCTCACGTCAGGGTTACTGGAGTCCATCCAAACGTCAAATAACATGATAGATAAGTAAGGATCGATTAGATACATCACAGGAACAACGCTAATGCGTGTTGTTTCGTTTAAAACTATTTCCAGCTTCTGCTGCGTCCGATAACTTTGTATCTCACATCAGAGTTACTGGAGTCCATCGAAACGTCAAATAACATGATGGATGAGTAAGGATCGATTAGATACATCACAGGAACAACGCTAATGCGTGTTGTCTCGTTTAAAACTATTTCCAGCTTGTGCTGCGTCCGAAAAAGTCGTATCTCACATCAGAGTTACTGGAGTCCATCGAAACGTCAAATAACATGATAGATAAGTAAGGATCGATTAGATACAGCACAGGAACAACGCTAATACGTGTTGTTTCGTTTAAAACTATTTCTAGCTCTTGCTGCGTCCAAAAACTTTGTATCTCACATCAGACTTACTGGAGTCCATCCAAACGTCAAATAACATGTTAGATAAGTAAGGATCGTTTAGATACATCACAGGAACAACGCTAATACGTGTTGTTTCGTTCAAAACTATTTCCAGCTTCTGCTGCGTCCGATAACTTTGTATCTCACATCAGAATTACTGGAGTCCATCGAAGCGCCAAATAACATGATAGATCAGTAAGGATCGATTAGATACATCACAGGAACAACGCTAATGCGTGTTGTTTCGTTTAAAACTATTTCCAGCTTCTGCTGCGTCCGATAACATTGTATCTCACGTCAGAGTTACTGGAGTCCGTCCAAACGTCAAATAACATGATAGATGAGTAAGGATCGATTAGATACATCACAGGAACAACGCTAATGCGTGTTGTTTCGTTTAAAACTATTTCCAGCTTCTGCTGCGTCCGAAAACGTCGTATCTCACATCAGACTTACTGGAGTCCGTCCAAACGTCAAACAACATGATAGATGAGTAAGGATCGATTAGATACATCACAGGAACAACGCTAATGCGTGTTGTTTCGTTTAAAACTATTTCCAGCTTCTGCTGCGTCCGAAAACGTCGTATCTCACATCAGACTTACTGGAGTCCATCCAAACGTCAAATAACATGATAGATAAGTAAGGATCGATTAGATACATTACAGGAACAACGCTAATGCGTGTTGTTTCGTTTAAAACTATTTCCAGCTTCTGCTGCGTCCGAAAACGTCGTATCTCACATCAGACTTACTGGAGTCCATGCAAAAGGCAAATAACATGTTAGATAAGTAAGGATCGTTTAGATACATCACAGGAACAACGCTAATACGTGTTGTTTCGTTCAAAACTATTTCCAGCTTCTACTGCGTCCGAGAACTTTGTATCTCTCATCAGAGGTACTGGAGTCCGTCCAAACGTCAAATAACATGATAGATGAGTAAGGATCGATTAGATACATCACAGGAACAACGCTAATATGTGTTGTTTCGTTTAAAACTATTTCCAGCTGCTGCTGCGTCCGAAAACGTCGTATCTCACATCAGAATTACTGGAGTCCATCGAAACGCCAAATAACATGATAGATGAGTAAGGATCGATTAGATACATCACAGGAACAACGCTAATGCGTGTTGTTTCGTTTAAAACTATTTCCAGCTTCTGCTGCGTCCGAGAACTTCGTATCTCACGTCAGGGTTACTGGAGTCCATCCAAACGTCAAATAACATGATAGATAAGTAAGGATCGATTAGATACATCACAGGAACAACGCTAATGCGTGTTGTTTCGTTTAAAACTATTTCCAGCTTCTGCTGCGTCCGAAAATTTCGTTTCTCACATTAGAGTTACTGGAGTCCATCGAAACGTCAAATAACATGATAGATGAGTAAGGATCGATTAGATACATCACAGGAACAACGCTAATGCGTGTTGTTTCGTTTAAAACTATTTCCAGCTTCTGCTGCGTCCGATAACATTGTATCTCACATCAGAGATACTGGAGTCCGTCCAAACGTCAAATAACATGATAGATGAGTAAGGATCGATTAGATACATCACAGGAACAACGCTAATGCGTGTTGTTTCGTTTAAAACTATTTCCAGCTTCTGCTGCGTCCGAAAACTTCGTATCTCACGTCAGGGTTACTGGAGTCCATCCAAACGTCAAATAACATGATAGATAAGTAAGGATCGATTAGATACATCACAGGAACAACGCTAATGCGTGTTGTTTCGTTTAAAACTATCTCCAGCTTCTACTGCGTCCGAAAATTTCGTTTCTCACATTAGAGTTACTGGAGTCCATCCAAACGTCAAATAACATGATAGATGAGTAAGGATCGATTAGATACATCACAGGAACAACGCTAATGCGTGTTGTTTCGTTTAAAACTATTTCCAGCTTCTGCTGTGTCCGAAAACGTCGTATCTCACATCAGAGCTACTGGAGTCCATCGAAACGCCAAATAACATGATAGATGAGTAAGGATCGATTAGATACATCACAGGAACAACGCTAATGCGTGTTGTTTCGTTTAAAACTATTTCCAGCTTCTGCTGCGTCCGAGAACTTCGTATCTCACGTCAGGGTTACTGGAGTCCATCCAAACGTCAAATAACATGATAGATAAGTAAGGATCGATTAGATACATCACAGGAACAACGCTAATGCGTGTTGTTTCGTTTAAAACTATTTCCAGCTTCTGCTGCGTCCGATAACTTTGTATCTCACATCAGAATTACTGGAGTCCATCGAAACGTCAAATAACATGATGGATGAGTAAGGATCGATTAGATACATCACAGGAACAACGCTAATGCGTGTTGTCTCGTTTAAAACTATTTCCAGCTTGTGCTGCGTCCGAAAAAGTCGTATCTCACATCAGAGTTACTGGAGTCCATCGAAACGTCAAATAACATGATAGATAAGTAAGGATCGATTAGATACAGCACAGGAACAACGCTAATACGTGTTGTTTCGTTTAAAACTATTTCTAGCTCTTGCTGCGTCCAAAAACTTTGTATCTCACATCAGACATACTGGAGTCCATCCAAACGTCAAATAACATGTTAGATAAGTAAGGATCGTTTAGATACATCACAGGAACAACGCTAATACGTGTTGTTTCGTTCAAAACTATTTCCAGCTTCTGCTGCGTCCGATAACTTTGTATCTCACATCAGAGTTACTGGAGTCCGTCCAAACGTCAAATAACATGATAGATGAGTAAGGATCGATTAGATACATTACAGGAACAACGCTAATATGTGTTGTTCCGTTTAAAACTATTTCCAGCTGCTGCTGCGTCCGAAAACGTCGTATCTCACATCAGAGTTACTGGAGTCCATCGAAATGTCAAATAACATGATAGATGAGTAAGGATCGGTTAGATACATCACAGGAACAACGCTAATGCGTGTTGTTTCGTTTAAAACTATTTCCAGCTTCTGCTGCGTCCGAAAATTTCGTATCTCACATCATAGTTACTGGAGTCCATCGAAACGTCAAATAACATGATAGATAAGTAAGGATCGATTAGATACATCACAGGAACAACGCTAATGCGTGTTGTTTCGTTTAAAACTATTTCCAGCTTCTGCTGCGCCCGAAAATTTCGTTTCTCACATTAGAGTTACTGGAGTCCATCGAAACGTCAAATAACATGATAGATGAGTAAGGATCGATTAGATACTTCACAGGAACAACGCTAATGCGTGTTGTTTCGTTTAAAACTATTTCCAGCTTCTGCTGCGTCCGAAAACGTCGTATCTCACATCAGACTTACTGGAGTCCATCCAAACGTCAAATAACATGATAGATAAGTAAGGATCGATTAGATACATCACAGGAACAACGCTAATGCGTGTTGTTTCGTTTAAAACTATTTCCAGCTTCTGCTGCGTCCGATAACATTGTATCTCACGTCAGAGTTACTGGAGTCCGTCCAAACGTCAAATAACATGATAGATGAGTAAGGATCGATTAGATACATCACAGGAACAACGCTAATGCGTGTTGTTTCGTTTAAAACTATTTCCAGCTTCTGCTGCGTCCGAAAACGTCGTATCTCACATCAGACTTACTGGAGTCCGTCCAAACGTCAAACAACATGATAGATGAGTAAGGATCGATTAGATACATCACAGGAACAACGCTAATGCGTGTTGTTTCGTTTAAAACTATTTCCAGCTTCTGCTGCGTCCGAAAACGTCGTATCTCACATCAGACTTACTGGAGTCCATCCAAACGTCAAATAACATGATAGATAAGTAAGGATCGATTAGATACATCACAGGAACAACGCTAATGCGTGTTGTTTCGTTTAAAACTATTTCCAGCTTCTGCTGCGTCCGAAAACGTCGTATCTCACATCAGACTTACTGGAGTCCATGCAAACGGCAAATAACATGTTAGATAAGTAAGGATCGTTTAGATACATCACAGGAACAACGCTAATACGTGTTGTTTCGTTCAAAACTATTTCCAGCTTCTACTGCGTCCGAGAACTTTGTATCTCTCATCAGAGGTACTGGAGTCCGTCCAAACGTCAAATAACATGATAGATGAGTAAGGATCGATTAGATACATCACAGGAACAACGCTAATATGTGTTGTTTCGTTTAAAACTATTTCCAGCTGCTGCTGCGTCCGAAAACGTCGTATCTCACATCAGAATTACTGGAGTCCATCGAAACGCCAAATAACATGATAGATGAGTAAGGATCGATTAGATACATCACAGGAATAACGCTAATGCGTGTTGTTTCGTTTAAAACTATTTCCAGCTTCTGCTGCGTCCGAGAACTTCGTATCTCACGTCAGGGTTACTGGAGTCCATCCAAACGTCAAATAACATGATAGATAAGTAAGGATCGATTAGATACATCACAGGAACAACGCTAATGCGTGTTGTTTCGTTTAAAACTATTTCCAGCTTCTGCTGCGTCCGAAAATTTCGTTTCTCACATTAGAGTTACTGGAGTCCATCGAAACGTCAAATAACATGATAGATGAGTAAGGATCGATTAGATACATCACAGGAACAACGCTAATGCGTGTTGTTTCGTTTAAAACTATTTCCAGCTTCTGCTGCGTCCGATAACATTGTATCTCACATCAGAGATACTGGAGTCCGTCCAAACGTCAAATAACATGATAGATGAGTAAGGATCGATTAGATACATCACAGGAACAACGCTAATGCGTGTTGTTTCGTTTAAAACTATTTCCAGCTTCTGCTGCGTCCGAAAACTTCGTATCTCACGTCAGGGTTACTGGAGTCCATCCAAACGTCAAATAACATGATAGATAAGTAAGCATCGATTAGATACATCACAGGAACAACGCTAATGCGTGTTGTTTCGTTTAAAACTATCTCCAGCTTCTACTGCGTCCGAAAATTTCGTTTCTCACATTAGAGTTACTGGAGTCCATCGAAACGTCAAATAACATGATAGATGAGTAAGGATCGATTAGATACATCACAGGAACAACGCTAATGCGTGTTGTTTCGTTTAAAACTATTTCCAGCTTCTGCTGTGTCCGAAAACGTCGTATCTCACATCAGAGCTACTGGAGTCCATCGAAACGCCAAATAACATGATAGATGAGTAAGGATCGATTAGATACATCACAGGAACAACGCTAATGCGTGTTGTTTCGTTTAAAACTATTTCCAGCTTCTGCTGCGTCCGAGAACTTCGTATCTCACGTCAGGGTTACTGGAGTCCATCCAAACGTCAAATAACATGATAGATAAGTAAGGATCGATTAGATACATCACAGGAACAACGCTAATGCGTGTTGTTTCGTTTAAAACTATTTCCAGCTTCTGCTGGGTCCGATAACTTTGCATCTCACATCAGAGTTACTGGAGTCCATCGAAACGTCAAATAACATGATGGATGAGTAAGGATCGATTAGATACATCACAGGAACAACGCTAATGCGTGTTGTCTCGTTTAAAACTATTTCCAGCTTGTGCTGCGTCCGAAAAAGTCGTATCTCACATCAGAGTTACTGGAGTCCATCGAAACGTCAAATAACATGATAGATAAGTAAGGATCGATTAGATACAGCACAGGAACAACGCTAATACGTGTTGTTTCGTTTAAAACTATTTCTAGCTCTTGCTGCGTCCAAAAACTTTGTATCTCACATCAGACTTACTGGAGTCCATCCAAACGTCAAATAACATGTTAGATAAGTAAGGATCGTTTAGATACATCACAGGAACAACGCTAATACGTGTTGTTTCGTTCAAAACTATTTCCAGCTTCTGCTGCGTCCGATAACTTTGTATCTCACATCAGAATTACTGGAGTCCATCGAAGCGCCAAATAACATGATAGATCAGTAAGGATCGATTAGATACATCACAGGAACAACGCTAATGCGTGTTGTTTCGTTTAAAACTATTTCCAGCTTCTGCTGCGTCCGATAACATTGTATCTCACGTCAGAGTTACTGGAGTCCGTCCAAACGTCAAATAACATGATAGATGAGTAAGGATCGATTAGATACATCACAGGAACAACGCTAATGCGTGTTGTTTCGTTTAAAACTATTTCCAGCTTCTGCTGCGTCCGAAAACGTCGTATCTCACATCAGACTTACTGGAGTCCGTCCAAACGTCAAACAACATGATAGATGAGTAAGGATCGATTAGATACATCACAGGAACAACGCTAATGCGTGTTGTTTCGTTTAAAACTATTTCCAGCTTCTGCTGCGTCCGAAAACGTCGTATCTCACATCAGACTTACTGGAGTCCATCCAAACGTCAAATAACATGATAGATAAGTAAGGATCGATTAGATACATTACAGGAACAACGCTAATGCGTGTTGTTTCGTTTAAAACTATTTCCAGCTTCTGCTGCGTCCGAAAACGTCGTATCTCACATCAGACTTACTGGAGTCCATGCAAAAGGCAAATAACATGTTAGATAAGTAAGGATCGTTTAGATACATCACAGGAACAACGCTAATACGTGTTGTTTCGTTCAAAACTATTTCCAGCTTCTACTGCGTCCGAGAACTTTGTATCTCTCATCAGAGGTACTGGAGTCCGTCCAAACGTCAAATAACATGATAGATGAGTAAGGATCGATTAGATACATCACAGGAACAACGCTAATATGTGTTGTTTCGTTTAAAACTATTTCCAGCTGCTGCTGCGTCCGAAAACGTCGTATCTCACATCAGAATTACTGGAGTCCATCGAAACGCCAAATAACATGATAGATGAGTAAGGATCGATTAGATACATCACAGGAACAACGCTAATGCGTGTTGTTTCGTTTAAAACTATTTCCAGCTTCTGCTGCGTCCGAGAACTTCGTATCTCACGTCAGGGTTACTGGAGTCCATCCAAACGTCAAATAACATGATAGATAAGTAAGGATCGATTAGATACATCACAGGAACAACGCTAATGCGT
Source organism: Prosopocoilus inquinatus (assembly GCA_036172665.1). NCBI lineage: Eukaryota > Metazoa > Arthropoda > Insecta > Coleoptera > Lucanidae > Prosopocoilus > Prosopocoilus inquinatus. Next base: position 25,754,662 of record CM069872.1, on the reverse strand, counting down.
GTTGTTTCGTTTAAAACTATTTCCAGCTTCTGCTGCGTCCGAAAATTTCGTTTCTCACATTAGAGTTACTGGAGTCCATCGAAACGTCAAATAACATGATAGATGAGTAAGGATCGATTAGATACATCACAGGAACAACGCTAATGCGTGTTGTTTCGTTTAAAACTATTTCCAGCTTCTGCTGCGTCCGATAACATTGTATCTCACATCAGAGATACTGGAGTCCGTCCAAACGTCAAATAACATGATAGATGAGTAAGGATCGATTAGATACATCACAGGAACAACGCTAATGCGTGTTGTTTCGTTTAAAACTATTTCCAGCTTCTGCTGCGTCCGAAAACTTCGTATCTCACGTCAGGGTTACTGGAGTCCATCCAAACGTCAAATAACATGATAGATAAGTAAGGATCGATTAGATACATCACAGGAACAACGCTAATGCGTGTTGTTTCGTTTAAAACTATCTCCAGCTTCTACTGCGTCCGAAAATTTCGTTTCTCACATTAGAGTTACTGGAGTCCATCCAAACGTCAAATAACATGATAGATGAGTAAGGATCGATTAGATACATCACAGGAACAACGCTAATGCGTGTTGTTTCGTTTAAAACTATTTCCAGCTTCTGCTGTGTCCGAAAACGTCGTATCTCACATCAGAGCTACTGGAGTCCATCGAAACGCCAAATAACATGATAGATGAGTAAGGATCGATTAGATACATCACAGGAACAACGCTAATGCGTGTTGTTTCGTTTAAAACTATTTCCAGCTTCTGCTGCGTCCGAGAACTTCGTATCTCACGTCAGGGTTACTGGAGTCCATCCAAACGTCAAATAACATGATAGATAAGTAAGGATCGATTAGATACATCACAGGAACAACGCTAATGCGTGTTGTTTCGTTTAAAACTATTTCCAGCTTCTGCTGCGTCCGATAACTTTGTATCTCACATCAGAATTACTGGAGTCCATCGAAACGTCAAATAACATGATGGATGAGTAAGGATCGATTAGATACATCACAGGAACAACGCTAATGCGTGTTGTCTCGTTTAAAACTATTTCCAGCTTGTGCTGCGTCCGAAAAAGTCGTATCTCACATCAGAGTTACTGGAGTCCATCGAAACGTCAAATAACATGATAGATAAGTAAGGATCGATTAGATACAGCACAGGAACAACGCTAATACGTGTTGTTTCGTTTAAAACTATTTCTAGCTCTTGCTGCGTCCAAAAACTTTGTATCTCACATCAGACATACTGGAGTCCATCCAAACGTCAAATAACATGTTAGATAAGTAAGGATCGTTTAGATACATCACAGGAACAACGCTAATACGTGTTGTTTCGTTCAAAACTATTTCCAGCTTCTGCTGCGTCCGATAACTTTGTATCTCACATCAGAGTTACTGGAGTCCGTCCAAACGTCAAATAACATGATAGATGAGTAAGGATCGATTAGATACATTACAGGAACAACGCTAATATGTGTTGTTCCGTTTAAAACTATTTCCAGCTGCTGCTGCGTCCGAAAACGTCGTATCTCACATCAGAGTTACTGGAGTCCATCGAAATGTCAAATAACATGATAGATGAGTAAGGATCGGTTAGATACATCACAGGAACAACGCTAATGCGTGTTGTTTCGTTTAAAACTATTTCCAGCTTCTGCTGCGTCCGAAAATTTCGTATCTCACATCATAGTTACTGGAGTCCATCGAAACGTCAAATAACATGATAGATAAGTAAGGATCGATTAGATACATCACAGGAACAACGCTAATGCGTGTTGTTTCGTTTAAAACTATTTCCAGCTTCTGCTGCGCCCGAAAATTTCGTTTCTCACATTAGAGTTACTGGAGTCCATCGAAACGTCAAATAACATGATAGATGAGTAAGGATCGATTAGATACTTCACAGGAACAACGCTAATGCGTGTTGTTTCGTTTAAAACTATTTCCAGCTTCTGCTGCGTCCGAAAACGTCGTATCTCACATCAGACTTACTGGAGTCCATCCAAACGTCAAATAACATGATAGATAAGTAAGGATCGATTAGATACATCACAGGAACAACGCTAATGCGTGTTGTTTCGTTTAAAACTATTTCCAGCTTCTGCTGCGTCCGATAACATTGTATCTCACGTCAGAGTTACTGGAGTCCGTCCAAACGTCAAATAACATGATAGATGAGTAAGGATCGATTAGATACATCACAGGAACAACGCTAATGCGTGTTGTTTCGTTTAAAACTATTTCCAGCTTCTGCTGCGTCCGAAAACGTCGTATCTCACATCAGACTTACTGGAGTCCGTCCAAACGTCAAACAACATGATAGATGAGTAAGGATCGATTAGATACATCACAGGAACAACGCTAATGCGTGTTGTTTCGTTTAAAACTATTTCCAGCTTCTGCTGCGTCCGAAAACGTCGTATCTCACATCAGACTTACTGGAGTCCATCCAAACGTCAAATAACATGATAGATAAGTAAGGATCGATTAGATACATCACAGGAACAACGCTAATGCGTGTTGTTTCGTTTAAAACTATTTCCAGCTTCTGCTGCGTCCGAAAACGTCGTATCTCACATCAGACTTACTGGAGTCCATGCAAACGGCAAATAACATGTTAGATAAGTAAGGATCGTTTAGATACATCACAGGAACAACGCTAATACGTGTTGTTTCGTTCAAAACTATTTCCAGCTTCTACTGCGTCCGAGAACTTTGTATCTCTCATCAGAGGTACTGGAGTCCGTCCAAACGTCAAATAACATGATAGATGAGTAAGGATCGATTAGATACATCACAGGAACAACGCTAATATGTGTTGTTTCGTTTAAAACTATTTCCAGCTGCTGCTGCGTCCGAAAACGTCGTATCTCACATCAGAATTACTGGAGTCCATCGAAACGCCAAATAACATGATAGATGAGTAAGGATCGATTAGATACATCACAGGAATAACGCTAATGCGTGTTGTTTCGTTTAAAACTATTTCCAGCTTCTGCTGCGTCCGAGAACTTCGTATCTCACGTCAGGGTTACTGGAGTCCATCCAAACGTCAAATAACATGATAGATAAGTAAGGATCGATTAGATACATCACAGGAACAACGCTAATGCGTGTTGTTTCGTTTAAAACTATTTCCAGCTTCTGCTGCGTCCGAAAATTTCGTTTCTCACATTAGAGTTACTGGAGTCCATCGAAACGTCAAATAACATGATAGATGAGTAAGGATCGATTAGATACATCACAGGAACAACGCTAATGCGTGTTGTTTCGTTTAAAACTATTTCCAGCTTCTGCTGCGTCCGATAACATTGTATCTCACATCAGAGATACTGGAGTCCGTCCAAACGTCAAATAACATGATAGATGAGTAAGGATCGATTAGATACATCACAGGAACAACGCTAATGCGTGTTGTTTCGTTTAAAACTATTTCCAGCTTCTGCTGCGTCCGAAAACTTCGTATCTCACGTCAGGGTTACTGGAGTCCATCCAAACGTCAAATAACATGATAGATAAGTAAGCATCGATTAGATACATCACAGGAACAACGCTAATGCGTGTTGTTTCGTTTAAAACTATCTCCAGCTTCTACTGCGTCCGAAAATTTCGTTTCTCACATTAGAGTTACTGGAGTCCATCGAAACGTCAAATAACATGATAGATGAGTAAGGATCGATTAGATACATCACAGGAACAACGCTAATGCGTGTTGTTTCGTTTAAAACTATTTCCAGCTTCTGCTGTGTCCGAAAACGTCGTATCTCACATCAGAGCTACTGGAGTCCATCGAAACGCCAAATAACATGATAGATGAGTAAGGATCGATTAGATACATCACAGGAACAACGCTAATGCGTGTTGTTTCGTTTAAAACTATTTCCAGCTTCTGCTGCGTCCGAGAACTTCGTATCTCACGTCAGGGTTACTGGAGTCCATCCAAACGTCAAATAACATGATAGATAAGTAAGGATCGATTAGATACATCACAGGAACAACGCTAATGCGTGTTGTTTCGTTTAAAACTATTTCCAGCTTCTGCTGGGTCCGATAACTTTGCATCTCACATCAGAGTTACTGGAGTCCATCGAAACGTCAAATAACATGATGGATGAGTAAGGATCGATTAGATACATCACAGGAACAACGCTAATGCGTGTTGTCTCGTTTAAAACTATTTCCAGCTTGTGCTGCGTCCGAAAAAGTCGTATCTCACATCAGAGTTACTGGAGTCCATCGAAACGTCAAATAACATGATAGATAAGTAAGGATCGATTAGATACAGCACAGGAACAACGCTAATACGTGTTGTTTCGTTTAAAACTATTTCTAGCTCTTGCTGCGTCCAAAAACTTTGTATCTCACATCAGACTTACTGGAGTCCATCCAAAAGTCAAATAACATGTTAGATAAGTAAGGATCGTTTAGATACATCACAGGAACAACGCTAATACGTGTTGTTTCGTTCAAAACTATTTCCAGCTTCTGCTGCGTCCGATAACTTTGTATCTCACATCAGAGTTACTGGAGTCCGTCCAAACGTCAAATAACATGATAGATGAGTAAGGATCGATTAGATACATTACAGGAACAACGCTAATATGTGTTGTTCCGTTTAAAACTATTTCCAGCTGCTGCTGCGTCCGAAAACGTCGTATCTCACATCAGAGTTACTGGAGTCCATCGAAATGTCAAATAACATGATAGATGAGTAAGGATCGGTTAGATACATCACAGGAACAACGCTAATGCGTGTTGTTTCGTTTAAAACTATTTCCAGCTTCTGCTGCGTCCGAAAATTTCGTATCTCACATCATAGTTACTGGAGTCCATCGAAACGTCAAATAACATGATAGATAAGTAAGGATCGATTAGATACATCACAGGAACAACGCTAATGCGTGTTGTTTCGTTTAAAACTATTTCCAGCTTCTGCTGCGCCCGAAAATTTCGTTTCTCACATTAGAGTTACTGGAGTCCATCGAAACGTCAAATAACATGATAGATGAGTAAGGATCGATTAGATACATCACAGGAACAACGCTAATGCGTGTTGTTTCGTTTAAAACTATTTCCAGCTTCTGCTGCGTCCGAAAACGTCGTATCTCACATCAGACTTACTGGAGTCCATCCAAACGTCAAATAACATGATAGATAAGTAAGGATCGATTAGATACATCACAGGAACAACGCTAATGCGTGTTGTTTCGTTTAAAACTATTTCCAGCTTCTGCTGCGTCCGATAACATTGTATCTCACGTCAGAGTTACTGGAGTCCGTCCAAACGTCAAATAACATGATAGATGAGTAAGGATCGATTAGATACATCACAGGAACAACGCTAATGCGTGTTGTTTCGTTTAAAACTATTTCCAGCTTCTGCTGCGTCCGAAAACGTCGTATCTCACATCAGACTTACTGGAGTCCATCCAAACGTCAAATAACATGATAGATAAGTAAGGATCGATTAGATACATCACAGGAACAACGCTAATGCGTGTTGTTTCGTTTAAAACTATTTCCAGCTTCTGCTGCGTCCGATAACATTGTATCTCACATCAGAGATACTGGAGTCCGTCCAAACGTCAAATAACATGATAGATGAGTAAGGATCGATTAGATACATCACAGGAACAACGCTAATGCGTGTTGTTTCGTTTAAAACTATTTCCAGCTTCTGCTGCGTCCGAAAACGTCGTATCTCACATCAGACTTACTGGAGTCCATCCAAACGTCAAATAACATGATAGATAAGTAAGGATCGATTAGATACATCACAGGAACAACGCTAATGCGTGTTGTTTCGTTTAAAACTATTTCCAGCTTCTGCTGCGTCCGAAAACGTCGTATCTCACATCAGACTTACTGGAGTCCATGCAAACGGCAAATAACATGTTAGATAAGTAAGGATCGTTTAGATACATCACAGGAACAACGCTAATACGTGTTGTTTCGTTCAAAACTATTTCCAGCTTCTACTGCGTCCGAGAACTTTGTATCTCTCATCAGAGGTACTGGAGTCCGTCCAAACGTCAAATAACATGATAGATGAGTAAGGATCGATTAGATACATCACAGTAACAACGCTAATATGTGCTGTTTCGTTTAAAACTATTTCCAGCTGCTGCTGCGTCCGAAAACGTCGTATCTCACATCAGAATTACTGGAGTCCATCGAAACGCCAAATAACATGATAGATGAGTAAGGATCGATTAGATACATCACAGGAACAACGCTAATGCGTGTTGTTTCGTTTAAAACTATTTCCAGCTTCTGCTGCGTCCGAGAACTTCGTATCTCACGTCAGGGTTACTGGAGTCCATCCAAACGTCAAATAACATGATAGATAAGTAAGGATCGATTAGATACATCACAGGAACAGCGCTAATGCGTGTTGTTTCGTTTAAAACTATTTCCAGCTTCTGCTGCGTCCGAAAATTTCGTTTCTCACATTAGAGTTACTGGAGTCCATCGAAACGTCAAATAACATGATAGATAAGTAAGGATCGATTAGATACAGCACAGGAACAACGCTAATACGTGTTGTTTCGTTTAAAACTATTTCTAGCTCCTGCTGCGTCCAAAAACTTTGTATCTCACATCAGACTTACTGGAGTCCGTCCAAACGTCAAATAACATGATAGATAAGTAAGGATCGATTAGATACATCACAGGAACAACGCTAATGCGTGTTGTTTCGTTTAAAACTATTTCCAGCTTCTGCTGCGTCCGATAACATTGTATCTCACGTCAGAGTTACTGGAGTCCGTCCAAATCTCAAATAACATGATAGATGAATGAGGATCGATTAGATACATCACAGGAACAACGCTAATGCGTGTTGTTTCGTTTAAAACTATTTCCAGCTTCTGCTGCGTCCGAAAACGTCGTATCTCACATCAGACTTACTGGAGTCCGTCCAAACGTCAAATAACATGATAGATGAGTAAGGATCGATTAGATACATCACAGGAACAACGCTAATGCGTGTTGTTTCGTTTAAAACTATTTCCAGCTTCTGCTGCGTCCGAAAACGTCGTATCTCACATCAGACTTACTGGAGTCCATCCAAACGTCAAATAACATGATAGATAAGTAAGGATCGATTAGATACATCACAGGAACAACGCTAATGCGTGTTGTTTCGTTTAAAACTATTTCCAGCTTCTGCTGCGTCCGAAAACGTCGTATCTCACATCAGACTTACTGGAGTCCATGAAAACGGCAAATAACATGTTAGATAAGTAAGGATCGTTTAGATACATCACAGGAACAACGCTAATACGTGTTGTTTCGTTCAAAACTATTTCCAGCTTCTACTGCGTCCGATAACATTGTATCTCACGTCAGAGTTACTGGAGTCCGTCCAAACGTCAAATAACATGATAGATGAGTAAGGATCGATTAGATACATCACAGGAACAACGCTAATGCGTGTTGTTTCGTTTAAAACTATTTCCAGCTTCTGCTGCGTCCGAAAACGTCGTATCTCACATCAGACTTACTGGAGTCCATCCAAACGTCAAATAACATGATAGATAAGTAAGGATCGATTAGATACATCACAGGAACAACGCTAATGCGTGTTGTTTCGTTTAAAACTATTTCCAGCTTCTGCTGCGTCCGAGAACTTCGTATCTCACGTCAGGGTTACTGGAGTCCATCCAAACGTCAAATAACATGATAGATAAGTAAGGATCGATTAGATACATCACAGGAACAACGCTAATGCGTGTTGTTTCGTTTAAAACTATTTCCAGCTTCTGCTGCGTCCGAAAATTTCGTTTCTCACATTAGAGTTACTGGAGTCCATCGAAACGTCAAATAACATGATAGATGAGTAAGGATCGATTAGATACATCACAGGAACAACGCTAATGCGTGTTGTTTCGTTTAAAACTATTTCCAGCTCCTGCTGCGTCCAAAAACTTTGTATCTCACATCAGACTTACTGGAGTCCATCCAAACGTCAAATAACATGATAGATAAGTAAGGATCGATTAGATACATCACAGGAAAAACGCTAATGCGTGTTGTTTCGTTTAAAACTATTTCCAGCTTCTGCTGCGTCCGAAAACGTCGTATCTCACATCAGACTTACTGGAGTCCATGCAAACGGCAAATAACATGTTAGATAAGTAAGGATCGTTTAGATACATCACAGGAACAACGCTAATACGTGTTGTTTCGTTCAAAACTATTTCCAGCTTCTACTGCGTCCGAGAACTTTGTATCTCTCATCAGAGGTACTGGAGTCCGTCCAAACGTCAAATAACATGATAGATGAGTAAGGATCGATTAGATACATCACAGGAACAACGCTAATATGTGTTGTTTCGTTTAAAACTATTTCCAGCTGCTGCTGCGTCCGAAAACGTCGTATCTCACATCAGAATTACTGGAGTCCATCGAAACGCCAAATAACATGATAGATGAGTAACGATCGATTAGATACATCACAGGAACAACGCTAATGCGTGTTGTTTCGTTTAAAACTATTTCCAGCTTCTGCTGCGTCCGAGAACTTCGTATCTCACGTCAGGGTTACTGGAGTCCATCCAAACGTCAAATAACATGATAGATAAGTAAGGATCGATTAGATACATCACAGGAACAGCGCTAATGCGTGTTGTTTCGTTTAAAACTATTTCCAGCTTCTGCTGCGTCCGAAAATTTCGTTTCTCACATTAGAGTTACTGGAGTCCATCGAAACGTCAAATAACATGATAGATGAGTAAGGATCGATTAGATACATCACAGGAACAACGCTAATGCGTGTTGTCTCGTTTAAAACTATTTCCAGCTACTGCTGCGTTCGAAAACGTCGTATCTCTCATCAGAGTTACTGGAGTCCGTCCAAACGTCAAATAACAGGATAGATGAGTAAGGATCGATTAGATACATCACAGGAACAACGCTAATACGTGTTGTTTCGTTTATAACTATTTCCAGCTTCTGCTGCGTCCGAGAACGTCGTATCTCACATCAGAGTTACTGGAGTCCATCGAAACGTCAAATAACATGATAGGTAAGTAAGGATCGATTAGATACAGCACAGGAACAACGCTAATACGTGTTGTTTCGTTTAAAACTATTTCTAGCTCCTGCTGCGTCCAAAAACTTTGTATCTCACATCAGACTTACTGGAGTCCGTCCAAACGTCAAATAACATGATAGATAAGTAAGGATCGATTAGATACATCACAGGAACAACGCTAATGCGTGTTGTTTCGTTTAAAACTATTTCCAGCTTCTGCTGCGTCCGATAACATTGTATCTCACGTCAGAGTTACTGGAGTCCGTCCAAACGTCAAATAACATGATAGATGAGTAAGGATCGATTAGATACATCACAGGAACAACGCTAATGCGTGTTGTTTCGTTTAAAACTATTTCCAGCTTCTGCTGCGTCCGAAAACGTATCTCACATCAGACTTACTGGAGTCCGTCCAAACGTCAAATAACATGATAGATGAGTAAGGATCGATTAGATACATCACAGGAACAACGCTAATGCGTGTTGTTTCGTTTAAAACTATTTCCAGCTTCTGCTGCGTCCGAAAACGTCGTATCTCACATCAGACTTACTGGAGTCCATCAAAACGTCAAATAACATGATAGATAAGTAAGGATCGATTAGATACATCACAGGAACAACGCTAATGCGTGTTGTTTCGTTTAAAACTATTTCCAGCTTCTGCTGCGTCCGAAAACGTCGTATCTCACATCAGACTTACTGGAGTCCATGCAAACGGCAAATAACATGTTAGATAAGTAAGGATCGTTTAGATACATCACAGGAACAACGCTAATACGTGTTGTTTCGTTCAAAACTATTTCCAGCTTCTACTGCGTCCGAGAACTTTGTATCTCTCATCAGAGGTACTGGAGTCCGTCCAAACGTCAAATAACATGATAGATGAGTAAGGATCGATTAGATACATCACAGGAACAACGCTAATATGTGTTGTTTCGTTTAAAACTATTTCCAGCTGCTGCTGCGTCCGAAAACGTCGTATCTCACATCAGAATTACTGGAGTCCATCGAAACGCCAAATAACATGATAGATGAGTAAGGATCGATTAGATACATCACAGGAACAACGCTAATGCGTGTTGTTTCGTTTAAAACTATTTCCAGCTTCTGCTGCGTCCGAGAACTTCGTATCTCACGTCAGGGTTACTGGAGTCCATCCAAACGTCAAATAACATGATAGATAAGTAAGGATCGATTAGATACATCACAGGAACAACGCTAATGCGTGTTGTTTCGTTTAAAACTATTTCCAGCTTCTGCTGCGTCCGAAAATTTCGTTTCTCACATTAGAGTTACTGGAGTCCATCGAAACGTCAAATAACATGATAGATGAGTAAGGATCGATTAGATACATCACAGGAACAACGCTAATGCGTGTTGTTTCGTTTAAAACTATTTCCAGCTCCTGCTGCGTCCAAAAACTTTGTATCTCACATCAGACTTACTGGAGTCCATCCAAACGTCAAATAACATGATAGATAAGTAAGGATCGATTAGATACATCACAGGAACAACGCTAATGCGTGTTGTTTCGTTTAAAACTATTTCCAGCTTCTGCTGCGTCCGAAAACGTCGTATCTCACATCAGACTTACTGGAGTCCGTCCAAACGTCAAATAACATGATAGATGAGTAAGGATCGATTAGATACATCACAGGAACAACGCTAATACGTGTTGTTTCGTTCAAAACTATTTCCAGCTTCTACTGCGTCCGATAACATTGTATCTCACGTCAGAGTTACTGGAGTCCGTCCAAACGTCAAATAACATGATAGATGAGTAAGGATCGATTAGATACATCACAGGAACAACGCTAATGCGTGTTGTTTCGTTTAAAACTATTTCCAGCTTCTGCTGCGTCCGAAAACGTCGTATCTCACATCAGACTTACTGGAGTCCATCCAAACGTCAAATAACATGATAGATAAGTAAGGATCGATTAGATACATCACAGGAACAACGCTAATGCGTGTTGTTTCGTTTAAAACTATTTCCAGCTTCTGCTGCGTCCGAGAACTTCGTATCTCACGTCAGGGTTACTGGAGTCCATCCAAACGTCAAATAACATGATAGATAAGTAAGGATCGATTAGATACATCACAGGAACAACGCTAATGCGTGTTGTTTCGTTTAAAACTATTTCCAGCTTCTGCTGCGTCCGAAAATTTCGTTTCTCACATTAGAGTTACTGGAGTCCATCGAAACGTCAAATAACATGATAGATGAGTAAGGATCGATTAGATACATCACAGGAACAACGCTAATGCGTGTTGTTTCGTTTAAAACTATTTCCAGCTCCTGCTGCGTCCAAAAACTTTGTATCTCACATCAGACTTACTGGAGTCCATCCAAACGTCAAATAACATGATAGATAAGTAAGGATCGATTAGATACATCACAGGAAAAACGCTAATGCGTGTTGTTTCGTTTAAAACTATTTCCAGCTTCTGCTGCGTCCGAAAACGTCGTATCTCACATCAGACTTACTGGAGTCCATGCAAACGGCAAATAACATGTTAGATAAGTAAGGATCGTTTAGATACATCACAGGAACAACGCTAATACGTGTTGTTTCGTTCAAAACTATTTCCAGCTTCTACTGCGTCCGAGAACTTTGTATCTCTCATCAGAGGTACTGGAGTCCGTCCAAACGTCAAATAACATGATAGATGAGTAAGGATCGATTAGATACATCACAGGAACAACGCTAATATGTGTTGTTTCGTTTAAAACTATTTCCAGCTGCTGCTGCGTCCGAAAACGTCGTATCTCACATCAGAATTACTGGAGTCCATCGAAACGCCAAATAACATGATAGATGAGTAACGATCGATTAGATACATCACAGGAACAACGCTAATGCGTGTTGTTTCGTTTAAAACTATTTCCAGCTTCTGCTGCGTCCGAGAACTTCGTATCTCACGTCAGGGTTACTGGAGTCCATCCAAACGTCAAATAACATGATAGATAAGTAAGGATCGATTAGATACATCACAGGAACAGCGCTAATGCGTGTTGTTTCGTTTAAAACTATTTCCAGCTTCTGCTGCGTCCGAAAATTTCGTTTCTCACATTAGAGTTACTGGAGTCCATCGAAACGTCAAATAACATGATAGATGAGTAAGGATCGATTAGATACATCACAGGAACAACGCTAATGCGTGTTGTCTCGTTTAAAACTATTTCCAGCTACTGCTGCGTTCGAAAACGTCGTATCTCTCATCAGAGTTACTGGAGTCCGTCCAAACGTCAAATAACAGGATAGATGAGTAAGGATCGATTAGATACATCACAGGAACAACGCTAATACGTGTTGTTTCGTTTATAACTATTTCCAGCTTCTGCTGCGTCCGAGAACGTCGTATCTCACATCAGAGTTACTGGAGTCCATCGAAACGTCAAATAACATGATAGGTAAGTAAGGATCGATTAGATACAGCACAGGAACAACGCTAATACGTGTTGTTTCGTTTAAAACTATTTCTAGCTCCTGCTGCGTCCAAAAACTTTGTATCTCACATCAGACTTACTGGAGTCCGTCCAAACGTCAAATAACATGATAGATAAGTAAGGATCGATTAGATACATCACAGGAACAACGCTAATGCGTGTTGTTTCGTTTAAAACTATTTCCAGCTTCTGCTGCGTCCGATAACATTGTATCTCACGTCAGAGTTACTGGAGTCCGTCCAAACGTCAAATAACATGATAGATGAGTAAGGATCGATTAGATACATCACAGGAACAACGCTAATGCGTGTTGTTTCGTTTAAAACTATTTCCAGCTTCTGCTGCGTCCGAAAACGTATCTCACATCAGACTTACTGGAGTCCGTCCAAACGTCAAATAACATGATAGATGAGTAAGGATCGATTAGATACATCACAGGAACAACGCTAATGCGTGTTGTTTCGTTTAAAACTATTTCCAGCTTCTGCTGCGTCCGAAAACGTCGTATCTCACATCAGACTTACTGGAGTCCATCAAAACGTCAAATAACATGATAGATAAGTAAGGATCGATTAGATACATCACAGGAACAACGCTAATGCGTGTTGTTTCGTTTAAAACTATTTCCAGCTTCTGCTGCGTCCGAAAACGTCGTATCTCACATCAGACTTACTGGAGTCCATGCAAACGGCAAATAACATGTTAGATAAGTAAGGATCGTTTAGATACATCACAGGAACAACGCTAATACGTGTTGTTTCGTTCAAAACTATTTCCAGCTTCTACTGCGTCCGAGAACTTTGTATCTCTCATCAGAGGTACTGGAGTCCGTCCAAACGTCAAATAACATGATAGATGAGTAAGGATCGATTAGATACATCACAGGAACAACGCTAATATGTGTTGTTTCGTTTAAAACTATTTCCAGCTGCTGCTGCGTCCGAAAACGTCGTATCTCACATCAGAATTACTGGAGTCCATCGAAACGCCAAATAACATGATAGATGAGTAAGGATCGATTAGATACATCACAGGAACAACGCTAATGCGTGTTGTTTCGTTTAAAACTATTTCCAGCTTCTGCTGCGTCCGAGAACTTCGTATCTCACGTCAGGGTTACTGGAGTCCATCCAAACGTCAAATAACATGATAGATAAGTAAGGATCGATTAGATACATCACAGGAACAACGCTAATGCGTGTTGTTTCGTTTAAAACTATTTCCAGCTTCTGCTGCGTCCGAAAATTTCGTTTCTCACATTAGAGTTACTGGAGTCCATCGAAACGTCAAATAACATGATAGATGAGTAAGGATCGATTAGATACATCACAGGAACAACGCTAATGCGTGTTGTTTCGTTTAAAACTATTTCCAGCTCCTGCTGCGTCCAAAAACTTTGTATCTCACATCAGACTTACTGGAGTCCATCCAAACGTCAAATAACATGATAGATAAGTAAGGATCGATTAGATACATCACAGGAACAACGCTAATGCGTGTTGTTTCGTTTAAAACTATTTCCAGCTTCTGCTGCGTCCGAAAACGTCGTATCTCACATCAGACTTACTGGAGTCCGTCCAAACGTCAAATAACATGATAGATGAGTAAGGATCGATTAGATACATCACAGGAACAACGCTAATGCGTGTTGTTTCGTTTAAAACTATTTCCAGCTTCTGCTGCGTCCGAAAACTTCGTATCTCACGTCAGGGTTACTGGAGTCCATCCAAACGTCAAATAACATGATAGATAAGTAAGGATCGATTAGATACATCACAGGAACAACGCTAATGCGTGTTGTTTCGTTTAAAACTATCTCCAGCTTCTACTGCGTCCGAAAATTTCGTTTCTCACATTAGAGTTACTGGAGTCCATCGAAACGTCAAATAACATGATAGATGAGTAAGGATCGATTAGATACATCACAGGAACAACGCTAATGCGTGTTGTTTCGTTTAAAACTATTTCCAGCTTCTGCTGTGTCCGAAAACGTCGTATCTCACATCAGAGCTACTGGAGTTCATCGAAACGCCAAATAACATGATAGATGAGTAAGGATCGATTAGATACAGCACAGGAACAACGCTAATACGTGTTGTTTCGTTTAAAACTATTTCCAGCTCCTGCTGCGTCCAAAAACGTCGTATCTCACATCAGAGCTACTGGAGTCCATCGAAACGCCAAATAACATGATAGATGAGTAAGGATCGATTAGATACATCACAGGAACAACGCTAATGCGTGTTGTTTCGTTTAAAACTATTTCCAGCTTCTGCTGCGTCCGAGAACTTCGTATCTCACGTCAGGGTTACTGGAGTCCATCCAAACGTCAAATAACATGATAGATAAGTAAGGATCGATTAGATACATCACAGGAACAACGCTAATGCGTGTTGTTTCGTTTAAAACTATTTCCAGCTTCTGCTGCGTCCGATAACTTTGTATCTCACATCAGAGTTACTGGAGTCCATCGAAACGTCAAATAACATGATGGATGAGTAAGGATCGATTAGATACATCACAGGAACAACGCTAATGCGTGTTGTCTCGTTTAAAACTATTTCCAGCTTGTGCTGCGTCCGAAAAAGTCGTATCTCACATCAGAGTTACTGGAGTCCATCGAAACGTCAAATAACATGATAGATACGTAAGGATCGATTAGATACAGCACAGGAACAACGCTAATACGTGTTGTTTCGTTTAAAACTATTTCTAGCTCTTGCTGCGTCCAAAAACTTTGTATCTCACATCAGACTTACTGGAGTCCATCCAAACGTCAAATAACATGTTAGATCAGTAAGGATCGTTTAGATACATCACAGGAACAACGCTAATACTTGTTGTTTCGTTCAAAACTATTTCCAGCTTCTGCTGCGTCCGATAACTTTGTATCTCACATCAGAGTTACTGGAGTCCGTCCAAACGTCAAATAACATGATAGATGAGTAAGGATCGATTAGATACATTACAGGAACAACGCTAATATGTGTTGTTCCGTTTAAAACTATTTCCAGCTGCTGCTGCGTCCGAAAACGTCGTATCTCACATCAGAGTTACTGGAGTCCATCGAAATGTCAAATAACATGATAGACGAGTAAGGATCGATTAGATACATCACAGGAACAACGCTAATGCGTGTTGTTTCGTTTAAAACTATTTCCAGCTTCTGCTGCGTCCGAAAATTTCGTATCTCACATCATAGTTACTGGAGTCCATCGAAACGTCAAATAACATGATAGATAAGTAAGGATCGATTAGATACATCACAGGAACAACGCTAATGCGTGTTGTTTCGTTTAAAACTATTTCCAGCTTCTGCTGCGCCCGAAAATTTCGTTTCTCAAATTAGAGTTACTGGAGTCCATCGAAACGTCAAATAACATGATAGATGAGTAAGAATCGATTAGATACAGCACAGGAACAACGCTCATCCGTGTTGTTTCGTTTAAAACTATTTCCAGCTCCTGCTGCGTCCAAAAACATTGTATCTCACATCAGACTTACTGGAGTCCATCCAAACGTCAAATAACATGTTAGATAAGTAAGGATCGTTTAGATACATCACAGGCACAACGCTAATACGTGTTGTTTCGTTCAAAACTATTTCCAGCTTCTACTGCGTCCGAGAACTTTGTATCTCTCATCAGAGTTACTGGAGTCCGTCCAAACGTCAAATAACATGATATATGAGTAAGGATCGATTAGTTACATCACAGGAACAACGCTAATATGTGTTGTTTCGTTTAAAACTATTTCCAGCTGCTGCTGCGCCCGAACATTTCGTATCTCACATCAGAGTTACTGGAGTCCATCCAAACGTCAAATAACATGATAGATGAGTAAGGATCGATTAGATACATCACAGGAACAACGCTAATACGTGTTGTTTCGTTTAAAACTATTTCCAGCTTCTGCTGCGTCCGATAACTTTGTATCTCACATCAGAGTTACTGGAGTCCGTCCAAACGTCAAATAACATGATAGATGAGTAAGGATCAATTAGATACATTACAGGAACAACGCTAATACGTGTTGTTTCGTTTAAAACTATTTCTAGCTCCTGCTGCGTCCGATAACATTGTATCTCACATCAGAGTTACTGGAGTACGTCCAAACGTCAAATAACATGATAGATGAGTAAGGATCGATTAGATACATCACAGGAACAACGCTAATGCGTGTTGTTTCGTTTAAAACTATTTCCAGCTTCTGCTGCGTCCGATAACATTGTATCTCACATCAGAGTTACTGGAGTCCGTCCAAACTTCAAATAACATGATAGATGAGTAAGGATCGATTAGATACATCACAGGAACAACACTAATGCGTGTTGTTTCGTTTAAAACTATTTCCAGCCTCTGCTGCGTCCGAAAACGTCGTATCTCACATCAGACTTACTGGAGTCCATCCAAACGTCAAATAACATGATAGATAAGTAAGGATCGATTAGATACATCACAGGAACAACGCTAATGCGTGTTGTTTCGTTTAAAACTATTTCCAGCTTCTGCTGCGTCCGATAACATTGTATCTCACATCAGAGATACTGGAGTCCGTCCAAGCGTCAAATAACATGATAGATGAGTAAGGATCGATTAGATACATCACAGGAACAACGCTAATGCGTGTTGTTTCGTTTAAAACTATTTCCAGCTTCTGCTGCGTCCGAAAACGTCGTATCTCACATCAGACTTACTGGAGTCCATCCAAACGTCAAATAACATGACAGATAAGTAAGGATCGATTAGATACATCACAGGAACAACGCTAATGCGTGTTGTTTCGTTTAAAACTATTTCCAGCTTCTGCTGCGTCCGAAAACGTCGTATCTCACATCAGACTTACTGGAGTCCATGCAAACGGCAAATAACATGTTAGATAAGTAAGGATCGTTTAGATACATCACAGGAACAACGCTAATACGTGTTGTTTCGTTCAAAACTATTTCCAGCTTCTACTGCGTCCGAGAACTTTGTATCTCTCATCAGAGGTACTGGAGTCCGTCCAAACGTCAAATAACATGATAGATGAGTAAGGATCGATTAGATACATCACAGGAACAACGCTAGTACGTGTTGTTTCGTTTAAAACTATTTCCAGCATCTGCTGCGTCCGAAAACGTCGCATCTCACATCAGAGTTACTGGAGTCCATCGAAACCTCAAATAACATGATAGATAAGTAAGGATCAATTAGATACAGCACAGGAACAACGCTAATACGTGTTGTTTCGTTTAAAACTATTTCTAGCTCCTGCTGCGTCCAAAAACTTTGTATCTCACATCAGACTTACTGGAGTCCATCCAAACGTCAAATAACATGTTAGATAAGTAAGGATCGTTTAGATACATCACAGGAACAACGCTAATACGTGTTGTTTCGTTTAAAACTATTTCCAGCTCCTGCTGCGTCCAAAAACTTTGTATCTCACATCAGACTTACTGGAGTCCATCCAAACGTCAAATAACATGATAGATAAGTAAGGATCGATTAGATACATTACAGGAACAACGCTAATACGTGTTGTTTCGTTTAAAACTATTTCTAGCTCCTGCTGCGTCCAAAAACTTTGTATCTCACATCAGACTTACTGGAATCCATCCAAACGTCAAATAACATGTTAGATAAGTAAGGATCGTTTAGATACATCACAGGAACAACGCTAATACGTGTTGTTTCGTTTAAAACTATGTCCAGCTTCTGCTGCGTCCGATAACATTGTATCTCACATCAGAGTTACTGGAGTCCGTCCAAACGTCAAATAACATGATAGATGAGTAAGGATCGATTAGATACATCACAGGAACAACGCTAATGCGTGTTGTTTCGTTTAAAACTATTTCCAGCTTCTGCTGCGTCCGAAAACGTCGTATCTCACATCAGACTTACTGGAGTCCATCCAAACGTCAAATAACATGATAGATAAGTAAGGATCGATTAGATACATCACAGGAACAACGCTAATGCGTGTTGTTTCGTTTAAAACTATTTCCAGCTTCTGCTGCGTCCGATAACATTGTATCTCACATCAGAGATACTGGAGTCCGTCCAAACGTCAAATAAAATGATAGATGAGTAAGGATCGATTAGATACATCACAGGAACAACGCTAATGCGTGTTGTTTCGTTTAAAACTATTTCCAGCTTCTGCTGCGTCCGAAAACGTCGTATCTCACATCAGACTTACTGGAGTCCATCCAAACGTCAAATAACATGATAGATAAGTAAGGATCGATTAGATACATCACAGGAACAACGCTAATGCGTGTTGTTTCGTTTAAAACTATTTCCAGCTTCTGCTGCGTCCGAAAACGTATCTCACATCAGACTTACTGGAGTCCATGCAAACGGCAAATAACATGTTAGATAAGTAAGGATCGTTTAGATACATCACAGGAACAACGCTAATACGTGTTGTTTCGTTCAAAACTATTTCCAGCTTCTACTGCGTCCGAGAACTTTGTATCTCTCATCAGAGATACTGGAGTCCGTCCAAACGTCAAATAACATGATAGATGAGTAAGGATCGATTAGATACATCACAGGAACAACGCTAATACGTGTTGTTTCGTTTAAAACTATTTCCAGCTTCTGCTGCGTCCGAAAACGTCGCATCTCACATCAGAGTTACTGGAGTCCATCGAAACGTCAAATAACATGATAGATAAGTAAGGATCAATTAGATACAGCACAGGAACAACGCTAATACGTGTTGTTTCGTTTAAAACTATTTCTAGCTCCTGCTGCGTCCAAAAACTTTGTATCTCACATCAGACTTACTGGAGTCCATCCAAACGTCAAATAACATGTTAGATAAGTAAGGATCGTTTAGATACATCACAGGAACAACGCTAATACGTGTTGTTTCGTTTAAAACTATTTCCAGCTCCTGCTGCGTCCGAAAACGTCGCATCTCACATCAGAGTTACTGGAGTCCATCGAAACGTCAAATAACATGATAGATGAGTAAGGATCGATTAGATACATCACAGGAACAACGCTAATGCGTGTTGTCTCGTTTAAAACTATTTCCAGCTTCTGCTGCGTCCGAAAACGTCGCATCTCACATCAGAGTTACTGGAGTCCATCGAAACGTCAAATAACATGATAGATGAGTAAGGATCGATTAGATACATCACAGGAACAACGCTAATGCGTGTTGTTTCGTTTAAAACTATTTCCAGCTTCTGCTGTGTCCGAAAACGTCGTATCTCACATCAGAGCTACTGGAGTCCATCGAAACGCCAAATAACATGATAGATGAGTAAGGATCGATTAGATACAGCACAGGAACAACGCTAATACGTGTTGTTTCGTTTAAAACTATTTCCAGCTCCTGCTGCGTCCAAAAACGTCGTATCTCACATCAGAGCTACTGGAGTCCATCGAAACGCCAAATAACATGATAGATGAGTAAGGATCGATTAGATACATCACAGGAACAACGCTAATGCGTGTTGTTTCGTTTAAAACTATTTCCAGCTTCTGCTGCGTCCGAGAACTTCGTATCTCACGTCAGGGTTACTGGAGTCCATCCAAACGTCAAATAACATGATAGATAAGTAAGGATCGATTAGATACATCACAGGAACAACGCTAATGCGTGTTGTTTCGTTTAAAACTATTTCCAGCTTCTGCTGCGTCCGATAACTTTGTATCTCACATCAGAGTTACTGGAGTCCATCGAAACCTCAAATAACATGATGGATGAGTAAGGATCGATTAGATACATCACAGGAACAACGCTAATGCGTGTTGTCTCGTTTAAAACTATTTCCAGCTTGTGCTGCGTCCGAAAAAGTCGTATCTCACATCAGAGTTACTGGAGTCCATCGAAACGTCAAATAACATGATAGATACGTAAGCATCGATTAGATACAGCACAGGAACAACGCTAATACGTGTTGTTTCGTTTAAAACTATTTCTAGCTCTTGCTGCGTCCAAAAACTTTGTATCTCACATCAGACTTACTGGAGTCCATCCAAACGTCAAATAACATGTTAGATAAGTAAGGATCGTTTAGATACATCACAGGAACAACGCTAATACGTGTTGTTTCGTTCAAAACTATTTCCAGCTTCTGCTGCGTCCGATAACTTTGTATCTCACATCAGAGTTACTGGAGTCCGTCCAAACGTCAAATAACATGATAGATGAGTAAGGATCGATTAGATACATTACAGGAACAACGCTAATATGTGTTGTTCCGTTTAAAACTATTTCCAGCTGCTGCTGCGTCCGAAAACGTCGTATCTCACATCAGAGTTACTGGAGTCCATCGAAATGTCAAATAACATGATAGACGAGTAAGGATCGATTAGATACATCACAGGAACAACGCTAATGCGTGTTGTTTCGTTTAAAACTATTTCCAGCTTCTGCTGCGTCCGAAAATTTCGTATCTCACATCATAGTTACTGGAGTCCATCGAAACGTCAAATAACATGATAGATAAGTAAGGATCGATTAGATACATCACAGGAACAACGCTAATGCGTGTTGTTTCGTTTAAAACTATTTCCAGCTTCTGCTGCGCCCGAAAATTTCGTTTCTCAAATTAGAGTTACTGGAGTCCATCGAAACGTCAAATAACATGATAGATGAGTAAGAATCGATTAGATACAGCACAGGAACAACGCTCATCCGTGTTGTTTCGTTTAAAACTATTTCCAGCTCCTGCTGCGTCCAAAAACATTGTATCTCACATCAGACTTACTGGAGTCCATCCAAACGTCAAATAACATGTTAGATAAGTAAGGATCGTTTAGATACATCACAGGCACAACGCTAATACGTGTTGTTTCGTTCAAAACTATTTCCAGCTTCTACTGCGTCCGAGAACTTTGTATCTCTCATCAGAGTTACTGGAGTCCGTCCAAACGTCAAATAACATGATATATGAGTAAGGATCGATTAGTTACATCACAGGAACAACGCTAATATGTGTTGTTTCGTTTAAAACTATTTCCAGCTGCTGCTGCGCCCGAACATTTCGTATCTCACATCAGAGTTACTGGAGTCCATCCAAACGTCAAATAACATGATAGATGAGTAAGGATCGATTAGATACATCACAGGAACAACGCTAATACGTGTTGTTTCGTTTAAAACTATTTCCAGCTTCTGCTGCGTCCGATAACTTTGTATCTCACATCAGAGTTACTGGAGTCCGTCCAAACGTCAAATAACATGATAGATGAGTAAGGATCGATTAGATACATTACAGGAACAACGCTAATACGTGTTGTTTCGTTTAAAACTATTTCTAGCTCCTGCTGCGTCCGATAACATTGTATCTCACATCAGAGTTACTGGAGTCCGTCCAAACGTCAAATAACATGATAGATGAGTAAGGATCGATTAGATACATCACAGGAACAACATTAATGCGTGTTGTTTCGTTTAAAACTATTTCCAGCTTCTGCTGCGTCCGATAACATTGTATCTCACATCAGAGTTACTGGAGTCCGTCCAAACTTCAAATAACATGATAGATGAGTAAGGATCGATTAGATACATCACAGGAACAACACTAATGCGTGTTGTTTCGTTTAAAACTATTTCCAGCTTCTGCTGCGTCCGAAAACGTCGTATCTCACATCAGACTTACTGGAGTCCATCCAAACGTCAAATAACATGATAGATAAGTAAGGATCGATTAGATACATCACAGGAACAACGCTAATGCGTGTTGTTTCGTTTAAAACTATTTCCAGCTTCTGCTGCGTCCGATAACATTGTATCTCACATCAGAGATACTGGAGTCCGTCCAAGCGTCAAATAACATGATAGATGAGTAAGGATCGATTAGATACATCACAGGAACAACGCTAATGCGTGTTGTTTCGTTTAAAACTATTTCTAGCTCCTGCTGCGTCCGAAAACGTCGTATCTCACATCAGACTTACTGGAGTCCATCCAAACGTCAAATAACATGTTAGATAAGTAAGGATCGTTTAGATACATCACAGGAACAACGCTAATACGTGTTGTTTCGTTTAAAACTATTTCCAGCTCCTGCTGCGTCCAAAAACTTTGTATCTCACATCAGACTTACTGGAGTCCATCCAAACGTCAAATAACATGATAGATAAGTAAGGATCGATTAGATACATTACAGGAACAACGCTAATACGTGTTGTTTCGTTTAAAACTATTTCTAGCTCCTGCTGCGTCCAAAAACTTTGTATCTCACATCAGACTTACTGGAGTCCATCCAAACGTCAAATAACATGTTAGATAAGTAAGGATCGTTTAGATACATCACAGGAACAACGCTAATACGTGTTGTTTCGTTTAAAACTATTTCCAGCTTCTGCTGCGTCCGATAACATTGTATCTCACATCAGAGTTACTGGAGTCCGTCCAAACGTCAAATAACATGATAGATGAGTAAGGATCGATTAGATACATCACAGGAACAACGCTAATGCGTGTTGTTTCGTTTAAAACTATTTCCAGCTTCTGCTGCGTCCGAAAACGTCGTATCTCACATCAGACTTACTGGAGTCCATCCAAACGTCAAATAACATGATAGATAAGTAAGGATCGATTAGATACATCACAGGAACAACGCTAATGCGTGTTGTTTCGTTTAAAACTATTTCCAGCTTCTGCTGCGTCCGATAACATTGTATCTCACATCAGAGATACTGGAGTCCGTCCAAACGTCAAATAAAATGATAGATGAGTAAGGATCGATTAGATACATCACAGGAACAACGCTAATGCGTGTTGTTTCGTTTAAAACTATTTCCAGCTTCTGCTGCGTCCGAAAACGTCGTATCTCACATCAGACTTACTGGAGTCCATCCAAACGTCAAATAACATGATAGATAAGTAAGGATCGATTAGATACATCACAGGAACAACGCTAATGCGTGTTGTTTCGTTTAAAACTATTTCCAGCTTCTGCTGCGTCCGAAAACGTATCTCACATCAGACTTACTGGAGTCCATGCAAACGGCAAATAACATGTTAGATAAGTAAGGATCGTTTAGATACATCACAGGAACAACGCTAATACGTGTTGTTTCGTTCAAAACTATTTCCAGCTTCTACTGCGTCCGAGAAC
The DNA here is from genome assembly GCA_036172665.1 of Prosopocoilus inquinatus. NCBI lineage: Eukaryota > Metazoa > Arthropoda > Insecta > Coleoptera > Lucanidae > Prosopocoilus > Prosopocoilus inquinatus. The sequence goes on along the minus strand of CM069872.1, from coordinate 25,731,086 downwards.
TTTGTATCTCTCATCAGAGATACTGGAGTCCGTCCAAACGTCAAATAACATGATAGATGAGTAAGGATCGATTAGATACATCACAGGAACAACGCTAATACGTGTTGTTTCGTTTAAAACTATTTCCAGCTTCTGCTGCGTCCGAAAACGTCGCATCTCACATCAGAGTTACTGGAGTCCATCGAAACGTCAAATAACATGATAGATAAGTAAGGATCAATTAGATACAGCACAGGAACAACGCTAATACGTGTTGTTTCGTTTAAAACTATTTCTAGCTCCTGCTGCGTCCAAAAACTTTGTATCTCACATCAGACTTACTGGAGTCCATCCAAACGTCAAATAACATGTTAGATAAGTAAGGATCGTTTAGATACATCACAGGAACAACGCTAATACGTGTTGTTTCGTTTAAAATTATTTCCAGCTCCTGCTGCGTCCAGAAACTTTGTATCTCACATCAGACTTACTGGAGTCCATCCAAACGTCAAATAACATGATAGATAAGTAAGGATCGATTAGATACATCACAGGAACAACGCTAATGCGTGTTGTTTCGTTTAAAACTATTTCTAGCTTCAGCTGCGTCCGAGAACTTCGTAACTCACATCACAGTTACTGGAGTCCATCGAAACGCCAAATAACATGACAGATGAGTAAGGATCGATTAGATACATGACAGGAACAACGCTAATGCGTGTTGTTTCGTTTAAAACTATTTCCAGCTTCTGCTGCGTCCGAAAATTTCGTATCTCACATCATAGTTACTGGAGTCCATCGAAACGTCAAATAACATGATAGATAAGTAAGGATCGATTAGATACATCACAGGAACAACGCTAATGCGTGTTGTTTCGTTTAAAACTATTTCCAGCTTCTGCTGCGTCCGAAAATTTCGTTTCTCACATTAGAGTTACTGGAGTCCATCGAAACGTCAAATAACATGATAGATGAGTAAGAATCGATTAGATACAGCACAGGAACAACGCTCATCCGTGTTGTTTCGTTTAAAACTATTTCCAGCTCCTGCTGCGTCCAAAAACTTTGTATCTCACATCAGACTTACTGGAGTCCATCCAAACGTCAAATAACATGTTAGATAAGTAAGGATCGTTTAGATACATCACAGGCACAACGCTAATACGTGTTGTTTCGTTCAAAACTATTTCCAGCTTCTACTGCGTCCGAGAACTTTGTATCTCTCATCAGAGTTACTGGAGTCCGTCCAAACGTCAAATAACATGATATATGAGTAAGGATCGATTAGTTACATCACAGGAACAACGCTAATATGTGTTGTTTCGTTTAAAACTATTTCCTGCTGCTGCTGCGTCCGAACATTTCGTATCTCACATCAGAGTTACTGGAGTCCATCCAAACGTCAAATAACATGATAGATGAGTAAGGATCGATTAAATACATCACAGGAACAACGCTAATACGTGTTGTTTCGTTTAAAACTATTTCCAGCTTCTGCTGCGTCCGATAACTTTGTATCTCACATCAGAGTTACTGGAGTCCGTCCAAACGTCAAATAACATGATAGATGAGTAAGGATCGATTAGATACATTACAGGAACAACGCTAATACGTGTTGTTTCGTTTAAAACTATTTCCAGCTTCTGCTGCGTCCGAAAACGTCGCATCTCACATCAGACTTACTGGAGTCCATCCAAACGTCAAATAACATGATAGATAAGTAAGGATCGATTAGATACAGCACAGGAACAACGCTAATACGTGTTGTTTCGTTTAAAACTATTTCCAGCTCCTGCTGCGTCCAAAAACTTTGTATCTCACATCAGACTTACTGGAGTCCATCCAAACGTCAAATAACATGATAGATAAGTAAGGATCGATTAGATACATCACAGGAACAACGCTGATGCTTGTTGTTTCGTTTAAAACTATTTCTAGCTTCAGCTGCGTCCGAGAACTTCGTAACTCACATCACAGTTACTGGAGTCCATCGAAACGCCAAATAACATGACAGATCAGTAAGGATCGATTAGATACATCACAGGAACAACGCTAATGCGTGTTGTTTCGTTTAAAACTATTTCCAGCTTCTGCTGCGTCCGAAAATTTCGTATCTCACATCATAGTTACTGGAGTCCATCGAAACGTCAAATAACATGATAGATAAGTAAGGATCGATTAGATACATCACAGGAACAACGCTAATGCGTGTTGTTTCGTTTAAAACTATTTCCAGCTTCTGCTGCGCCCGAAAATTTCGTTTCTTACATTAGAGTTACTGGAGTCCATCGAAACGTCAAATAACATGATAGATGAGTAAGAATCGATTAGATACAGCACAGGAACAACGCTCATCCGTGTTTTTTCGTTTAAAACTATTTCCAGCTCCTGCTGCGTCCAAAAACTTTGTATCTCACATCAGACTTACTGGAGTCCATCCAAACGTCAAATAACATGTTAGATAAGTAAGGATCGTTTAGATACATCACAGGCACAACGCTAATACGTGTTGTTTCGTTCAAAACTATTTCCAGCTTCTACTGCGTCCGAGAACTTTGTATCTCTCATCAGAGTTACTGGAGTCCGTCCAAACGTCAAATAACATGATATATGAGTAAGGATCGATTAGTTATATCACAGGAACAACGCTAATATGTGTTGTTTCGTTTAAAACTATTTCCAGCTGCTGCTGCGTCCGAACATTTCGTATCTCACATCAGAGTTACTGGAGTCCATCCAAACGTCAAATAACATGATAGATGAGTAAGGATCGATTAGATACATCACAGGAACAACGCTAATACGTGTTGTTTCGTTTAAAACTATTTCCAGCTTCTGCTGCGTCCGATAACTTTGTATCTCACATCAGAGTTACTGGAGTCCGTCCAAACGTCAAATAACATGATAGATGAGTAAGGATCGATTAGATACATTACAGGAACAACGCTAATACGTGTTGTTTCGTTTAAAACTATTTCTAGCTCCTGCTGCGTCCAAAAACTTTGTATCTCACATCAGACTTACTGGAGTCCATCCAAACGTCAAATAACATGTTAGATAAGTAAGGATCGTTTAGATACATCACAGGAACAACGCTAATACGTGTTGTTTCGTTTAAAACTATTTCCAGCTTCAGCTGCGTCCGAGAACTTCGTATCTCACTTCAGAGTTACTGGAGTCCATCCAAACGTCAAATAACATGATAGATGAGTAAGGATCGATTAGATACATCACAGGAACAACGCTAATGCGTGTTGTTTCGTTTAAAACTATTTCCAGCTTCTGCTGCGTCCGAAAACGTCGTATCTCACATCAGACTTACTGGAGTCCATCCAAACGTCAAATAACATGATAGATAAGTAAGGATCGATTAGATACATCACAGGAACAACGCTAATGCGTGTTGTTTCGTTTAAAACTATTTCCAGCTTCTGCTGCGTCCGAAAATTTCGTTTCTCACATTAGAGTTACTGGAGTCCATCGAAACGTCAAATAACATGATAGATGAGTAAGAATCGATTAGATACAGCACAGGAACAACGCTCATCCGTGTTGTTTCGTTTAAAACTATTTCCAGCTCCTGCTGCGTCCAAAAACTTTGTATCTCACATCAGACTTACTGGAGTCCATCCAAACGTCAAATAACATGTTAGATAAGTAAGGATCGTTTAGATACATCACAGGCACAACGCTAATACGTGTTGTTTCGTTCAAAACTATTTCCAGCTTCTACTGCGTCCGAGAACTTTGTATCTCTCATCAGAGTTACTGGAGTCCGTCCAAACGTCAAATAACATGATATATGAGTAAGGATCGATTAGTTACATCACAGGAACAACGCTAATATGTGTTGTTTCGTTTAAAACTATTTCCTGCTGCTGCTGCGTCCGAACATTTCGTATCTCACATCAGAGTTACTGGAGTCCATCCAAACGTCAAATAACATGATAGATGAGTAAGGATCGATTAAATACATCACAGGAACAACGCTAATACGTGTTGTTTCGTTTAAAACTATTTCCAGCTTCTGCTGCGTCCGATAACTTTGTATCTCACATCAGAGTTACTGGAGTCCGTCCAAACGTCAAATAACATGATAGATGAGTAAGGATCGATTAGATACATTACAGGAACAACGCTAATACGTGTTGTTTCGTTTAAAACTATTTCCAGCTTCTGCTGCGTCCGAAAACGTCGCATCTCACATCAGACTTACTGGAGTCCATCCAAACGTCAAATAACATGATAGATAAGTAAGGATCGATTAGATACAGCACAGGAGCAACGCTAATACGTGTTGTTTCGTTTAAAACTATTTCCAGCTCCTGCTGCGTCCAAAAACTTTGTATCTCACATCAGACTTACTGGAGTCCATCCAAACGTCAAATAACATGATAGATAAGTAAGGATCGATTAGATACATCACAGGAACAACGCTGATGCTTGTTGTTTCGTTTAAAACTATTTCTAGCTTCAGCTGCGTCCGAGAACTTCGTAACTCACATCACAGTTACTGGAGTCCATCGAAACGCCAAATAACATGACAGATCAGTAAGGATCGATTAGATACATCACAGGAACAACGCTAATGCGTGTTGTTTCGTTTAAAACTATTTCCAGCTTCTGCTGCGTCCGAAAATTTCGTATCTCACATCATAGTTACTGGAGTCCATCGAAACGTCAAATAACATGATAGATAAGTAAGGATCGATTAGATACATCACAGGAACAACGCTAATGCGTGTTGTTTCGTTTAAAACTATTTCCAGCTTCTGCTGCGCCCGAAAATTTCGTTTCTTACATTAGAGTTACTGGAGTCCATCGAAACGTCAAATAACATGATAGATGAGTAAGAATCGATTAGATACAGCACAGGAACAACGCTCATCCGTGTTTTTTCGTTTAAAACTATTTCCAGCTCCTGCTGCGTCCAAAAACTTTGTATCTCACATCAGACTTACTGGAGTCCATCCAAACGTCAAATAACATGTTAGATAAGTAAGGATCGTTTAGATACATCACAGGCACAACGCTAATACGTGTTGTTTCGTTCAAAACTATTTCCAGCTTCTACTGCGTCCGAGAACTTTGTATCTCTCATCAGAGTTACTGGAGTCCGTCCAAACGTCAAATAACATGATATATGAGTAAGGATCGATTAGTTATATCACAGGAACAACGCTAATATGTGTTGTTTCGTTTAAAACTATTTCCAGCTGCTGCTGCGTCCGAACATTTCGTATCTCACATCAGAGTTACTGGAGTCCATCCAAACGTCAAATAACATGATAGATGAGTAAGGATCGATTAGATACATCACAGGAACAACGCTAATACGTGTTGTTTCGTTTAAAACTATTTCCAGCTTCTGCTGCGTCCGATAACTTTGTATCTCACATCAGAGTTACTGGAGTCCGTCCAAACGTCAAATAACATGATAGATGAGTAAGGATCGATTAGATACATTACAGGAACAACGCTAATACGTGTTGTTTCGTTTAAAACTATTTCTAGCTCCTGCTGCGTCCAAAAACTTTGTATCTCACATCAGACTTACTGGAGTCCATCCAAACGTCAAATAACATGTTAGATAAGTAAGGATCGTTTAGATACATCACAGGAACAACGCTAATACGTGTTGTTTCGTTTAAAACTATTTCCAGCTTCAGCTGCGTCCGAGAACTTCGTATCTCACTTCAGAGTTACTGGAGTCCATCCAAACGTCAAATAACATGATAGATGAGTAAGGATCGATTAGATACATCACAGGAACAACGCTAATGCGTGTTGTTTCGTTTAAAACTATTTCCAGCTTCTGCTGCGTCCGAAAACGTCGTATCTCACATCAGACTTACTGGAGTCCATCCAAACGTCAAATAACATGATAGATAAGTAAGGATCGATTAGATACATCACAGGAACAACGCTAATGCGTGTTGTTTCGTTTAAAACTATTTCCAGCTTCTGCTGCGTCCGATAACATTGTATCTCACATCAGAGATACTGGAGTCCGTCCAAACGTCAAATAACATGATAGATGAGTAAGGATCGATTAGATACATCACAGGAACAACGCTAATGCGTGTTGTTTCGTTTAAAACTATTTCCAGCTTCTGCTGCGTCCGAAAACGTCGTATCTCACATCAGACTTACTGGAGTCCATCCAAACGTCAAATAACATGACAGATAAGTAAGGATCGATTAGATACATCACAGGAACAACGCTAATGCGTGTTGTTTCGTTTAAAACTATTTCTAGCTTCTGCTGCGTCCGAAAACGTCGTATTTCACATCAGACTTACTGGAGTCCATGCAAACGGCAAATAACATGTTAGATAAGTAAGGATCGTTTAGATACATCACAGGCACAACGCTAATACGTGTTGTTTCGTTCAAAACTATTTCCAGCTTCTACTGCGTCCGAGAACTTTGTATCTCTCACCAGAGGTACTGGAGTCCGTCCAAACGTCAAATAACATGATAGATGAGTAAGGATCGATTAGATACATCACAGGAACAACGCTAATACGTGTTGTTTCGTTTAAAACTATTTCCAGCTTCTGCTGCGTCCGATAACTTTGTATCTCACATCAGAGTTACTGGAGTCCGTCCAAACGTCAAATAACATGATAGATGAGTAAGGATCGATTAGATACATTACAGGAACAACGCTAATACGTGTTGTTTCGTTTAAAACTATTTCTAGCTCCTGCTGCGTCCAAAAACCTTGTATCTCACATCAGACTTACTGGAGTCCATCCAAACGTCAAATAACATGTTAGATAAGTAAGGATCGTTTAGATACATCACAGGAACAACGCTAATACGTGTTGTTTCGTTTAAAACTATTTCCAGCTTCTGCTGCGTCCGATAACATTGTATCTCACATCAGAGATACTGGAGTCCGTCCAAACGTCAAATAACATGATAGATGAGTAAGGATCGATTAGATACATCACAGGAACAACGCTAATGCGTGTTGTTTCGTTTAAAACTATTTCCAGCTTCTGCTGCGTCCGAAAACGTCGTATCTCACATCAGACTTACTGGAGTCCATCCAAACGTCAAATAACATGATAGATAAGTAAGGATCGATTAGATACATCACAGGAACAACGCTAATGCGTGTTGTTTCGTTTAAAATTATTTCCAGCTTCTGCTGCGTCCGAAAACGTATCTCACATCAGACTTACTGGAGTCCATGCAAACGGCAAATAACATGTTAGATAAGTAAGGATCGTTTAGATACATCACAGGAACAACGCTAATACGTGTTGTTTCGTTCAAAACTATTTCCAGCTTCTATTGCGTCCGAGAACTTTTTATCTCTCATCAGAGGTACTGGAGTCCGTCCAAACGTCAAATAACATGATAGATGAGTAAGGATCGATTAGATACATCACAGGAACAACGCTAATACGTGTTGTTTCGTTTAAAACTATTTCCAGCTTCTGCTGCGTCCGAAAACGTCGCATCTCACATCAGAGTTACTGGAGTCCATCGAAACGTCAAATAACATGATAGATAAGTAAGGATCAATTAGATACAGCACAGGAACAACGCTAATACGTGTTGTTTCGTTTAAAACTATTTCTAGCTCCTGCTGCGTCCAAAAACTTTGTATCTCACATCAGACTTACTGGAGTCCATCCAAACGTCAAATAACATGTTAGATAAGTAAGGATCGTTTAGATACATCACAGAAACAACGCTAATACGTGTTGTTTCGTTTAAAACTATTTCCAGCTCCTGCTGCGTCCAGAAACTTTGTATCTCACATCAGACTTACTGGAGTCCATCCAAACGTCAAATAACATGATAGATAAGTAAGGATCGTTTAGATACATCACAGGCACAACGCTAATACGTGTTGTTTCGTTCAAAACTATTTCCAGCTTCTACTGCGTCCGAGAACTTTGTATCTCTCATCAGAGTTACTGGAGTCCGTCCAAACGTCAAATAACATGATATATGAGTAAGGATCGATTAGTTATATCACAGGAACAACGCTAATATGTGTTGTTTCGTTTAAAACTATTTCCAGCTGCTGCTGCGTCCGAACATTTCGTATCTCACATCAGAGTTACTGGAGTCCATCCAAACGTCAAATAACATGATAGATGAGTAAGGATCGATTAGATACATCACAGGAACAACGCTAATACGTGTTGTTTCGTTTAAAACTATTTCCAGCTTCTGCTGCGTCCGATAACTTTGTATCTCACATCAGAGTTACTGGAGTCCGTCCAAACGTCAAATAACATGATAGATGAGTAAGGATCGATTAGATACATTACAGGAACAACGCTAATACGTGTTGTTTCGTTTAAAACTATTTCTAGCTCCTGCTGCGTCCAAAAACTTTGTATCTCACATCAGACTTACTGGAGTCCATCCAAACGTCAAATAACATGTTAGATAAGTAAGGATCGTTTAGATACATCACAGGAACAACGCTAATACGTGTTGTTTCGTTTAAAACTATTTCCAGCTTCAGCTGCGTCCGAGAACTTCGTATCTCACTTCAGAGTTACTGGAGTCCATCCAAACGTCAAATAACATGATAGATGGATGAGTAAGGATCGATTAGATACATCACAGGAACAACGCTAATGCGTGTTGTTTCGTTTAAAACTATTTCCAGCTTCTGCTGCGTCCGAAAACGTCGTATCTCACATCAGACTTACTGGAGTCCATCCAAACGTCAAATAACATGATAGATAAGTAAGGATCGATTAGATACATCACAGGAACAACGCTAATGCGTGTTGTTTCGTTTAAAACTATTTCCAGCTTCTGCTGCGTCCGATAACATTGTATCTCACATCAGAGATACTGGAGTCCGTCCAAACGTCAAATAACATGATAGATGAGTAAGGATCGATTAGATACATCACAGGAACAACGCTAATGCGTGTTGTTTCGTTTAAAACTATTTCCAGCTTCTGCTGCGTCCGAAAACGTCGTATCTCACATCAGACTTACTGGAGTCCATCCAAACGTCAAATAACATGACAGATAAGTAAGGATCGATTAGATACATCACAGGAACAACGCTAATGCGTGTTGTTTCGTTTAAAACTATTTCTAGCTTCTGCTGCGTCCGAAAACGTCGTATTTCACATCAGACTTACTGGAGTCCATGCAAACGGCAAATAACATGTTAGATAAGTAAGGATCGTTTAGATACATCACAGGCACAACGCTAATACGTGTTGTTTCGTTCAAAACTATTTCCAGCTTCTACTGCGTCCGAGAACTTTGTATCTCTCACCAGAGGTACTGGAGTCCGTCCAAACGTCAAATAACATGATAGATGAGTAAGGATCGATTAGATACATCACAGGAACAACGCTAATACGTGTTGTTTCATTTAAAACTATTTCCAGCTTCTGCTGCGTCCGATAACTTTGTATCTCACATCAGAGTTACTGGAGTCCGTCCAAACGTCAAATAACATGATAGATGAGTAAGGATCGATTAGATACATTACAGGAACAACGCTAATACGTGTTGTTTCGTTTAAAACTATTTCTAGCTCCTGCTGCGTCCAAAAACCTTGTATCTCACATCAGACTTACTGGAGTCCATCCAAACGTCAAATAACATGTTAGATAAGTAAGGATCGTTTAGATACATCACAGGAACAACGCTAATACGTGTTGTTTCGTTTAAAACTATTTCCAGCTTCTGCTGCGTCCGATAACATTGTATCTCACATCAGAGATACTGGAGTCCGTCCAAACGTCAAATAACATGATAGATGAGTAAGGATCGATTAGATACATCACAGGAACAACGCTAATGCGTGTTGTTTCGTTTAAAACTATTTCCAGCTTCTGCTGCGTCCGAAAACGTCGTATCTCACATCAGACTTACTGGAGTCCATCCAAACGTCAAATAACATGATAGATAAGTAAGGATCGATTAGATACATCACAGGAACAACGCTAATGCGTGTTGTTTCGTTTAAAATTATTTCCAGCTTCTGCTGCGTCCGAAAACGTATCTCACATCAGACTTACTGGAGTCCATGCAAACGGCAAATAACATGTTAGATAAGTAAGGATCGTTTAGATACATCACAGGAACAACGCTAATACGTGTTGTTTCGTTCAAAACTATTTCCAGCTTCTATTGCGTCCGAGAACTTTTTATCTCTCATCAGAGGTACTGGAGTCCGTCCAAACGTCAAATAACATGATAGATGAGTAAGGATCGATTAGATACATCACAGGAACAACGCTAATACGTGTTGTTTCGTTTAAAACTATTTCCAGCTTCTGCTGCGTCCGAAAACGTCGCATCTCACATCAGAGTTACTGGAGTCCATCGAAACGTCAAATAACATGATAGATAAGTAAGGATCAATTAGATACAGCACAGGAACAACGCTAATACGTGTTGTTTCGTTTCAAACTATTTCTAGCTCCTGCTGCGTCCAAAAACTTTGTATCTCACATCAGACTTACTGGAGTCCATCCAAACGTCAAATAACATGTTAGATAAGTAAGGATCGTTTAGATACATCACAGAAACAACGCTAATACGTGTTGTTTCGTTTAAAACTATTTCCAGCTCCTGCTGCGTCCAGAAACTTTGTATCTCACATCAGACTTACTGGAGTCCATCCAAACGTCAAATAACATGATAGATAAGTAAGGATCGATTAGATACATCACAGGAACAACGCTAATGCGTGTTGTTTCGTTTAAAACTATTTCTAGCTTCAGCTGCGTCCGAGAACTTCGTAACTCACATCACAGTTACTGGAGTCCATCGAAACGCCAAATAACATGACAGATGAGTAAGGATCGATTAGATACATCACAGGAACAACGCTAATGCGTGTTGTTTCGTTTAAAACTATTTCCAGCTTCTGCTGCGTCCGAAAATTTCGTATCTCACATCATAGTTACTGGAGTCCATCGAAACGTCAAATAACATGATAGATAAGTAAGGATCGATTAGATACATCACAGGAACAACGCTAATGCGTGTTGTTTCGTTTAAAACTATTTCCAGCTTCTGCTGCGTCCGAAAATTTCGTTTCTCACATTAGAGTTACTGGAGTCCATCGAAACGTCAAATAACATGATAGATGAGTAAGAATCGATTAGATACAGCACAGGAACAACGCTCATCCGTGTTGTTTCGTTTAAAACTATTTCCAGTTCCTGCTGCGTCCAAAAACTTTGTATCTCACATCAGACTTACTGGAGTCCATCCAAACGTCAAATAACATATTAGATAAGTAAGGATCGTTTAGATACATCACAGGCACAACGCTAATACGTGTTGTTTCGTTCAAAACTATTTCCAGCTTCTACTGCGTCCGAGAACTTTGTATCTCTCATCAGAGTTACTGGAGTCCGTCCAAACGTCAAATAACATGATACATGAGTAAGTATCGATTAGTTACATCACAGGAACAACGCTAATATGTGTTGTTTCGTTTAAAACTATTTCCAGCTGCTGCTGCGTCCGAACATTTCGTATCTCACATCAGAGTTACTGGAGTCCATCCAAACGTCAAATAACATGATAGATGAGTAAGGATCGATTAGATACATCACAGGAACAACGCTAATACGTGTTGTTTCGTTTAAAAGTATTTCCAGCTTCTGCTGCGTCCGATAACTTTGTATCTCACATCAGAGTTACTGGAGTCCGTCCAAACGTCAAATAACATGATAGATGAGTAAGGATCGATTAGATACATTACAGGAACAACGCTAATACGTGTTGTTTCGTTTAAAACTATTTCCAGCTTCTGCTGCGTCCGAAAACGTCGCATCTCACATCAGACTTACTGGAGTCCATCCAAACGTCAAATAACATGATAGATAAGTAAGGATCGATTAGATACATCACAGGAACAACGCTAATGCGTGTTGTTTCGTTTAAAACTATTTCCAGCTTCTGCTGCGTCCGAAAATTTCGTTTCTCACATTAGAGTTACTGGAGTCCATCGAAACGTCAAATAACATGATAGATGAGTAAGAATCGATTAGATACAGCACAGGAACAACGCTCATCCGTGTTGTTTCGTTTAAAACTATTTCCAGCTCCTGCTGCGTCCAAAAACTTTGTATCTCACATCAGACTTACTGGAGTCCATCCAAACGTCAAATAACATGTTAGATAAGTAAGGATCGTTTAGATACATCACAGGCACAACGCTAATACGTGTTGTTTCGTTCAAAACTATTTCCAGCTTCTACTGCGTCCGAGAACTTTGTATCTCTCATCAGAGTTACTGGAGTCCGTCCAAACGTCAAATAACATGATACATGAGTAAGTATCGATTAGTTACATCACAGGAACAACGCTAATATGTGTTGTTTCGTTTAAAACTATTTCCAGCTGCTGCTGCGTCCGAACATTTCGTATCTCACATCAGAGTTACTGGAGTCCATCCAAACGTCAAATAACATGATAGATGAGTAAGGATCGATTAGATACATCACAGGAACAACGCTAATACGTGTTGTTTCGTTTAAAAGTATTTCCAGCTTCTGCTGCGTCCGATAACTTTGTATCTCACATCAGAGTTACTGGAGTCCGTCCAAACGTCAAATAACATGATAGATGAGTAAGGATCGATTAGATACATTACAGGAACAACGCTAATACGTGTTGTTTCGTTTAAAACTATTTCCAGCTTCTGCTGCGTCCGAAAACGTCGCATCTCACATCAGACTTACTGGAGTCCATCCAAACGTCAAATAACATGATAGATAAGTAAGGATCGATTAGATACATCACAGGAACAACGCTAATGCGTGTTGTTTCGTTTAGAACTATTTCCAGCATCTGCTGCGTCCGATAACATTGTATCTCACATCAGAGTTACTGGAGTCCGTTGAAACGTCAAATAACATGATAGATGAGTAAGGATCGATTAGATACATCACAGGAACAACGCTAATGCGTGTTGTTTCGTTTAAAACTATTTCCAGCTTCTGCTGCGTCCGAAAACGTCGTATCTCACATCAGACTTACTGGAGTCCATCCAAACGTCAAATAACATGATAGATAAGTAAGGATCGATTAGATACATCACAGGAACAACGCTAATGCGTGTTGTTTCGTTTAAAACTATTTCCAGCTTCTGCTGCGTCCGATAACATTGTATCTCACATCAGAGATACTGGAGTCCGTCCAAACGTCAAATAACATGATAGATGAGTAAGGATCGATTAGATACATCACAGGAACAACGCTAATGCGTGTTGTTTCGTTTAAAACTATTTCCAGCTTCTGCTGCGTCCGAAAACGTCGTATCTCACATCAGACTTACTGGAGTCCATCCAAATGTCAAATAACATGATAGATAAGTAAGGATCGATTAGATACATCACAGGAACAACGCTAATACGTGTTGTTTCGTTTAAAACTATTTCCAGCTTCTGCTGCGTCCGAAAACGTCGCATCTCACATCAGAGTTACTGGAGTCCATCGAAACGTCAAATAACATGATAGATAAGTAAGGATCAATTAGATACAGCACAGGAACAACGCTAATACGTGTTGTTTCGTTTAAAACTATTTCTAGCTCCTGCTGCGTCCAAAAACATTGTATCTCACATCAGACTTACTGGAGTCCATCCAAACGTCAAATAACATGTTAGATAAGTAAGGATCGTTTAGATACATCACAGGAACAACGCTAATACGTGTTGTTTCGTTTAAAACTATTTCCAGCTCCTGCTGCGTCCAAAAACTTTGTATCTCACATCAGACTTACTGGAGTCCATCCAAACGTCAAATAACATGATAGATAAGTAAGGATCGATTAGATACATTACAGGAACAACGCTAATACGTGTTGTTTCGTTTAAAACTATTTCTAGCTCCTGCTGCGTCCAAAAGCTTTGTATCTCACATCAGACTTACTGGAGTCCATCCAAACGTCAAATAACATGTTAGATAAGTAAGGATCGTTTAGATACATCACAGGAACAACGCTAATACGTGTTGTTTCGTTTAAAACTATTTCCAGCTTCTGCTGCGTCCGATAACATTGTATCTCACATCAGAGTTACTGGAGTCCGTCCAAACGTCAAATAACATGATAGATGAGTAAGGATCGATTAGATACATCACAGGAACAACGCTAATGCGTGTTGTTTCGTTTAAAACTATTTCCAGCTTCTGCTGCGTCCGAAAACGTCGTATCTCACATCAGACTTACTGGAGTCCATCCAAACGTCAAATAACATGATAGATAAGAAAGGATCGATTAGATACATCACAGGAACAACGCTAATGCGTGTTGTTTCGTTTAAACCTATTTCCAGCTTCTGCTGCGTCCGATAACATTGTATCTCACATCAGAGATACTGGAGTCCGTCCAAACGTCAAATAACATGATAGATGAGTAAGGATCGATTAGATACATCACAGGAACAACGCTAATGCGTGTTGTTTCGTTTAAAACTATTTCCAGCTTCTGCTGCGTCCGAAAACGTCGTATCTCACATCAGACTTACTGGAGTCCATCCAAACGTCAAATAACATGACAGATAAGTAAGGATCGATTAGATACATCACAGGAACAACGCTAATGCGTGTTGTTTCGTTTAGAACTATTTCCAGCTTCTGCTGCGTCCGATAACATTGTATCTCACATCAGAGTTACTGGAGTCCGTTGAAACGTCAAATAACATGATAGATGAGTAATTATCGATTAGATACATCACAGGAACAACGCTAATGCGTGTTGTTTCGTTTAAAACTATTTCCAGCTTCTGCTGCGTCCGAAAACGTATCTCACATCAGACTTACTGGAGTCCATGCAAACGGCAAATAACATGTTAGATAAGTAAGGATCGTTTAGATACATCACAGGAACAACGCTAATACGTGTTGTTTCGTTCAAAACTATTTCCAGCTTCTACTGCGTCCGAGAACTTTTTATCTCTCATCAGAGGTACTGGAGTCCGTCCAAACGTCAAATAACATGATAGATGAGTAAGGATCGATTAGATACATCACAGGAACAACGCTAATACGTGTTGTTTCGTTTAAAACTATTTCCAGCTTCTGCTGCGTCCGAAAACGTCGGATCTCACATCAGAGTTACTGGAGTCCATCGAAACGTCAAATAACATGATAGATAAGTAAGGATCAATTAGATACAGCACAGGAACAACGCTAATACGTGTTGTTTCGTTTAAAACTATTTCTAGCTCCTGCTGCGTCCAAAAACTTTGTATCTCACATCAGACTTATTGGAGTCCATCCAAACGTCAAATAACATGTTAGATAAGTAAGGATCGTTTAGATACATCAGAGGAACAACGCTAATACGTGTTGTTTCGTTTAAAACTATTTCCAGCTCCTGCTGCGTCCAGAAACTTTGTATCTCACATCAGACTTACTGGAGTCCATCCAAACGTCAAATAACATGATAGATAAGTAAGGATCGATTAGATACATCACAGGAACAACGCTAATGCGTGTTGTTTCGTTTAAAACTATTTCTAGCTTCAGCTGCGTCCGAGAACTTCGTAACTCACATCACAGTTACTGGAGTCCATCGAAACGCCAAATAACATGACAGATGAGTAAGGATCGATTAGATACATCACAGGAACAACGCTAATGCGTGTTGTTTCGTTTAAAACTATTTCCAGCTTCTGCTGCGTCCGATAACATTGTATCTCACATCAGAGTTACTGGAGTCCGTTGAAACGTCAAATAACATGATAGATGAGTAAGGATCGATTAGATACATCACAGGAACAACGCTAATGCGTGTTGTTTCGCTTAAAACTATTTCCAGCTTCTGCTGCGTCCGAAAACGTCGTATCTCACATCAGACTTACTGGAGTCCATCCAAACGTCAAATAACATGATAGATAAGTAAGGATCGATTAGATACATCACAGGAACAACGCTAATGCGTGTTGTTTCGTTTAAAACTATTTCCAGCTTCTGCTGCGTCCGAAAATTTCGTTTCTCACCTTAGAGTTACTGGAGTCCATCGAAACGTCAAATAACATGATAGATGAGTAAGAATCGATTAGATACAGCACAGGAACAACGCTCATCCGTGTTGTTTCGTTTAAAACTATTTCCAGCTCCTGCTGCGTCCAAAAACTTTGTATCTCACATCAGACTTACTGGAGTCCATCCAAACGTCAAATAACATGTTAGATAAGTAAGGATCGTTTAGATACATCACAGGCACAACGCTAATACGTGTTGTTTCGTTCAAAACTATTTCCAGCTTCTACTGCGTCCGAGAACTTTGTATCTCTCATCAGAGTTACTGGAGTCCGTCCAAACGTCAAATAACATGATACATGAGTAAGTATCGATTAGTTACATCACAGGAACAACGCTAATATGTGTTGTTTCGTTTAAAACTATTTCCAGCTGCTGCTGCGTCCGAACATTTCGTATCTCACATCAGAGTTACTGGAGTCCATCCAAACGTCAAATAACATGATAGATGAGTAAGGATCGATTAGATACATCACAGGAACAACGCTAATACGTGTTGTTTCGTTTAAAAGTATTTCCAGCTTCTGCTGCGTCCGATAACTTTGTATCTCACATCAGAGTTACTGGAGTCCGTCCAAACGTCAAATAACATGATAGATGAGTAAGGATCGATTAGATACATTACAGGAACAACGCTAATACGTGTTGTTTCGTTTAAAACTATTTCCAGCTTCTGCTGCGTCCGAAAACGTCGCATCTCACATCAGACTTACTGGAGTCCATCCAAACGTCAAATAACATGATAGATAAGTAAGGATCGATTAGATACATCACAGGAACAACGCTAATGCGTGTTGTTTCGTTTAGAACTATTTCCAGCTTCTGCTGCGTCCGATAACATTGTATCTCACATCAGAGTTACTGGAGTCCGTTGAAACGTCAAATAACATGATAGATGAGTAAGGATCGATTAGATACATCACAGGAACAACGCTAATGCGTGTTGTTTCGTTTAAAACTATTTCCAGCTTCTGCTGCGTCCGAAAACGTCGTATCTCACATCAGACTTACTGGAGTCCATCCAAACGTCAAATAACATGATAGATAAGTAAGGATCGATTAGATACATCACAGGAACAACGCTAATGCGTGTTGTTTCGTTTAAAACTATTTCCAGCTTCTGCTGCGACCGATAACATTGTATCTCACATCAGAGATACTGGAGTCCGTCCAAACGTCAAATAACATGATAGATGAGTAAGGATCGATTAGATACATCACAGGAACAACGCTAATGCGTGTTGTTTCGTTTAAAACTATTTCCAGCTTCTGCTGCGTCCGAAAACGTCGTATCTCACATCAGACTTACTGGAGTCCATCCAAACGTCAAATAACATGATAGATAAGTAAGGATCGATTAGATACATCACAGGAACAACGCTAATGCGTGTTGTTTCGTTTAAAACTATTTCCAGCTTCTGCTGCGTCCGAAAACGTCGTATCTCACATCAGACTTACTGGAGTCCATGCAAACGGCAAATAACATGTTAGATAAGTAAGGATCGTTTAGATACATCACAGGAACAACGCTAATACGTGTTGTTTCGTTCAAAACTATTTCCAGCTTCTACTGCGTCCGAGAACTTTGTATCTCTCATCAGAGGTACTGGAGTCCGTCCAAACGTCAAATAACATGATAGATGAGTAAGGATCGATTAGATACATCACAGGAACAACGCTAATACGTGTTGTTTCGTTTGAAACTATTTCCAGCTTCTGCTGCGTCCGAAAACGTCGCATCTCACATCAGAGTTACTGGAGTCCATCGAAACGTCAAATAACATGATAGATAAGTAAGGATCAATTAGATACAGCACAGGAACAACGCTAATACGTGTTGTTTCGTTTAAAACTATTTCTAGCTCCTGCTGCGTCCAAAAACTTTGTATCTCACATCAGACTTACTGGAGTCCGTCCAAACGTCAAATAACATGATAGATGAGTAAGGATCGATTAGATACATTACAGGAACAACGCTAATATGTTTTGTTTCGTTTAAAACTATTTCCAGCTGCTGCTGCGTCCGAAAACGTCGTATCTCACATCAGAATTACTGGAGTCCATCGAAACGCCAAATAACATGATAGATGAGTAAGGATCGATTAGATACATCACAGGAACAACGCTAATGCGTGTTGTTTCGTTTAAAACTATTTCCAGCTTCTGCTGCGTCCGAGAACTTCGTATCTCACGTCAGGGTTACTGGAGTCCATCCAAACGTCAAATAACATGACAGATGAGTAAGGATCGGTTAGATACATCACAGGAACAACGCTAATGCGTGTTGTTTCGTTTAAAACTATTTCCAGCTTCTGCTGCGTCCGAAAATTTCGTATCTCACATCATAGTTACTGGAGTCCATCGAAACGTCAAATAACATGATAGATAAGTAAGGATCGATTAGATACATCACAGGAACAACGCTAATGCGTTTTGTTTCGTTTAAAACTATTTCCAGCTTCTGCTGCGTCCGAAAATTTCGTTTCTCACATTAGAGTTACTGGAGTCCATCGAAACGTCAAATAACATGATAGATGAGTAAGAATCGATTAGATACAGCACAGGAACAACGCTCATCCGAGTTGTTTCGTTTAAAACTATTTCCAGCTCCTGCTGCGTCCAAAAACTTTGTATCTCACATCAGACTTACTGGAGTCCATCCAAACGTCAAATAACATGTTAGATAAGTAAGGATCGTTTAGATACATCACAGGCACAACGCTAATACGTGTTGTTTCGTTCAAAACTATTTCCAGCTTCTACTGCGTCCGAGAACTTTGTATCTCACATCAGAGTTACTGGAGTCCGTCCAAACGTCAAATAACATGATATATGAGTAAGGATCGATTAGTTACATCACAGGAACAACGCTAATATGTGTTGTTTCGTTTAAAACTATTTCCAGCTGCTGCTGCGTCCGAACATTTCGTATCTCACATCAGAGTTACTGGAGTCCATCCAAACGTCAAATAACATGATAGATGAGTAAGGATCGATTAGATACATCACAGGAACAACGCTAATACGTGTTGTTTCGTTTAAAACTATTTCCAGCTTCTGCTGCGTCCGAGAACTTTGTATCTCACATCAGAGTTACTGGAGTCCGTCCAAACGTCAAATAACATGATAGATGAGTAAGCATCGATTAGATACATTACAGGAACAACGCTAATACGTGTTGTTTCGTTTAAAACTATTTCTAGCTCCTGCTGCGTCCAAAAACTTTGTATCTCACATCAGACTTACTGGAGTCCATCCAAACGTCAAATAACATGTTAGATAAGTAAGGATCGTTTAGATACATCACAGGAACAACGCTAATACGTGTTGTTTCGTTTAAAACTATTTCCAGCTTCTGCTGCGTCCGATAACATTGTATCTCACATCAGAGTTACTGGAGTCCGTCCAAACGTCAAATAACATGATATATGAGTAAGGATCGATTAGTTACATCACAGGAACAACGCTAATATGTGTTGTTTCGTTTAAAACTATTTCCTGCTGCTGCTGCGTCCGAACATTTCGTATCTCACATCAGAGTTACTGGAGTCCATCCAAACGTCAAATAACATGATAGATGAGTAAGGATCGATTAAATACATCACAGGAACAACGCTAATACGTGTTGTTTCGTTTAAAACTATTTCCAGCTTCTGCTGCGTCCGATAACTTTGTATCTCACATCAGAGTTACTGGAGTCCGTCCAAACGTCAAATAACATGATAGATGAGTAAGGATCGATTAGATACATTACAGGAACAACGCTAATACGTGTTGTTTCGTTTAAAATTATTTCCAGCTTCTGCTGCGTCCGAAAACGTATCTCACATCAGACTTACTGGAGTCCATGCAAACGGCAAATAACATGTTAGATAAGTAAGGATCGTTTAGATACATCACAGGAACAACGCTAATACGTGTTGTTTCGTTCAAAACTATTTCCAGCTTCTATTGCGTCCGAGAACTTTTTATCTCTCATCAGAGGTACTGGAGTCCGTCCAAACGTCAAATAACATGATAGATGAGTAAGGATCGATTAGATACATCACAGGAACAACGCTAATACGTGTTGTTTCGTTTAAAACTATTTCCAGCTTCTGCTGCGTCCGAAAACGTCGCATCTCACATCAGAGTTACTGGAGTCCATCGAAACGTCAAATAACATGATAGATAAGTAAGGATCAATTAGATACAACACAGGAACAACGCTAATACGTGTTGTTTCGTTTAAAACTATTTCTAGCTCCTGCTGCGTCCAAAAACTTTGTATCTCACATCAGACTTACTGGAGTCCATCCAAACGTCAAATAACATGTTAGATAAGTAAGGATCGTTTAGATACATCACAGAAACAACGCTAATACGTGTTGTTTCGTTTAAAACTATTTCCAGCTCCTGCTGCGTCCAGAAACTTTGTATCTCACATCAGACTTACTGGAGTCCATCCAAACGTCAAATAACATGATAGATAAGTAAGGATCGTTTAGATACATCACAGGCACAACGCTAATACGTGTTGTTTCGTTCAAAACTATTTCCAGCTTCTACTGCGTCCGAGAACTTTGTATCTCTCATCAGAGTTACTGGAGTCCGTCCAAACGTCAAATAACATGATATATGAGTAAGGATCGATTAGTTATATCACAGGAACAACGCTAATATGTGTTGTTTCGTTTAAAACTATTTCCAGCTGCTGCTGCGTCCGAACATTTCGTATCTCACATCAGAGTTACTGGAGTCCATCCAAACGTCAAATAACATGATAGATGAGTAAGGATCGATTAGATACATCACAGGAACAACGCTAATACGTGTTGTTTCGTTTAAAACTATTTCCAGCTTCTGCTGCGTCCGATAACTTTGTATCTCACATCAGAGTTACTGGAGTCCGTCCAAACGTCAAATAACATGATAGATGAGTAAGGATCGATTAGATACATTACAGGAACAACGCTAATACGTGTTGTTTCGTTTAAAACTATTTCTAGCTCCTGCTGCGTCCAAAAACTTTGTATCTCACATCAGACTTACTGGAGTCCATCCAAACGTCAAATAACATGTTAGATAAGTAAGGATCGTTTAGATACATCACAGGAACAACGCTAATACGTGTTGTTTCGTTTAAAACTATTTCCAGCTTCAGCTGCGTCCGAGAACTTCGTATCTCACTTCAGAGTTACTGGAGTCCATCCAAACGACAAATAACATGATAGATGAGTAAGGATCGATTAGATACATCACAGGAACAACGCTAATGCGTGTTGTTTCGTTTAAAACTATTTCCAGCTTCTGCTGCGTCCGAAAACGTCGTATTTCACATCAGACTTACTGGAGTCCATCCAAACGTCAAATAACATGATAGATAAGTAAGGATCGATTAGATACATCACAGGAACAACGCTAATGCGTGTTGTTTCGTTTAAAACTATTTCCAGCTTCTGCTGCGTCCGATAACATTGTATCTCACATCAGAGATACTGGAGTCCGTCCAAACGTCAAATAACATGATAGATGAGTAAGGATCGATTAGATACATCACAGGAACAACGCTAATGCGTGTTGTTTCGTTTAAAACTATTTCCAGCTTCTGCTGCGTCCGAAAACGTCGTATCTCACATCAGACTTACTGGAGTCCATCCAAACGTCAAATAACATGACAGATAAGTAAGGATCGATTAGATACATCACAGGAACAACGCTAATGCGTGTTGTTTCGTTTAAAACTATTTCTAGCTTCTGCTGCGTCCGAAAACGTCGTATTTCACATCAGACTTACTGGAGTCCATGCAAACGGCAAATAAATTGTTAGATAAGTAAGGATCGTTTAGATACATCACAGGCACAACGCTAATACGTGTTGTTTCGTTCAAAACTATTTCCAGCTTCTACTGCGTCCGAGAACTTTGTATCTCTCACCAGAGGTACTGGAGTCCGTCCAAACGTCAAATAACATGATAGATGAGTAAGGATCGATTAGATACATCACAGGAACAACGCTAATACGTGTTGTTTCGTTTAAAACTATTTCCAGCTTCTGCTGCGTCCGATAACTTTGTATCTCACATCAGAGTTACTGGAGTCCGTCCAAACGTCAAATAACATGATAGATGAGTAAGGATCGATTAGATACATTACAGGAACAACGCTAATACGTGTTGTTTCGTTTAAAACTATTTCTAGCTCCTGCTGCGTCCAAAAACCTTGTATCTCACATCAGACTTACTGGAGTCCATCCAAACTTCAAATAACATGTTAGATAAGTAAGGATCGTTTAGATACATCACAGGAACAACGCTAATACGTGTTGTTTCGTTTAAAACTATTTCCAGCTTCTGCTGCGTCCGATAACATTGTATCTCACATCAGAGATACTGGAGTCCGTCCAAACGTCAAATAACATGATAGATGAGTAAGGATCGATTAGATACATCACAGGAACAACGCTAATGCGTGTTGTTTCGTTTAAAACTATTTCCAGCTTCTGCTGCGTCCGAAAACGTCGTATCTCACATCAGACTTACTGGAGTCCATCCAAACGTCAAATAACATGATAGATAAGTAAGGATCGATTAGATACATCACAGGAACAACGCTAATGCGTGTTGTTTCGTTTAAAATTATTTCCAGCTTCTGCTGCGTCCGAAAACGTATCTCACATCAGACTTACTGGAGTCCATGCAAACGGCAAATAACATGTTAGATAAGTAAGGATCGTTTAGATACATCACAGGAACAACGCTAATACGTGTTGTTTCGTTCAAAACTATTTCCAGCTTCTATTGCGTCCGAGAACTTTTTATCTCTCATCAGAGGTACTGGAGTCCGTCCAAACGTCAAATAACATGATAGATGAGTAAGGATCGATTAGATACATCACAGGAACAACGCTAATACGTGTTGTTTCGTTTAAAACTATTTCCAGCTTCTGCTGCGTCCGATAACTTTGTATCTCACATCAGAGTTACTGGAGTCCGTCCAAACGTCAAATAACATGATAGATGAGTAAGGATCGATTAGATACATTACAGGAACAACGCTAATACGTGTTGTTTCGTTTAAAACTATTTCTAGCTCCTGCTGCGTCCAAAAACTTTGTATCTCACATCAGACTTACTGGAGTCCATCCAAACGTCAAATAACATGTTAGATAAGTAAGGATCGTTTAGATACATCACAGGAACAACGCTAATACGTGTTGTTTCGTTTAAAACTATTTCCAGCTTCAGCTGCGTCCGAGAACTTCGTATCTCACTTCAGAGTTACTGGAGTCCATCCAAACGACAAATAACATGATAGATGAGTAAGGATCGATTAGATACATCACAGGAACAACGCTAATGCGTGTTGTTTCGTTTAAAACTATTTCCAGCTTCTGCTGCGTCCGAAAACGTCGTATTTCACATCAGACTTACTGGAGTCCATCCAAACGTCAAATAACATGATAGATAAGTAAGGATCGATTAGATACATCACAGGAACAACGCTAATGCGTGTTGTTTCGTTTAAAACTATTTCCAGCTTCTGCTGCGTCCGATAACATTGTATCTCACATCAGAGATACTGGAGTCCGTCCAAACGTCAAATAACATGATAGATGAGTAAGGATCGATTAGATACATCACAGGAACAACGCTAATGCGTGTTGTTTCGTTTAAAACTATTTCCAGCTTCTGCTGCGTCCGAAAACGTCGTATCTCACATCAGACTTACTGGAGTCCATCCAAACGTCAAATAACATGACAGATAAGTAAGGATCGATTAGATACATCACAGGAACAACGCTAATGCGTGTTGTTTCGTTTAAAACTATTTCTAGCTTCTGCTGCGTCCGAAAACGTCGTATTTCACATCAGACTTACTGGAGTCCATGCAAACTGCAAATAACATGTTAGATAAGTAAGGATCGTTTAGATACATCACAGGCACAACGCTAATACGTGTTGTTTCGTTCAAAACTATTTCCAGCTTCTACTGCGTCCGAGAACTTTGTATCTCTCACCAGAGGTACTGGAGTCCGTCCAAACGTCAAATAACATGATAGATGAGTAAGGATCGATTAGATACATCACAGGAACAACGCTAATACGTGTTGTTTCGTTTAAAACTATTTCCAGCTTCTGCTGCGTCCGATAACTTTGTATCTCACATCAGAGTTACTGGAGTCCGTCCAAACGTCAAATAACATGATAGATGAGTAAGGATCGATTAGATACATTACAGGAACAACGCTAATACGTGTTGTTTCGTTTAAAACTATTTCTAGCTCCTGCTGCGTCCAAAAACCTTGTATCTCACATCAGACTTACTGGAGTCCATCCAAACGTCAAATAACATGTTAGATAAGTAAGGATCGTTTAGATACATCACAGGAACAACGCTAATACGTGTTGTTTCGTTTAAAACTATTTCCAGCTTCTGCTGCGTCCGATAACATTGTATCTCACATCAGAGATACTGGAGTCCGTCCAAACGTCAAATAACATGATAGATGAGTAAGGATCGATTAGATACATCACAGGAACAACGCTAATGCGTGTTGTTTCGTTTAAAACTATTTCCAGCTTCTGCTGCGTCCGAAAACGTCGTATCTCACATCAGACTTACTGGAGTCCATCCAAACGTCAAATAACATGATAGATAAGTAAGGATCGATTAGATACATCACAGGAACAACGCTAATGCGTGTTGTTTCGTTTAAAATTATTTCCAGCTTCTGCTGCGTCCGAAAACGTATCTCACATCAGACTTACTGGAGTCCATGCAAACGGCAAATAACATGTTAGATAAGTAAGGATCGTTTAGATACATCACAGGAACAACGCTAATACGTGTTGTTTCGTTCAAAACTATTTCCAGCTTCTATTGCGTCCGAGAACTTTTTATCTCTCATCAGAGGTACTGGAGTCCGTCCAAACGTCAAATAACATGATAGATGAGTAAGGATCGATTAGATACATCACAGGAACAACGCTAATACGTGTTGTTTCGTTTAAAACTATTTCCAGCTTCTGCTGCGTCCGAAAACGTCGCATCTCACATCAGAGTTACTGGAGTCCATCGAAACGTCAAATAACATGATAGATAAGTAAGGATCAATTAGATACAGCACAGGAACAACGCTAATACGTGTTGTTTCGTTTAAAACTATTTCTAGCTCCTGCTGCGTCCAAAAACTTTGTATCTCACATCAGACTTACTGGAGTCCATCCAAACGTCAAATAACATGTTAGATAAGTAAGGATCGTTTAGATACATCACAGAAACAACGCTAATACGTGTTGTTTCGTTTAAAACTATTTCCAGCTCCTGCTGCGTCCAGAAACTTTGTATCTCACATCAGACTTACTGGAGTCCATCCAAACGTCAAATAACATGATAGATAAGTAAGGATCGATTAGATACATCACAGGAACAACGCTAATGCGTGTTGTTTCGTTTAAAACTATTTCTAGCTTCAGCTGCGTCCGAGAACTTCGTAACTCACATCACAGTTACTGGAGTCCATCGAAACGCCAAATAACATGACAGATGAGTAAGGATCGATTAGATACATCACAGGAACAACGCTAATGCGTGTTGTTTCGTTTAAAACTATTTCCAGCTTCTGCTGCGTCCGAAAATTTCGTATCTCACATCATAGTTACTGGAGTCCATCGAAACGTCAAATAACATGATAGATAAGTAAGGATCGATTAGATACATCACAGGAACAACGCTAATGCGTGTTGTTTCGTTTAAAACTATTTCCAGCTTCTGCTGCGTCCGAAAATTTCGTTTCTCACATTAGAGTTACTGGAGTCCATCGAAACGTCAAATAACATGATAGATGAGTAAGAATCGATTAGATACAGCACAGGAACAACGCTCATCCGTGTTGTTTCGTTTAAACCTATTTCCAGTTCCTGCTGCGTCCAAAAACTTTGTATCTCACATCAGACTTACTGGAGTCCATCCAAACGTCAAATAACATATTAGATAAGTAAGGATCGTTTAGATACATCACAGGCACAACGCTAATACGTGTTGTTTCGTTCAAAACTATTTCCAGCTTCTACTGCGTCCGAGAACTTTGTATCTCTCATCAGAGTTACTGGAGTCCGTCCAAACGTCAAATAACATGATACATGAGTAAGTATCGATTAGTTACATCACAGGAACAACGCTAATATGTGTTGTTTCGTTTAAAACTATTTCCAGCTGCTGCTGCGTCCGAACATTTCGTATCTCACATCAGAGTTACTGGAGTCCATCCAAACGTCAAATAACATGATAGATGAGTAAGGATCGATTAGATACATCACAGGAACAACGCTAATACGTGTTGTTTCGTTTAAAAGTATTTCCAGCTTCTGCTGCGTCCGATAACTTTGTATCTCACATCAGAGTTACTGGAGTCCGTCCAAACGTCAAATAACATGATAGATGAGTAAGGATCGATTAGATACATTACAGGAACAACGCTAATACGTGTTGTTTCGTTTAAAACTATTTCCAGCTTCTGCTGCGTCCGAAAACGTCGCATCTCACATCAGACTTACTGGAGTCCATCCAAACGTCAAATAACATGATAGATAAGTAAGGATCGATTAGATACATCACAGGAACAACGCTAATGCGTGTTGTTTCGTTTAAAACTATTTCCAGCTTCTGCTGCGTCCGAAAATTTCGTTTCTCACATTAGAGTTACTGGAGTCCATCGAAACGTCAAATAACATGATAGATGAGTAAGAATCGATTAGATACAGCACAGGAACAACGCTCATCCGTGTTGTTTCGTTTAAAACTATTTCCAGCTCCTGCTGCGTCCAAAAACTTTGTATCTCACATCAGACTTACTGGAGTCCATCCAAACGTCAAATAACATGTTAGATAAGTAAGGATCGTTTAGATACATCACAGGCACAACGCTAATACGTGTTGTTTCGTTCAAAACTATTTCCAGCTTCTACTGCGTCCGAGAACTTTGTATCTCTCATCAGAGTTACTGGAGTCCGTCCAAACGTCAAATAACATGATACATGAGTAAGTATCGATTAGTTACATCACAGGAACAACGCTAATATGTGTTGTTTCGTTTAAAACTATTTCCAGCTGCTGCTGCGTCCGAACATTTCGTATCTCACATCAGAGTTACTGGAGTCCATCCAAACGTCAAATAACATGAT
Organism: Prosopocoilus inquinatus; assembly: GCA_036172665.1. Lineage (NCBI taxonomy): Eukaryota > Metazoa > Arthropoda > Insecta > Coleoptera > Lucanidae > Prosopocoilus > Prosopocoilus inquinatus. The sequence goes on along the minus strand of CM069872.1, from coordinate 25,703,928 downwards.
AGATGAGTAAGGATCGATTAGATACATCACAGGAACAACGCTAATACGTGTTGTTTCGTTTAAAAGTATTTCCAGCTTCTGCTGCGTCCGATAACTTTGTATCTCACATCAGAGTTACTGGAGTCCGTCCAAACGTCAAATAACATGATAGATGAGTAAGGATCGATTAGATACATTACAGGAACAACGCTAATACGTGTTGTTTCGTTTAAAACTATTTCCAGCTTCTGCTGCGTCCGAAAACGTCGCATCTCACATCAGACTTACTGGAGTCCATCCAAACGTCAAATAACATGATAGATAAGTAAGGATCGATTAGATACATCACAGGAACAACGCTAATGCGTGTTGTTTCGTTTAGAACTATTTCCAGCATCTGCTGCGTCCGATAACATTGTATCTCACATCAGAGTTACTGGAGTCCGTTGAAACGTCAAATAACATGATAGATGAGTAAGGATCGATTAGATACATCACAGGAACAACGCTAATGCGTGTTGTTTCGTTTAAAACTATTTCCAGCTTCTGCTGCGTCCGAAAACGTCGTATCTCACATCAGACTTACTGGAGTCCATCCAAACGTCAAATAACATGATAGATAAGTAAGGATCGATTAGATACATCACAGGAACAACGCTAATGCGTGTTGTTTCGTTTAAAACTATTTCCAGCTTCTGCTGCGTCCGATAACATTGTATCTCACATCAGAGATACTGGAGTCCGTCCAAACGTCAAATAACATGATAGATGAGTAAGGATCGATTAGATACATCACAGGAACAACGCTAATGCGTGTTGTTTCGTTTAAAACTATTTCCAGCTTCTGCTGCGTCCGAAAACGTCGTATCTCACATCAGACTTACTGGAGTCCATCCAAATGTCAAATAACATGATAGATAAGTAAGGATCGATTAGATACATCACAGGAACAACGCTAATACGTGTTGTTTCGTTTAAAACTATTTCCAGCTTCTGCTGCGTCCGAAAACGTCGCATCTCACATCAGAGTTACTGGAGTCCATCGAAACGTCAAATAACATGATAGATAAGTAAGGATCAATTAGATACAGCACAGGAACAACGCTAATACGTGTTGTTTCGTTTAAAACTATTTCTAGCTCCTGCTGCGTCCAAAAACATTGTATCTCACATCAGACTTACTGGAGTCCATCCAAACGTCAAATAACATGTTAGATAAGTAAGGATCGTTTAGATACATCACAGGAACAACGCTAATACGTGTTGTTTCGTTTAAAACTATTTCCAGCTCCTGCTGCGTCCAAAAACTTTGTATCTCACATCAGACTTACTGGAGTCCATCCAAACGTCAAATAACATGATAGATAAGTAAGGATCGATTAGATACATTACAGGAACAACGCTAATACGTGTTGTTTCGTTTAAAACTATTTCTAGCTCCTGCTGCGTCCAAAAGCTTTGTATCTCACATCAGACTTACTGGAGTCCATCCAAACGTCAAATAACATGTTAGATAAGTAAGGATCGTTTAGATACATCACAGGAACAACGCTAATACGTGTTGTTTCGTTTAAAACTATTTCCAGCTTCTGCTGCGTCCGATAACATTGTATCTCACATCAGAGTTACTGGAGTCCGTCCAAACGTCAAATAACATGATAGATGAGTAAGGATCGATTAGATACATCACAGGAACAACGCTAATGCGTGTTGTTTCGTTTAAAACTATTTCCAGCTTCTGCTGCGTCCGAAAACGTCGTATCTCACATCAGACTTACTGGAGTCCATCCAAACGTCAAATAACATGATAGATAAGAAAGGATCGATTAGATACATCACAGGAACAACGCTAATGCGTGTTGTTTCGTTTAAACCTATTTCCAGCTTCTGCTGCGTCCGATAACATTGTATCTCACATCAGAGATACTGGAGTCCGTCCAAACGTCAAATAACATGATAGATGAGTAAGGATCGATTAGATACATCACAGGAACAACGCTAATGCGTGTTGTTTCGTTTAAAACTATTTCCAGCTTCTGCTGCGTCCGAAAACGTCGTATCTCACATCAGACTTACTGGAGTCCATCCAAACGTCAAATAACATGACAGATAAGTAAGGATCGATTAGATACATCACAGGAACAACGCTAATGCGTGTTGTTTCGTTTAGAACTATTTCCAGCTTCTGCTGCGTCCGATAACATTGTATCTCACATCAGAGTTACTGGAGTCCGTTGAAACGTCAAATAACATGATAGATGAGTAATTATCGATTAGATACATCACAGGAACAACGCTAATGCGTGTTGTTTCGTTTAAAACTATTTCCAGCTTCTGCTGCGTCCGAAAACGTATCTCACATCAGACTTACTGGAGTCCATGCAAACGGCAAATAACATGTTAGATAAGTAAGGATCGTTTAGATACATCACAGGAACAACGCTAATACGTGTTGTTTCGTTCAAAACTATTTCCAGCTTCTACTGCGTCCGAGAACTTTTTATCTCTCATCAGAGGTACTGGAGTCCGTCCAAACGTCAAATAACATGATAGATGAGTAAGGATCGATTAGATACATCACAGGAACAACGCTAATACGTGTTGTTTCGTTTAAAACTATTTCCAGCTTCTGCTGCGTCCGAAAACGTCGGATCTCACATCAGAGTTACTGGAGTCCATCGAAACGTCAAATAACATGATAGATAAGTAAGGATCAATTAGATACAGCACAGGAACAACGCTAATACGTGTTGTTTCGTTTAAAACTATTTCTAGCTCCTGCTGCGTCCAAAAACTTTGTATCTCACATCAGACTTATTGGAGTCCATCCAAACGTCAAATAACATGTTAGATAAGTAAGGATCGTTTAGATACATCAGAGGAACAACGCTAATACGTGTTGTTTCGTTTAAAACTATTTCCAGCTCCTGCTGCGTCCAGAAACTTTGTATCTCACATCAGACTTACTGGAGTCCATCCAAACGTCAAATAACATGATAGATAAGTAAGGATCGATTAGATACATCACAGGAACAACGCTAATGCGTGTTGTTTCGTTTAAAACTATTTCTAGCTTCAGCTGCGTCCGAGAACTTCGTAACTCACATCACAGTTACTGGAGTCCATCGAAACGCCAAATAACATGACAGATGAGTAAGGATCGATTAGATACATCACAGGAACAACGCTAATGCGTGTTGTTTCGTTTAAAACTATTTCCAGCTTCTGCTGCGTCCGATAACATTGTATCTCACATCAGAGTTACTGGAGTCCGTTGAAACGTCAAATAACATGATAGATGAGTAAGGATCGATTAGATACATCACAGGAACAACGCTAATGCGTGTTGTTTCGCTTAAAACTATTTCCAGCTTCTGCTGCGTCCGAAAACGTCGTATCTCACATCAGACTTACTGGAGTCCATCCAAACGTCAAATAACATGATAGATAAGTAAGGATCGATTAGATACATCACAGGAACAACGCTAATGCGTGTTGTTTCGTTTAAAACTATTTCCAGCTTCTGCTGCGTCCGAAAATTTCGTTTCTCACCTTAGAGTTACTGGAGTCCATCGAAACGTCAAATAACATGATAGATGAGTAAGAATCGATTAGATACAGCACAGGAACAACGCTCATCCGTGTTGTTTCGTTTAAAACTATTTCCAGCTCCTGCTGCGTCCAAAAACTTTGTATCTCACATCAGACTTACTGGAGTCCATCCAAACGTCAAATAACATGTTAGATAAGTAAGGATCGTTTAGATACATCACAGGCACAACGCTAATACGTGTTGTTTCGTTCAAAACTATTTCCAGCTTCTACTGCGTCCGAGAACTTTGTATCTCTCATCAGAGTTACTGGAGTCCGTCCAAACGTCAAATAACATGATACATGAGTAAGTATCGATTAGTTACATCACAGGAACAACGCTAATATGTGTTGTTTCGTTTAAAACTATTTCCAGCTGCTGCTGCGTCCGAACATTTCGTATCTCACATCAGAGTTACTGGAGTCCATCCAAACGTCAAATAACATGATAGATGAGTAAGGATCGATTAGATACATCACAGGAACAACGCTAATACGTGTTGTTTCGTTTAAAAGTATTTCCAGCTTCTGCTGCGTCCGATAACTTTGTATCTCACATCAGAGTTACTGGAGTCCGTCCAAACGTCAAATAACATGATAGATGAGTAAGGATCGATTAGATACATTACAGGAACAACGCTAATACGTGTTGTTTCGTTTAAAACTATTTCCAGCTTCTGCTGCGTCCGAAAACGTCGCATCTCACATCAGACTTACTGGAGTCCATCCAAACGTCAAATAACATGATAGATAAGTAAGGATCGATTAGATACATCACAGGAACAACGCTAATGCGTGTTGTTTCGTTTAGAACTATTTCCAGCTTCTGCTGCGTCCGATAACATTGTATCTCACATCAGAGTTACTGGAGTCCGTTGAAACGTCAAATAACATGATAGATGAGTAAGGATCGATTAGATACATCACAGGAACAACGCTAATGCGTGTTGTTTCGTTTAAAACTATTTCCAGCTTCTGCTGCGTCCGAAAACGTCGTATCTCACATCAGACTTACTGGAGTCCATCCAAACGTCAAATAACACGATAGATAAGTAAGGATCGATTAGATACATCACAGGAACAACGCTAATGCGTGTTGTTTCGTTTAAAACTATTTCCAGCTTCTGCTGCGACCGATAACATTGTATCTCACATCAGAGATACTGGAGTCCGTCCAAACGTCAAATAACATGATAGATGAGTAAGGATCGATTAGATACATCACAGGAACAACGCTAATGCGTGTTGTTTCGTTTAAAACTATTTCCAGCTTCTGCTGCGTCCGAAAACGTCGTATCTCACATCAGACTTACTGGAGTCCATCCAAACGTCAAATAACATGATAGATAAGTAAGGATCGATTAGATACATCACAGGAACAACGCTAATGCGTGTTGTTTCGTTTAAAACTATTTCCAGCTTCTGCTGGGTCCGAAAACGTCGTATCTCACATCAGACTTACTGGAGTCCATGCAAACGGCAAATAACATGTTAGATAAGTAAGGATCGTTTAGATACATCACAGGAACAACGCTAATACGTGTTGTTTCGTTCAAAACTATTTCCAGCTTCTACTGCGTCCGAGAACTTTGTATCTCTCATCAGAGGTACTGGAGTCCGTCCAAACGTCAAATAACATGATAGATGAGTAAGGATCGATTAGATACATCACAGGAACAACGCTAATACGTGTTGTTTCGTTTGAAACTATTTCCAGCTTCTGCTGCGTCCGAAAACGTCGCATCTCACATCAGAGTTACTGGAGTCCATCGAAACGTCAAATAACATGATAGATAAGTAAGGATCAATTAGATACAGCACAGGAACAACGCTAATACGTGTTGTTTCGTTTAAAACTATTTCTAGCTCCTGCTGCGTCCAAAAACTTTGTATCTCACATCAGACTTACTGGAGTCCGTCCAAACGTCAAATAACATGATAGATGAGTAAGGATCGATTAGATACATTACAGGAACAACGCTAATATGTGTTGTTTCGTTTAAAACTATTTCCAGCTGCTGCTGCGTCCGAAAACGTCGTATCTCACATCAGAATTACTGGAGTCCATCGAAACGCCAAATAACATGATAGATGAGTAAGGATCGATTAGATACATCACAGGAACAACGCTAATGCGTGTTGTTTCGTTTAAAACTATTTCCAGCTTCTGCTGCGTCCGAGAACTTCGTATCTCACGTCAGGGTTACTGGAGTCCATCCAAACGTCAAATAACATGACAGATGAGTAAGGATCGGTTAGATACATCACAGGAACAACGCTAATGCGTGTTGTTTCGTTTAAAACTATTTCCAGCTTCTGCTGCGTCCGAAAATTTCGTATCTCACATCATAGTTACTGGAGTCCATCGAAACGTCAAATAACATGATAGATAAGTAAGGATCGATTAGATACATCACAGGAACAACGCTAATGCGTTTTGTTTCGTTTAAAACTATTTCCAGCTTCTGCTGCGTCCGAAAATTTCGTTTCTCACATTAGAGTTACTGGAGTCCATCGAAACGTCAAATAACATGATAGATGAGTAAGAATCGATTAGATACAGCACAGGAACAACGCTCATCCGAGTTGTTTCGTTTAAAACTATTTCCAGCTCCTGCTGCGTCCAAAAACTTTGTATCTCACATCAGACTTACTGGAGTCCATCCAAACGTCAAATAACATGTTAGATAAGTAAGGATCGTTTAGATACATCACAGGCACAACGCTAATACGTGTTGTTTCGTTCAAAACTATTTCCAGCTTCTACTGCGTCCGAGAACTTTGTATCTCACATCAGAGTTACTGGAGTCCGTCCAAACGTCAAATAACATGATATATGAGTAAGGATCGATTAGTTACATCACAGGAACAACGCTAATATGTGTTGTTTCGTTTAAAACTATTTCCAGCTGCTGCTGCGTCCGAACATTTCGTATCTCACATCAGAGTTACTGGAGTCCATCCAAACGTCAAATAACATGATAGATGAGTAAGGATCGATTAGATACATCACAGGAACAACGCTAATACGTGTTGTTTCGTTTAAAACTATTTCCAGCTTCTGCTGCGTCCGAGAACTTTGTATCTCACATCAGAGTTACTGGAGTCCGTCCAAACGTCAAATAACATGATAGATGAGTAAGCATCGATTAGATACATTACAGGAACAACGCTAATACGTGTTGTTTCGTTTAAAACTATTTCTAGCTCCTGCTGCGTCCAAAAACTTTGTATCTCACATCAGACTTACTGGAGTCCATCCAAACGTCAAATAACATGTTAGATAAGTAAGGATCGTTTAGATACATCACAGGAACAACGCTAATACGTGTTGTTTCGTTTAAAACTATTTCCAGCTTCTGCTGCGTCCGATAACATTGTATCTCACATCAGAGTTACTGGAGTCCGTCCAAACGTCAAATAACATGATAGATGAGTAAGGATCGATTAGATACATCACAGGAACAACGCTCATCCGTGTTGTTTCGTTTAAAACTATTTCCAGCTCCTGCTGCGTCCAAAAACTTTGTATCTCACATCAGACTTACTGGAGTCCATCCAAACGTCAAATAACATGTTAGATAAGTAAGGATCGTTTAGATACATCACAGGCACAACGCTAATACGTGTTGTTTCGTTCAAAACTATTTCCAGCTTCTACTGCGTCCGAGAACTTTGTATCTCTCATCAGAGTTACTGGAGTCCGTCCAAACGTCAAATAACATGATAGATGAGTAAGGATCGATTAGATACATTACAGGAACAACGCTAATACGTGTTGTTTCGTTTAAAACTATTTCCAGCTTCTGCTGCGTCCGAAAACGTCGCATCTCACATCAGACTTACTGGAGTCCATCCAAACGTCAAATAACATGATAGATAAGTAAGGATCGATTAGATACATCACAGGAACAACGCTAATGCGTGTTGTTTCGTTTAGAACTATTTCCAGCTTCTGCTGCGTCCGATAACATTGTATCTCACATCAGAGTTACTGGAGTCCGTTGAAACGTCAAATAACATGATAGATGAGTAAGGATCGATTAGATACATCACAGGAACAACGCTAATGCGTGTTGTTTCGTTTAAAACTATTTCCAGCTTCTGCTGCGTCCGAAAACGTCGTATCTCACATCAGACTTACTGGAGTCCATCCAAACGTCAAATAACATGATAGATAAGTAAGGATCGATTAGATACATCACAGGAACAACGCTAATGCGTGTTGTTTCGTTTAAAACTATTTCCAGCTTCTGCTGCGACCGATAACATTGTATCTCACATCAGAGATACTGGAGTCCGTCCAAACGTCAAATAACATGATAGATGAGTAAGGATCGATTAGATACATCACAGGAACAACGCTAATGCGTGTTGTTTCGTTTAAAACTATTTCCAGCTTCTGCTGCGTCCGAAAACGTCGTATCTCACATCAGACTTACTGGAGTCCATCCAAACGTCAAATAACATGATAGATAAGTAAGGATCGATTAGATACATCACAGGAACAACGCTAATGCGTGTTGTTTCGTTTAAAACTATTTCCAGCTTCTGCTGCGTCCGAAAACGTCGTATCTCACATCAGACTTACTGGAGTCCATGCAAACGGCAAATAACATGTTAGATAAGTAAGGATCGTTTAGATACATCACAGGAACAACGCTAATACGTGTTGTTTCGTTCAAAACTATTTCCAGCTTCTACTGCGTCCGAGAACTTTGTATCTCTCATCAGAGGTACTGGAGTCCGTCCAAACGTCAAATAACATGATAGATGAGTAAGGATCGATTAGATACATCACAGGAACAACGCTAATACGTGTTGTTTCGTTTGAAACTATTTCCAGCTTCTGCTGCGTCCGAAAACGTCGCATCTCACATCAGAGTTACTGGAGTCCATCGAAACGTCAAATAACATGATAGATAAGTAAGGATCAATTAGATACAGCACAGGAACAACGCTAATACGTGTTGTTTCGTTTAAAACTATTTCTAGCTCCTGCTGCGTCCAAAAACTTTGTATCTCACATCAGACTTACTGGAGTCCGTCCAAACGTCAAATAACATGATAGATGAGTAAGGATCGATTAGATACATTACAGGAACAACGCTAATATGTGTTGTTTCGTTTAAAACTATTTCCAGCTGCTGCTGCGTCCGAAAACGTCGTATCTCACATCAGAATTACTGGAGTCCATCGAAACGCCAAATAACATGATAGATGAGTAAGGATCGATTAGATACATCACAGGAACAACGCTAATGCGTGTTGTTTCGTTTAAAACTATTTCCAGCTTCTGCTGCGTCCGAGAACTTCGTATCTCACGTCAGGGTTACTGGAGTCCATCCAAACGTCAAATAACATGACAGATGAGTAAGGATCGGTTAGATACATCACAGGAACAACGCTAATGCGTGTTGTTTCGTTTAAAACTATTTCCAGCTTCTGCTGCGTCCGAAAATTTCGTATCTCACATCATAGTTACTGGAGTCCATCGAAACGTCAAATAACATGATAGATAAGTAAGGATCGATTAGATACATCACAGGAACAACGCTAATGCGTTTTGTTTCGTTTAAAACTATTTCCAGCTTCTGCTGCGTCCGAAAATTTCGTTTCTCACATTAGAGTTACTGGAGTCCATCGAAACGTCAAATAACATGATAGATGAGTAAGAATCGATTAGATACAGCACAGGAACAACGCTCATCCGAGTTGTTTCGTTTAAAACTATTTCCAGCTCCTGCTGCGTCCAAAAACTTTGTATCTCACATCAGACTTACTGGAGTCCATCCAAACGTCAAATAACATGTTAGATAAGTAAGGATCGTTTAGATACATCACAGGCACAACGCTAATACGTGTTGTTTCGTTCAAAACTATTTCCAGCTTCTACTGCGTCCGAGAACTTTGTATCTCACATCAGAGTTACGGGAGTCCGTCCAAACGTCAAATAACATGATATATGAGTAAGGATCGATTAGTTACATCACAGGAACAACGCTAATATGTGTTGTTTCGTTTAAAACTATTTCCAGCTGCTGCTGCGTCCGAACATTTCGTATCTCACATCAGAGTTACTGGAGTCCATCCAAACGTCAAATAACATGATAGATGAGTAAGGATCGATTAGATACATCACAGGAACAACGCTAATACGTGTTGTTTCGTTTAAAACTATTTCCAGCTTCTGCTGCGTCCGAGAACTTTGTATCTCACATCAGAGTTACTGGAGTCCGTCCAAACGTCAAATAACATGATAGATGAGTAAGCATCGATTAGATACATTACAGGAACAACGCTAATACGTGTTGTTTCGTTTAAAACTATTTCTAGCTCCTGCTGCGTCCAAAAACTTTGTATCTCACATCAGACTTACTGGAGTCCATCCAAACGTCAAATAACATGTTAGATAAGTAAGGATCGTTTAGATACATCACAGGAAAAACGCTAATACGTGTTGTTTCGTTTAAAACTATTTCCAGCTTCTGCTGCGTCCGATAACATTGTATCTCACATCAGAGTTACTGGAGTCCGTCCAAACGTCAAATAACATGATAGATGAGTAAGGATCGATTAGATACATCACAGGAACAACGCTCATCCGTGTTGTTTCGTTTAAAACTATTTCCAGCTCCTGCTGCGTCCAAAAACTTTGTATCTCACATCAGACTTACTGGAGTCCATCCAAACGTCAAATAACATGTTAGATAAGTAAGGATCGTTTAGATACATCACAGGCACAACGCTAATACGTGTTGTTTCGTTCAAAACTATTTCCAGCTTCTACTGCGTCCGAGAACTTTGTATCTCTCATCAGAGTTACTGGAGTCCGTCCAAACGTCAAATAACATGATATATGAGTAAGGATCGATTAGTTACATCACAGGAACAACGCTAATATGTGTTGTTTCGTTTAAAACTATTTCCAGCTGCTGCTGCGTCCGAACATTTCGTATCTCACGTCAGGGTTACTGGAGTCCATCCAAACGTCAAATAACATGACAGATGAGTAAGGATCGGTTAGATACATCACAGGAACAACGCTAATGCGTGTTGTTTCGTTTAAAACTATTTCCAGCTTCTGCTGCGTCCGAAAATTTCGTATCTCACATCATAGTTACTGGAGTCCATCGAAACGTCAAATAACATGATAGATAAGTAAGGATCGATTAGATACATCACAGGAACAACGCTAATGCGTTTTGTTTCGTTTAAAACTATTTCCAGCTTCTGCTGCGTCCGATAACATTGTATCTCACATCAGAGATACTGGAGTCCGTCCAAACGTCAAATAACATGATAGATGAGTAAGGATCGATTAGATACATCACAGGAACAACGCTAATGCGTGTTGTTTCGTTTAAAACTATTTCCAGCTTCTGCTGCGTCCGAAAACGTCGTATCTCACATCAGACTTACTGGAGTCCATCCAAACGTCAAATAACATGATAGATGAGTAAGGATCGATTAGATACATCACAGGAACAACGCTAATGCGTGTTGTTTCGTTTAAAACTATTTCCAGCTTCTGCTGCGTCCGAAAACGTCGTATCTCACATCAGACTTACTGGAGTCCATCCAAACGTCAAATAACATGATAGATAAGTAAGGATCGATTAGATACATCACAGGAACAACGCTAATGCGTGTTGTTTCGTTTAAAACTATTTCCAGCTTCTGCTGCGTCCGAAAACGTCGTATCTCACATCAGACTTACTGGAGTCCATGCAAACGGCAAATAACATGTTAGATAAGTAAGGATCGTTTAGATACATCACAGGAACAACGCTAATACGTGTTGTTTCGTTCAAAACTATTTCCAGCTTCTACTGCGTCCGAGAACTTTGTATCTCTCATCAGAGGTACTGGAGTCCGTCCAAACGTCAAATAACATGATAGATGAGTAAGGATCGATTAGATACATCACAGGAACAACGCTAATACGTGTTGTTTCGTTTAAAACTATTTCCAGCTTCTGCTGCGTCCGAAAACGTCGCATCTCACATCAGAGTTACTGGAGTCCATCGAAACGTCAAATAACATGATAGATAAGTAAGGATCAATTAGATACAGCACAGGAACAACGCTAATACGTGTTGTTTCGTTTAAAACTATTTCTAGCTCCTGCTGCGTCCAAAAACTTTGTATCTCACATCAGACTTACTGGAGTCCGTCCAAACGTCAAATAACATGATAGATGAGTAAGGATCGATTAGATACATTACAGGAACAACGCTAATATGTGTTGTTTCGTTTAAAACTATTTCCAGCTGCTGCTGCGTCCGAAAACGTCGTATCTCACATCAGAATTACTGGAGTCCATCGAAACGCCAAATAACATGATAGATGAGTAAGGATCGATTAGATACATCACAGGAACAACGCTAATGCGTGTTGTTTCGTTTAAAACTATTTCCAGCTTCTGCTGCGTCCGAAAATTTCGTATCTCACATCATAGTTACTGGAGTCCATCGAAACGTCAAATAACATGATAGATAAGTAAGGATCGATTAGATACATCACAGGAACAACGCTAATGCGTTTTGTTTCGTTTAAAACTATTTCCAGCTTCTGCTGCGTCCGAAAATTTCGTTTCTCACATTAGAGTTACTGGAGTCCATCGAAACGTCAAATAACATGATAGATGAGTAAGAATCGATTAGATACAGCACAGGAACAACGCTCATCCGTGTTGTTTCGTTTAAAACTATTTCCAGCTCCTGCTGCGTCCAAAAACATTGTATCTCACATCAGACTTACTGGAGTCCATCCAAACGTCAAATAACATGTTAGATAAGTAAGGATCGTTTAGATACATCACAGGCACAACGCTAATACGTGTTGTTTCGTTCAAAACTATTTCCAGCTTCTACTGCGTCCGAGAACTTTGTATCTCACATCAGAGTTACTGGAGTCCGTCCAAACGTCAAATAACATGATATATGAGTAAGGATCGATTAGTTACATCACAGGAACAACGCTAATATGTGTTGTTTCGTTTAAAACTATTTCCAGCTTCTGCTGCGTCCGAAAATATCGTATCTCACATCATAGTTACTGGAGTCCATCGAAACGTCAAATAACATGATAGATAAGTAAGGATCGATTAGATACATCACAGGAACAACGCTAATGCGTTTTGTTTCGTTTAAAACTATTTCCAGCTTCTGCTGCGTCCGAAAATTTCGTTTCTCACATTAGAGTTACTGGAGTCCATCGAAACGTCAAATAACATGATAGATGAGTAAGAATCGATTAGATACAGCACAGGAACAACGCTCATCCGTGTTGTTTCGTTTAAAACTATTTCCAGCTCCTGCTGCGTCCAAAAACATTGTATCTCACATCAGACTTACTGGAGTCCATCCAAACGTCAAATAACATGTTAGATAAGTAAGGATCGTTTAGATACATCACAGGCACAACGCTAATACGTGTTGTTTCGTTCAAAACTATTTCCAGCTTCTACTGCGTCCGAGAACTTTGTATCTCACATCAGAGTTACTGGAGTCCGTCCAAACGTCAAATAACATGATATATGAGTAAGGATCGATTAGTTACATCACAGGAACAACGCTAATATGTGTTGTTTCGTTTAAAACTATTTCCAGCTGCTGCTGCGTCCGAACATTTCGTATCTCACATCAGAGTTACTGGAGTCCATCCAAACGTCAAATAACATGATAGATGAGTAAGGATCGATTAGATACATCACAGGAACAACGCTAATACGTGTTGTTTCGTTTAAAACTATTTCCAGCTTCTGCTGCGTCCGAGAACTTTGTATCTCACATCAGAGTTACTGGAGTCCGTCCAAACGTCAAATAACATGATAGATGAGTAAGGATCGATTAGATACATTACAGGAACAACGCTAATACGTGTTGTTTCGTTTAAAACTATTTCTAGCTCCTGCTGCGTCCAAAAACTTTGTATCTCACATCAGACTTACTGGAGTCCATCCAAACGTCAAATAACATGTTAGATAAGTAAGGATCGTTTAGATACATCACAGGAACAACGCTAATACGTGTTGTTTCGTTTAAAACTATTTCCAGCTTCTGCTGCGTCCGATAACATTGTATCTCACATCAGAGTTACTGGAGTCCGTCCAAACGTCAAATAACATGATAGATGAGTAAGGATCGATTAGATACATCACAGGAACAACGCTCATCCGTGTTGTTTCGTTTAAAACTATTTCCAGCTCCTGCTGCGTCCAAAAACTTTGTATCTCACATCAGACTTACTGGAGTCCATCCAAACGTCAAATAACATGTTAGATAAGTAAGGATCGTTTAGATACATCACAGGCACAACGCTAATACGTGTTGTTTCGTTCAAAACTATTTCCAGCTTCTACTGCGTCCGAGAACTTTGTATCTCTCATCAGAGTTACTGGAGTCCGTCGAAACGTCAAATAACATGATATATGAGTAAGGATCGATTAGTTACATCACAGGAACAACGCTAATATGTGTTGTTTCGTTTAAAACTATTTCCAGCTGCTGCTGCGTCCGAACATTTCGTATCTCACATCAGAGTTACTGGAGTCCATCCAAACGTCAAATAACATGATAGATGAGTAAGGATCGATTAGATACATCACAGGAACAACGCTAATACGTGTTGTTTCGTTTAAAACTATTTCCAGCTTCTGCTGCGTCCGATAACTTTGTATCTCACATCAGAGTTACTGGAGTCCGTCCAAACGTCAAATAACATTATAGATAAGTAAGGATCGATTAGATACATCACAGGAACAACGCTAATGCGTGTTGTTTCGTTTAAAACTATTTCTAGCTTCAGCTGCGTCCGAGAACTTCGTAACTCACATCACAGTTACTGGAGTCCATCGAAACGCCAAATAACATGACAGATGAGTAAGGATCGATTAGATACATCACAGGAACAACGCTAATGCGTGTTGTTTCGTTTAAAACTATTTCCAGCTTCTGCTGCGTCCGAAAATTTCGTATCTCACATCATAGTTACTGGAGTCCATCGAAACGTCAAATAACATGATAGATAAGTAAGGATCGATTAGATACATCACAGGAACAACGCTAATGCGTGTTGTTTCGTTTAAAACTATTTCCAGCTTCTGCTGCGTCCGAAAATTTCGTTTCTCACATTAGAGTTACTGGAGTCCATCGAAACGTCAAATAACATGATAGATGAGTAAGAATCGATTAGATACAGCACAGGAACAACGCTCATCCGTGTTGTTTCGTTTAAAACTATTTCCAGCTCCTGCTGCGTCCAAAAACTTTGTATCTCACATCAGACTTACTGGAGTCCATGCAAACGTCAAATAACATGTTAGATAAGTAAGGATCGTTTAGATACATCACAGGCACAACGCTAATACGTGTTGTTTCGTTCAAAACTATTTCCAGCTTCTACTGCGTCCGAGAACTTTGTATCTCACATCAGAGTTACTGGAGTCCGTCCAAACATCAAATAACATGATATATGAGTAAGGATCGATTAGTTACATCACAGGAACAACGCTAATATGTGTTGTTTCGTTTAAAACTATTTCCAGCTGCTGCTGCGTCCGAACATTTCGTATCTCACATCAGAGTTACTGGAGTCCATCCAAACGTCAAATAACATGATAGATGAGTAAGGATCGATTAGATACATCACAGGAACAACGCTAATACGTGTTGTTTCGTTTAAAACTATTTCCAGCTTCTGCTGCGTCCGAGAACTTTGTATCTCACATCAGAGTTACTGGAGTCCGTCCAAACGTCAAATAACATGATAGATGAGTAAGGATCGATTAGATACATTACAGGAACAACGCTAATACGTGTTGTTTCGTTTAAAACTATTTCTAGCTCCTGCTGCGTCCAAAAACTTTTTATCTCACATCAGACTTACTGGAGTCCATCCAAACGTCAAATAACATGTTAGATAAGTAAGGATCGTTTAGATACATCACAGGAACAACGCTAATACGTGTTGTTTCGTTTAAAACTATTTCCAGCTTCTGCTGCGTCCGATAACATTGTATCTCACATCAGAGTTACTGGAGTCCGTCCAAACGTCAAATAACATGATAGATGAGTAAGGATCGATTAGATACATCACAGGAACAACGCTCATCCGTGTTGTTTCGTTTAAAACTATTTCCAGCTCCTGCTGCGTCCAAAAACTTTGTATCTCACATCAGACTTACTGGAGTCCATCCAAACGTCAAATAACATGTTAGATAAGTAAGGATCGTTTAGATACATCACAGGCACAACGCTAATACGTGTTGTTTCGTTCAAAACTATTTCCAGCTTCTACTGCGTCCGAGAACTTTGTATCTCTCATCAGAGTTACTGGAGTCCGTCGAAACGTCAAATAACATGATATATGAGTAAGGATCGATTAGTTACATCACAGGAACAACGCTAATATGTGTTGTTTCGTTTAAAACTATTTCCAGCTGCTGCTGCGTCCGAACATTTCGTATCTCACATCAGAGTTACTGGAGTCCATCCAAACGTCAAATAACATGATAGATGAGTAAGGATCGATTAGATACATCACAGGAACAACGCTAATACGTGTTGTTTCGTTTAAAACTATTTCCAGCTTCTGCTGCGTCCGATAACTTTGTATCTCACATCAGAGTTACTGGAGTCCGTCCAAACGTCAAATAACATTATAGATAAGTAATGATCGATTAGATACATCACAGGAACAACGCTAATGCGTGTTGTTTCGTTTAAAACTATTTCTAGCTTCAGCTGCGTCCGAGAACTTCGTAACTCACATCACAGTTACTGGAGTCCATCGAAACGCCAAATAACATGACAGATGAGTAAGGATCGATTAGATACATCACAGGAACAACGCTAATGCGTGTTGTTTCGTTTAAAACTATTTCCAGCTTCTGCTGCGTCCGAAAATTTCGTATCTCACATCATAGTTACTGGAGTCCATCGAAACGTCAAATAACATGATAGATAAGTAAGGATCGATTAGATACATCACAGGAACAACGCTAATGCGTGTTGTTTCGTTTAAAACTATTTCCAGCTTCTGCTGCGTCCGAAAATTTCGTTTCTCACATTAGAGTTACTGGAGTCCATCGAAACGTCAAATAACATGATAGATGAGTAAGAATCGATTAGATACAGCACAGGAACAACGCTCATCCGTGTTGTTTCGTTTAAAACTATTTCCAGCTCCTGCTGCGTCCAAAAACTTTGTATCTCACATCAGACTTACTGGAGTCCATGCAAACGTCAAATAACATGTTAGATAAGTAAGGATCGTTTAGATACATCACAGGCACAACGCTAATACGTGTTGTTTCGTTCAAAACTATTTCCAGCTTCTACTGCGTCCGAGAACTTTGTATCTCACATCAGAGTTACTGGAGTCCGTCCAAACATCAAATAACATGATATATGAGTAAGGATCGATTAGTTACATCACAGGAACAACGCTAATATGTGTTGTTTCGTTTAAAACTATTTCCAGCTGCTGCTGCGTCCGAACATTTCGTATCTCACATCAGAGTTACTGGAGTCCATCCAAACGTCAAATAACATGATAGATGAGTAAGGATCGATTAGATACATCACAGGAACAACGCTAATACGTGTTGTTTCGTTTAAAACTATTTCCAGCTTCTGCTGCGTCCGAGAACTTTGTATCTCACATCAGAGTTACTGGAGTCCGTCCAAACGTCAAATAACATGATAGATGAGTAAGGATCGATTAGATACATTACAGGAACAACGCTAATACGTGTTGTTTCGTTTAAAACTATTTCTAGCTCCTGCTGCGTCCAAAAACTTTTTATCTCACATCAGACTTACTGGAGTCCATCCAAACGTCAAATAACATGTTAGATAAGTAAGGATCGTTTAGATACATCACAGGAACAACGCTAATACGTGTTGTTTCGTTTAAAACTATTTCCAGCTTCTGCTGCGTCCGATAACATTGTATCTCACATCAGAGTTACTGGAGTCCGTCCAAACGTCAAATAACATGATAGATGAGTAAGGATCGATTAGATACATCACAGGAACAACGCTCATCCGTGTTGTTTCGTTTAAAACTATTTCCAGCTCCTGCTGCGTCCAAAAACTTTGTATCTCACATCAGACTTACTGGAGTCCATCCAAACGTCAAATAACATGTTAGATAAGTAAGGATCGTTTAGATACATCACAGGCACAACGCTAATACGTGTTGTTTCGTTCAAAACTATTTCCAGCTTCTACTGCGTCCGAGAACTTTGTATCTCTCATCAGAGTTACTGGAGTCCGTCCAAACGTCAAATAAC
This sequence comes from Prosopocoilus inquinatus, assembly GCA_036172665.1. Taxonomy (NCBI): domain Eukaryota; kingdom Metazoa; phylum Arthropoda; class Insecta; order Coleoptera; family Lucanidae; genus Prosopocoilus; species Prosopocoilus inquinatus. The sequence continues at coordinate 25,686,056 of CM069872.1, read as the reverse complement.
ATGATATATGAGTAAGGATCGATTAGTTACATCACAGGAACAACGCTAATATGTGTTGTTTCGTTTAAAACTATTTCCAGCTGCTGCTGCGTCCGAACATTTCGTATCTCACATCAGAGTTACTGGAGTCCATCCAAACGTCAAATAACATGATAGATGAGTAAGGATCGATTAGATACATCACAGGAACAACGCTAATACGTGTTGTTTCGTTTAAAAGTATTTCCAGCTTCTGCTGCGTCCGATAACTTTGTATCTCACATCAGAGTTACTGGAGTCCATCCAAACGTCAAATAACATGATAGATGAGTAAGGATCGATTAGATACATTACAGGAACAACGCTAATACGTGTTGTTTCGTTTAAAACTATTTCCAGCTTCTGCTGCTTCCGAAAACGTCGCATCTCACATCAGACTTACTGGAGTCCATCCAAACGTCAAATAACATGATAGATAAGTAAGGATCGATTAGATACATCACAGGAACAACGCTAATGCGTGTTGTTTCGTTTAGAACTATTTCCAGCTTCTGCTGCGTCCGATAACATTGTATCTCACATCAGAGTTACTGTAGTCCGTTGAAACGTCAAATAACATGATAGATGAGTAAGGATCGATTAGATACATCACAGGAACAACGCTAATGCGTGTTGTTTCGTTTAAAACTATTTCCAGCTTCTGCTGCGTCCGAAAACGTCGTATCTCACATCAGACTTACTGGAGTCCATCCAAACGTCAAATAACATGATAGATAAGTAAGGATCGATTAGATACATCACAGGAACAACGCTAATGCGTGTTGTTTCGTTTAAAACTATTTCCAGCTTCTGCTGCGTCCGAAAATTTCGTTTCTCACATTAGAGTTACTGGAGTCCATCGAAACGTCAAATAACATGATAGATGAGTAAGAATCGATTAGATACAGCACAGGAACAACGCTCATCCGTGTTGTTTCGTTTAAAACTATTTCCAGCTCCTGCTGCGTCCAAAAACTTTGTATCTCACATCAGACTTACTGGAGTCCATCCAAACGTCAAATAACATGTTAGATAAGTAAGGATCGTTTAGATACATCACAGGCACAACGCTAATACGTGTTGTTTCGTTCAAAACTATTTCCAGCTTCTACTGCGTCCGAGAACTTTGTATCTCACATCAGAGTTACTGGAGTCCGTCCAAACGTCAAATAACATGATATATGAGTAAGGATCGATTAGTTACATCACAGGAACAACGCTAATAAGTGTTGTTTCGTTTAAAACTATTTCCAGCTGCTGCTGCGTCCGAATATTTCGTATCTCACATCAGAGTTACTGGAGTCCGTCCAAACGTCAAATAACATGATATATGAGTAAGGATCGATTAGTTACATCACAGGAACAACGCTAATATGTGTTGTTTCGTTTAAAACTATTTCCAGCTGCTGCTGCGTCCGAACATTTCGTATCTCACATCAGAGTTACTGGAGTCCATCCAAACGTCAAATAACATGATAGATGAGTAAGGATCGATTAGATACATCACAGGAACAACGCTAATACGTGTTGTTTCGTTTAAAACTATTTCCAGCTTCTGCTGCGTCCGATAACTTTGTATCTCACATCAGAGTTACTGGAGTCCGTCCAAACGTCAAATAACATGATAGATAAGTAAGGATCGATTAGATACATCACAGGAACAACGCTAATGCGTGTTGTTTCGTTTAAAACTATTTCTAGCTTCAGCTGCGTCCGAGAACTTCGTAACTCACATCACAGTTACTGGAGTCCATCGAAACGCCAAATAACATGACAGATGAGTAAGGATCGATTAGATACATCACAGGAACAACGCTAATGCGTGTTGTTTCGTTTAAAACTATTTCCAGCTTCTGCTGCGTCCGAAAATTTCGTATCTCACATCATAGTTACTGGAGTCCATCGAAACGTCAAATAACATGATAGATAAGTAAGGATCGATTAGATACATCACAGGAACAACGCTAATGCGTGTTGTTTCGTTTAAAACTATTTCCAGCTTCTGCTGCGTCCGAAAATTTCGTTTCTCACATTAGAGTTACTGGAGTCCATCGAAATGTCAAATAACATGATAGATGAGTAAGAATCGATTAGATACAGCACAGGAACAACGCTCATCCGTGTTGTTTCGTTTAAAACTATTTCCAGCTCCTGCTGCGTCCAAAAACTTTGTATCTCACATCAGAGATACTGGAGTCCATCCAAACGTCAAATAACATGTTAGATAAGTAAGGATCGTTTAGATACATCACAGGCACAACGCTAATACGTGTTGTTTCGTTCAAAACTATTTCCAGCTTCTACTGCGTCCGAGAACTTTGTATCTCTCATCAGAGTTACTGGAGTCCGTCCAAACGTCAAATAACATGATACATGAGTAAGTATCGATTAGTTACATCACAGGAACAACGCTAATATGTGTTGTTTCGTTTAAAACTATTTCCAGCTGCTGCTGCGTCCGAACATTTCGTATCTCACATCAGAGTTACTGGAGTCCATCCAAACGTCAAATAACATGATAGATGAGTAAGGATCGATTAGATACATCACAGGAACAACGCTAATACGTGTTGTTTCGTTTAAAAGTATTTCCAGCTTCTGCTGCGTCCGATAACTTTGTATCTCACATCAGAGTTACTGGAGTCCGTCCAAACGTCAAATAACATGATAGATGAGTAAGGATCGATTAGATACATTACAGGAACAACGCTAATACGTGTTGTTTCGTTTAAAACTATTTCCAGCTTCTGCTGCGTCCGAAAACGTCGCATCTCACATCAGACTTACTGGAGTCCATCCAAACGTCAAATAACATGATAGATAAGTAAGGATCGATTAGATACATCACAGGAACAACGCTAATGCGTGTTGTTTCGTTTAGAACTATTTCCAGCTTCTGCTGCGTCCGATAACATTGTATCTCACATCAGAGTTACTGGAGTCCGTTGAAACGTCAAATAACATGATAGATAAGTAAGGATCGATTAGATACATCACAGGAACAACGCTAATGCGTGTTGTTTCGTTTAAAACTATTTCCAGCTTCTGCTGCGTCCGAAAACGTCGTATCTCACATCAGACTTACTGGAGTCCATGCAAACGGCAAATAACATGTTAGATAAGTAAGGATCGTTTAGATACATCACAGGAACAACGCTAATACGTGTTGTTTCGTTCAAAACTATTTCCAGCTTCTAATGCGTCCGAGAACTTTGTATCTGTCATCAGAGGTACTGGAGTCCGTCCAAACGTCAAATAACATGATAGATGAGTAAGGATCGATTAGATACATCACAGGAACAACGCTAATACGTGTTGTTTCGTTTAAAACTATTTCCAGCTTCTGCTGCGTCCGAAAACATTGTATCTCACATCAGAGATACTGGAGTCCGTCCAAACGTCAAATAACATGATAGATGAGTAAGGATCGATTAGATACATCACAGGAACAACGCTAATGCGTGTTGTTTCGTTTAAAACTATTTCCAGCTTCTGCTGCGTCCGAAAACGTCGTATCTCACATCAGAGTTACTGGAGTCCATCCAAACGTCAAATAACATGATAGATAAGTAAGGATCGATTAGATACATCACAGGAACAACGCTAATGCGTGTTGTTTCGTTTAAAACTATTTCCAGCTTCTGCTGCGTCCGAAAACGTCGTATCTCACATCAGACTTACTGGAGTCCATGCAAACGGCAAATAACATGTTAGATAAGTAAGGATCGTTTAGATACATCACAGGAACAACGCTAATACGTGTTGTTTCGTTCAAAACTATTTCCAGCTTCTACTGCGTCCGAGAACTTTGTATCTCTCATCAGAGGTACTGGAGTCCGTCCAAACGTCAAATAACATGATAGATGAGTAAGGATCGATTAGATACATCACAGGAACAACGCTAATACGTGTTGTTTCGTTTAAAACTATTTCCAGCTTCTGCTGCGTCCGAAAACGTCGCATCTCACATCAGAGTTACTGGAGTCCATCGAAACGTCAAATAACATGATAGATAAGTAAGGATCAATTAGATACAGCACAGGAACAACGCTAATACGTGTTGTTTCGTTTAAAACTATTTCTAGCTCCTGCTGCGTCCAAAAACTTTGTATCTCACATCAGACTTACTGGAGTCCGTCCAAACGTCAAATAACATGATAGATGAGTAAGGATCGATTAGATACATTACAGGAACAACGCTAATATGTGTTGTTTCGTTTAAAACTATTTCCAGCTGCTGCTGCGTCCGAAAACGTCATATCTCACATCAGAATTACTGGAGTCCATCGAAACGCCAAATAACATGATAGATGAGTAAGGATCGATTAGATACATCACAGGAACAACGCTAATGCGTGTTGTTTCGTTTAAAACTATTTCCAGCTTCTGCTGCGTCCGAGAACTTCGTATCTCACGTCAGGGTTACTGGAGTCCATCCAAACGTCAAATAACATGACAGATGAGTAAGGATCGGTTAGATACATCACAGGAACAACGCTAATGCGTGTTGTTTCGTTTAAAACTATTTCCAGCTTCTGCTGCGTCCGAAAATTTCGTATCTCACATCATAGTTACTGGAGTCCATCGAAACGTCAAATAACATGATAGATAAGTAAGGATCGATTAGATACATCACAGGAACAACGCTAATGCGTTTTGTTTCGTTTAAAACTATTTCCAGCTTCTGCTGCGTCCGAAAATTTCGTTTCTCACATTAGAGTTACTGGAGTCCATCGAAACGTCAAATAACATGATAGATGAGTAAGAATCGATTAGATACAGCACAGGAACAACGCTCATCCGTGTTGTTTCGTTTAAAACTATTTCCAGCTCCTGCTGCGTCCAAAAACTTTGTATCTCACATCAGACTTACTGGAGTCCATCCAAACGTCAAATAACATGTTAGATAAGTAAGGATCGTTTAGATACATCACAGGCACAACGCTAATACGTGTTGTTTCGTTCAAAACTATTTCCAGCTTCTACTGCGTCCGAGAACTTTGTATCTCACATCAGAGTTACTGGAGTCCGTCCAAACGTCAAATAACATGATATATGAGTAAGGATCGATTAGTTACATCACAGGAACAACGCTAATATGTGTTGTTTCGTTTAAAACTATTTCCAGCTGCTGCTGCGTCCGAACATTTCGTATCTCACATCAGAGTTACTGGAGTCCATCCAAACGTCAAATAACATGATAGATGAGTAAGGATCGATTAGATACATCACAGGAACAACGCTAATACGTGTTGTTTCGTTTAAAACTATTTCCAGCTTCTGCTGCGTCCGAGAACTTTGTATCTCACATCAGAGTTACTGGAGTCCGTCCAAACGTCAAATAACATGATAGATGAGTAAGGATCGATTAGATACATTACAGGAACAACGCTAATACGTGTTGTTTCGTTTAAAACTATTTCTAGCTCCTGCTGCGTCCAAAAACTTTGTATCTCACATCAGACTTACTGGAGTCCATCCAAACGTCAAATAACATGTTAGATAAGTAAGGATCGTTTAGATACATCACAGGAACAACGCTAATACGTGTTGTTTCGTTTAAAACTATTTCCAGCTTCTGCTGCGTCCGATAACATTGTATCTCACATCAGAGTTACTGGAGTCCGTCCAAACGTCAAATAACATGATAGATGAGTAAGGATCGATTAGATACATCACAGGAACAACGCTCATCCGTGTTGTTTCGTTTAAAACTATTTCCAGCTCCTGCTGCGTCCAAAAACTTTGTATCTCACATCAGACTTACTGGAGTCCATCCAAACGTCAAATAACATGTTAGATAAGTAAGGATCGTTTAGATACATCACAGGCACAACGCTAATACGTGTTGTTTCGTTCAAAACTATTTCCAGCTTCTACTGCGTCCGAGAACTTTGTATCTCTCATCAGAGTTACTGGAGTCCGTCCAAACGTCAAATAACATGATATATGAGTAAGGATCGATTAGTTACATCACAGGAACAACGCTAATATGTGTTGTTTCGTTTAAAACTATTTCCAGCTGCTGCTGCGTCCGAACATTTCGTATCTCACATCAGAGTTACTGGAGTCCATCCAAACGTCAAATAACATGATAGATGAGTAAGGATCGATTAGATACATCACAGGAACAACGCTAATACGTGTTGTTTCGTTTAAAACTATTTCCAGCTTCTGCTGCGTCCGATAACTTTGTATCTCACATCAGAGTTACTGGAGTCCGTCCAAACGTCAAATAACATGATAGATGAGTAAGGATCGATTAGATACATTACAGGAACAACGCTAATACGTGTTGTTTCGTTTAAAACTATTTCTAGCTCCTGCTGCGTCCAAAAACTTTGTATCTCACATCAGACTTACTGGAGTCCATCCAAACGTCAAATAACATGTTAGATAAGTATGGATCGTTTAGATACATCACAGGAACAACGCTAATACGTGTTGTTTCGTTTAAAACTATTTCCAGCTTCTGCTGCGTCCGATAACATTGTATCTCACATCAGAGTTACTGGAGTCCGTCCAAACGTCAAATAACATGATAGATGAGTAAGGATCGATTAGATACATCACAGGAACAACGCTAATGCGTGTTGTTTCGTTTAAAACTATTTCCAGCTTCTGCTGCGTCCGAAAACGTCGTATCTCACATCAGACTTACTGGAGTCCATCCAAACGTCAAATAACATGATAGATAAGTAAGGATCGATTAGATACATCACAGGAACAACGCTAATGCGTGTTGTTTCGTTTAAAACTATTTCCAGCTTCTGCTGCGTCCGATAACATTGTATCTCACATCAGAGATACTGGAGTTCGTCCAAACGTCAAATAACATGATAGATGAGTAAGGATCGATTAGATACATCACAGGAACAACGCTAATGCGTGTTGTTTCGTTTAAAACTATTTCCAGCTTCTGCTGCGTCCGAAAACGTCGTATCTCACATCAGACTTACTGGAGTCCATCCAAACGTCAAATAACATGATAGATAAGTAAGGATCGATTAGATACATCACAGGAACAACGCTAATACGTGTTGTTTCGTTTAAAACTATTTCTAGCTCCTGCTGCGTCCAAAAACTTTGTATCTCACATCAGAATTACTGGAGTCCGTCCAAACGTCAAATAACATGATAGATGAGTAAGGATCGATTAGATACATCACAGGAAAAACGCTAATGCGTGTTGTTTCGTTTAAAACTATTTCCAGCTTCTGCTGAGTCCGAGAACTTCGTATCTCACGTCAGGGTTACTGGAGTCCATCCAAACGTCAAATAACATGATAGATAAGTAAGGATCGATTAGATACATCACAGGAACAACGCTAATGCGTGTTGTTTCGTTTAAAACTATTTCTAGCTTCTGCTGCGTCCGAAAACGTCGTATCTCACATCAGACTTACTGGAGTCCATCCAAACGTCAAATAACATGATAGATAAGTAAGGATCGATTAGATACATCACAGGAACAACGCTAATGCGTGTTGCTTCGTTTAAAACTATTTCCAGCTTCTGCTGCGTCCGAACACGTCGTATCTCACATCAGACTTACTGGAGTCCATGAAAACGGCAAATAACATGTTAGATAAGTAAGGATCGTTTAGATACATCACAGGAACAACGCTAATACGTGTTGTTTCGTTCAAAACTATTTCCAGCTTCTACTGCGTCCGAGAACTTTGTATCTCTCATCAGAGGTACTGGAGTCCGTCCAAACGTCAAATAACATGATAGATGAGTAAGGATCGATTAGATACATCACAGGAACAACGCTAATACGTGTTATTTCTCTCAAAACTATTTCCAGCTTCAGCTGCGTCCGAGAACTTCGTATCTCACTTCAGAGTTACTGAAGTCCATCGAAACGCCAAATAACATGATAGATGAGTAAGGATCGATTAGATACATCACAGGAACAACGCTAATGCGTGTTGTTTCATTTAAAACTATTTCCAGCTTCTGCTGGGTCCGAAAATTTCGTATCTCACATCAGAGTTACTGGAGTCCATCGAAACGTCAAATAACATATTAGATAAGTAAGGATCGATTAGATACATCACAGGAACAACGCTAATATGTGTTGTTTCGTTCAAAACTATTTCCAGTTTCTGCTGCGTCCGAGAACTTTGTATCTCACATCAGAGTTACTGGAGTCCATCCAAACCTCAAATAACATGATAGATGAGTAAGGATCGATTAGATACATCACAGGAACAACGCTAATACGTGTTGTTTCGTTTAAAACTATTTCCAGCTCCTGCTGCGTCCAAGATCTTCGTATCTCACATCAGAATTACTAGAGTCCATCGAAACGTCAAATAACATGATAGATGAGTAAGGATCGATTAGATACATCACAAGAACAACGCTAATACGTGTTGTTTCGTTTAAAACTATTTCCAGCTCCTGCTGCGTCCAAAAACTTTGTATCTCACATCAGAGTTACTGGAGTCCATCCAAACGTAAAATAACATGATAGATGAGTAAGGATCGATTAGATACATCACAGGAACATCGCTAATGCGTGTTGTTTCGTTTAAAACTATTTCCAGCTTCTGCTGCGTCCGAAAACGTCGTATCTCACATCAGAGTTACTGGAGTCCATCGAAACGACAAATAACATGATAGATAAGTAAGGATCGATTAGATACAGCACAGGAACAACGCTAATGCGTGTTGTTTCATTTAAAACTATTTGCAGCTTCTGCTGCGTCCGAGAACTTTGTATCTCACATCAGAGTTACTGGAGTCCATCCAAACGTAAAATAACATGATAGATGAGTAAGGATCGATTAGATACATCACAGGAACAACGCTAATACTTGTTGTTTCGTTCAAAACTATTTCCGGCTCCTGCTGCGTCCAAAAACTTTGTATCTCACATCAGAGTTACTGGAGTTCATCCAAACGTAAAATAACATGATAGATGAGTAAGGATCGATTAGATACATCACAGGAACATCGCTAATGCGTGTTGTTTCGTTTAAAACTATTTCCAGCTTCTGCTGCGTCCGAAAACGTCGTATCTCACATCAGAGTTACTGGAGTCCATCGAAACGACAAATAACATGATAGATAAGTAAGGATCGATTAGATACAGCACAGGAACAACGCTAATACGTGTTGTTTCGTTTAAAACTATTTCCAGCTTCAGCTGCGTCCGAGAACTTCGTATCTCACTTCAGAGTTACTGGAGTCCATCGAAACGTCAAATAACATGATAGATGAGTAAGGATCGATTAGATACATCACAGGAACAACGCTAATGCGTGTTGTTTCGTTTAAAACTATTTCCAGCTCCTGCTGCGTCCAAAAACTTCGTATCTCACATCAGACTTACTGGAGTCCATCCAAACGTCAAATAACATGTTAGATGAGTAAGGATCGCTTAGATACATCACAGGAACAACGCTAATACTTGTTGTTTCGTTCAAAACTATTTCCAGCTACTGCTGCGTCCGAGAACTTTGTATCTCACATCAGAGTTACTGGAGTCCATCCAAACGTCAAATAATATAGCGATAAGTAAGGATCGATTAGATACATCACAGGAACATCGCTAATACGTGTTATTTCTCTCAAAACTATTTCCAGCTTCAGCTGCGTCCGAGAACTTCGTATCTCACTTCAGAGTTACTGAAGTCCATCGAAACGCCAAATAACATGATAGATAAGTAAGGATCGATTAGATACATCACAGGAACAACGCTAATACGTGTTGTTTCGTTTAAAACTATTTCCAGCTCCTGCTGCGTCCAAAAACTTTGTATCTCACATCAGACTTACTGGAGTCCATCCAAACGTCAAATAACATGATAGATGAGTAAGGATCGATTAGATACATCACAGGTACAACGCTAATACGTGTTGTTTCGTTTAAAACTATTTCCAGCTCCTGCTGCGTCCAAAAACTTCGTATCTCACATCAGAGTTACTAGAGTCCATCGAAACTTCAAATAACATGATAGATGAGTAAGGATCGATTAGATACATCACAGGAACAACGCTAATGCGTGTTGTTTCATTTAAAACTATTTCCAGCTTCTGCTGGGTCCGAAAATTTCGTATCTCACATCAGAGTTACTGGAGTCCATCGAAACGTCAAATAACATATTAGATAAGTAAGGATCGATTAGATACATCACAGGAACAACGCTAATACGTGTTGTTTCGTTTAAAACTATTTCCAGCTCCTGCTGCGTCCAAAAACTTTGTATCTCACATCAGAGTTACTGGAGTCCATCCAAACGTAAAATAACATGATAGATGAGTAAGGATCGATTAGATACATCACAGGAACAACGCTAATACGTGTTGTTTCGTTTAAAATTATTTCCAGCTCCTGCTGCGTCCAAAAACTTCGTATCTCAAATCAGAAATACTAGAGTCCATCGAAACGTCAAATAATATGATAGATGAGTAAGGATCGATTAGATACATCACAGGAACAACGCTAATGCGTGTTGTTTCATTTAAAACTATTTGCAGCTTCTGCTGCGTCCGAAAATTTCGTATCTCACATCAGAGTTACTGGAGTCCATCGAAACGTCAAATAACATAGTAGATAAGTAAGGATCGATTAGATACATCACAGGAACAACGCTAATACGTGTTGTTTCGTTCAAAACTATTTCCAGCTTCTGCTGCGTCCGAGAACTTTGTATCTCACATCAGAGTTACTGGAGTCCATTCAAACGTCAAATAACATGATAGATGAGTAAGGATCGATTAGATACCTCACAGGAACAACGCTAATACGTGTTGTTTCGTTTAAAACTATTTCCAGCTTCTGCTGCGTCCGAAAACGTCGTATCTCACATCAAAGTTACTGGAGTCCATCCAAACGTCAAATAACATGCTAGATAAGTAAGGATCGTTTAGATACATCACAGGAACAACGCTAATACGTGTTGTTTCGTTCAAAACTATTTCCAGCTTCTGCTGCATCCTAGAACTTTGTATCTCACATCAGAGTTACTGGAGTCCGTCCAAACGTCAAATAACATGATAGATGAGTAAGGATCGATTAGATACATCACAGGAACAACGCTAATATGTGTTGTTTCGTTTAAAACTATTTCCAGCTGCTGCTGCTTCCGAAAATTTCGTATCTCACGTTAGAGTTACTGGAGTCCATCGAAACGTCAAATAACATAGTAGCTAAGTAAGGATCGATTAGATACATCACAGGAACAACGCTAATACGTGTTGTTTCGTTCAAAACTATTTCCTGCTTCTGCTGCGTCCAAAAACTTTGTATCTCACATCAGAGTTACTGGAGTCCATCCAAACGTAAAATAACACGATAGATGAGTAAGGATCGATTAGATACATCACAGGAACATCGCTAATGCGTGTTGTTTCGTTTAAAACTATTTCCAGCTTCTGCTGCGTCCGAAAACGTCGTATCTCACATCAGAGTTACTGGAGTCCATCGAAACGACAAATAACATGATAATAATATTAATCGCCCAACAGGAAATTTCCCAATTATAGGACGAAATGAGAATATCTTTAACAAAAATATATACAAAAAAAAAAAAAAATAACAATAAAATACATCGAACATGAAAAGAAAGATTAAACGTAGTCATAGAATATATCTTCATATAAGACATCAGCATTGCGACACATAGTGTAAAGTGGAGATTTTAAGCGCATATTAGTGTTAGCAGTTGGCAAGTGTAAGGTTTTGGCCCACCTGGAGTTAATGCGTGGCACTAACAGATTTAAAGAAGCTAGAATTTCACCACAATCTATTTGGTTATGATGTACCTTCCATATAAATCGAGCTCCCTGTCTATCACGGCGATGACTAAGTGATTGAAAGTTGTGCGTAAGCAGTAGATAATCATAGTCAATACCTCTCGGTGGATATTGTCCACTGATTTTAAATGCAAGGAACTTAAGGAATCTGCGTTGTATACGTTCAATATCCAAACGATAGCAGTTATATAACGGTGACCAAACTTGCGAAGCATACTCCAATCTGCTAACAACCAATGAATTAAAAAGACACTTAAATATATTTACGTTGTTAAAATATTTAGTCGTACGTAAGACAAAACCATAAAATTTGGAGGCTGTTGTAACTATATTACGTATGTGAACAGAAAAGCTAAGTGAGGAATCGAAGTTTACCCCAAGATCTGTAGTAAAATCCCTACGTGTTAGCTTTTGGTGATTAATTATATAGTCGACGATTAGTGGATGAAACTTCCTAGTGTAGGTAACAACACAGCATTTATTGATATTCAACTTTAGATGATTATTTAAACTCCATTTAGCAACAGTATCAAGACACCTTTGAAGATCAGCACCTTCAGAAACACTAGAAACTGAGGCATAGATTTTAACATCATCCGCAAAGGCTAGAGCTCGGTCTTCAAGAGATATCAACAAATCATTAATGAATAAAACGAACAGTAAGGGACCCAAATTAGAGCCCTGTGGTACACCAGATGTTGCTAAATATTCATAAGATTTGTAACCGTTGTAGAACACATAATTTATTCTGTTTGTTAAATATGACTTCATTAGACCTAATGCAGAGGACGTCATGCCAAAAGAACTTAATTTTTTAAGAAGAATGCCATGGTGTACCGTATCGAAAGCACTAGTGAGATCTGTATATATAACATCTACTTGACCCTGCTTATCAAGATGCTCAGAAATAAATTGTGTTATAGTGACTAAGTTCGTTGTAGTGGATCTACCGGAGACAAAACCATGTTGAGAAGATGCTATGAAAGATCGAGTGTTATTGAAAATTTGCTGAAAGATAACTTTTTCAAAAATTTTAGCAAAATTATTTAAGATTGCTATAGGGCGATAGTTTTTTAACACTGCTTTATCGTCCTTTTTATGAACAGGTGTAACTCTAGCACGTTTCCAAGCATCCGGAAATGAAGATGTAGTAATGGCGAGGTTAATAATATACAGCAAGGGTTTAACGAGTACATATCTTGCATCACGAACCAAAAAACTGGGAATCAGATCTTCACCAGCGGTAACTTTATCAGGAAACCTAACCATTATTTCTAATAAGTCATCCTCAGTAACAGGTGAAAGATGAAAAGGAGGACAATTCGAATGAACTTCCTCAGATTCTGTATAAAGAGAGGTAGTTAAATAAATTTTAGAAAATAAATCAGCAAAACCATTAACAATATCCTGGGGACTATCATAGGATTTATCATCAGAGAATAATTCGTTAGGGATCCGAGTAGTGCCTTGTCTCATGTGAACGTATTGAAAGATTTGTTTAGGATTGGACAAAATAGACTCTTCCGTTTGACGCATATATGTTCTATAGGCAGAAGATGTTTGAGTTTTACATAGAGCACGTAAACGTTTAAATTCATTGAGATAAAACAAGTTATTTGTAGTCACCCATCTCTGTCGGTAGTTATCCTTTAATTTTAAATTAGCGATAATAGATCCTGTAAACCACGGAGGAAAAGCAGATTTATGAATGATATATTGCGGAACTGATGTATCAAAAATATTATGCAGAATATTATGCAGTAATTGAGTGCAAAGATTAACATCAGAGTTAGTTTCCACAGGAGTCCAGTCAATGTTAAGGAGTTTATTATAGAGATCAAAGAAATTTGCTCTGCGAAAATTATATCTTTTGATCTGACCTACTGGAAAAGTAGATAGATCAGGGAACAAACCCTTAATAGTAAGAGCGAGAGCAGGGTGATACGAATCCTCTGAAACAAAGGGTACTTCTTCATGAGTAACTGCAAGTTCACATGTAAGATTTGACAAGACAAGATCCAGCAATTTGTCATCGTTATTGAGAACATTATTTAGTTGAAACAATTCTTGAGAGGCACAGAAATTTTGCAACAAACGCACTTTCGGGCAAGTTGAATTTAATTCTACAAACTTGGGAAGATTAAAATCACCAATAATAGTAATTAGTTTGTTAGTTGAAAAAACTTCAAGTGCATCAAGAAAGATCTCATAATCGCTAACGGATGTATTTGGTGGTATATAAAATGAGGCCAAATAAAATGCAGTCGTGGAAAGCTGACATTTGCAAATAATATAATCTATCGATGGGACAGATTCAAAGAAATGAGATGCATCAATTACCTCAAACTTAAGATTCTTAGAAAAGCCTACAATGACACCGCCACCAGTTAGCATATTTAAGGCATCATAATTTCTGTCACATCTGACAACATCATAATTGGGAGGAAATAATTCGCTATTAGTAATTGAGTTGTTCAGCCAGGATTCAGTAATGATAATAATATCAAAGAAATGCTCACACGCGTTGAGATAAAATTCATGGGTTTTAGTCCGTAATCCTCGAGAATTTTGATAATATATTTTTAAATAGTTGGAAATTTTGTTGGGCGAATTCAGTTTAAATGATTAGAAGCAGAAACAATAGTTGGCACACCATTTTTGTACTTGATTCTCAAATTACTTTCACCGCTCGAGACACGACGCTGTAATTCATTCTTAGTGTGTTTATAAAACTCAATTTGCATGGGAGTGCGATCAGACGAAATAATGCAATTAATAAATTCTGTAGAATTTTTTAGTTGTGATGCATTCCGCAGGGCCTTTGTAACATTGCCAACCGAGGATAAGCAAACTTTGAGAGGACGACAACGATCTTTCTTAGTACCATCAAATTTACCAAGACGCATAGAATGAAAATCTTGATCATTTATATCAAGTTTCCGCAAGATCTTAGGGATATTAAAGGCATCGATATTTAACTGATCCCTATCACTTGCAACTTGCTCCTCATTTAAACCAAAAATAATGATATTGGATGCACGCTTAGCCCTCTCTGCTGATTCTTGCATAATTTTCTCAGGTTCTGACAAGTTGGCTAGAGTAGAATTTTCAAGTCGAGACAATTTAACTTGCAAGTCCGATACCTCATTCTCCAATGTTTTAATGCGCTCTGTGATTATTTTAAATTCATTCTGTATAATTTCCTTCACTTCGCTTTTAATTTCAGTTTTAAAAATATCGAATTGTTTAATGACTGTCTCAATGAACGAAGCAGAGAGCTGATCATTAGTGGGTGAGGGAGAATTACATCTTTGACATAACCCGGGTTTTTTAAACTGAATAAATGCAGTTAATTCAGCATCCGGCAGAGGTACACATTTTGTATGTGCATGCTTTTTACATAATCCTGAACATTTAATGGATGGCGTAGTAGGTGTGACAGCAGAATCACAAAATAAACAATTATTTGGCATAGTGAGATTGTCAGCGAGAATAGCCTTATGATAGATAAGTAAGGATCAATTAGATACATCACAGGAACAACGCTAATACGTGTTGTTTCGTTCAAAATTATTTCCAGCTTCTGCTGCGTCCAAAAATTTTGTATCTCACATCAGAGTTACTGGAGTCCATCCAAACGTAAAATAACACGATAGATGAGTACGGATCGATTAGATACATCACAGGAACATCGCTAATGCGTGTTGTTTCGTTTAAAACTATTTCCAGATTCTGCTGCGTCCGAAAACGTCGTATCTCACATCAAAGTTACTGGAGTCCATCGAAACGACAAATAACATGATAGATAAGTAAGGATCGATTAGATACAGCACAGGAACAACGCTAATACGTGTTGATTCGTTTAAAACTATTTCCAGCTCCTGCTGCGTCCAAAAGCTTTGTATCTCACATCAGACTTACTGGAGTCCATCCAAACGTCAAATAACATGTTAGATAAGTAAGGATCGTTTAGATACATCACAGGAACAACGCTAATACGTGTTGTTTCGTTCAAAACTATTTCCAGCTTCTGCTGCGTCCGAGAACTTTGTATCTCACATCAGAGTTACTGGAGTCCATCCAAACGTCAAATAACATGATAGATGAGTAAGGATCGATTAGATACATCACAGGAACAACGCTAATACGTGTTGTTTCGTTTAAAACTATTTCTAGCTTCAGCTGCGTCCGAGAACTTCGTAACTCACATCAAAGTTACTGGAGTCCATCGAAACGCCAAATAACATGATAGGTAAGTAAGGATCGATTAGATACATCACAGGAACAACGCTAATGCGTGTTGTTTCGTTTAAAACTATTTGCAGCTTCTGCTGCGTCCGAAAATTTCGTATCTCACATCAGAGTTACTGGAGTCCATCGAAACGTCAAATAACATAGTAGATAAGTAAGGATCGATTAGATACATCACAGGAACAACGCTAATACGTGTTGTTTCGTTCAAAACTATTTCCAGCTCCTGCTGCGTCCGAGAACTTTGTATCTCACATCAGAGTTACTGGAGTCCATTCAAACGTCAAATAACATGATAGATGAGTAAGGATCGATTAGATACATCACAGGAACAACGCTAATACGTGTTGTTTCGTTCAAAACTATTTCCAGCTTCTGCTGCGTCCGATAACTTTTTATCTCACATCAGAGTTACTGGAGTCCGTCCAAACGTCAAATAACATGATAGATGAGTAAGGATCGATTAGACACATCACAGGAACAACGCTAATGCGTGTTGTTTCATTTAAGACTATTTCCAGCTTCTGCTGCGTCCGAAAATTTCGTATCTCACATCAAAGTTACTGGAGTCCATCGAAACGTCAAATAACATAGTAGATAAGTAAGGATCGATTAGATACATCACAGGAACAACGCTAATACGTGTTGTTTCGTTTAAAACTATTTCCAGCTCCTGCTGCGTCCAAAAACTTTGTATCTCACATCAGAGTTACTGGAGTCCATCCAAACGTAAAATAACATGATAGATAAGTAAGGATCGAATAGATACATCACAGGAACAACGCTAATACGTGTTGTTTCGTTGAAAACTATTTCCAGCTTCTGCTGCGTTCGAAAACTTCATATCTCACATCAGAGTTACTGGAGTCAATCGTAACGTCAAATATCATGATAGATAAGTAAGGATCGATTAGATACATCACAGGAACAACGCTAATAACATGATAGATAAGTAAGGATCGATTACATACATCACAGGAACAACGCTAATACGTGTTATTTCGTTCAAAACTATTTCCAGCTCCTGCTGAGTTTGAGAACTTCGTATCTCACATCAGAGTTACAGGAGTCCATCGTAACGTCAAATAACATGATAGATAAGTAAGGATCGATTACATACATCACAGGAACAACGCTAATATGTGTTGTTTCGTTCATAACTTTTTCCAGCTTCTGCTGAGTTCGAAAACTTCGTATCTCACATCAGAGATACTGGAGTCCATCGTAACGTCAAATAACATGATAGGTAAGTAAGGATCGATTAGATACATCATGGGAACAACGCTAATACGTGTTATTTCGTTCAGAACTTTTTCCAGCTTCTGCTGAGTTCGAGAACTTCGTGTCTCACATCAGAGTTGCTGGAGTCCATTGAAACGTCAAATAACATAGCAGATAAGTAAGGATCGATTAGATACATCACAGGAACAACGCTAATACTTGTTGTTTCGATTAAAACTTTTTCCAGCTCCTGCTGAGTTCGAGAACTTCGTATCTCATATCAGAGATACTGGAGTCCGTTGAAACGTCAAATAACATAGCAGATAAGTAAGGATTGATTACATACATCACAGGAACAACGCTAATATGTGTTGTTTCGTTCATAACTTTTTCCAGCTTCTGCTGAGTTCGAAAACTTCGTATCTCACATCAGAGATACTGGAGTCCATCGTAACGTCAAATAACATGATAGGTAAGTAAGGATCGATTAGATACATCATGGGAACAACGCTAATACGTGTTATTTCGTTCAGAACTTTTTCCAGCTTCTGCTGAGTTCGAGAAATTCGTGTCTCACATCAGAGTTGCTGGAGTCCATCGTAACGTCAAATAACATGATAGATAAGTAAGGATCTATTAGATACATCACAGGAACAACGCTAATACGTGTTGTTTCGTTGAAAACTATTTCCAGCTTCTGCTGCGTCCGAAAACTTCATATCTCACATCAGACTTACTGGAGTCAATCGTAACGTCAAATATCATGATAGATAAGTAAGGATCGATTAGATACATCACAGGAACAACGCTAATACGTGTCATTTCGTTCAAAACTATTTCCAGCTCCTGCTGAGTTTGAGAACTTCGTATCTCACATCAGAGTTACTGGAGTATATCGTAACGTCAAATAACATGATAGATAAGTAAGGATCGATTACATACATCACAGGAACAACGCTAATACGTGTTATTTCGTTCAAAACTATTTCCTGCTCCTGCTGAGTTTGAGAACTTCGTATCTCACATCAGAGTTACTGGAGTCCATCGTAACGTCAAATAACATGATAGATAAGTAAGGATCGATTACATACATCAAAGGAACAACGCTAATATGTGTTGTTTCGTTCATAACTTTTTCCAGCTTCTGCTGAGTTCGAAAACTTCGTATCTCACATCAGAGATACTGGAGTCCATCGTAACTTCAAATAACATGATGGATAAGTAAGGATCGATTACATACATCACAGGAACAACGCTAATACGTGTCATTTCGTTCAGAACTTTTTCCAGCTTCTGCTGAGTTCGAGAACTTCGTGTCTCACATCAGAGTTACTGGAGTACATCGTAACGTCAAATAACATAATAGATAAGTAAGGATCGATTAGATACATCACAGGAACAACGCTAATACGTGTTGTTTCGTTCAAAACAATTTCCAGCTTCTGCTGAGTTCGAGAATTTCGCATCTCACATCAAAGTTACTGGAGTCAATCGAAACGTCAAATAACATGATAGATAAGTAAGGACCGATTAGATACATCACAGGAACAACGCTAATACGTGTTATTTCGTTCAAAATTATTTCCAGCTCCTGCTGAGTTCGAGAACTTCGTATCTCACATCAGAGTTACTGGAGTCCATCGTAACGTCAAATAACATGATGGATAAGTAAGGATCGATTACATACATCACAGGAACAACGCTAATACGTGTTGTTTCGTTCAAAACTTTTTCCAGCTTCTGCTGAGTTCGAGAACTTCGTATCTCACATCAGAGATACTGGAGTCCATCGTAACGTCAAATAACATGATGGATAAGTAAGGATCGATTACATACATAACAGGAACAACGCTAATACGTGTTGTTTCGTTGAAAACTATTTCCAGCTTCTGCTGCGTCCGAAAACTTCATATCTCACATCAGAGTTACTGGACATCAGAGTTACTGGAGTCCATCGTAACGTCAAATAACATGATAGATAAGTAAGGATCGATTAGATACATTACAGGAACAACGCTAATACGTGTTATTGCGTTCAAAACTATTTCCAGCTCCTGCTGAGTTCGAGAACTTCGTATCTCACATCAGAGTTACTGGAGTCCATCGTAACGTCAAATAACATGATGGATAAGTAAGGATCGATTACATACATCACAGGAACAACGCTAATAAGTGTTATTTCGTTCAGAACTTTTTCCAGCTTCTGCTGAGTTCGAGAACTTCGTGTCTCACATCAGAGTTGCTGGAGTCCATTGAAACGTCAAATAACATAGCAGATAAGTAAGGATCGATTAGATACATCACAGGAACAACGCTAATACTTGTTGTTTCGTTCAAAACTTTTTCCAGCTCCTGCTGAGTTCGAGAACTTCGTATCTCATATCAGAGATACTGGAGTCCGTTGAAACGTCAAATAACATAGCAGATAAGTAAGGATCGATTACATACATCACAGGAACAACGCTAATATGTGTTGTTTCGTTCATAACTTTTTCCAGCTTCTGCTGAGTTCGAAAACTTCGTATCTCACATCAGAGGTACTGGAGTCCATCGTAACGTCAAATAACATGATAGGTAAGTAAGGATCGATTAGATACATCATGGGAACAACGCTAATACGTGTTATTTCGTTCAGAACTTTTTCCAGCTTCTGCTGAGTTCGAGAACTTCGTGTCTCACATCAGAGTTGCTGGAGTCCATCGTAACGTCAAATAACATGATAGATAAGTAAGGATCGATTAGATACATCACAGGAACAACGCTAATACGTGTTGTTTCGTTGAAAACTATTTCCAGCTTCTGCTGCGTCCGAAAACTTCATATCTCACATCAGAGTTACTGGAGTCAATCGTAACGTCAAATAACATGATGGATAAGTAAGGATCGATTACATACATCACAGGAACAACGCTAATAAGTGTTATTTCGTTCAGAACTTTTTCCAGCTTCTGCTGAGTTCGAGAACTTCGTGTCTCACATCAGAGTTGCTGGAGTCCATTGAAACGTCAAATAACATAGCAGATAAGTAAGGATCGATTAGATACATCACAGGAACAACGCTAATACTTGTTGTTTCGTTCAAAACTTTTTCCAGCTCCTGCTGAGTTCGAGAACTTCGTATCTCATATCAGAGATACTGGAGTCCGTTGAAACGTCAAATAACATAGCAGATAAGTAAGGGTCGATTACATACGTCACAGGAACAACGCTAATATGTGTTGTTTCGTTCATAACTTTTTCCAGCTTCTGCTGAGTTCGAAAACTTCGTATCTCACATCAGAGGTACTGGAGTCCATCGTAACGTCAAATAACATGATAGGTAAGTAAGGATCGATTAGATACATCATGGGAACAACGCTAATACGTGTTATTTCGTTCAGAACTTTTTCCAGCTTCTGCTGAGTTCGAGAACTTCGTGTCTCACATCAGAGTTGCTGGAGTCCATCGTAACGTCAAATAACATGATAGATAAGTAAGGATCGATTAGATACATCACAGGAACAACGCTAATACGTGTTGTTTCGTTGAAAACTATTTCCAGCTTCTGCTGCGTCCGAAAACTTCATATCTCACATCAGAGTTACTGGAGTCAATCGTAACGTCAAATAACATGATAGATAAGTAAGGATCGATTACATACATCACAGGAACAACGCTAATACGTGTTATTTCGTTCAAAACTATTTCCAGCTCCTGCTGAGTTTGAGAACTTCGTATCTCACATCAGAGTTACTGGAGTCCATCGTAACGTCAAATAACATGATAGATAAGTAAGGATCGATTACATACATCACAGGAACAACGCTAATATGTGTTGTTTCGTTCATAACTTTTTCCAGCTTCTGCTGAGTTCGAAAACTTCGTATCTCACATCAGAGATACTGGAGTCCATCGTAACGTCAAATAACATGATAGGTAAGTAAGGATCGATTAGATACATCATGGGAACAACGCTAATACGTGTTATTTCGTTCAGAACTTTTTCCAGCTTCTGCTGAGTTCGAGAACTTCGTGTCTCACATCAGAGTTACTGGAGTACATCGTAACGTCAAATAAAATGATAGATAAGTAAGGATCGATTAGATACATCACAGGAACAACGCTAATACGTGTTGTTTCGTTCAAAACAATTTCCAGCTTCTGCTGAGTTCGAGAATTTCGCATCTCACATCAAAGTTACTGGAGTCAATCGAAACGTCAAATAACATGATAGATAAGTAAGGACCGATTAGATACATCACAGGAACAACGCTAATACGTGTTATTTCGTTCAAAATTATTTACAGCTCCTGCTGAGTTCGAGAACTTCGTATCTCACATCAGAGTTACTGGAGTCATTCGTAACGTCAAATAACATGATAGATAAGTAAGGATCGATTAGATACATCACAGGAACAACGCTAATACGTGTTGTTTCCTTGAAAACTATTTCCAGCTTCTGCTGCGTCCGAAAACTTCATATCTCACATCAGAGTTACTGGACATCAGAGTTACTGGAGTCCATCGTAACGTCAAATATCATGATAGATAAGTAAGGATCGATTAGATACATCACAGGAACAACGCTAATACGAGTTGTTTAGTTCAAAACTATTTCCAGCCCCTGCTGAGTCCGAGAACTTCGAATCTCACATCGAGTTACTGGAGTCCGTTGAAACGCCAAATAATATAGCAGATAAGTAAGTATCGATTAGATACATCACAGGAACAACGCTAATACGTGTTATTTCGTTCAAAACTATTTCCAGCTTCTGCTGCGTCCGAAAACTTCGTATCTCACTTCAGAGTTACTGGAGTCCATCGTAACGTCAAATAACATGATAGATAAGTAAGGATCGATTAGATACATCACAGGAACAACGCTAATACGTGTTGTTTCGTTGAAAACTATTTCCAGCTTCTGCTGCGTCCGAAAACTTCATATCTCACATCAGAGTTACTGGAGTCAATCGTAACGTCAAATATCATGATAGATAAGTAAGGATCGATTAGATACATCACAGGAACAACGCTAATACGTGTCATTTCGTTCAAAACTATTTCCAGCTCCTGCTGAGTTTGAGAACTTCGTATCTCACATCAGAGTTACTGGAGTATATCGTAACGTCAAATAACATGATAGATAAGTAAGGATCGATTACATACATCACAGGAACAACGCTAATACGTGTTATTTCGTTCAAAACTATTTCCAGCTCCTGCTGAGTTTGAGAACTTCGTATCTCACATCAGAGTTACTGGAGTCCATCGTAACGTCAAATAACATGATAGATAAGTAAGGATCGATTACATACATCACAGGAACAACGCTCATATGTGTTGTTTCGTTCATAACTTTTTCCAGCTTCTGCTGAGTTCGAAAACTTCGTATCTCACATCAGAGATACTGGAGTCCATCGTAACGTCAAATAACATGATAGGTAAGTAAGGATCGATTAGATACATCATGGGAACAACGCTAATACGTGTTATTTCGTTCAGAACTTTTTCCAGCTTCTGCTGAGTTCGAGAACTTCGTGTCTCACATCAGAGTTGCTGGAGTCCATTGAAACGTCAAATAACAAAGCAGATAAGTAAGGATCGATTAGATACATCACAGGAACAACGCTAATACTTGTTGTTTCGTTCAAAACTTTTTCCAGCTCCTGCTGAGTACGAGAACTACGTATCTCATATCAGAGATACTGGAGTCCGTTGAAACGTCAAATAACATAGCAGATAAGTAAGGATTGATTACATACATCACAGGAACAACGCTAATATGTGTTGTTTCGTTCATAACTTTTTCCAGCTTCTGCTGAGTTCGAAAACTTCGTATCTCACATCAGAGATACTGGAGTCCATCGTAACGTCAAATAACATGATAGGTAAGTAACGATCGATTAGATACATCATGGGAACAACGCTAATACGTGTTATTTCGTTCAGAACTTTTTCCAGCTTCTGCTGAGTTCGAGAACTTCGTGTCTCACATCAGAGTTGCTGGAGTCCATCGCAACGTCAAATAACATGATAGATAAGTAAGGATCGATTAGATACATCACAGGAACAACGCTAATACGTGTTGTTTCGTTGAAAACAATTTCCAGCTTCTGCTGCGTCCGAAAACTTCATATCTCACATCAGACTTACTGGAGACAATCGTAACGTCAAATATCATGATAGATAAGTAAGGATCGATTAGATACATCACAGGAACAACGCTAATACGTGTCATTTCGTTCAAAACTATTTCCAGCTCCTGCTGAGTTTGAGAACTTCGTATCTCACATCAGAGTTACTGGAGTATATCGTAACGTCAAATAACATGATAGATAAGTAAGGATCGATTACATACATCACAGGAACAACGCTAATACGTGTTATTTCGTTCAAAACTATTTCCAGCTCCTGCTGAGTTTGAGAACTTCGTATCTCACATCAGAGTTACTGGAGTCCATCGTAACGTCAAATAACATGATAGATAAGTAAGGATCGATTACATACATCACAGGAACAACGCTAATATGTGTTGTTTCGTTCATAACTTTTTCCAGCTTCTGCTGAGTTCGAAAACTTCGTATCTCACATCAGAGATACTGGAGTCCATCGTAACGTCAAATAACATGATAGGTAAGTAAGGATCGATTAGATACATCATGGGAACAACGCTAATACGTGTTATTTCGTTCAGAACTTTTTCCAGCTTCTGCTGAGTTCGAGAACTTCGTGTCTCACATCAGAGTTACTTTAGTACATCGTAACGTCAAATAAAATGATAGATAAGTAAGGATCGATTAGATACATCACAGGAACAACGCTAATACGTGTTGTTTCGTTCAAAACAATTTCCAGCTTCTGCTGAGTTCGAGAATTTCGCATCTCACATCAAAGTTACTGGAGTCAATCGAAACGTCAAATAACATGATAGATAAGTAAGGACCGATTAGATACATCACAGGAACAACGCTAATACGTGTTATTTCGTTCAAAATTATTTCCAGCTCCTGCTGAGTTCGAGAACTTCGTATCTCACATCAGAGTTACTGGAGTCCATCGTAACGTCAAATAACATGATGGATAAGTACGGATCGATTACATACATCACAGGAACAACGCTAATACGTGTTGTTTCGTTCAAAACTTTTTCCAGCTACTGCTGAGTTCGAGAACTTCGTATCTCACATCAGAGATACTGGAGTCCATCGTAACGTCAAATAACATGATGGATATGTAAGGATCGATTACATACATCACAGGAACAACGCTAATACGTGTTGTATCGTTGAAAACTATTTCCAGCTTCTGCTGCGTCCGAAAACTACATATCTCACATCAGAGTTACTGGACATCAGAGTTACTGGAGTCCATCGTAACGTCAAATAACATGATAGATAAGTAAGGATCGATTAGATACATTACAGGAACAACGCTAATACGTGTTATTGCGTTCAAAACTATTTCCAGCTCCTGCTGAGTTCGAGAACTTCTTATCTCACATCAGAGTTACTGGAGTCCATCGTAACGTCAAATAACATGATGGATAAGTAAGGATCGATTACATACATCACAGGAACAACGCTAATACCTGTTGTTTCGTTCAAAACTTTTTCCAGCTTCTGCTGAGTTCGAGAACTTCGTATCTCATATCAGAGTTACAGGAGTCCGTTGTAACGTCAAATAACATAGCAGATAAGTAAGGATCGATTAGACACATCACAGGAACAACGCTAATACGTGTTATTTCGTTCAAAACTATCTCCAGCTCTTGCTGAGTTCGAGAACTTCGTATCTCAAATCAGAGTTACTGGAGTCCATCGTAACGTCAAATAACATGATAGATAAGCAAGGATCGATTAGATACATCACAGGCACAACGATAATACGTGTTGTTTAGTTCAAAACTATTTCCAGCTTCTGCTGCGTCCGAAAACTTCATATCTCACATCAGAGTTACTGGAGTCCTTCGTAACGTCAAATAACATGATAGATATGTAAGTATCGATTAGATACATCACAGGAACAACGCTAATACGTGTTGTTTCGTTCAAAACTTTTTCCAGCTTCTGCTGAGTTCGAGAACTTCGTATCTCACATCAGAGTTACTGGAGTCCGTTGAAACGTCAAATAACATAGCAGATAAGTAAGGATCGATTAGATACATCACAGGAACAACGCTAATACTTGTTGTTTCGTTCAAAACTTTTTCCAGCTCCTGCTGAGTTCGAGAACTTCGTATCTCATATCAGAGATACTGGAGTCCGTTGAAACGTCAAATAACATAGCAGATAAGTAAGGATCGATTACATACATCACAGGAACAACGCTAATATGTGTTGTTTCGTTCATAACTTTTTCCAGCTTCTGCTGAGTTCGAAAACTTCGTATCTCACATCAGAGGTACTGGAGTCCATCGTAACGTCAAATAACATGATAGGTAAGTAAGGATCGATTAGATACATCATGGGAACAACGCTAATACGTGTTATTTCGTTCAGAACTTTTTCCAGCTTCTGCTGAGTTCGAGAACTTCGTGTCTCACATCAGAGTTGCTGGAGTCCATCGTAACGTCAAATAACATGATAGATAAGTAAGGATCGATTAGATACATCACAGGAACAACGCTAATACGTGTTGTTTCGTTGAAAACTATTTCCAGCTTCTGCTGCGTCCGAAAACTTCATATCTCACATCAGAGTTACTGGAGTCAATCGTAACGTCAAATAACATGATGGATAAGTAAGGATCGATTACATACATCACAGGAACAACGCTAATAAGTGTTATTTCGTTCAGAACTTTTTCCAGCTTCTGCTGAGTTCGAGAACTTCGTGTCTCACATCAGAGTTGCTGGAGTCCATTGAAACGTCAAATAACATAGCAGATAAGTAAGGATCGATTAGATACATCACAGGAACAATGCTAATACTTGTTGTTTCGTTCAAAACTTTTTCCAGCTCCTGCTGAGTTCGAGAACTTCGTATCTCATATCAGAGATACTGGAGTCCGTTGAAACGTCAAATAACATAGCAGATAAGTAAGGATCGATTACATACGTCACAGGAACAACGCTAATATGTGTTGTTTCGTTCATAACTTTTTCCAGCTTCTGCTGAGTTCGAAAACTTCGTATCTCACATCAGAGGTACTGGAGTCCATCGTAACGTCAAATAACATAATAGGTAAGTAAGGATCGATTAGATACATCATGGGAACAACGCTAATACGTGTTATTTCGTTCAGAACTTTTTCCAGCTTCTGCTGAGTTCGAGAACTTCGTGTCTCACATCAGAGTTGCTGGAGTCCATCGTAACGTCAAATAACATGATAGATAAGTAAGGATCGATTAGATACATCACAGGAACAACGCTAATACGTGTTGTTTCGTTGAAAACTATTTCCAGCTTCTGCTGCGTCCGAAAACTTCATATCTCACATCAGAGTTACTGGAGTCAATCGTAACGTCAAATAACATGATAGATAAGTAAGGATCGATTACATACATCACAGGAACAACGCTAATACGTGTTATTTCGTTCAAAACTATTTCCAGCTCCTGCTAAGTTTGAGAACTTCGTATCTCACATCAGAGTTACTGGAGTCCATCGTAACGTCAAATAACATGATAGATAAGTAAGGATCGATTACATACATCACAGGAACAACGCTAATATGTGTTGTTTCGTTCATAACTTTTTCCAGCTTCTGCTGAGTTCGAAAACTTCGTATCTCACATCAGAGATACTGGAGTCCATCGTAACGTCAAATAACATGATAGGTAAGTAAGGATCGATTAGATACATCATGGGAACAACGCTAATACGTGTTATTTCGTTCAGAACTTTTTCCAGCTTCTGCTGAGTTCGAGAACTTCGTGTCTCACATCAGAGTTACTGGAGTACATCGTAACGTCAAATAAAATGATAGATAAGTAAGGATCGATTAGATACATCACAGGAACAACGCTAATACGTGTTGTTTCGTTCAAAACAATTTCCAGCTTCTGCTGAGTTCGAGAATTTCGCATCTCACATCAAAGTTACTGGAGTCAATCGAAACGTCAAATAACATGATAGATAAGTAAGGACCGATTAGATACATCACAGGAACAACGCTAATACGTGTTATTTCGTTCAAAATTATTTACAGCTCCTGCTGAGTTCGAGAACTTCGTATCTCACATCAGAGTTACTGGATTCATTCGTAACGTCAAATAACATGATAGATAAGTAAGGATCGATTAGATACATCACAGGAACAACGCTAATACGTGTTGTTTCCTTGAAAACTATTTCCAGCTTCTGCTGCGTCCGAAAACTTCATATCTCACATCAGAGTTACTGGACATCAGAGTTACTGGAGTCCATCGTAACGTCAAATAACATGATAGATAAGTAAGGATCGATTAGATACATCACAGGAACAACGCTAATACGAGTTGTTTAGTTCAAAACTATTTCCAGCCCCTGCTGAGTCCGAGAACTTCGAATCTCACATCGAGTTACTGGAGTCCGTTGAAACGCCAAATAATATAGCAGATAAGTAAGGATCGATTAGATACATCACAGGAACAACGCTAATACGTGTTATTTCGTTCAAAACTATTTCCAGCTTCTGCTGCGTCCGAAAACTTCGTATCTCACTTCAGAGTTACTGGAGTCCATCGTAACGTCAAATAACATGATAGATAAGTAAGGATCGATTAGATACATCACAGGAACAACGCTAATACGTGTTGTTTCGTTGAAAACTATTTCCAGCTTCTGCTGCGTCCGAAAACTTCATATCTCACATCAGAGTTACTGGAGTCAATCGTAACGTCAAATATCATGATAGATAAGTAAGGATCGATTAGATACATCACAGGAACAACGCTAATACGTGTCATTTCGTTCAAAACTATTTCCAGCTCCTGCTGAGTTTGAGAACTTCGTATCTCACATCAGAGTTACTGGAGTATATCGTAACGTCAAATAACATGATAGATAAGTAAGGATCGATTACATACATCACAGGAACAACGCTAATACGTGTTATTTCGTTCAAAACTATTTCCAGCTCCTGCTGAGTTTGAGAACTTCGTATCTCACATCAGAGTTACTGGAGTCCATCGTAACGTCAAATAACATGATAGATAAGTAAGGATCGATTACATACATCACAGGAACAACGCTCATATGTGTTGTTTCGTTCATAACTTTTTCCAGCTTCTGCTGAGTTCGAAAACTTCGTATCTCACATCAGAGATACTGGAGTCCATCGTAACGTCAAATAACATGATAGGTAAGTAAGGATCGATTAGATACATCATGGGAACAACGCTAATACGTGTTATTTCGTTCAGAACTTTTTCCAGCTTCTGCTGAGTTCGAGAACTTCGTGTCTCACATCAGAGTTGCTGGAGTCCATTGAAACGTCAAATAACAAAGCAGATAAGTAAGGATCGATTAGATACATCACAGGAACAACGCTAATACTTGTTGTTTCGTTCAAAACTTTTTCCAGCTCCTGCTGAGTTCGAGAACTTCGTATCTCATATCAGAGATACTGGAGTCCGTTGAAACGTCAAATAACATAGCAGATAAGTAAGGATTGATTACATACATCACAGGAACAACGCTAATATGTGTTGTTTCGTTCATAACTTTTTCCAGCTTCTGCTGAGTTCGAAAACTTCGTATCTCACATCAGAGATACTGGAGTCCATCGTAACGTCAAATAACATGATAGGTAAGTAACGATCGATTAGATACATCATGGGAACAACGCTAATACGTGTTATTTCGTTCAGAACTTTTTCCAGCTTCTGCTGAGTTCGAGAACTTCGTGTCTCACATCAGAGTTGCTGGAGTCCATCGTAACGTCAAATAACATGATAGATAAGTAAGGATCGATTAGATACATCACAGGAACAACGCTAATACGTGTTGTTTCGTTGAAAACAATTTCCAGCTTCTGCTGCGTCCGAAAACTTCATATCTCACATCAGACTTACTGGAGACAATCGTAACGTCAAATATCATGATAGATAAGTAAGGATCGATTAGATACATCACAGGAACAACGCTAATACGTGTCATTTCGTTCAAAACTATTTCCAGCTCCTGCTGAGTTTGAGAACTTCGTATCTCACATCAGAGTTACTGGAGTATATCGTAACGTCAAATAACATGATAGATAAGTAAGGATCGATTACATACATCACAGGAACAACGCTAATACGTGTTATTTCGTTCAAAACTATTTCCAGCTCCTGCTGAGTTTGAGAACTTCGTATCTCACATCAGAGTTACTGGAGTCCATCGTAACGTCAAATAACATGATAGATAAGTAAGGATCGATTACATACATCACAGGAACAACGCTAATATGTGTTGTTTCGTTCATAACTTTTTCCAGCTTCTGCTGAGTTCGAAAACTTCGTATCTCACATCAGAGATACTGGAGTCCATCGTAACGTCAAATAACATGATAGGTAAGTAAGGATCGATTAGATACATCATGGGAACAACGCTAATACGTGTTATTTCGTTCAGAACTTTTTCCAGCTTCTGCTGAGTTCGAGAACTTCGTGTCTCACATCAGAGTTACTTTAGTACATCGTAACGTCAAATAAAATGATAGATAAGTAAGGATCGATTAGATACATCACAGGAACAACGCTAATACGTGTTGTTTCGTTCAAAACAATTTCCAGCTTCTGCTGAGTTCGAGAATTTCGCATCTCACATCAAAGTTACTGGAGTCAATCGAAACGTCAAATAACATGATAGATAAGTAAGGACCGATTAGATACATCACAGGAACAACGCTAATACGTGTTATTTCGTTCAAAATTATTTCCAGCTCCTGCTGAGTTCGAGAACTTCGTATCTCACATCAGAGTTACTGGAGTCCATCGTAACGTCAAATAACATGATGGATAAGTACGGATCGATTACATACATCACAGGAACAACGCTAATACGTGTTGTTTCGTTCAAAACTTTTTCCAGCTTCTGCTGAGTTCGAGAACTTCGTATCTCACATCAGAGATACTGGAGTCCATCGTAACGTCAAATAACATGATGGATATGTAAGGATCGATTACATACATCACAGGAACAACGCTAATACGTGTTGTTTCGTTGAAAACTATTTCCAGCTTCTGCTGCGTCCGAAAACTACATATCTCACATCAGAGTTACTGGACATCAGAGTTACTGGAGTCCATCGTAACGTCAAATAACATGATAGATAAGTAAGGATCGATTAGATACATTACAGGAACAACGCTAATACGTGTTATTGCGTTCAAAACTATTTCCAGCTCCTGCTGAGTTCGAGAACTTCTTATCTCACATCAGAGTTACTGGAGTCCATCGTAACGTCAAATAACATGATGGATAAGTAAGGATCGATTACATACATCACAGGAACAACGCTAATACCTGTTGTTTCGTTCAAAACTTTTTCCAGCTTCTGCTGAGTTCGAGAACTTCGTATCTCATATCAGAGTTACAGGAGTCCGTTGTAACGTCAAATAACATAGCAGATAAGTAAGGATCGATTAGACACATCACAGGAACAACGCTAATACGTGTTATTTCGTTCAAAACTATCTCCAGCTCTTGCTGAGTTCGAGAACTTCGTATCTCAAATCAGAGTTACTGGAGTCCATCGTAACGTCAAATAACATGATAGATAAGCAAGGATCGATTAGATACATCACAGGCACAACGATAATACGTGTTGTTTCGTTGAAAACAATTTCCAGCTTCTGCTGCGTCCGAAAACTTCATATCTCACATCAGACTTACTGGAGACAATCGTAACGTCAAATATCATGATAGATAAGTAAGGATCGATTAGATACATCACAGGAACAACGCTAATACGTGTCATTTCGTTCAAAACTATTTCCAGCTCCTGCTGAGTTTGAGAACTTCGTATCTCACATCAGAGTTACTGGAGTCCATCGTAACGTCAAATAACATGATAGATAAGTAAGGATCGATTACATACATCACAGGAACAACGCTAATACGTGTTATTTCGTTCAAAACTATTTCCAGCTCCTGCTGAGTTTGAGAACTTCGTATCTCACATCAGAGTTACTGGAGTCCATCGTAACGTCAAATAACATGATAGATAAGTAAGGATCGATTACATACATCACAGGAACAACGCTAATATGTGTTGTTTCGTTCATAACTTTTTCCAGCTTCTGCTGAGTTCGAAAACTTCGTATCTCACATCAGAGATACTGGAGTCCATCGTAACGTCAAATAACATGATAGGTAAGTAAGGATCGATTAGATACATCATGGGAACAACGCTAATACGTGTTATTTCGTTCAGAACTTTTTCCAGCTTCTGCTGAGTTCGAGAACTTCGTGTCTCACATCAGAGTTACTTTAGTACATCGTAACGTCAAATAAAATGATAGATAAGTAAGGATCGATTAGATACATCACAGGAACAACGCTAATACGTGTTGTTTCGTTCAAAACAATTTCCAGCTTCTGCTGAGTTCGAGAATTTCGCATCTCACATCAAAGTTACTGGAGTCAATCGAAACGTCAAATAACATGATAGATAAGTAAGGACCGATTAGATACATCACAGGAACAACGCTAATACGTGTTATTTCGTTCAAAATTATTTCCAGCTCCTGCTGAGTTCGAGAACTTCGTATCTCACATCAGAGTTACTGGAGTCCATCGTAACGTCAAATAACATGATGGATAAGTACGGATCGATTACATACATCACAGGAACAACGCTAATACGTGTTGTTTCGTTCAAAACTTTTTCCAGCTTCTGCTGAGTTCGAGAACTTCGTATCTCACATCAGAGATACTGGAGTCCATCGTAACGTCAAATAACATGATGGATATGTAAGGATCGATTACATACATCACAGGAACAACGCTAATACGTGTTGTTTCGTTGAAAACTATTTCCAGCTTCTGCTGCGTCCGAAAACTACATATCTCACATCAGAGTTACTGGACATCAGAGTTACTGGAGTCCATCGTAACGTCAAATAACATGATAGATAAGTAAGGATCGATTAGATACATTACAGGAACAACGCTAATACGTGTTATTGCGTTCAAAACTATTTCCAGCTCCTGCTGAGTTCGAGAACTTCTTATCTCACATCAGAGTTACTGGAGTCCATCGTAACGTCAAATAACATGATGGATAAGTAAGGATCGATTACATACATCACAGGAACAACGCTAATACCTGTTGTTTCGTTCAAAACTTTTTCCAGCTTCTGCTGAGTTCGAGAACTTCGTATCTCATATCAGAGTTACAGGAGTCCGTTGTAACGTCAAATAACATAGCAGATAAGTAAGGATCGATTAGACACATCACAGGAACAACGCTAATACGTGTTATTTCGTTCAAAACTATCTCCAGCTCTTGCTGAGTTCGAGAACTTCGTATCTCAAATCAGAGTTACTGGAGTCCTTCGTAACGTCAAATAACATGATAGATATGTAAGGATCGATTAGATACATCACAGGAACAACGCTAATACGTGTTGTTTCGTTCAAAACTTTTTCCAGCTTCTGCTGAGTTCGAGAACTTCGTATCTCACATCAGAGTTACTGGAGTCCGTTGAAACGTCAAATAACATAGCAGATAAGTAAGGATCGATTAGATACATCACAGGAACAAGGCTAATACGTGTTGATTAGTTCAAAACTATTTCCAGCTCCTGCTGAGTCCGAGAACTTCGAATCTCACATCAGAGTTACTGGAGTCTGTTCAAAGGTCAAATAATATAGCAGATATGTAAGGATCGATTAGATACATCACAGAAACATCGCTAATACGTGTTATTTCTTTCAAAACTATTTCCAGCTTCTGCTGCGTCCGAAAACGTCGTATCTCACTTCAGAGATACTGGAGTCCATCGTAACGTCAAATAACATGATAGATAAGTAAGGATCGATTAGATATATTACAGGAACAACGCTAATACGTGTTGTCTCGTTCAAAATTTTTCCAGCTTCTGCTGAGTTCGAGAACTTCGTATCTCACAGCAGAGATACTGGAGTCCGTAGAAACGTCAAATAACATAGCAGATAAGTAAGGATCGATTAGATACATCACAGGAAGAACGCTAATACGTGTTATTTCGTTCAAAACTTTTTCCAGCTTCTGCTGAGTTCGAAAACTTCGTATCTCACATCAGAGATACTGGAGTCCATCGTAACGTCAAATAACATGATAGGTAAGTAAGGATCGATTAGATACATCATGGGAACAACGCTAATACGTGTTATTTCGTTCAGAAATTTTTCCAGCTTCTGCTGAGTTCGAGAACTTCGTGTCTCACATCAGAGTTGCTGGAGTCCATTGAAACGTCAAATAACATAGCAGATAAGTAAGGATCGATTAGATACATCACAGGAACAACGCTAATACTTGTTGCTTCGTTCAAAACTTTTTCCAGCTCCTGCTGAATTCGAGAACTTCGTATCTCATATCAGAGTTACTGGAGTCCGTTGAAACGTCAAATAACATAGCAGATAAGTAAGGATCGATTAGAAACATCACAGGAACAACGCTAATACGTGTTGTTTAGTTCAAAACTATTTCCAGCTTCTGCTGCGTCCGAAAACTTCATATCTCACATCAGAGTTACTGGAGTCAATCGTAACGTCAAATAACATGATGGATAAGTAAGGATCGATTAGATACTTCACAGGAACAACGCTAATACGTGTTATTTCGTTCAAAACTATTTCCAGCTTCTGCTGAGTTCGAAAACTTCGTATCTCACATCAGAGATACTGGAGTCCATCGTAACGTCAAATAACATGATAGGTAAGTAAGGATCGATTAGATACATCATGGGAACAACGCTAATACGTGTTATTTCGTTCAGAACTTTTTCCAGCTTCTGCTGAGTTCGAGAACTTCGTGTCTCACATCAGAGTTGCTGGAGTCCATTGAAACGTCAAATAACATAGCAGATAAGTAAGGATCGATTAGATACATCACAGGAACAACGCTAATACTTGTTGCTTCGTTCAAAACTTTTTCCAGCTCCTGCTGAGTTCGAGAACTTCGTATCTCATATCAGAGTTACTGGAGTCCGTTGAAACGTCAAATAACATAGCAGATAAGTAAGGATCGATTAGATACATCACAGGAACAACGCTAATACGTGTTGTTTAGTTCAAAACTATTTCCAGCTTATGCTGCGTCCGAAAACTTCATATCTCACATCAGAGTTACTGGAGTCAATCGTAACGTCAAATAACATGATGGATAAGTAAGGATCGATTAGATACTTCACAGGAACAACGCTAATACGTGTTATTTCGTTCAAAACTATTTCCAGCTCTTGCTGAGTTCGAGAACTTCGTATCTCACATCAGAGTTACTGGCGTCCATCGTAACGTCAAATAACATGATAGATAAGTAAGGATCGAATACATACATCACAGGAACAACGCTAATACGTGCTACTTCGTTCAAAACTATTTCCAGCTTCTGCTGAGTTCGAGAACTTCGTATCTCACATCAGAGATACTGGAGTCCGTTGAAACGTCAAATAACATAGCAGATAAGTAAGGATCGATTAGATACATCACAGGAAGAACGCTAATACGTGTTATTTCGTTCAAAACTTTTTCCAGCTTCTGCTGAGTCCGAGAACTTCGTATCTCACTTCAGAGTTACTGGAGTACATCGGAACGTCAAATAAAATGATAGATAAGTAAGGATCGATTAGATACATCACAGGAACAACGCTAATACGTGTTGTTTCGTTCATAACTTTTTCCAGCTTCTGCTGAGTTCGAAAACTTCGTATCTCACATCAGAGATACTGGAGTCCATCGTAACGTCAAATAACATGATAGGTAAGTAAGGATCGATTAGATACATCATGGGAACAACGCTAATACGTGTTATTTCGTTCAGAACTTTTTCCAGCTTCTGCTGAGTTCGAGAACTTCGTGTCTCACATCAGAGTTGCTGGAGTCCATTGAAACGTCAAATAACATAGCAGATAAGTATGGATCGATTAGATACTTCACAGGAACAACGCTAATACGTGTTATTTCGTTCAAAACTATTTCCAGCTCCTGCTGAGTTCGAGAACTTCGTATCTCACATCAGAGTTCCTGGCGTCCATCGTAACGTCAAATAACATGAAATATAAGTAAGGATCGATTAGATACATCACAGGAACAACGCTAATACGTGTTGTTTCGTTGAAAACTATTTCCAGCTTCTGCTGCGTCCGAAAACTTCATATCTCACATCAGAATTACTTGAGTCAATCGTAATGTCAAATATCATGATAGATAAGTAAGGATCGATTAGATACATCACAGGAAAAACGCTAATACGTGTCATTTCGTTCAAAACTATTTCCAGCTTCTGCTGAGTTCGAGAACTTCGTATCTCACATCAGAGTTACTGGAGTCCGTTGAAACGTCAAATAACATAGCAGATAAGTAAGGATCGATTAGATACATCACAGGAACAAGGCTAATACGTGTTGTTTAGTTCAAAACTATTTCCAGCTCCTGCTGAGTCCGAGAACTTCGAATCTCACATCAGAGTTACTGGAGTCTGTTCAAAGGTCAAATAATATAGCAGATATGTAAGGATCGATTAGATACATCACAGGAACATCGCTAATACGTATTATTTCTTTCAAAACTATTTCCAGCTTCTGCTGCGTCCGAAAACGTCGTATCTCACTTCAGAGTTACTGGAGTCCATCGTAACGTCAAATAACATGATAGATAAGTAAGGATCGATTAGATATATTACAGGAACAACGCTAATACGTGTTGTCTCGTTCAAAATTTTTCCGGCTTCTGCTGAGTTCGAAAACTTCGTATCTCACATCAGAGATACTGGAGTCCGTTGAAACGTCAAATAACATAGCAGATAAGTAAGGATCGATTAGATACATCACAGGAAGAACGCTAATACGTGTTATTTCGTTCAAAATTTTTTCCAGCTTCTGCTGAGTCCGAGAACTTCGTATCTCACTTCAGAGTTACTGGAGTACATCGGAACGTCAAATAAAATGATAGATAAGTAAGGATCGATTAGATACATCACAGGAACAACGCTAATACGTGTTGTTTCGTTCATAACTTTTTCCAGCTTCTGCTGAGTTCGAAAACTTCGTATCTCACATCAGAGATACTGGAGTCCATCGTAACGTCAAATAACATTATAGGTAAGTAAGGATCGATTAGATACATCATGGGAACAACGCTAATACGTGTTATTTCGTTCAGAACTTTTTCCAGCTTCTGCTGAGTTCGAGAACTTCGTGTCTCACATCAGAGTTGCTGGAGTCCATTGAAACGTCAAATAACATAGCAGATAAGTAAGGATCGATTAGATACATCACAGGAACAACGCTAATACTTGTTGCTTCGTTCAAAACTTTTTCCAGCTCCTGCTGAGTTCGAGAACTTCGTATCTCATATCAGAGTTACTGGAGTCCGTTGAAACGTCAAATAACATAGCAGATAAGTAAGGATCGATTAGATACATCACAGGAACAACGCTAATACGTGTTGTTTAGTTCAAAACTATTTCCAGCTTCTGCTGCGTCCGAAAACTTCATATCTCACATCAGAGTTACTGGAGTCAATCGTAACGTCAAATAACATGATGGATAAGTAAGGATCGATTAGATACTTCACAGGAACAACGCTAATACGTGTTATTTCGTTCAAAACTATTTCCAGCTCCTGCTGAGTTCGAGAACTTCGTATCTCACATCAGAGTTACTGGCGTCCATCGTAACGTCAAATAACATGATAGATAAGTAAGGATCGAATACAAACATCACAGGAACAACGCTAATACGTGTTACTTCGTTCAAAACTATTTCCAGCTTCTGCTGAGTTCGAGAACTTCCTATCTCACATCAGAGATACTGGAGTCCGTTGAAACGTCAAATAACATAGCAGATAAGTAAGGATCGATTAGATACATCACAGGAAGAACGCTAATACGTGTTATTTCGTTCAAAACTTTTTCCAGCTTCTGCTGAGTCCGAGAACTTCGTATCTCACTTCAGAGTTACTGGAGTACATCGGAACGTCAAATAAAATGATAGAAAAGTAAGGATCGATTAGATACATCACAGGAACAACGCTAATACGTGTTGTTTCGTTCATAACTTTTTCCAGCTTCTGCTGAGTTCGAAAACTTCGTATCTCACATCAGAGATACTGGAGTCCATCGTAACGTCAAATAACATGATAGGTAAGTAAGGATCGATTAGATACATCATGGGAACAACGCTAATACGTGTTATTTCGTTCAGAACTTTTTCCAGCTTCTGCTGAGTTCGAGAACTTCGTGTCTCACATCAGAGTTGCTGGAGTCCATTGAAACGTCAAATAACATAGCAGATAAGTATGGATCGATTAGATACTTCACAGGAACAACGCTAATACGTGTTATTTCGTTCAAAACTATTTCCAGCTCCTGCTGAGTTCGAGAACTTCGTATCTCACATCAGAGTTACTGGCGTGCATCGTAACGTCAAATAACATGATAGATAAGTAAGGATCGATTAGATACATCACAGGAACAACGCTAATACGTGTTGTTTCGTTGAAAACTATTTCCAGCTTCTGCTGCGTCCGAAAACTTCATATCTCACATCAGAATTACTGGAGTCAATCGTAACGTCAAATATCATGATAGATAAGTAAGGATCGATTGGATACATCACAGGAACAACGCTAATACGTGTCATTTCGTTCAAAACTATTTCCAGCTCCTGCTGAGTTTGAGAACTTCGTATCTCACATCAGAGTTACTGGAGTATATCTTAACGTCAAATAACATGATAGATAAGTAAGGATCGATTACATACATCACAGGAACAACGCTAATACGTGTTATTTCGTTCAAAACTATTTCCAGCTCCTGCTGAGTTTGAGAACTTCGTATCTCACATCAGAGTTACTGGAGTACATCGTAACCTCAAATAAAATGATAGATAAGTAAGGATCGATTAGATACATCACAGTAACAACGCTAATACGTTTTGTTTCGTTCAAAACTATTTCCAGCTTCTGCTGCGTCCGAAAACTTCATATCTCACATCAGAGTTACTGGAGTTTTTCGTAACGTCAAATAACATGATAGATAAATAAGGATCGATTAGATACATCACAGGAACAACGCTAATACGTTTTGTTTCGTTCAAAACTATTTCCAGCTTCTGCTGCGTCCGAGAACTTCATATCTCACATCAGAGTTACTGGAGTTTTTCGTAACGTCAAATAACATGATAGATAAATAAGGATCGATTAGATACATCACAGGAACAACGCTAATACGTTTTGTTTCGTTCAAAACTATTTCCAGCTTCTGCTGCGTCCGAAAACTTCATATCTCACACCAGAGTTTCTGGAGTTCATCGTAACGTCAAATAACATGATAGATAAGTAAGGATCGATTAGATACATCATAGGAACAACGCTAATACGTGTTGTTTCGTTCAAAACTTTTTCCAGCTCCTACTGAGTTCGAGAACTTCGTATCTCACATCAGAGATACTGGAGTCCGTTGAAACGTCAAATAACATAGCAGATAAGTAAGGATCGATTAGATACATCACAGGAACAACGCTAATAAGTGTTATTTCGTTCAAAACTTTTTCAAGCTTCAGCTGAGTTCGAGAACTTCGTATCTCTCATCAGAGTTGCTGGAGTCCATAGAAACGTCGAATTACATAGCAGATAAGTAAGGATCGATTTGATACATCACAGGAACAACGCTAATACGTGTTATTTCGTTCAAAACTATTTCCAGCTCCTGCTGAGTTCGTGAACATCGTATCTCACATCAGAGATACTGGAGTCCGTTGAAACGTCAAATAACATAGCAGATAAGTAAGGATCGATTAGATACATCACAGGAACAACGCTAATACGAGTTGTTTAGTTCAAAACTATTTCCAGCTCCTGCTGTGTCCGAGAATTTCGAATCTCACATCGAGTTACTGGAGTCCGTTGAAACGCCAAATAATATAGCAGATAAGTAAGGATCGATTAGATACATCACAGGAACAACGCTAATACGTGTTATTTCGTTCAAAACTATTTCCAGCTCCTGCTGAGTTTGAGAACTTCGTATCTCACATCAGAGTTACTGGAGTATATCGTAACGTCAAATAACATGATAGATAAGTAAGGATCGATTACATACATCACAGGAACAACGCTAATACGTGTTATTTCGTTCAAAACTATTTCCAGCTTCTGCTGCGTCCGAAAACTTCGTATCTCACTTCAGAGTTACTGGAGTCCATCGTAACGTCAAATAACATGATAGATAAGTAAGGATCGATTAGATACATCACAGGAACAACGCTAATACGTGTTGTTTCGTTGAAAACTATTTCCAGCTTCTGCTGCGTCCGAAAACTTCATATCTCACATCAGAGTTACTGGAGTCAATCGTAACGTCAAATATCATGATAGATAAGTAAGGATCGATTAGATACATCACAGGAACAACGCTAATACGTGTCATTTCGTTCAAAACTATTTCCAGCTCCTGCTGAGTTTGAGAACTTCGTATCTCACATCAGAGTTACTGGAGTATATCGTAACGTAAAATAACATGATAGATAAGTAAGGATCGATTATATACATCACAGGAACAACGCTAATACGTGTTATTTCGTTCAAAACTATTTCCAGCTCCTGCTGAGTTTGAGAACTTCGTATCTCACATCAGAGATACTGGAGTCCATCGTAACGTCAAATAACATGATAGATAAGTAAGGATCGATTACATACATCACAGGAACAACGCTAATACGTGTTGTTTCGTTCAAAACTTTTTCCAGCTTCTGCTGAGTTCGAGAACTTCGTATCTCACATCAGAGATACTGGAGTCCATCGTAACGTCAAATAACATGATAGGTAAGTAAGGATCGATTAGATACATCATGGGAACAACGCTAATACGTGTTATTTCGTTCAGAACTTTTTCCAGCTTCTGCTGAGTTCGAGAACTTCGTGTCTCACATCAGAGTTGCTGGAGTCCATTGAAACGTCAAATAACATAGCAGATAAGTAAGGATCGATTAGATACATCACAGGAACAACGCTAATACTTGTTGTTTCGTTCAAAAGTTTTTCCAGCTCCTGCTGAGTTCGAGAACTTCGTATCTCATATCAGAGTTACTGGAGTCCGTTGATACGTCAAATAGCATAGCAGATAAGTAAGGATCGATTAGATACATCACAGGAACAACGCTAATACGTGTTGTTTAGTTCAAAACTATTTCCAGCTTCTGCTGCGTCCGAAAACTTCATATCTCACATCAGAGTTACTGGAGTCAATCGTAACGTCAAATAACATGATGGATAAGTAAGGATCGATTAGATACTTCACAGGAACAACGCTAATACGTGTTATTTCGTTCAAAACTATTTCCAGCTTCTGCTGAGTTCGAAAACTTCGTATCTCACATCAGAGATACTGGAGTCCATCGTAACGTCAAATAACATGATAGGTAAGTAAGGATCGATTAGATACATCATGGGAACAACGCTAATACGTGTTATTTCGTTCAGAACTTTTTCCAGCTTCTGCTGAGTTCGAGAACTTCGTGTCTCACATCAGAGTTGCTGGAGTCCATTGAAACGTCAAATAACATAGCAGATAAGTAAGGATCGATTAGATACATCACAGGAACAACGCTAATACTTGTTGCTTCGTTCAAAACTTTTTCCAGCTCCTGCTGAGTTCGAGAACTTCGTATCTCATATCAGAGTTACTGGAGTCCGTTGAAACGTCAAATAACATAGCAGATAAGTAAGGATCGATTAGATACATCACAGGAACAACGCTAATACGTGTTGTTTAGTTCAAAACTATTTCCAGCTTATGCTGCGTCCGAAAACTTCATATCTCACATCAGAGTTACTGGAGTCAATCGTAACGTCAAATAACATGATGGATAAGTAAGGATCGATTAGATACTTCACAGGAACAACGCTAATACGTGTTATTTCGTTCAAAACTATTTCCAGCTCCTGCTGAGTTCGAGAACTTCGTATCTCACATCAGAGTTACTGGCGTCCATCGTAACGTCAAATAACATGATAGATAAGTAAGGATCGAATACATACATCACAGGAACAACGCTAATACGTGCTACTTCGTTCAAAACTATTTCCAGCTTCTGCTGAGTTCGAGAACTTCGTATCTCACATCAGAGATACTGGAGTCCGTTGAAACGTCAAATAACATAGCAGATAAGTAAGGATCGATTAGATACATCACAGGAAGAACGCTAATACGTGTTATTTCGTTCAAAACTTTTTCCAGCTTCTGCTGAGTCCGAGAACTTCGTATCTCACTTCAGAGTTACTGGAGTACATCGGAACGTCAAATAAAATGATAGATAAGTAAGGATCGATTAGATACATCACAGGAACAACGCTAATACGTGTTGTTTCGTTCATAACTTTTTCCAGCTTCTGCTGAGTTCGAAAACTTCGTATCTCACATCAGAGATACTGGAGTCCATCGTAACGTCAAATAACATGATAGGTAAGTAAGGATCGATTAGATACATCATGGGAACAACGCTAATACGTGTTATTTCGTTCAGAACTTTTTCCAGCTTCTGCTGAGTTCGAGAACTTCGTGTCTCACATCAGAGTTGCTGGAGTCCATTGAAACGTCAAATAACATAGCAGATAAGTATGGATCGATTAGATACTTCACAGGAACAACGCTAATACGTGTTATTTCGTTCAAAACTATTTCCAGCTCCTGCTGAGTTCGAGAACTTCGTATCTCACATCAGAGTTCCTGGCGTCCATCGTAACGTCAAATAACATGATATATAAGTAAGGATCGATTAGATACATCACAGGAACAACGCTAATACGTGTTGTTTCGTTGAAAACTATTTCCAGCTTCTGCTGCGTCCGAAAACTTCATATCTCACATCAGAATTACTTGAGTCAATCGTAACGTCAAATATCATGATAGATAAGTAAGGATCGATTAGATACATCACAGGAAAAACGCTAATACGTGTCATTTCGTTCAAAACTATTTCCAGCTTCTGCTGAGTTCGAGAACTTCGTATCTCACATCAGAGTTACTGGAGTCCGTTGAAACGTCAAATAACATAGCAGATAAGTAAGGATCGATTAGATACATCACAGGAACAAGGCTAATACGTGTTGTTTAGTTCAAAACTATTTCCAGCTCCTGCTGAGTCCGAGAACTTCGAATCTCACATCAGAGTTACTGGAGTCTGTTCAAAGGTCAAATAATATAGCAGATATGTAAGGATCGATTAGATACATCACAGGAACATCGCTAATACGTATTATTTCTTTCAAAACTATTTCCAGCTTCTGCTGCGTCCGAAAACGTCGTATCTCACTTCAGAGTTACTGGAGTCCATCGTAACGTCAAATAACATGATAGATAAGTAAGGATCGATTAGATATATTACAGGAACAACGCTAATACGTGTTGTCTCGTTCAAAATTTTTCCGGCTTCTGCTGAGTTCGAAAACTTCGTATCTCACATCAGAGATACTGGAGTCCGTTGAAACGTCAAATAACATAGCAGATAAGTAAGGATCGATTAGATACATCACAGGAAGAACGCTAATACGTGTTATTTCGTTCAAAACTTTTTCCAGCTTCTGCTGAGTCCGAGAACTTCGTATCTCACTTCAGAGTTACTGGAGTACATCGGAACGTCAAATAAAATGATAGATAAGTAAGGATCGATTAGATACATCACAGGAACAACGCTAATACGTGTTGTTTCGTTCATAACTTTTTCCAGCTTCTGCTGAGTTCGAAAACTTCGTATCTCACATCAGAGA
Organism: Prosopocoilus inquinatus; assembly: GCA_036172665.1. NCBI lineage: Eukaryota > Metazoa > Arthropoda > Insecta > Coleoptera > Lucanidae > Prosopocoilus > Prosopocoilus inquinatus. Next base: position 25,642,941 of record CM069872.1, on the reverse strand, counting down.
TACTGGAGTCCATCGTAACGTCAAATAACATTATAGGTAAGTAAGGATCGATTAGATACATCATGGGAACAACGCTAATACGTGTTATTTCGTTCAGAACTTTTTCCAGCTTCTGCTGAGTTCGAGAACTTCGTGTCTCACATCAGAGTTGCTGGAGTCCATTGAAACGTCAAATAACATAGCAGATAAGTAAGGATCGATTAGATACATCACAGGAACAACGCTAATACTTGTTGCTTCGTTCAAAACTTTTTCCAGCTCCTGCTGAGTTCGAGAACTTCGTATCTCATATCAGAGTTACTGGAGTCCGTTGAAACGTCAAATAACATAGCAGATAAGTAAGGATCGATTAGATACATCACAGGAACAACGCTAATACGTGTTGTTTAGTTCAAAACTATTTCCAGCTTCTGCTGCGTCCGAAAACTTCATATCTCACATCAGAGTTACTGGAGTCAATCGTAACGTCAAATAACATGATGGATAAGTAAGGATCGATTAGATACTTCACAGGAACAACGCTAATACGTGTTATTTCGTTCAAAACTATTTCCAGCTCCTGCTGAGTTCGAGAACTTCGTATCTCACATCAGAGTTACTGGCGTCCATCGTAACGTCAAATAACATGATAGATAAGTAAGGATCGAATACAAACATCACAGGAACAACGCTAATACGTGTTACTTCGTTCAAAACTATTTCCAGCTTCTGCTGAGTTCGAGAACTTCCTATCTCACATCAGAGATACTGGAGTCCGTTGAAACGTCAAATAACATAGCAGATAAGTAAGGATCGATTAGATACATCACAGGAAGAACGCTAATACGTGTTATTTCGTTCAAAACTTTTTCCAGCTTCTGCTGAGTCCGAGAACTTCGTATCTCACTTCAGAGTTACTGGAGTACATCGGAACGTCAAATAAAATGATAGATAAGTAAGGATCGATTAGATACATCACAGGAACAACGCTAATACGTGTTGTTTCGTTCATAACTTTTTCCAGCTTCTGCTGAGTTCGAAAACTTCGTATCTCACATCAGAGATACTGGAGTCCATCGTAACGTCAAATAACATTATAGGTAAGTAAGGATCGATTAGATACATCATGGGAACAACGCTAATACGTGTTATTTCGTTCAGAACTTTTTCCAGCTTCTGCTGAGTTCGAGAACTTCGTGTCTCACATCAGAGTTGCTGGAGTCCATTGAAACGTCAAATAACATAGCAGATAAGTAAGGATCGATTAGATACATCACAGGAACAACGCTAATACTTGTTGCTTCGTTCAAAACTTTTTCCAGCTCCTGCTGAGTTCGAGAACTTCGTATCTCATATCAGAGTTACTGGAGTCCGTTGAAACGTCAAATAACATAGCAGATAAGTAAGGATCGATTAGATACATCACAGGAACAACGCTAATACGTGTTGTTTAGTTCAAAACTATTTCCAGCTTATGCTGCGTCCGAAAACTTCATATCTCACATCAGAGTTACTGGAGTCAATCGTAACGTCAAATAACATGATGGATAAGTAAGGATCGATTAGATACTTCACAGGAACAACGCTAATACGTGTTATTTCGTTCAAAACTATTTCCAGCTCCTGCTGAGTTCGAGAACTTCGTATCTCACATCAGAGTTACTGGCGTCCATCGTAACGTCAAATAACATGATAGATAAGTAAGGATCGAATACAAACATCACAGGAACAACGCTAATACGTGTTACTTCGTTCAAAACTATTTCCAGCTTCTGCTGAGTTCGAGAACTTCCTATCTCACATCAGAGATACTGGAGTCCGTTGAAACGTCAAATAACATAGCAGATAAGTAAGGATCGATTAGATACATCACAGGAAGAACGCTAATACGTGTTATTTCGTTCAAAACTTTTTCCAGCTTCTGCTGAGTCCGAGAACTTCGTATCTCACTTCAGAGTTACTGGAGTACATCGGAACGTCAAATAAAATGATAGAAAAGTAAGGATCGATTAGATACATCACAGGAACAACGCTAATACGTGTTGTTTCGTTCATAACTTTTTCCAGCTTCTGCTGAGTTCGAAAACTTCGTATCTCACATCAGAGATACTGGAGTCCATCGTAACGTCAAATAACATGATAGGTAAGTAAGGATCGATTAGATACATCATGGGAACAACGCTAATACGTGTTATTTCGTTCAGAACTTTTTCCAGCTTCTGCTGAGTTCGAGAACTTCGTGTCTCACATCAGAGTTGCTGGAGTCCATTGAAACGTCAAATAACATAGCAGATAAGTATGGATCGATTAGATACTTCACAGGAACAACGCTAATACGTGTTATTTCGTTCAAAACTATTTCCAGCTCCTGCTGAGTTCGAGAACTTCGTATCTCACATCAGAGTTACTGGCGTGCATCGTAACGTCAAATAACATGATAGATAAGTAAGGATCGATTAGATACATCACAGGAACAACGCTAATACGTGTTGTTTCGTTGAAAACTATTTCCAGCTTCTGCTGCGTCCGAAAACTTCATATCTCACATCAGAATTACTGGAGTCAATCGTAACGTCAAATATCATGATAGATAAGTAAGGATCGATTGGATACATCACAGGAACAACGCTAATACGTGTCATTTCGTTCAAAACTATTTCCAGCTCCTGCTGAGTTTGAGAACTTCGTATCTCACATCAGAGTTACTGGAGTATATCTTAACGTCAAATAACATGATAGATAAGTAAGGATCGATTACATACATCACAGGAACAACGCTAATACGTGTTATTTCGTTCAAAACTATTTCCAGCTCCTGCTGAGTTTGAGAACTTCGTATCTCACATCAGAGTTACTGGAGTCCATCGTAACGTCAAATAACATGATAGATAAGTAAGGATCGATTACATACATCACAGGAACAACGCTAATACGTGTTGTTTCGTTCAAAACTTTTTCCAGCTTCTGCTGAGTTCGAGAACTTCGTATCTCACATCAGAGATACTGGAGTCCATCGTAACGTCAAATAACATGATAGGTAAGTAAGTATCGATTAGATACATCATGGGAACAACGCTAATACGTGTTATTTCGTTCAGAACTTTTTCCAGCTTCTGCTGAGTTCGAGAACTTCGTGTCTCACATCAGAGTTGCTGGAGTCCATTGAAACGTCAAATAACATAGCAGATAAGTAAGGATCGATTAGATACATCACAGGAACAAGGCTAATACTTGTTGTTTCGTTCAAAACTTTTTCCAGCTCCTGCTGAGTTCGAGAACTTCGTATCTCATATCAGAGTTACTGGAGTCCGTTGAAACGTCAAATAACACAGCAGATAAGTAAGGATCGATTAGATACATCACAGGAACAACGCTAATACGTGTTGTTTAGTTCAAAACTATTTCCAGCTTCTGCTGCGTCCGAAAACTTCATATCTCACATCAGAGTTACTGGAGTCAATCGTAACGTCAAATAACATGATAGGTAAGTAAGTATCGATTAGATACATCATGGGAACAACGCTAATACGTGTTATTTCGTTCAGAACTTTTTCCAGCTTCTGCTGAGTTCGAGAACTTCGTGTCTCACATCAGAGTTGCTGGAGTCCATTGAAACGTCAAATAACATAGCAGATAAGTAAGGATCGATTAGATACATCACAGGAACAAGGCTAATACTTGTTGTTTCGTTCAAAACTTTTTCCAGCTCCTGCTGAGTTCGAGAACTTCGTATCTCATATCAGAGTTACTGGAGTCCGTTGAAACGTCAAATAACACAGCAGATAAGTAAGGATCGATTAGATACATCACAGGAACAACGCTAATACGTGTTGTTTAGTTCAAAACTATTTTTAGCTTCTGCTGCGTCCGAAAACTTCATATCTCACATCAGAATTACTGGAGTCAATCGTAACGTCAAATAACATGATAGATAAGTAAGGATCGATTAGATACTTCACAGGAACAACGCTAATACGTGTTATTTCGTTCAAAACTATTTCCAGCTCCTGCTGAGTTCGAGAACTTCGTATCTCACATCAGAGTTACTGGAGTCCATCGTAACGTCAAATAACATGATAGATTAGTAAGGATCGATTACATACATCACGGGAACAACGCTAATACGTGTTGTTTCGTTCAGAACTTTTTCCAGCTTCTACTGAGTTCGAGAACTTCGTATCTCACATCGGAGTTGCTGGAGTCCATTGAAACGTCAGATTACATAGCAGATAAGTAAGGATCGATTAGATACATCACAGGAACAACGCTAATACGTGTCATTTCGTTCAAAACTATTTCCAGCTCCTGCTGAGGTTGAGAACTTCGTATCTCACATCAGAGTTACTGGAGTATATCGTAACGTCAAATAACATGATAGATAAGTAAGGATCGATTACATACATCACAGGAACAACGCTAATACGTGTTATTTCGTTCAAAATTATTTCCAGCTCCTGCTGAGTTCGAGAACTTCGTATCTCACATCAAAGTTACTGGAGTCAATCGAAACGTCAAATAACATGATAGATAAGTAAGGACCGATTAGATACATCACAGGAACAACGCTAATACGTGTTATTTCGTTCAAAATTATTTCCAGCTCCTGCTGAGTTCGAGAACTTCGTATCTCACTTCAGAGTTACTGGAGTCATTCGTAACGTCAAATAACATGATAGATAAGTAAGGATCGATTAGATACATCACAGGAACAACGCTAATACGTTTTGTTTCGTTCAAGACTATTTCCAGCTTCTGCTGCGTCCGAAAACATGGTATCTCACATCAGAGTTACTGGAGTACATCGTAACGTCAAATAAAATGATAGATAAGTAAGGATCGATTAGATACATCACAGGAACAACGCTAATACTAGTTGTTTCGTTCAAAACTTTTTCCAGCTCCTGCTGAGTTCGAGAACTTCGTATCTCATATCAGAGTTACTGGAGTCCGTTGAAACGTCAAATAACACAGCAGATAAGTAAGGATCGATTAGATACATCACAGGAACAACGCTAATACGTGTTGTTTAGTTCAAAACTATTTCCAGCTTCTGCTGCGTCCGAAAACTTCATATCTCACATCAGAGTTACTGGAGTCAATCGTAACGTCAAATAACATGATAGATAAGTAAGGATCGATTAGATACTTCACAGGAACAACGCTAATACGTGTTATTTCGTTCAAAACTATTTCCAGCTCCTGCTGAGTTCGAGAACTTCGTATCTCACATCAGAGTTACTGGAGTCCATCGTAACGTCAAATAACATGATAGATTAGTAAGGATCGATTACATACATCACGGGAACAACGCTAATACGTGTTGTTTCGTTCAGAACTTTTTCCAGCTTCTACTGAGTTCGAGAACTTCGTATCTCAAATCGGAGTTGCTGGAGTCCATTGAAACGTCAGATTACATAGCAGATAAGTAAGGATCGATTAGATACATCACAGGAACAACGCTAATACGTGTCATTTCGTTCAAAACTATTTCCAGCTCCTGCTGAGTTTGAGAACTTCGTATCTCACATCAGAGTTACTGGAGTATATCGTAACGTCAAATAACATGATAGATAAGTAAGGATCGATTACATACATCACAGGAACAACGCTAATACGTGTTATTTCGTTCAAAATTATTTCCAGCTCCTGCTGAGTTCGAGAACTTCGTATCTCACATCAAAGTTACTGGAGTCAATCGAAACGTCAAATAACATGATAGATAAGTAAGGACCGATTAGATACATCACAGGAACAACGCTAATACGTGTTATTTCGTTCAAAATTATTTCCAGCTCCTGCTGAGTTCGAGAACTTCGTATCTCACTTCAGAGTTACTGGAGTCATTCGTAACGTCAAATAACATGATAGATAAGTAAGGATCGATTAGATACATCACAGGAACAACGCTAATACGTTTTGTTTCGTTCAAAACTATTTCCAGCTTCTGCTGCGTCCGAAAACATCGTATCTCACATCAGAGTTACTGGAGTACATCGTAACGTCAAATAATATGATAGATAAGTAAGGATCGATTAGATACATCACAGGAACAACGCTAATACGTGTTGTTTAGTTCAAAACTATTTCCAGCTTCTGCTGCGTCCGAAAACTTCATATCTCACATCAGAGTTACTGGAGTCAATCGTAACGTCAAATAACATAATAGATAAGTAAGGATCGATTAGATACTTCACAGGAACAACGCTAATACGTGTTATTTCGTTCAAAACTATTTCCAGCTCCTGCTGAGTTCGAGAACTTCGTATCTCACATCAGAGTTACTGGAGTCCATCGTAACGTCAAATAACATGATAGATAAGTAAGGATTGATTTTATACATCACAGGAACAACGCTAATACGTGTTGTTTCGTTCAGAACTTTCTCCAGCTTCTACTGAGTTCGAGAACTTCGTATCTCACATCGGAGTTGCTGGAGTCCATTGAAACGTCAAATTACATAGCAGATAAGTAAGGATCGATTAGATACATCACAGGAACAACGCTAATACGTTTTGTTTCGTTCAAAACTATTTCCAGCTTCTGCTGCGTCCGAAAACATCGTATCTCACATCAGAGTTACTGGAGTACATCGTAACCTCAAATAAAATGATAGATAAGTAAGGATCGATTAGATACATCACAGTAACAACGCTAATACGTTTTGTTTCGTTCAAAACTATTTCCAGCTTCTGCTGCGTCCGAAAACTTCATATCTCACATCAGAGTTACTGGAGTTTTTCGTAACGTCAAATAACATGATAGATAAATAAGGATCGATTAGATACATCACAGGAACAACGCTAATACGTTTTGTTTCGTTCAAAACTATTTCCAGCTTCTGCTGCGTCCGAGAACTTCATATCTCACATCAGAGTTACTGGAGTTTTTCGTAACGTCAAATAACATGATAGATAAATAAGGATCGATTAGATACATCACAGGAACAACGCTAATACGTTTTGTTTCGTTCAAAACTATTTCCAGCTTCTGCTGCGTCCGAAAACTTCATATCTCACACCAGAGTTTCTGGAGTTCATCGTAACGTCAAATAACATGATAGATAAGTAAGGATCGATTAGATACATCATAGGAACAACGCTAATACGTGTTGTTTCGTTCAAAACTTTTTCCAGCTCCTACTGAGTTCGAGAACTTCGTATCTCACATCAGAGATACTGGAGTCCGTTGAAACGTCAAATAACATAGCAGATAAGTAAGGATCGATTAGATACATCACAGGAACAACGCTAATAAGTGTTATTTCGTTCAAAACTTTTTCAAGCTTCAGCTGAGTTCGAGAACTTCGTATCTCTCATCAGAGTTGCTGGAGTCCATAGAAACGTCGAATTACATAGCAGATAAGTAAGGATCGATTTGATACATCACAGGAACAACGCTAATACGTGTTATTTCGTTCAAAACTATTTCCAGCTCCTGCTGAGTTCGTGAACATCGTATCTCACATCAGAGATACTGGAGTCCGTTGAAACGTCAAATAACATAGCAGATAAGTAAGGATCGATTAGATACATCACAGGAACAACGCTAATACGAGTTGTTTAGTTCAAAACTATTTCCAGCTCCTGCTGTGTCCGAGAATTTCGAATCTCACATCGAGTTACTGGAGTCCGTTGAAACGCCAAATAATATAGCAGATAAGTAAGGATCGATTAGATACATCACAGGAACAACGCTAATACGTGTTATTTCGTTCAAAACTATTTCCAGCTCCTGCTGAGTTTGAGAACTTCGTATCTCACATCAGAGTTACTGGAGTATATCGTAACGTCAAATAACATGATAGATAAGTAAGGATCGATTACATACATCACAGGAACAACGCTAATACGTGTTATTTCGTTCAAAACTATTTCCAGCTTCTGCTGCGTCCGAAAACTTCGTATCTCACTTCAGAGTTACTGGAGTCCATCGTAACGTCAAATAACATGATAGATAAGTAAGGATCGATTAGATACATCACAGGAACAACGCTAATACGTGTTGTTTCGTTGAAAACTATTTCCAGCTTCTGCTGCGTCCGAAAACTTCATATCTCACATCAGAGTTACTGGAGTCAATCGTAACGTCAAATATCATGATAGATAAGTAAGGATCGATTAGATACATCACAGGAACAACGCTAATACGTGTCATTTCGTTCAAAACTATTTCCAGCTCCTGCTGAGTTTGAGAACTTCGTATCTCACATCAGAGTTACTGGAGTATATCGTAACGTAAAATAACATGATAGATAAGTAAGGATCGATTATATACATCACAGGAACAACGCTAATACGTGTTATTTCGTTCAAAACTATTTCCAGCTCCTGCTGAGTTTGAGAACTTCGTATCTCACATCAGAGTTACTGGAGTCCATCGTAACGTCAAATAACATGATAGATAAGTAAGGATCGATTACATACATCACAGGAACAACGCTAATACGTGTTGTTTCGTTCAAAACTTTTTCCAGCTTCTGCTGAGTTCGAGAACTTCGTATCTCACATCAGAGATACTGGAGTCCATCGTAACGTCAAATAACATGATAGGTAAGTAAGGATCGATTAGATACATCATGGGAACAACGCTAATACGTGTTATTTCGTTCAGAACTTTTTCCAGCTTCTGCTGAGTTCGAGAACTTCGTGTCTCACATCAGAGTTGCTGGAGTCCATTGAAACGTCAAATAACATAGCAGATAAGTAAGGATCGATTAGATACATCACAGGAACAACGCTAATACCTGTTGTTTCGTTCAAAAGTTTTTCCAGCTCCTGCTGAGTTCGAGAACTTCGTATCTCATATCAGAGTTACTGGAGTCCGTTGATACGTCAAATAGCATAGCAGATAAGTAAGGATCGATTAGATACATCACAGGAACAACGCTAATACGTGTTGTTTAGTTCAAAACTATCTCCAGCTTCTGCTGCGTCCGAAAACTTCATATCTCACATCAGAGTTACTGGAGTCAATCGTAACGTCAAATATCATGATAGATAAGTAAGGATCGATTAGATACATCACAGGAACAACGCTAATACGAGTTGTTTAGTTCAAAACTATTTCCAGCTCCTGCTGAGTCCGAGAACTTCGAATCTCACATCGAGTTACTGGAGTCCGTTGAAACGCCAAATAATATAGCAGATAAGTAAGGATCGATTAGATACATCACAGGAACAACGCTAATACGTGTTATTTCGTTCAAAACTATTTCCAGCTTCTGCTGCGTCCGAAAACTTCGTATCTCACTTCAGAGTTACTGGAGTCCATCGTAACGTCAAATAACATGATAGATAAGTAAGGACCGATTAGATACATCACAGGAACAACGCTAATACGTGTTATTTCGTTCAAAATTATTTCCAGCTCCTGCTGAGTTCGAGAACTTCGTATCTCACTTCAGAGTTACTGGAGTCATTCGTAACGTCAAATAACATGATAGATAAGTAAGGATCGATTAGATACATCACAGGAACAACGCTAATACGTTTTGTTTCGTTCAAAACTATTTCCAGCTTCTGCTGCGTCCGAAAACATCGTATCTCACATCAGAGTTACTGGAGTACATCGTAACGTCAAATAAAATGATAGATAAGAAAGGATCGATTAGATACATCACAGGAACAACGCTAATACCTGTTGTTTCGTTCAAAACTTTTTCCAGCTTCTGCTGAGTTCGAGAACTTCGTATCTCATATCAGAGTTACAGGAGTCCGTTGTAACGTCAAATAACATAGCAGATAAGTAAGGATCGATTAGACACATCACAGGAACAACGCTAATACGTGTTATTTCGTTCAAAACTATCTCCAGCTCTTGCTGAGTTCGAGAATTCGTATCTCAAATCAGAGTTACTGGAGTCCATCGTAACGTCAAATAACATGATAGATAAGCAAGGATCGATTAGATACATCACAGGCACAACGATAATACGTGTTGTTTAGTTCAAAACTATTTCCAGCTTCTGCTGCGTCCGAAAACTTCATATCTCACATCAGAGTTACTGGAGTCCTTCGTAACGTCAAATAACATGATAGATATGTAAGGATCGATTAGATACATCACAGGAACAACGCTAATACGTGTTGTTTCGTTCATAACTTTTTCCAGCTTCTGCTGAGTTCGAAAACTTCGTATCTCACATCAGAGATACTGGAGTCCGTTGAAACGTCAAATAACATAGCAGATAAGTAAGGATCGATTAGATACATCACAGGAAGAACGCTAATACGTGTTATTTCGTTCAAAACTTTTTCCAGCTTCTGCTGAGTCCGAGAACTTCGTATCTCACTTCAGAGTTACTGGAGTACATCGGAACGTCAAATAAAATGATAGATAAGTAAGGATCGATTAGATACATCACAGGAACAACGCTAATACGTGTTGTTTCGTTCATAACTTTTTCCAGCTTCTGCTGAGTTCGAAAACTTCGTATCTCACATCAGAGATACTGGAGTCCATCGTAACGTCAAATAACATTATAGGTAAGTAAGGATCGATTAGATACATCATGGGAACAACGCTAATACGTGTTATTTCGTTCAGAACTTTTTCCAGCTTCTGCTGAGTTCGAGAACTTCGTGTCTCACATCAGAGTTGCTGGAGTCCATTGAAACGTCAAATAACATAGCAGATAAGTAAGGATCGATTAGATACATCACAGGAACAACGCTAATACTTGTTGCTTCGTTCAAAACTTTTTCCAGCTCCTGCTGAGTTCGAGAACTTCGTATCTCATATCAGAGTTACTGGAGTCCGTTGAAACGTCAAATAACATAGCAGATAAGTAAGGATCGATTAGATACATCACAGGAACAACGCTAATACGTGTTGTTTAGTTCAAAACTATTTCCAGCTTCTGCTGCGTCCGAAAACTTCATATCTCACATCAGAGTTACTGGAGTCAATCGTAACGTCAAATAACATGATGGATAAGTAAGGATCGATTAGATACTTCACAGGAACAACGCTAATACGTGTTATTTCGTTCAAAACTATTTCCAGCTCCTGCTGAGTTCGAGAACTTCGTATCTCACATCAGAGTTACTGGCGTCCATCGTAACGTCAAATAACATGATAGATAAGTAAGGATCGAATACAAACATAACAGGAACAACGCTAATACGTGTTACTTCGTTCAAAACTATTTCCAGCTTCTGCTGAGTTCGAGAACTTCCTATCTCACATCAGAGATACTGGAGTCCGTTGAAACGTCAAATAACATAGCAGATAAGTAAGGATCGATTAGATACATCACAGGAAGAACGCTAATACGTGTTATTTCGTTCAAAACTTTTTCCAGCTTCTGCTGAGTCCGAGAACTTCGTATCTCACTTCAGAGTTACTGGAGTACATCGGAACGTCAAATAAAATGATAGAAAAGTAAGGATCGATTAGATACATCACAGGAACAACGCTAATACGTGTTGTTTCGTTCATAACTTTTTCCAGCTTCTGCTGAGTTCGAAAACTTCGTATCTCACATCAGAGATACTGGAGTCCATCGTAACGTCAAATAACATGATAGGTAAGTAAGGATCGATTAGATACATCATGGGAACAACGCTAATACGTGTTATTTCGTTCAGAACTTTTTCCAGCTTCTGCTGAGTTCGAGAACTTCGTGTCTCACATCAGAGTTGCTGGAGTCCATTGAAACGTCAAATAACATAGCAGATAAGTATGGATCGATTAGATACTTCACAGGAACAACGCTAATACGTGTTATTTCGTTCAAAACTATTTCCAGCTCCTGCTGAGTTCGAGAACTTCGTATCTCACATCAGAGTTACTGGCGTGCATCGTAACGTCAAATAACATGATAGATAAGTAAGGATCGATTAGATACATCACAGGAACAACGCTAATACGTGTTGTTTCGTTGAAAACTATTTCCAGCTTCTGCTGCGTCCGAAAACTTCATATCTCACATCAGAATTACTGGAGTCAATCGTAACGTCAAATATCATGATAGATAAGTAAGGATCGATTGGATACATCACAGGAACAACGCTAATACGTGTCATTTCGTTCAAAACTATTTCCAGCTCCTGCTGAGTTTGAGAACTTCGTATCTCACATCAGAGTTACTGGAGTATATCTTAACGTCAAATAACATGATAGATAAGTAAGGATCGATTACATACATCACAGGAACAACGCTAATACGTGTTATTTCGTTCAAAACTATTTCCAGCTCCTGCTGAGTTTGAGAACTTCGTATCTCACATCAGAGTTACTGGAGTCCATCGTAACGTCAAATAACATGATAGATAAGTAAGGATCGATTACATACATCACAGGAACAACGCTAATACGTGTTGTTTCGTTCAAAACTTTTTCCAGCTTCTGCTGAGTTCGAGAACTTCGTATCTCACATCAGAGATACTGGAGTCCATCGTAACGTCAAATAACATGATAGGTAAGTAAGTATCGATTAGATACATCATGGGAACAACGCTAATACGTGTTATTTCGTTCAGAACTTTTTCCAGCTTCTGCTGAGTTCGAGAACTTCGTGTCTCACATCAGAGTTGCTGGAGTCCATTGAAACGTCAAATAACATAGCAGATAAGTAAGGATCGATTAGATACATCACAGGAACAAGGCTAATACTTGTTGTTTCGTTCAAAACTTTTTCCAGCTCCTGCTGAGTTCGAGAACTTCGTATCTCACATCGGAGTTGCTGGAGTCCATTGAAACGTCAGATTACATAGCAGATAAGTAAGGATCGATTAGATACATCACAGGAACAACGCTAATACGTGTCATTTCGTTCAAAACTATTTCCAGCTCCTGCTGAGGTTGAGAACTTCGTATCTCACATCAGAGTTACTGGAGTATATCGTAACGTCAAATAACATGATAGATAAGTAAGGATCGATTACATACATCACAGGAACAACGCTAATACGTGTTATTTCGTTCAAAATTATTTCCAGCTCCTGCTGAGTTCGAGAACTTCGTATCTCACATCAAAGTTTCTGGAGTCAATCGAAACGTCAAATAACATGATAGATAAGTAAGGACCGATTAGATACATCACAGGAACAACGCTAATACGTGTTATTTCGTTCAAAATTATTTCCAGCTCCTGCTGAGTTCGAGAACTTCGTATCTCTCATCAGAGTTGCTGGAGTCCATAGAAACGTCGAATTACATAGCAGATAAGTAAGGATCGATTTGATACATCACAGGAACAACGCTAATACGTGTTATTTCGTTCAAAACTATTTCCAGCTCCTGCTGAGTTCGTGAACATCGTATCTCACATCAGAGATACTGGAGTCCGTTGAAACGTCAAATAACATAGCAGATAAGTAAGGATCGATTAGATACATCACAGGAACAACGCTAATACGAGTTGTTTAGTTCAAAACTATTTCCAGCTCCTGCTGTGTCCGAGAATTTCGAATCTCACATCGAGTTACTGGAGTCCGTTGAAACGCCAAATAATATAGCAGATAAGTAAGGATCGATTAGATACATCACAGGAACAACGCTAATACGTGTTATTTCGTTCAAAACTATTTCCAGCTCCTGCTGAGTTTGAGAACTTCGTATCTCACATCAGAGTTACTGGAGTATATCGTAACGTCAAATAACATGATAGATAAGTAAGGATCGATTACATACATCACAGGAACAACGCTAATACGTGTTATTTCGTTCAAAACTATTTCCAGCTTCTGCTGCGTCCGAAAACTTCGTATCTCACTTCAGAGTTACTGGAGTCCATCGTAACGTCAAATAACATGATAGATAAGTAAGGATCGATTAGATACATCACAGGAACAACGCTAATACGTGTTGTTTCGTTGAAAACTATTTCCAGCTTCTGCTGCGTCCGAAAACTTCATATCTCACATCAGAGTTACTGGAGTCAATCGTAACGTCAAATATCATGATAGATAAGTAAGGATCGATTAGATACATCACAGGAACAACGCTAATACGTGTCATTTCGTTCAAAACTATTTCCAGCTCCTGCTGAGTTTGAGAACTTCGTATCTCACATCAGAGTTACTGGAGTATATCGTAACGTAAAATAACATGATAGATAAGTAAGGATCGATTATATACATCACAGGAACAACGCTAATACGTGTTATTTCGTTCAAAACTATTTCCAGCTCCTGCTGAGTTTGAGAACTTCGTATCTCACATCAGAGTTACTGGAGTCCATCGTAACGTCAAATAACATGATAGATAAGTAAGGATCGATTACATACATCACAGGAACAACGCTAATACGTGTTGTTTCGTTCAAAACTTTTTCCAGCTTCTGCTGAGTTCGAGAACTTCGTATCTCACATCAGAGATACTGGAGTCCATCGTAACGTCAAATAACATGATAGGTAAGTAAGGATCGATTAGATACATCATGGGAACAACGCTAATACGTGTTATTTCGTTCAGAACTTTTTCCAGCTTCTGCTGAGTTCGAGAACTTCGTGTCTCACATCAGAGTTGCTGGAGTCCATTGAAACGTCAAATAACATAGCAGATAAGTAAGGATCGATTAGATACATCACAGGAACAACGCTAATACCTGTTGTTTCGTTCAAAAGTTTTTCCAGCTCCTGCTGAGTTCGAGAACTTCGTATCTCATATCAGAGTTACTGGAGTCCGTTGATACGTCAAATAGCATAGCAGATAAGTAAGGATCGATTAGATACATCACAGGAACAACGCTAATACGTGTTGTTTAGTTCAAAACTATCTCCAGCTTCTGCTGCGTCCGAAAACTTCATATCTCACATCAGAGTTACTGGAGTCAATCGTAACGTCAAATATCATGATAGATAAGTAAGGATCGATTAGATACATCACAGGAACAACGCTAATACGAGTTGTTTAGTTCAAAACTATTTCCAGCTCCTGCTGAGTCCGAGAACTTCGAATCTCACATCGAGTTACTGGAGTCCGTTGAAACGCCAAATAATATAGCAGATAAGTAAGGATCGATTAGATACATCACAGGAACAACGCTAATACGTGTTATTTCGTTCAAAACTATTTCCAGCTTCTGCTGCGTCCGAAAACTTCGTATCTCACTTCAGAGTTACTGGAGTCCATCGTAACGTCAAATAACATGATAGATAAGTAAGGACCGATTAGATACATCACAGGAACAACGCTAATACGTGTTATTTCGTTCAAAATTATTTCCAGCTCCTGCTGAGTTCGAGAACTTCGTATCTCACTTCAGAGTTACTGGAGTCATTCGTAACGTCAAATAACATGATAGATAAGTAAGGATCGATTAGATACATCACAGGAACAACGCTAATACGTTTTGTTTCGTTCAAAACTATTTCCAGCTTCTGCTGCGTCCGAAAACATCGTATCTCACATCAGAGTTACTGGAGTACATCGTAACGTCAAATAAAATGATAGATAAGAAAGGATCGATTAGATACATCACAGGAACAACGCTAATACTAGTTGTTTCGTTCAAAACTTTTTCCAGCTCCTGCTGAGTTCGAGAACTTCGTATCTCATATCAGAGTTACTGGAGTCCGTTGAAACGTCAAATAACACAGCAGATAAGTAAGGATCGATTAGATACATCACAGGAACAACGCTAATACGTGTTGTTTAGTTCAAAACTATTTCCAGCTTCTGCTGCGTCCGAAAACTTCATATCTCACATCAGAGTTACTGGAGTCAATCGTAACGTCAAATAACATGATAGATAAGTAAGGATCGATTAGATACTTCACAGGAACAACGCTAATACGTGTTATTTCGTTCAAAACTATTTCCAGCTCCTGCTGAGTTCGAGAACTTCGTATCTCACATCAGAGTTACTGGAGTCCATCGTAACGTCAAATAACATGATAGATTAGTAAGGATCGATTACATACATCACGGGAACAACGCTAATACGTGTTGTTTCGTTCAGAACTTTTTCCAGCTTCTACTGAGTTCGAGAACTTCGTATCTCACATCGGAGTTGCTGGAGTCCATTGAAACGTCAGATTACATAGCAGATAAGTAAGGATCGATTAGATACATCACAGGAACAACGCTAATACGTGTTGTTTAGTTCAAAACTATTTCCAGCTTCTGCTGCGTCCGAAAACTTCATATCTCACATCAGAGTTACTGGAGTCAATCGTAACGTCAAATAACATGATAGATAAGTAAGGATCGATTAGATACTTCACAGGAACAACGCTAATACGTGTTATTTCGTTCAAAACTATTTCCAGCTCCTGCTGAGTTCGAGAACTTCGTATCTCACATCAGAGTTACTGGAGTCCATCGTAACGTCAAATAACATGATAGATTAGTAAGGATCGATTACATACATCACGGGAACAACGCTAATACGTGTTGTTTCGTTCAGAACTTTTTCCAGCTTCTACTGAGTTCGAGAACTTCGTATCTCACATCGGAGTTGCTGGAGTCCATTGAAACGTCAGATTACATAGCAGATAAGTAAGGATCGATTAGATACATCACAGGAACAACGCTAATACGTGTTATTTCGTTCAAAATTATTTCCAGCTCCTGCTGAGTTCGAGAACTTCGTATCTCACATCAAAGTTACTGGAGTCAATCGAAACGTCAAATAACATGATAGATAAGTAAGGACCGATTAGATACATCACAGGAACAACGCTAATACGTGTTATTTCGTTCAAAATTATTTCCAGCTCCTGCTGAGTTCGAGAACTTCGTATCTCACTTCAGAGTTACTGGAGTCATTCGTAACGTCAAATAACATGATAGATAAGTAAGGATCGATTAGATACATCACAGGAACAACGCTAATACGTTTTGTTTCGTTCAAAACTATTTCCAGCTTCTGCTGCGTCCGAAAACATCGTATCTCACATCAGAGTTACTGGAGTACATCGTAACGTCAAATAAAATAATAGATAAGTAAGGATCGATTAGATACATCACAGGAACAACGCTAATACTTGTTGTTTCGTTCAAAACTTTTTCCAGCTCCTGCTGAGTTCGAGAACTTCGTATCTCATATCAGAGTTACTGGAGTCCGTTGAAACGTCAAATAACACAGCAGATAAGTAAGGATCGATTAGATACATCACAGGAACAACGCTAATACGTGTTGTTTAGTTCAAAACTATTTCCAGCTTCTGCTGCGTCCGAAAACTTCATATCTAACATCAGAGTTACTGGAGTCAATCGTAACGTCAAATAACATAATAGATAAGTAAGGATCGATTAGATACTTCACAGGAACAACGCTAATACGTGTTATTTCGTTCAAAACTATTTCCAGCTCCTGCTGAGTTCGAGAACTTCGTATCTCACATCAGAGTTACTGGAGTCCATCGTAACGTCAAATAACATGATGGATAAGTACGGATCGATTACATACATCACAGGAACAACGCTAATACGTGTTGTTTCGTTCAAAACTTTTTCCAGCTTCTGCTGAGTTCGAGAACTTCGTATCTCACATCAGAGATACTGGAGTCCATCGTAACGTCAAATAACATGATGGATATGTAAGGATCGATTACATACATCACAGGAACAACGCTAATACGTGTTGTTTCGTTGAAAACTATTTCCAGCTTCTGCTGCGTCCGAAAACTACATATCTCACATCAGAGTTACTGGACATCAGAGTTACTGGAGTCCATCGTAACGTCAAATAACATGATAGATAAGTAAGGATCGATTAGATACATTACAGGAACAACGCTAATACGTGTTATTGCGTTCAAAACTATTTCCAGCTCCTGCTGAGTTCGAGAACTTCTTATCTCACATCAGAGTTACTGGAGTCCATCGTAACGTCAAATAACATGATGGATAAGTAAGGATCGATTACATACATCACAGGAACAACGCTAATACCTGTTGTTTCGTTCAAAACTTTTTCCAGCTTCTGCTGAGTTCGAGAACTTCGTATCTCATATCAGAGTTACAGGAGTCCGTTGTAACGTCAAATAACATAGCAGATAAGTAAGGATCGATTAGACACATCACAGGAACAACGCTAATACGTGTTATTTCGTTCAAAACTATCTCCAGCTCTTGCTGAGTTCGAGAATTCGTATCTCAAATCAGAGTTACTGGAGTCCATCGTAACGTCAAATAACATGATAGATAAGCAAGGATCGATTAGATACATCACAGGCACAACGATAATACGTGTTGTTTAGTTCAAAACTATTTCCAGCTTCTGCTGCGTCCGAAAACTTCATATCTCACATCAGAGTTACTGGAGTCCTTCGTAACGTCAAATAACATGATAGATATGTAAGGATCGATTAGATACATCACAGGAACAACGCTAATACGTGTTGTTTCGTTCATAACTTTTTCCAGCTTCTGCTGAGTTCGAAAACTTCGTATCTCACATCAGAGATACTGGAGTCCGTTGAAACGTCAAATAACATAGCAGATAAGTAAGGATCGATTAGATACATCACAGGAAGAACGCTAATACGTGTTATTTCGTTCAAAACTTTTTCCAGCTTCTGCTGAGTCCGAGAACTTCGTATCTCACTTCAGAGTTACTGGAGTACATCGGAACGTCAAATAAAATGATAGATAAGTAAGGATCGATTAGATACATCACAGGAACAACGCTAATACGTGTTGTTTCGTTCATAACTTTTTCCAGCTTCTGCTGAGTTCGAAAACTTCGTATCTCACATCAGAGATACTGGAGTCCATCGTAACGTCAAATAACATTATAGGTAAGTAAGGATCGATTAGATACATCATGGGAACAACGCTAATACGTGTTATTTCGTTCAGAACTTTTTCCAGCTTCTGCTGAGTTCGAGAACTTCGTGTCTCACATCAGAGTTGCTGGAGTCCATTGAAACGTCAAATAACATAGCAGATAAGTAAGGATCGATTAGATACATCACAGGAACAACGCTAATACTTGTTGCTTCGTTCAAAACTTTTTCCAGCTCCTGCTGAGTTCGAGAACTTCGTATCTCATATCAGAGTTACTGGAGTCCGTTGAAACGTCAAATAACATAGCAGATAAGTAAGGATCGATTAGATACATCACAGGAACAACGCTAATACGTGTTGTTTAGTTCAAAACTATTTCCAGCTTCTGCTGCGTCCGAAAACTTCATATCTCACATCAGAGTTACTGGAGTCAATCGTAACGTCAAATAACATGATGGATAAGTAAGGATCGATTAGATACTTCACAGGAACAACGCTAATACGTGTTATTTCGTTCAAAACTATTTCCAGCTCCTGCTGAGTTCGAGAACTTCGTATCTCACATCAGAGTTACTGGCGTCCATCGTAACGTCAAATAACATGATAGATAAGTAAGGATCGAATACAAACATAACAGGAACAACGCTAATACGTGTTACTTCGTTCAAAACTATTTCCAGCTTCTGCTGAGTTCGAGAACTTCCTATCTCACATCAGAGATACTGGAGTCCGTTGAAACGTCAAATAACATAGCAGATAAGTAAGGATCGATTAGATACATCACAGGAAGAACGCTAATACGTGTTATTTCGTTCAAAACTTTTTCCAGCTTCTGCTGAGTCCGAGAACTTCGTATCTCACTTCAGAGTTACTGGAGTACATCGGAACGTCAAATAAAATGATAGAAAAGTAAGGATCGATTAGATACATCACAGGAACAACGCTAATACGTGTTGTTTCGTTCATAACTTTTTCCAGCTTCTGCTGAGTTCGAAAACTTCGTATCTCACATCAGAGATACTGGAGTCCATCGTAACGTCAAATAACATGATAGGTAAGTAAGGATCGATTAGATACATCATGGGAACAACGCTAATACGTGTTATTTCGTTCAGAACTTTTTCCAGCTTCTGCTGAGTTCGAGAACTTCGTGTCTCACATCAGAGTTGCTGGAGTCCATTGAAACGTCAAATAACATAGCAGATAAGTATGGATCGATTAGATACTTCACAGGAACAACGCTAATACGTGTTATTTCGTTCAAAACTATTTCCAGCTCCTGCTGAGTTCGAGAACTTCGTATCTCACATCAGAGTTACTGGCGTGCATCGTAACGTCAAATAACATGATAGATAAGTAAGGATCGATTAGATACATCACAGGAACAACGCTAATACGTGTTGTTTCGTTGAAAACTATTTCCAGCTTCTGCTGCGTCCGAAAACTTCATATCTCACATCAGAATTACTGGAGTCAATCGTAACGTCAAATATCATGATAGATAAGTAAGGATCGATTGGATACATCACAGGAACAACGCTAATACGTGTCATTTCGTTCAAAACTATTTCCAGCTCCTGCTGAGTTTGAGAACTTCGTATCTCACATCAGAGTTACTGGAGTATATCTTAACGTCAAATAACATGATAGATAAGTAAGGATCGATTACATACATCACAGGAACAACGCTAATACGTGTTATTTCGTTCAAAACTATTTCCAGCTCCTGCTGAGTTTGAGAACTTCGTATCTCACATCAGAGTTACTGGAGTCCATCGTAACGTCAAATAACATGATAGATAAGTAAGGATCGATTACATACATCACAGGAACAACGCTAATACGTGTTGTTTCGTTCAAAACTTTTTCCAGCTTCTGCTGAGTTCGAGAACTTCGTATCTCACATCAGAGATACTGGAGTCCATCGTAACGTCAAATAACATGATAGGTAAGTAAGTATCGATTAGATACATCATGGGAACAACGCTAATACGTGTTATTTCGTTCAGAACTTTTTCCAGCTTCTGCTGAGTTCGAGAACTTCGTGTCTCACATCAGAGTTGCTGGAGTCCATTGAAACGTCAAATAACATAGCAGATAAGTAAGGATCGATTAGATACATCACAGGAACAAGGCTAATACTTGTTGTTTCGTTCAAAACTTTTTCCAGCTCCTGCTGAGTTCGAGAACTTCGTATCTCACATCGGAGTTGCTGGAGTCCATTGAAACGTCAGATTACATAGCAGATAAGTAAGGATCGATTAGATACATCACAGGAACAACGCTAATACGTGTCATTTCGTTCAAAACTATTTCCAGCTCCTGCTGAGGTTGAGAACTTCGTATCTCACATCAGAGTTACTGGAGTATATCGTAACGTCAAATAACATGATAGATAAGTAAGGATCGATTACATACATCACAGGAACAACGCTAATACGTGTTATTTCGTTCAAAATTATTTCCAGCTCCTGCTGAGTTCGAGAACTTCGTATCTCACATCAAAGTTTCTGGAGTCAATCGAAACGTCAAATAACATGATAGATAAGTAAGGACCGATTAGATACATCACAGGAACAACGCTAATACGTGTTATTTCGTTCAAAATTATTTCCAGCTCCTGCTGAGTTCGAGAACTTCGTATCTCACTTCAGAGTTACTGGAGTCATTCGTAACGTCAAATAACATGATAGATAAGTAAGGATCGATTAGATACATCACAGGAACAACGCTAATACGTTTTGTTTCGTTCAAGACTATTTCCAGCTTCTGCTGCGTCCGAAAACATCGTGTCTCACATCAGAGTTACTGGAGTACATCGTAACGTCAAATAAAATGATAGATAAGTAAGGATCGATTAGATACATCACAGGAACAACGCTAATACTAGTTGTTTCGTTCAAAACTTTTTCCAGCTCCTGCTGCGTTCGAGAACTTCGTATCTCATATCAGAGTTACTGGAGTCCGTTGAAACGTCAAATAACACAGCAGATAAGTAAGGATCGATTAGATACATCACAGGAACAACGCTAATACGTGTTGTTTAGTTCAAAACTATTTCCAGCTTCTGCTGCGTCCGAAAACTTCATATCTCACATCAGAGTTACTGGAGTCAATCGTAACGTCAAATAACATGATAGATAAGTAAGGATCGATTAGATACTTCACAGGAACAACGCTAATAAGTGTTATTTCGTTCAAAACTATTTCCAGCTCCTGCTGAGTTCGAGAACTTCGTATCTCACATCAGAGTTACTGGAGTCCATCGTAACGTCAAATAACATGATAGATTAGTAAGGATCGATTACATACATCACGGGAACAACGCTAATACGTGTTGTTTCGTTCAGAACTTTTTCCAGCTTCTACTGAGTTCGAGAACTTCGTATCTCAAATCGGAGTTGCTGGAGTCCATTGAAACGTCAGATTACATAGCAGATAAGTAAGGATCGATTAGATACATCACAGGAACAACGCTAATACGTGTCATTTCGTTCAAAACTATTTCCAGCTCCTGCTGAGTTTGAGAACTTCGTATCTCACATCAGAGTTACTGGAGTATATCGTAACGTCAAATAACATGATAGATAAGTAAGGATCGATTACATACATCACAGGAACAACGCTAATACGTGTTATTTCGTTCAAAATTATTTCCAGCTCCTGCTGAGTTCGAGAACTTCGTATCTCACATCAAAGTTACTGGAGTCAATCGAAACGTCAAATAACATGATAGATAAGTAAGGACCGATTAGATACATCACAGGAACAACGCTAATACGTGTTATTTCGTTCAAAATTATTTCCAGCTCCTGCTGAGTTCGAGAACTTCGTATCTCACTTCAGAGTTACTGGAGTCATTCGTAACGTCAAATAACATGATAGATAAGTAAGGATCGATTAGATACATCACAGGAACAACGCTAATACGTTTTGTTTCGTTCAAAACTATTTCCAGCTTCTGCTGCGTCCGAAAACATCGTATCTCACATCAGAGTTACTGGAGTACATCGTAACGTCAAATAATATGATAGATAAGTAAGGATCGATTAGATACATCACAGGAACAACGCTAATACGTGTTGTTTAGTTCAAAACTATTTCCAGCTTCTGCTGCGTCCGAAAACTTCATATCTCACATCAGAGTTACTAGAGTCAATCGTAACGTCAAATAACATAATAGATAAGTAAGGATCGATTAGATACTTCACAGGAACAACGCTAATACGTGTTATTTCGTTCAAAACTATTTCCAGCTCCTGCTGAGTTCGAGAACTTCGTATCTCACATCAGAGTTACTGGAGTCCATCGTAACGTCAAATAACATGATAGATAAGTAAGGATCGATTTTATACATCACAGGAACAACGCTAATACGTGTTGTTTCGTTCAGAACTTTCTCCAGCTTCTACTGAGTTCGAGAACTTCGTATCTCACATCGGAGTTGCTGGAGTCCATTGAAACGTCAAATTACATAGCAGATAAGTAAGGATCGATTAGATACATCACAGGAACAACGCTAATACGTTTTGTTTCGTTCAAGACTATTTCCAGCTTCTGCTGCGTCCGAAAACATCGTATCTCACATCAGAGTTACTGGAGTACATCGTAACCTCAAATAAAATGATAGATAAGTAAGGATCGATTAGATACATCACAGTAACAACGCTAATACGTTTTGTTTCGTTCAAAACTATTTCCAGCTTCTGCTGCGTCCGAAAACTTCATATCTCACATCAGAGTTACTGGAGTTTTTCGTAACGTCAAATAACATGATAGATAAATAAGGATCGATTAGATACTTCACAGGAACAACGCTAATACGTTTTGTTTCGTTCAAAACTATTTCCAGCTTCTGCTGCGTCCGAGAACTTCATATCTCACATCAGAGTTACTGGAGTTTTTCGTAACGTCAAATAACATGATAGATAAATAAGGATCGATTAGATACATCACAGGAACAACGCTAATACGTTTTGTTTCGTTCAAAACTATTTCCAGCTTCTGCTGCGTCCGAAAACTTCATATCTCACACCAGAGTTTCTGGAGTTCATCGTAACGTCAAATAACATGATAGATAAGTAAGGATCGATTAGATACA
The DNA here is from genome assembly GCA_036172665.1 of Prosopocoilus inquinatus. Taxonomy (NCBI): domain Eukaryota; kingdom Metazoa; phylum Arthropoda; class Insecta; order Coleoptera; family Lucanidae; genus Prosopocoilus; species Prosopocoilus inquinatus. The sequence continues at coordinate 25,619,180 of CM069872.1, read as the reverse complement.
TCATAGGAACAACGCTAATACGTGTTGTTTCGTTCAAAACTTTTTCCAGCTCCTACTGAGTTCGAGAACTTCGTATCTCACATCAGAGATACTGGAGTCCGTTGAAACGTCAAATAACATAGCAGATAAGTAAGGATCGATTAGATACATCACAGGAACAACGCTAATAAGTGTTATTTCGTTCAAAACTTTTTCAAGCTTCAGCTGAGTTCGAGAACTTCGTATCTCTCATCAGAGTTGCTGGAGTCCATAGAAACGTCGAATTACATAGCAGATAAGTAAGGATCGATTTGATACATCACAGGAACAACGCTAATACGTGTTATTTCGTTCAAAACTATTTCCAGCTCCTGCTGAGTTCGTGAACCTCGTATCTCACATCAGAGATACTGGAGTCCGTTGAAACGTCAAATAACATAGCAGATAAGTAAGGATCGATTAGATACATCACAGGAACAACGCTAATACGAGTTGTTTAGTTCAAAACTATTTCCAGCTCCTGCTGTGTCCGAGAATTTCGAATCTCACATCGAGTTACTGGAGTCCGTTGAAACGCCAAATAATATAGCAGATAAGTAAGGATCGATTAGATACATCACAGGAACAACGCTAATACGTGTTATTTCGTTCAAAACTATTTCCAGCTTCTGCTGCGTCCGAAAACTTCGTATCTCACTTCAGAGTTACTGGAGTCCATCATAACGTCAAATAACATGATAGATAAGTAAGGATCGATTAGATACATCACAGGAACAATGCTAATACGTGTTATTTTGTTGAAAACTATTTCCAGCTTCTGCTGCGTCCGAAAACTTCATATCTCACATCAGAGTTACTGGAGTCAATCGTAACGTCAAATATCATGATAGATAAGTAAGGATCGATTAGATACATCACAGGAACAACGCTAATACGTGTCATTTCGTTCAAAACTATTTCCAGCTCCTGCTGAGTTTGAGAACTTCGTATCTCACATCAGAGTTACTGGAGTATATCGTAACGTAAAATAACATGATAGATAAGTAAGGATCGATTATATACATCACAGGAACAACGCTAATACGTGTTATTTCGTTCAAAACTATTTCCAGCTCCTGCTGAGTTTGAGAACTTCGTATCTCACATCAGAGTTACTGGAGTCCATCGTAACGTCAAATAACATGATAGATAAGTAAGGATCGATTACATACATCACAGGAACAACGCTAATACGTGTTGTTTCGTTCAAAACTTTTTCCAGCTTCTGCTGAGTTCGAGAACTTCGTATCTCACATCAGAGATACTGGAGTCCATCGTAACGTCAAATAACATGATAGGTAAGTAAGGATCGATTAGATACATCATGGGAACAACGCTAATACGTGTTATTTCGTTCAGAACTTTTTCCAGCTTCTGCTGAGTTCGAGAACTTCGTGTCTCACATCAGAGTTGCTGGAGTCCATTGAAACGTCAAATAACATAGCAGATAAGTAAGGATCGATTAGATACATCACAGGAACAACGCTAATACTTGTTGTTTCGTTCAAAAGTTTTTCCAGCTCCTGCTGAGTTCGAGAACTTCGTATCTCATATCAGAGTTACTGGAGTCCGTTGAAACGTCAAATAGCATAGCAGATAAGTAAGGATCGATTAGATACATCACAGGAACAACGCTAATACGTGTTGTTTAGTTCAAAACTATCTCCAGCTTCTGCTGCGTCCGAAAACTTCATATCTCACATCAGAGTTACTGGAGTCAATCGTAACGTCAAATATCATGATAGATAAGTAAGGATCGATTAGATACATCACAGGAACAACGCTAATACGTGTCATTTCGTTCAAAACTATTTCCAGCTCCTGCTGAGTTTGAGAACTTCGTATCTCACATCAGAGTTACTGGAGTATATCGTAACGTAAAATAACATGATAGATAAGTAAGGATCGATTATATACATCACAGGAACAACGCTAATACGTGTTATTTCGTTCAAAACTATTTCCAGCTCCTGCTGAGTTTGAGAACTTCGTATCTCACATCAGAGTTACTGGAGTCAATCGTAACGTCAAATAACATAATAGATAAGTAAGGATCGATTAGATACTTCACAGGAACAACGCTAATACGTGTTATTTCGTTCAAAACTATTTCCAGCTCCTGCTGAGTTCGAGAACTTCGTATCTCACATCAGAGTTACTGGAGTCCATCGTAACGTCAAATAACATGATAGATAAGTAAGGATCGATTTTATACATCACAGGAACAACGCTAATACGTGTTGTTTCGTTCAGATCTTTTTCCAGCTTCTACTGAGTTCGAGAACTTCGTATCTCACATCGGAGTTGCTGGAGCCCATTGAAACGTCAAATTACATAGCAGATAAGTAAGGATCGATTAGATACATCACAGGAACAACGCTAATACGTTTTGTTTCGTTCAAAACTATTTCCAGCTTCTGCTGCGTCCGAAAACATCGTATCTCACATCAGAGTTACTGGAGTATATCGTAACGTCAAATAACATGATAGATAAGTAAGGATCGATTACATACATCACAGGAACAACGCTAATACGTGTTATTTCGTTCAAAATTATTTCCAGCTCCTGCTGAGTTCGAGAACTTCGTATCTCACATCAAAGTTACTGGAGTCAATCGAAACGTCAAATAACATGATAGATAAGTAAGGACCGATTAGATACATCACAGGAACAACGCTAATACGTGTTATTTCGTTCAAAATTATTTCCAGCTCCTGCTGAGTTCGAGAACTTCGTATCTCACTTCAGAGTTACTGGAGTCATTCGTAACGTCAAATAACATGATAGATAATTAAGGATCGATTAGATACATCACAGGAACAACGCTAATACGTTTTGTTTCGTTCAAAACTATTTCCAGCTTCTGCTGCGTCCGAAAACATCGTATCTCACATCAGAGTTACTGGAGTACATCGTAACGTCAAATAAAATGATAGATAAGTAAGGATCGATTAGATACATCACAGGAACAACGCTAATACTTGTTGTTTCGTTCAAAACTTTTTCCAGCTCCTGCTGAGTTCGAGAACTTCGTATCTCATATCAGAGTTACTGGAGTCCGTTGAAACGTCAAATAACACAGCAGATAAGTAAGGATCGATTAGATACATCACAGGAACAACGCTAATACGTGTTGTTTAGTTCAAAACTATTTCCAGCTTCTGCTGCGTCCGAAAACTTCATATCTAACATCAGAGTTACTGGAGTCAATCGTAACGTCAAATAACATAATAGATAAGTAAGGATCGATTAGATACTTCACAGGAACAACGCTAATACGTGTTATTTCGTTCAAAACTATTTCCAGCTCCTGCTGAGTTCGAGAACTTCGTATCTCACATCAGAGATACTGGAGTCCATCGTAACGTCAAATAACATGATAGATAAGTAAGGATCGATTTTATACATCACAGGAACAACGCTAATACGTGTTGTTTCGTTCAGAACTTTTTCCAGCTTCTACTGAGTTCGAGAACTTCGTATCTCACATCGGAGTTGCTGGAGTCCATTGAAACGTCAAATTACATAGCAGATAAGTAAGGATCGATTAGATACATCACAGGAACAACGCTAATACGTTTTGTTTCGTTCAAAACTATTTCCAGCTTCTGCTGCGTCCGAAAACATCGTATCTCACATCAGAGTTACTGGAGTACATCGTAACGTCAAATAAAATGATAGATAAGTAAGGATCGATTAGATACATCACAGTAACAACGCTAATACGTTTTGTTTCGTTCAAAACTATTTCCAGCTTCTGCTGCGTCCGAATACTTCATATCTCACATCAGAGTTACTGGAGTTTTTCGTAACGTCAAATAACATGATAGATAAATAAGGATCGATTAGATACATCACAGGAACAACGCTAATACGTTTTGTTTCGTTCAAAACTATTTCCAGCTTCTGCTGCGTCCGAAAACTTCATATCTCACATCAGAGTTACTGGAGTTTTTCGTAACGTCAAATAACATGATAGATAAATAAGGATCGATTAGATACATCACAGGAACAACGCTAATACGTTTTGTTTCGTTCAAAACTATTTCCAGCTTCTGCTGCGTCCGAAAACTTCATATCTCACACCAGAGTTTCTGGAGTTCATCGTAACGTCAAATAACATGATAGATAAGTAAGGATCGATTAGATACATCATAGGAACAACGCTAATACGTGTTGTTTCGTTCAAAACTTTTTCCAGCTCCTACTGAGTTCGAGAACTTCGTATCTCACATCAGAGATACTGGAGTCCGTTGAAACGTCAAATAACATAGCAGATAAGTAAGGATCGATTAGATACATCACAGGAACAACGCTAATAAGTGTTATTTCGTTCAAAACTTTTTCAAGCTTCAGCTGAGTTCGAGAACTTCGTATCTCACATCAGAGTTGCTGGAGTCCATAGAAACGTCGAATTACATAGCAGATAAGTAAGGATCGATTAGATACATCACAGGAACAACGCTAATACGTGTTGTTTCGTTCAAAATTATTTCCAGCTTCTGCTGCGTCCGAGAACATCGTATCCCACATCAGAGTTACTGGAGTCCTTCGTAACGTCAAATACATGATATATAAGTAAGGATCGATTAGATACATCACAGGAACAACGCTAATACGTGTTATTTCGTTCAAAACTATTTCCAGCTCCTGCTGAGTTCGAGAACTTCGTATCTCACATCAGAGTTACTGGAGTCCATCGTAACGTCAAATAACATGATAGATTAGTAAGGATCGATTACATACATCACGGGAACAACGCTAATACGTGTTGTTTCGTTCAGAACTTTTTCCAGCTTCTACTGAGTTCGAGAACTTCGTATCTCACATCGGAGTTGCTGGAGTCCATTGAAACGTCAGATTACATAGCAGATAAGTAAGGATCGATTAGATACATCACAGGAACAACGCTAATACGTGTCATTTCGTTCAAAACTATTTCCAGCTCCTGCTGAGTTTGAGAACTTCGTATCTCACATCAGAGTTACTGGAGTATATCGTAACGTCAAATAACATGATAGATAAGTAAGGATCGATTACATACATCACAGGAACAACGCTAATACGTGTTATTTCGTTCAAAATTATTTCCAGCTCCTGCTGAGTTCGAGAACTTCGTATCTCACATCAAAGTTACTGGAGTCAATCGAAACGTCAAATAACATGATAGATAAGTAAGGACCGATTAGATACATCACAGGAACAACGCTAATACGTGTTATTTCGTTCAAAATTATTTCCAGCTCCTGCTGAGTTCGAGAACTTCGTATCTCACTTCAGAGTTACTGGAGTCATTCGTAACGTCAAATAACATGATAGATAAGTAAGGATCGATTAGATACATCACAGGAACAACGCTAATACGTTTTGTTTCGTTCAAAACTATTTCCAGCTTCTGCTGCGTCCGAAAACATCGTATCTCACATCAGAGTTACTGGAGTACATCGTAACGTCAAATAAAATGATAGATAAGTAAGGATCGATTAGATACATCACAGGAACAACGCTAATACTTGTTGTTTCGTTCAAAACTTTTTCCAGCTCCTGCTGAGTTCGAGAACTTCGTATCTCACATCAGAGTTACTGGAGTCCATCGTAACGTCAAATAACATGATAGATTAGTAAGGATCGATTACATACATCACGGGAACAACGCTAATACGTGTTGTTTCGTTCAGAACTTTTTCCAGCTTCTACTGAGTTCGAGAACTTCGTATCTCACATCGGAGTTGCTGGAGTCCATTGAAACGTCAGATTACATAGCAGATAAGTAAGGATCGATTAGATACATCACAGGAACAACGCTAATACGTGTCATTTCGTTCAAAACTATTTCCAGCTCCTGCTGAGTTTGAGAACTTCGTATCTCACATCAGAGTTACTGGAGTATATCGTAACGTCAAATAACATGATAGATAAGTAAGGATCGATTACATACATCACAGGAACAACGCTAATACGTGTTATTTCGTTCAAAATTATTTCCAGCTCCTGCTGAGTTCGAGAACTTCGTATCTCACATCAAAGTTACTGGAGTCAATCGAAACGTCAAATAACATGATAGATAAGTAAGGACCGATTAGATACATCACAGGAACAACGCTAATACGTGTTATTTCGTTCAAAATTATTTCCAGCTCCTGCTGAGTTCGAGAACTTCGTATCTCACTTCAGAGTTACTGGAGTCATTCGTAACGTCAAATAACATGATAGATAAGTAAGGATCGATTAGATACATCACAGGAACAACGCTAATACGTTTTGTTTCGTTCAAAACTATTTCCAGCTTCTGCTGCGTCCGAAAACATCGTATCTCACATCAGAGTTACTGGAGTACATCGTAACGTCAAATAAAATGATAGATAAGTAAGGATCGATTAGATACATCACAGGAACAACGCTAATACTTGTTGTTTCGTTCAAAACTTTTTCCAGCTCCTGCTGAGTTCGAGAACTTCGTATCTCATATCAGAGTTACTGGAGTCCGTTGAAACGTCAAATAACACAGCAGATAAGTAAGGATCGATTAGATACATCACAGGAACAACGCTAATACGTGTTGTTTAGTTCAAAACTATTTCCAGCTTCTGCTGCGTCCGAAAACTTCATATCTCACATCAGAGTTACTGGAGTCAATCGTAACGTCAAATAACATAATAGATAAGTAAGGATCGATTAGATACTTCACAGGAACAACGCTAATACGTGTTATTTCGTTCAAAACTATTTCCAGCTCCTGCTGAGTTCGAGAACTTCGTATCTCACATCAGAGTTACTGGAGTCCATCGTAACGTCAAATAACATGATAGATAAGTAAGGATCGATTTTATACATCACAGGAACAACGCTAATACGTGTTGTTTCGTTCAGAACTTTTTCCAGCTTCTACTGAGTTCGAGAACTTCGTATCTCACATCGGAGTTGCTGGAGTCCATTGAAACGTCAAATTACATAGCAGATAAGTAAGGATCGATTAGATACATCACAGGAACAACGCTAATACGTTTTGTTTCGTTCAAAACTATTTCCAGCTTCTGCTGCGTCCGAAAACATCGTATCTCACATCAGAGTTACTGGAGTACATCGTAACGTCAAATAAAATGATAGATAAGTAAGGATCGATTAGATACATCACAGTAACAACGCTAATACGTTTTGTTTCGTTCAAAACTATTTCCAGCTTCTGCTGCGTCCGAATACTTCATATCTCACATCAGAGTTACTGGAGTTTTTCGTAACGTCAAATAACATGATAGATAAATAAGGATCGATTAGATACATCACAGGAACAACGCTAATACGTTTTGTTTCGTTCAAAACTATTTCCAGCTTCTGCTGCGTCCGAAAACTTCATATCTCACATCAGAGTTACTGGAGTTTTTCGTAACGTCAAATAACATGATAGATAAATAAGGATCGATTAGATACATCACAGGAACAACGCTAATACGTTTTGTTTCGTTCAAAACTATTTCCAGCTTCTGCTGCGTCCGAAAACTTCATATCTCACACCAGAGTTTCTGGAGTTCATCGTAACGTCAAATAACATGATAGATAAGTAAGGATCGATTAGATACATCATAGGAACAACGCTAATACGTGTTGTTTCGTTCAAAACTTTTTCCAGCTCCTACTGAGTTCGAGAACTTCGTATCTCACATCAGAGATACTGGAGTCCGTTGAAACGTCAAATAACATAGCAGATAAGTAAGGATCGATTAGATACATCACAGGAACAACGCTAATAAGTGTTATTTCGTTCAAAACTTTTTCAAGCTTCAGCTGAGTTCGAGAACTTCGTATCTCACATCAGAGTTGCTGGAGTCCATAGAAAAGTCGAATTACATAGCAGATAAGTAAGGATCGATTAGATACATCACAGGAACAACGCTAATACGTGTTGTTTCGTTCAAAATTATTTCCAGCTTCTGCTGCGTCCGAGAACATCGTATCCCACATCAGAGTTACTGGAGTCCTTCGTAACGTCAAATACATGATATATAAGTAAGGATCGATTAGATACATCACAGGAACAACGCTAATACGAGTTATTTCGTTCAAAACTATTTCCAGCTCCTGCTGAGTTCGAGAACTTCGTATCTCACATCAGAGTTACTGGAGTCCATCGTAACGTCAAATAACATGATAGATTAGTAAGGATCGATTACATACATCACGGGAACAACGCTAATACGTGTTGTTTCGTTCAGAACTTTTTCCAGCTTCTACTGAGTTCGAGAACTTCGTATCTCACATCGGAGTTGCTGGAGTCCATTGAAACGTCAGATTACATAGCAGATAAGTAAGGATCGATTAGATACATCACAGGAACAACGCTAATACGTGTCATTTCGTTCAAAACTATTTCCAGCTCCTGCTGAGTTTGAGAACTTCGTATCTCACATCAGAGTTACTGGAGTATATCGTAACGTCAAATAACATGATAGATAAGTAAGGATCGATTACATACATCACAGGAACAGCGCTAATACGTGTTATTTCGTTCAAAATTATTTCCAGCTCCTGCTGAGTTCGAGAACTTCGTATCTCACATCAAAGTTACTGGAGTCAATCGAAACGTCAAATAACATGATAGATAAGTAAGGACCGATTAGATACATCACAGGAACAACGCTAATACGTGTTATTTCGTTCAAAATTATTTCCAGCTCCTGCTGAGTTCGAGAACTTCGTATCTCACTTCAGAGTTACTGGAGTCATTCGTAACGTCAAATAACATGATAGATAAGTAAGGATCGATTAGATACATCACAGGAACAACGCTAATACGTTTTGTTTCGTTCAAAACTATTTCCAGCTTCTGCTGCGTCCGAAAACATCGTATCTCACATCAGAGTTACTGGAGTACATCGTAACGTCAAATAAAATGATAGATAAGTAAGGATCGATTAGATACATCACAGGAACAACGCTAATACTTGTTGTTTCGTTCAAAACTTTTTCCAGCTCCTGCTGAGTTCGAGAACTTCGTATCTCACATCAGAGTTGCTGGAGTCCATAGAAACGTCAAATAACATAGCAGATAAGTAAGGATCGATTAGATACATCACAGGAACAACGCTAATACTTGTTGTTTCGTTCAAAAGTTTTTCCAGCTCCTGCTGAGTTCGAGAACTTCGTATCTCATATCAGAGTTACTGGAGTCCGTTGAAACGTCAAATAGCATAGCAGATAAGTAAGGATCGATTAGATACATCACAGGAACAACGCTAATACGTGTTGTTTAGTTCAAAACTATCTCCAGCTTCTGCTGCGTCCGAAAACTTCATATCTCACATCAGAGTTACTGGAGTCAATCGTAACGTCAAATATCATGATAGATAAGTAAGGATCGTTTAGATACATCACAGGAACAACGCTAATACGAGTTGTTTAGTTCAAAACTATTTCCAGCTCCTGCTGAGTCCGAGAACTTCGAATCTCACATCGAGTTACTGGAGTCCGTTGAAACGCCAAATAATATAGCAGATAAGTAAGGATCGATTAGATACATCACAGGAACAACGCTAATACGTGTTATTTCGTTCAAAACTATTTCCAGCTTCTGCTGCGTCCGAAAACTTCGTATCTCACTTCAGAGTTACTGGAGTCCATCGTAACGTCAAATAACATGATAGATAAGTAAGGATCGATTAGATACATCACAGGAACAACGCTAATACGTGTTGTTTCGTTGAAAACTATTTCCAGCTTCTGCTGCGCCCGAAAACTTCATATCTCACATCAGAGTTACTGGAGTCAATGGTAACGTCAAATATCATGATAGATAAGTAAGGATCGATTAGATATATCACAGGAACAACGCTAATACGTGTCATTTCGTTCAAAACTATTTCCAGCTCCTGCTGAGTTTGAGAACTTCGTATCTCACATCAGAGTTACTGGAGTCAATCGTAACGTCAAATATCATGATAGATAAGTAAGGATCGATTATATACATCACAGGAACAACGCTAATACGTGTCATTTCGTTCAAAACTATTTCCAGCTCCTGCTGAGTTTGAGAACTTCGTATATCACATCAGAGTTACTGGAGTATATCGTAACGTCAAATAACATGATAGATAAGTAAGGATCGATTACATACATCACAGGAACAACGCTAATACGTGTTATTTCGTTCAGAACTATTTCCAGCTTCTGCTGCGTCCGAAAACTTCGTATCTCACTTCAGAGTTACTGGAGTCCATCGTAACGTCAAATAAAATGATAGATAAGTAAGGATCGATTAGATACATCACAGGAACAACGCTAATACGTGTTGTTTCGTTGAAAACTATTTCCAGCTTCTGCTGCGTCCGAAAACTTCATATCTCACATCAGAGTTACTGGAGTCAATCGTAACGTCAAATATCATGATAGATAAGTAAGGATCGATTAGATACATCACAGGAACAACGCTAATACGTGTCATTTCGTTCAAAACTATTTCCAGCTCCTGCTGAGTTTGAGAACTTCGTATCTCACATCAGAGTTACTGGAGTATATCGTAACGTCAAATAACATGATAGATAAGTAAGGATCGATTACATACATCACAGGAACAACGCTAATACGTGTTATTTCGTTCAAAACTATTTCCAGCTCCTGCTGAGTTTGAGAACTTCGTATCTCACATCAGAGTTACTGGAGTCCATCGTAACGTCAAATAACATGATAGATAAGTAAGGATCGATTACATACATCACAGGAACAACGCTAATATGTGCTGTTTCGTTCATAACTTTTTCCAGCTTCTGCTGAGTTCGAAAACTTCGTATCTCACATCAGAGATACTGGAGTCCATCGTAACGTCAAATAACATGATAGGTAAGTAAGAATCGATTAGATACATCATGGGAACAACGCTAATACGTGTTGTTTCGTTCAGAACTTTTTCCAGCTTCTGCTGAGTTCGAGAACTTCGTGTCTCACATCAGAGTTACTGGAGTACATCGTAACGTCAAATAAAATGATAGATAAGTAAGGATCGATTAGATACATCACAGGAACAACGCTAATACGTGTTGTTTCGTTCAAAACAATTTCCAGCTTCTGCTGAGTTCGAGAATTTCGCATCTCACATCAAAGTTACTGGAGTCAATCGAAACGTCAAATAACATGATAGATAAGTAAGGACCGATTAGATACATCACAGGAACAACGCTAATACGTGTTATTTCGTTCAAAATTATTTCCAGCTCCTGCTGAGTTCGAGAACTTCGTATCTCACATCAGAGTTACTGGAGTCCATCGTAACCTCAAATAACATGATGGATAAGTAAGGATCGATTACATACATCACAGGAACAACGCTAATACGTGTTGTTTCGTTCAAAACTTTTTCCAGCTTCTGCTGAGTTCGAGAACTTCGTATCTCACATCAGAGATACTGGAGTCCATCGTAACGTCAAATAACATGATGGATAAGTAAGGATCGATTACATACATCACAGGAACAACGCTAATACGTGTTGTTTCGTTGAAAACTATTTCCAGCTTCTGCTGCGTCCGAATACTTCATATCTCACATCAGAGTTACTGGACATCAGAGTTACTGGAGTCCATCGTAACGTCAAATAACATGATAGATAAGTAAGGATCGATTAGATACATTACAGGAACAACGCTAATACGTGTTATTGCGTTCAAAATTATTTCCAGCTCCTGCTGAGTTCGAGAACTTCGTATCTCACATCAGAGTTACTGGAGTCCATCGTAACGTCAAATAACATGATGGATAAGTAAGGATCGATTACATACATCACAGGAACAACGCTAATACGTGTTGTTTCGTTCAAAACTTTTTCCAGCTTCTGCTGAGTTCGAGAACTTCGTATCTCACATCAGAATTACAGGAGTCCGTTGTAACGTCAAATAACATAGCAGATAAGTAAGGATCGATTAGATACATCACAGGAACAACGCTAATACGTGTTATTTCGTTCAAAACTATCTCCAGCTCCTGCTGAGTTCGAGAACTTCGTATCTCAAATCAGAGTTACTGGAGTCCATCGTAACGTCAAATAACATGATAGATAAGCAAGGATCGATTAGATACATCACAGGCACAACGATAATACGTGTTGTTTAGTTCAAAACTATTTCCAGCTTCTGCTGCGTCCGAAAACTTCATATCTCACATCAGAGTTACTGGAGTCCTCCGTAACGTCAAATAACATGATAGATATGTAAGGATCGATTAGATACATCACAGGAACAACGCTAATACGTGTTGTTTCGTTCAAAACTTTTTCCAGCTTCTGCTGAGTTCGAGAACTTCGTATCTCACATCAGAGTTACTGCAGTCCGTTGAAACGTCAAATAACATAGCAGATAAGTAAGGATCGATTAGATACATCACAGGAACAAGGCTAATACGTGTTGTTTAGTTCAAAACTATTTCCAGCTCCTGCTGAGTCCGAGAACTTCGAATCTCACATCAGAGTTACTGGAGTCTGTTCAAACGTCAAGTAATATAGCAGATATGTAAGGATCGATTAGATACATCACAGGAACATCGCTAATACGTGTTATTTCTTTCAAAACTATTTCCAGCTTCTGCTGCGTCCGAAAACGTCGTATCTCACTTCAGAGTTACTGGAGTCCATCGTAACGTCAAATAACATGATAGATAAGTAAGGATCGATTAGATATATTACAGGAACAACGCTAATACGTGTTGTCTCGTTCAAAATTTTTCCAGCTTCTGCTGAGTTCGAGAACTTCGTATCTCACATCAGAGATACTGGAGTCCGTTGAAACGTCAAATAACATAACAGATAAGTAAGGATCGATTAGATACATCACAGGAACAACGCTAATACGTGTTATTTCGTTCAAAACTTTTTCCAGCTTCTGCTGAGTCCGAGAACTTCGTATCTCACTTCAGAGTTACTGGAGTACATCGGAACGTCAAATAAAATGATAGATAAGTAAGGATCGATTAGATACATCACAGGAACAACGCTAATACGTGTTGTTTCGTTCATAACTTTTTCCAGCTTCTGCTGAGTTCGAAAACTTCGTATCTCACATCAGAGATACTGGAGTCCATCGTAACGTCAAATAACATGAGAGGTAAGTAAGGATCGATTAGATACATCATGGGAACAACGCTAATACGTGTTATTTCGTTCAGAACTTTTTCCAGCTTCTGCTGAGTTCGGGAACTTCATATCTCACATCAGAGTTACTGGAGTTTTTCGTAACGTCAAATAACATGATAGATAAATAAGGATCGATTAGATACATCACAGGAACAACGCTAATACGTTTTGTTTCGTTCAAAACTATTTCCAGCTTCTGCTGCGTCCGAAAACATCGTATCTCACATCAGAGTTACTGGAGTACATCGTAACGTCAAATAAAATGATAGATAAGTAAGGATCGATTAGATACATCACAGTAACAACGCTAATACGTTTTGTTTCGTTCAAAACTATTTCCAGCTTCTGCTGCGTCCGAAAACTTCATATCTCACATCAGAGTTACTGGAGTTTTTCGTAACGTCAAATAACATGATAGATAAATAAGGATCGATTAGATACATCACAGGAACAACGCTAATACGTTTTGTTTCTTTCAAAACTATTTCCAGCTTCTGGTGCGTCCGAAAACTTCATATCTCACATCAGAGTTACTGGAGTTTTTCGTAACGTCAAATAACATGATAGATAAATAAGGATCGATTAGATACATCACAGGAACAACGCTAATACGTTTTGTTTCGTTCAAAACTATTTCCAGCTTCTGCTGCGTCCGAAAACTTCATATCTCACACCAGAGTTTCTGGAGTTCATCGTAACGTCAAATAACATGATAGATAAGTAAGGATCGATTAGATACATCATAGGAACAACGCTAATACGTGTTGTTTCGTTCAAAACTTTTTCCAGCTCCTACTGAGTTCGAGAACTTCGTATCTCACATCAGAGATACTGGAGTCCGTTGAAACGTCAAATAACATAGCAGATAAGTAAGGATCGATTAGATACATCACAGGAACAACGCTAATAAGTGTTATTTCGTTCAAAACTTTTTCAAGCTTCAGCTGAGTTCGAGAACTTCGTATCTCACATCAGAGTTGCTGGAGTTAATAGAAACGTCGAATTACATAGCAGATAAGTAAGGGTCGATTAGATACATCACAGGAACAACGCTAATACGTGTTGTTTCGTTCAAAATTATTTCCAGCTTCTGCTGCGTCCGAGAACATCGTATCCCACATAAGAGTTACTGGAGTCCTTCGTAACGTCAAATACATGATATATAAGTAAGGATCGATTAGATACATCACAGGAACAACGCTAATACGTGTTATTTCGTTCAAAACTATTTCCAGCTCCTGCTGAGTTCGTGAACATCGTATCTCACATCAGAGATACTGGAGTCCGTTGAAACGTCAAATAACATAGCAGATAAGTAAGGATCGATTAGATACATCACAGGAACAACGCTAATACGAGTTGTTTATTTCAAAACTATTTCCAGCTCCTGCTGTGTCCGAGAATTTCGAATCTCACATCGAGTTACTGGAGTCCGTTGAAACGCCAAATAATATAGCAGATAAGTAAGGATCGATTAGATACATCACAGGAACAACGCTAATACGTGTTATTTCGTTCAAAACTATTTCCAGCTTCTGCTGCGTCCGAAAACTTCGTATCTCACTTCAGAGTTACTGGAGTCCATCATAACGTCAAATAACATGATAGATAAGTAAGGATCGATTAGATACATCACAGGAACAACGCTAATACGTGTTGTTTCGTTGAAAACTATTTCCAGCTTCTGCTGCGTCCGAAAACTTCATATCTCACATCAGAGTTACTGGAGTCAATCGTAACGTCAAATATCATGATAGATAAGTAAGGATCGATTAGATACATCACAGGAACAACGCTAATACGTGTCATTTCGTTCAAAACTATTTCCAGCTCCTGCTGAGTTTGAGAACTTCGTATCTCACATCAGAGTTACTGGAGTATATCGTAACGTAAAATAACATGATAGATAAGTAAGGATCGATTATATACATCACAGGAACAACGCTAATACGTGTTATTTCGTTCAAAACTATTTCCAGCTCCTGCTGAGTTTGAGAACTTCGTATCTCACATCAGAGTTACTGGAGTCCATCGTAACGTCAAATAACATGATAGATAAGTAAGGATCGATTACATACATCACAGGAACAGCGCTAATACGTGTTGTTTCGTTCAAAACTTTTTCCAGCTTCTGCTGAGTTCGAGAACTTCGTATCTCACATCAGAGATACTGGAGTCCATCGTAACGTCAAATAACATGATAGGTAAGTAAGGATCGATTAGATACATCATGGGAACAACGCTAATACGTGTTATTTCGTTCAGAACTTTTTCCAGCTTCTGCTGAGTTCGAGAACTTCGTGTCTCACATCAGAGTTGCTGGAGTCCATTGAAACGTCAAATAACATAGCAGATAAGTAAGAATCGATTAGATACATCACAGGAACAACGCTAATACTTGTTGTTTCGTTCAAAAGTTTTTCCAGCTCCTGCTGAGTTCGAGAACTTCGTATCTCATATCAGAGTTACTGGAGTCCGTTGAAACGTCAAATAGCATAGCAGATAAGTAAGGATCGATTAGATACATCACAGGAACAACGCTAATACGTGTTGTTTAGTTCAAAACTATCTCCAGCTTCTGCTGCGTCCGAAAACTTCATATCTCACATCAGAGTTACTGGAGTCAATCGTAACGTCAAATATCATGATAGATAAGTAAGGATCGATTAGATACATCACAGGAACAACGCTAATACGAGTTGTTTAGTTCAAAACTATTTCCAGCTCCTGCTGAGTCCGAGAACTTCGAATCTCACATCGAGTTACTGGAGTCCGTTGAAACGCCAAATAATATAGCAGATAAGTAAGGATCGATTAGATACATCACAGGAACAACGCTAATACGTGTTATTTCGTTCAAAACTATTTCCAGCTTCTGCTGCGTCCGAAAACTTCGTATCTCACTTCAGAGTTACTGGAGTCCATCGTAACGTCAAATAACATGATAGATAAGTAAGGATCGATTAGATACATCACAGGAACAACGCTAATACGTGTTGTTTCGTTGAAAACTATTTCCAGCTTCTGCTGCGCCCGAAAACTTCATATCTCACATCAGAGTTACTGGAGTCAATGGTAACGTCAAATATCATGATAGATAAGTAAGGATCGATTAGATATATCACAGGAACAACGCTAATACGTGTCATTTCGTTCAAAACTATTTCCAGCTCATGCTGAGTTTGAGAACTTCGTATCTCACATCAGAGTTACTGGAGTCAATCGTAACGTCAAATATCATGATAGATAAGTAAGGATCGATTATATACATCACAGGAACAACGCTAATACGTGTCATTTCGTTCAAAACTATTTCCAGCTCCTGCTGAGTTTGAGAACTTCGTATCTCACATCAGAGTTACTGGAGTATATCGTAACGTCAAATAACATGATAGATAAGTAAGGATCGATTACATACATCACAGGAACAACGCTAATACGTGTTATTTCGTTCAAAACTATTTCCAGCTTCTGCTGCGTCCGAAAACTTCGTATCTCACTTCAGAGTTACTGGAGTCCATCGTAACGTCAAATAACATGATAGATAAGTAAGGATCGATTAGATTCATCACAGGAACAACGCTAATACGTGTTGTTTCGTTGAATAATATTTCCAGCTTCTGCTGCGTCCGAAAACTTCATATCTCACATCAGAGTTACTGGAGTCAATCGTAACGTCAAATATCATGATAGATAAGTAAGGATCGATTAGATACATCACAGGAACAACGCTAATACGTGTCATTTCGTTCAAAACTATTTCCAGCTCCTGCTGAGTTTGAGAACTTCGTATCTCACATCAGAGATACTGGAGTATATCGTAACGTCAAATAACATGATAGATAAGTAAGGATCGATTACATACATCACAGGAACAACGCTAATACGTGTTATTTCGTTCAAAACTATTTCCAGCTCCTGCTGAGATTGAGAACTTCGTATCTCACATCAGAGTTACTGGAGTCCATCGTAACGTCAAATAACATGATAGATAAGTAAGGATCGATTAGATACATCACAGGAACAACGCTAATACGTGTTGTTTCGTTCATAACTTTTTCCAGCTTCTGCTGAGTTCGAAAACTTCGTATCTCACATCAGAGATACTGGAGTCCATCGTAACGTCAAATAACATGATAGGTAAGTAAGGATCGATTAGATACATCATGGGAACAACGCTAATACGTGTTATTTCGTTCAGAACTTTTTCCAGCTTCTGCTGAGTTCGAGAACTTCGTATCTCACATCAGAGTTACTGGACATCAGAGTTACTGGAGTACATCGTAACGTCAAATAAAATGATAGATAAGTAAGGATCGATTAGATACATCACAGGAACAACGCTAATACGTGTTGTTTCGTTCAAAACAATTTCCAGCTTCTGCTGAGTTCGAGAATTTCGCATCTCACATCAAAGTTACTGGAGTCAATCGAAACGTCAAATAACATGATAGATAAGTAAGGACCGATTAGATACATCACAGGAACAACGCTAATACGTGTTATTTCGTTCAAAATTATTTCCAGCTCCTGCTGAGTTCGAGAACTTCGTATCTCACATCAGAGTTACTGGAGTCCATCGTAACGTCAAATAACATGATGGATAAGTAAGGATCGATTACATACATCACAGGAACAACGCTAATACGTGTTGTTTCGTTCAAAACTTTTTCCAGCTTCTGCTGAGTTCGAGAACTTCGTATCTCACATCAGAGATACTGGAGTCCATCGTAACGTCAAATAACATGATGGATAAGTAAGGATCGATTACATACATCACAGGAACAACGCTAATACGTGTTGTTTCGTTGAAAACTATTTCCAGCTTCTGCTGCGTCCGAAAACTTCATATCTCACATCAGAGTTACTGGACATCAGAGTTACTGGAGTCCATCGTAACGTCAAATAACATGATAGATAAGTAAGGATCGATTAGATACATTACAGGAACAACGCTAATACGTGTTATTGCGTTCAAAATTATTTCCAGCTCCTGCTGAGTTCGAGAACTTCGTATCTCACATCAGAGTTACTGGAGTCCATCGTAACGTCAAATAACATGATGGATAAGTAAGGATCGATTACATACATCACAGGAACAACGCTAATACGTGTTGTTTCGTTCAAAACTTTTTCCAGCTTCTGCTGAGTTCGAGAACTTCGTATCTCACATCAGAATTACAGGAGTCCGTTGTAACGTCAAATAACATAGCAGATAAGTAAGGATCGATTAGATACATCACAGGAACAACGCTAATACGTGTTATTTCGTTCAAAACTATCTCCAGCTCCTGCTGAGTTCGAGAACTTCGTATCTCAAATCAGAGTTACTGGAGTCCATCGTAACGTCAAATAACATGATAGATAAGCAAGGATCGATTAGATACATCACAGGCACAACGATAATACGTGTTGTTTAGTTCAAAACTATTTCCAGCTTCTGCTGCGTCCGAAAACTTCATATCTCACATCAGAGTTACTGGAGTCCTTCGTAACGTCAAATAACATGATAGATATGTAAGGATCGATTAGATACATCACAGGAACAACGCTAATACGTGTTGTTTCGTTCAAAACTTTTTCCAGCTTCTGCTGAGTTCGAGAACTTCGTATCTCACATCAGAGTTACTGCAGTCCGTTGAAACGTCAAATAACATAGCAGATAAGTAAGGATCGATTAGATACATCACAGGAACAAGGCTAATACGTGTTGTTTAGTTCAAAACTATTTCCAGCTCCTGCTGAGTCCGAGAACTTCGAATCTCACATCAGAGTTACTGGAGTCTGTTCAAACGTCAAGTAATATAGCAGATATGTAAGGATCGATTAGATACATCACAGGAACATCGCTAATACGTGTTATTTCTTTCAAAACTATTTCCAGCTTCTGCTGCGTCCGAAAACGTCGTATCTCACTTCAGAGTTACTGGAGTCCATCGTAACGTCAAATAACATGATAGATAAGTAAGGATCGATTAGATATATTACAGGAACAACGCTAATACGTGTTGTCTCGTTCAAAATTTTTCCAGCTTCTGCTGAGTTCGAGAACTTCGTATCTCATATCAGAGATACTGGAGTCCGTTGAAACGTCAAATAACATAACAGATAAGTAAGAATCGATTAGATACATCACAGGAAGAACGCTAATACGTGTTATTTCGTTCAAAACTTTTTCCAGCTTCTGCTGAGTCCGAGAACTTCGTATCTCACTTCAGAGTTACTGGAGTACATCGGAACGTCAAATAAAATGATAGATAAGTAAGGATCGATTAGATACATCACAGGAACAACGCTAATACGTGTTGTTTCGTTCATAACTTTTTCCAGCTTCTGCTGAGTTCGAAAACTTCGTATCTCACATCAGAGGTACTGGAGTCCATCGTAACGTCAAATAACATGATAGGTAAGTAAGGATCGATTAGATACATCATGGGAACAACGCTAATACGTGTTATTTCGTTCAGAACTTTTTCCAGCTTCTGCTGAGTTCGAGAACTTCGTGTCTCACATCAGAGTTGCTGGAGTCCATTGAAACGTCAAATAACATAGCAGATAAGTAAGGATCGATTAGATACATCACAGGAACAACGCTAATACTTGTTGTTTCGCTCAAAACTTTTTCCAGCTCCTGCTGAGTTCGAGAACTTCGTATCTCATATCAGAGATACTGGAGTCCGTTGAAACGTCAAATAACATAGCAGATAAGTAAGGATCGATTACATACATCACAGGAACAACGCTAATATGTGTTGTTTCGTTCATAAATTTTTCCAGCTTCTGCTGAGTTCGAAAACTTCGTATCTCACATCAGAGATACTGGAGTCCATCGTAACGTCAAATAACATGATAAGTAAGTAAGGATCGATTAGATACATCATGGGAACAACGCTAATACGTGTTATTTCGTTCAGAACTTTTTCCAGCTTCTGCTGAGTTCGAGAACTTCGTGTCTCACATCAGAGTTGCTGGAGTCCATCGTAACGTCAAATAACATGATAGATAAGTAAGGATCGATTA
The DNA here is from genome assembly GCA_036172665.1 of Prosopocoilus inquinatus. Taxonomy (NCBI): domain Eukaryota; kingdom Metazoa; phylum Arthropoda; class Insecta; order Coleoptera; family Lucanidae; genus Prosopocoilus; species Prosopocoilus inquinatus. The sequence continues at coordinate 25,599,032 of CM069872.1, read as the reverse complement.
GATACATCACAGGAACAACGCTAATACGTGTTGTTTCGTTGAAAACTATTTCCAGCTTCTGCTGCGTCCGAAAACTTCATATCTCACATCAGAGTTACTGGAGTCAATCGTAACGTCAAATAACATGATAGATAAGTAAGGATCGATTACATACATCACAGGAACAACGCTAATACGTGTTATTTTGTTCAAAACTATTTCCAGCTCCTGCTGAGTTTGAGAACTTCGTATCTCACATCAGAGTTACTGGAGTCCATCGTAACGTCAAATAACATGATAGATAAGTAAGGATCGATTACATACATCACAGGAACAACGCTAATATGTGTTGTTTCGTTCATAACTTTTTCCAGCTTCTGCTGAGTTCGAAAACTTCGTATCTCACATCAGAGATACTGGAGTCCATCGTAACGTCAAATAACATGATAGGTAAGTAAGGATCGATTAGATACATCATGGGAACAACGCTAATACGTGTTATTTCGTTCAGAACTTTTTCCAGCTTCTGCTGAGTTCGAGAACTTCGTGTCTCACATCAGAGTTACTGGAGTACATCGTAACGTCAAATAAAATGATAGATAAGTAAGGATCGATTAGATACATCACAGGAACAACGCTAATACGTGTTGTTTCGTTCAAAACAATTTCCAGCTTCTGCTGAGTTCGAGAATTTCGCATCTCACATCAAAGTTACTGGAGTCAATCGAAACGTCAAATAACATGATAGATAAGTAAGGACCGATTAGATACATCACAGGAACAACGCTAATACGTGTTATTTCGTTCAAAATTATTTCCAGCTCCTGCTGAGTTCGAGAACTTCGTATCTCACATCAGAGTTACTGGAGTCATTCGTAACGTCAAATAACATGATAGATAAGTAAGGATCGATTAGATACATCACAGGAACAACGCTAATACGTGTTGTTTCGTTGAAAACTATTTCCAGCTTCTGCTGCGTCCGAAAACTTCATATCTCACATCAGAGTTACTGGACATCAGAGTTACTGGAGTCCATCGTAACGTCAAATAACATGATAGATAAGTAAGGATCGATTAGATACATCACAGGAACAACGCTAATACGAGTTGTTTAGTTCAAAACTATTTCCAGCTCCTGCTGAGTCCGAGAACTTCGAATCTCACATCGAGTTACTGGAGTCCGTTGAAACGCCAAATAATATAGCAGATAAGTAAGGATCGATTAGATACATCACAGGAACAACGCTAATACGTGTTATTTCGTTCAAAACTATTTCCAGCTTCTGCTGCGTCCGAAAACTTCGTATCTCACTTCAGGGTTACTGGAGTCCATCGTAACGTCAAATAACATGATAGATAAGTAAGGATCGATTAGATACATCACAGGAACAACGCTAATACGTGTTGTTTCGTTGAAAACTATTTCCAGCTTCTGCTGCGTCCGAAAACTTCATATCTCACATCAGAGTTACTGGAGTCAATCGTAACGTCAAATATCATGATAGATAAGTAAGGATCGATTAGATACATCACAGGAATAACGCTAATACGTGTCATTTCGTTCAAAACTATTTCCAGCTCCTGCTGAGTTTGAGAACTTCGTATCTCACATCAGAGTTACTGGAGTATATCGTAACGTCAAATAACATGATAGATAAGTAAGGATCGATTACATACATCACAGGAACAACGCTAATACGTGTTATTTCGTTCAAAACTATTTCCAGCTCCTGCTGAGTTTGAGAACTTCGTATCTCACATCAGAGTTACTGGAGTCCATCGTAACGTCAAATAACATGATAGATAAGTAAGGATCGATTACATACATCACAGGAACAACGCTAATATGTGTTGTTTCGTTCATAACTTTTTCCAGCTTCTGCTGAGTTCGAAAACTTCGTATCTCACATCAGAGATACTGGAGTCCATCGTAACGTCAAATAACATGATAGGTAAGTAAGGATCGATTAGATACATCATGGGAACAACGCTAATACGTGTTATTTCGTTCAGAACTTTTTCCAGCTTCTGCTGAGTTCGAGAACTTCGTGTCTCACATCAGAGTTGCTGGAGTCCATTGAAACGTCAAATAACATAGCAGATAAGTAAGGATCGATTAGATACATCACAGGAACAACGCTAATACTTGTTGTTTCGTTCAAAACTTTTTCCAGCTCCTGCTGAGTTCGAGAACTTCGTATCTCATATCAGAGATACTGGAGTCCGTTGAAACGTCAAATAACATAGCAGATAAGTAAGGATCGATTACATACATCACAGGAACAACGCTAATACGTGTTGTTTCGTTCATAAATTTTTCCAGCTTCTGCTGAGTTCGAAAACTTCGTATCTCACATCAGAGATACTGGAGTCCATCGTAACGTCAAATAACATGATAGGTAAGTAAGGATCGATTAGATACATCATGGGAACAACGCTAATACGTGTTATTTCGTTCAGAACTTTTTCCAGCTTCTGCTGAGTTCGAGAACTTCGTGTCTCACATCAGAGTTGCTGGAGTCCATCGTAACGTCAAATAACATGATAGATAAGTAAGGATCGATTAGATACATCACAGGAACAACGCTAATACGTGTTGTTTCGTTGAAAACTATTTCCAACTTCTGCTGCGTCCGAAAACTTCATATCTCACATCAGAGTTACTGGAGTCAATCGTAACGTCAAATAACATGATAGATAAGTAAGGATCGATTACATACATCACAGGAACAACGCTAATACGTGTTATTTCGTTCAAAACTATTTCCAGCTCCTGCTGAGTTTGAGAACTTCGTATCTCACATCAGAGTTACTGGAGTCCATCGTAACGTCAAATAACATGATAGATAAGTAAGGATCGATTACATACATCACAGGAACAACGCTAATACGTGTTATTTCGTTCAGAACTTTTTCCAGCTTCTGCTGAGTTCGAGAACTTCGTGTCTCACATCAGAGTTACTGGAGTACATCGTAACGTCAAATAAAATGATAGATAAGTAAGGATCGATTAGATACATCACAGGAACAACGCTAATACGTGTTGTTTCGTTCAAAACAATTTCCAGCTTCTGCTGAGTTCGAGAATTTCGCATCTCACATCAAAGTTACTGGAGTCAATCGAAACGTCAAATAACATGATAGATAAGTAAGGACCGATTAGATACATCACAGGAACAACGCTAATACGTGTTATTTCGTTCAAAATTATTTCCAGCTCCTGCTGAGTTCGAGAACTTCGTATCTCACATCAGAGTTACTGGAGTCCATCGTAACGTCAAATAACATGATGGATAAGTAAGGATCGATTACATACATCACAGGAACAACGCTAATACGTGTTGTTTCGTTCAAAACTTTTTCCAGCTTCTGCTGAGTTCGAGAACTTCGTATCTCACATCAGAGATACTGGAGTCCATCGTAACGTCAAATAACATGATGGATAAGTAAGGATCGATTACATACATCACAGGAACAACGCTAATACGTGTTGTTTCGTTGAAAACTATTTCCAGCTTCTGCTGCGTCCGAAAACTTCATATCTCACATCAGAGTTACTGGACATCAGAGTTACTGGAGTCCATCGTAACGTCAAATAACATGATAGATAAGTAAGGATCGATTAGATACATTACAGGAACAACGCTAATACGTGTTATTGCGTTCAAAATTATTTCCAGCTCCTGCTGAGTTCGAGAACTTCGTATCTCACATCAGAGTTACTGGAGTCCATCGTAACGTCAAATAACATGATGGATAAGTAAGGATCGATTACATACATCACAGGAACAACGCTAATACGTGTTGTTTCGTTCAAAACTTTTTCCAGCTTCTGCTGAGTTCGAGAACTTCGTATCTCACATCAGAATTACAGGAGTCCGTTGTAACGTCAAATAACATAGCAGATAAGTAAGGATCGATTAGATACATCACAGGAACAACGCTAATACGTGTTATTTCGTTCAAAACTATCTCCAGCTCCTGCTGAGTTCGAGAACTTCGTATCTCAAATCAGAGTTACTGGAGTCCATCGTAACGTCAAATAACATGATAGATAAGCAAGGATCGATTAGATACATCACAGGCACAACGATAATACGTGTTGTTTAGTTCAAAACTATTTCCAGCTTCTGCTGCGTCCGAAAACTTCATATCTCACATCAGAGTTACTGGAGTCCTTCGTAACGTCAAATAACATGATAGATATGTAAGGATCGATTAGATACATCACAGGAACAACGCTAATACGTGTTGTTTCGTTCAAAACTTTTTCCAGCTTCTGCTGAGTTCGAGAACTTCGTATCTCACATCAGAGTTACTGCAGTCCGTTGAAACGTCAAATAACATAGCAGATAAGTAAGGATCGATTAGATACATCACAGGAACAAGGCTAATACGTGTTGTTTAGTTCAAAACTATTTCCAGCTCCTGCTGAGTCCGAGAACTTCGAATCTCACATCAGAGTTACTGGAGTCTGTTCAAACGTCAAGTAATATAGCAGATATGTAAGGATCGATTAGATACATCACAGGAACATCGCTAATACGTGTTATTTCTTTCAAAACTATTTCCAGCTTCTGCTGCGTCCGAAAACGTCGTATCTCACTTCAGAGTTACTGGAGTCCATCGTAACGTCAAATAACATGATAGATAAGTAAGGATCGATTAGATATATTACAGGAACAACGCTAATACGTGTTGTCTCGTTCAAAATTTTTCCAGCTTCTGCTGAGTTCGAGAACTTCGTATCTCATATCAGAGATACTGGAGTCCGTTGAAACGTCAAATAACATAACAGATAAGTAAGAATCGATTAGATACATCACAGGAAGAACGCTAATACGTGTTATTTCGTTCAAAACTTTTTCCAGCTTCTGCTGAGTCCGAGAACTTCGTATCTCACTTCAGAGTTACTGGAGTACATCGGAACGTCAAATAAAATGATAGATAAGTAAGGATCGATTAGATACATCACAGGAACAACGCTAATACGTGTTGTTTCGTTCATAACTTTTTCCAGCTTCTGCTGAGTTCGAAAACTTCGTATCTCACATCAGAGGTACTGGAGTCCATCGTAACGTCAAATAACATGATAGGTAAGTAAGGATCGATTAGATACATCATGGGAACAACGCTAATACGTGTTATTTCGTTCAGAACTTTTTCCAGCTTCTGCTGAGTTCGAGAACTTCGTGTCTCACATCAGAGTTGCTGGAGTCCATTGAAACGTCAAATAACATAGCAGATAAGTAAGGATCGATTAGATACATCACAGGAACAACGCTAATACTTGTTGTTTCGCTCAAAACTTTTTCCAGCTCCTGCTGAGTTCGAGAACTTCGTATCTCATATCAGAGATACTGGAGTCCGTTGAAACGTCAAATAACATAGCAGATAAGTAAGGATCGATTACATACATCACAGGAACAACGCTAATATGTGTTGTTTCGTTCATAAATTTTTCCAGCTTCTGCTGAGTTCGAAAACTTCGTATCTCACATCAGAGATACTGGAGTCCATCGTAACGTCAAATAACATGATAAGTAAGTAAGGATCGATTAGATACATCATGGGAACAACGCTAATACGTGTTATTTCGTTCAGAACTTTTTCCAGCTTCTGCTGAGTTCGAGAACTTCGTGTCTCACATCAGAGTTGCTGGAGTCCATCGTAACGTCAAATAACATGATAGATAAGTAAGGATCGATTAGATACATCACAGGAACAACGCTAATACGTGTTGTTTCGTTGAAAACTATTTCCAGCTTCTGCTGCGTCCGAAAACTTCATATCTCACATCAGAGTTACTGGAGTCAATCGTAACGTCAAATAACATGATAGATAAGTAAGGATCGATTACATACATCACAGGAACAACGCTAATACGTGTTATTTTGTTCAAAACTATTTCCAGCTCCTGCTGAGTTTGAGAACTTCGTATCTCACATCAGAGTTACTGGAGTCCATCGTAACGTCAAATAACATGATAGATAAGTAAGGATCGATTACATACATCACAGGAACAACGCTAATATGTGTTGTTTCGTTCATAACTTTTTCCAGCTTCTGCTGAGTTCGAAAACTTCGTATCTCACATCAGAGATACTGGAGTCCATCGTAACGTCAAATAACATGATAGGTAAGTAAGGATCGATTAGATACATCATGGGAACAACGCTAATACGTGTTATTTCGTTCAGAACTTTTTCCAGCTTCTGCTGAGTTCGAGAACTTCGTGTCTCACATCAGAGTTACTGGAGTACATCGTAACGTCAAATAAAATGATAGATAAGTAAGGATCGATTAGATACATCACAGGAACAACGCTAATACGTGTTGTTTCGTTCAAAACAATTTCCAGCTTCTGCTGAGTTCGAGAATTTCGCATCTCACATCAAAGTTACTGGAGTCAATCGAAACGTCAAATAACATGATAGATAAGTAAGGACCGATTAGATACATCACAGGAACAACGCTAATACGTGTTATTTCGTTCAAAATTATTTCCAGCTCCTGCTGAGTTCGAGAACTTCGTATCTCACATCAGAGTTACTGGAGTCATTCGTAACGTCAAATAACATGATAGATAAGTAAGGATCGATTAGATACATCACAGGAACAACGCTAATACGTGTTGTTTCGTTGAAAACTATTTCCAGCTTCTGCTGCGTCCGAAAACTTCATATCTCACATCAGAGTTACTGGACATCAGAGTTACTGGAGTCCATCGTAACGTCAAATAACATGATAGATAAGTAAGGATCGATTAGATACATCACAGGAACAACGCTAATACGAGTTGTTTAGTTCAAAACTATTTCCAGCTCCTGCTGAGTCCGAGAACTTCGAATCTCACATCGAGTTACTGGAGTCCGTTGAAACGCCAAATAATATAGCAGATAAGTAAGGATCGATTAGATACATCACAGGAACAACGCTAATACGTGTTATTTCGTTCAAAACTATTTCCAGCTTCTGCTGCGTCCGAAAACTTCGTATCTCACTTCAGGGTTACTGGAGTCCATCGTAACGTCAAATAACATGATAGATAAGTAAGGATCGATTAGATACATCACAGGAACAACGCTAATACGTGTTGTTTCGTTGAAAACTATTTCCAGCTTCTGCTGCGTCCGAAAACTTCATATCTCACATCAGAGTTACTGGAGTCAATCGTAACGTCAAATATCATGATAGATAAGTAAGGATCGATTAGATACATCACAGGAATAACGCTAATACGTGTCATTTCGTTCAAAACTATTTCCAGCTCCTGCTGAGTTTGAGAACTTCGTATCTCACATCAGAGTTACTGGAGTATATCGTAACGTCAAATAACATGATAGATAAGTAAGGATCGATTACATACATCACAGGAACAACGCTAATACGTGTTATTTCGTTCAAAACTATTTCCAGCTCCTGCTGAGTTTGAGAACTTCGTATCTCACATCAGAGTTACTGGAGTCCATCGTAACGTCAAATAACATGATAGATAAGTAAGGATCGATTACATACATCACAGGAACAACGCTAATATGTGTTGTTTCGTTCATAACTTTTTCCAGCTTCTGCTGAGTTCGAAAACTTCGTATCTCACATCAGAGATACTGGAGTCCATCGTAACGTCAAATAACATGATAGGTAAGTAAGGATCGATTAGATACATCATGGGAACAACGCTAATACGTGTTATTTCGTTCAGAACTTTTTCCAGCTTCTGCTGAGTTCGAGAACTTCGTGTCTCACATCAGAGTTGCTGGAGTCCATTGAAACGTCAAATAACATAGCAGATAAGTAAGGATCGATTAGATACATCACAGGAACAACGCTAATACTTGTTGTTTCGTTCAAAACTTTTTCCAGCTCCTGCTGAGTTCGAGAACTTCGTATCTCATATCAGAGATACTGGAGTCCGTTGAAACGTCAAATAACATAGCAGATAAGTAAGGATCGATTACATACATCACAGGAACAACGCTAATACGTGTTGTTTCGTTCATAAATTTTTCCAGCTTCTGCTGAGTTCGAAAACTTCGTATCTCACATCAGAGATACTGGAGTCCATCGTAACGTCAAATAACATGATAGGTAAGTAAGGATCGATTAGATACATCATGGGAACAACGCTAATACGTGTTATTTCGTTCAGAACTTTTTCCAGCTTCTGCTGAGTTCGAGAACTTCGTGTCTCACATCAGAGTTGCTGGAGTCCATCGTAACGTCAAATAACATGATAGATAAGTAAGGATCGATTAGATACATCACAGGAACAACGCTAATACGTGTTGTTTCGTTGAAAACTATTTCCAACTTCTGCTGCGTCCGAAAACTTCATATCTCACATCAGAGTTACTGGAGTCAATCGTAACGTCAAATAACATGATAGATAAGTAAGGATCGATTACATACATCACAGGAACAACGCTAATACGTGTTATTTCGTTCAAAACTATTTCCAGCTCCTGCTGAGTTTGAGAACTTCGTATCTCACATCAGAGTTACTGGAGTCCATCGTAACGTCAAATAACATGATAGATAAGTAAGGATCGATTACATACATCACAGGAACAACGCTAATACGTGTTATTTCGTTCAGAACTTTTTCCAGCTTCTGCTGAGTTCGAGAACTTCGTGTCTCACATCAGAGTTACTGGAGTACATCGTAACGTCAAATAAAATGATAGATAAGTAAGGATCGATTAGATACATCACAGGAACAACGCTAATACGTGTTGTTTCGTTCAAAACAATTTCCAGCTTCTGCTGAGTTCGAGAATTTCGCATCTCACATCAAAGTTACTGGAGTCAATCGAAACGTCAAATAACATGATAGATAAGTAAGGACCGATTAGATACATCACAGGAACAACGCTAATACGTGTTATTTCGTTCAAAATTATTTCCAGCTCCTGCTGAGTTCGAGAACTTCGTATCTCACATCAGAGTTACTGGAGTCCATCGTAACGTCAAATAACATGATGGATAAGTAAGGATCGATTACATACATCACAGGAACAACGCTAATACGTGTTGTTTCGTTCAAAACTTTTTCCAGCTTCTGCTGAGTTCGAGAACTTCGTATCTCACATCAGAGATACTGGAGTCCATCGTAACGTCAAATAACATGATGGATAAGTAAGGATCGATTACATACATCACAGGAACAACGCTAATACGTGTTGTTTCGTTGAAAACTATTTCCAGCTTCTGCTGCGTCCGAAAACTTCATATCTCACATCAGAGTTACTGGACATCAGAGTTACTGGAGTCCATCGCAACGTCAAATAACATGATAGATAAGTAAGGATCGATTAGATACATTACAGGAACAACGCTAATACGTGTTATTGCGTTCAAAACTATTTCCAGCTCCTGCTGAGTTCGAGAACTTCGTATCTCACATCAGAGTTACTGGAATCCATCGTAACGTCAAATAACATGATGGATAAGTAAGGATCGATTACATACATCACAGGAACAACGCTAATACGTGTTGTTTCGTTCAAAACTTTTTCCAGCTTCTGCTGAGTTCGAGAACTTCGTATCTCACATCAGAGTTACAGGAGTCCGTTGTAACGTCAAATAACATAGCAGATAAGTAAGGATCGATTAGATACATCACAGGAACAACGCTAATACGTGTTATTTCGTTCAAAACTATCTCCAGCTCCTGCTGAGTTCGAGAACTTCGTATCTCAAATCAGAGTTACTGGAGTCCATCGTAACGTCAAATAACATGATAGATAAGCAAGGATCGATTAGATACATCACAGGCACAACGATAATACGTGTTTTTTAGTTCAAAACTATTTCCAGCTTCTGCTGCGTCCGAAAACTTCATATCTCACATCAGAGTTACTGGAGTCCTTCGTAACGTCAAATAACATGATAGATATGTAAGGATCGATTAGATACATCACAGGAACAACGCTAATACGTGTTGTTTCGTTCAAAACTTTTTCCAGCTTCTGCTGAGTTCGAGAACTTCGTATCTCACATCAGAGTTACTGCAGTCCGTTGAAACGTCAAATAACATAGCAGATAAGTAAGGATCGATTAGATACATCACAGGAACAAGGCTAATACGTGTTGTTTAGTTCAAAACTATTTCCAGCTCCTGCTGAGTCCGAGAACTTCGAATCTCACATCAGAGTTACTGGAGTCTGTTCAAACGTCAAATAATATAGCAAATATGTAAGGATCGATTAGATACATCACAGGAACATCGCTAATACGTGTTATTTCTTTCAAAACAATTTCCAGCTTCTGCTGCGTCCGAAAACGTCGTATCTCACTTCAGAGTTACTGGAGTCCATCGTAACGTCAAATAACATGATAGATAAGTAAGGATCGATTAGATATATTACAGGAACAACGCTAATACGTGTTGTCTCGTTCAAAATTTTTCCAGCTTCTGCTGAGTTCGAGAACTTCGTATCTCACATCAGAGATACTGGAGTCCGTTGAAACGTCAAATAACATAGCAGATAAGTAAGGATCGATTAGATACATCACAGGAAGAACGCTAATATGTGTTATTTCGTTCAAAACTTTTTCCAGCTTCTGCTGAGTCCGAGAACTTCGTATCTCACTTCAGAGTTACTGGAGTACATCGGAACGTCAAATAAAATGATAGATAAGTAAGGATCGATTAGATACATCACAGGAACAACGCTAATACGTGTTGTTTCGTTCATAACTTTTTCCAGCTTCTGCTGAGTTCGAAAACTTCGTATCTCACATCAGAGATACTGGAGTCCATCGTAACGTCAAATAACATGATAGGTAAGTAAGGATCGATTAGATACATCATGGGAACAACGCTAATACGTGTTATTTCGTTCAGAACTTTTTCCAGCTTCTGCTGAGTTCGAGAACTTCGTGTCTCATATCAGAGTTGCTGGAGTCCATTGAAACGTCAAATAACATAGCAGATAAGTAAGGATCGATTACTACATCACAGGAACAACGCTAATACTTGTTGCTTCGTTCAAAACTTTTTCCAGCTCCTGCTGAGTTCGAGAACATCGTATCTCATATCAGAGTTACTGGAGTCCGTTGAAACGTCAAATAACATAGCAGATAAGTAAGGATCGATTAGATACATCACAGGAACAACGCTAATACGTGTTGTTTAGTTCAAAACTATTTCCAGCTTCTGCTGCGTCCGAAAACTTCATATCTCACATCAGAGTTACTGGAGTCAATCGTAACGTCAAATAACATGCTGGATAAGTAAGGATCGATTAGATACTTCACAGGAACAACGCTAATACGTGTTATTTCGTTCAAAACTATTTCCAGCTCCTGCTGAGTTCGAGAACTTCGTATCTCACATCAGAGTTACTGGCGTCCATCGTAACGTCAAATAACATGATAGATAAGTAAGGATCGATTACATACATCACAGGAACAACGCTAATACGTGTTACTTCGTTCAAAACTATTTCCAGCTTCTGCTGCGTCCGAAAACTTCGTATCTCACTTCAGAGTTACTGGAGTCCATCGTAACGTCAAATAACATGATAGATAAGTAAGGATCGATTAGATACATCACAGGAACAACGCTAATACGTGTTGTTTCGTTGAAAACTATTTCCAGCTTCTGCTGCGTCCGAAAACTTCATATCTCACATCAGAATTACTGGAATCAATCGTAACGTCAAATATCATGATAGATAAGTAAGGATCGATTAGATACATCACAGGAACAACGCTAATACGTGTCATTTCGTTCAAAACTATTTCCAGCTCCTGCTGAGTTTGAGAACTTCGTATCTCACATCAGAGTTACTGGAGTATATCGTAACGTCAAATAACATGATAGATAAGTAAGGATCGATTACATACATCACAGGAACAACGCTAATACGTGTTATTTCGTTCAAAACTATTTCCAGCTCCTGCTGAGTTTGAGAACTTCGTATCTCACATCAGAGTTACTGGAGTCCATCGTAACGTCAAATAACATGATAGATAAGTAAGGATCGATTACATACATCACAGGAACAACGCTAATACGTGTTGTTTCGTTCAAAATTTTTCCAGCTTCTGCTGAGTTCGAGAACTTCGTATCTCACATCAGAGATACTGGAGTCCATCGTAACGTCAAATAACATGATAGGTAAGTAAGTATCGATTAGATACATCATGGGAACAACGCTAATACGTGTTATTTCGTTCAGAACTTTTTCCAGCTTCTGCTGAATTCGAGAACTTCGTGTCTCACATCAGAGTTGCTGGAGTAAATTGAAACGTCAAATAACATAGCAGATAAGTAAGGATCGATTAGATACATCACAGGAACAAGGCTAATACTTGTTGTTTCGTTCAAAACTTTTTCCAGCTCCTGCTGAGTTCGAGAACTGCGTATCTCATATCAGAGTTACTGGAGTCCGTTGAAACGTCAAATAACACAGCAGATAAGTTAGGATCGATTAGATACATCACAGGAACAACGCTAATACGTGTTGTTTAGTTCAAAACTATTTTTAGCTTCTGCTGCGTCCGAAAACTTCATATCTCACATCAGAGTTACTGGAGTCAATCGTAACGTCAAATAACATGATAGATAAGTAAGGATCGATTAGATACTTCACAGGAACAACGCTAATACGTGTTATTTCGTTCAAAACTATTTCCAGCTCCTGCTGAGTTCGAGAACTTCGTATCTCACATCAGAGTTACTGGAGTCCATCGTAACGTCAACTAACATGATAGATTAGTAAGGATCGATTACATACATCACGGGAACAACGCTAATACGTGTTGTTTCGTTCAGAACTTTTTCCAGCTTCTACTGAGTTCGAGAACTTCGTATCTCACATCGGAGTTGCTGGAGTCCATTGAAACGTCAAATTACATAGCAGATAAGTAAGGATCGATTAGATACATCACAGGAACAACGCTAATACGTGTCATTTCGTTCAAAACTATTTCCAGCTCCTGCTGAGTTTGAGAACTTCGTATCTCATATGAGGCAAGGCACTACTCGGATCCCTAATAAATTATTCGTAAATGATAATAGATCTTATAGCTGTCCTCAGGATATTGTCAATGGTTTTGCCGATTTATTTTCTAAAATCCACTTGCCTGATTCTGGAATTATTGAACTTAATGATATATATTCGAACTCTCTCCCATTTCATATGCCACCTGTGTCCGAAGTAGAACTATTAAACATAATGGTAAAATCTCCTATTAAATTTACTGCAGGGGATGATTCAATTCCAAGCTTCTTGGTCCACGACGCTAGATATGCTTTTGTCAAGCCATTACTTCATATTATTAATGTTGCCATTGCTACGTCTTCTTTCCCGGATACCTGGAAAAGGGCCAGAATTACGCCTGTCTATAAAAAAGGTGATAAAGGGCAGATAAAAAATTATCGCCCTATAGCAATTTTGAACAACTTTGCTAAAATTTTTGAACAACTTATATATAAGCTTATTTATAGACAAACTTTCTCTTACATTGCTACATGTCAGCACGGCTTTATTTCTGGTAGGTCAACGATTACGAACTTAGTCACTATAACGCAATTTATTGCTGAACAATTGAATAAACAGGGACAAGTTGACGTTGTATATACCGATCTATCTAGTGCTTTTGATATGGTACACCACGGTATCCTTCTCAGGAAACTTAGCTCTTTCGGCATGACTTCTTCGTTGTTACATCTTATGAAATCTTATTTAACAGCCAGAGTGAGTTATGTGTTTTACAACGGCTACAAATCATTTGAATATCAGGCAACCTCTGGTGTTCCGCAGGGTTCTAACTTAGGACCTTTGCTATTTGTTTTATTTATAAATGATTTGTTAAACTCTCTTGAATGTCGAGTGCTTGCGTTTGCAGATGATTTAAAAATTTATGCGTCGGTTTCGACTGTTCATGAAGCTATTCAGCTACAGCAAGGTCTTGACACTATTAACTATTGGTGTGCCAACAATTATCTTAAGTTAAACATCAATAAATGTTGTTCTGTAACGTACACCAAAAAACTCAGTCCGATTAACTATGACTATAAATTAAATGGTCAAGTAATTATAAGGAAAACCTCCACAATGGATCTTGGGGTGCTTTTTGATTCTACTCTAAGCTTTTCTTCCCACATAAAAAATATAGTTACCGCAGCCTCAAAAACACTTGGTTTTGTCTTTCGTACAGTCAAGTACTTTGATAACATTGATGTATTTAAATGTCTTTTCAATTCCTTAGTTATTAGCAGACTTGAATATGCTTCTCAAGTCTGGTCACCATATTACATTTGCTATCGTTTAGATATTGAGCGTATACAACGTAGGTTTCTTAAATTCCTTTCGTTGAAAATCTCTGGGGAATATCCCCCAAGAGGTGTTGACTATGACGACCTACTACGCAGACATAATTTTCAATCCCTTAGTCAACGTCGGGAAATACAAGGTGCTCGATTTATTTGGAAAGTCATTCATTATAAACTTGATTGTGTCGAAATCTTGGAATCTTTGAATTTTATGGTGCCACGTTTCAACTCGAGATGGTCTACAACATTTTATCTGCGTACAGCTAAGAGTAATATCTTAATTAAAGCGCCTATATACACCATGTGCCGTAATGCTGATGCAAAATATGATGATATATTTTGTGATAATCTATGATTTGCTTGCAGCATTTTATTAAACTAAATGTATTTAAATTGTTAGTATTTATATTGTTGTGTTTTCTTTTCGTCCTGTAATTGGGTATTTCCTGTTGGGCGACTACTACTTATTATTATTATTATTACTTATTATTATCTCACATCAGAGTTACTGGAGTATATCGTAACGTCAAATAACATGATAGATAAGTAAGGATCGATTACATACATCACAGGAACAACGCTAATACGTGTTATTTCGTTCAAAATTATTTCCAGCTCCTGCTGAGTTCGAGAACTTCGTATCTCACATCAAAGTTACTGGAGTCAATCGAAACGTCAAATAACATGATAGATAAGTAAGGACCGATTAGATACATCACAGGAACAACGCTAATACGTGTTATTTCGTTCAAAATTATTTCCAGCTCCTGCTGAGTTCGAGAACTTCGTATCTCACTTCAGAGTTACTGGAGTCATTCGTAACGTCAAATAACATGATAGATAAGTAAGGATCGATTAGATACATCACAGGAACAACGCTAATACGTTTTGTTACGTTCAAAACTATTTCCAGCTTCTGCTGCGTCCGAAAACATCGTATCTCACATCAGAGTTACTGGAGTACATCGTAACGTCAAATAAAATGATAGATAAGTAAGGATCGATTAGATACATCACAGGAACAACGCTAATACTTGTTGTTTCGTTCAAAACTTTTTCCAGCTCCTGCTGAGTTCGAGAACTTCGTATCTCATATCAGAGTTACTGGAGTCCGTTGAAACGTCAAATAACACAGCAGATAAGTAAGGATCGATTAGATACATCACAGGAACAACGCTAATACGTGTTGTTTAGTTCAAAACTATTTCCAGCTTCTGCTGCGTCCGAAAACTTCATATCTCACATCAGAGTTACTGGAGTCAATCGTAACGTCAAATAACATGATAGATAAGTAAGGATCGATTAGATACTTCACAGGAACAACGCTAATACGTGTTATTTCGTTCAAAACTATTTCCAGATCCTGCTGAGTTCGAGAACTTCGTATCTCACATCAGAGTTACTGGAGTCCATCGTAACGTCAAATAACATGATAGATAAGTAAGGTTCGATTACATACATCACAGGAACAACGCTAATACGTGTTGTTTCGTTCAGAACTTTTTCCAGCTCCTGCTGAGTTCGAGAACTTCGTATCTCATATCAGAGTTACTGGAGTCCGTTGAAACGTCAAATAACACAGCAGATAAGTAAGGATCGATTAGATACATCACAGGAACAACGCTAATACGTGTTGTTTAGTTCAAAACTATTTCCAGCTTCTGCTGCGTCCGAAAACTTCATATCTCACATCAGAGTTACTGGAGTCAATCGTAACGTCAAATAACATGATAGATAAGTAAGGATCGATTAGATACTTCACAGGAACAACGCTAATACGTGTTATTTCGTTCAAAACTATTTCCAGCTCCTGCTGAGTTCGAGAACTTCGTATCTCACATCAGAGTTACTGGAGTCCATCGTAACGTCAAATAACATGATAGATAAGTAAGGATCGATTACATACATCACAGGAACAACGCTAATACGTGTTGTTTCGTTCAGAACTTTTTCCAGCTTCTACTGAGTTCGAGAACTTCGTATCTCACATCAGAGTTACTGGAGTCAATCGTAACGTCAAATAACATGATAGATAAGTAAGGATCGATAACTTCACAGGAACAACGCTAATACGTGTTATTTCGTTCAAAACTATTTCCAGCTCCTGCTGAGTTCGAGAACTTCGTATCTCACATCAGAGTTACTGGAGTCCATTGTAACGTCAAATAACATGATAGATAAGTAAGGATCGATTACATACATCACAGGAACAACGCTAATACGTGTTGTTTCGTTCAGAACTTTTTCCAGCTTCTACTGAGTTCGAGAACTTCGTATCTCACATCGGAGTTGCTGGAGTACATCGTAACGTCAAATAAAATGATAGATAAGTAAGGATCGATTAGATACATCACAGGAACAACGCTAATACGTGTTGTTTCGTTCAAAACAATTTCCAGCTTCTGCTGAGTTCGAGAATTTCGCATCTCACATCAAAGTTACTGGAGTCAATCGTAACGTCAAATAACATGATAGATAAGTAAGGATCGATTAGATACTTCACAGGAACAACGCTAATACGTGTTATTTCGTTCAAAACTATTTCCAGCTCCTGCTGAGTTCGAGAACTTCGTATCTCACATCAGAGTTACTGGAGTCCATCGTAACGTCAAATAACATGATAGATAAGTAAGGATCGATTACATACATCACAGGAACAACGCTAATACGTGTTGTTTCGTTCAGAACTTTTTCCAGCTTCTACTGAGTTCGAGAACTTCGTATCTCACATCAGAGTTACTGGAGTCAATCGTAACGTCAAATAACATGATAGATACGTAAGGACCGATTAGATACATCACAGGAACAACGCTAATACGTGTTATTTCGTTCAAAATTATTTCCAGCTCCTGCTGAGTTCGAGAACTTCGTATCTCACTTCAGAGTTACTGGAGTCATTCGTAACGTCAAATAACATGATAGATAAGTAAGGATCGATTAGATACATTACAGGAACAACGCTAATACGTGTTATTGCGTTCAAAACTATTTCCAGCTCCTGCTGAGTTCGAGAACTTCGTATCTCACATCAGAGTTACTGGAGTCCATCGTAACGTCAAATAACATGATGGATAAGTAAGGATCGATTACATACATCACAGGAACAACGCTAATACGTGTTGTTTCGTTCAAAACTTTTTCCAGCTTCTGCTGAGTTCGAGAACTTCGTATCTCACAGCAGAGTTACAGGAGTCCGTTGTAACGTCAAATAACATAGCAGATAAGTAAGGATCGATTAGATACATCACAGGAACAACGCTAATACGTGTTATTTCGTTCAAAACTATCTCCAGCTCCTGCTGAGTTCGAGAACTTCGTATCTCAAATCAGAGTTACTGGAGTCCATCGTAACGTCAAATAACATGATAGATAAGCAAGGATCGATTAGATACATCACAGGCACAACGATAATAAGTGTTGTTTAGTTCAAAACTATTTCCAGCTTCTGCTGCGTCCGAAAACTTCATATCTCACATCAGAGTTACTGGAGTAATACGTAACGTCAAATAACATGATAGATATGTAAGGATCGATTAGATACATCACAGGAACAACGCTAATACGTGTTGTTTCGTTCAAAACTTTTTCCAGCTTCTGCTGAGTTCGAGAACTTCGTATCTCACATCAGAGTTACTGGAGTCCGTTGAAACGTCAAATAACATAGCAGATAAGCAAGGATCGATTAGATACATCACAGGAACAAGGCTAATACGTGTTGTTTAGTTCAAAACTATTTCCAGCTCCTGCTGAGTCCGAGAACTTCGAATCTCACATCAGAGTTACTGGAGTCTGTTCAAACGTCAAATAATATAGCAGATATGTAAGGATCGATTAGATACATCACAGGAACATCGCTAATACGTGTTATTTCTTTCAAAACTATTTCCAGCTTCTGCTGCGTCCGAAAACTTCGTATCTCACTTCAGAGTTACTGGAGTCCATCGTAACGTCAAATAACATGATAGATAAGTAAGGATCGATTAGATATATTACAGGAACAACGCCAATACGTGTTGTTTCGTTCAAAATTTTTCCAGCTTCTGCTGAGTTCGAGAACTTCGTATCTCACATCAGAGATACTGGAGTCCGTTGAAACGTCAAATAACATAGCAGATAAGTAAGGATCGATTAGATACATCACAGGAACAACGCTAATACGTGTTATTTCGTTCAAAACTTTTTCCAGCTTCTGCTGAGTCCGAGAACTTCGTATCTCACTTCAGAGTTACTGGAGTACATCGGAACGTCAAATAAAATGATAGATAAGTAAGGATCGATTAGATACATCACAGGAACAACGCTAATACGTGTTGTTTCGTTCAAAACTATTTCCAGCTTCTGCTGAGTTCGAGAACTTCGTATCTCACATCAGAGTTACAGGAGTCCGTTGTAACGTCAAATAACATAGCAGATAAGTAAGGATCGATTAGATACATCACAGGAACAACGCTAATACGTGTTATTTCGTTCAAAACTATTTCCAGCTTCTGCTGCGTCCGAAAACTTCGCATCTCACTTCAGAGTTACTGGAGTCCATCGTAACGTCAAATAACATGATAGATAAGTAAGGATCGATTAGATACATCACAGGAACAACGCTAATACGTGTTGTTTCGTTGAAAACTATTTCCAGCTTCTGCTGCGTCCGAAAACTTCATATCTCACATCAGAGTTACTGGAGTCAATCGTAACGTCAAGTATCATGATAGATAAGTAAGGATCGATTAGAGACATCACAGGAACAGCGCTAATACGTGTCATTTCGTTCAAAACTATTTCCAGCTCCTGCTGAGTTTGAGAACTTCGTATCTCATATCAGAGATACTGGAGTCCGTTGAAACGTCAAATAACATAACAGATAAGTAAGAATCGATTAGATACATCACAGGAAGAACGCTAATACGTGTTATTTCGTTCAAAACTTTTTCCAGCTTCTGCTGAGTCCGAGAACTTCGTATCTCACTTCAGAGTTACTGGAGTACATCGGAACGTCAAATAAAATGATAGATAAGTAAGGATCGATTAGATACATCACAGGAACAACGCTAATACGTGTTGTTTCGTTCATAACTTTTTCCAGCTTCTGCTGAGTTCGAAAACTTCGTATCTCACATCAGAGATACTGGAGTCCATCGTAACGTCAAATAACATGATAGGTAAGTAAGGATCGATTAGATACATCATGGGAACAACGCTAATACGTGTTATTTCGTTCAGAACTTTTTCCAGCTTCTGCTGAGTTCGAGAACTTCGTGTCTCACATCAGAGTTGCTGGAGTCCATTGAAACGTCAAATAACATAGCAGATAAGTAAGGATCGATTAGATACATCACAGGAACAACGCTAATACTTGTTGTTTCGCTCAAAACTTTTTCCAGCTCCTGCTGAGTTCGAGAACTTCGTATCTCATATCAGAGATACTGGAGTCCGTTGAAACGTCAAATAACATAGCAGATAAGTAAGGATCGATTACATACATCACAGGAACAACGCTAATATGTGTTGTTTCGTTCATAAATTTTTCCAGCTTCTGCTGAGTTCGAAAACTTCGTATCTCACATCAGAGATACTGGAGTCCATCGTAACGTCAAATAACATGATAAGTAAGTAAGGATCGATTAGATACATCATGGGAACAACGCTAATACGTGTTATTTCGTTCAGAACTTTTTCCAGCTTCTGCTGAGTTCGAGAACTTCGTGTCTCACATCAGAGTTGCTGGAGTCCATCGTAACGTCAAATAACATGATAGATAAGTAAGGATCGATTAGATACATCACAGGAACAACGCTAATACGTGTTGTTTCGTTGAAAACTATTTCCAGCTTCTGCTGCGTCCGAAAACTTCATATCTCACATCAGAGTTACTGGAGTCAATCGTAACGTCAAATAACATGATAGATAAGTAAGGATCGATTACATACATCACAGGAACAACGCTAATACGTGTTATTTTGTTCAAAACTATTTCCAGCTCCTGCTGAGTTTGAGAACTTCGTATCTCACATCAGAGTTACTGGAGTCCATCGTAACGTCAAATAACATGATAGATAAGTAAGGATCGATTACATACATCACAGGAACAACGCTAATATGTGTTGTTTCGTTCATAACTTTTTCCAGCTTCTGCTGAGTTCGAAAACTTCGTATCTCACATCAGAGATACTGGAGTCCATCGTAACGTCAAATAACATGATAGGTAAGTAAGGATCGATTAGATACATCATGGGAACAACGCTAATACGTGTTATTTCGTTCAGAACTTTTTCCAGCTTCTGCTGAGTTCGAGAACTTCGTGTCTCACATCAGAGTTACTGGAGTACATCGTAACGTCAAATAAAATGATAGATAAGTAAGGATCGATTAGATACATCACAGGAACAACGCTAATACGTGTTGTTTCGTTCAAAACAATTTCCAGCTTCTGCTGAGTTCGAGAATTTCGCATCTCACATCAAAGTTACTGGAGTCAATCGAAACGTCAAATAACATGATAGATAAGTAAGGACCGATTAGATACATCACAGGAACAACGCTAATACGTGTTATTTCGTTCAAAATTATTTCCAGCTCCTGCTGAGTTCGAGAACTTCGTATCTCACATCAGAGTTACTGGAGTCATTCGTAACGTCAAATAACATGATAGATAAGTAAGGATCGATTAGATACATCACAGGAACAACGCTAATACGTGTTGTTTCGTTGAAAACTATTTCCAGCTTCTGCTGCGTCCGAAAACTTCATATCTCACATCAGAGTTACTGGACATCAGAGTTACTGGAGTCCATCGTAACGTCAAATAACATGATAGATAAGTAAGGATCGATTAGATACATCACAGGAACAACGCTAATACGAGTTGTTTAGTTCAAAACTATTTCCAGCTCCTGCTGAGTCCGAGAACTTCGAATCTCACATCGAGTTACTGGAGTCCGTTGAAACGCCAAATAATATAGCAGATAAGTAAGGATCGATTAGATACATCACAGGAACAACGCTAATACGTGTTATTTCGTTCAAAACTATTTCCAGCTTCTGCTGCGTCCGAAAACTTCGTATCTCACTTCAGGGTTACTGGAGTCCATCGTAACGTCAAATAACATGATAGATAAGTAAGGATCGATTAGATACATCACAGGAACAACGCTAATACGTGTTGTTTCGTTGAAAACTATTTCCAGCTTCTGCTGCGTCCGAAAACTTCATATCTCACATCAGAGTTACTGGAGTCAATCGTAACGTCAAATATCATGATAGATAAGTAAGGATCGATTAGATACATCACAGGAATAACGCTAATACGTGTCATTTCGTTCAAAACTATTTCCAGCTCCTGCTGAGTTTGAGAACTTCGTATCTCACATCAGAGTTACTGGAGTATATCGTAACGTCAAATAACATGATAGATAAGTAAGGATCGATTACATACATCACAGGAACAACGCTAATACGTGTTATTTCGTTCAAAACTATTTCCAGCTCCTGCTGAGTTTGAGAACTTCGTATCTCACATCAGAGTTACTGGAGTCCATCGTAACGTCAAATAACATGATAGATAAGTAAGGATCGATTACATACATCACAGGAACAACGCTAATATGTGTTGTTTCGTTCATAACTTTTTCCAGCTTCTGCTGAGTTCGAAAACTTCGTATCTCACATCAGAGATACTGGAGTCCATCGTAACGTCAAATAACATGATAGGTAAGTAAGGATCGATTAGATACATCATGGGAACAACGCTAATACGTGTTATTTCGTTCAGAACTTTTTCCAGCTTCTGCTGAGTTCGAGAACTTCGTGTCTCACATCAGAGTTGCTGGAGTCCATTGAAACGTCAAATAACATAGCAGATAAGTAAGGATCGATTAGATACATCACAGGAACAACGCTAATACTTGTTGTTTCGTTCAAAACTTTTTCCAGCTCCTGCTGAGTTCGAGAACTTCGTATCTCATATCAGAGATACTGGAGTCCGTTGAAACGTCAAATAACATAGCAGATAAGTAAGGATCGATTACATACATCACAGGAACAACGCTAATACGTGTTGTTTCGTTCATAAATTTTTCCAGCTTCTGCTGAGTTCGAAAACTTCGTATCTCACATCAGAGATACTGGAGTCCATCGTAACGTCAAATAACATGATAGGTAAGTAAGGATCGATTAGATACATCATGGGAACAACGCTAATACGTGTTATTTCGTTCAGAACTTTTTCCAGCTTCTGCTGAGTTCGAGAACTTCGTGTCTCACATCAGAGTTGCTGGAGTCCATCGTAACGTCAAATAACATGATAGATAAGTAAGGATCGATTAGACACATCACAGGAACAACGCTAATACGTGTTGTTTCGTTGAAAACTATTTCCAACTTCTGCTGCGTCCGAAAACTTCATATCTCACATCAGAGTTACTGGAGTCAATCGTAACGTCAAATAACATGATAGATAAGTAAGGATCGATTACATACATCACAGGAACAACGCTAATACGTGTTATTTCGTTCAAAACTATTTCCAGCTCCTGCTGAGTTTGAGAACTTCGTATCTCACATCAGAGTTACTGGAGTCCATCGTAACGTCAAATAACATGATAGATAAGTAAGGATCGATTACATACATCACAGGAACAACGCTAATACGTGTTATTTCGTTCAGAACTTTTTCCAGCTTCTGCTGAGTTCGAGAACTTCGTGTCTCACATCAGAGTTACTGGAGTACATCGTAACGTCAAATAAAATGATAGATAAGTAAGGATCGATTAGATACATCACAGGAACAACGCTAATACGTGTTGTTTCGTTCAAAACAATTTCCAGCTTCTGCTGAGTTCGAGAATTTCGCATCTCACATCAAAGTTACTGGAGTCAATCGAAACGTCAAATAACATGATAGATAAGTAAGGACCGATTAGATACATCACAGGAACAACGCTAATACGTGTTATTTCGTTCAAAATTATTTCCAGCTCCTGCTGAGTTCGAGAACTTCGTATCTCACATCAGAGTTACTGGAGTCCATCGTAACGTCAAATAACATGATGGATAAGTAAGGATCGATTACATACATCACAGGAACAACGCTAATACGTGTTGTTTCGTTCAAAACTTTTTCCAGCTTCTGCTGAGTTCGAGAACTTCGTATCTCACATCAGAGATACTGGAGTCCATCGTAACGTCAAATAACATGATGGATAAGTAAGGATCGATTACATACATCACAGGAACAACGCTAATACGTGTTGTTTCGTTGAAAACTATTTCCAGCTTCTGCTGCGTCCGAAAACTTCATATCTCACATCAGAGTTACTGGACATCAGAGTTACTGGAGTCCATCGCAACGTCAAATAACATGATAGATAAGTAAGGATCGATTAGATACATTACAGGAACAACGCTAATACGTGTTATTGCGTTCAAAACTATTTCCAGCTCCTGCTGAGTTCGAGAACTTCGTATCTCACATCAGAGTTACTGGAATCCATCGTAACGTCAAATAACATGATGGATAAGTAAGGATCGATTACATACATCACAGGAACAACGCTAATACGTGTTGTTTCGTTCAAAACTTTTTCCAGCTTCTGCTGAGTTCGAGAACTTCGTATCTCACATCAGAGTTACAGGAGTCCGTTGTAACGTCAAATAACATAGCAGATAAGTAAGGATCGATTAGATACATCACAGGAACAACGCTAATACGTGTTATTTCGTTCAAAACTATCTCCAGCTCCTGCTGAGTTCGAGAACTTCGTATCTCAAATCAGAGTTACTGGAGTCCATCGTAACGTCAAATAACATGATAGATAAGCAAGGATCGATTAGATACATCACAGGCACAACGATAATACGTGTTTTTTAGTTCAAAACTATTTCCAGCTTCTGCTGCGTCCGAAAACTTCATATCTCACATCAGAGTTACTGGAGTCCTTCGTAACGTCAAATAACATGATAGATATGTAAGGATCGATTAGATACATCACAGGAACAACGCTAATACGTGTTGTTTCGTTCAAAACTTTTTCCAGCTTCTGCTGAGTTCGAGAACTTCGTATCTCACATCAGAGTTACTGCAGTCCGTTGAAACGTCAAATAACATAGCAGATAAGTAAGGATCGATTAGATACATCACAGGAACAAGGCTAATACGTGTTGTTTAGTTCAAAACTATTTCCAGCTCCTGCTGAGTCCGAGAACTTCGAATCTCACATCAGAGTTACTGGAGTCTGTTCAAACGTCAAATAATATAGCAAATATGTAAGGATCGATTAGATACATCACAGGAACATCGCTAATACGTGTTATTTCTTTCAAAACAATTTCCAGCTTCTGCTGCGTCCGAAAACGTCGTATCTCACTTCAGAGTTACTGGAGTCCATCGTAACGTCAAATAACATGATAGATAAGTAAGGATCGATTAGATATATTACAGGAACAACGCTAATACGTGTTGTCTCGTTCAAAATTTTTCCAGCTTCTGCTGAGTTCGAGAACTTCGTATCTCACATCAGAGATACTGGAGTCCGTTGAAACGTCAAATAACATAGCAGATAAGTAAGGATCGATTAGATACATCACAGGAAGAACGCTAATATGTGTTATTTCGTTCAAAACTTTTTCCAGCTTCTGCTGAGTCCGAGAACTTCGTATCTCACTTCAGAGTTACTGGAGTACATCGGAACGTCAAATAAAATGATAGATAAGTAAGGATCGATTAGATACATCACAGGAACAACGCTAATACGTGTTGTTTCGTTCATAACTTTTTCCAGCTTCTGCTGAGTTCGAAAACTTCGTATCTCACATCAGAGATACTGGAGTCCATCGTAACGTCAAATAACATGATAGGTAAGTAAGGATCGATTAGATACATCATGGGAACAACGCTAATACGTGTTATTTCGTTCAGAACTTTTTCCAGCTTCTGCTGAGTTCGAGAACTTCGTGTCTCATATCAGAGTTGCTGGAGTCCATTGAAACGTCAAATAACATAGCAGATAAGTAAGGATCGATTACTACATCACAGGAACAACGCTAATACTTGTTGCTTCGTTCAAAACTTTTTCCAGCTCCTGCTGAGTTCGAGAACATCGTATCTCATATCAGAGTTACTGGAGTCCGTTGAAACGTCAAATAACATAGCAGATAAGTAAGGATCGATTAGATACATCACAGGAACAACGCTAATACGTGTTGTTTAGTTCAAAACTATTTCCAGCTTCTGCTGCGTCCGAAAACTTCATATCTCACATCAGAGTTACTGGAGTCAATCGTAACGTCAAATAACATGCTGGATAAGTAAGGATCGATTAGATACTTCACAGGAACAACGCTAATACGTGTTATTTCGTTCAAAACTATTTCCAGCTCCTGCTGAGTTCGAGAACTTCGTATCTCACATCAGAGTTACTGGCGTCCATCGTAACGTCAAATAACATGATAGATAAGTAAGGATCGATTACATACATCACAGGAACAACGCTAATACGTGTTACTTCGTTCAAAACTATTTCCAGCTTCTGCTGCGTCCGAAAACTTCGTATCTCACTTCAGAGTTACTGGAGTCCATCGTAACGTCAAATAACATGATAGATAAGTAAGGATCGATTAGATACATCACAGGAACAACGCTAATACGTGTTGTTTCGTTGAAAACTATTTCCAGCTTCTGCTGCGTCCGAAAACTTCATATCTCACATCAGAATTACTGGAATCAATCGTAACGTCAAATATCATGATAGATAAGTAAGGATCGATTAGATACATCACAGGAACAACGCTAATACGTGTCATTTCGTTCAAAACTATTTCCAGCTCCTGCTGAGTTTGAGAACTTCGTATCTCACATCAGAGTTACTGGAGTATATCGTAACGTCAAAT
The DNA here is from genome assembly GCA_036172665.1 of Prosopocoilus inquinatus. Lineage (NCBI taxonomy): Eukaryota > Metazoa > Arthropoda > Insecta > Coleoptera > Lucanidae > Prosopocoilus > Prosopocoilus inquinatus. Next base: position 25,572,883 of record CM069872.1, on the reverse strand, counting down.
AACATGATAGATAAGTAAGGATCGATTACATACATCACAGGAACAACGCTAATACGTGTTATTTCGTTCAAAACTATTTCCAGCTCCTGCTGAGTTTGAGAACTTCGTATCTCACATCAGAGTTACTGGAGTCCATCGTAACGTCAAATAACATGATAGATAAGTAAGGATCGATTACATACATCACAGGAACAACGCTAATACGTGTTGTTTCGTTCAAAATTTTTCCAGCTTCTGCTGAGTTCGAGAACTTCGTATCTCACATCAGAGATACTGGAGTCCATCGTAACGTCAAATAACATGATAGGTAAGTAAGTATCGATTAGATACATCATGGGAACAACGCTAATACGTGTTATTTCGTTCAGAACTTTTTCCAGCTTCTGCTGAATTCGAGAACTTCGTGTCTCACATCAGAGTTGCTGGAGTAAATTGAAACGTCAAATAACATAGCAGATAAGTAAGGATCGATTAGATACATCACAGGAACAAGGCTAATACTTGTTGTTTCGTTCAAAACTTTTTCCAGCTCCTGCTGAGTTCGAGAACTGCGTATCTCATATCAGAGTTACTGGAGTCCGTTGAAACGTCAAATAACACAGCAGATAAGTTAGGATCGATTAGATACATCACAGGAACAACGCTAATACGTGTTGTTTAGTTCAAAACTATTTTTAGCTTCTGCTGCGTCCGAAAACTTCATATCTCACATCAGAGTTACTGGAGTCAATCGTAACGTCAAATAACATGATAGATAAGTAAGGATCGATTAGATACTTCACAGGAACAACGCTAATACGTGTTATTTCGTTCAAAACTATTTCCAGCTCCTGCTGAGTTCGAGAACTTCGTATCTCACATCAGAGTTACTGGAGTCCATCGTAACGTCAACTAACATGATAGATTAGTAAGGATCGATTACATACATCACGGGAACAACGCTAATACGTGTTGTTTCGTTCAGAACTTTTTCCAGCTTCTACTGAGTTCGAGAACTTCGTATCTCACATCGGAGTTGCTGGAGTCCATTGAAACGTCAAATTACATAGCAGATAAGTAAGGATCGATTAGATACATCACAGGAACAACGCTAATACGTGTCATTTCGTTCAAAACTATTTCCAGCTCCTGCTGAGTTTGAGAACTTCGTATCTCATATGAGGCAAGGCACTACTCGGATCCCTAATAAATTATTCGTAAATGATAATAGATCTTATAGCTGTCCTCAGGATATTGTCAATGGTTTTGCCGATTTATTTTCTAAAATCCACTTGCCTGATTCTGGAATTATTGAACTTAATGATATATATTCGAACTCTCTCCCATTTCATATGCCACCTGTGTCCGAAGTAGAACTATTAAACATAATGGTAAAATCTCCTATTAAATTTACTGCAGGGGATGATTCAATTCCAAGCTTCTTGGTCCACGACGCTAGATATGCTTTTGTCAAGCCATTACTTCATATTATTAATGTTGCCATTGCTACGTCTTCTTTCCCGGATACCTGGAAAAGGGCCAGAATTACGCCTGTCTATAAAAAAGGTGATAAAGGGCAGATAAAAAATTATCGCCCTATAGCAATTTTGAACAACTTTGCTAAAATTTTTGAACAACTTATATATAAGCTTATTTATAGACAAACTTTCTCTTACATTGCTACATGTCAGCACGGCTTTATTTCTGGTAGGTCAACGATTACGAACTTAGTCACTATAACGCAATTTATTGCTGAACAATTGAATAAACAGGGACAAGTTGACGTTGTATATACCGATCTATCTAGTGCTTTTGATATGGTACACCACGGTATCCTTCTCAGGAAACTTAGCTCTTTCGGCATGACTTCTTCGTTGTTACATCTTATGAAATCTTATTTAACAGCCAGAGTGAGTTATGTGTTTTACAACGGCTACAAATCATTTGAATATCAGGCAACCTCTGGTGTTCCGCAGGGTTCTAACTTAGGACCTTTGCTATTTGTTTTATTTATAAATGATTTGTTAAACTCTCTTGAATGTCGAGTGCTTGCGTTTGCAGATGATTTAAAAATTTATGCGTCGGTTTCGACTGTTCATGAAGCTATTCAGCTACAGCAAGGTCTTGACACTATTAACTATTGGTGTGCCAACAATTATCTTAAGTTAAACATCAATAAATGTTGTTCTGTAACGTACACCAAAAAACTCAGTCCGATTAACTATGACTATAAATTAAATGGTCAAGTAATTATAAGGAAAACCTCCACAATGGATCTTGGGGTGCTTTTTGATTCTACTCTAAGCTTTTCTTCCCACATAAAAAATATAGTTACCGCAGCCTCAAAAACACTTGGTTTTGTCTTTCGTACAGTCAAGTACTTTGATAACATTGATGTATTTAAATGTCTTTTCAATTCCTTAGTTATTAGCAGACTTGAATATGCTTCTCAAGTCTGGTCACCATATTACATTTGCTATCGTTTAGATATTGAGCGTATACAACGTAGGTTTCTTAAATTCCTTTCGTTGAAAATCTCTGGGGAATATCCCCCAAGAGGTGTTGACTATGACGACCTACTACGCAGACATAATTTTCAATCCCTTAGTCAACGTCGGGAAATACAAGGTGCTCGATTTATTTGGAAAGTCATTCATTATAAACTTGATTGTGTCGAAATCTTGGAATCTTTGAATTTTATGGTGCCACGTTTCAACTCGAGATGGTCTACAACATTTTATCTGCGTACAGCTAAGAGTAATATCTTAATTAAAGCGCCTATATACACCATGTGCCGTAATGCTGATGCAAAATATGATGATATATTTTGTGATAATCTATGATTTGCTTGCAGCATTTTATTAAACTAAATGTATTTAAATTGTTAGTATTTATATTGTTGTGTTTTCTTTTCGTCCTGTAATTGGGTATTTCCTGTTGGGCGACTACTACTTATTATTATTATTATTACTTATTATTATCTCACATCAGAGTTACTGGAGTATATCGTAACGTCAAATAACATGATAGATAAGTAAGGATCGATTACATACATCACAGGAACAACGCTAATACGTGTTATTTCGTTCAAAATTATTTCCAGCTCCTGCTGAGTTCGAGAACTTCGTATCTCACATCAAAGTTACTGGAGTCAATCGAAACGTCAAATAACATGATAGATAAGTAAGGACCGATTAGATACATCACAGGAACAACGCTAATACGTGTTATTTCGTTCAAAATTATTTCCAGCTCCTGCTGAGTTCGAGAACTTCGTATCTCACTTCAGAGTTACTGGAGTCATTCGTAACGTCAAATAACATGATAGATAAGTAAGGATCGATTAGATACATCACAGGAACAACGCTAATACGTTTTGTTACGTTCAAAACTATTTCCAGCTTCTGCTGCGTCCGAAAACATCGTATCTCACATCAGAGTTACTGGAGTACATCGTAACGTCAAATAAAATGATAGATAAGTAAGGATCGATTAGATACATCACAGGAACAACGCTAATACTTGTTGTTTCGTTCAAAACTTTTTCCAGCTCCTGCTGAGTTCGAGAACTTCGTATCTCATATCAGAGTTACTGGAGTCCGTTGAAACGTCAAATAACACAGCAGATAAGTAAGGATCGATTAGATACATCACAGGAACAACGCTAATACGTGTTGTTTAGTTCAAAACTATTTCCAGCTTCTGCTGCGTCCGAAAACTTCATATCTCACATCAGAGTTACTGGAGTCAATCGTAACGTCAAATAACATGATAGATAAGTAAGGATCGATTAGATACTTCACAGGAACAACGCTAATACGTGTTATTTCGTTCAAAACTATTTCCAGATCCTGCTGAGTTCGAGAACTTCGTATCTCACATCAGAGTTACTGGAGTCCATCGTAACGTCAAATAACATGATAGATAAGTAAGGTTCGATTACATACATCACAGGAACAACGCTAATACGTGTTGTTTCGTTCAGAACTTTTTCCAGCTCCTGCTGAGTTCGAGAACTTCGTATCTCATATCAGAGTTACTGGAGTCCGTTGAAACGTCAAATAACACAGCAGATAAGTAAGGATCGATTAGATACATCACAGGAACAACGCTAATACGTGTTGTTTAGTTCAAAACTATTTCCAGCTTCTGCTGCGTCCGAAAACTTCATATCTCACATCAGAGTTACTGGAGTCAATCGTAACGTCAAATAACATGATAGATAAGTAAGGATCGATTAGATACTTCACAGGAACAACGCTAATACGTGTTATTTCGTTCAAAACTATTTCCAGCTCCTGCTGAGTTCGAGAACTTCGTATCTCACATCAGAGTTACTGGAGTCCATCGTAACGTCAAATAACATGATAGATAAGTAAGGATCGATTACATACATCACAGGAACAACGCTAATACGTGTTGTTTCGTTCAGAACTTTTTCCAGCTTCTACTGAGTTCGAGAACTTCGTATCTCACATCAGAGTTACTGGAGTCAATCGTAACGTCAAATAACATGATAGATAAGTAAGGATCGATAACTTCACAGGAACAACGCTAATACGTGTTATTTCGTTCAAAACTATTTCCAGCTCCTGCTGAGTTCGAGAACTTCGTATCTCACATCAGAGTTACTGGAGTCCATTGTAACGTCAAATAACATGATAGATAAGTAAGGATCGATTACATACATCACAGGAACAACGCTAATACGTGTTGTTTCGTTCAGAACTTTTTCCAGCTTCTACTGAGTTCGAGAACTTCGTATCTCACATCGGAGTTGCTGGAGTACATCGTAACGTCAAATAAAATGATAGATAAGTAAGGATCGATTAGATACATCACAGGAACAACGCTAATACGTGTTGTTTCGTTCAAAACAATTTCCAGCTTCTGCTGAGTTCGAGAATTTCGCATCTCACATCAAAGTTACTGGAGTCAATCGTAACGTCAAATAACATGATAGATAAGTAAGGATCGATTAGATACTTCACAGGAACAACGCTAATACGTGTTAATTCGTTCAAAACTATTTCCAGCTCCTGCTGAGTTCGAGAACTTCGTATCTCACATCAGAGTTACTGGAGTCCATCGTAACGTCAAATAACATGATAGATAAGTAAGGATCGATTACATACATCACAGGAACAACGCTAATACGTGTTGTTTCGTTCAGAACTTTTTCCAGCTTCTACTGAGTTCGAGAACTTCGTATCTCACATCAGAGTTACTGGAGTCAATCGTAACGTCAAATAACATGATAGATACGTAAGGACCGATTAGATACATCACAGGAACAACGCTAATACGTGTTATTTCGTTCAAAATTATTTCCAGCTCCTGCTGAGTTCGAGAACTTCGTATCTCACTTCAGAGTTACTGGAGTCATTCGTAACGTCAAATAACATGATAGATAAGTAAGGATCGATTAGATACATTACAGGAACAACGCTAATACGTGTTATTGCGTTCAAAACTATTTCCAGCTCCTGCTGAGTTCGAGAACTTCGTATCTCACATCAGAGTTACTGGAGTCCATCGTAACGTCAAATAACATGATGGATAAGTAAGGATCGATTACATACATCACAGGAACAACGCTAATACGTGTTGTTTCGTTCAAAACTTTTTCCAGCTTCTGCTGAGTTCGAGAACTTCGTATCTCACAGCAGAGTTACAGGAGTCCGTTGTAACGTCAAATAACATAGCAGATAAGTAAGGATCGATTAGATACATCACAGGAACAACGCTAATACGTGTTATTTCGTTCAAAACTATCTCCAGCTCCTGCTGAGTTCGAGAACTTCGTATCTCAAATCAGAGTTACTGGAGTCCATCGTAACGTCAAATAACATGATAGATAAGCAAGGATCGATTAGATACATCACAGGCACAACGATAATAAGTGTTGTTTAGTTCAAAACTATTTCCAGCTTCTGCTGCGTCCGAAAACTTCATATCTCACATCAGAGTTACTGGAGTAATACGTAACGTCAAATAACATGATAGATATGTAAGGATCGATTAGATACATCACAGGAACAACGCTAATACGTGTTGTTTCGTTCAAAACTTTTTCCAGCTTCTGCTGAGTTCGAGAACTTCGTATCTCACATCAGAGTTACTGGAGTCCGTTGAAACGTCAAATAACATAGCAGATAAGCAAGGATCGATTAGATACATCACAGGAACAAGGCTAATACGTGTTGTTTAGTTCAAAACTATTTCCAGCTCCTGCTGAGTCCGAGAACTTCGAATCTCACATCAGAGTTACTGGAGTCTGTTCAAACGTCAAATAATATAGCAGATATGTAAGGATCGATTAGATACATCACAGGAACATCGCTAATACGTGTTATTTCTTTCAAAACTATTTCCAGCTTCTGCTGCGTCCGAAAACTTCGTATCTCACTTCAGAGTTACTGGAGTCCATCGTAACGTCAAATAACATGATAGATAAGTAAGGATCGATTAGATATATTACAGGAACAACGCCAATACGTGTTGTTTCGTTCAAAATTTTTCCAGCTTCTGCTGAGTTCGAGAACTTCGTATCTCACATCAGAGATACTGGAGTCCGTTGAAACGTCAAATAACATAGCAGATAAGTAAGGATCGATTAGATACATCACAGGAACAACGCTAATACGTGTTATTTCGTTCAAAACTTTTTCCAGCTTCTGCTGAGTCCGAGAACTTCGTATCTCACTTCAGAGTTACTGGAGTACATCGGAACGTCAAATAAAATGATAGATAAGTAAGGATCGATTAGATACATCACAGGAACAACGCTAATACGTGTTGTTTCGTTCAAAACTATTTCCAGCTTCTGCTGAGTTCGAGAACTTCGTATCTCACATCAGAGTTACAGGAGTCCGTTGTAACGTCAAATAACATAGCAGATAAGTAAGGATCGATTAGATACATCACAGGAACAACGCTAATACGTGTTATTTCGTTCAAAACTATTTCCAGCTTCTGCTGCGTCCGAAAACTTCGCATCTCACTTCAGAGTTACTGGAGTCCATCGTAACGTCAAATAACATGATAGATAAGTAAGGATCGATTAGATACATCACAGGAACAACGCTAATACGTGTTGTTTCGTTGAAAACTATTTCCAGCTTCTGCTGCGTCCGAAAACTTCATATCTCACATCAGAGTTACTGGAGTCAATCGTAACGTCAAGTATCATGATAGATAAGTAAGGATCGATTAGAGACATCACAGGAACAGCGCTAATACGTGTCATTTCGTTCAAAACTATTTCCAGCTCCTGCTGAGTTTGAGAACTTCGTATCTCACATCAGAGTTACTGGAGTCCATCGTAACGTCAAATAACATGATAGATAAGTAAGGATCGATTACATACATCACAGGAACAACGCTAATACGTGTTGTTTCGTTCAAAATTTTTCCAGCTTCTGCTGAGTTCGAGAACTTCGTATCTCACATCAGAGATACTGGAGTCCATCGTAACGTCAAATAACATGATAGGTAAGTAAGGATCGATTAGATACATCATGGGAACAACGCTAATACGTGTTATTCCGTTCAGAACTTTTTCCAGCTTCTGCTGAGTTCGAGAACTTCGTGTCTCACATCAGAGTTGCTGGAGTCCATTGAAACGTCAAATAACATAGCAGATAAGTAAGGATCGATTAGATACATCACAGGAACAACGATAATACTTGTTGTTTCGTTCAAAACTTTTTCCAGCTCCTGCTGAGTTCGAGAACTTCGTATCTCATATCAGAGTTACTGGAGTCCGTTGAAACGTCAAATAACATAGCAGATAAGTAAGGATCGATTAGATACATCACAGGAACAACGCTAATACCTGTTGTTTAGTTCAAAACTATTTCCAGCTTCTGCTGCGTCCGAAAACTTCATATCTCACATCAGAGTTACTGGAGTCAATCGTAACGACAAATAACATGATAGATAAGTAAGGATCGATTAGATACTTCACAGGAACAACGCTAATACGTGTTATTTCGTTCAAAACTATTTCCAGCTCCTGCTGAGTTCGAGAACTTCGTATCTCACATCAGAGTTACTGGAGTCCATCGTAACGTCAAATAACATGATAGATAAGTAAGGATCGATTACATACATCACAGGAACAACGCTAATACGTGTTGTTTCGTTCAGAACTTTTTCCAGCTTCTACTGAGTTCGAGAACTTCGTATCTCGCATCGGTGTTGCTGGAGTCCATTGAAACGTCAAATTACATAGCAGATAAGTAAGGATCGAGTAGATACATCACAGGAACAACGCTAATACGTTTTGTTTCGTTCAAAACTATTTCCAGCTTCTGCTGCGTCCGAAAACATCGTATCTCACATCAGAGTTACTGGAGTACATCGTAACGTCAAATAAAATGATAGATAAGTAAGGATCGATTAGATACATCACAGGAACAACGCTAATACGTGTTGTTTCGTTCAAAACAATTTCCAGCTTCTGCTGAGTTCGAGAATTTCGCATCTCACATCAAAGTTACTGGAGTCAATCGAAACGTCAAATAACATGATAGACAAGTAAGGACCGATTAGATACATCACAGGAACAACGCTAATACGTGTTATTTCGTTCAAAATTATTTCCAGCTCCTGCTGAGTTCGAGAACTTCGTATCTCACTTCAGAGTTACTGGAGTCATTCGTAACGTCAAATAACATGATAGATAAGTAAGGATCGATTAGATACATCACAGGAACAACGCTAATACGTGTTGTTTCGTTGAAAACTATTTCCAGCTTCTGCTGCGTCCGAAAACTTCATATATCACATCAGAGTTACTGGAGTCCATCGTAACGTCAAATAACATGATAGATAAGTAAGGATCGATTAGATACATCACAGGAACAACGCTAATACGTGTTGTTTCGTTCAAAACTATTTCCAGCTTCTGCTGAGTTCGAGAACTTCGTATCTCACATCAGAGTTACTGGAGTGCATCGTAACGTCAAATAGCATGATGGATAAGTAAGGATCGATTACATACATCACAGGAACAACGCTAATACGTGTTGTTTCGTTCAAAACTTTTTCCAGCTTCTGCTGAGTTCGAGAACTTCGTATCTCACATCAGAGTTACAGGAGTCCGTTGTAACGTCAAATAACATAGCAGATAAGTAAGGATCGATTAGATACATCACAGGAACAACGCTAATACGTGTTATTTCGTTCAAAACTATCTCCAGCTCCTGCTGAGTTCGAGAAATTCGTATCTCAAATCAGAGTTACTGGAGTCCATCGTAACGTCAAATAACATGATAGATAAGCAAGGATCGATTAGATACATCACAGGAATAACGATAATACGTGTTGTTTATTTCAAAACTATTTCCAGCTTCTGCTGCGTCCGAAAACTTCATATCTCACATCAGAGTTACTGGAGTCCTTCGTAACGTCAAATAACACGATAGATATGTAAGGATCGATTAGATACATCACAGGAACAACGCTAATACGTGTTATTTCGTTCAAAACTCTTTCCAGCTCCTGCTGAGTTCGAGAACTTCGTATCTCACATCAGAGTTACTGGAGTCCGTTGAAACGTCAAATAACATAGCAGATTAGTAAGGATCGATTAGATACATCACAGGAAGACCGCTAATACGTGTTGTTTCGTTGAAAACTATTTCCAGCTTCTGCTGCGTCCGAAAATTTCATATCTCACATCAGAGTTACTGGAGTCTGTTCAAACGTCAAATAATATAGCAGATATGTAAGGATCGATTAGATACATCACAGGAACATCGCTAATACGTGTTATTTCTTTCAAAACTATTTCCAGCTTCTGCTGTGTCCGAAAATTTCATATCTCACATCAGAGTTACTGGAGTCCGTTGAAACGTCAAATAACATGATAGATAAGTAAGGATCGATTAAATACATCACAGGAACAACGCTAATACGTGTTGTTTCGTAGAAAACTATTTCCAGCTTCTGCTGCGTCCGAAAACATATCTCACATCAGAGTTACTGGGGTCCATCGTAACGTCAAGTAACATGATAGACAAGTAAGGATCGATTAGATACATCACAGGAACAACACTAATACGTGTTATTTCGTTCAAAACTATTTCCAGCTCCTGCTGAGATCGAGAACTTCGTATCTTCCATCAGAGTTACTGGAGTCCGTTGAAACGTCGAATAACATAGCAGATAAATAAGGATCGATTAGATACATCACAGGAACAACGCTAATACGTGTTGTTTAGTTCAAAACTATTTCCAGCTCCTGCTGAGTCCGAGAACTTCGAATCTCACATCATAGTTACTGGAGTCCGTTGAAACGTCAAATAATATAGCAGATAAGTAAGGATCGATTAGATACATCACAGGAACAACGCTAATACTTGTTATTTCGTTCAAAACTATTTCCAGGTCCTGCTGCGTCCGAAAACTTCGTACCTCACTTCAGAGTTACTGGAGTACATCGTAACGTCAAATAAAATGATAGATAAGTAAGGATAGATTAGATACATCACAGGAACAACGCTAATACGTGTTGTTTCGTTCAAAACTATTTCCAGCTCCTGCTGAGTTCGAGAACTTCGTATCTCATATCAGAGTTACTGGATTCCATCGTAACGTCAAATAACATGATAGATAAGTAAGGATCGATTAGATACATCACAGGAACAACGCTAATACGTGTTGTTTCGTTGAAAACTATTTCCAGCTTCTGCTGCGTCCGAAAACTTATCTCACATCAGAGTTACTGGGGTACATCGTAACGTCAAATAACATGATAGACAAGTAAGGATCGATTAGATACATCACAGGAACAACGCTAATGCGTGTTGTTTCGTTCAAAACTATTTATAGCTTCTGCTGCGTCCGAAAACTTCATATCTCACATCAAAGTTACTGGAGTCCTTCGCAACGTCAAGTAACATGATAGATAAGTAAGGATCGATTAGATACATCACAGGAACAACGCTAATAAGTGTTATTTCGTTCAAAACTATTTCCAGCTCCTGCTGAGATCGAGAATTTCGTATCTCACATCAGAGTTACTGGAGTCCGTTGAAACGTCGAATAACATAGCAGGTAAGTAAGGATAATATTAGATACATCACAGGAACAACGCTAATACGTGTTGTTTAGTTCAAAACTATTTCCAGCTCCTGCTGAGTCCGAGAACTTCGAATCTCACATCAGAGTTACTGGAGTCCGTTGAAACGTCAAGTAATATAGCAGATAAGTAAGGATCGATTAGATACATCACAGGAACAACGCTAATACGTGTTATTTCGTTCAAAACATTTTCCAGTTTCTGCTGAGTTCGAGAACTTTGTATCTCACATTAGAGATACTGGAGTCCATCGTTACGTCAAATAACATGATAGATAAGTAAGGATCGATTAGATACATCATGGGAACAACGCTAATACGTGTTATTTCGTTCAGAACTATTTGCAGCTTCTGCTGCGTCCGAAAACCTCGTATCTCACATCAGAGATACTGGAGTCCATCGTAAGGTCAAATAACATGATAGATAAGCAAGGATCGATTAGATACATCACAGGAACAACGATAATACGTGTTGTCTCGTTCAAAACTATTTCCAGCTTCTGCTGCGTCCGAAAACTTCATATCTCACATCAGAGATACTTAAGTCCTTCGTAACGTCAAATAACATGATAGATAGGTAAGGATCGATTAGATACATCACAGGAACAACGCTAATACGTGTTGTTTCGTTCAAAACTATTTCCAGCTCCTGCTGAGTTCGAGAACTTCGTATCTCATATCAGAGTTACTGGATTCCATCGTAACGTCAAATAACATGATAGATAAGTAAGGATCGATTAGATACATCGCAGGAACAACCCTAATACGTGCTGTTTCGTTGAGAACTATTTCCAGCTTCTGCTGCGTCCGAAAACTTCATATCTCACATCAGAGATACTGGAGTCCTTCGTAACGTCAAATAACATGATAGATAAGTAAGGATCGATTAGATACATCACAGGAACAACGCTAATACGTGTTGTTTCGTTGAAAACTATTTCCAGCTTCTGCTGCGTCCGAAAACATATCTCACATCAGAGTTACTGGAGTCCATCGTAACGTCAAATAACATCATAGACATGTAAGGATCGATTAGATACATCACAGGAACAACGCTAATACGTGTTGTTTCGTTCAAAACTTTTTCCAGCTTCTGCTGCGTCCGAAAACTTCATATCTCACATCAGAGTTACTGGAGTCCTTCGCAACGTCAAATAACATGATAGATAAGTAAGGATCGATTAGATACATCACAGGAACAACGGTAATAGGTGTTATTTCGTTCAAAACTATTTCCAGCTTCTGCTGAGTTCGAGAACTTCGTATCTCATATCAGAGTTACTGGAGTCCGTTGAAAGGTCAAGTAACATAGCAGATAAGTAAGGATCGATTAGATACATCACAGGAACAACGCTAATACGTGTTATTTCGTTCAAAACTATTTCCAGCTCCTGCTGAGATCGAGAATTTCGTATCTCACATCAGAGTTACTGGAGTCCGTTGAAACGTCGAATAACATAGCAGATAAGTAAGGATCGATTAGAAACATCACAGGAATAACGCTAATACGAGTTGTTTAGTTCAAAACTATTTCCAGCTCCTGCTGAGTAAGAGAACTTCATATCTCACATCAGAGTTACTGGAGTCCATTGAAACGTCAAATAACATAGCAGATAAGTAAGGATCGATTAGATACATCACAGGAACAACGCTAATACGTGTTATTTCGTTCAAAACATTTTCCAGCTTCTGCTGAGTTCGAGAACTTTGTATATCACATTAGAGATACTGGAGTCCATCGTTACGTCAAATAACATGATAGATAAGTAAGGATCGATTAGATACATCATGGGAACAACGCTAATACGTGTTATTTCGTTCAGAACTATTTCCAGCTTCTGCTGCGTCCGAAAACCTCGTATCTCACATCAGAGATACTGGAGTCCATCGTAAGGTCAAATAACATGATAGATAAGCAAGGATCGATTAGATACATCACAGGAACAACGATAATACGTGTTGTTTCGTTCAAAACTATTTCCAGCTTCTGCTGCGTCCGAAAACTTCATATCTCACATCAGAGATACTTAAGTCCTTCGTAACGTCAAATAACATGATAGATAAGTAAGGATCGATTAGATACATCACAGGAACAACGCTAATACGTGTTATTTCGTTCAAAACTATTTCCAGCTTCTGCTGAGTTCGAGAACTTCGTATCTCATATCAGAGTTACTGGAGTCCGTTGAAACGTCAAGTAACATAGCAGATAAGTAAGGATCGATTAGATACCTCACAGGAACAACCCTAATACGTGTTGTTTCGTTGAGAACTATTTCCAGCTTCTGCTGCGTCCGAAAACTTCATATCTCACATCAGAGATACTGGAGTCCTTCATAACGTCAAATAACATGATAGATAAGTAAGGATCGATTAGATACATCACAGGAACAACGCTAATACGTGTTGTTTCGTTGAAAACTATTTCCAGCTTCTGCTGCGTCCGAAAACATATCTCACATCAGAGTTACTGGAGTCCATCGTAACGTCAAATAACATCATAGACAAGTAAGGATCGATTAGATACATCACAGGAACAACGCTAATACGTGTTGTTTCGTTCAAAACTTTTTCCAGCTTCTGCTGCGTCCGAAAACTTCATATCTCAGATCAGAGTTACTGGAGTCCTTCGCAACGTCAAATAACATGATAGATAAGTAAGGATCGATTAGATACATCACAGGAACAACGCTAATACGTGTTATTTCGTTCAAAACTATTTCCAGCTTCTGCTGAGTTCGAGAACCTCGTATCTCATATCAGAGTTACTGGAGTCCGTTGAAACGTCAAGTAACATAGCAGATAAGTAAGGATCGATTAGATACATCACAGGAACAACGCTAATACGTGCCGTTTCGTTCAAAACTATTTCCAGCTTCTGCTGCGTCCGAAAACATCTTATCTCACATCAAAGTTACTGGAGTCAATCGAAACGTCAAATAACATGATGGATAAGTAAGGATCGATTAGATACATCACAGGAACAACGCTAATACGTGTTGTTTCGTTCAAAACTATTTCCAGCTCCTGCTGAGTTCGAGAACTTCGTATCCCACTTCAGAGTTACTGGAGTCCATCGTAACGTCAAATAACATGATAGATAAGTAAGGATCGATTAGATACATCACAGGAACAACGCTAATACGTGTTGTTTCGTTGAAAACTATTTCCAGCTTCTGCTGCGTCCGAAAACATATCTCACATCAGAGTTACTGGAGTCCATCGTAACGTCAAATAACATCATAGACAAGTAAGGATCGATTAGATACATCACAGGAACAACGCTAAAACGTGTTGTTTCGTTCTTAACTTTTTCCAGCTTCTGCTGCGTCCGAAAACTTCATATCTCACATCAGAGTTACTGGAGCCCTTCGCAACGTCAAATAACTTGATAGATATGTAAGGATCGATTAGATACATCACAGGAACAACGCTAATACGTGTTATTTCGTTCAAAACTATTTCCAGCTAATGCTGAGATCGAGAACTTCGTATCTCACATCAGAGTTACTGGAGTCCGTTGAAACGTCAAATAATATAGCAGATAAGTAAGGATAATATTAGATACATCACAAGAACAACGCTAATACGTGTTGTTTAGTTCAAAACTATTTCCAGCTCCTGCTGAGTCCGAGAACTTCGAATCTCACATCAGAGTTACTGGAGTCCGTTGAAACGTCAAGTAATATAGCAGATAAGTAAGGATCGATTAGATACATCACAGGAACAACGCTAATACGTGTTATTTCGTTCAAAACTATTTCCAGCTCCTGCTGCGTCCGAAAACTTCGTATCTCACTTCAGAGTTACTGGAGTATATCGTAACGTCAAATAAAATGATAGATGAGTAAGGATCGATTAGATACATCACAGGAACAACGCTAATACGTGTTGTTTCGTTCAAAACTATTTCCAGCTTCTGCTGCGTTCGAAATCTTCATATCTCACATCAGAGTTACTGGAGTCCTTCGTAACGTCAAATAACATGATAGATAAGTAAGGATCGATTAGATACATCACAGGAACAACGCTAATACGTGTTATTTCGTTCAAAACATTTTCCAGCTTCTGCTGAGTTCGAGAACTTCGTATCTCACATTAAAGTTGCTGGAGTCCATCGTAGCGTCAAATAACATGATAGATAAGTAAGGATCGATTAGATACATCACAGGAACAACGCTAATACGTGTTATTTCGTTCAAAACATTTTCCAGCTTCTGCTGAGTTCGAGAACTTCGTATCTCACATTAAAGTTGCTGGAGTCCATCGTAACGTCAAATAACATGATAGATAAGTAAGGATCGATTAGATACATCATGGTAACAACGCTAATACGTGTTATTTCGTTCAGAACTATTTCCAGCTTCTGCTGCGTCCGAAAACCTCGTGTCTCACATCAGAGATACTGGAGTCCATCGTAACGTCAAATAACATGATAGATAAGCAAGGATCGATTACATACATCACAGGAACAACGCTAATACGTGTTGTTTCGTTCAAAACTATTTCCAGCTTCTGCTGCGTTCGAAATCTTCATATCTCTCATCAGAGTTACTGGAGTCCTTCGTAACGTCAAATAACATGATAGATAAGTAAGGATCGATTAGATACATCACAGGAACAACGCTAATACGTGTTATTTCGTTCAAAACATTTTCCAGCTTCTGCTGAGTTCGAGAACTTCGTATCTCACATTAAAGTTGCTGGAGTCCGTCGTAACGTCAAATAACATGATAGATAAGTAAGGATCGATTATATACATCACAGGAACAACGCCAATACGTGTCGTTTCGTTCAAAACTATTTCCAGCTTCTGCTGCGTCCGAGAACATCTTATCTCACATCAAAGTTACTGGAGTCAATCGAAACGTCAAATAACATGATAGATAAGTAAGGATCGATTAGATTCATCATGGGAACAACGCTAATACGTGTTATTTCGTTCAGAACTATTTCCAGCTTCTGCTGCGTCCGAAAACCTCGTGTCTCACATCGGAGATACTGGAGTCCATCGTAACGTCAAATAACATGATAGATAAGCAAGGATCGATTACATACATCACAGGAACAACGCTAATACGTGTTGTTTCGTTCAAAACTATTTCCAGCTTCTGCTGCGTCCGAGAACTTCATATCTCACATCAGAGTTACTGGAGTCCTTCGTAACGTCAAATAACATGATAGATAAGTAAGGATCGATTAGATACATCACAGGAACATCGCTAATACGTGTTATTTCGTTCAAAACATTTTCCAGCTTCTGCTGAGTTCGAGAACTTCGTATCTCACATTAAAGTTGCTGGAGTCCATCGTAACGTCAAATAACATGATAGATAAGTAAGGATCGATTAGATACATCACAGGAACAACGCTAATACGTGTCGTTTCGTTCAAAACTATTTCCAGCTTCTGCTGCGTCCGAAAACATCTTATCTCACATCAAAGTTACTGGAGTCAATCGAAACGTCAAATAACATGATAGATAAGTAAGGATCGATTAGATACATCACAGGAACAACGCTAATACGTGTTTCGTTCAAAACTATTTCCAGCTCCTGCTGAGTTCAAGAACTTCGTATCTCACTTCAGAGTTACTGGAGTCCATCGTAACGTCAAATAACATGATAAACAAGTAAGGATCGATTAGATACATCACAGGAACAACGCTAATACGTGTTGTTTCGTTCAAAACTATTTCCAGCTTCTGCTGCGTCCGAAAACTTCATATCTCACATCAGAGTTACTATAGTCAATCGAAACGTCAAATAACATGATAGATAAGTAAGGATCGATTAGATTCATCATGGGAACAACGCTAATACGTGTTATTTCGTTCAGAACTATTTCCAGCTTCTGCTGCGTCCGAAAACTTCGTGTCTCACATCAGAGATACTGGAGTCCATCGTAACGTCAAATAACATGATAGATAAGCAAGGATCGATTACATACATCACAGGAACAACGCTAATACGTGTTGTTTCGTTCAAAACTATTTCCAGCTTCTGCTGCGTCCGAGAACTTCATATCTCACATCAGAGTTACTGGAGTCCATCGTAACGTCAAATAACATGATAGATAAGTAAAGATCGATTAGATACATCACAAGAACAACGCTAATACGTGTTGTTTCGTTCAAAACTATTTCCAGCTTCTGCTGAGTTCGAGAACTTCGTATCTCACATCAGAGTTACTGGAGTCCATCGAAACGTTAAATAACATGTTAGATAAGTAAGGATCGATTAGATACATCACAGGAAAAACGCTAATACGTGTTATTTCGTTCAAAACTATTTCCAGCTTCTGCTGCGTCCGAAAACATATCTCACATCAGAGTTACTGGAGTCCATCGTAACGTCAAATAATATTATAGACAAGGAAGGATCCATTAGATACATCACAGGAACAACGCTAATACGTGTTGTTTCGTTGAAAACTATTTCCAGCTTCTGCTGCATCCGAAAACATATCTCACATCAGAGTTACTGGAGTCCATCGTAACGTCAAATAACATTATAGACAAGTAAGGATCGATTAGATACATCACAGGAACAACGCTAATACGTGTTGTTTCGTTCAAAACTTTTTCCAGCTTCTGCTGCGCCCGAAAAAAGATCGATTAGATACATCACAAGAACAACGCTAATACGTGTTGTTTCGTTCAAAACTATTTCCAGCTTCTGCTGAGTTCGAGAACTTCGTATCTCACATCAGAATTACTGGAGTCCATCGAAACGTTAAATAACATGTTAGATAAGTAAGGATCGATTAGATACATCACAGGAACAACGCTAATACGTGTTATTTCGTTCAAAACTATTTCCAGCTCCTGCTGAGTCCGAGAACTTCGTATCTCACATCAGAGTTACTGGAGTCCTTTGAAACGTCAAATAACATAGTAGATAAGTAAGGATCGATTAGATACATCACAGGAACAACGCTAATACGTGTTGTTTCGTTCAAAACTATTTCCAGCTTCTGCTGCGTCCGAAAACTTCGTATCTCACATCAGAGTTACTGGAGTCCATCGTAACGTCAAATAACATGTTAGATATGTAAGGATCGATTCGATACATCACAGGAACAACGCCAATACGTGTTATTTCGTTCAAAACTATTTCCAGCTCCTGCTGAGTCCGAGAACTTCGTATCTCACATCAGAGTTACTGGAGTCCGTTGAAACGTCAAATAACATAGTAAATAAGTAAGGATCGATTAGATACATCACAGGAACAACGCTAATACGTGTTGTTTCGTTCAAAACTATTTCCAGCTTCTGCTGAGTTCGAGAACTTCGTATCTCACATCAGAGTTACTGGAGTCCATAATGGACGGATATCAGCTTCAGAACTAGAAACTGCTACTAACTGCATGGTCAAGATTGTTCAATCCCAGTCATTTTCTGATGAATTACATCGCTTAAGAACCCAGAAAGATTTAAACTGAGAGCAGACTTAGATTATTAATTCTGTTAATAGACAATGAAGGTATAATAAGAGTGGGTGGAAGATTGCGTCATTCAACTTGCAGTTTTGGAGCAAGACATCCCATGATTTTGCCTAGCAAACACCAATTCACTATTTTGTTAATTGAACATATTCACCAACTTAAACTTCACGCAGGAACACAAGCCACACTGGCAACTTTAAGAAACTAGTTTTGGCCATTGTCAAGACGCAACACTGTACGTTGTACCATAAGAAAATGCGTAACATGCTTCAAGGCGAAACCTGTTCCCTACCAACACATCATGGGAGATCTACCAGCATCACAAGTTCAACCCGCACGACCATTTGTTAACACTGGAGTAGATTATTGTGGACCCTTTCTTATAAGAAATGGCACCATAGAAGAACATCGACTTCAAAATGCTAAGTCGCAATGTTTATTTACATGGCGGTAAAGGCAGTACATATAAAATTGGTGACGGATTTGAGCACAGATGCTTTCCTGAAGGCTTTCAGGAGATTCTTAGCCAGAAGAGGAATGATTTCCAACATGTTTTCGGATAACACTAATAATTTCATGAAAGCGAACTAGGAGCTAAAAGAGCTGCGACAAACTATTCTAGGAAATAAACACATTCTGGACGTGTCAACGACGCAGGGCATAACTTGGCATTTCATTCCGCCTAGGGCTCCAAATTTTGGGGGCATGAAATCATTTAAGTATCATTACAAATGAATTGTGAAAAATGCTTTGTTAACCTTTGAAGAAATGTATACCATTGTCACACAAATAGAGTCCAACCTAAACTCCTTCTTCCCTTATCCGAAGATGTTAATGACTTGAATATTCTCACTCCATCTCATTTTCTTATAGGAAATTCACTAAGAACACCTATAGAACCTAATTTGTCTGAATTAAATGTAAATCGCTTGTCGTAATTACAGCTTATCGAACGTTTGAGGCAACATTTTTGGCATCGATGATCAACAGAATACTTACACCAGCTCCAACAGAGAACAAAGTGGATAAAAGGCTCCAACCCCTCACCACAAATTGGTCAGTAGGTCTTGGTGAAAGAAGATAACGTACCTCCTTTGGTTTGGGCGATAGGACGAGTCCAACAGCTGCGTCCAGGGGAAAACGGCATCATTAGAGCAGTTACCATCAAGACCACGCGCGGTGAGATCAAAAGATCAGCCAACCGAATTTGCATCTTACCTTCAGAGAACTAGGCAATCCTTTCAGCGCGGGCGGCGTTATGTTTACAGATTAGGTTAAAATAAACGGATCCAGTAGCTCCGTATAAGATTGTAACTAAGTTTTGTTAGCATACACTAACTACTCTATAGACTGGAATCGGGAAGGCTGAGAAATACAGACAAGTTTCTGCGCTCCCTTGTGATTGGAATAAAAACTAACCTTGTTGAACGGGTGGCCTACTACACATATGATTTAATATTTGCTTTCAATGTGAGGTATCCATGACTAACTTAGCAAGCCAAAATGACACTTTTGACATACCTTGCTATTTATGAAATACCTGTAAAAATCTGTGTAAAAATCTACAAAAATATAAATAGTTGCACAAACTTATATATTAGGTGTTTTTCTTTTACATAAAAAAAAACAGTTGCAAGTTATTCAGGGGCTGTAAGCTCCATGTTCCTGAACATAAGACGTTACACACCAATCATTCCCTTGAACAAGTAGCTCTGAACTGCTTCAATTCTTGTGCTCCGAGGTGTCACAACTTCAAAATTGTAGTCGTCTGGTTGTACTGTGTCTAAAAAGTTGATGATATTCTCTCTTCTGACATTCAGTATTGCGTCAGTCAGAAATCATTCTTCTGCGTATAGCTACCAAGACGCAATATCAACAAAATTCTTTGCGATAGATTAACATTTGACAATTGTGAAATTCTCGACTTCTAGTCAGAACCGGTACTGTTCTTCTTCAGTGGCGCACAGAAAGGTTTAATTTCGATTCACTGCTACCGTTTATCGTTAAGTACAATTTCTCGATACCGCATCATGTCTTTCTACAATCACATTTTCTAAGGATGAATCAATAACTTCAATTTAAGATTTTCAGCTAAGTAAAACTTCTAAGACAACGTTTCACTGGTTCGCATGCACACGCAACATATTGTAAACCTTATTTTTAACAAAAGCCAAAAATGTAATGCGTGTTTTGTATCAAATTAAAAAAAAAACTGAGTAAAAATCACATTTTTAGTTAAAAGTGTAATTGGTAACTCCGGCGCGAGATGTCACCACATAAGCTGTAATTGGTAATATTACGGTAACGTTACCGGTAAGGTAACATTAAAAATAAATTACCGGTAAATTAACAACACTAGTAACATTGCATAAACTTCAACTCGTATTCAATATTACGAATGTGCTTGGGAATTTTGCAAAATTACTTGTTTTTATTAGTAAGATTGCACACTGCGCATATTCCACAATAACTCGGTGTTTTGCAAAATTACTAGTGTATTTGCAAAAATACGGATTATTCAAAATTCCTGCGACATACAGGGTGATTTTTAAATAGACCGCCAAGAATCCTGCAAGAATATAAATCACTGATAACGATCAAACTGCTAAAAAAATTTTGGCTACTTTAGTTTTCGAAAAATAATTAATCAAACATTTTACCCAAATCCACAACACTGCACTGTTTAAGAACCAGCTGCCAGATGAAGGATATAAATACAGCCCTAATTGTTTTTTTTTTTTAGTTTTATGGCTGCAGCAGCGAGGAATCGGGCGTGAATTTGACCTTAGGGTTATCGCACACATAGCGCGGCGAACCGCGGCGCCGAAAATTTATTTTGCTGTATTCTTATGAGAGTGCGCACACTTATGCGAAGGGCGGCGAAGCTACCCAACGTATCCAAGTACAGCTAAAAAAAAAAGTCGCCGCTCTACGCCGCGCTGTAATGTGCCAAAACTTTTAGGGTTATCGCACACATAGCGCGGAGAACCGCGACGCCGAAAATTTCTTTTACTGTATTCTTATGAGAGTGCGCACACTTATGAGAAGCGCAGCGAAGCTACCCAACGTATCCAAGTACAACTAATAAAAAAAGTCGCCGCTCTTCGCCGCGCTGTAATGTGCCAGAACCTTTAAACAGAATTGAATGCCGGAAAAAAGTTTTAAAACATTTAGTTCATTATTTGTAAAGGCAAGAAATCATCTGTAAAAAAATTATTAAAAAATAATTTTTAAAATAAGGTAGGCGGCAGACATACTCCCAGAGCGCTTGCTCTGTCTAACACACATGAACAGAAAATATGTTACGCAGAGCCGTCGCTGTTGCAAGTTGAACACCCAATTAGTTTATTCCTATGAGCATTGCAAACTTTGTCTTAAGTGTGCGCCCGAAAACAAAATTTATGTGATCCGAGTTTTTGCGAAAATAAATAAATTTCTCCCGCTAGCCTTAATAAGCAATCCATCTGAATTATGTGCGTTTGGAAATTGGTGACCTTCATTCATCGCACAGCCCTATTGTTGGAGTAATAAATAAAAGCGTGCTTCTAATTTTATTGCTTTATTTTTTATACGATCCGAAGACGTTTTAGAATTATTTTTCAAGATAATATTGACAAATGCCTGTAGACCATAACACCCCTGACTGTTTCGTTAAACTATCTTTTGTGAGCGGCAAAGGTAAATGGTATAAACTAGTGCTGGCAACCAAATCGTTTTTTTTGGATAACCGATTAATCTGTTTTGGATTATCCGAGGTTTTAAACAAAACCGAAAACCGGTTATCCGGATAACCGGTTATCCGAATAATCGGTTATTCGAATATCCAATTATTTGGATAATCGGATATTCGAATATATAATTACTTGGATAATCGGATATTCGAATATCCAATTACATGCATAACCGGATATTCCAATAATATCGGTTTTTGGATAATCGGATACTCAAATGACCGGTTATTCGAATTATGAAAAATATTCAAATATCCGAACTACTTGCAATTCAAATAAATGTATACACAATAACGTATTTATTTCTTTCGCCCATTTAAAGTAAATCATAGGAATTTGAGGAAGCAAATTTAAAACTCAAATAAAATTGAAAATGTTGGAAGTATTAAGAAAATGAAGGTAAATTTTATCTGTTATGTTCACTACGTAAAAAAATGTAAGTGGTCAAGTGGTACACTACTGTCAAAAACTTCTAAGACTATTTTTTCTGTATAAATGGAATGAGTAACAAAGTATTTTAATGACACATTAATTTTTAATTGGACTTATGGCCATTTTCATAATCAGACTTGAAGGAAGCGTTAAGTCAATTTAAGAATGGGGAAACAAATGTATTTTCTTAGGTTAAAATAAGTTTAAAATTAAAGTCCTATTATGAAATCGGACCTTACTGTTATATTAATTAATTCATGAAAACGTATGATAAAGAATATTCTTAAAAGTGATGCAAATTTCTATTAATGAAACCGGGAATTTAAATACAAATTGAGGAATTTAAGCATCTAATAAGAAAATGAAAATTAATACTAAGTAGGATATTGTCCCTAATATTTAATCCTGTTTAAATATCTTGCGCAGGAAGGATTTTATACCTCTACATCCTATTACATTTGTAAAATGTTGGTATTCTGGAATATTTCCGGTAATACCGTATATTATCCCAATTTAGTGTGTAGGTACACAGAGAAAAATCATTAGTAAAAAGTAACACAAGTTGTAGTTAGAATGAAGACGGAAACAAATTGTGGCAAATATTCGCACAATTGTCGGACTATTTACTACAATTGCGCTAATATTTACTACAATTGTGTTAATATTTGTTACAATTTGTTTCTGTCTTTATTCTGACTACAATTTGTGTTACTTTTTACTATTGATTTTTCTCTGTGTATAAGAAGCTGCGAACTAATTATCTTTTAGTATTGGAACGCTAAACACATATTACCGAAAGAGATAATCATTCCATTGTATGTATATTGTCATAGGACCAACGATACCTGTTATTATTACTTGAAACCGTAACCAATATTTATTTATTAGGCTGGCCGCCGACCGTACTATAAAAGCAGGTCAGCCGGCTAAATGTTGTTAAGGTTCATAATTGCAAAGCACGGATATTCGTACGGCCAGGGGTACTTCATTTCGTCTTAAAACTTTTCGACACCACCGTACTTCTAATTCACATATTAAAAGTCGAAGAAGAAGAATTAAAGTAATTTTAGTTTTTGTTTCCGGCCGTACCCAACCGTCTTTCGGAGAATTCAATAAAAGTTTATTATGGTACAGATGTTCGGCATTGTAATGAATTTTTACAGCACAAAATATTTGCATTGCTTTTACAATTTCTTGAATATTGTTCGTTAGATAGAACAAGAATAATTGACATTTATCTACTATTTAACAAAAAAAAAAAACGAAAACTATTATTAGTGAGTTTGTGTCACGTTTTAAATGTGTAAGTCCTTATAAATTAGAAATGTAGTTAATACTTTAAAATGGACAAGAGAAGCACAAAATTGAAATGTTTGAAAACATCTTCATCTGATTAAAAACCAGGAACATTAGAGATAAAATTCATTCGAGTTTGTTTTTCATGAATCATTTTTTGTTAATACGTAATTAATCGATTTTCGGATAATCCAAAAGCTGCTTTTTTGATTACAGATTTCGCGAATATCCGAATAGTCGGCTTTCAAGTAGACAGTTTTTCAAATATCCCGACAATCGGTTTTTGGATACTCGAATAGTCAGTTTTTCGAATATCCATAATCGGTTTTTGGATATTTGAATATCCGAATAATCGGTTTTTGGATATTCGAATAGTCGGTTTTAATCATTATTTGGATAACCGGTTTTATCCAAAACCGGTTTTTAAAGAAACCGATTATTCGGTTTCAATTTTTTCCGGTTTTTGCCAGCACTAGTATAAACTCGCTTCACAGTAAGCCTAATTTTCCCTTTAGCTATTGCGTTATCGAATGCCCTACAAATCTAGTTCGTATGTTATCTGTAGGTACGATTTTAAAATCGACATTTTTTTTCGTCCGCAGCTGATTAAAAATGGCGTTCCCTCTATTAAATAAATTTCAGTGTCAGGATTTATAGCTTTATTGCTTTAAGGTTCTGGCACATTACAGCGCGGCGAAGAGCGGCGACTTTTTTTTTAGCTGTACAGGATGACTACGTGAGAATTCCTACCCCCTTTAACTCCTTTATTTTTGATTTCAGGAAAAATGTTTCATACAAAACTTATACGGACTAATTTAAAATTTCTCCGTGTGCTCACAGAAAAACAATTGATGGTAGGATAAAGGAGATATAAACTAAACTTAGGTTTTTTTTTAATGGAACACTGTATATTATTACGATTTTCGATTCTAAATTAAATTCTACTGAGACTACGTATATTATAAAACCAATAATGTAGAAGGTGTCTATAAAATAATTCCTATTTAATTTACTTTATTTTTTAATTTTAGAAATAGAAAACTTGAATAATGATTCTTTTATACTAAGAGACGTGAATCAAAACATGTTAAAAAGATTTACACTTTGCGTAGAAAAAAATGAAGATGCTTTGAATATGTTTTACGTTAAATTTTTAATCATTTTTTAAAATTCAATTTTTCCGAAATATTTTTCGTTTCTAGTTAAAAAGTTAATTTTTAGAAAACATATAATTCGATTTAATATGTTAATGGCAAAATTTTATTTAATGTTATTTTATTTAAAACTAAAACTTCGTTTATTTTTTTGGATATCCGACGCTCAATTGTTTGTCGTGAGTATCTTTAGCAGTACTGAAGTAAATCCTACAACTTTTTTATCCTTTTTTCTTTCTAAAATAGAAAATAAAAAATTAAGCAGGAATTATTTTATACACATCTTCTACATTATTTGTTTTATTATACATATAGTCCCATTAGAATTTTATTTCGAATCGAAAAACGTAATAAAATACAGGATGTTCAATTTAGAAAAACTTAAGTTTAGTTTATATCTCTTTTATTCCACCATCAATTGTTTTTCTGTGACCACACAGAAAAACTTTGAGTTAGTCCCTTTAAGTTTAGTATTAAACATTTTCTGTAATCAAAAATAAAAGAGTTAAAGGGGGTAGGAATTCTCGCGTAGTCACCTTGTACTTGGATACGTTGGGTAGCTTCGCGTAAGTGTGCGCACTGTCATAAGAATACAGCAAAAGAAATTTTCGGCGCCGCGGTTCGCCCTTAGAAAAAGACAATAAAACGTACGAAAACACGATATCATGAAACTTACGATTGCGAAATCAGTATTTTAGTCTACACACATTGACGTAACATGTATTTTGGGGTCATTTTTAATTAATAATAATTTTTTTGAAAAATTTTTTTTTAACATTTTTCTCGTAATCAGTGATTTAAATTCTCTCACAGGTTTTTTTTTGCGGTTTATTTAAGAATCACCCTGTTTACTTCGGCTGCGGCAAGTAAACTGTCGAAGAGGTCAGACCAAATCACGTGATCACTTTTCCCGATTGCTAATTAGTCAGAGGGCAGTGTTGGGCAGTAATGGAATATAAAAAGTAATTGATTACAAAAGGACTCAATAATTATGAGTACAATGTACTCGATTACATATTTACTCATAGTGGTTAAGTACAAATGTAATTGATTACGAAAATACTCAAAAATTATGAGTACAGTGTAATCGATTACAAATTTACTCACAGTGCTTAAGTATAAGAGTAATTGAGTACAAAATACTTGAGTAGTGGAATTGAGTTTTTTTGTAATCTGAAATTGTGAGTACAAATAGAAATCCGTTATTCACGTCTAATAATATTCTGACTTTTCCAAATGCTGTTAATTTACGCTTACCACGTGGTCTAAGCTTTAAAGTGAACGGACTTAAATGTACTGTGGAAATTTTTATTTTAAGAAATTTTGTTGCAAATTGTTTTTGATTGCGGTGAATCCCTCGAGCAACCTTAAGCTTTTGATTTTTATTTTATTTGTTTTGTCTAAGATGTGTGTATAGGTGGCCCATAATAATAATAATAATAATATTTATTGTACCGTACAAAAGAATAACAAAGAGTGTTCTAGTACAGCAACGTCAGGAAGTAGAAAATTATAAAATTTCTTGGTTATTGAAATTGTAGTTAAGGACGGAGTACTGACGTCTCCAGTTGTTGGGAATTTTATTAAACATTATTAGGTGAAAATGTTGCGCTTCCGTAGTGACGATTCTGTGCTTAGGAATGTTGATGTTGTGGTTTCTTCTTAATGTGTAGGTGAATGTATCTCTTCTGGTTTGTAAGAAAGGGCTCTCTTTTTTTACAGCCAGGAGCTGGTTCAGGATATATACACTTGGTAGTGTCAGTATTTTGAAGTTTTTAAAGTATGGTCTGCAATGGGTGTCGCAACTGACGCCAGCAAGGGTTCGTATCGACTTTTTTGAAGTAAGAAGACGGTTTTGACGTGTGCCGATTTACCCCAAACTTGAAGTCCGTAGGTCATTTTAGAGTGAAAGGTTGCATAATATGTGATGATGGCCGCATCACTATTTATAAGCTGTTTGATCCTCCGTATTGCAAAAATGGCTTGGGACAGTTTCTCTGAGAGTTGATCAATATGAGGTTTCTACGTCATCCTACTGTCTAGAGTAAGACCCAGAAATCGGGCGTTTACTATGTTATTTGCTTCACATCCTCAGTCGCTCGTGAAGAGAATTTTTTCGGTTTTATTTTTGTTTAGCTGTAACCCGTTGTTGGAAAACCAATTGGATGCTTCGGTGAAAATCACTTCTTCTTTTTGTGTTAAAGTATCTACATTTTGGTTACTTACTAACAGGGTTGTGTCGTCAGCATATAGTACGGATTGACCAGAGATGTTTGATGGGAGATCGTTAATGAAAATAGTGAAAAATAGCGGGCCCAGTAATAAACCTTGCGCTACTCCACATTTGTTTTTGCTCAATTGGGATTTTATTCCTCTGAAGTCCACCAGTTGTTCCCTTTCGGTGAGGTACGAATTAATCAATTTGAAGGCGTTGCCTCTAATGCCGTGGTGATAAATTTTGTGTTGTAGTATGTCGTGTTGTACACAATCGAATGCTTTAGACAGGTCGCAAAGGATCGCCTCACATATCTCTCTGTTTTCTAGGGCATCGTATACAAAATTTACTATCGAGGTGGCAGCATCCGTAGTATTTTTACTTCTTCGGAAACCGTATTGGTGGTCACTAATGGACTTGTTTTTGTCAAGAAATTGTTGTTCTCTTAGAGAGGACAGCTTCGAATATCTTGGAGAAAAAAGGCAGTACTGCTATAGGCCTATAGTTACCGGGGGATAAAGGGGTACCTTTTTAAAATTGGTATGACTCTTGCAGTTTTCAGTTTTTGTGGGAAGACTCCTTCTATCATACAAATATTAATGATGTCCGTTAGGGGTTCAGAGATGTATTTACTAACTCTCTTAATGAGCTTTACATCCAGTCCACAGGCATCCGGGCTTAGCGAAGGGTCAAGTCCATTTATGTTATTTCCTACCTCATTTTTTGTGACAGGGGTTAAATACAATGTTTTTTCGGGTGAAATTTGCTTGATAGTGTCGTTCCTGGGTGTAGCATTTGGCATTGGGAGGTTCCTGACAATTTCAGATCCGATGTTACAGAAGTAACTATTTAGTTCCTCGCTTGATTGTCCTTCTTGCATCGAGTTTGTCCTTTGTTGGCTTAATTCCTTTTTAATAATAATCCAGATTTTCTTTGGTTTATTATGTGCTTCCTGGATTTCTCTTTGATTTTTCTTCTGCTTTTCTGCATCTGCATATTTCAGGTACAACTTTTTGGAGTTGTTTAATAGACTTTTGGTTTCATCATCACGTGATTTTTGATAAACTTCATGTATAAAGTGGTAAGTGTTCATGAGACATTTTAAAGAAGGTATGTTTATTTTCTTAAACATTTTTATTTGGGAAGGACTCTTCGAAGTAGGTCTGGACGATTTCGAAGATGTCATATTTTGTATTGGGGACTGTTTCTGAGAGAACCGAGTTCCAATATTCCTTTGAGAGTAGTTCCAATGAATTTAGAGTATGCTTTTTGAGAAAAGATTCTCTTATTCACTGTTACAGAATTGTCATTATTCTTGGGTATGGATAACATTTGAGCGTCGTGATCAGAGAGTGCTGCTGAGAAAGACACTGTGTTGAAATCCAAAATGTTTGTGTAGATGTTGTCAATAGAAGATTTCGAATGGTTAGTGCATCTTGTGTAGGTGTCGATGGTATGTTGGAGTCCGTAGGTTAGAAATGTGTAGAATTAGATGTACGGCTACTAATTCGTAGACAAAATCAATGGATTGTGCTGTAATAAATTCAGTTTGCTTGAATTTTATGTTGTTGTGAAGGTATATACATACTCCACCATGCTTAGCATTAATTCTTGAGTAACACGCTGCTAATTTATAACCAGCAATCATGTACATTACTTGATTAGATTGTTGAAGCCAGTGTTCCCATAGGCATATGACTGAAATATAATATATATAGACAGAAGCAGCTAAGTTTGCAGTGACGTCACGAACGTGAATGCCTAGTACGTTTATAGTAGTTCTGAAGCGACATAATTATTTGAATTTTATACATATTTATTTTTTTATTAATTATCTATGCAAATACACTTAATTAATGTTATAATGAGGTGAAATATAAACTTTGAGTAAATGTATGCATGTTCCAAATTAGTCTAGGTAATTTATGTTGGGTAAATCTTTGTGCAATCATAAAGTTCTGGTTATATCAAATTATTAAATGTAAATAACCTGAAGTTTTATTGTTTTACATTTTCTTTTAACTCTATTAAGTCTAAAAAAGTCGTAGAAAAAAATTTCAAGAATTTAAATTTATTTTTTTTTTCATAGTGAATAAAATTTTGAAACAGTTTGGAGTTCATTGGCTTTTTATGATATATTTATTGTCATCAAAAAGTACATGATATGTTCAAATATAAAAGAACAAAGCTTTTATTTGTAAACAAAAGAAAATATACAAAAATTAGTAGCTATTATAATATAATATGGAATCTGAAGTGCTTCGATATAATACATTTAAGAAAAGATTTACAGATAAAAAGAAAGTAAACGTTGCATATTTAATCACTCTCACTCTCTTCGCTACTAGTGCTGGAATCATTATTTACCGATATAATTAACGGATGAACGTCTTCGGTGTCAAATACTACTTCTCTGTCCCACCATTTTTTAATGACATTATCAGTATGGGTGATAGTATTCGCCCACATTTCTGGAGTCACATGGTTCAATGCCTCCTTCCACATATCCACAGCTTTTACCTGACCATATCCATCTCGTCCAACATGTCTGTTGTAATAAGTTTTACAAATACCCCAAATGTTTTCTATGGGGTTAAATATGCAGTGATATGGTGGCAATCTTAGTACACGATGTCCATATTCTAAAGCTAATTTGTCAACTTTGTATGTTTTCGCAGGCTTATTGCTAAAACAAGACCATCACTAATGTTACTGAATAATTTGTAATAATTGCCAATTACAGTGACACTAATTCCAACAGTTCCAGTTTTAGCAAACAATCGTTTACTTGAACGTTGTGCTGCTGAAGCCATTCCTTTATTCGTGCCTTTGACCAAGAACTATTAGGACTTTTGTCACATAAACTGCTGTGATAACTGGCATTGTCCATAATTATCAAAGAAGGTTCTTCTAAATTTTTTAGTAACTGGTTTTCAAACCATTTTAACAAGTTATTTTCATTCATTTCTCCATGATAATCAGGGTTCTTTGAATTTGACGAAAATACTAATGAAGCTCCTTCAATAAAACCGTTAATGTTGCCTGCATGTAGTACAATAAATCTGAAAACAATAAATGATTCATGCAAATACAGGAAATTTAATATCGATTAACTAACCTTTTGCCATCACATTTCATTCTTTTTACACTCTTATGGCTGTCATCTTGCCAAAACCGTGTCACTGTACCATTCTCAAAAATCCATGTTTCATCTACATATACTGGTTGCCAGGATTTTCCAGAGTTTAAATTCTGTACATACGATTTTAAAAAATCGATTCTTGCTGAAGCAACATGTTGAAGCTCCATTAAGGCTCGGCGAGAATCATCTTTCTTGTATTTAAATCCAATCTTTTTCAAGATTCTACCTAATGAATCTACTGATCCATTAAAAATTTGCCGTTCCTTCAGATACAACAAAAGTGAATGACGTGTAACGTGTTGCTCTGCAAATAAATATAACGAAACATTTTTATACTTGCACTGAACACAAAAGCTTACTTGATCTGTACATATCATAAATTCCATCTCGTATTGCCCCCTGTTCTGCTTCACTAATGTCGCAAATAGGTTTTGTACGTGAACGTTTTTTAGGAGGGCTTTGTAAAGGTATATTCTCTTTCACGGCTTTCGATATGGAATGTACTGTTCGTAGACTGAGATTCAATGCATCAGCAACTCTCTGTCAATAAGATTAGCATTAATAATACGCAATAAAATAACAGATGTACACAAACCTCACAAACACTACCTACGGTCAATAAAGGTCCACCGTTAACCTTTTCTCTCTCAAAATATTTAATCAAAGAGGCAACCAATTCCTTGGATTGGCTATGCAGTGGTTTTGGCATTTTAGTCCTAAGAAGAACTGACACGAAACAATAAGAAAACGAATATAATTTAAGAAACTTGTGCACTCAAATAGTCGCTCAAATACCATAACCACAATTGTCAAAATTACGAAGTCGCACGAACGGCCGATATGTAAACGTATAATCAGGATTCCAACCCTCAAACATAATATTACATTCGTTTTTATTTATTTATTTCATTGTTACTTAAATAAGAATAAATTGCTGCAGTAAATGTCAAACTTATTTACCAACGCTATACAAATGCATTAAATTCTGTATGTTAAATGCTCAAATAATTTATTGTATTTTGCTTTCATTGAATTGGTACGAAATACGTCACTAACTACGTAACTGCAAACTTAGCTGCGTTTCTCTATATATATATTTCCTCTAAAGCTAGAATTTCAATGACCCCGATCTTATTTAAGCTTTGTACGTTTAGATGTAGTATGTTAAATAATTTGTGAGTAGAGCCCTGGGTTACTCTATGGCGATAGAAGCAGGGGTTGTCTGAAAATTTTGGTAGTTCTTGCGTACATTCCAATTTATTATGCTTCAATATTCCTTCTATGTGTTTTTTGATTGTATCGAGAGGGGTACCTTGCTCTATTCGAGAAATGAAAAGTTTGATTCTTTTTTCAGCAGCTTTGAAGTGTCCAGATGTTCCGGTACCTACCACCAGCTGTCTTCTTTGTTTGTTTTTATTTCTCCTTGGTACTGTAGAAGATCTCCATGTATTGCTACCTACCTGTTCAGGTATCACAAGTGATCGCCGAGACAGAAGTTTCGGCGTCACCGGCCAGCCCCAGTGGGATAGGGTGGGTTAAAACTAAATCTGGACTATCAAACAACAACAAAGAAAAAGGCGCCACTTAATTTCTTTTTGACTATGGGGAACCGCGGGAAAAAATTAAGAAAACCTCGACTCATCCAAGATACTAGCAATATTTGGTTTTATTAAACAGATACAAACAATAATGAAACAATCACAAAATGTACAGAACACAAATAAAATCAATCCAAAAAAAAATTAATTCGCAAATGCGTCTTATTTAAATTTAAACCACAACAACAGTAATTAAGCTATTCGAACATAATTGCGCTTAAAATAGACGCTACGGAGATACTAAAGTTTACAAGAGCGTTACGCAAAAAAAGTGTGAATAAGGCGAATTCAAATTGAATAAACGCGTACCGCAAGTACACACGCCTTTCCGGCATTAATATATGTAAACAAATAATGAAAGGTAAGCAAACCTTGTCCCTTCTTGTTCTGGGCGTCGGAACAGCGTCGCTCTGAGGCGTCAGTCGGCATATTGTCCGGCGAAGGATGGATGAGAGCTAGGGTTCGTCGCCGCTCGGGAAGTCGAGAACCTTTAATTCAAGCAGCTCCAAGGGAGGTAGATTAATGCCCACGGGACCGTGAAGATACGGTGAACGGGCCGGCAACAAATGCGGCGAATTCTTAAAGAATATGGGGCAGAGGTAAAAGGTACAATTACGGATACGACTAAAAGTACAGTTAGACTAGACTAAAGCCTGCTCGCAGAACAACCTGGAGGGGGGGACAGGCGTAGACAATACGAGCGTATTAATTTTCTCTCGGCTCAACGAATTTTGGACGAAAACACACACAAAAAGACACACCAACGCGAGACGTGTGTTGTTACACCGAGAGAAGCAGAGTCAATTGCGTTCTGAAATCGCTCCACGGAATAGAGACAGGGTAAGAGAAAAGAAGAGGTGAAATGTTTCCACCAACCGCTACAGAATCTTACGTCAACGAGGACCAATGAGCTTAAATACCGAAGGTCAATTTCTATATAACTTTCGTGGGAACGGAATCGCTGATTTCGTCGAGATCACATTCTGCAGCGAGCGTGCGAGGCGATCAGACGTGTTTTGCAGAGTTCTCTCCGAAGCGATCCGGCCTGTTCAGGCGCCGTTCATAGCTAGTTTCCTAGCTCTAGCCTTTTAAAAGGCAACAAAATCCAAGTTACGCTTGATTTTATTTTATTTCGCCACCATACTGAGTAAGGTGTCCGTGGCCGGAATTCTCTCCGCAGAGATGTCCGAGCGCCCAGCCCAGGGCCCCGGCAAGCGCCCCCGCGCCTGAGTGGAGCTTGTGAAGAGCGAGGACGAACGAAGGACCGACGTCAGCAGCAGCGAAGAGGAGTTTCAGCAGCCGAAGCCGAGGAAGACCGCCCGCGGAAAACAGCTGCTGCTTCCGAGACGCACTTCCACCAAGAATGGATATCAGACCTTGTCCGACGACGACAAGGACGCCACGCCGGAGTCCCAGCCGTCAGCTCCGCGAAAGGTCCGGATCCCCCCGGTCTTCCTTAGGGAAAAAGAGAAGTGGACGCAGGTCTGTAGAGATCTTGATGTCCGTAAGATCGCTTTCTCGAAAGCGAAGAACACGGGGACCGACATTCGCATCCAGCCGACGACGGTGGACGACTACCGCGCGATGACGTGAATGTTCGACGAGAAGAAAGTGCAGTACCGTACGTACGCACTTACGGCTGATAAACCGCTGCGGGTCGTGATCCGAAATCTGCCCTCCAAAATCAGCGAGGACGAAATCAAGGCCGACCTCGAACAGCAGGGCTACCCGATTTAGTCGGTTTCCCGGCTGAACAAGAAACCTGAAAAGCGTGCTATACCGTTAGTCATGGTCCAGTTATCGCGAGGCGTCGAAGGCAAACGCATATTCGACGAGAAAAGGGTCGCTCGGCTCGATGTAACAATCGAGTCGAAGAGACGTCCGTCCGGCGTTGGTCAGTGTCACCGCTGCCAACAGTTCGGACACTCTCAGAGATTGTGCCGCGCCAGTCCTCGCTGCGTGAAGTGCGCGGAGCCGCATCACACCCGTGCGTGCAAGAAGCCACGGGACACCCCGGCTGTTTGCTGCAACTGTGGCGGACCGCATCCCGCTTCTTACAAGGGCTGTGAGAAGTTCCCGCAACCGCCGATCCGAGATAGGAAGCCGGAGATACCGAAGCCGAAACCTGCCCCGGAGTTCAAGGGCGGCAAGTTCCCGGAGCTGCCCGTGAAGAAAGGAGCGAAGGACCCCGCCCCAGCGACGAGCCAGGCAGCGCCAGCTACAACCGTTGCCCCCTCTTCGGAGGCGCGAAAGCGACCGAGCGTCAGCTACAGCGCTGCCGTGGCCGGACCGAGCAAGGACCCAGTCCAGGCGCCGAAGAGTGCCAAGCGCGTCCCGCCCGCACGGACCGAAACCGAGACGGCCAGCGTATGGCAGCAGCTCGCGGATTTACTTTCGTGGGTTGACTTCTCGAAGCTTCTCAGCGTCGCGGCCGAAGTGATCGCCAGCCTCAGCCAGGCGTCGAACGGCACCGAGATGATAGCGGTTTGTTAGGCTGCGCCTCCGACATATCATCGCTGTTCCACCAGGGATAGACGGTCAAGGCGACCGCGTTCTCTACAGACTGTTTTTTGGAATGCCAATGGACTCAAACCCAAGCGATTGGAGTTGATGGCCCAGCGTCAAAACCTGGACGTAATTCTAATCAACGAGACACATCTGAGAGCGGGGGACGATCCCAGGCTTCCGAATTATCAGCTCTACAGGAACGACAGGCCAAACGCGAGAGGCGGAGGAACTGCCGTTTATGTAAAACGAGACGTCGACCACCACGTCATTGATACGCCGCCCCTCCAGCACTTGGAGGCGACCATTGTGGCGATACAAACGACGGACGGCACGGTTCGACTGATCTCCGCTTACAACACGCCAAATCGGGATCTGATCCCGGGGGACTTGGACGCGGTGTTCGAGACGGAGGGCGCGGCGATAATCGCCGGCGATTTGAATTCCAAACATCCCGATTGGAACAGCCGTGTTACTAATCGGAATGGAAGGACTTTAATAGCCTACGGCGAGGACCGAATGATAACGATCAACGCCACTGTTGATCCGACTCATTTCGGTTCGGTCGGCCGGCCCGATGTCCTCGACATTGTCGTCTTAAAGGACGTGGCGACGGTGCATCAGCTTTCTGTTCTGAACGAGCTCGATTCCGATCACGCCCCTGTTCTGTTGCAGCTGGGAGGGGACCCCGAAGAGGACGAGGACGTGGACAACACAAGAAAGAAGATATCGAGCGTTCACCGACCACCCGCAGGAAGCTCTAGGGCCAGTAACCCCGATCGAAACGCGTGAAGAACTAGAACACGCCGTAAGCACACTGACCGACAGCATCGCGGCTTCGCTTGCGCACGCAACGAATCCGACGCCGGCCCGCCCTTTTCAAATGCGATTGCCCGAGGACGTCCGTGAACTCATCAGGGACAGAAATCGCGCCAGGAGGCGGTGGCAACGGGCACTGGACCCCCAGCACAAGAGAGAGGCGAACAGGCTGACCGGAGAAGTTCGACGTGCCCTAACCGAACACCAAAGGGAAACCTGGGACACCAAAATCGACGGCTTGAACTCCGATGTTAATTCTCTCTGGAGAATGACTCGGATTCTCAAGAACAGAGGAGCACCGCCCATGCCGCCTATACACGGAGAAAGAGGCGTGGTCTACACCGACGAGGAAATGGCCGAGGCTTTTGCCGACAATCTAGAGCGTCAATGCAGCCCTGTCTACGAGAATGCAGATGTGGACCACATCGGCCGCATTCACCGTAGAGTCAGGCGCTCGCTAGAATAGGAAGATGTCGAGCACATCGCCCCGGTATCGCCCTCGGAGGTGAAGAAGGCAGCGAAGTGGTGCAAGAAGAGAAAGGCCCCAGGTCCCGACGGCATAGGCAACAGGGCGTTGCAGGAACTTCCGGCGAGAGCGATCGCCGCTCTGACCGGCATACTCAAGGCGATGCTCCGTCTGCGTCACTTTCCATCCCGGTGGAAGTGAGCGGATGTCATTATGTTGAGAAAACCCGGACAGCAAGCGGCGTTTCCTCAAAACTACCGACCGATCAGCCTCCTGCCAGCTCTCGGAAAGCTGGCCGAGAAAGTCATCCTCCGAAGACTGAAGGGGCACCTAGAGCGCCTCCAGGTCCTCCAGGATGAACAGTTCGGTTTCCGTCCAGGTCACTCCACAGTCCACCAAATCCTGCGCGTCACAGAGTGTGTCACCGAAGGTTTTAACAAAAAGGAATACACGGGCCTAGTTTTGCAGGACGTGTCGAAAGCATTCGACAAAGTCTGGCATCAGGGCCTGCTTCACAAGATGTTGGAGGCGGAAATACCTTTGGGTATTGTCCAGCTGACCGCCTCGTTCTTGAAGAGACGCAAGTTCCGTATAAAAATAAACGGAGTTCGATCTTCGGAAAGAACGCTGAGCGCGGGAGTGCCGCAAGGCTCTGTACTCTCGCCGACGCTATTTAACATCTTCGTGAGAGACATTCCTCGAAACAACGGTGTAAACGTCGCACTCTACGCCGACGATACAGCACTGTATTGTCGGTCCAAGAGCATCGCCATTCTGAGAAGGAAGCTGCAGACCGCTGCGGAAGATCTCGAGGTTTGGTACCGCACCTGGCGAATCCAGGTGAACGCAGAGAACAGCACCGCCATCGTTCTAGGACGAAAGGGACGGATGCGACCACCAGAAGAGATTGCCATGTTCGGACGAGGCATTCCTTGGCGAACAGAAGCGAAGTACCTGGGAGCCGTCCTGGACACCCGACTCACCTGGAAACAGCACATTGAGTCCGTCGCCGCCAGAGCCAACCTCTACGGGCTGATGAGCCGGGGAAGTAAGCTGCATCCTGACAACAAGATGAAGCTTTACAAAACCGTCATCAGACCCACCATGACGTACGCCTCTGTGGCCTGAAGCGGGATTTGCTCCTAATAAGTCCCCCATGCAAGGTGGCCATGCTTGCTGTCAAAGTATAATGAAAGCTTTTAGACAAATTTTGTGCAATTCGTTTTTGACTTATTAGGAGCAAATCCCGCTTCAATTTGTCTATCCTACTGCAATGTTAGGTCAAAAAGCGATAGTAAGATGTCGCTATTTTATCTGTTCATCATTCGTACATCGCAATTGCGAATAAATTGGGCAAGTCGTTTTTGGTCTGCAGTGGGAATGTCGAGCTACGTCTCTGCTGAAGAAGCCCCAAGCAGGGCTGAAACAGCTGTCCAGAGGCTGCTCGAGGTTTTCACTGCAATCAAAAACGATTTGCACAAAATTTTTCTAAAAACTTTCATTATGCTTTGACAGCAAGCATGGCCGCCTTGCATGGGGGACTTATTAGGAGCAAATCCCGCTTCAATTTGTCTATCCTACTGCAATGTCAGGTCAAAAAGCGATAGTAAGATGTCGGTATTTTATCTGTTCATTATTTTTTACTGGTCAGAGGCGTCTGTATATAATACTTGCGACTCATGTTAGTTTATATTGTTTTAAATTGTTTATGTAATTTATAACGAGTGTTCGATTTTTGATTAAAGAAAGTCGGGAAAATAAGCAAGTGCGCTAACAGGCTTGCCTAAACCAAACATAAAAAATACGGTTTTTAAATAAGATTACAATTTCCGAAATCTTTCTTTATTTAAAGAATTGTGTAAATCTTCATAATTTTAAACATTAGCATTAACATACAGATGTTCATTTGAGAACTACCGGATGCAGTGTAAATTTTTATTGTATTTTGCCTTGGGGACATAAAATTCAATAATATTTTAGAACCCATAATATTTTCCTGTAGCACAGAAAAAATGGCACTCACAATATGCATAGTTGGGTTTTCCTGTGGACTATTACGAATTTTTAAGTGATTTAATGAAGAAATCATAATCTAGTTAAAAGTTGAATAAAAAGTGTCCTTATCATATTTAGATATCGGAAATATCTGTAGAATGCTATCGAAGATGAGACACTTTGTACAGTACAGTTTGGACCAATTTGCAAACGTACAAACACTGCGAATTGCGAAACCCAGAGGACCAGCATTGTGCTGCTAAGTAATGTCAAAGTGACAGGAGACGAAAAATTGAAACAGCATGCCATTACTTTTTACCTGTACTCATACTCATTTTATATGATTACTGATTACATGTACTCATTATTTATGATTACTGATTACATGTACATTACTCATTCTCCTTTGTATAATTACTGATTACATAAGGTGTGTTCTTTTTACCCTAAAACTCACTTCATCTCAGATAAACGTCGTTTTCGTTTGCGTGAACAAGTAAGTTTGAATGTTTCAACCTGGCAACTAATAGGAGTGCACGAGTGACAAGGTGGGAGATCGAAATCACAGTTCAAGCTTACTTGTTCAAGCTAACGGAAATGACGTTTATCTGAGTTGAGATGAGATTTGTGACAAAAAGAACACGCCTATAGACTTTACTCATATTAAGAGTATGATTATATAGTACTCGTAATCAGTACTCATACTCATGAATACAATTTGCCCAACTCTGTCAAATGATTTAGTCGGGCCAAATAAGTTCTTCAAGGCGCATTCTGGAAACGAGCGGACATTCCTCAAACAGTCGAGGGTGGCGCAACGGTCAATGGTTGATTTTTCAATGGCCGCGTTCAGGTAACCAAAGGAGCTGTTACTAATTCAAAATAGCTATTGAACAGACATGCTTTTGGAGTACCAAGCTTCAGCAGCTAGTATTTAAACATTAGCCATTTAAGAACACAAGTTGTTAACTTTCAATCTGCTGAGTCTGTAGTCAGGCTCGGTGATCACCTGAATATGGCCAAACAATGGAAGTTCCGCCTACATTCCGGCACATCACAGTATACACCAGTATACACATCAATCAGTAGGGACAGCCTGGGCTTTTCGCTCTTACCGTTTCTGAGAGTGCATGTGCGAAATGAGCGGGCATTCATCAAGCGGCCGAGCGTGGCGCAGCGGTCAATGGTTGATGGCCTCGTTCAGGTAACCACAGGAGCTGAATTACTAATTCAACATAGCTATTGAACAGACATGCTTTTGAAGTGCCAAGCTTCAGCAGCTAGTATTCTCACATTAACCCTTTAAGAACACGAGTTGCTAACTTTCAATATGCTGAATCTGCATCAGGGTCTGCATTCAGGCTCGGTGATCACCTGAACATGGCCAAAAGACGGACGTTCCACCAGAATTCCGGCACACATTCAATATGGCAGTCAATTACCGATCAGCTGTTTTGGTGGATAAGTAACCCTTAGATTATCTTATCGAATTTCATCATGTTTCGACTATTTTGAGCTCACTTGTAATTTCTCTAATAAAACGAGCTTTTGTTTTTTAAAATAAGAAGTATATCTTACGAAATAAGTAAGTTCTTCAAGTAGCGACATCTGGTAGCATTAGAATGATTGCCCGCCTACTTGAGTTTGGAAAATTGTAGTATGAACTTCAAAGGTGCCGACAGAAGCTGTCCCTACTGATTGATGTCTATACTGTGGGCCAACAGAAAGAGCCAATTCCCATGTAAATTTTTTGTCCACGTAATATGACGTAGTTGTAAGTATTTATCTGTTGCGATGGCGCCACTGTTCTACGCGCCTTTTTAATTTAAATAATTCTTTAGGTTTTCTTCTCTATACATTCATTTAAGTAATACAATACGTTATATTCTGCTAAGACTCTAATATGCTGTAATATACATTACAAGTCTTTACAGAATATAACGTATTACCTAAACAAATGTGTGGAGAAGAAAACCTAAAGAAACGGAAAATCATGCTTAAATTATATTTACTAGATTTTAAACTAATAAAACAAACCACATATCATTCTCAAATTACTATATTTAACTGCAAAAGTAACTGCAAGTAATAACACATTATTTGTACATTGTCATTCATGAAGTTCATAATTTATGGAAATGCTTTCAAAATTGCAATTCAATACAATCTTTCTTTATCCGTACATATTATTTTTGGCTTTAAGTGCGAATATCTTCAAAATTACTGCAAATTAATCTTTTTTTAACTATTTTTATTCAGAATACTGTACTTTGACCACGTTTAAATTTAATAAATCAGGTAATCACTACCACATAATAATACTTGTTACACTTTAATAAAATTTTTAAAGTGATTGTTTCATAGTTGTAGCTCCTACCTTCTGCACTTTCATTTCTATTAAAATGATTAATTGTCTCGGTAGGTAATATGATGATAGGATACAGGTTAAGTCTCCCTATTAATTTAATCTTCCTGCATTCATGTCCTGGATACACATATCTGTAACAATTTATATTTTACTGCCATTGTTAACTTGGTAAAATAAAAACCTTATATGGATTGTTATGATGCTAACGGTAATGCTAACCTTTTATCAGTGTGACGCATACACATCTTCTTGCATTGAAATTGTCACAGGGCTTCGTTACCTAAATTAGCAGCCCCAATTCCAAATTGAAGGAAATTTGGTCTGATTGGAACATGAATTGCATCCAATAACTACACATTTAAATCTTCTTTTGCAGATCTTGCGAGGTCCTTTATTCTCTAACTCTGTTTATATTAGACTATTCTCTGGTCACACAAAAATAATTTAGTCATCAATAATGTTTATTTAACGGACAATTTGATTTAACCCATTATATTTGTGCCAGTTCTTTAATTTACTTAAGCGATCACCATCACCGCCATCACTAAAGCACAGACAAGTTGTTGTCTATGACTAAAGCAATTAACATTGAAATGTGACATTTCATTCGCGCCAATTCTACAATTACTCCTAACGCCATTACTGCGGATAAATACGTTACTAAAACAGCCTGGACAAAAATTTTTTCAATTGCCAACAAACCTCTCTCCTGTTATGGGCACATATTCAGTATGGGCGGCAATTACCAATTAGCTGTTTTGGTGGATAAGTAACCAACAGATTGTCTTATCGAATTTCATCGTGTTTGACTATTTTGAACTCACCTTTAATTTTTTTAACAAGAGAAGCTTTTGTTTATTAAAATAAGAAGTATATCTTACGAAATATATAAGCTTTTCGACTAGCGACATCTGATAGCATTAGAATGAAGGCCCGCTAACATAGTTTTGGAAAATTATAGTATGAACTCAAAGGTGCCAACAGAAGCTGTCCCTATTGATTGTGACTACGTTCTAAAATTTTAGAGAACCGAGATGTCAAATACTGAATATGTCAAATCAAAGTATTCTGTTTTTGAAAACTATTTCAAAAAAGAATTTAAATTTTACGAATTTATTAATTCGAAATTTTTCGCGTCGTAGCGTGAAGTCCAGTGATTCTTACAAGGTGGTTAAACCTCGGAAAGCCCAAGAAGGTATAATTGCAAATGATTAACAGATGTAACCTCGCGCGCAATGCAAAATCATCGTTAACATAATTTTTTTTTAGATGACACTCAATTAGCATGGAGAGATCCTAATTTTGAGCTCCTTGCTTCACCTAATTTTCCTTTTTTTATGCATGGTAATGTAGGACCGGCTTGGTATGATATACACACAACCATAAACAACGAGGGCACATTTGTCATGCAGGAAGTAGAAAATGTATTTTATTTTTCTAAGCTAGACATGTTTTCTAAAACAATTCTTCTAGAACCCGGATGCTGGAATCATTTGCAGAGCACAGGAATGCCCGAAGGTGTTTCGACAGACCGTTTGTGATTTATTTCCTTATCACAATTTAGAAAATTCAGAGTTATCTGTAATAACAATTACTTTGAAGCCTGACAAGAAGCGTTACCGCCACAATAGAGAACTTGAAACTGAAAAATTAGCTCAACTAGTTAAGGCAAAAATATTTTAAGTGGAAGGCCGAACTTTATTTCTTATTTTAGTTCGTATTAGCTGCGAAAAATGTGTGTCACAAACTCCGGAAAGCTGGGTATTGGGCTGATTTTGTGAACCCCTTCTCAGGACGTCCCTACTTTTCTTCCGGTGGCCATAGTTTGTATAAAACAGATGAAAAATTTAGATGTCTTGACTTTCAAATTTATGAAATCGATAAATGTGTAATCATTAGTAACGATCAAGATTGCTCTAAGAACACTTTTAAAGGTACGTAACTGATTTTAGTGGAAGTGTTACGTGTGTTGCTCTTACAGTTTCATTTAATAGACAATTTTTAATGAAGTTCAGATATTCATAAGTACAGAGTGTTTGGAAATTGCTAGTACAAAGAAAAATTGGTATTTATTAGCTGTTCACTTTCTTTTTAGATTCAGAGTAGGCCCTGTTAGGGTGTCATTTTTGTTGGTATCACATTGAAACATAGACGTCAGAAAATTGATTGATGGTCATTTTTAATTTAATGGTTATATTTTTGAAAACCCACTGTCACTGTTGTCAGCCGAAGCATTCCGTTAAAACGAGAAGTATCATTCCCAGCAAACAGTTGATAATTATTTATTTTTTAATTAAAAAAGTAATTACATACAAGAGAACTTAAATAGCAGGATCTCCTTGTTGTTGCTGATGACTTAGAACTTTTCCATGGTCATTTGGATCTCATTTAGAATTCGGTCTACTTCTTTCATCATTGCCTCCAGCACACATACATACCTTTAGATTCCTCTGCTAACACGGC
Source organism: Prosopocoilus inquinatus (assembly GCA_036172665.1). Lineage (NCBI taxonomy): Eukaryota > Metazoa > Arthropoda > Insecta > Coleoptera > Lucanidae > Prosopocoilus > Prosopocoilus inquinatus. The sequence continues at coordinate 25,530,186 of CM069872.1, read as the reverse complement.
AGTTCTTCAAATCCATTTGGTTTTTTAAATTTGGGTGATCTTTCATACAATAATTAAACGCCTTCGCTATTGCACGTTTATTTCCGCCATTTATAACTTTTGGCATATTGATGGGGTTATAGTACAAAATATATTTGTTTTAATTTACTTTTTACTTTAATTATGCCGTTGTAGTAAATGATCTGGTATAGGGTGGATGGAATGTAGAGTGAGAGGTATCGCTACGAACATTAGAGAGAGAGAAAACTAGCCTCGATCAGCTGGGTTGGGGCAAAACGTGAAAACATTCGTTGTCTGTGCGTTTAGTCTGTTAGTTTTCAAATTGGATTTTGTGGGGTCGTTTTCTCGATTTTAAGTTATTTGAAGTGACTTATCAAGTTTTTGTTTATTATTTAATTAAAGTTCAACATCCATTTATTTTGCTTCGCTTAGTTTTTACGGGATGTTTTAAATTGATTTTGAATGTCATTTTATTAGATTTTAAGTTTTATGTAAGTGACTATTTTACTCTAAGAAGATAAGCAGGTTTCTTAAATATTTTTTATTATAATATTGCAATAATCGCATTAATAAAATGTAGAATACCTACTTGTTTCGTTGAAGATTGCATAAATATGTGTATATAAATGTGACAAAAAGATGTAAATGTATCCATCGACAAAGAGAGTAGACGCATTTTAAAATTACTTAAAATATTGAATATATTTCGTATTACACGCATGTGCAAATTGTAAAATTAGATTCGATAATCTAATTTAAAATTGGAATATGAACTATAAATTACGAAGTTCATTAATTTTTGACAATTCGCTATTCAACATCTTACTCGCCATGGCAACGGTGTTTGCAAACGCATTAAGCTTAGTTGAGATGCATTCCGAATATGCAAAATATTTATTGCAATTTGTTTTTGATGGGCTAGTTTTTTGCGTATCCGGATGCATCTGAACTAAGCTTTCATTTGCCCCAAAACCACGTGGTATCGGCCATTTCTGATCTTTGTTACTCTTAGGGAATGCTCATATTATCTTTCTCTCTCTAATGTTAAAGCCGATGCAGTCCTATTCAAAATGACGCTAGACTCCATCTAACCTTATTACATCATTGCTAACAACCAATCAAATAATTCCAGGTTTGACTGAAAGTACAAAAAAATTTAATGACATTTATGTTTGACTTAGTCTAAATATTTCCACCGTTTTTGATATGCATTTGCATAAATGCTTTTAGTGCATTCGTGTTTAATTTGTTTTCATAATTTGCTGGTCAGCTCTTAGTGTAATTCGTAAAATTTGTATCGGGTATCGCTGCGTGGACAAAATTTCACTCCCAGTTATTGCACCGAAAAACTGTCAACGTGCCCGGACACAGGTAAAAATGTTTTATTTCTGTTAAAATGGACGCAGTAACTGTGATACTTTAAAAAAAGGGAGAGGAATTGAGAAAACAATACGTTTTATTGCAAATGGTAACAATGGTGAAAAATTAATGACAATTCAAAGATACCGGCAGATATTTCTTTAACATCATAGCTGCATATAACAAATATGAAAGACAAGGAATCGTTTAAAGTGTGATTATCAAGGCGAATCTTCCCGAAAATCACAGAATAATTATTGAGTTATTAGTATTTTTAAGAAAATTTGCTTCTCGTTTTTGTATCTGTCAATTTCTTAGGTTGAAATGAAGTGTGAATATTTAAAACGCATATTATTGCTTTATAACTTTTGAAATACGTATTTATTTAAAACATTAAAGTTTAAAACTCCCGCCTTTGCTGTGTCCAAAATCCAAGTGAAGCCACTTTTGCGAACTAAACTTCGTTCCATTTTTATTTGATTAATGCCCGATTTCTTCACCTCCTGATAAATTTATCTGCCAAGTATTTTCCTTGGAAACCATTGTATCGGTAATAGTTTCCGAGGATACTAGCTGACAGATAAATTTATCCGTAGGTGAAGAAATCGAGCCTAGGGCCCGATTTCTTCACCTAGGGATAAATTTATCTGCCAGGTAGTATCCTCGGAAACTATTATCGATACAATGGTTTCTAGGGATAATACCTGGTAGATAACTTTATCCGGAGGTGAAGAAACCGGGCATTAATCAAATAAAAATGGAACGAAGTTTAGTTCGCAAAAGTGGCTTCACTTGGATTTTGGACACACGCGCAATCCATAAGTTGTGCATCTCTTCAATTCGCGTTTAAGTTCTATTCAATTATTGAAGACCTTGAAAACGCATAGCAATTGATATGCATATCAATGTTACAGAATAGGCTCGATTATGTCCTCTGATAGGTGATACAAGAGGTATAAATAACCCGAAATTTTTAGATATCAGAACGCCATTTAGTAGTTAATACCTGCTTCTTCTTAAATTAATGAAAATGACAAATACGTCAGAACTTTTTACTTGTGTCAGCTTGATCCGATAAAAAAAAACTCAGAAATTTTTACAAAGTTGAAAAACTGAGGAAATTTCTGAAACTATTTCTCTGCAGTTCGATAATTTCTAGCCCAAACTGTCTGTCCTACATTGAATGCGCATGTAGACTTATGTCCAACCATTTTTTTTCTGCATATCTTGTACTCGCCTTTCAGGCTTTGGAAAAATAAGATCTAGTTTAGTATGTAAGCGTCGTAAAGTCATTAAAATATCATTAATACGTCCTGAACTGTGTTTTGAAGATGATTTGAATGTCCGCACGAATCGTTCTGCTTCTGCGTTCAATCGAGGATGACAGGGTTACGTAAATATGTTTTATACGCCATTTCTTCATAAATTCATAAAATTCGACGCTTGTGAATTGAGGTCCTTTATCTGAAACGATTTGTTCGGGAGTCCCAAGTCGAGCAAAAATGTGGGCTAAAATCGTTTTTGTAATCGCAGTAGTCATCATCGGAATTACTTCTGGCCATTTTGATCTTGCATCCACAAGAATCAACCACGTCCTATTTTGAAATGATCCGGCGAAATCAATATGAATTCGTTGCCAAGGTCGTGATGGAAATTAGCATGAGTGTACGGGTGCCTGAGACGGTGATGCTTGAGAACGTTGACATTTGCCGAAAGAATTTACCGTTTTTTCAATATCTTTATCGATATTTGGCCACCAAACAAACAAACGGCTAATACTTTTCATTATTGTCGTCCCTGGATGTCCTTCGTAAAGTTCCTTCAATAACTCTGGTTGAAGTTTGTTTGGGAGCACTATTCGTATACCCCATAATAAACATCCTTGATCTTGTATCATTTCGTATCTCTTCTTAAAATATGAGTTCAACTGAAATATCATTTTCCGTTTCAGGCCATCTGTGCATAACATAACGCAAGACCGTCTTTAACGTATGATCTGCCTTCGTAGCTTCAGCTAATGTAACGCTTGTAAGTGGTGAATCATCTAATTGTGCTACTACAGTTTTTATTTTTCCTTCAAAAGTTTGAAATGGTAATCGAGACAAGTCATCCGCATTTCCATTGTTTAATTGTAGCGTAATTAGGTCTAATTATATGTTGCGACCAAATTACTAAGTTCACCATCCACGATTTTTACACCGTATGGATATAGTTTATAAGTTTATCGGTGAGAGTTATTTTGAAACAAAGACATTTATTTTACACAATTTATTAAACTACGTACACACTTAATAACAATTACTAATAATAAATTATACAGAAATATCTTTGTCGGCAACCGGCGCGTGGTTGTGCAGTCCGCGACAGAAATTTAGGGACACTGGTGGTTCTGAGTTAAGTAATTATTTTATATTATTTCCGATGGGGCAAATCTGAGATACCTTTCTTAGAAGGTTTGACTTTGAAAATACTGTTCGTTCTAGCTCTACGTTTACTTGAAATGTTACGTGATTCAGGATTTTAGGTATACAAATTTAAATTAAAAACTTCCTGAGTATTAAGCGGAGGTAAAATGAAACGGCATTTCTAAATTGCCTTTGTAATATGTTTCATGCGAAAATATTAGTTTAAAAATAAAAAATGTGTTCATGTATTGAACATCCATGTTCCTTAGATTTTTTATATACAATATGGTAACGATAACCTGATAATAGGATAGCCTATCGCAATAATCGAGCAGTTGAAGTCGCTGGTAATGGACTTTGTTCTCCAAAAATCGTTTGTGATCTGTAACCAGCATGGAAGTTCGGCCAAATAAATATTGAGAATGTCTTTTCACACCAAAAACAATACTCATACTTTTTGACGTGAAATTTTAGTAAATTCTAGTGACTTTGATTATTGCTGTTGGCTGTTGATTCAGATGAATGAAGAACGACTTCAGATAGTTTATGTGGGTATATGTTTATAAATAATATGCTACCCACCTGCTTAGGTATCTGCAAGTGATCGCCGTGACAGATGTTTCGGCGTCGCCGGTCAGCCCCAGTGGGATAGGGTGGGTTTGTACAAACAAAATAAAAAAAAAGGAAAGGTGCCACTTAATTTTTTTTGGCCATGGGGGACCGCGGGAAAATCAAGAAAACGCGACTCATCGAAAATATTTACAACACTTTAGTTTATTTACAAAGAAAACAGAAATAGAACACACAATCAATACATTAATGGAAATTCAGCAACGACGTGCGCAAAAATAATTTAAACGTAAGTTAATTTATGCAGTAAGCGGCGGATACATTAAATAAACTCAAATTTGTGAACCGGAAAAATCACGCTGCACACAGTCCAAGCAACTGTCTACAATCTTGTATTGAACAAAATTAAAATTAAAACGTCGTGCCGCGTAAAGACGTACTTGTAAGGCAACCAAATAAAAACGCCCTTCACGGAGAAAAGAAAAAAAAATAATAACTTTGTCCGACCTGATTGGCTGAAGATGTCCTCCACCAGAGGGTCAAGCGTCGTGCTTCCCGGCGGAGAGGGGAAGAGACCTGGGGCACGTCGTCGGTCGGGGCGGTCGGGAGTATCCAAGCCCCGGGGAAATCCGGTCGGCATAAAAGGCGCCGAGAAAGGTGTCTCCGAAATGCGGCGATAACAGCCGGAACAAAAGGATCCACAGAAGTTACGTGAATGTAAACGTAGACGTAAAGATACGGCAAACGTGAAGATAAACGTCACGGTAAACGTAAAGGTAAAGGTAAAGCCTGTAAGGAAGAAAAGTACATGATAGAAACGTTCGAAGCGAATCAAAACATCAGCGAGTGGACTCACCTGTTCACAGAGCTACTTGGGGGAACAGGCGTAGAAAATGCGAACGTATTAATGGACCTCGACACAGCGGAGTTATCCAGCAATAAAGCTGCAATTGAATTCCCCAACACAAATTTTGGGCGAAAACATACACTTAAGTTCACAAAAGTAAAACTTGCTGTTACGTCGAGAGATACAGCGGAAAAATGAGTTCTGAAACCGCTCCGAACTGGCGGGTGAAAAAGAGACGGGGTAAGAGAAAAGAAGAGGTGAAATGCAAACACCAACCGCTACAGAATCTTACGTCAACAACAACCAATGGGCTTAGATACCGGGAGTCAATTTCCGTACGGCCTCCGTGAGAACGAAGACGCTGATGTCGAAATATTGGGCAAGATTGCGTAACTCTAAAAATGCTATATAAAGAATCAATTCGACCGAAGCTTTCAAATTCCAATTTTCCCTTATCCTAATTTTTACAGGAAAACTTATAACACTGGTTAATCACTTTGAAAGCAAATCGGCGAAACGCAAAGACTTCGCTGTGGCGGGTCTGCGAAAATATTCCACGGGAAACAATATACAGAGTGTTTCGGGATCGGGCAGAAATTGAACGGTAACAAATTTTAGTTTCAAGACAATTTAATCGGTGATGACCATGTGCTCTCCGTTTGGATGATACCCTTGATAACATAATCCAACATTCTCAGCTGCCCAAAGAAAATAACTTGAAGTTAGAAGCATTAATGAGTTACAATTTTCACCGACATTAACATTCTAAATTACTATTTAGCAGAACATCTTTTTATTCATATAATTGAAACGTTTATTGCAAATTACAATTCATGAATTTATACACACATGTTTACATGAATTTTTACGTGAAATTATTGGAACATGTATTGCCGGCTTAAGAAGGATCGTAAGTTATCAATGTTCTGCGGTGATGGTGCCTCACGAACATCTTTAACTTTGTCCGACATGACATGTAATCCGCTCTTATTAACCATATGTCCTAAATATTGTACGGAAGGTGCAAAAAAAACTTGCATTTGTCTAACTTTAGACGCACTCCAACATTTAGAAATCTCTGAAAAACTGCATCAAGCAGCATCTTTACCTGTAACCAATACTTCGTCCAAATAACAAACAACACTATTCATGCCTTGTAGCAATGTATCCATTGTACGTTGAAATATCGATGGTGCAGAACTAATACCAAATGGTAAACGGCGATATTGATATATACCCTTATGGGTCTTTATTACTAGACAATTCCGAATTGCTCCCGTCGGTTTAATTACAGGTACCACAGGTGCAGCAAATTCCGAAAAGTCAATTGACAATTTTTCTATAATATCTCTAGCTTCCAAACGTAACAATTCATCTTCTACCTTCTCCTTTAGGGCATAAGGTACCGGTCTGGCTTTCCAAAATTTACGGTGGTTTCCTTTTCGACCTTTACGTTTTGATCTGATATCAGTCTTAATCACGCTCAAATGATCTTCAAATAATTGTAGATATTTTTTAATTAGAGCTCGCACTTCTCCTGGAGGTCTTTCTTTTGAAATTGCTTCAACTTCGGAAATACCAACGCATAATTAATTTTTCCAATTCTAATTTGAGCCATCCAATTTCGACAACAAAAAAACTGGTCGCGTATCTTCAATCACAATTACTGGTAAAATTTGCTTTTGTCCATTTACTTCAACCGTGACTGCAGTTTTTCCAAACACAACTTCGTGCTACTGTAGGCTCGTAATATAGTTTCGCAGGCACTAATTTTGGTTTTCCAATTTTACACCAATCTTTTTCGAAAATAATGCTGACAGCAGCGCCTGTATCTAGTTCTATTACGATTTGTTTACTATTAACGATGACAGTAAAAGTTAATTTTGGCGCGCTTCTTATTTCTTCGCCAGCATTGATACTATCAATATGAACAACCTCATCAAATTCTTCGTCTGACATTTTTATGCAGAGTGTTCAAAAATAATTCGGCACTATTTTTAACTTCTTTATTATTAAAGTTACAGATACAGTTAAATAGCAAACTAGTAGTACCTTTTGTCCTGATTGCAACGATGCATTCAAAGAAACAATTGAACATTGCGTTTATGAAATAAAGGGAAAAGAACACTTTGTTTAAATGCAATTCGCATTTTCTGGCCCAGAACATGTATCTTATGAAAATTCTTTTTATTAAAAGATTTTTACAAAACTTACTAAGAAACACCTTTTATAATAAACAAATAAACCAAAATTAATGTTTTCACATACATACACTGTTTTCAAATGTTTTATTCTTGAAACACAGCCATCTTAATGAAATTGTAAAAAATCAAAATATCTTCTTTATTTATTAATTTCCGATAAAATGATAAAGAACTATTTAATTCAAAATTTTATTCTCTATCAGTTCAAATAATATACAGGCTATTCCGTTAAAAAAAGTGTTCTTTTCTCTTTATTTCATAAATGCGATGTTCAAATGTTTTCTTGAGTGCTTCGTTACAATCAGGGCAAAAGGTATTACTAGTTTGCTAATTTAACCGTATCTGTAACTTTAATAATAAAGAAAGTTAGCAATAGTGCCGAGTTATTTTTAAACAGTCTGTATATGCTATTTCTTCTTCAGACTTGCAATCTATTGATTTAGCTCCACGTGACAGTTTTGGTTCATTAAAATTTCTTAATTTTTCTTTTCTTGATTTTGATTTGCCGTTATTTTGACATACTGACACAATATGACCTTTTCTTTGACATTTGAAACAAATCGCTTCTTGAAATCTACAATCAATCCCTTTATGTTTCCATCCACAATGCTGAGGCGACACTTTCTGAGTATTCTTTTTCGATATCCATTTCCATCGTATTTCATGTACTGTTGTCGATGCTTCTCCCCTGGCTTGAAGCATTTCTGACGTAGTTTCAGTTGCTTCGAATGTAACTGTAATCACTTGAGCACGTTCCAAAGTCAAATTTTTCTCTTGCATCTTTTGTAATTCTGGGGGTATAAAGTATTTGTAATATCTGCGACGAAATTACAATGTTGAGATAATTTCTTGAGTTCTGCCAAAAATTGTGGGCCTGTCTCCGTTGTCATCTGTTTTCCTTTACTGAATTTAAATCGTTCAGCTACAACCAACGGAGCAGGTTCAAAATACTGAGTCATTCGGTCAGCAACTTGGCCTGGCACCATATTAAGAAATAAATTTAAATTCTCTATTCTCATCGCAGTGAGTAATATATCTGGTCGTTTTGCTGCATTGTTGCTATTGTCAGAAATTCCAGCAGACCCACAATAGATTCGCACTCTCTGAACAAAACGGTTCCATGTCTTTGGAGAGTTATCAAATTTCTCTAATTCTGGAGCCATTGACAACAATTAGCTAGTTAGTGTACTCGTTGCCAATTTGTTATAACTGCGTGGTGCTAATATGTTATTTTATTTATTTTCCACTGATTTACAATTGATTTTTACATAGCATGATTTGATATTGTTAAATCACAAGTATTAGTCCAAATTACAACTTCATATCAGCCATCACTGCAAAAGTTACAGCTTTCGAATGGTATGGGTTAACCTATTAGGTTAATACTGGTTACAGAGGCAATGATGGCGAAAATTCACCTTTTATTAGACAAAGGTAGTAGCAATGTAGTAGATAACGTAGTAAAGCTAACATTGTAGCTTTATCAAATGCATTCCAAATTTGTTAAAACTATTTAAAGTTGTCCTATACACATTTTAAAACGATATATTAGCTGTTCACTCTCTTTTTAGATTCAGAGTAGGCCCCGTTAAAAAATTGATTAACGGTTATTTCTAATTTTATGAACAGATAAAGCCGCGACATCCTACGATTGCTTTTTAATCTGACATTGCAGAGTAGGTTAGACAAATTGAAGCGGATTTGCTACCTAATAAGTCCTCCATGCAAGGCGACCATGCTTGCTGTCAAAGCAAAATGAAATATTTTAAAATTTTGTTGCAAATCGTTTTTAATTGCAGTGAAAACCTCGAGCATGGTAGCTATTTAAAATTCGAAAATTAAAAAAAAATAATAGTAATATGGTTTCAATAGGTTTTTACAAAATGTGCCGCTTGCTCCTCTGACAAAATGGACAAAAGATTTTTCATTTTCTAGTTTTGCGAAGCGGCAATTGGGCGTTTGGTATTTAACTCTTGCAAGTGATTAGTTTATTCATTTACATCTATAAGAAATATTTAAACAAATAAAATTTGTTCTTGGGTTCTGTTACACACGAGAAAATTTGAGACGTGCATTTCTCGCAAGGCATTTTCTTTATAACATTTTGTCTCTCATCACTTAATTTCTTGATAACATTATTCTAGTAATCCCAATCTGGCATAAGCAGAACGAATTTATTATTTTGGGCCAGTTTAATATCTGTATGCACAACTTATGAAATCGACATTAGTACAAAGAGTGGCTAACACACATTGCACCTGCAGTGATAGCCAAAAAGTCGGCACCAAATGGGAAAAATCTTTATTTTTGATTTTTTGAAGAAATTTTTTACAGAAATAATTTCTATTTGTCTGAAAACCTTTTTAACTCCTAACAGATACACCGTGTGATTTTATTTGAAATTAATCTAGATTTCAACGAGATTTTTTTAACGTAAGTTAGTTTCAACTTAATTTTTTAATATTCCGTTAAAAAAAATTTAATTTTTCAATTTTTAGAATATTCTCAAAATTTCCTGTACTAAATCTTAATTTCAATATTTAATATTTTTATGGCGGAAACTAACAAAATTTATAATTGGAAAAAATAAGAAAGATTAATTTACCGAAAAGTATTGTTTTTGCATATTTTTTCCGTTTCTGATGCAAGGTGCCTTTTATAATTATTATAAATAATTAATAATTAATATTGTTATACGAATCTTAATAACTAAAGTGATGGCGGATCGTACGGCTTATACAGGGTGGGCCAACAGTTCGTGGGCGGAAGATTGTGGCGTTACTATTGAAGATTTTTGAAATCTGAATGTGCAATAAGATACATATCGATTATATGCACAATCTAAAATTATTTAGACTTATACAGAGTGTTCCGCAAGAGTGTGACGACCCTAATATATGTTTTTTTTTTTTAATGGAACACCCTATATATTATTGCATTATTAGATGTCTCATTATCAGCGGACAAAGATAATATAAAGTTTTATTGACCTAAAGTTTATCGTTTTCGAGATATTGACAATTTACCGGTAAAAAAATGGCAAAATTTGTTACTCGTTTAATTAGTTATTTTTAAATATTTTGCTTTGAATTTTTTATCTAACTGTTAGAAAACAGAAATGTGTAATCAGCTCGAAATTTCTCCAGGTACTTTACATAGGATGATGCACAACGCAAATACCACACAGTACCTGTGTCCTTAAACAGAGATCGAGTGCCTTATAAAAATAGATCTGTTTGCGCGTCGCGGCTGTAACAATAGGTGCTTTCTTTTGCTTAAAAGTTTGAATCGTGTTTCAAATAGTTTGGACCTGAATTTCGTCGTTGTTGCAACAAAACACCTGACTTGAATTTCTGATTGACAGTTCATTTATAAATAACCATAATTCAATCCAAACAAGTTTTAAAAATAGAGAAATACAAAGAAAAGAATGTCTGTTTTTGAATCAAAACACGTTTGGATCACGATTACCTTCTAAAATCTCTCTATTCCCGTTAATGAATTAATTTCGCAACGACTTGTAAATGACATTTTACAGGTAAATTTTGTTGTTTATGGTAACCAGGTAAACGGCAAATTAAAGGAATAGGCCTGTAAAACTTTTGCGGGCTTGTATAAAAGACCTGTGAAATTTTACAAGCTTGTAGAGAACAGATTGTTTGTTCACGTCACCACGACTATATCTAGCTAGAAGTAACGCCTTCGATAAAAAAAACGTTTTCATAAAACAAATAAAGTAAATTAATTAAAAATCGCCGTGTGAAGCTGAAAATAAAATTTTGTACGCAGCACGCTTTGCAAATAATCTTTACTAGGCTCACTGGATTACGGGACTCGCTCCTGGGACGCTCTTCCCACAAACTCCAGCTCGCCCGTAAATTTATATAGATTTGAATTAAATTATAAAAATGTAAAACCACCTTTTTTTCAATAGCAAACGTTAAAGTAAGCCCCAAACAGGGCTGAAACAGCTGTACAGAGGCTGCTCGAGGTTTTCACTGCAATCAAAAACGATTTGCAACAATTTTTTTTAAACTTTCATTAAATTAAAGTCGTTTTATGAAAACGGCTCTTAGTAATTTCATTTGAATAATTCATTGCCGTCTTATATTCTACCTGCTTAATTGACTGAACATGTAAATTAAATATGAAAAAAAAAACATTTAGGCAGCTGTAAAATAATATTTACAGGATTTTTGTGAAATTCATTCATTCAAATGTCATTAACAGGAACGGATAGAGTTTTTATATGTCATTTAAATGCATATTAGTTATGACTAAAAATATTTGTCTTAAAGCGTACCTTGCTTCAAAAACGTAAAAATTAGGTAAAAATATATATTATTTTTGCTGAATAATAAAATATCTGAAACAACAATTAATATTTTTTATTATTTAGCTATTGCTTCGCGTCCCATTACTTTTGGACCACTCTGTACTGAAAATTACCTTGCATTTATGAAAGGTCTTAATTTCCTTTTAACAAAACTGCCATATCTCTATCGGATTAAATGAAATTTATTTAACTTAGAAAGAAGATGAAAGACGGGATTTAAACATGTTTATTTACCGACAGAATAACTATTATGTTTCGTTTCATTTTTGAATACATGTTTCTTCCCCTCTGTAATAAATTTTAAATTTTCGCGGTAAAACTCAAGGTAAAGCCGTTGATAAAACTGCAAAAATTCTGAAAATCGTACGTTTTTCAACGATAGTACACGATGAATATGTATTGCGTGATTTGGCGCCCCCTTGTAGCCCCGCCTTCTGTGTGTTACATCCTGCACCCTTGCCCCGCGATAGATGGTTAAGTGATCGTCAAACGGCCCCTTAACCAAAAGCTGAGTCTAATGATTTAATGGGCCGAATAGGTTAACCACTCGTTAAAGTAGACACTGAGTTTCCGGAAACATTTCAATCAAGTTAGATATCGTTAAATAATTATACATGTCTATCTATTTCAAGAATGCTTCAATACTTTCCTCATGAAGCGAGCATCAAATTTTAGTCGTTGGTTGTAAAAGATTACTATTTATTCACCCCTTTGTTGTATCATTTACGTTAAACATAACGGAACGTTATCGACCGAGTTCACGTTCAAATTGCTATGTGACATCATCGATAACAGCACGTTATGTTTAACGTAAATGATACAACATAAGGGTGGTTATCGATATTATTACTTAAAATGTCGCAATTCACGAACGCCGAAAGAAGAGCATTTCAGAGGAGTGTATTCATGTGGTTGACAATATTTGCGCTATTCCTGACGTGCACACGAACAAAAGAATCACTTTTTCGCCGAGCTCGTTTGTGTGTCGCTAATGATGGACGCTACGTCGAACAACAGACAACATGACCATTTTTTTTAAATTTTTATTTGAAAGTACATAGATCAAAATACCATAATTTAGATAAATTATTAGAAAAATAAGAGAAACTTGAATTGATTAAATTCCCGCCAAAACACATTCTGACCGTGTGACGTCAATGTTCATAAGTGGTTAAATCGTAATAAGTGAATGCAAATACGAATCGCTTCATGAGTCATACATAAAACTTATTAAAATGAATAGTAAAACATGTTATCAATATTGTGCTGTACCGTGATGTAAAAATACCTGTGCAACAACTCCGAATAAATTATTTATAAAGGTCTTACAAAAGTTAGTGTTGCCAATCTTACTTTTCAATGACGAAAAGTTCTCGTTTCCACCGCAAATTTCCCACCAACAAAGTAAAAAATATAATAATTTCTTTAAGATATTTACTCCGTGATTGCTGGTTAAATTAAAACTACATTTTTCGGCACATATTGAGAGCAAATTCAAACTATTTGGTAAGGGTCTGCAATGTTTGCATAAAACATAAACGTCAAGTGACATTTTATGAACAATGACATCACATCACGAATGAGAAGCCGTTCGAAAACACGTCTATTTGAAAATTTTATTTTATATTTTATTTTATTTGATTATTTTCTTTTTTGTTTATTAATTTAAGAGAATAATAAAAAGAAACAACGTATAAATCTCATGTTTTCATGAGTGTTATTAACTATAGTCTCTGTTACAGAGTTTTAATTAATAATTTAAATAATAATTTTTGTCATATCCTATTGTTAGAAACATTTCTAAATGTCTAATAGTGAACGTTTGTTTAAATTATGATCCTCCATACAGATGACATTGGGTGAATGTGGCTTGCGTTTTAGTAATTCCCGCGATGTTTACTGTCTATGAGCAGAAAAGCAAATTCCGTAAGTTTCTTTTCATTATTTCATGAGCGCCGGATAAAGAACCGATAAGGGAATTTTATTTTTGTTTTAAGAATTTTTTTTTTGTATTTTTTTCGTGTTTGTGCTGTCGGCGTACTGTGGTTAAAAAATTTGCACTTATTTTGCAAGCATCCTGTAAAACAGTTGCAATAAAAATTTAATTACATTACGCATAACTGTTTATTAGAATTTTCAACATAATAAATAATAAAAAAGTATGTCCTCACTTTCTATCTATATTTTTCGTTTTCCCAGTGACTCTTCTATTGGAGTCAGAAATAAGTTAGTACTAATCAAGTATTTCATGAAAATAATATTGTGGCGCGCCACTCAGACTACGTCACACTGAAGGCGTCAAGAAGTCGGTTCGTTATTATGCGTCATCGGCCGCCACGCCACCGGGGCCTATACCGAACAAACTCCACTTTTCCAGCGTTGGAACAAACGAGAAGACAGCGTAGAATATAAAATCGGCCGGGGTAGCCTCAGGAGTCAGTCGAATTCTAAATAGCGATCATCGAAGTTAGATTTAGTGTGTAAATAAATTGTTACAAATAAATTAGATTGTAAGCATTATTAAATTACGGTTAAGTTTTTACCGAGTGTTTTATTCGATTAAATAAATTGATTTAAACCCTAGAAACGTAACAGTGGTGTCGGTGTGCGTGTTTGTGCAAATAAATAAACAATTTAAAGTAAATTAAATTTAATCAGATTATTAAATAAGTACAGTATCGGGAAAAAACAATGGCTACGAGAAAAGTGTTGTTGGAACAATCTAGAGACTTAGACGAGAAATTTCGAGAGCAATCCAGAAATTTCGACAAGAAACTTCTAGAACAGTCCGAAAATTTTAAGGGTGAATTTCTAGAACAAACGAAAGGACTCGATGATAAACTAGTGGTAAAAATATCGGAAGAAACAAGAAACCTGCAAGGAAATGTGGAGGAAATAATATCCAGCAGGATTACAAAATCAAAAATCTGGAACAAATCATGGCGAGGTTGCGTGTGTTCGGGGATCAGCCACCAGTAGAAACACTAGAAAATAATGAAACCCGAATTGTGGAAGGACCAGCAGAAAATTCGAAATTGAAAATAAAACCACCAACGTTCGATGGAGTCTTCTTGGCCCAACTACTTCAAACAATTCGAAGCAGCAGCAAAGGCGAACAGATGGACGGCCAGCGAAAAAGCCACTTCGTTAATTGTGGCGTTGAGAGGGGACACTATCGATGTGCTACAGACGATGCCGCCAGAGGAGCGAGAATACTTTGACAAGCTGGTGAATAGGACGGAAATGCGTTACGGACAGGCCCATCTGACCGAGGTATACCATGCGCAGTTGAGGAATCGCTGTCAGAAATCCGGAGAAAGTCTTCAGGAATTCGAAGCGGACGTAGCGCGTCTAGCCCAATTGGCACATCCCACAGCTCCTGTTGAATTCCTCAAATGTTTGACGGTGCAGACCTTCATAGATGGAATCCGTGACCCAGACAACCAGCAGGCATTGAGAATGACCCATCCGAAGACGTCCAAGGACGCATTGGCTTATGCCTTGGAATTTGAAGCGGCGAGACGAGTTTCAAGAGGGCATGTCAAGGTGCGAGCGGCCATGGACTTCCAAGAGGAAGAAGAGGAAGAATCCGCTAACTCCAAGATGGGATCTGCTATAAAGGAGTGACCCAGGGAATATGCCACCGCCGAGGATGTTCGCCGCATTATGGAACAGGTCTTCAAGCAGAAGAAGCCGCTAGTGTGGCCAGGAGGAAGAACATGTTCGCAGGCGATGTCCAAAGCCCAGACAGGATCCAAGGAAGCCACAGTTAAACTAAGCCGGATCGGTGCAGAGGGGCAAACGTCGACCCGTATTCAAAGGCCCCCAAAGACGAAATCCAAACAAGTAATATCCCTACGGCAGTTGACCAGCAGTGTCTTCGTGGATGTTACCATTGATGACATTCCTCACACCATGTTATTGGATACGGGTGCGACGAGACCATCCTAAGACCCGACGTCATTAAGTCATCTGGATGCACCGAGCCGACCAAGTGGAGACTGAAAACTGCAACTGGAACATCAGCAACTGTCCACGGTGAAGTAGAGGTTATCATCACCATTGGTTCAACTCCAATAAAACACCGTGCACTGGTGGCAGACATAGAGGACGAGGCAATTTTGGGCATGGACGTCATTTGTGCCCACGGGTTCCAATTGGACTTAAAGCGTGGCGTGATGGCGGTCAATAATGAGGAGTTGGTTCTACATCAACGAGGCGACGTGGCCGCTCGAGTAGTCCTCGCTGAAGACGTTGTATTATCCAGCAGAACTGAGGTTATAGTCGACGCAAAACTGAACGGTGTTTCTCAAGATGGGCAAGTCATTATGGTTGAACCTAATACTGATGATCAAAGGATTGGAAGAGGAGTCCCGTTGGAAAAATGTTGTTAACGGCGAAGGAGGAAGTACCTGTCCGCCTGATGAACGTCAAATTTTCTCCGTCAATATCAAGAAAGGAACCATCTTGGGAAGCTGCACCATGGTGTCCTCCATCTCCCGCCACCTTGAAGCAAACGTGCCAGAAGCAAAAGTCCCAACGAAATTATAGGAAATGGTTATGTCAACAGTCCAGGAATTGATTCCAGACCAGAAGACAAAAGCAAAGAATCTGATCGGCCGCTATCAAGATGTATTCGAGGTAGAAAATGGATCCAAGGGAAGAACTGATGTCGTGAAATACAAAATAGAGACTGGAGAAGAAAGACCTATCCGTCAAGCTCCAAGGCGACTACCGTTGGCGAAGCGTGAGGAAGCAGAACGCATTATTCGCGAGATGGAAGAGGGTAATGTAATAGAACCATCAAGCAGCCCGTGGGCCTCACCAGTAGTGCTTGCTAAGAAGAAGGATGGGTTCACCAGGTTCTGTGTAGACTACCGGTTACTCAACAATGTCACCAAGAAGGACAGCTATCCCCTGCCACGGATTGATGATACCCTGGACACCTTGGCCGACTCAAAGATCTTCTCAACTTTGGACTTAAAGAGTGGATATTGGCAAGTGGAACTGGCGCCTGAAGATCGAGAAAAGACGGCGCTTTCCATTGGTATGGGTCTGTGGCAGTTCACAGTGATGCCATTCGGGTTATGTAATGCCCCAGCGACATTCGAGAGGTTAATGGAGACGGTTCTGAAAAGTCTGTCCTGGATAACGTGCATGGTGTACCTTGACGGCATAATTGTCTTGGGAAAGACGTTCGACGACCACCTGAGGAACCTGGAAGGAGTGTTCCTCCGGCTTCGCGGAGTTGGAATAAAGCTTAGCCTCAAGAAGTGTCACCTGTTCCAGAAGGAAGTGAATTACCTGGGGCACATTGTTAATGGAAATGGAATCGCCGTGGACCCTGTGAAGATTCAGGTGGTGAAAGACTGGCCAACTCCCAGAAATAAACACCAAATAAGGAGTTTCCTTGGCCTGTGCACTTACTATCGGCGCTACGTTCCTGGATTTGCAGACATTGCTAAGTCGTTGACAAAACTCACTGAAGAAGGTCGTCGATTTGAACGACCAAGTGGGACCAACAGTGTCAAACTAGTTTTGAACAACTAAAGCAGTATTTGATTAGTACTCTTATTCTGAGTTATCCTCTCCCGGAAGGCAAATTCGTCGTGGACACAGATGCTAGCAACGTTGGGATTGGTGGCGTACTCTCCCAGATACAAGAGGGGCAAGAGAGGGTGATCGGCTACTTCAGTAAAGTCCTATCAAAGCCGGAACGAAACTATTGCGTCACAAGAAGGGAATTGCTAGCCGTCGTAAAAACGATAGAACATTTCTACAAGTACTTGTATGGTAGACGCTTCCTCCTGAGGACCGACCATGCCGCTCTAAGATGGCTTCTCCGTTTCAAGAACCCAGAAGGGCAAGTTGCACGATGGATCGAACGACTTCAGGAGTACGATTTTGAAATTCAGCATCGGACAGGAACTAGCCATCGAAATGCCGATGCTTTGTCGAGAAGACCCTGTGCCGAAGACTGTAAGCACTGTAGTCGTTTGGACGAGAAAGTAGCCACGACTGCGAGGACAGCCATTGTTGACGACAAATGGCAAGGCGAAGAACTGCGAACAGACCAAGAGAACGACCCAGATTTGAAATTAGTGCTAAAGTGGAAAAGCAGGGACGCGAGGCCTACCTGGGAAGAGGTAGCACCATGTGCACCGTCCGTAAAATCATACTGGGCGCAGTGGGACTCCATAGTGTTGGATCGTGGTCTTCTGAGACGAAGCATAGAGAATCAGGAAGGCATGGAACAGAAGACACAATTACTAATCCCCAAGAATAGGGTGCCAGAAGTTCTGAGGGAACTTCACGATGGAACTTCGGGAGGGCATCTGGGAGTTAAGAAGACTATGGAGAAGGTGCGCGAAAGATTTTACTGGGTGAACTGCAAGGAAGACGTGAAGGATTGGTGCAGGAAGTGTGCAGTCTGCGCAGCCAGTAACGGTCCCCACAGGCGGGGTAAGGCCCCCATGAGACAGTACAACGTTGGAAGTTCTTTTGAGAGAGTTGCCATCGATGTAGCCGGCCCGTTTCCAGAAACGAATGGTGGAAACAAGTACATCGTCGTATTAATGGACTACTTTAGCAAGTGGGTTGAAGCTTACGCCCTACCTAACCAAGAGGCAGTCACTATTGCGGAAGTCCTTGTCAGGGAATGGATCCGTCAGTATGGTGCACCTATGGAACTGCATTCAGACCAAGGAAGGAACTTTGAATCGGCCTTGTTCAAGAACGTGTGTACTCTGTTCGGCGTACGAAAAACTAGAACAACTGCACTCCACCCACAGTCGGACGGAATGGTGGAAACGTTCAACAGAACCATTAACCGACATTTGTCCAAGGTCGTTTCCGATCATCAGAGGGACAGTGACACGTACATTCCCCTGTTTCTAATGGCATACCGCTCATCTGTTCATGAGACAACAGGGGAGACTCCCGCGAAAGTGGTATTCGGGCGAGAGCCGAGACTGCCCTGCGACCTGAAGTTTGGTGTGAAGCCTGGCGAAGTCTCTGCCGACGAAAATTACGTGAGCAAATTACGCAGGAAAATGGATGATATCCACAACCAAGTGCGTCACAATATACAGACGGCCAGCGATCGGATGAAGCAGCACTATGACATCAACGCTCAACACGGAGGATACCAACCTGGAGCACTGGTCTGACTTTATAACCCCCAAAGACGTCGAGGCCTCTCCCCAAAATTGCAGACCTCTTGGGAAGGTCCTTACAAAGTGATGAAACGGATCAACGACGTCGTTTACCGCATCAAGAAGGTCTCCCATGGCAAACCCAAAGTAATCCACTTCAACCGGATAGCCCCTTACCATGGAGAAGCAGATGAAGGGACAGTACAAAGGGGGCAAGTTTCCGAAGTGATCTTCGAAACCTTCATGTCTCACCACGCCGAAGGAAGTAAGGCACGGTTTGGAGTGACCACGGAGAAGCAAGAACATCTCTTTAAAGTGCCACTGGAGTACAGTCTGGCCCACTGCGTAGAAGAAGACCTGAAAATGTCCAAAGGAATTGCTCAGGTGTTTAATAAGAAATTTGGCCAAATCGAGAAGCTCCGAAGACAGCATCCCGTGGTAGGCAAGAGTCTGCAGATCATCGATTCGACGGCAGATCGGAGGCGCCACGCGCATTATTTAGTCACTAAGAAGACATCAAGCGGTAAACCTGATTATCAAAGTATGTGGAGAGCCCTCTATAGCCTGAGGGGACAGCTAATAGAGAACCCACCAGATGAAGTTAGCCATCCCCAAATTGGGCTGCGGATTGGACGGACTAGACTGGAGAGTAATTCGAAGCATGCTGGAAGTCATCTTCCACAGAACGGGAATTGAAGTCCTAGTCTGCAGCCACCACCCACAGGCAACAGTCAGCAACAACAAAACCGTGGACTTCTTCCAGATGGGATGTTGCAAGAATGGGCCAGCATGTAGATTCCGACATCCTCCTTCAAGACTTTCACCAGGAACATTTCGAGACGAAACGTTTTTAAGCAGGGGGCAGTGTACCGCGCCACTCAGACTACACTCAGAATTCTCGAATTGCTCTTCTGCTGGTGATCAATCAGGACCGAAATCGCTATGAGTACCCTATTGCAATTTGGCCTATCTGTAGCAAATTTTTAATAGAAATTTTTTGTAAATGATGAATGTAAATATCGCAATAACTCCTTTATTATTCGTTTAAATGAAAAGTAGTAAAAGATGATTTGTATTTAGAATTTGGTGTTCTTCTATGTGCCAATAAAGAATATAGAATGTTCCATTACAGAAAACTTTACATATGCAAATATTTTGAGAATGCGATGCGCAATTGTTTTTTTGATGTCACCATGTAATCCTGAGTAAAAACACTTCATTTTAGCTCATTTGAAGACTTCGTAGCTCCAATAATAACGAAGTTAGCAATAATGCGTCAGTTATAAGCAAGGTGAATGCCTTAAAATTGCATTCAAACTAACGAAATAACTCAAAAATGCATTCAGAGAGTTGTCCCGGATGTTTTGGCGGGCATAGTGCAACCAAAATAGAAATATGTCTCAGTCAAAGTTAGCGAAATCTTTAGGAGTTGCAAAATCAACTGTTCAAAAGGTGCCGGTAATAAATAAATAATTAATTAATGGTAATAAATTAACGTTGTCTATCGAAAGAAAAAAGGGTTCTGGAAGAAAATCGGGTCCAGTGGATAAATCAAAGGCAAAAAGGGTAACGCAGCTTTTTAAGAAAAATCCAATTCTTTCGATCCGTGATGTTGCAAGCAAATGTGGTGTATCAAAATCATACGTACAGAAAATTAAAAAGAATAAAGGATTGCGAACCTACAGAGTATCTACAGTTCCGAATCGAGATTCCACAAAAGAGTAGTTTTCAAAAACGCGTGCACGTAAATTATACGAAATTTTTTTGACGAAAAGTGGCTGTATTTTAATGGACGATGAAACATGGAAAGGCCGATTTCAAACAATTACCAAGTCAACAGTTTTATGTTGTATATCGACGAGGCGATGTTAATGATAAATTTAAAAAAAGAAAGTTTGACAAATTTGCGATGAAATTTCTTATATCGTAGGCAATTTGCTCTTGCGGCCTGAAAACCGAGACATTTTGTACTTCCGGTACAATGAATCAAGAATTGTACATAAAAAAAGTATTTAGAAAAATGTTTTACCACTCATCCGAAAACACAAAGTCTCTAATATTTTGGCCTGATTTAGCTACTATCCATTATACTAAAACTACTCTGGAATGGTATTCAAACAATAACGTGACAGTTGTACCTAAAATTGTCAATTCTCCAAATTGTCCAGAATTACGTCCAATTGAAAGATATTGGGCAATGCTAAACGCAAACTGAAGAAGATGGATGAGAAAAATTTTAATCGAATGTGGAATGCTGCAAGTGGAAAGGTGTCTAATAAAAATGCAGAGACAATGATGCGAGGTATCAAAAGAAAAGTCAGGGTTTTCTTCCAGACTAAGTCATAATTATAAAAACATGTTTTTAATTTATGACTTATTTAGTCATGTTCATGTCATGTTTATTAATATTAAATAAAGTTTTGTTAATTATTTTTTGTGTTATTTCCATTTTTTAGTGACCACTTTTTTTCGTGGACTTAATAAAACTGATTTGAAGTTTAAATAATTGAAATTAACCTCCGCCCACAATAATTTTTATATCCGTAGATACGTATTTCGGCAGCTAAGCTGCCATCTTCAGTACGCTACCAACATAAAAACACTAAAAAAGGATCTAAAAACAACCTAATCACACTGATAAAATCATAAAAATGTTAAACCTAACAACAATCTAATCATCCTAAAAGATATACAGGCTGTTTCAAATTCGACCCTCACCATGGAGATCTCGCTTATTTGAAGAGATAGAAGGTAGATTTAAATTTGGCAAAGTTGCTGAATTTGATGAGCATTAATAATCCGGAGAGAAAAAATTCGAAATAATTGTAAAAAAAGAAAAATTGTCATTTTCTTATTTTGCCTCTATCTTCTTTATTTAAAGAGATATCAAAAAAATAAAAATACAAAAAGCATAACAACATAAAAGTTGAGGGTTTAAATTAAAAACAATGTGTTCGTTAGACACTAATTTACTAAATACTGTTTCTGTGTACAATAGAAACACAAAAACAGTAAGTGAACGGTACTTCAGAACATATCCGGACAACAAACAATAGCTTAGAATAATATTACATAATTTTGTTGCAAATCATTCTTTTTGGAGTGAATCTCTCGAAGAGCCTCTGTAAAGCTTGTTCAGTTCTATTTGGGGCTTCATCAAAAACGATTTGCAACAATTTTTTTTAAAACTTTGATTATGCTTTAACAACAGACATGGACGACTGCCTTGCACGGGATGACTTATTATGTAGCAGACTGGGTTCAACTTGTCACTCCTAATGCAATGTTGGGTCAAAAAGCGTTTGAAGGATGTCGCTGTTTAAATTATTCAATAATATTACAATTAGACGTAATTTTAAAAAATGAGAACCGATTACAATAATACAAGAACAAAAATGACTGTTTTGTGTGAAGTTAAATACAGCTTCTCATGAAATTTGGGTAGTATAATCATTTGTCAATTCAAAAATAAATCATTATAGATCTGGAGGTTACGTAACACTAAGCTAAGACATGACGTTCAAATTCCGTGGCAAGAGTTGATAAAAATTTTTAAAAATTACTCTGTATAAGTAATACACCCACTCACATCGATAATTTTTGCTAGTAATTGATTTCTTTTATTCGTCGAATCAATACATTACAATAATCAATATTAAGCTTTGCTCTCTAAATAGGTTCAAAAGTATCGTTTTTTGCTGTTTCTGTGTTTCTGTTGTACACACAAACAATATTAGTAAATTACTGTCTAACGAACACATTGTTTTTAATTTAAACCCTCAACTATCTTCTGTTGACCAGAATTTTTCTTATCTCACATTAAACATTTTTATTCTGGCCGTGTTTTACAGAATTTTTATAGCATGTACTATATTACCGTAATCGCCATAATGAGTAGATTCTTTTGTCACTAAATTTCAATATGGGCGCCATAAGAAAAAATGAACTTGATGATGGTATCAATTTGACGAAACTTGTTATAGAAAAATAGTGTTTGCCATTGCGTATTGAATTGAAAAGTGCCTTAAGAACGTATTTTTATTTTTTTGATATCTCTTTAAATAAAGAAGATAGAGGCAAAATAAGAAAATGACAATATTTCTTTTTTTACAATTATTTCGAATATGAGTTAACATCGAAACTTTTTCTTTCCGGATTATTAATACTCATCAAATTTAGCAACTTTGCCAAATTTAAACCTACCTTATATCACTTCAAATAAGCGAGATCCCCATGGTGAGGGTCGAATTTGAAACAGCCTGTATATGTCTAAATGTAAGTAAATATAAATTAATTTATTATTATTTCTTTAATTGTATTGTTACTATAAAGGGTACGTATTACAGTGCATCATCCTGCTCTTCGATATTTCCTTCTAATTGTGAAAATATTGTTCTAAGTTGTTGTTTGTTCTCCGGGTTGGTTTGGAAGTATAGTTCACATGATGTTTTTGTGTTTCTGTTGTATAAATAAAACGTGTGTAACATATTTTATTTTTCTTATGTTAACATTGTACCGGCAAAATTTTGTAATCTAGGGTTTATCAAAGACACCTTTGATTTAATATAAAGCTATTTTTCGTAAGTTGTATCTTTTTTATATCATAACATTTTAATTTAATATCTTCCGATAAATTACGTTGTTTCTGATCTTATTTTAAAGAATTTTAATAACATGTGCTATATTGCCGTAATCGGCATGAAGAGTAGAATATTTTCCGACTAAATTTCAATATGGCCACCATAAGAAAAAATGAACTTGATGATGGTACCAATTTGACGAAACATGCTATAAAGAAATAGTGTTTACCGTTGTGTAGAGCTATTTACCGTCCTCCATTAGGGAGCTTTATCTGTTTTTAGGAATTTATTAGATCTAACGGTGCAAACTGACAGTAAATGTATATTTGCAGGAGATTTTAATATAAATTTTTTAACGCGTAATTATGACACTATACAATTTTGCGACTTGTTAGAATGTTATGGTCTTAAATGTTTAATATGATCACCGACGAGAGTGACGGGTTCATCTGGAACATGTATTGACAATATACTGATCAATTCAAACTTTGCGACTATTATCTCTCAGGGTGTAATTAAGTCACAACTGTCAGATCATTTTGCGCAATACTTGGTTTTTTATTCCAAGCATGTTCTTAATCAAGAAAGCTTGAATGAATTCTCTTTATACCTATCTCGTGAAAAATGGTTAGAAGTTTTTAGTCAAAACTGTCCGAACTCTGCCTTTGAAAGTTTCCTCTCTATATTTTTACATTATTTCGAAATATCGTTTCCATTTAAGAAAACTCGCATAAAAAAACAATTGTACGGCAAAGTGGATTACACCAGAAATAAAACACCTAAAAAATACTCTTACGCTAGTGAATGATATGACTACTAATAATCCAGATTTCAAGCAGCTTCGGAAAAGTATCAATATCGAATATAAAAATTTGTTAAATAAGTCTAAATGCAACTACTTTGATAGTGTTATCTCTAAAACGGATAATAAGAGCAAAGCTATGTGGAGTGTAATTGAAAGTGTTACAGGCAAACAAAAAAAGATGAAAAGTAATATTATCATCAAAGAGGACGGCTCAGTACTGCCTGACAATATCGTAGCAAATAAATTTTGTGAACATTTTGCATCTGTGGTTGAAAGTACCCTATGTAGCACCGATGATTCCACTGATTACGATTTCTTGTCAGCTAATATTCCCATGCAGAATCGATCGATCTTTTTATTTCCAGTTGTTGAAAGTGAAGTTTTAGAAGCCATCACTAAATTAAAAAACTCGTACTCGTCTAGTGTCGACGAAATATCGAATATTCTCCTTAAACATAGTAAACATTTCATTATAAATCCTATAACTTATATTATAAATCTATCTTTTCAAACTGGCATTTTTCCCTGCCGTTTATTTTATCCTCGTTTTCAAAATTGTTTGAATATATTTTAAATAACAGATTAATTAACTTCTTGAAAGCAAATGAGACTTTTCTTCCCTTCCAGCATGGCTTTACAAAAAATAAAGATATAGATTCCGCATTATTTCAATTTATCGACGAAATTGTTAGCGCCATAGATCAAAAGAATTCTGCACTTGGTCTTTTCATAGATCTTTCTAAGGCATTTGACTGTGTTAATCACAAGCTCTTACTAGAAAAACTAAGACGCTACGGCATCAGGGGAAACACCCTAAATCTTCTTTCCTCTTATTTAACAGGCAGAACGCAGATAGTAGTAATTAATAATAATCATTCGAAACCTGCTGATATTGTATTTGGTGTACCGCAGGGGTCTATCTTGGGACTAACCTTATTTATTACATTTATTAATGATCTCGGTTTTTTCTGCGAAATAGTGATTGTACCTTAGTTTGTTATGCCGATGATACAAATGTATTGATATCGCGTGATAACTTTATAGATGTCGAAAAATCTGCCAAAATGATCTATGATATCATTGAAGTGTGGATGCTCAAGAACAAATTGTCTATTAATCGCGATAAAACGTCAGTGATCCTATTTAGAAATATTAGATCTAATTTTGATGTCAATTTAGTAAATTTACAGGGGACGGACATTCCAATCGTTAGTAATAATAAACTACTAGGGTTGACTTTAGACTCTCATCTGCAATGGTCTCCCCACATAAGCTCACTCTGCTCTAAACTAAACAGTTCGTGCTTTGCATTAAGACTTGTTTCTCAGCACTGTAATTATACAACGTTACGTACTTTATATTTTGCTAATTTTCATAGTCACTTGAGATTTGGTTTTATTCACTGGGGATTAAGCGGTGATTGTAGCAGGGTTTTTACTATACAAAAATACGCAATACGTATAATTGCTGGCCTTAAACGGCGTGATTCCTGTAAGGAAGCATTTAAAACCCATCGCATTTTAACAGTACCTTCTATCTATATTTTTGAGTTGTGCTGTTTTGTTTATAAATATTCGGAGTTTTTCACACCAAATAACGATAATCATACCTATCACACTAGGTTTAAATCAAATCTTAGACCCTTCTCTCACTCTACTGCTTTATATCAAAAAGGTGTTTTCTTTAATGGATGTAAATTTTTTAACGCCCTCCCGGAGCATGTTAAAAATGCACCTAAAATCAGCACTTTCAAACGAGAGTTGAAACTAATTTTGTTCCAGAAGTGCTGTTACTCCGTCGATGATTTTCTCGTATAACATTCATGCTATCTGTATACCCTCTCTATTTTATTTTGACGTTTATCAATATCATTTGATCTATGTGTATGTGATATTTGATAATAAACAATATTATTATTATTATTATTATTATTGAAAAGTGCCTTAAGAAAGTATCTTTATTTTTTTGATATCTCTTCAAATAAAGAAGATAGAGGCAAAATAAGAAAATGACAATTTTTCTTTTTTTACAATTATTTCGAATATGAGAGAGAAATTTTTTCTTTCCGGATTATTAATGCTCATCAAATTTCGCAACTTTGCCAAATTTAAACCTACCCTCTATCTCTTCAAATAAACGAGATCCCCATGGTGAGGGTCGAAATTGAAACAGGCTGTATATCTTTTAGGATGATTAGATTGTTGTTAGGTTTAACATTTTTATGATTTTATCAGTGTGATTAGGTTGTTTTTAAATTTTTTTTAGTGTTTTTAAGTTGGTAGCGTACTGAAGATGGCAGCTTAGCTGCCGAAATACGTATCTACGGATATAAAAATTATTGTGGACTTAATGGGTTAATTTCAATTACCTCTTAAACCACAATCTCCTTTACTATTTTAGGTGATTTGAAGTTTAATTAGAAGCGTGTTCAGATTCTGAACTGACTGTGCACCTGTACACTTTCAATTTATCAACTGGATAAATGCCTCGGTAAGGATTACGTGACTTTCGGGTACCCTGCATGGTAGATACTATCATGATTCAAAACGGTCGTTATTTCAAAAGGGCCATCGTACTTTGGGAGTAACTTTTTACTCTGCCCAGGCCTCCCGCGAGGCCAAAAGCTGCCCGCGTGCCAATCCATATTTTGGCGCTCTCTGACAGATGAGTTGGGGCAAACAAAAACGGTCAATTATCAAAATTATTAAAAATTAAAAGAAAAGAAATGGAAAACACAGAAACATTTTTAAACATTTTCCTTCACATTTTATAAACATTCTCCTTCACTTTTTCTAAACATTCTCCTTCACTTTTTTTAAACATTCTCCTTCACTTTTTTTAAACATTCTCCTTCACTTTTTTTAAGCATTCTCCTTCACTTTTATTTAAACATTGTCCTTCATTTTTTCAAGTTCCTAGCTGCCGCGAGCCCCCAAAAACGAAGCGAAGCGCTTTCTTCTCATCTGACCGAGAAGGCCTCTGTTTAGATGCCCCCCCCCCACACAACGCAAGTGAGCGAAGCCCACTAGTTACTAATACTAGAAAAAAAGAAAAATCACAAAAGCAAAAGGAACTTAAATTTATAAATACTTAAAAAGTGAAATGTAATTTGTTTTTTTCTTAACGAACTTACATAATTTATTTTTCACCTAATAAAATTATTAAATGTTTACGAAAAATATAGCCAACGAAAATTACAAAAATTAGACTCTTCTACTTTTAATTGCCGCAATTAGCTGTTCTATTTTAGTCGACGTTTTGCCGTTAGGTTGACGACTTCATCAAAACTTGTGGCTAGTTTTTCGACGGTTCCACGGTTCGTAATAATACGTTTAGGAATACCAAAGATACCCATCATATCTTTTAGGAAAATGATCTGATTGATCATGATAAATTATAGTTACCTGTCTCCTTATGCTTTTTGGTACTACCCACTTTGCTCCTTCAACTGTGCGTTTGAACACTCTATTATCTTTTAAATTATATTCCTTATGAGTAGTGCATTCTTCTGAATCCACTGGTTCACGTTGTAAAACTTCATGCAGATATTTGATTCGATTGTCTTGGAGTTGAGCAGCTAGTACCCAATCTCTTTCAATTAGGGTAGTACGTAAAATGTTTAGCTCAACAAAGCCATTACTCTCTTTCACTGGGTTTCGACTTGTCGCGTCCACATTTACCATTTTTGTTCCACGCCGGTATTCAGTTTCAAAATTGAACTCTTGAACTGTAAGCCACCAACGTCCAATTACGAGGAATTAGATCCGGTTTTGTGAAAGTTGTCCTTAAATAATAATACTTATAATAATGTATAAAATAATTTTGAAATTTTGAAAAAAAAAAGATATACTCTAAACTTTTGCAATGAATTGGCTACAGCTAAGGTTTTTAAATCGTACGAGTGATAGCGCTGCTCCTCTTTGCTTGTTTGTCTGCTGAAATAATAAACTGGCCTCAAAGAGCCATCTGGTTGGATTTGCATTAATATACCCGCCAGTCCCCGCTTACTCACATCAGTATGAACGTCTGTCTTAGCATTTTGATCGTACAAGGCCAACAGTAGATGTTCCACTAGCTTAGTCTTAAGGTCATTGAATGCATTTTCTTGTTCATCGTCCCAAGAAAATTTAGAGTCCTTTCGTGTTAGCATAATAAGGGGTTTGGCACACAATGCAAATCCTTTCACAAATTTGCGAAAATAACTGGCAAGGCCAATAAACTGTCTTAATTCACGAACGTGGACGAGGAAAATTCGACACTGCTGAAATTTTCTTTTTTACCTGATCACATACCGTCGGCATCAATCTCTTACCCTAAATAATCAATTTTCTTTTGGAAGAAACAACACTTTGATAATGTTAATCCAGCATTCCGTAATGTTTCTAAAATATTTTCTAATTATTTTAAGCCTTCATTATAATCCACGGAGGGTATCAAAATATCGTCCATGTATGCTAAAGCTGTTCTAAATCTTAAAGAACCCAAGACGCGATTAATGGGTCTCTGAAATACTGCAGGTGCATTTACTAACCCGAAGGGCATTCTGATAAACTCATAATGACCATTAGGTGTCACAAATGCAGTCTTTTGGTACGAATCTTCATCCATTGGAATTTGACAATGCCCTGATGAAAGATCCAAACTAGTGTATTTACTGCCACATAATTTATCTAACTGGTCATCAATTCGAAGAAGTAAATAGCGGTCTTTTCAAGTTTTTGTGTTTAAAGCACGATAATCTATGCAGAGTCGTTGTTCTCCTGTTTTCTTTTTCGCTGACAATATTGGACTAGAATAAGGTGACTCAGATTCTTGGATAATGTCATTTTTTTAATAAATCATTTATTATTTCCCGTAGTATTCCACGTTCATTGAATGACAATCGATATGGCCTGTACGTTAGCGGCTGATCATTGTTGAGAACAACCGATATTTTTGTTAAATTGGTTTTACTTAATTCAGAAAGATTTTGTGAAAAACAATCCCGGGAATCATTAATTAAAGTAAGGAGTTTTTGTGTATAAATTCGTGGTGTATCTGAATTTATTAATAAGTCAGTTTCCGTAAATGAGTTGGAATGCAGCTTTAAGGACCATTTGCACCACTTTCAGTTAAAATTTAAGCTCCACTTAATTCCATAGAAACGTTTGTTGCACCAATTGTTTCTATGGAGTTAAGTGGAGCTTAAATTTTAACTGAAAGTGGTGCAAATGGCCCTAAGCCATTCACTTTGCTATTTAGGAGTTGTTTCTATGGTGATGTAAAAACACGTCGTTATATTTGCAGTAGGACATATTATGTGTCCCAGATTTTTTGGCGGGCATAGTACATTAATATGGAAACATTTTACATCATTTACCACTTCTTCATAGCACTCTTCTCCTCTCGAAACTAATTGGGAGGCACAAATGCTTAACTCGTCGGAAAAATTATAAACTGGAAGCTAGCCTTCTCTAGGATTCACAACACAATTTGGTATCAAATGGGCATGTCATATCGAGGTTCTTATCTTCTGATACACATACACATGTGCAGTAACATCTTCATCGATGTAAATCTTCACATGTCCTATGTGGTTGAGTGGTATTACGATGGCATCCCTGGCCCACAGGTCAGTTTTCTTGGTGGTATTTCTGTAATTTGAATTTAGTACCACTATTACTTGCACTTCTAGTTTCATTTGGTCCGCCTTAATAAACGCCATAGTTTCAGCAATGGCATTTACTTGTCTACCTCGAAAGCCTGAAATACACAAAGAAGTGAGAAGAAATTTAAGATTTAATTTTATGGCGGTGTCATGTCTCATGGTAACTGTTACACCGTTAATTATGCATTCTATGAAATACTTTTCTTTGTCAGACGTGTCCAACATAGAAAATGTTAAAATTTGTTTCTGTTTCTTCAAACAGTCATCTTTAGTATGGCCTAAACGTTTACATATGGAACATTCCAGTCGTGAATTTGGACATCTTGTTGCAATATGTTCATGGCTTGATCAATTAAAACACCTCACAACCTTATAATGCTGTGTAGGTTGACTGGTATATGTCACTTTTGATGTACGAGCAATCGTTTTTTACGAGGACGTTCCTCTGGGTGACGTACAATGTGACATACAACTGCAACACATTGTTCATCACTTAATGTGGAGACGTATTCAGTATAAAAATTTTCAGGTGTGTCGTACCTACCTGCTCTTGCACCATTTTGCAACGTGGAATTATTCATTCCGTCAATCATACGGGAAACTGTATTTTTACCATTAATGTCATATATCCGCAGTAGTTAGACTGGGAGCCAGTGGACTTTTTGACAAAGAGTTTTATACTGGTTGAAATTTTCTGCGAAGATATTTGGCGCTTATCTAAATACGAAATCGTCATTCTGGCGGGGCAAATCTGTGCGTCAGAATTCTTGAAAAAAAATTGCAATTGTCAAAAAAAGACATTAAGTAAAAGATAATTATACCCCTTCAAATTTTACATTTAACACCTTTTTAAACCATATAAAAAACTGACAGACGTCTTAATCGAGCGTAAGTTACTACCAGACCATTACAAAGTTGCGTTCTTAGGCATCGTACTCAAAATGTTTTATACCGTCTGTCTTTTATGCAGAATATTCACATTGCTATATAATTGATAAATCTTGCTAGCTAGACCAATTCGATGGTCGTAATATTGCGAAAAGTGTTAAGCTAAAAGCTAAAATAGACTGTGGTTTAAGAGATAATTGAAATTAACCTTCGCCCACAATAATTTTTATATCCGTAGATACGTATTTCGGCAGCTAAGCTGCCATCTTCAGTACGCTACCAACTTAGCTTAAGGCTGTATGCTCGCTTAGAGCTGAACTCGATTTCAAATGCATTTTTACACACAAACGAAAAGAACAGAGACCAGAATTACCACCTAAACGTTTTCCCTATAATTTATGACTCTGCTGTCACTGATGTTTATTTTTGATTGGTTTACATGTCAGTTTGACACACCCACAAGAAAACATTCGGATAAGGCTTCATTCACATGGGCACCGCCCGCGGCCTTCTGCAAATTTTAAGGGCAAGCACACACTCAGATGAGTAAAATTTCTTAAGTAAAAGTTATGGAAATAAAAACGGCGACCTGATCTAACGCAGCAACTATGTAAAACTCGGGAAATAAAACTATGTCTGTCGGAAAGTGAAAGTTTATCAGAATTGAAACAACGACACAAAAAGACGCATCGCCTGTTTGATTTGAATCCTGATTTAAAATTTGGAATAAATATTAATGACTGTGCTTAAGGTTATTGGAATAGGAATTAATACTGCTCTAATGTACCGACGCAAGGAAGATAAAACGCTCACAGAGCAAGTTAATGCGTTAAAAAAGGACATTAATTGCCCTAAGCACGTATTCGGCGATCATTCTCATTGTGACGTTTATTTTTGCACCGGGTTCAAAGATAATGAAATTAATTCAGTTCTACACTTAGTAGAATGTGGATTACTTCATGATATTATTGCTTGCTGTAATCATTTGACGCATAATGCACACAGTTTACTTTTAAATATTACCAAAAAAGCAGCGGAGACGTACAATTCAATTGTTTCAAAATTTGTTGGTGGAAAGAGTTAATTTCTCTTTGAAAAATAGCTACGAGGTGAGATGCCACACTGCGAGCGTTTCTTATAATTTAAGTGAGCAATTTATAAGAGAATGGTCGGGAAAAGTCTAGGCAAATATACCAAAGTATAAAGTGTGCCCGGATACGTAGGGACAGCGTGGGTAACTTCTGTCTTTGAAGAGATAGAGAGATGATTAAATTAGCAAAAAGGTGCAGATTCGAGAGCTCATTAAGAATCCATTTTCAAATATTACTTGTCGTGGCTAACTTGGTTAAAATTTTACTAAAACCAAAATCTCCTAATTTCTTTTATTTGCCGTAACTTTTTTGTTACTTAAAAGACCGTGAAAGATGAAAATCAATTGTTTTTGGTCGCGGCATATTATTACTGTGATCTTTCTGGATCACTCCATCGTCACAAACCATCATATCGCTTAATAATTTAAAACAGCTAACTATTCTGCACATTGTTTTCCATTAATTTGGAATACAAATCTGTCCTGTAAAATATGTCGAATACATGTCAAATACACGAAAAATGTAATAGTAGTATGAGACAATTTTCATATCCATTCCAGACTTGTCAAACAACATGTAGGACACATGTATAATACAAATATGTATGTAATTTAAATGCCCCTTTATTACCAACGTTAACATGGGCGCGGTTAGCTTGCAACAGTCTCGATAACAAAGTTCTGAGATCATGGCACTAGCGATTTCTATTCGTAAAAATAAAAGTTCAGTTTTCCAAGATTTTGAAGAAGTTTCCATACCATGTGATACACCATTGCATTCAGGAAAAAAAATTCTCTTAAAAGGGCCGAAAAAATTAGGAGATACCAATTTAAAATTTAACGGTTAGGTTAGATTATTGAAAATTTGTAAAAATGGGATTAGTTTTATTAAGTGCCCATAAAAGTACTTAAATTATCATGCAAATTAGTTCAACCCGTATTTGAATATCTTAAGTAACAAAAAGGTTACGGCAGATAAAAAATTAGGAGATTTTGGTTTTTGTAAAATTTTAACCAAGTTGGCCATGACAAGTAATATTTGAAAATGGATTGTTAATGAGCTCTCGAACCTGCACCTTTTTGCTAATTTATCATCTTTCTATCTCTTCAAATACAGAAGTTACCCATGCTGTCCCTACGTATCCGGGCACACTGTATACTTTGGTATATTTGCCTGGACTTTTCCCGACCATTCTCTTATAAATGCGGTGGTGATATTGCTCACTTAAATTATAAGAAACGTGGCATCTCACCTCGTAGCTATCTTTCTATCTCATCAAATACAGAAGTTATCCATGCTGTCCCTGCGAAATCCGGGCACACTGTATACGTCAAAGTTGCGTAGGAGACGTTTTTACCGAAAATGCAGAGCACGACTATTTCCTGGGCAAGGCAGAAAAGAAAACAGGCAGCCGAAGCTGAGGCTGACTACGGACTAGTAGAAGAGGTGATCCCTCTTGAAAACTTAGAAGAAAAGAATTAATGAACTAATTGAGCAGGACCCAGGTACAGTTAGAATCGTTAGAGAGAGACACTGTTGGCCAAAACACAAAGTAAAAGGACATAAAGAGCGAAGACTAACAGCATCGAATTTGGGTGTTGTCTGTAAAAGACGTCAAACAACTGACATGAAGAAATTGCGAGAAAACAATTTTTACAGGAATTTGGACATAAAGTTGATACCTGCGGATTATTTATATCTAAAGAAATGCCATATCTTGGAGCTAGTCATGATGGACTAGTTGGCGAAGATGCTGTAATTGAGATCAAGTGTCCCTATAAGTTAGCGAAGTTAAAAATAACTCCTCAGGAAGCAGCAAAGATAAAAGTTATGCCCTATTTCTTTTTGGATGGCAATACTGTGAAACTGAAGAAAACACATAACTACTACTATCAGATTCAAGGGCAGTTGGCGCTAACGAATAGAAGACTGATACTTCGTTGTATGGACACCTTTGGGAATGATATGTGAACAGGTAATGTTATTTACATAAACATCAAGAAAGTTCTAAATTCATCGTAATACATTATTTTTTTCTAAAATCGTATAAGATTATTTTTGTAAGTTTCAACTTTTAAGCACACGAAAGCTATAATTTTGACAATAAAAATAAGTAAAACCGATTTGGTTTTGAAGACTAGTGTATAAAATAGAAATTATAGACGATTTTAGAAAAAACAACAAGCAATTTACATTTACAACACACAAGATTTCAAGATTAAAAAGATGACAATTTTGGCATAACATGAAGCCGAAGTTAAAATATTTTTATTTAGAACATATGCTGCCTATACTGGTTTTAAAAGAAAATTAAAATAACGATTCTGATCGATCTGGACAGTTGAAATCTCTTTCTGATAATCTGGTGTTAACAATTCTGAAATAGATCTGTATTTGAAATCTGGTATGCAAGATTCCATATTATGTAATGCCATATAATATCTAACTGTATACTATGTCCGCTAAAAACAATTTGGGACAATTGTTGTGCATACATATTTGAGTTATTTTATTATAACCAGTGAGCGGCGGAATTGAGGTTTTTGATGACGAATGCAGGCGTTTGCATTGCCCGTTAATGTTTGAATGAAAAAGTTAGAAAAAATGGTTTACCCTGATATTTGGTATTTGTTTTCATGTTTTTAAGGCAATTTTTATTAAAATTTTCTTTAGTGCTATCTTAAAAACAGTCCATAATCTTGTGGTCTTCCAGTTTTTTTGTTAAAACTAGAATTATTGTCGAATATCAGACAATAAACCATTTTTCCTAACTTTTCATTCAAACGCTTTTTTCTCGAAAGTTTTCTTATGTAATAGATAAATATTCTTATGTGGTCGTTTAGAGAATTAAACGGGCTATTAAATAAAGGAAAAAAATGAGTAGGTTGTGATAAAAAAAAATCAAGTAGGCGTTGGATTTCAGAAACAAGAGCAGATATACAATTGAAATAAATTGGTAATGTAGGTCCTATTGACTCTGAATCGCACAAATTTCAAATAGATACGTCAAACAGTTTTCGAAATATTATGCCGGTTCCATGCTTTTGTCCTTCCCCGTATTTGTTTTCATATTTTTAAAACAACTTTTATTGAAATTTACATTAATTCTATCTTAAAAACAACTCATAATATTGTGGCCTTCTAGTTTTTTTTTGTTAAAACTAATATTTTTGTCGAATATCAAACATTAGACCATTTTTCTTAAGTTTTTCATCAAACGTTATTTTCTCGAACATTTTCTCATGTAATAGATAAATATTTTTGTGTAGTCGTTTAGAGAATTAAACGAGCTGTTAAGTACAGGAAAGAAATCAGCAGGTTATCATTTAAAAAAAATCAAGTAGGCGTTGGATCTCAGAAATAAGAGCAGATAAACAATTGAAACAAATTGGTAAAGCAGGTCTTATTGACTCTAAATCACATACTAAATTTCAAACAAATACGTCAAACAGTTTTCGAAATATTAAGCCGGTTCCATACTTTTGCCCTTCCCTGTATAATATACAATAAATTTACTTACAAGATTCCATAAAAATAATTTTAATATAATGATTGCGGTTTGAATAACCTTAAGTAAAACCTCAGGTCATCCGCTCCTTGATTATAGCGTTTTCCGCTGGATGCACCGGTGTGCACTGAGTGTATCTTCATCTCGTTTTATTACATAAAGCTGAACCGAGATGGAAATACACTCAGTGCGCACTAGTGCAGCTAGTGGAAAACGCTATTAGTTTGAATGCAATTTTAAACTTGTTTCTACAGGAACTTAAAATACACGGAAATAAACAAACGGACGAATACATGATAGCAACAATAATTAACTCCTCGTATTTACAACAGAACGTGTTACGTGTTCCAGATTCTTTTGGTGAGCGTAGTACAATATGATTCAAAAGGGCCGCACTATTATCACCAGCATGTTAATATTAACAGGAGCAAAAACAAGCTTTTAATTTTTTTTTTTGAGATGCTTGGCGAATGTTTAAAAATATCGCGAATAGGCAACGCTGCATAATGCAGATGCACTTACAAATTTGAAACCGTAGTTGTAGGTGATATTAAATGTCCTTTTTTTTGTTGACAGTTGCATATGCGCTGATTTGCTAAAACTACTCTATTTTTTATTAATAGGCGGAAGTTTACCGATTGATATAACGTATTACATATAAATCGTTCACGATTGTTTTAAATTCGGACTATCTATGAAAATCTGACATTTTAGTTGGCAGTAACGTTACTTGTTAAAATAAACTTATTTTAGATTACAGTTGATGAGATCTGAATCCTCATATTCATCAAGTATTTATATTTTATTCAATTAGTTGTGTAGAAGCAAAAATTATTTGACGCAGTTCCGTTTGGGTGAACTTGATATTCAAAATGTTACATCACCGACCCATTTTACTTATTGTTTATTCCTGTGTTATCACATAATATTAATTACATGCATTAACAAGAATTTTTAATGATGTCAAGGTAAATGTGTCCTCTACACAAATAAATAACAAAATAACACAAATTTGTTGAGTATTCCCTTTTTAAAACTAATTAAGTGCATGATTACCAGATTTGCAGAAGTTTATTATGACAAAAATGTTTTTTTTTTCAATATAGCGTAAAAAATTTACCAAAAAGCACGACTCTGAAAAGAGAAATATAGAAGAATTGTAGGCGCTTTATTTTCTGGCGGCGCTCGGTAGCGTCCGTATGTTTACGGTGCATGTATTCTGTGTTTCACTCATATACGCACTGAAACGTATTCGCTCTCACTCACACTCTTCATCTGTCACTAAATCGGGAAAATGAATGTGCGAATTCGCCACTCTTGCACTAGGCCCGAAGGCGGAGTTAGCGTGTATCACATATCACATTTGATTTCAGCGATTTCATTCCGAAAATTTCAAATTTGTTTCCCATTTCCTGTCCTTATTTTTAAAAATAAAAAAAACTAAACGGTTTATTATTATTGAATACTGCGAAATTTCGGTTAAGGCCTACATTTTCGATTTTTTTTAATTTTAATTTTTTTAAGGCCTTTTTGGCAATTCTCGAAAAACGAGCCTTTAGCCGCCTAACAGAATCTATTTAAAAATTTTTCGCAGAAAATTGGTACGATGTTAATGAAAAATAAGCCCAGGAAATGGGAAAAACGATATTGGGGCCAAGCAAATAGCCTTAACTTAAAAGTGTTTCACGTGAGTGCGACAGAGAGGCGATTATACAGAGGCTCATTTGTGAAAGAGAGCGTATATCGTCTACCGACACCGACTTCATAGTCATAGAGCCAATACTTCCAATCTCAAATTTTTGTGATCGGTATTTGAAAATTTAAATAACAAATCGTTGTTTTAAATACAAAACTTCCTTTATATGTACAAAACTGCCTTTGTATCTAAGCAATGAACTGTTATTTTAATTTTCAATTACCGATTACAAAATTTGAGATTCGAGGTATTCGGGTACAAGCGGTGCAGTTGTACCTGTCGTGCTTTCCCTGCGTTGCTGTGATGTCTCTTCAATGAAGTTGTCTACAAGCTTTTCTAATCTTTCTAGACGTTCCTTATTGATATTATCAATGGTACTATTGTCAATAGTAGCAGAAGTCGACTGGTGATTTTGTCTTCGCTTCATTTTCGTATTTCGTTCTTCGTGATATCTACGTCTTGATTGTCTCGTGCACCTATCCGCATCGCTCGATCTGGAACTATCTTCGTCCCTAGATGAATTTTTTGACCATGGTATGTTACTGCGTAGTTAACTATTGCACACCATGTGCAATACTTATTTCCTGTTCTTATTCTGTGCGTATTTAGCGTTTTCTCATATAAACTAGAACATAAACACGTAAGCACCGACCCCACACCTGAACTGAAAGAGATATAGATCGTGATTCAGAAATGTCTCTCGATATTTTCAGGGTGAATAGAACATCAAAAAATAAGGTCACTTTTTTATATAATATTTTTCCCAAAACTGAATAATAAGGGAGTTATAACCCCTGAAAGAGGTACAAAGTTTTTTTAATCTCGAACCGGACAGAAATATGAAGGGAAAACACTCAACGTTTCGCTATAGATTTATAGCTTCGTCAGGAGTAAATCTATAGTGAAACGTTGAGTGTTTTCCCTTCATATTTTTGTCCGGTTCGAGATTAAAAAAACTTTGTACTTACAATTTTCATCGGATAAGAACAAACTTCAATCCTGAAAGAGGGGTGAAAAATTTAGTTTTTTAGAGTTTGTATCTCTTACGGTTTAGAAGATCCCTTCAGTGCACACTCAATTTGAAACAGCCGGTATACCGCCGGTCGCCGCCCATCTTGAGACACCCGGTATATTTTTTCTTTAATTTCAGGTAGCCTTTTCACAAGTGCTTCGTCAAAGAAAAATCATTTAACACATATATTTACAAAATTATGAACTAACGCAAAACAACTTTGTTGGATTAATACAATATCAAATTTACATTGTAATTTTATGATGAAGACTTTGTTATTAGAGAGTTAAATATATTTGTGTTCAAATTTACCGCTTTTTAATGCGTCATGCGTTTAATATGTTTGTTTTTGTCTGCGTTCCTCTCCAAAACCGCCGCTATTTCTATCTTCCTCTAAACATCTTTATCCGCCATTGCATAAGGCCTTGTGTGGTATTTTATTTTCTGGTTTCGACATCTATTAAAAGCAGCTTAGAATGTAAACTTATGCTGGAAGTTATTTCTTGTTGCAAGTAGATGTGAGGTAAAGATATACACCAATAAAACTTGCGTGTTTAAGGACTACGCTGTTGATGTAAGTTTTAGGTTATTTGTTGTTAATTTCCAACAATCTTAAATCATGTCTTTTTCAGTAATAGATTTCAGAGGGTCACGACGTGGTAATTTAAATAAGGAAAAGCGGGAATAATTTAGTATAATTGTATGTGTGTGTGAGTACTTTGCTATTAGGAATAGAGAATAAAAATGAGTAAAAGACGTAGAACTAGTTCGATTGCCAGTAGAGGTCAAGAAGAGGATTCTCTGGATGGATTAGAAGGTTGTTCTTCTGGGCCATTGCGAAAAAGAAGTAGAAAACAAGATCCCGTAAGTAAATTACCTTTTACTTGTATTCATAATTATATTTTTTAATTTGTAGATGGAGTTGTGTCAACAGCTCTACGAATCTGTCCGCAACCATAAAAAGGAAGACGGAACTTTGCTTTGCGATTCATTCATACGAGTTCCAAAACGTAGACAAGAACCTGGATACTATGATGTTGTTAGTAACCCCATTGATCTTTTGAAAGTGCAACAGAAGTTAAAAACGGATGAATACGATGATATCGAGGATCTGCAGAATGATATTGAATTGATTATAAACAATGCAAAGGCATTTTATAAGAAAAACTCACAGGAGTATAAAGATGCTTGCGAGTTGTGGGACTTATTCGTTACTAACAAAAATAGGTGTGTAGTTTTCAGTATGACATTTTATGCATGCTTGTTTTGTGCCTCAAGATTTTTATATCTGAAGATACTAGAAATGTG
Organism: Prosopocoilus inquinatus; assembly: GCA_036172665.1. Lineage (NCBI taxonomy): Eukaryota > Metazoa > Arthropoda > Insecta > Coleoptera > Lucanidae > Prosopocoilus > Prosopocoilus inquinatus. The sequence goes on along the minus strand of CM069872.1, from coordinate 25,490,776 downwards.
ACGAAATGGTGCTAAATGAAGTAACCAAAAATGCTTTATTAAATACTTATAAAAATTTATACAGCAAGTCTTTGAAACTTAAGCTTCATTAAACATTTTCTTGATATTAACTTCACTTACATGTCTAAAATGGACACAAGCAATAAAGCAAAGTAGTGATGTGGAAGTGACTAAAAAGCAGCTTACAAAGTAATGTCAACATTACTTTGTATGCTGTATGAAAGTTTCTGGAAATCTTACAAATCTATTTAATAAAAAAGATATAAAGCAATGGGTAGGTACAGTTGGGGAAACAGAAAGCGGGACAGTAAACTTTCGTTAGTTTAAACCTTACTTCTAAATTTGGGTAATATCAACCTTCACATTAAGTAAAATGATCATTCCGTTTATAATTAAAAATTATAACGAACAAATACCTCATACATAATAAAATGAAACAAAATAACAGTCATGCAGCCTTTCGATTGAATTATTGAATGCAAATGATTGAATTAAGATTTCTAATAGGGATGCGCCGAAGCGGGGTTTTGGCCGGATAACCGAATACCGAATATTCGGCTATTCCGCAAGTCGAAGCTTAGATATTGGCATATTGTCTAATGTAATCATTTCTGCAATAGTAAAATGTAATGATTTACTACGCTTGTCGTTTATATCCCATTTTGTAGATTTTTCCATAATGTCATCCAATGTTTGTTGATGCAATTGACTCATAGACGACATATTTTTTTCACTATTTTTACACGTATTTGTACTTGATAATTCCCTCTCCTTTTGAAAACTTTGATAATTATCACTATGACAACGTTTATCGTGATTCATAAGAGAAGTAGTAGAGGCTTTTCGTCCAATCCCACCACGAGATATTTGCAGATCACATAGTTTACACTTAGCGAATTTTTTATCGTCACATATATCATAAAATTTCCAAATGTGGCTTTTCTTACCACTCATGTTGATTACAATACAAATGGTGTTCAATGAATAACTAAGATGATTGATGTACCTACACGACTGGCAAAAAGTATCACGTTCAAACAAGAATTTTCCTGCATTGGTGCTTCGGCCGAAGCAGACTAGAGCTTCGGCTGAATGCCGAATATTTGAAATGCAGCCGAAGCGGCCGAATACCGAAGCAGAACCGAAGCTTCGGAACATCCCTAATTTCTAAAGAATCTATTCTATAACTGGGCTGCAGTCAAAAAAGGGGTTGATAATAATACTCTTTTAAAGTTCACCCGAGCTTTCGGAAAATTTATTTCCTTTATCAAGGTTTTCCTTAGTGAGTACAAAAGGTTAAACCACTAGTTAACATAATATTAAATTTCATTAAGAATAAATTTTGAATTTTACATTTTTTGACAGCTGAATTAAATTAAAAGGGTATTATTATCAACCGCTTTTTTGACTGCAGCCCAGTTATAGAATAGATTCCTTAATTGATCAGTCGTGATCATATTCCGCCTAATTTCGAATACACATATTCCACATCCAAAATGTCACATAGTTCTTACAAAGGCTTCAGTAATTCCATTTGATTGACTGGTCGAAAATTTTCACTTACGTTTCCCTTAGAAAGACGATAAATTCTTAAGAACTCAGTTTGACAAGTTATTTCTGACGTTCACTGACGGTAATAAATTAATTAGAAGGGTCACGACTGTCACCAAGGAAACTTCACACTATCAAAATAATCGGAAATTTCATTATAAGACTTGTCCCGCTTTATGTTTCCGCAACTGTACAGTGAAATCTCTAATAAGCGAACACCAATCATTACCAATTATCTATCAGCTTGTAAGAGGTGTCCGCTTATTAGAAATATGAACCCAATAAATGTGTTTTATGTTTATTTTTCATTGTATAAAACAAATATAAAAAAGCAGTACAGAGAAATTACTGTAGATACGAAATTAAAATAAATTCTCAAACAGTTTTTAACAACTTAAACAGTCAGACAAGCGTAAGAATGTATGTACAACAGTATTTTATTACAAACAAATTAAGATAAGTTTTTTTCTATGGAGGTTTGACATATTTTTGCTTTTTGCAAAGGCATTTAATATTTCGTAACTCTCTGTATCGCCTTTCTGTTAGGAAAGCTTCAATTTATGTGTTTTTTCAATATTGAACAATATTGCTAGTTTCCGCACACTTAGTTTTTCTTTATTATAAACCGTAATCATTTCTAATTTCCCTTGGAATGTTAAAAAAAGTTTTTTTTTTGGCGGTATTTTAAATAAAGTTAGTTAACTGTACTAAATAAAGGTCTGTTCCAGCAACAGTTTCTGACTAATTCGAGATCGTCAAAAGCATGCGCCAGTCAAAATTGTTGGTGGTGCTGGTTAAAATCGGTTATTACTTCAATTGGCAACTGTTTTTGATATTTCAAACTAATCAGAAACTGGTGCTGGAACAGACCTTAAAGTAATACGAACCGACTGACTGATCAGTGAGTGATCAAGCAGGGGAATGCCTTTCTTAACAGCGGTGCACAGTGGTATTTTAGCAACTTCTGTCCGTTCAAGAGAGATTTTAATTAAGAAAAGGAGAAAAAGACATGTTTATGAGAGTGTCCGCTTAATAGAGAGAATTTTATTAAAATATTCTATTCTTCATTTATACAAATATTCTACAAATTCCATCGCCATAAAATTGTCCGGTTACGAGAGGTGTCCGTAATGAGAGGTTTCACTGTACTACTAAATAAGTTATAAAGCAATGAGTAGTCATGTTATTATTGCTCTTATACAATTTATTAAATAGGTTTATGGTAACTATTTCTTTGCCTAATTTGCCTAATGGTAGGGTTTCATTTTATTAAGGGGGCGCGATAACAAATCTTTCACAGAGAGTTTCTCCGTTACGCGTTAATCAAATGTCACCAAACTAGGAGGTCTACTTCAATCTACCTAGAGAAGCAATTCTCCTATTTGAGATAAATATGATGCGACAGTTTTTGAGAAACTCTCAAAAAACGAAAATCCAATACATTTATATGAGAAAACGTCCTTATGGTAAATCCGTTAATGTAACATAGATGGCGATGGAATCGGCAAACTCATGACAAGCTTCGGTAATAAAAACAAGCGAGTACAGTTTAGAATCGTTTTCTCTGATATCAGATTTTGATACCTGTTATCAAATCGCTTATAAAAACTAGTAACTGAGCCTTTTTTTTGTCTATTTTCTTCCAAGATGTGAAATCGTGCGAGGAAAAAATTTTGGGCAAGCGTTCTTTTCTAATTTTAGAATTATTTTTCCTTTATCTTATAAGTTTCTGTTTTTATATACCCCATCAAAAGGCCACCTCAAAATTTTGAATTTAGCCGTACTTCAGAGTAATTATAGCAAACGTTAATTAGGTAGTAATGTAGTTGTAATAATAAGAATACATTAGTAAATATAGGCAGAGGCGGCCTTAATATTTGCGGGGCCCTTGGTGTAGGGGAAAGAGTTTGTCCTCTTCCCCATTATAAAGAGCAGAAAATACTAAATAAGTTTTAAAAAGTACGTAAAATAACTTCAAGTGACTGTTATTTATTTGAAATATAACTGTGGAAACAAACGAGTAAAATTGCGAAATAAAAATATGACTATGAAATAAAAGGGTGACTGTAAAATAAAGATGTAAAAAGAAAAAGAGAAAAAGACGTTCAATTGATAATAATAAAATAAAATATTGTGAAATCTATTTAAAGTAAAACAAAAGACGATCGTGAATAAAAATAAAAATGTGTAAAACTAAGAAAAAGTCGTCAAATCGATATAAATAATGACAAAACCAAGGATTTAATGTGAGGTATTAAAGATTAAAATGTAAAATGAAATATTCTCAAACTGAACAATTTCTCATTTGTTCAACAACAAAAGTTAATCTAATTGATAATTAAAAAATAAAAAATTAAAAATCGTATTAAATGAAACCAAGCGAAACAAGAGACAAGAAGCAAAAAAAATGATGGATGAAAATAAAAATTATAAAAAAAATCATCGTTAAATGTTAATGACAAAATATAACTAAAAAGTAAAAACAAATCGTATATATAAAAAAATGGCGATCGATCGAACGGATTAAAATGTAAAATAAACTCAAATCGAGTAAATAAAAAAACAAAAACAAAATACGATCAACTTATAGAAAAAATTTTGTGCAAATCGTTTTTGCAATGTCAGGTCAAAAAGCGATAGTAAGATGTCGCTATTTTATCTGTTGATCAACTTATAATTAAAAAAATAAAATCGTATCGAATGATAAATTGATAAAATAAAAGTAAATTAAATGAAATCGAATAAAAGGAAAAATAAGTCGATCAGTTAATTATACAGCGTGGAACAGATATGTTCGATATCTTCAAGACGATTAATTTAAAAAGAAAACACTCGGACTCTTCAATTTTGTCTAATTGGAGTACTAAAAAAATTAAATAAACTCTCGCCCAGCTTTTTGTAAACACCTCTTAGTATTAAAAATAGTGTCTGGAAGGGGCAAAAAATTAGGCGAAATCTACATGTCCGCACGAAATTTTATCGGTGCTTAATTTTCCGCAAAACATATCTTACTATAATTTTTTTAAGGTTAGGACAATAACTTTACCATTTAGGCACAACATGAGAATATCTAAATGGCTGCAGAGTTACTTACTGAGAACGGGTAGTGCCTTCTAGGTGTATAACTAATTTATTTTCAGAAAGAGTTTTTCATTAGTAACATAAAAGGTTACTAATGAAAAACTCTTTGCCAACTATCTGTTACGGTTTAGTCTGAAAATAAAAAAATCTAAATGCCTGTGTCTTTTTTGCAAAACTGTTTAATTTAGAATTTTAAGTCAGCAGATTCTACGTATACAGAAAAACAAATGCCTTTTAGTTTACAAATGAATAACTCTTTTTGAAAATAAATTAAGTAAGCACGTAAAAGGCAATAAAGTACACCTGTTTCAATAAGAATTGCTGGAGCCAATTAGATTTTAAATATCAAAAGTAACAAAGACACAAAAAAAATTCCTATGGAATGCTTCTTTCTAAAAATTTAGTAACTAAAGCTGACTTTCTAACCTCCAAAAAGGTATAGTAAAATATGTGTTGTGGCAATCCTGTTTCTCACGCTACCAGTTCGCAATTGTTGAAGACAATGGTTTCCATGGCAATAAACTGAAGGTTAAAGTTAACTTGTGATTGAAAAACTGGCCTTAAATCGTCGTATTTTAAGTCGGGAATCTGTGGTTAAGCCATGTTCAAGGAATTTAAAGTCACCTGTATATACATATATGATAATAAAATTAAAAATATTTTACGAAACACGTATCGCAACTGATAATTTTACGGAGAATACGAAGAGGTTTTAAATTGTTGGTAGGTAACAGTTTTACGCAGCTAAACATGACTTATCCTAGTTAGGTTTGCAATGGTATCCTTTACAAAGCGGAGGAGAAAATATACCGTATGTCCGTCTGATATTAGGACAGCGATTAACATGGAGGAACAGAAATCGTTTTATATTATTTGCCTGAATAAATTAATATGAGTACATAGGATATATATATAGTTAGAAAGACCATAAAATTTAAAACATTTTATACCAAATTTGCTGGATTTTAACTGTTAATTTTTTGTAAATTAAGAAAAAAGCAATTACATTTTTTCACTTGGCCTTAACAATGTGTTTTAATCAAAGTTGTAAATGATTCTCGTGGTCAAGTGGGTAGTGTTGAGTTTGATCGAATTACGTAACTGTCAGGTTGCGATATCAATCACAGATCACGATTTTTTCATAATTTTTTTAAAACTTGAATTTCTTTTTAAAAATACATCAGAATAAGTTTCTTCTTTCTTTTTTTCACATACTTTATTTAATTAGAAAAATATCACATTAAAAAATTTAAAAAAATGTATTTTCTGCTTCAGATTTGAACGTGTAACCTCCCAATAACAAAAAAAAATTAATAGTTAAAGTATCATACATTTAATATCAAAGTACTTCAAATGCCCAAGTCTTTCCGACTGCAACCTTCAAATTCGTATGGATTTATTCAGGAAGATAAAATAAATTAATTTCTGTTTTCCCATGTTAATCCCTATATCCTAACGGCAGACGGACGTACGGTATACCGAAGTCGTTCACCGTCTAAGTAGTCAGAGCTATTAAACTCCGCCCAGGTTGTAAATCATCTGTCCTAAGGCACTCGATCTCGGTCTAAGGACACAGGTACTATCATAATATGGTTTTAACACTTGACAGTGGGTATTTGACCTTGAACTAACGGGTTGTCAAAAATGACAAGCTGAATACTTTACGTAAATCAGAATGCAAATGTAACGCAAATCACTTTAAGGCCCGATCTTTTCATCTCGGAGTAACTTTAACTGTTGAGTAATTCCTATAGAAACAATTTCTCTACAATTGTAACTATGGGAATAAATCAACGAGTAAAGTTATTCAGAGATGAAAAGATCGGGCCTAAATTTGTATTTTACTAACACAACATATAAGTTTATAATAAATCTAAGCGTTAATAGTGTGAATATGACACAATAAATGAAAAAATAACCAAAAAGAATACATGAGTTTGACGTGAGTATACTGGACGCTTTTCAGGTAAAATATTAAATTCACTTAAAATTTCTGAATAGTAAACTGTATGAACAGAAGTTTCAATAATTTATTTGTTAATATTGAAAATAAAAACTGTGGACTGATTGTAATTTTCCGAACTTGAAAAATAATTAGATTTAGCAAATTCCAATGAGGATAAAAACGAGGTTCAGTGTCCAGTCCAAAGAATCGTAGGTAATACTTGACCAAAACAAATGCTTTTTAAGCAGAACTTACAGTTTCTCATAATAGCAATTGACTCTTGTTCGGTTAAACTTACAGTTTTACGTTTATATATGTCATATTCCTATTGTAAACGCTTGGAGTTATTATAAACTTATATTTTGTCTCAATAAAATGGAAATTTAAAGTAATCTGCCTCATTTTTCGTCTTGATTTACATAAAATGTTCCAGTTTGTCATTCTTGACAACCCACTCGTTCAAGGTCAAATACCCACTGTCGCGTGTCAAAAACATATGATGACAGTACCTGTGTCCTTAGACAGAGATCGAGTGCCTTAATCTGTCCTCGATCGCGGAGGCATCTCTCGTTTTGAAACATATCACTGAGAGGTATCGCCTAGCCTTAAGATCGCAATATACCTTATCAATATACTGGGTGTCTCATAACCTACGGAGGAGATTAAAAGGGTTGCTAGGGGAGATCAAATTAAAGATTTTTTCCTAATAAATTTTTGGTAAAAAATAAATAACTAAAAAGTTACACGAGTTTAAAGTGAAATTAATTAACAAGCAAAAGTTACTCCCTGTAGTAATATTTTACGTTTTAAATTCAAACTTTCTAAAATTTGGTATGTAAAAAAAATCCGGGCCGCTAATTCAGGGATGTATTCTACACATCAAAACAAAGAAAAAAGTTCATGTATACAAGTATACAGGGTGTTCACGAGAAGCCGCAACAATAGTTAACTTCCTTATTTGAATTCTTGCGAAATAACTTATATTGGAAAAACTTTAGGACCTTTTTCGCTGAATTTTATGGCAGTATCGGAAAAACAAATGACTGATTTTCGAGATTTTCAATAGTTTTATTTTTTTTACAGAATAAGAGCGTTTAATCTTTATTTCGTATTCAAAATGGTAAAAATTATTTTCTTTTTATCGGGACGGTTTCCAGCGAACACCTGTATACTTGTTTAAATGATTTTTTTTCTACATTTACTTTAACATTTTAAATAAAATTAAATCTTTAATTTTCAGTTTCATAATTTTAACTATTTAACTATAAACATATAAAATAGCGACATCTTACTATCGCTTTTTGACCTAACATTGCAGTAGGATAGACAAATTGAAGCGGGATTTGCTCCTAATGAGTGCCCTATATAACTATAATATAAAAACAGATGATTTTTGGATATGTGCTCATTTAAACTTTTTTTTTTTTTCATTTTGATCAGTAGAATGTCTCAAGAATAGCAGCTAAGTTAGAGAGCTTTCCTACAGATCAAAATAAAAAAGAAAACATGTATGCAGGGTGTTCGCGGGTTACCATAGCAATAACTAGAAAAGGAAACTTTTTGGAGACGTACTGACTTGGACATACTGAACTCGTTGCGATGATAAAAATCATAAATTTCGTTAAAAAAATTCAAAAACAATTGAAACTCTCGAAAACCAGTCATTTCCGATTTTCTGTCATAAAATAGAAAAGGTCCTGTAACCTTCCTAATTTAAGTTACCTCGTGAAATTTCATGTAAAAATATTAGCTCTTGTAGACAAATAATAAAAAAATTTAAAAAAATAAATATGGAAAATAATATTTTAAAGGCAAAATTAGTTTGACGTACTGAACACGATGCGATTATCCAAAAAAAATATGTTTTTGGTCCTCCGGCCAGAGCCGTCAAAAAATTTACCAAATGTTGGCAATGTTGACGTCTTAAATAACAAGAGGTTTGATGTATTGAATAATTTTTTAATTTGAAGTTAAGTTTAGCAGAAAACTTATGTATTTAATACGTTGCAGCTTGTTTTATCGAACGTAATATCTGTTTTTTATTTATTTACTATCGAAGTATGCCGTGAAAGTTTACGGAAAAAGTGGTACTTATGCAAGTAACTAAACTTTGACAATGAAAGTCATTTTGATTTTAAGTTTAAGGTTACTGCAAATGGAGCAATGTCGCAATATTTTCTTTTCGTCACAAGGTGTATTTTTCATTTCTCAAATTGAACGTATGAGATTAAAAAGGGCCCAAGTCCGAAATTTTTGAAAATTAGTTTATTACGGATACTTAAACTTTATATACTTGTTCTATTATTTGACACCAAAAAAAACTAACTTTGGTATTAAAACCGGATTTATAACGGCTGGAAAATACATTTTAAACGAACATGGGACCTAAGTCCAAGATTTGGGTCTGTTTTGTTCTGGCACATCTATCTATCTAATCTTTGACCGATTATTTTCTGTAATAAAGCGAATGAGAAAGTCCAAACATTTTAAGAATGGCAAGATCTAATTACCAACGATTTGAAGTAAAGAAACTGATATTTAAGGATTTCCTAAATTTTAAGGAGCACCAAGCCTTTATTTTCCAGAAAAGAATTCAGAATAAAAATCAGAAATACCAGGTAACCAAATATAAAGTTTTCAAATTTTCTAAGTACCATAAAAATGAAATTGTTGTGTCGCAAAATATGTCTGGTCAAGTTAAAGAATCGTGTGTAGCGTGGAATGGTTTCATCTACTTCACAAAACAATTAATACATATCGGCTACAACTTATACAAATTGTCTGTAAAACTAGCAAAAATAAAAAAACGTTTTCTGTGCCATTTTTTGGATGAAAATAATAGAGATGATTGTACTTAAAATCCATTTCACTAGAAGATAAAATGAACGAAGGACAAGCAAATAATTCAGATTATGAAAAATGAGATTAAACAAGTGAGTTGATTTTATTTACCGTAGTTAATTTACCGAATGTAGTTTTAATTTTCCCCTATTATTAATATTTATGTAATTAATTTATTAATTATATGTAAATATCATAATTTATTAATAAAATTTAGTTGGATGTTCAGTAAAAATAGTTCTCAAAATAAAAGTGGCCCAAGTACATGTATGTTTGTCTATTATTTCTAGCAATGTTTCAACAATTGAAATACCGTTTTTCTGTCGCTATAATATCCAAGTATATAGAAATTTAGTATACTGAAATTTGAAAGAAGAATTTTGCATATTAAAAATAACAGATTTTTTAAATCTTAATCTCATACATTCAATTAAATTGCTTAATTAGTCGTTGCAAATCTTTTTTAAACATGTAATTTAAAAATTTGTCCGTAGCAGTATGCTTGCCAGAAGCAGAACTTTTCAATTCCTCTCGTTTTTTCGTCCCCTATACACTTTTGTGACATCTGCAATAAGTATTTTCAAATGAAAAGTACGCTTACAAATATAAAATATTGTACTCACTGCAAAAATTTCCTTTAATCTTTCAATAATATCCATTTTCTCCAAATCTGACCTGTCCATGTGGTATCTTACAAATGCTTTTTGAACAGCAATTTTCATGCCGTGTCTTACAATTTTCACCATTTTGACATAATATAATTAAACAAATTGACTTATAAAATTAACATAGGTACTAGATAAAAACGGATATTTCTTAAAGTTGAGAATTGACAACACGGGATGATCTATCCGATTTGAAGTGTCGCATTTTGGCATATGTTATAATGACATGAAATTAATTTGTCTAATTTTACTTTAATAGCCAAACTAATAAAATAAAATCATGACCTACGTGATGGTAAATAAATAAAAAAAACAGATATTAAGTACGACTGGCAAAGTGAAATTTCTTAATTTTTTAGGTTAGATCGAAAATGTTTTACTTCAATTCGAAATCTGGTGTTAGACATTGTATTGCCAACCTGAATTCATACTTTCCTAGCGCAATAACTGTTTATTAAGAAAAGGGTACTTGCCTTCCACATTTTAAACATCATATTGTTTATAATTTTGCGCGCACTTGTAAACAAAAATCAAAACCATTGAGATACGCAAGTTTATGAAGCTGATTTTTAATTTTTCTTGTAGCAAAAATTATGTATTATTATAATTTAGTTGAATTGCTCTGAAACTTTTTGAAACTTTTTTTTGTACGTCTCGATAAATTGAAAATTTATTTGGAAGTTACACTACATGTTAATAAAATTCAGTGAGGCTACTTACAATTTTTATTTTTACCTGAAATTTTAGCCTTCGTCTCAGAAATATACAGTAAAAATACTAAACCTCACAAATCTCACGATTATCACAGGATGTTTCAAACACAGAGATTTAATCAAAACTGCTTAGGTTTGAATCGTATTATATTTATATTATTTTAAATAATCTAGACCAGTAGCAACTAATCTATACTCCAAAATTTTACAATTTCCGAAAACAGTAGGGTTTTAACTACGTGAACCTGTTTGACATTAATCATGCAGATGTTCTTAATTTGAATTTTGTACCATTAGAATCGAGAAATGACACACTGTGCGTCGACGGCCACCTATTTTGACTATGAGCCAAAATGTGACTATTAAGAAAATGGTTCGGGTCAATAAATCATTTTAAAAGTCTGTCGACAAAATAGGCCTTAGCGGAAACTCGCTTTGAACATAACCCGAGCAGAAATGTGAGTTAGAAAACTTAGAAACTTAGTGTGTGCAGGAGCGAGAAAATTAATAATAATAATAATAATAATAAATGACTTTATTGTTCATAATCAATAATATAGGAGAAAAACAGTAATTGATAATAAAAATGATAATAATAAGAATCACAAGGCGAAGTTCAGTCAAGCCTGAGCTTTTCTGCTTTTACACTATTCAGGGTGTTCATGGGAAGCCGCTACAACAGCTAACTTTCTTATTTGTATGTTTATGAAGTAACTTAAATTAGGAAAGTTTTAAGACCTTTCCTCTTCGGTTTTATGGTATTTTCAAAAAAACAAATGACAATCTGGTTTTCGAGATTTTCAATTGTTTTCAACTTTTTTAAATGTAATGTTAGGTTTTTTATCTTCGCATCGCGTTCAGGATGTCAAATTAATTATGTCTCTAAAATATCATCTCTCAAAGCCTACTATTTTATAAATGATTTAGTAACAAAATCTTGGTGTTCACGAGAAATTGCTACAATAGCTAACTTTTTTATTTGAAATTTTACGAAGTAACTTAAATCATGAAAGTTTCAAGACCTTCCCTGCTCGATTTTATGGTACCCTCGGAGAAACAAATGACTGTCAGAGTTTCGAGATTTTCAGTTGTTTGGAACTTTTTTAAATGGAACATTATATTTTTTATTAGCGTATCGTGTTCAGGATGTCAAATTAAGTATCTCTCTAAAATATTCGCTTCCTAAGTCTACTATTTTATAAATTATTTGGTAAATAATGGTATTAGACATTTTAACATGTCGCGCTTTCAATATTTGGACCCGAGGGTTTTTAGTTTGAACTAAATTTAAACAAATTTTGAATCATAACAGTTCACAAGTTCACACTTCCTTTATTGTCTTGTTTCGGCGTGCACCATATTGTATTCATGAATAAAAAGACTATAATAACGATACACTTCTTCTCGTGAATATCAAGACCGAATTATTTATGAAATATTCTGTTTTGGGAGATATTATTTCACAGACATACTTAATTTGACATCCTGAATGCGATTTCACGATAAAAAATGTAATGTTCCATTTAAAACAGTTGAAAACAATTGAAAATCTCAAAAACCTGACAGTCATTTGTTTTTTCAAAGGTATCATAAAATCGAGCAGGGAAGGTCCTGAAACTTTTCTAATTTAAGCTACTTCGTAAAACTTCAAATAAAAAAGTTAGCTATTGTAGCCATTTCTCGTGAACACCGAGATTTTGTTACTAAATCATTTATAAAATAGTAGGCTTTGAGAGATATTTTAGAGACATCAATAATTTGACATCCTGAACGCGATGCAATGATAAAAAACCTAACATTCCATTTAAAAAAGTTGAAACCTATTGAAAATCTCGACAACCTGATTGTCATTTGTTTTTCTGAGTACCATAAAAACGAGAAGGAGAAGTCCTAACACTTCTCTAATTTATGTTACTTCGTAAAAATACAAATAAGAGAGTTAGCTATTGTAGCGGTTTCCCATGAACACCCTGTATTACAGGGAGATTCAGGCAACAGTTTCATTAAAAGTTTACGGACTTCTCCTTTGAATTTCTGTTTCATATTTTGCAGTTATAAGTTAACGATACGGATCTATCAAAATATAATATTTTCAAATTTCGGACACTTCCGCTTATACCGGAAGTTGCTGTCACCTTTCTTATTTTAAATTGAATACCCCAATTTTTAATGCATTTTTGAAATCTTCATAAAATTCTAAAAATATTTTGTGCAACATGTAATACAAGAAAAATTAACCGTTTCCGAGATATTTTCATTTTTTTTAATAACTCAGACTGCAGAACCTTGGTTATGATACTGCCATCTTTGTGCATCTAGAACCATGATACCCATCTTTGGCCTGTAGTAGGCTGCAGTAACATTCTTTCAGATCATGTCCAGTTTTGCACTTGATTACTTACAGGCTGGTTGAAAAGTAACTTCTATTCGAACTAATTTTAACTGTCGAAAAGTCATGTTTTTTTAAATGGAACGCCTAGTATTATATCTTTATACCATGTTACTCAGGATTAAATGTTCTTTCTTTCTGTATTAGTATTCCCTATACCTACCTCTTATAGTTCAGTCGTTATCGATGATTTCTTTTTAGCATGTAATTTTTTTCCACTTTTCGGTATTATTTTTAAATAATGGGCTATGAAAACTAGAGAATTTATAATTTTTGAAATCATCCGTTTAGTAGGAATAAAGAAAAACAATTTAATCGCTATGAAGAACCAAAAAGTGAATAATCAAACACAGACATATTAAATGTATGTGATGATAAAATCGACAATTCAAGAAGTTAATAAAAAGAAGTTGTTATATCGAGGAAAATGCGTTAGATACAATAGAAAGTTATTACTAATAAATAATAGCTGAGGACAACTTAGAGTCAATATTATAACCAACATGTGTTATTTTTAATATTTCTGATTTACTTCTTAGTTTTGATAAAAAATTTTATTGTAAGTGTAAATTTCTCCTTGTAAATGTGTAAATAGTCATACCAAGAATTTTAATACATGCGGCACATGTAAACAAAATGTTCAGATGATAGATGTGTATTTAAATATTATTTTTCGGTTTTTAAAATGTAATTGAAATTACAGTCGGAAATTGTTTATAGTACACTATTTAGGAATAACACTAAAAAGTGAAGAAATTGATGTGTCAAAGAGAAAATCATGAATAAGAAGAGAAAGGTAAGAGATGGATATAGGAAATGCTAATACAGTTCGAAAGAACATTTAATTGTGATTCTTATGGTATAAAAATATACTGGGTGTACTATTTAAAAAACTTGACTTTTCGACAGTTGAAATAAGTTTGAATAGAAGTTACTTTTTTACCAGCCCGTAAATAATTTTGTGTAAAATTAGGTATCACCTGAAAGCCTATGATTATAGCCTACTACAGGGAAAAAATTGAAATTGTGGCTTTTGTTGCACAAAGATGGCAGCATCATAAACAAGGTACTGCAACGTTGAACTTTTTTTTAAAAAATGGAAATATCTCTAAAACGGCTAATTTTTCTTGTATCACATGTTACACAAAATATTTTTAGAATTTCATGAAGATTTCAGAAATGTAATAAAAAATGGGGTATTCCATGTAAAATAAGAAAGTTGACAGCAGTTTCCGGTACAAGCGGAAGTGCCCGAAAGTTGGAAATATTATATTTTAATAGATCATTTTCGCTAACTTATAACCGCAAAATATGAAATAGAAATTCAAAGAGGAAGTCCGTAAACTTTTAATGAGTGGGTTGCCTGAATCTATATATATATATATATATATATATATATATATATCTGAATATAGGCTGCGTTTATTTGATGGAGAGACTATCGGAGTTTGACGAGTATAGTCGGACCGTCTTCTAAAGAACACCTGAAATTGTCACTTGGTGACCCGCTGGTCTACGGTTGCCGACTGCCAGGTTATGGAGCAAACTCCGACGGCAACTTTTTTTGCATTATTTTTTTAAAACTTAAATTAGTTTTCAAAAATGGATCAGAACAAAAAATGTTTTTTTTTCCTTTTAATCAGTAAAATATCACGATAAAAGTAAAAAAAGAAATTGCTTCGTATTTGATCCTGTAACCTGTCAGTGACAAAAGTTATAACAACTTCTTCGCATACCATACACACGCAACTTATTTTTCGCTTTGAAACAGGCTGTTAAGCCTGCAACTTGAAAGCAGTTACATTTTTCCTTATTTGTATGTCATTAATAGTTAAAGTATCATAAATTTCATCAATCAAAATGTTTTAAATACCAAAATCATTTTGATTGCAACCTACAAATTGATATGAATTTGCCCAGGAAGATAAAAATAAATCAATTTCTGTTTTCCTACGTTAAACCGCCATGTCCTATTGTCATGCGGACATACGGTATATCCACGATATAGAGAACACTGGTACGCTCGCTCACTCGCCGCCATTTTCAGTTTAAAATTTTGAGCAAGTTGAGTAGTTTGTAAAAATTCGCTAGATGGTAGAACCGTATCGCGGACTGTCATTTTTATCAAATTCCGCAGCCGGTTCTTGTGGAGCTCTTGTTCTACATGGGCTCTTGTGGTAAACACAAAACACATGGGCAGAGGTAAATAGAGGCAAACAATACGCAACAAACTGCTTTGAGGTTAGATACTGCATTTTAAATTTTAACTATGAATTTAATGCGAAGTTGTTAAGTGTAGAAATTTTAATTTAAATATAATTTATAATTTATTTATATTGCAGTGAAAATAGAAAGACTTCTCATAGTTAATTTGTATTGAAGCAAAGAGATTTTAAGATAAACATGAATTCATCGTAAGATTGCTAGCTAATCTAGAATATCCACCAATCCAACTGGCATTAAACTGACCGACGCATAGTGGTCGAAATGCTTAATCTAGCTGTGCAAAAATATAAAAGTAAACAGTACCGATTTATAAAAGTTGATGTTTTTTTTATGTAATATAGTTTGGTAGTTACTAAGACGACATCAAAAAATTTGTAGTTATTTATGTAACTTTAGAGCGGGACTTTCAAACCCAAATACACAAAACAGTAAACGAAACGCTCATGTTCGTTTTTTCTTAAGCCTGAAAGTTTGCGCCTTGTTTTTAAGATTCTATTGGGACTTGTGTTTTCCAGAACTGTGTATAATTCTCCTACAAGTAATATGAATATTGAATAGCAATTATTTTAAATTTGAATGAATGTTTTATGTCAACTAACACGCTGTTTAAGTTTATTATGTAGTAATCACACATATCCGCTGATATTGGAATTGAAATGTATTTATGTTCAACCACAACAAATATATGTATTTAATTAATAAGAAAGTTTGTGCAAGAAATTGCAAACAAATGTACAGTGTGAATAAAAAGTAAGGAAGATTGATGCGATGATAGAGCCGTTTTTATAGGTTTTACAAAAAAAAATTGTAAATAAAAGTTAAATAGCTACTTATTTGCCACAAACTAGCGTTTTTCATTTTTCTTGTGACGTCATAATCTTAAATTGTGATGTCATAATCTTGGACTGTGACGTCATAATTTGGAACTGTGACATCATTCATGATTTTGTAAACTCGAAAATGAATATGAGTGGTTACTATGTAAAAGATTTCAACAGCGTGCCAGTTGATTTAAAAGAAGAATTCAAATTTAACATCATATCTTCTATGTTCATATCACCTGTAGAGGAAAGCTTTGGAAAACAGAAATTGCAACAAAATCTTAAAAATAATTTAATAGGCTAGGAATTTCGTTTATTGCTTTTTACATCTGCATTTAAAAGCGCTGTCCTTAGTTACTCAAATAACTAGATTTTTTTTCTTCGAGTCCATCTGGGATGAGGAAAACGGAATCTGATAGTGAAAATGGATAATGTTATTTAAAAACTATTTTTCAAATCGTTAAAATCACAAAACTTTTATGGATTGAATTTTGCACAGCTAGATTAGGCGTTTCGACCACTGTGCGACGTACTGATTAAAATATACTCAATATAACGAGTATCGAAGCTGAATATATCAAGTGTTATGTGAGAGGCACAAAACCTTCTTTATATTATTTCTAATTTAATAAACATATTGTTTAATCACTTGTCTTCATTTGCATCACAAGTTTGAAAAAGCCAATGAATTGTGAAGCAATTAGCGTCTTCTATTCATTTGCACCGGTTGCAGTCAGAGTATTTGCATCTTGTAATAATACAAGATGAAGATACTCGTTGTGCGATCAATGCAAGTGAATCGAAAACATTAGTAGATATTTAAAGCATCATTAAATTTTCAGTTAACCAGAATAAACTACTGTCAAACCGCTCAGTAAATTTGGGTTACAGATGTAGACTTACGATACATACCATTAATTATGAAATATTGTTAATTATAGATTTCGGAAAGGCTTCAAGAATGAACCAAAATGCAGGTGTCACAATATTGAAGCAACATTTTGTGTGCTTGATACATTTTCAAAAAAAATTGTAAAAAATCATTAAGTCAATGGAAATGAAATCATTCGGAGAACGCTGACAGATGATGCTATTCCTCGATTAAATGTATGCTTCTACTGAACTAATGCTAATCTCACATCTGTCCTATCTTCCACCACTACCAAACAGATACAAGAAACAAATAATACCAATAGCCTCTGAAAGGTTTGTAAAAATCATAGCAAAACGTAGTAAATATCTTTCTACATCTATTTGATTGCTTGCTAAATTTGACACTCGCCGTTTGACACACTTAAATACTGAACATACACGCCTACAACACGTAATATAACCTACAGGAGTACAATAATAACGTTTAGTGACAGTCCTTCATACATTGGTGTCATCAAGTGGTAAAATTTAAATGACGTAACTAGGCACTACTTTTGACTTCCTCGTTTTGTATGGGGAAGATAGGCAAGTGCGCGTACCAGTGTTCTGTATATCGTGAGTTGTCCATATAAACAGAAATTTCAGCAATTTAACTGTTAACTTTGAACAGATAAAATAGCGACATCATACTATCGCTTTTTGAGCTGACATTGCAGTAGGATAGACAAATTGAAGCGGGATTTGCTCCTAATAAGTCCCCCATGCAAGGCGGCCATGCTTGCTGTCAAAGCATAATGAAAATTTTTAGAAAAATTTTGTGCAAATCATTCTTGATTGCAGTGAAAACCTCGAGCAGCCTCTGGACAGCTGTTTCAGCCCTGCTTGGGGCTTCTTCAGCAGAGACGTAGCTCGACGTTCTCACTGCAAACCAAAAACGACTTGTCCAATTTATTCGCAAATGCGATGTAAGAATGATGAACATATAAAATAGCGACATCTTACTATCGCTTTTTGACCTAACATTGCAGTAGGATAGACAAATTGAAGCGGGATTTGCTCCTAATGAGTCCCCCATGCAAGGCGGCCATGCTTGCTGTCAAAGCATAATGAAAGTTTTTAAAAAATTTTGTGCAAATCGTTCTTGATTGCAGTGAAAACCTCGAGCAGCCTCTGGACAGCTGTTTCAGCCCTGCTTGGGGCTTCTTCAGCAGAGACGTAGCTCGACATTCCCACTGCAAACCAAAAACAAAATTTTTCTAAAAACTTTCATTGTGCTTTGACAGCAAGCATGGCCGCCTTGCATGGGGGACTTATTAGGAGCAAATCCCGCTTCAATTTGTCTATCCTACTGCAATGTCAGGTCAAAAAGCGATAGTAAGATGTCGCTATTTTATCTGTTCATCATTCTTACATCGCAATTGCGAATAAATTGGGCAAGTCGTTTTTGGTCTGCAGTGGGAATGTCGAGCTACGTCTCTGCTGAAGAAGCCCCAAGCAGGGCTGAAACAGTTGTCCAGAGGCTGCTCGAGGTTTTCAGTGTAATCAAAAACGATTTGCACAAAATTTTTCTTAAAATTTTCATTATGTTTTGACAGCAAGCATGGCCGCCTTGCATGGGGGACTTATTAGGAGCAAATCCCGCTTCAATTTGTCTATCCTACTGCAATGTCAGGTCAAAAAGCGATAGTAAGATGTCGCTATTTTATCTGTTCATCATTCTTACATCGCAATTGCGAATAAATTGGGCAAGTCGTTTTTGGTCTGCAGTGGGAATGTCGAGCTAGGTCTCTGCTGAAGAAGCCCCAAGCAGGGCTGAAACAGCTGCCCAGAGGCTGCTCGAGGTTTTCACTGCAATCAAGAACGATTTGCACAAAATTTTTCTGTTAACTTTAAAATAAAAAATTGTGGACTGACTGTAATTTTCCATCATGTTCTATGGATTCCATTATCCGGTTCTGGATAATGGGACTTGGAAAATAATTGGATTTAGAGAATTCCATAAGCATTTAGGATAAAAATGAGGTTTAGGACCCAGTCCAAAAAACCGTAGGTAATACCTGACAAAGAAAGATACTTTTTAGGCAGAGCTTTCCCATTTATTATGTCATACCGCTTCGTAGTCGCTTAACTTTATTATAAATTTATATTTTGTCTTAATAAAATGGAAATTGAAACTATTTTGCTTTATTTTTGGTCTTGATTTACATAAAATATTCCAGTTGTGTGTCAAAGACATCTGATGGCAGTACCTGTGTCCTTAGACAGACATAGATCGCTTTAATGTTGCCTATTTAACATAAAGCATTTAGTGACGCACAACTATTCCTAAGTTCTTAACGCGATTTATGTTACGATGTCATTAAAAGCGATATAGCCAAAGTGGGCTATTCCATCGCAGTTTATTATGGACTGTCAGTCACTTAATTTATTAACGTAGTTTGTGAAAATGTATGTGGAAACGCTACTGTCGTAACAAATGATATCATATTTGACGATGACAGTATTAGGTGCTTTCTTTCGTTTAAAAGTTTGAATCGTGTTTTGAATAGTTTGGACCTGAATTTCGTAGTTGTTGCAACAAAACACCCGATTTGTATTTGTGATTGACAGTTCATTTGTAAATAACCAGAATTCAATCCAAACAAGTTTTAAAAATAGAGAGATTCAAAGAAAAGAATGTTTTTGAATCAAAACACGTTTGGATCACGATTTTATGAGCGAAAGGAAGCACCTATTATAAAGCTGGATTCAATGCTAGGCGTTTTGCGACGGCGTAAAAATTCTACGCGTTTCTATGGGCCCAATTTAAAAGAAAAATTTTGTTTCATTGAACGAACCAATCAAATAGCTATCTCCTAACGTGACGATGAGATATCGCCTAGCAATGAATCCAGCTTAATAAGGCGCTTGTTACAAAATATTAACGAAGCAACTTCAGACACTTCAAAAAATATGGTTGCATACTCATGTACACTGCTAGACACAGACTAACTACTCTATAGACTGGAAACGGGAAAGCTGAGAAATTCAGACAAGTTTCTAACCTTGTTGAGCGGGTTGCCTACTACACATATGATTTGATATTATTTGCTTTCAATCTGAGGTATCCATGAATAACTTGGAAAGAAGTCAAAATGACACTTTTGACTTGCCTTGTTATTTACGAAATGTCTCCGTGTAAAAACTACAAAAATAGGTGCACAAATTTAAATATTAGGTGCTTTTCTTTTACATAAAAAAGCAGCATTCCATTGACTAAGTAGCTCTGAACTGCTTCAATTTTTGTACTCCGAAAATGTTGTCATCTGAATGTTTTCTGACTAAAAGGTTGATGATGTTCTTTCTTCTGACTTTCGATAGTGCCTCAGTCAAAATACATTCTTCCGCCTACAAATATTAAGATGCAATATCAACAAAATTCTTTGCGATGAATTAAAATTTGACAAACAGATAAACGATCGCTTTTTGATCGTAAGATGTCGCTATTTTATCTGTTCGTCACTCTTACGTCGCAATTGCGAATAAATTGGACAAATCGTTTTTGTTTGCAGTGGGAATGTCGAGCTACGTCTCTGCTGACGAAGCCCCAAGCAGGGCTGAAACAGCTGTACAGAAGCTGCTCGAGGTTTACACTGCAATCAAAAACGATTTGCACAAAATTATTTTATAATATTTGACAATTGTGAAATTTATGTTGGTTCTTCCTCGATTTCTACCTAAAACCGGGACTGGTCTTCAGAAACGTACAGAAAGATTTAATTTCAATTCACTACTACCGTATGGATACCGTTTATCGTTAAGTACAATTTCTGGATACCGCCGCATTATGTCTTTCTACAACCACATTTTCTAAGGATGACTGAACAACTTCAATTTAAGGTTTTCAGTTATGTAAAACTTCTAAATGCTTCTAAGACAACGTTTCAATGGATCAGATCTAATGTGTTACAGCCAAATAGAATATATATTTTCCTGCGTTCCAGCCAGTAGAATCCTGTATATACTACTTTTGTCCCTCTGATTGGAATACGAATTAAAATTCTTGCTGAAGGTCGGTCGTATAACCTGCTGCTAGAAATACATGTTAGACCTGACACTTATTATGAATAGTAACGACACAGTAACGATAAGTTGTAAATTTTGACGAACAATGGATAACAACTTAAAACACTCTTCTCAACCATCATCCAATAATTCCACGAAGCGCGTTGAAAATACATAACATTGACGTCACGTGTTCGTTGAGAACATCGATCACTCCAGTTCGAGATAGCCGAGTCCGTGTAAATTTTTAGGTATACTTTCCCGTCCACCAGAATCGCAACTTTCCTTCTCAACTTGTAGATGTCGCTCTAAAAATTTAATTTATAGCGATTCGTTGGGGTAAATGCTATAATAAAGCAGATGATAACGGATGTCACAAAGAATGAATTTATTCACACGAGATTATATGTTACAATTGTGGAAACAGTTATGAATCATCCCGCTGCACGTCGCTGTGCGTCTTTTTCCCGCGCCAAGAAGAAGAAGTAGGCTTCTTGTTGCTTTGTGCATCGGTCGTGGTGGCGCGGCGGTTTTCGGATCGGACTCCTTTTGTATCGTGTAATACAGGTCTTGTTTTAGCTAACGCCACAAGTACTCCCCCCCGAGCGACTGGATCAAGGAGCGAAAGTAACTCTCCTTCTGCCTGGCCCCGGGTACGTTTTCAGCTTTGGAGTTGTGGTTGCTAGATCTCTCTCGAGGAAGGCTGGTTTCAGTCTGTCGATGGAGACATCAATAGGCTGGCCCTCGAAGTTGATTCTGTAACACAGATTCGTTGGTCTGTCGAGGATTGGAAAGGGACCTTTGTAAGGTTGGTCGAGAGGTTTCTTTGCCTGGTCTATTCTCAGGAATACATGGGTGCATGTTTCGAGTGTTTTGTGGGTGAAAATATTGTGTTTGCTGTGATGTACTGTTTGATTTGGTTTGAGTTGACGTATGAGGTGTCTCAGGTGGTTTAGGAAAGGCTCTGGTTCTGGTGTTTCTTCTTGTATGAAGAATTCCCCAGGTAATCTCAGGGTTGTCCCGTACGTCATCTCTGCAGCAGATGTGCCGATGTCTTCCTTTAGGCTATTTCTCAGTCCGAGTAGGGTCATTGGGAGGATCTTTGCCCAGTCGTTGGTTTCGTGTGCCCTGATGGCAGCTTTCAGCGTCCTCTGCCAGCGTTCCACCAGGCCGTTTGATTCCGGATGGTATGCTGTTGTCCTGTTGATCCTTGCGCCGATGAGTGTGGCCATGGATTCGAATAGCTGGGATGTGAACTGCGTTCCCCTATCTGAAGTGATTTGAGCTGGGGCCCCAAATCTTGCTACCCAGGTGTTAAAAAAGGCATCTACCACGGTGTCTGCGGTAATGTCCTTAATGGGCACAGCCTCAGGCCATCTCGTAAACCTGTCGATCATGGTGAGGCAGTATCTGAATCCTTGTGAGGGCGGCAATGGTCCGACGATGTCGATATTGACGTGCTGAAAACGGGTGTCGGGGACAGGGATGTGCTCTGGTCTGCGCCTGACGTGTCGTCCGATTTTAGATCGCTGACATGGTAAGCAAGTCCGTGCCCAGTGTAGGATGTCCTTGTTCATGTTGGGCCATACAAATTTGTTGGCTATGGCTCTCCGGGTGGCGCGACCACTGGTGTGTGCAGTGTTGTGCACTACGTCGAAGATGCTTTTCCTTAATGACTTTGGTATATATGGCCGGATGTCGTTCGTGGAAACATCGCAGTAGACAGTTGTCTCTGTGTTGTCCAATCTGAGCTGTTTCAGGTTTAGTGAGCCTGGTGCTTCTAGAAGAGTTTGGAGTTCCTCGTCTTGGCGCTGCTCGGTGGCGATGTCCTCGGTTGACACTATGACAGGCATGTTGATGTTGTTGATTCTGGATAGGGCATCAGCGACACCGTTGTCCACGCCTACTACGTGTAGGATGGTCGTCGTGTATTGACCAATGAGGTCTAGGTGTCTCTGCTGCCTTGGTGACGCTTTCGACGGTTTTTGATTGAAGGCGTATGTTAACGGTTTATGATCCGTCAGAATCGTCGTGTCCCTGCCTTCTATCATGTGGCTGAAGAACTTTACAGCTAGGTATATCGCCGTCAGCTCTCTGTCGTATGCGCTGTATCTTCTTTGTGTTTCGGAGAACTGTTTGGAGAAGAAACCAAGTGGTTGTCTATGCTCGTCAACGACTTGCTCCAAGACAGCTCCTGCGGCAGTGTCCGAGGCATCTGTAACTAAAAATAATTTAGCGTGTTCCGCTGGGTGTGCGAGCAAGGTTGCTTGCGCCAGTTGTAATTTGCACTGTTCGAAGTCCGTGATGGTGTCCTCGCTCCAGTTCACTGGTCGCTTGTCCTTTTTCTTCGCTCCCGCCGTTAGTTTGTGTAGTGCGGCCTGTGGTCGCGCTGCGTCTTTGATGAACCTCCTGTAGAAGTTTATCATTCCCAAGAATTTGCGGAGTTCGTCGATGCTCCGTGGTCTAGGAAACTCTGTTATGACACGTACTCGAGCCTCCAGTGGTTTTGTGCCCTCAGCGGATACCTCATACCCTAGGTACGTGACGCGTGGTTTTCCCAGTACGCATTTTCCGGTTTTGACGGTGAGTCCACGTTGTCGCAGTCGGGCGAACACCTGTTCCAGGTGGTCGCGATGTTCCTCCGGCGTCCTGGAGGCGACCAAGATGTCGTCCACGTAGCAAAAAACGAAGTCCAGGCCTCGCATAACATTATCCATAAATCTCTGGAAGGATTGTGCTGCATTCGCGAGTCCGAAGGGCATCCTTGTGTATTCGAACAGTCCGAATGGGGTGATTATTGCCGTCTTCTTCTGATCCTCTGGGGCCATTCGGATGTGATGATAAGCGCGTTCGATGTCGATTGTTGAAAATGTTGTGCACCCGTGTAGTCTGTGCGAGAAATCTTGGATGTGTGGTACCGGGTACTTGTCCGGGACCGTGGACTTGTTGAGTGACCTGTAGTCCCCGCACAGTCTCCAGGTGCCGTCCTTCTTCGGTCGGAGGAGGATTGCACTGGAGTAGGGGCTGTCTGAAGGTTTCAGTATGCCTTGTGCCAGCATACCTTCGACTTCTTTTTTGGCTTGGTGGTATTTCTCGGGTGGAAGCCTGCGCGCCTTGTCTGTGCACGGCGGTCCTTTTGTGAGGATGTGATGCCACACCTGTGTGTCCTCCTGTCGAGGAGAAAGCTCACCACGGATTTCCAGTGTCCATTTCTCAAGGATCCCCTGGAAATCCGCTTCCCTGTCAATGACCGTGATCGCCGTCGGTGTGATCGTAGTTTGCTTGCCCCTGGAGGAGAGTTTTGTCATGCCGTCCACCAGACGCTTGTTTCGTATGTCTGGAAGTAATCCGAATTCATATAGGAAGTCGTTGCCCAAAATCGCTGGCTGCACGTCCGCAACGATGAAGTTCCATGTGAAAGGTCGTCGTAGCTGAAGGTCCAGGGTCGTCGTAATCTCGCCGTAGGTTTTGATGCGCGTTTTGTTTGCGGTGAACAAAACTTTATTGGTCGCCCTGGTATGTTTGACGCGTTCACACGGTAGCACTGAAACGTCGGCACCTGTGTCTATGAGGAAACGTATCCCTGTTTTTCGGTCGGTGACCATGAGGCGTTTGGTTTTAAAACCTTCGTCGGCAGTTGCCTCGACGCCTGCCGACGCTATTAGTTTTCCGCTGGCTGTTTCTTCCAGGAACATGGTTGTTTGCAGCGGTAAGCACCGTCTCTGAACTTGTTGTGATAATAGCAAAGTCCATTCGTGTTATCATTCCTGTTCCGGGATTTGCTGCGTTCTCTTCGTTGTCCCCTGCGGCTGCCTCGCCAGCTCCTCATGTCTTCGATGCTTTTCGCCAAGGTGGCGATGGTCGTCCTCAGTTCAGCTATCTCCTCCCGCGTCGACTGTACTCCGCGTGTTGGAGATCCCGTGTTCGGTGGTGTCAGGCTCGATGTAGTCTCGTTATGGCTTATGGATGAGATGTGGGGGCGAAATGTGTCAACAATGCGGTCCGCCATGCTTGCCAAGTCGTCGATTTTAGTATCGGCCTTGTTTATTGCCAAAATGCTACGCACGTTCTCTGGCAGCTGCTCCAGGAAAAGCTGCTTGAGGAGGGCCTCGCTATTGACCTCGCCTGCTAGGTTACGCATCTTTTGTAAATACACGGAGGGTTTTTCGTCCCCCATCGGTTGTCCTCGCAATAATTTGCGTAGCTTTGTTTCATTCGAGTCGCAAAGTACAGTAAGGACTCGCTCTTTTAGTGTTTTGTACTTATCTTCGGCGGGTGGAGTATCGATCAAGTCGCCGGCGAGATCCAGGATGTCTGGGTCCAGGTGGACCAACAAGTGTTGGTACTTTGTGTTGTCTGCTCTGATTCCATGTAGTGAAAATGTGGTTTCAATAACGCTGAAGTACCTTGTTGGGTTGTTTCTCCAGAAAGGCCGGGGAAGTTTGACTGTTCTGACGGCGTTAACCCCTTCGGAGCCTCTGTCCACGAGGTCGTCGTTGCCGTTATTCATCTTTTAACCTTTGTCCGAATAGTTCGTATCGAATTCGTAGGTAGACGTACACGTGTCGCGAGTATTTTGCACTTTTTTACTTGTCGAAAGGGAAAAATATATCGTATTGCGATTTGTGATCACGTCGGGGTCACCACTTTATAGCGATTCGTTGGGGTAAATGCTATAATAAAGCAGATGATAACGGATGTCACAAAGAATGAATTTATTCACACGAGGTTATATATAACAGTTATGAATCATCCCGCTGCACGTCGCTGTGCGTCTTTTTCCCGCGCCAAGAAGAAGAAGTAGGCTTCTTGTTGCTTTGTGCATCGGTCGTGGTGGCGCGGCGGTTTTCGGATCGGACTCCTTTTGTATCGTGTAATACAGGTCTTGTTTTAGCTAACGCCACAAATTTATTTAGGAAAGCGCTGCATATTTAAATTGGTAAGTTTAAGAAAACGCGGGATATTCGAATTCGTTATAAAATAGTTAATAATTAATAAAAAAAAAACTAATGATTTTTTATTCATTTTACCATATGCAAAGTACAATGTTAAATAATGTAAGTATATTTTCACAAAAACGTAGCTAAATAAGTGCAATATGCAAAGAGGAAATCGTCCTTTCTAAACAGATGTATTAAAAAAATAATTACATGAGGCACTTAGCTAACATCACCGGCTTACATATATAACTGACACTGACATTTGCAATTATTCCAGAAAAGTATTAAAAATTGCATTTTTGGAAAGAATAATCGATGATTTGCTTAAATCGCTATTTCTGGTAGACACAATTGACAAAATGTAGGTATGTCGCAAACTCGATAAGCTTTTCACAATACTTCAACGTTTCTGTTTCGCCAAGAGTTTCATAAAAACTGTAAAAATTTTCATATTTTCTAAAATTATTTGAATTGGGAGAATGACACACTTACAACTTGCTTCTTGCTTAATTGGAAATCCACGTATTTGACCTTTTTTGACAGGCAATGTGAAACGCAACCGCAAAACCAAACGATAACTAACATTTGGAACGAACTCAAATAAACATAAATATGATAAACCGAAATGTTAAAGAAATTCCGCAAATAATTTTTTTTATGCTTGGTTTGTACAGTTACTAAAACTAAAACTAAAAATTAACTAAAACTAAAATTAAAGCTATGCAAAAATTTCCGTTTATACAAGCAAAAATTACGCATGCTCGTTGCACACTTAGTTGTGAAAATTCCGTGGAGGGAATATTAACTGAAGAGAAAGTACAGTCAAATTTACGGCCGTCCCTCCGTTTCCACTAAGAATTGAAATAAACGAGTCGATCGGCTCCATTATTCGTTCGGAAATTAGTTATACGGAATAATTTTCCACTCACTATTGATTATAAATAATTATACGAGCCAAATAACAGGTACTCTTGTCGTTTTGAAATAAACGAATTCTAATTTTTTAGTGAAGTTATATAAACCGCTTCGTATCAGTACGGCCTTTTAATTTCTTAGTTGATAGTTATTGATGTTTAGTTATTAGTTTTAGTGACTGTATAAACCACACTTAATTGTTCTTTACGTTAACTCCTAGTCTCATGCTATGTTCTGCTAAGAATTTTAAGCACATTTTTATTTGTAATAATCAGTTACGTAATTTCATATAAAATAAATATTACCAGAATAAGAGGCGCGTCATTAATTTAATTATTTTAATATACAGGGTAAGTTTTTTTCGATGTTTAGCTTGGGGATCTTGGAAACTAGCAGAGGTTAGAGAGACGGTTAAATGGGGAAAGATTTGTAGTTTTAGGTAGTCAGTTTAATGCAGTTTTTGTTTCTTATTTAAAATTCATGACTGGCTAAATATTTCATATATATTTGTAATTTCGTTAAATGCAAATAGCACGGTTATTTTTGATTTTAGAGAAAAGTTGTAAAAGCAAAAGTTCTACTGAATTATGTTCTTAATTAATGAGTGGAACTAAATTTTCCATACAAATTCCTATTTTCGAGTTATGACATAAAGTTCGGTTTTTTTAATGGAAACCCTAGTAGGCCATGATTGTAAAAAACTGCATTTTTTTACCTTTCCAGCGATGTATCATTCGATATGTTTATTTGAAAAAAGAACGGATATTCGGCAGTTTTTCATTGAAATTGTTAATATGGTTGGCCATGGAAACAAATGTTTATTTGCATAGTTAATTTTTGGGTAGTTCTTGCTGCTGAGGTATAGGTATAGGTGTAGATAAAACAGTAACATCCTACGATCGCTTTTTGACCTGACATTGCAGTAGGATAGACTCAATTCTCACACGGCAGCGCGTCGAGTCATTTTGCTGCCTCTAAAAGTTGCCATGGTTTTAAATGAAGCAATTCTCACTGGGCAGCATTTTATGTCAAAAAATTACATGTAAAAATATGACGACACGCGACGCGCTGCTCGTGTGAGAATGGAGTCTTAGGCTTAATTCTCACACGAGCAACGCGTCGCGTCAAATTTTTACATGTAATTTTTTGACATAAAATGCTGCCGAGTGAGATTTGCTTCATTTAAAACTATGGCAACTTTAAGAGGCAGCAAAATGACGCGACGTTACGCAACGCGACGCGTTGCCGTGTGAGAATTGAGCCTTAGGCTGTGTTCGTAAAGTCTCCTTGCGTGACACCACTACTCGCCTGTTCGTTCGTAAAATCGAGGGAAATAAGGTACGCAACTTTACGAACGTGCCGGAGAATTACCCAGGAGTTACTTTTGTTCCCGCAGTCAGCAGTGTGGGAACATAGGGAAGACTGGCGAAAGCTGTCAGACTGTTTACGGTGTGTTTACATTACCCTACCTTTTCACCCAATTTGACGAACGCGCTCTTAGTGTGGCTAAAAATAGTAAGTATCTAAAATCTGACACTTAAAAAATTGTCATAATTTGGAATTGCTGGGGAAATTAGACAAAATTTAAATAGGTTCCGATAAGTTTTAAAATGTATCGCTTGATATTCAGACAAAATTTTTTTTTCAAGATTTTTGATTTTCTAAGATTTGCTCAAGATGTGAAGCAATATTTTGGCATTTGGTACTTAGCTCTTACATGTGGTTAACTGATTCATTTACTGTCGCTGCCAAGACACCTTTCTTGACGTAAATTTAACGATACTTAGGCCGAGTTAAGTGAGCCGTCAAATTGCACAGAATCGTCAAGTCAACGGTCCGACTAAACCCTTTGACCAATCACCTATTGAGAAGTGATCACGTGATTTGGTTTGACCACTTCGACCGTTCACTTACCGCAGCCTAAAACTTTTGCTGAGTAGCTGTAATATGAACTGTCATCTACCAATGACACAAATTTACTCTATTCATGATTACTCGATTTAAAACTTCAACGTTCAGAAATTTTAAATTAACCAAATACAAACAAAAATTCGTTACTCTCAACAATACAGCAAAAGAAATATTCTTCGCCGCACTGTATGTACGACAACCTTTATACCTACGGCTTTTAGTAAAAACCTAATCGAAAGATAAAAGTTTTTAGGCCAAGTAGAAGGCAATCAAAATTTGACAATCTCAAACTATCGCAAACAAAAAATGTCGTGCCAATCAAATCTAACCGATTCATCTGCCCGTCTGGATGCGCGGTCTTCAACCCCCATTTGAGAGTTTGGACGTATAATAAAACATACGTAACCCATACCTGTATTAATTTAAACAATAAATAACAAGTAATTTAAATATAATGTTGACAATCTTATACCACAGAATACACAAAGTATTGTTTAAATTAATACAGGTATGGGTTACGTATGTATACGTCCATACGTCTAATTCCAAAGTAGTTTACCATATATTAGGTATTTGTCTTGGAATTAAAAATATTTCTGGGCCTATGCATTGGCGCAACCCCACTCCTAGCGTGACATTACAAAATTCTATTTATGGAATATTTCTATCTCGCTTCTCGTTCTCTTCTATCTCGACGCATTTTGGTCGGTCAAGACCACGCCCTCCAGTGTTCCTCGTCCCTTACCGTCGCCCCTCAGGAGAAACTTTAAAAAAAGTCGCGCACCGCCTTAAGTCAGCGGTTTAAGATACAACGATTCTTTCTTTATTAGAATGATCGCTTTATTCTGCGTCATTGCGTACAAAAATACTCTCGTTTCTAAATCAGTTTTACATTTCAATTGTCCCAAGAATTTAATAAGTTTCACACGACTATACACTGTTCAAGAATACAATGTAATATATAAGTGTAAAGAATATTTAAACAAAACCCACATCAATTCCAGAGATTCAGTTGCCATCAATTTTGTTCGAAATTAACGAGAGTGTAGGAACGTATTTTGTGAAGCAATGAGTTCAAAAAAATAAATCATAAGTTTTTCATCGTCAATATGTTTTACGGATGAATGAACTTTTA
This sequence comes from Prosopocoilus inquinatus, assembly GCA_036172665.1. NCBI lineage: Eukaryota > Metazoa > Arthropoda > Insecta > Coleoptera > Lucanidae > Prosopocoilus > Prosopocoilus inquinatus. The sequence continues at coordinate 25,460,726 of CM069872.1, read as the reverse complement.
TATTGAATATGAAGCCTATTGTAGAAAATTCCGCTTATTGAGTTGCAAACTTCAAATCTAACATACTAAGACCAAAGACGTCTACATTTTTCATTTGAAATTTGAAAATTTAATTTATATTCGAAAAGTATTACCACAATATAAATAATTTTAACACGATATTGGCCTTAATTTTCTCTTTCCTCTCATATCATTACCATTGTTGTATCTTTAAATGGCGGGCAATAATCTACAGAAAATTTAGTTCTCAATGCAAGTTTTCTATGTTCGGGTTTGAAACTTTCCACATGGTATATTATTAATTATTGCAAATCGACACCCCAAAGAAAGTTCGCAGCAAACGAAAAATATTTTATATTAATTAAAAAAAAAATTGCACTTATATATTCGTTTTAAGTGTACCAGAAAAACTGTTGTTGATTGAAATTTAATTTTAGTAGGATTTATTCTTTTTTTTTTCTCTGCAAATGACATGAAGACAAAACTTTATTAATTTAATTCTGGGATTGTAATAGCACTATACATATTTATTCTTTAAATTTAATTTTGTATTATTATTAATTTTCTTTTTAAACGTCTACGTTTAAATGGATTTCCACCACGTATCGACCAAATCAGTAAAATTTTTCTTTTTGTAGATTGTTAGAAGATAGAGATGATGACGTAGATGCAAAAAATAAAATTATATTAAAAGTTACCAAGTTTGCAAGAAAAGCGGCCGCTGTAAATGAGGCACGTAAACAAGAAGCCGAACAGTCTGAGGATACGTCAGAAAGTTCAACGAATCTCGATGAAGAATACAGCCCGTTTGAAGACCTATTTACCGCTGTTATGACCGCGACCGATACAGATAATCGTCCGCTGCATACTGAATTTCAACTTTTGCCGTCTAAGAAGAGATACCCTGAGTACTATGAAGTGATAGAATGTCCCATCGACTTAAAAGGTATTGCTATTAAAATCCAAAACGGTGATTATAATAATTTAGCTGAATTGGAGCGAGATTTACTTCTGATGGCAAAAAATGCTTGCTTATTCAATGAACCTGGATCTCAAATTTACAAGAACGCCAAGACACTTAAGAAGGTATTTTATTTCATACACTTTTGGAATTATGCTACCTGTTCTGTAATATTTATTTGTATAGATTATTTCCACTAAAAAAATAGAAATAGAACATAATAAACTGACTGGTAATAAAAGCAGTGAAAGGATACGAAATAAACGTTTGAGAGGAAGTACGTGTCTCTCTGCTGTAACAGCCGCTTTAAGAGATGAAGATTCGGATGCTGACTTGGAATTAGAAGAGTCCACTGAGGAAGAAGCTTCTTCGGTAAGTTAAAGATTATATGACAGATTCATTAAATGACGGTTTTTCTTTTAGGCGGCTGACCCAGTCGATGTGGATAACCCGCAGTGGCAGTTGTTTGAAGCAGTACGCTCTGTCACAAATAACTCGGGTACTCCACTTAGTGATCCATTTTGGAGACTACCTTCAAAACGATTTTATCCAGATTATTATCGAGAAATCAAAAATCCAGTGTCACTAATGCAAATCAAGAGAAAACTAACCAGTAAATCTTATGGTACCGTCAGTGAAGTGGCCGGAGATTTGACTATTATGTTCGAGAACGCAAAAAAGTACAATGTTCAATCATCCAAATTATACAAGGTAGGTAAAGGATTTTTGTTTAAAAAAGATTTAGAAATTTGAATGTTCATTTAATAATTATATTGTACATAATATGCAGTAAAAAATATTATATTGATGGGACTTAATTTTATTTTAGGACGCCGTAAAATTGCAGAAAGTGATGCAGGCTAAAGTCCAAGAACTACTTGACATTGATCAGGTAACTCAAAGAGTCACTAACAAGCACCGAAAGGTAATGGCACTTTTGCACTGCTTTTTCCTTTTATTAATAACGTTTATTTTCTTAGTTACCTTAATTAAAAATTTTATTTCATTGTCTATTTAAATTTTGTCCAAACGAAGGAATTTCAAATCCTTTAAGTTTGTGTAGGTACCATATTACAATATTACAGATTCTAATACAGTAATGTGTACTTGTAAAAGTTTGCATGTTGCTTTGTCGCTTTGCTTTTGGCTATTAATTGTTATATGTATTGAATCAACAACCTGAAACCATCCAAATATTTCTATAATTGCTTATAGATTTTTACATGTTAATTGGTCTGTCCAAATGTAAGGTGATTCATAATAAGTGTCCGATCCGTGAGGGGCGTATTTATTAAAAACATGCAAGTACTAAATTACAAAAACAAACTTATCAGAGATATTTCGAAAATCAACCTCTTGAGTCCCAAATGGAAACCGGTTGAAAAGCGTTGATGAATATTCGAATGTGATATGTAATGGGTTTTTAAAATCGAGTTGACAAAATGTTTATATTTTAGAAACTGAGTCACTGTGTCAACAAAAAGTAAAAGTTATGTGATGTAACTTGCGAACATCAGATATTTGATGTAACCTAGTCACATGATTGATGAATAGGCCGTCATAAAGCGTCATAGGGTAGCTTAATCAGCCAAATTTAATTTATTAAAACTTCAGTTACTTCTGGATGTCCTGTTTTGACTCGCGTACTCGTTGCGCAACTTAAAACACAATTCATAAAACAGAACAAAACAATAAAAACTAAAATTATTCTCGTGCAAATTTTGCTGCACATCGAGTATGTTACGAGCGTTCGAAAATTCTGTTTGAATGTCGGCTTAATGAATCACGTACGGCAAGCAGTGATGTATATTGTTTTGACTTGTTTTGCTCCAGCAAAATCGCAATTCGAAGTTCCTCAACGGTGTTAATGGAGTCTTAAAACTCTGTATAATGTTCAATTAAACAAGATTCTTTTGAAGAAATTGGATTTAACTTCCTAACCACAAAACGTTTTTTGAAAAACTATATACGTATTTCAGCAGCTATGTTGCCATCTTCAGTAGATGCCTTCTTCTTGTGCGTCAACCAAGTCAAGTAACACGGAACCTGCCAAAGACCCATGATGGGTGTTCATTAAATCTCTCTTATTTTTGTATATGAAAATGGTTTCAAACCCGTCTAATTCCCTGTTGTTTGACGTTGCTTTTACGTAAGATTGTTTAAATCTACTTTATGACTGGTGTCAAAAATATGTTGGGCAACACTAGATTTTTCAATTCTATTGTACTTTAAATGAGCTCAGTGTTCTTTAAAACGTATCAGTATATTTCTTTTTGTTTGCCCAATATATATTTTTTTTGGTACACCCTTGACAAGATATTTCATAGATTCCTGATTTCTGATTTGGTTCAGTTTTGTTTTTAGGGTGTGCCAGTAAACGTTTTAAAGTATTATTATTAGTATGTGCGATTGTTACTCCTGCATTTTAAAAATGATATTTAAACCTTTAGAAGAAAATTTGTCAAACGGAATTTTAATGTATTTGGATGTGTTTGTTTCTACCGGTAACAAACTGGTAAGTTTTTTGATGTTGGCTTTGTTTACAATTTTCCTTAAAGTATTTTCTACGATATCTACTGAGTAACCATTGTGAACTGCTATATCTTTAATAAATCTGAGTTCTTTGTTGGATCTTTCTTTTGAGAGAGAAAGAGTGGGAGTTGCCTAATCTATTAAGTAGAGTACTTTACTATCATAATGGTTAAACACCGAGTTTAACAAACTTTCTAACTCGAAAGACGTGATTTCCGTCAAAAACTCGGTAGATTTCATACAACGCGTTAGAGATGTAACACTAAGCGATGATGAAATACTGGTATCCTTCGATGACTAATCATTATTTCCCAGTATCCCCATTCCAACCATATTAAACTACCTACAAGATCTTGCTACCTACCTGCTTAGGTATCTGCAAGTGATCGCCGTGACGGACGTTTCGGCGTCGCCGGCCAGCCCAAGAGGGATAGGGTGGGTTTATACGAAGTCTTTACTAACAAAAAAGAAAAAGAAAAGGCGCCACTTATTTTTTTTGGCTATGGGGGACCGCGGGAAAAAATTAAGAAAAACGCGACTCATCCAGGATATTTACGATACTTTGGTTTTATTTCCAACAATATAAATAGACAGATACAACACACACAGTCAACAGGTTTATAAAAAAAACACAACCGCGTCTTGCGCGAAAATAATTCAAACGTAAGTAACCTTACATCATAAGCGGCGAAAACATAAAATCAATTTAAAATGGCGGATCGGGACAAAATCTCGCCGCCCACCGTCCAAGCGACAATAATCTATGATTTGATAACGACCGAAATTAAAATTTAAATGTGGTGTCACGCAAAAATGTACTGTTAAGGTAAATAAAGTTAAATTGAAGTGCACAACATGTACACACGCCTTTTTCGGAAACAGGAAAGAAAAATAATAGGTAATAACTTTGTCCGGCCTGATTACGTGGTGGAGTCATCCAACGGAGGCGTCATGCGTTGTGCTTCCTGGCGGAGAGGGGAAGAGAGCTGGGGCACGTCGCCGGTCGAGGCGTATCCAAGTCCCGGGGAACTCCGGTCGGCGTGAAAAGGCGCCGAGAAAGATGTCCCCGCGAATGCGGCGATTACAGCCGAAACAAGAAGATCCAACGGAGGTACGTTAATGTAAACGTAGACGTTAAGTTACGGCAAACGGGAAGACATCGGATACAACGTAAACGTAAACGTAAAGGGTAAAGGGGTAACGGGTAAGGAGTAAAAGGGTCAAGCCTGTAAGAAAGAAAAGTACACGATAGAAACATTCGAAGCGAATCAAAACGTCAGCGAGTGGTCTCACCTGTTCACAGAACAACCTGGGGAAACAGGCGTAGGCAATGCGATTGCATTAATAACTCTCGACTCAACGAAGTGATCCAGCAATAAAGCTGCAAATGAATTCCCCAACACAAACTTTGCGCGAAAACACACACTAAAATTCACCAACGCGAAACGTGCTGTTACGTCGAGAGATGCAGTGTAAATTGAGTTCTGAAATCGCTCCGAGCTGGCGGGTGGAAAAGAGACGGGGTAAGAGAAAAGAAGAGGTGAAATGCAACCACCAACCGCTACAGAATCTTACGTCAACAACAACCAATGGGCTTAAACACCGAGGGTCAATTTCTGTACAGCCTTCGTGGGAACGAAGGCGCTGATGTCGAAATATTGTGCAAGATTGTGTAACTCTAAAAATGCTAAATAAAGAATTAATTCGACCGAAAATTAACTTTCAAATCCCAATTTTCCCTTATCCTAATTTTTAGTTCAATTAAAATAAATAAATAGATTAGCATACATTGACGCGGACTTCAATACGAACATGAGGATTACATTGAAATTACATTATTGTACCCCTACTTACATCACAGAAAAATCAATTCAATATTCGCATTAAGCAATCTTTCGTCGTAAACAAAAACGTTTTACAATTTCAGTTCAAGATAAATGTTCCTGTTTTGTGTTTTCTTTTTCTCGAAAACCCGCTGTTGTTGTGACGCATTCGGCTATTCCCGTGACCGCCAACAAGTTTACATGCTGTTTTGGTAAAAGTAATTATTTGTTTAAGGATTTTATTAATTATAGAGTAATGGTTTGGTGATGGAAGATTTTATTATAAGTTAAGAATATTTTATTTGTGGTACCTTTTGTATCAGGGTGTGAAGTTTCAATCGATTTTATCTCGAAAATTATACAAGTAAGACCTCTGCCCCCTATGTCCACAGTTATTTGCTTTTTTCGAGTACTATCTGTGGTTAATAGGTCGGACACTTATTATGAATCAGCTTATATATCAGTTTTGGTATCCTTTGATGTATTTTGTAAAAAAGACTCATCAAATTTTTTTTTAATTATTTCTGAAACGAGGTAGACAGTGAAATTGTTAAGCGTGACTAACCATCAATAAGTTCCTTGCAGATATCTGGATGGTCATATATACAGGTGCCCCAGCGCTCTGAGGAAGTATGTAAATGGCATTTTATGTATATTTTAATAAAGAGTATTGCTAATGAAAGTTTTGCAGGATCGTAGATTCGTATTCTGCACAATCTAAAATTATTTTTAACTATATCGGGTGTTTCTTTATTAACTTACACATCAAAGTCATGACTTTTGAAATGGAGCCCTACATATTTGAACTAGCTTACTAAAACTTCAGTTACTTCTGGATGTGCGTTTTGACTCGCATACTTGGAGCGCAAGATAAAAGAACGCAACTTAAAATAACTGACTAATTTTACAATTCTTGAAATTACCTCTTTTTTTGTTAACGGCGATTCAACATTCGGAATTGGTGAATCACTTCAAAGTATAGATGTTCGTTCCTAAATTCAACCTGCTATCATTTAAAATAATTTTCAATAAGACGTTTAAATTTTGATGATTTCTTACAAAAAACCATAAGTTTGATGTGTAACTTACTGAAGATACATTGTGTATAGTTGAACAGTAATTTTAGATTGTACAGAATACAAGCCTACACAATTTTCGTAAACAAACTTTTTTGATAAAATCTACATGAAATGTCATTTTCGCACCCCCTCGGAACGCTGGGATACCCTAGACAGGGTGAGTTTTTTATCTTGAGACACTACAAAAAAATCAAAAACTATGCATCGGATCACAAAACGTTGTGAATACAATTTGTTCGACCCGAAGGGGCCTATCTAATTGTACCAATCGCGACCTTCCACCTTCACTGGGTGGGGCTGGGGACAACTTTCAAATAGCAAATAGGAACCGAAATTTTTTATTGCAGATTCGGATTTTATGCCTCAAACCACGTAAGGTTTGTCCGAAACTTTGTTTCGGATTCCCGGCTGGTGGTGTTGAATTTTTGCAAAACCTATTTTTAGCTTTAACCAGGAACAACGACGTAGTAGGTTTCTGTTCCCATCGGGAAGTTTCGGTTAGCCCTTGAAGAAACATTAAAAATTAAATAAATTATATTAACTTATTTTTAGTATTTACCGAGTTATTTATAATTTTATACAAAAAATGGGTCATGTTTTATCGGCTGCCAAATTGTCAGTTTTATTGATGTGACAATCAGCCTTAGACTAAAATATTTTTAAACCTCTCTGCTTTTACAATATTTTTACGAATTTAAGTCCACTCCTAGGATGAAGTCGTCAACAATGTCTGAAAAATTACGGCTCAACTTTGTTAAATATGTTTGTCCCTAGCGTATCCCGTATTATAATATTACCCACGATAATGGATTAATTAAAAAATCTAAAATACCTGTATTTGTTCATGTTTAAAATCAGAAATTTCCCTTGTGTTTTAGTTAGCTAATAGTTTACATATAAAATAGCGACATCTTACTATCGCTTTTTGACCTAACATTGCAGTAGGATAGACAAATTGAAGCGGGATTTGCTCCTAATGAGTCCCCCATGCAAGGCGGCCATGCTTGCTGTCAAAGTTGAATGTCGAGCTACGTTTCTGCTGAAGAAGCCCCAAGCAGGGCTGAAACAGCTGTCCAGAGGCTGCTCGAGGTTCTCACTGCAATCAAAAACGATTTGCACAAAATTTTTCTAAAATCTTTCATTATGCTTTGACAGCAAGCATGGCCGCCTTGCATGGGGGATTCATTAGGAGCAAATCCAGCTTCAATTTGTCTATCCTACTGCAATGTTAGGTCAAAAAGCGATAGTAAGATGTCGCTATTTTATATGTTCATCATTCTTACATCGCAATTGCGAATAAATTGGGCAAGTCGTTTTTGGTCTGCAGTGGGAATGTCGAGCTACGTTTCTGCTGAAGAAGCCCCAAGCAGGGCTGAAACAGCTGTCCAGAGGCTGCTCGAGGTTCTCACTGCAATCAAAAACGATTTGCACAAAATTTTTCTAAAATCTTTCATTTTGCTTTGACAGCAAGCATGGCCGCCTTGCATGGGGGACTCATTAGGAGCAAATCCCGCTTCAATTTGTCTATCCTACTGCAATGTTAGGTCAAAAAGCGATAGTAAGATGTCGCTATTTTATATGTTCATCATTCTTACATCGCAATTGCGAATAAATTGGGCAAGTCGTTTTTGGTCTGCAGTGGGAATGTCGAGCTACGTTTCTGCTGAAGAAGCCCCAAGCAGGGCTGAAACACGGGAATCATTAAATAGACCCCTTCGGATCGAACAATTTATATTCACATACCTGTTTGATCTGATCAATAGTTTTCAGATATTGCTTTGTCTCAAGGTAGCCTGTAGCTTTACCCAGGAACAACGACGTCTTGGACTTACAGAAATAGTGTTACAAATAAACACCCCGATGGTGAGAGACAAGGGGACTGACCTAAAACGAGCACCCCGATGGGAATAGAAACCTACTACGTCGTTTCTCCTGGGTAACGCTAAATATAGGTTTTACAAAAATTCAACGCCATCGGCCGGGAATCCAAAACAAAGTTTCGGATAAACCTTACGTGGTTTAAGGCATAGAATCCGAATCTGCAATTAAAGATGGTGGTTCCTATTTGCTATTTGAAAGTTGCCCCCAGCCCCACCCACTGGGGGTAGGTGTGGGGGGTCGCGAATGGTATAATTAAACAGGCCCCTTCGGATAAAACAAATTATATTCACAAAGTTTTTTCATCCGATACATAGTTTTCAAGATATTACATTGCCTCAAGATAAAGAAAAATTACCCTGTTTATACATTCATGTTTCTCCTGCTTCGTTACAAACATTTAAAAAAACTTGAGCCTAACTCTTTCATCTTTTTAGGATACCGATAGCGACGCAGATTCTGAAGATTCGAAAACTGTTGCTGCTAGAAGAAGACCTGGTCCTAAGCCCAAAAGCACAGCAGGCCTGAGTCCAGGAAGACCGGGGAGAACAACCAAAGAAAACATTCCTCTGAAAAAGAGATTACACAGTTTTGCCAAATTTTTATTGGATTATACTGTACGTAATGTTTTTGCATTATGTTTTGTAAAGTTCAGTGTAATGATACAGACGTTTCCAGTGTGAAGATGGCAGGAAGCCGATGCTGGGTTTCATGGAGAAACCGTCAAAGAAACTTTATCCTGATTATTATGAGGTTATTTCCGAACCCATAGACTTTCTGGAAATAGAAAATAAAATTCGGAATGAACAGTACAAAAATGAACATGATCTCATCTCTGATTTTAAACTCATGTTTTCAAATTGCCGCCAGTTTAATGAAGAGAATTCCACGATATATGAAGATGCCAATTTATTGGAGAAAATCATGACGGAGAAGGTTAGCCAGTTAATACCAACGCCAGAAAAGAAAAATTATGTTAGAATGTAAGTTGTTTGAATTATTTCATTTTAGTACAGTTGCGGCCTTTCAAGACTAGTACACCTAGGGATACAATATGTTTCGGTTGTGTAAACTGATCCTAAATCTGTTTCTAAACGTCAGACAGTCACAATTTATTAATGGATCGATTTTTTTTGCCGTCCGTTAACAACAGACGTTTTTTTTTAATTTTAAAACCTTTTGCATTGAGAACCATGGCCTGCTACAATCGAAAACAAATTGCAAAAAATTAAGTAAACATATTAGGCCTTGTTTAACCAGGTAAAGTTCTTTCACTATCGATTGATAGTTGAGTGCTTTTCCAATTATGATTCTGTCCGGTTATAGTTTAAAAACCATTTAATTAAAATTTTGGGTAAAGTTGGGTTTATTTCGTAATTCTAAACAACTTAATAACTTCACGTGATTAAACAAGGTGAGTTATTATCACTTCCCTACAATCAACATACAGAAACGCGCTGTAAAGTATTTTCATTCGTCCCAGAAATATTTTATTTGCTTACATCATTCAAGGCATTTATCCAAACACTTTATTTTTGTTCAAATTAACAATTTCTTTATCATTACAATAATAACATGAAATTAATAGAGGAACTGAACGGTTTTCACTAAATATTTCCAATTCTACTATGAAAACAAACGGGAAGGTTATTTACACAGTAAAAATCCAATTATATTGAAGCAATATATCTAAAATAACCTAAAACATGTTTTTTTATCATTCTTTACAGATTAACTAAGAAAAAGTAAAATGTCCCAAGTCACAAATAGATAGATAATAAGAATTTAGAACTTTAAACTTTTAATAACTTTGCCATTTTGCTGTTTATTGTCTTTGCCTTATACTCTTGTTGCTTTACATATTCCCATGAACTAAGAATAGTAAAGGTGAAAGCGGTTTAGTAATATTTTTTTTATATTTGAAAATTATTTTTAATAATACGTGTTACGTAAAATTACTGCAGATCAAAGTTACATTTCTTTAAATTCAACACCCTGTATGTGATACACTTTTTGAAATGTCCTGAACCTGCCCTTTTTAAAAATATAAAGTTTTAATATTTTATATCGAGTGGTTAACAAGTTATGACCACTTTTGTCTAAAACTTAGCATAATTTTAACGTCCTCTCTAACGTCAAAAGTTATTTGCAAATAAACTCTATAACTGCGGGTGTACTTAAAGAAAGGTCAAATTTATTTTTTGGTAGAAAAAACTTGCTTATTTGTCACCGTTTAAACATAGCGACTCAATACTTGAATGATAATAAAACTCAATTTTTTTAATGGGGTACCCTATATATCTTACCATGATCAAATCGTACATTACTTGCCCTTTCTAAAAATATAAAGTATTAATATGTTATACGGTCTGGTTAAAAAGTTATAATCAGTAGTGTAATTTTTTATGTGGAAAATCGCCTAAATCAATTTTTTTGTAATTTTCTAATTTTTTATTTGTTACTATAATGACATTTAGTATTAGTACGATCAATTTTAATGTAAAAATGGCGCGTAGTAGAACAACTATGAAGAAATCGAAATTTAATGTGAACCAAAGTGATACATTTTAAATGTATTTTTTTGCAATTTAAATTGTTGGTACAAATTTCGTAAGTACTTAATAAAATAAATTATAGAGGAAGTGATTATTCATTATGTAAATGAGTGCTTTAAATGATGCCAATTTTTTAATATACTTTTTTTATTTCTGTTTGGAGAAACATTGTTCTGATATTGTAGTAGCATGATTAAAACTTTATTTTTTTTATCAATATTCTAATCAAATAAGTAGTGAGAAAACCCCTCGACCACATTAATTCACTGAAAGCGAATACGTATTTCGGTAACGAAGTTACCATCTTCAGCGCTAAACTGATATTAAACTTTAAAACAACAAATAAACTAAACTAGACTAGCCGCACTCCCCCCCTCACTTTCTTTGTACCGTATTATGCATGCAAAGCAAACCGGGATTCTTCGAAAATCTAAAGGTCGAAGAGGCAAGAAGCGGTCGGCCCGGACTTCTCAAAATTCATTAATCTATTCCTATTTTTGTGAATCTCCAAGCTTTCGAAAGAATCTAGGTTTGTTTTGTTATTAATTTGTTTGATTAAATCTATTTTATTTACCGAATGATTGTTTTCAAGCATGTGTAAGGCAACACTGGATTTATCAAAGCGTTTGTATTTTAAATGAGCCAAGTGTTCTTTGAATCTAATTTTTAAGGATCTTTTTGTTTGCCCTACATAAATTTGATCACAATTTTTACAACTAATTTTATATATACCTGATTTATCCTCCGAATCTACTTTATCTTTTGGATTTCCCAGCAACGATTTTAAGCTGTTATTGTTGGTGTAAACTATTCTTAAACCTAATTTTTTAAAAATTGTATTCAACCCTTTAGTATATTGAGGATAAAACGGCATTTTTACAATTTTCTTATAATCTACCTCACCTATTTTGTCAGATTTTAGTGTGGTTATTTTATTAATCTCTAATTTTTGTTTTTGTTTTCTAATAATGTTATAGATTACATCGGGTTGGTAACCATTGTACGTGGCGATTTTAATAATTTCTTGAAGTTCTTTACTATAATTAACAGTTGATAAAGGGAATGTCAGCATCCTATGCACTAAGAAATTTAAGGCCGCTAATTTATATTGTTTGCAATGATTTGAATCCGCGGGAATGAATCTATTAACATTAGTAGATTTCCTATAAACGTTAAATTCTAATTTATTACTATTTCTAGTTACTAATGTGTCTAAAAAGGGTAGTTTATTGTTAGTTTCAATTTCATAGGTAAATTTGATGGTGGTGAATTTAGAGTTTAAACTTTTAAGGAATTCCTCTATTGAACATTTACTTTGGTCAAAAACACAAAATATATCATCGACGTATCTCACCCAGATTTTAGGGAAATAATCTAAAGAGGCTTTAAGTTCCGTTTCAAATTTACCCATAAACAGATTTGCCATAAACGGTGACAAGCTATTTCCCATGGCTGCCCCTTCCAATTGTTGGTAAAACTCGTTGTTAAATTTAAAGAAATTTTGATTCATGCATAAACTAGTGAGTTTTATTAATTCATCCACTTCCTCCTTATCGAAGCTATTCTTTGATAAAAGTTCTTTCAGGTAATCTAAGGTGGTTTTTACAGGTATACTAGGAAATAACGAAGTGACATCGAAGGATACTAAAATTTCGTTTGGTTTTATTTCTAGATTTTTTTTTAATTTTTCAATAAATTCTAATGAATTTTTAACAGAAAAATCGGGTAATTTAACTGGAAGGTTATTAAATTTATCACTTAACCACCTCGATAATGAAGAAGTCGGTGAATTTATACAGGATACAATGGGTCTCATGCTGTTACCTGGTTTGTGTATTTTTGGTAAACAATACAATCTAGGGATTATTGGGTTAGATGTTGTTAATTTGTAACGTAAAGCGTTCGTAATCGCTTTACTGCAGTCTAACATGGTTTTTTTGGTCTCCGTAATCATTTTAGGTAAAGGATCTTTTTTAACTTTCTGGTATTGACCTTGATTAAGCATGCCATTTACTCTGTCGAAATAATCTTCTTTATCTAAAATGACCACAGTATTGCCTTTGTCCGCCTTGAGATAAAAACAATCTTTTTCTCTAAGTGTTTTAATGATTTTCAAATTTTTATCTTGTTTTTTGGGGGAGGACTGAATTTTGTTTTCGGAAATTTGAATTTTACACGCGGTTCTAACAAAACTTTTGACATTTTCGTTACAAAACTTAATCGAATCTTCTATACCTGTTACGATTTCATCTAAAGGCGGTTTGTTGAACTTAAGATTAAACTTTAGTCCTTTGCTGAGCAAGTTTTTCTCTTCCTCACCGAAGGATTTTGATGATTCATTTTTAATTAACAAATCATCTGGATAAGTTTGTTCAATCTCGGATGGTGGTTTTTTATTAAGCAAATTCGTCAATTTTTTGTTTAATGTAGTTACTTTTTGTTTCAATTTCCTCTGAATGACATCTTCCGTCTTATTCAAAAAACTTATCCAATCCAAGTATTCAGGATAACTTTGGTTTCTAATTAAGGTTAGATGCAATTCATATAACTCTAATTCTAATTTACTTAATTTATGATACTGATATTTTATTTCTGAAGATTGCAAAAAACTTAAAGTGTTCCCGAAATTTATTAATATAAAATCGTCTACGAATTCCTATTCTAGTTTGAAAGCAATTCAGTATGCTAAGGAAAAATGGCTATCTTCAGAAATAAAATATCAGTATCATAAATTAAGTAAATTAGAATTAGAGTTATATGAATTGCATCTAACCTTAATTAGAAACCAAAGTTATCCTGAATACTTGGATTGGATAAGTTTTTTGAATAAGACGGAAGATGTCATTCAGAGGAAATTGAAACAAAAAGTAACTACATTAAACAAAAAATTGACGAATTTGCTTAATAAAAAACCACCATCCGAGATTGAACAAACTTATCCAGATGATTTGTTAATTAAAAATGAATCATCAAAATCCTTCGGTGAGGAAGAGAAAAACTTGCTCAGCAAAGGACTAAAGTTTAATCTTAAGTTCAACAAACCGCCTTTAGATGAAATCGTAACAGGTATAGAAGATTCGATTAAGTTTTGTAACGAAAATGTCAAAAGTTTTGTTAGAACCGCGTGTAAAATTCAAATTTCCGAAAACAAAATTCAGTCCTCCCCCAAAAAACAAGATAAAAATTTGAAAATCATTAAAACACTTAGAGAAAAAGATTGTTTTTATCTCAAGGCGGACAAAGGCAATACTGTGGTCATTTTAGATAAAGAAGATTATTTCGACAGAGTAAATGGCATGCTTAATCAAGGTCAATACCAGAAAGTTAAAAAAGATCCTTTACCTAAAATGATTACGGAGACCAAAAAAACCATGTTAGACTGCAGTAAAGCGATTACGAACGCTTTACGTTACAAATTAACAACATCTAACCCAATAATCCCTAGATTGTATTGTTTACCAAAAATACACAAACCAGGTAACAGCATGAGACCCATTGTATCCTGTATAAATTCACCGACTTCTTCATTATCGAGGTGGTTAAGTGATAAATTTAATAACCTTCCAGTTAAATTACCCGATTTTTCTGTTAAAAATTCATTAGAATTTATTGAAAAATTAAAAAAAAAATCTAGAAATAAAACCAAACGAAATTTTAGTATCCTTCGATGTCACTTCGTTATTTCCTAGTATACCTGTAAAAACCACCTTAGATTACCTGAAAGAACTTTTATCAAAGAATAGCTTCGATAAGGAGGAAGTGGATGAATTAATAAAACTCACTAGTTTATGCATGAATCAAAATTTCTTTAAATTTAACAACGAGTTTTACCAACAATTGGAAGGGGCAGCCATGGGAAATAGCTTGTCACCGTTTATGGCAAATCTGTTTATGGGTAAATTTGAAACGGAACTTAAAGCCTCTTTAGATTATTTCCCTAAAATCTGGGTGAGATACGTCGATGATATATTTTGTGTTTTTGACCAAAGTAAATGTTCAATAGAGGAATTCCTTAAAAGTTTAAACTCTAAATTCACCACCATCAAATTTACCTATGAAATTGAAACTAACAATAAACTACCCTTTTTAGACACATTAGTAACTAGAAATAGTAATAAATTAGAATTTAACGTTTATAGGAAATCTACTAATGTTAATAGATTCATTCCCGCGGATTCAAATCATTGCAAACAATATAAATTAGCGGCCTTAAATTTCTTAGTGCATAGGATGCTGACATTCCCTTTATCAACTGTTAATTATAGTAAAGAACTTCAAGAAATTATTAAAATCGCCACGTACAATGGTTACCAACCCGATGTAATCTATAACATTATTAGAAAACAAAAACAAAAATTAGAGATTAATAAAATAACCACACTAAAATCTGACAAAATAGGTGAGGTAGATTATAAGAAAATTGTAAAAATGCCGTTTTATCCTCAATATACTAAAGGGTTGAATACAATTTTTAAAAAATTAGGTTTAAGAATAGTTTACACCAACAATAACAGCTTAAAATCGTTGCTGGGAAATCCAAAAGATAAAGTAGATTCGGAGGATAAATCAGGTATATATAAAATTAGTTGTAAAAATTGTGATCAAATTTATGTAGGGCAAACAAAAAGATCCTTAAAAATTAGATTCAAAGAACACTTGGCTCATTTAAAATACAAACGCTTTGATAAATCCAGTGTTGCCTTACACATGCTTGAAAACAATCATTCGGTAAATAAAATAGATTTAATCAAACAAATTAATAACAAAACAAACCTAGATTCTTTCGAAAGCTTGGAGATTCACAAAAATAGGAATAGATTAATGAATTTTGAGAAGTCCGGGCCGACCGCTTCTTGCCTCTTCGACCTTTAGATTTTCGAAGAATCCCGGTTTGCTTTGCATGCATAATACGGTACAAAGAAAGTGAGGGGGGGAGTGCGGCTAGTCTAGTTTAGTTTATTTGTTGTTTTAAAGTTTAATATCAGTTTAGCGCTGAAGATGGTAACTTCGTTACCGAAATACGTATTCGCTTTCAGTGAATTAATGTGGTCGAGGGGTTTTCTCACTACTTATTTGGATTACAGCCACAGGTTTTGTGTTGCTTTGTGATTATTTAATATTCTAATCATTTTAGCTGTACCGAATTCATCCTCATAATCATGTAACATTATTTGTCCTCAAAGCATGACATTGTAATATCTGCTATAAGAAGTCGTAAGTTTTATAAATACGATTATTAAAATAATTCCAGAGAAACACAAGTAATGTCACACGAGAAAATTAAAACATATTCTAAATAACATAAATGGTTACTTAGTAACTTACTTAGTAAGTAATAATAAAAATATACCAGAAAATTACAAAAGAAATTGATTTAATGAAATTTTCACACTAAATAGAATATAGCTTTTTGACCACTCCGTATAACATATTAATGTTTTATTAAATAAACAAAACACTTGTTGATTTTCACAATTCTTTTTATTGTAATACGACGCGTTTCGCTACACTGAAGTTTCGTCAGGTCGGTATGACAAGATTGTTTGCGTAAAATTTTACAAAACGGGCTATTTATAGTGCTAGTATTAAACTAATTTTCTACGAACTAAGGGGCTGGAAATTCACCCGAGATGCTACATCTGGTCCATCTTGAATATTGATAATAACGAGGAGGAATAATTGAAATATGTTTGTTCATTGGGTAGCTTTCCGGTATTCTTAATTCTATGAATTTCGAGGATTTCTAACAGATCTAATTTTGGGCTTTTATTTTCAATGTGGAGTATATCAAAATTACTTTCTATATGGTGATCATTTTCTATCAGGTGTCTTGCATACGTTGAATCCTTTTTTCTCAAAGCATCTTTTGTGTTCATTGATTCTTTTCTTAAAAGATCGTCCTGTTTGTCTCGTTTGCTTTTATTGTTTTTTATGTGTTTTGCTAATGTGTTTGTAGTTCTGTAAGGTAGTTTGAATTCGTGCTGTTTAAGTTTACTTATTTTGTCTGTCGCATTACCTAGATAAGTGAGGGTGTGAAATATTTGGTTGTCACTCGGGTATACTTCTTTTATGGCTTTTTTATAGAGTTTTTTATGCAGTATGTTTGTCGACTATAGAGAGTTTAAAACTATTATTAATCGCTATTTGTTTTATTAAATTGATTTCTTTTTCAAAATTGTGTTTTGATAAGGGTACACTGATTACTCTGTGGATCAAACTGTTATACGCTGTCAGTTTGTGTAGATGTGGGTGTAGTGAATTGTTATTTATAGTTATATCTGTGTGGGTTGGTTTGTGAAATATATTCAATTCATGTTTTTGGTTCTTTTTTGAAATATTTAAGTTTAAGAAATTTATGGATTCATTTACTTCTGTTTCCATTGTAAATTTTATATCAGGATGAAATGTGTTGATGAACTCGAAGAAATTGTTTAGTTGTTTATTAGTTCCGGTGAAACATGCTAAAATGTCGTCCACGTATCTAAACCAGTATATGAAATTCCTATTTAAATGATTGTTGTGAATTATGTTGGTTTCTATATGATCCATGAATATTTTTGCTGGTAATGGGCTTAAAGGGTTGCCCATAATTAATCCTTTCTTGGAGTTATATAGTGTACCTTGAAATTCAAAGTAATTTTATTTCTAACATGTCCTTTATATCTGATGTTATTACTGGATTAATTCTATTTTTGTCTAACTCGTTTTTTATTATTGTTACCGTTTCTTCTGGTGGTACGCTTGGAAAGAGATTTTTTACGTCAAAAGAAATTAGTTTGCTATTACTTGGTAAATGCACATTATGGATATTACTTATTAATTCATAAGAGTTTTTATTGGAATATTTCGGATGAAAATTGCAATAGTGTTTGATTATATCTATTAGACATTTTGAAACACTAAATGCGGCAGACCACGGGTCTAATAGGTAAGTCTTGTTTATGTAGTCTTATAAATGAATAAAGTTTGGGGGGGGGGGGGGTTCATTAATAATAGTTTGAATTTGTGCTTATCTTCAAAAATGGTTTGCATCTTTCAATTGTCATTTTTATTTTTCTCTGAAAACTTTCTGTAGGATCTTTGTTCAAAATTTCATATTCTCCAATATTAATGAATGCCATAGTTTTTTCTACATAATCTACTTGGTCTATTGCGATCACATTGTTTCCTTTGTCCGCTCTTGTGAAAATAATACTATTCTTTTTTGTTTTTAATTTAATGGACTTGATCGTTTCTTGTTGTTGAATGTGTTGTTTAGATTGTGAAGCGCTATTCTGTATTATGTGTGCTGATTTATATGTTAAATGGTTCTTATGTGAGAGATTTTTTAGTGCTAGTTCAGTTTCTATGCCTAAAATTTCTAAATCCTTGACCTTAAGTGATGAATTTATGTTATGTTTAAAGCCTTTGCCTAGTAAATTTTGTTCTGTTTCGTTAAAATTTATAAAATTTTGTTGCAAGTCGTTTTTGATTGCAACGAAAACCTCGAGCAGCCTCTGTACAGCTGTTTCAGCCCTGTTTGGGGCTTCATCAGCAGAGACGTAGCTCCACATTCCCACTGCACACCAAAAACGACTTGACCAATTTATTCGCAATTGCGATGTAATTGTGATGAACAGATAAAACAGCGACATCCTACGATCGCTTTTTGACCTGATATTGCAGTAGGATAGACAAACTGAAGCGAATTTGCTCCTAATATGTCCCCCATGCAAGGCGGCCATGCTTGCTGATGAAGCCCCAAACAGGGCTGAAACAGCTGTACAGAGGCTGCTCGAGGTTTTCACTGCAATCAAAAACGATTTACAACAAATTTTTTTAAAACTTTCATTATGCTTTGACAGCAGGCATGGCTGCCTTGCGTGGGGGACTTATTAGGAGCAAATCCGCTACAGTTTGTCTATCCTACTGCAATGTCAGGTCAAAAAGCGATCGTAGGATGTCGCTGTTTTATTTGTTCATCACTATTACATCGCAATTGCGAATAAATTGGACAAGTCGTTTTTGGTTTGCAGTGAGAATGTCGAGCTACGTCTGTGCTGATGAAGCCTCAAACAGGGCTGAAACAGCTGTACAGAGGCCGCTCGAGGTTTTCACTGCAATCAAAAACGATTTCCAACAAAATGTTGTAAATATAACGACGAATTTTTACATTACCAGAGAAACAAGCTCTAAATAGCAAGGCGAATGGCTTAAAGCTGCACTCAAACTAATGAAATAATTCAAAAATGCATGCAGAGAGTTGTTCTAGATTTGAAATGAGTGCTTCTTCGTATTTGGCAGTATAGTCAGATTACTGGTGTGGAATTGTCATAATATTTTTCATGTCAGCTTCTGGCATATATCAAAATTCATGTAAGCAACCTAAGGAAACGCAAACACGGCCTGCTCTGACGAGAAAAAAAGAGTGATTGCTTCTTATAGGGTCAAGTGGTGTAAAAATGAGACAGTTTTTAAAACTTTCAATTTTTTAATGTTAGAGTCCTTCAATGGAATTGATGAAATTTTTGTAAGAGGTAAATGATGATGATAAAGCTATTGACAACTTAAAAACATACAAAAAATGTTTAAAATAGTGAAAATAAATAAAAACTGTGTCTCATATGTAACCCTGAAAAAGTCTAAAAATGAGATATGCCAGGTAAAAATCATAAAATGCATATATTGAGGGCCGGTTGCTCAGTCACTGTTTAACGTTAATCTTCAGTTAGCTTCCATCTGTTCCTATGTAAAAAAAAAAAAAACTGAAGATTAAAGTGAAACTGTGACTGAAAAACCCGGCCTAAGGCCATAGGCGACCGAATTTATAAAAAAAAATTATTTAGTAGAAAAATACCTCAACAAATTAACATAGATAAGTAAAATGATGCAGTCTGGGATAGAAATATTTATTAACTACAAGCTAATAAATAAATAATAAAGTATTTATAAGAATCATTTTTCACCTGAATTTTGCGTCTCATTTTTACACCACTTGACCCTATTGTCATTTGTATCGCCTCTTCAAGGGCTAACGGAAACTGCAATAAAATATACAGGCTAGGCCAATAGTGCTTGAGCGGAAGATTGTGGCGTTACTATTGAAATTTTTTTAAATCTGTGTGCGCACTAACATACGTATCGGTTAGATGCACAATCTAAAATTATTTAGACTTATAACAAATTAATTCTATTTATGAAATTCCTTGTCATGATTGTGATTCTGTTTATATTGGCCAAACATCTAGAACTCTTCACTCGAGAATTATTTCTCGTAAAAGTGATATTAGACTTAGACCTAATGCTTTTGCTTTATCTGAACGTGCCAATAATGAAGACCATAAGATTAATTTTGAAGATGCAAAAATTTTAGATATGGAACCAGTTTTGACTTTTTACTGAAATGTGCCATATTTTTTGTAATAAAAGAGTATTAATAAGAACTGATATGGAGAAGCTTAGTTGTATTTACGCTTATCTATTAAATTTTAAAACTAAAAAGAAAGACAATAAAGATATTGGAAATCAAAATTTACATCATATTACCTAATAATGAATAAACAATCTTTTCTATCGTGATTCGATTTTCTAAATTTTGCAAATAATTTAACAGTCAAAAAAATTTAAATTCAAAATTAATTCTTAAAATTTATTTTTAATGAAATTTGTTATAGTAACTAGTGGTTTAACTTTGTGTACTCACTAAGGAGTAAGTAATCATGTAAATTGTTCTTATTATTAATTATTAATTTTAAAATTTGCTTTGTAGAAACCTTGATAAAGGAAATAAATTTTCCGAAAGCTCGGTTAAACTTTAAAAGAGTATTACTATCAACCTTTTTTGACTGCAGCCCAGTTATAGAATTGATTCCTTAAATTACAAATATAACTACGATTTTAAAGATACAAATCAAAAAAAAAATTCTACGTTCACAGCTTAAGAGGTATACGTAAAAAGTCTTATACTATTGCAAACCTTGGTAACGAATATTTTAAACTATGTGTTCATATACAGGCCGTTCCATTTAATTTTTTTAATGGTAATTTACATTAGGCGTCACCCTGTGTAAAGTAATTAGAGGAATTTCGAATTGATCAGATTTCTGTGTCCTAATAGTTAAATAATATATCTACCAAAATTTAAAGCTAAATATTTAAAAGTAACTATTTTACGGAGTAACAAATTTTGCGATTTTTACCAGTAAATTGTCAATATCTCGAAAACGATAAACTTTAGGTTAATAAAACCATATATATTATTCTCATCCACTGATAATTTGCCGTCTAATATTTTTTTAATCTATGGTGTTTGCCCAACGGTGTCCTAAGTCATGGACTTGGCAGGACCTCAGGAGCGGGAGTGTATTTTTATGTGTGTAAAGTGTTCCATGGCTTTATGACTTCCAAACCTCCTCGCCGTTGAAAGGGAAGCAGTGTCGATTTTTCTCTCCAACATTAAAGGGTACCTGAGAAATATTTCGAGCGGCTGCGAACCCACGACCTTACGATTGCAAGGCCGGTCCCTTACCACCGGACCGTTCAGACGTTGTAATAATATACAGGGCGTTTCATTAAAAAAAAATGTTAGGGTTGTCACACTCTTGCGGAACACTCTGTATAAGTCTAAATAATTTTAGGTTGTGCATCTAACCGATATCTATGTCAGTGCGCACACTGTTTTAAAAACTTTTCAATAGTAACGTCACAATCTTTTGCCCACGCACTGTTGGCCCACCCTGTACAGTGTTCCATTTAAAAAATAATAAGTTAGGTTTGTTGTGTAGGTTGTGTTATTAAATGAACAACCTGTATATTTAAAAATAATTTTTTTAATTTCGCGGAATGAAAATCTACACAACTTTTTCTTGATAAAATGAATTTAAAGGGACATTAAAAACAGAAATAGTTTTGCATTTACTTAAATATGTAAAGCCAGTGACGAATTCGCCATTTGTTGAATTTGCTTTAACGTGCCATATTTGTGAATTGTTTGATTTAAAGAGTCACTTTTGTTACAAAATTAATACAGTTACATAACAATTGCAGCTTTAAGGTGCGCCCACACTCATATGTGTTAAGATTGGTACACACTTATGTCTACAACTTACGCGGCTTAAAGTTGTTGCATAAAGTCATTTTCTTTCGTCCTTTCCTCATCACCAGATAAGATTAGGTTAATTTCGCGTTTAACTCACATCCAGTCACATCACTATGAGAACCTACTGGCTGTGCTGTAATGCATGTATGCATTTATTTCTTTTAAATACGCCGTCCGGGGATCTTGATGAGTTTTCGGAAACTTCCGCCGAATTAAAAAGAATTAAAATAATTTTCGGGAGAACAGTGTATTTAAATGTAATAAATCGGCGGATATTCTAATACAATATCTGATTCTGCCGGTGGACGTTTAGCCGCACTGTAAATTTACAATAGTTGTTAGACTTGTGACGTTCTGCATATAAGTGTTTCAATTTGCATATAATTGATTCAATTAATTTTCATTTGCTTGCTTGTGCCGTTTTGACAGATAAGTATTTTGTAGAAGTAAACCTAGAAGAATACTCTCTCCAACAGAAAAAAATTGTCGAATTTTATATGATACCATTAGAGATTACCGTGAACCGAAAGCCAACAGGCAGTTAGCCCTAATTTTTATGAAGTTACCGTCTAAAAACGTGAGTTGAATTTCGCTTATTATGTGCAAACATGTTTATTAATTACGGAAAACTTTCAGGATTATCCTGACTACTATGAAGTAATAAAAACACCCATCGACATGGAGAAAATCTCACACAAGCTAAAATCTAACATGTACGAAACCCTTGACGATTTGGTCACCGATTTCATCATAATGTTCGATAATGCTTGCAAATATAACGAACCCGATTCGCAAATTTATAAAGACGCGTTGGTTTTACAACGCGTGTGTCTTCAAACTAAGTTACAATTGAAAGAAGATGATGATACGGTTCCGGATGTGCCGGCGGCCGTACAGGATTTATTACTGAATTTATTCACTAACGTTTACAATCATCAGGATATTGATGAAAGATGTTACTCTGATTCCATGGCCGACTTACCAGAACATGATGAAGTCGATGGCAAAAAGTAAGAGGCTAATGTTACAGTCCTTTTTAAATTTAAACATTTGGTTTTAGAGTTCGCGCTTTATCTTTGGATATTATAAAACGCCGTTTAGATAAAGGTTTATATCGCAGACTCGACACCTTTCAAGATGATATGTTCGCCTGTCTGGACAGAGCTCGACGGATATCAAGATCAGATTCACAGGTGTTTGAAGATTCTCTAGAATTGCAGTCGTACTTCATCAAGCAACGTGATGAGTTGTGCAAAAATGGAGAACTGTTGCAGTCTCCTGCATTCGGCTATACATTGATGCATTTGACCGCCGACGTGGAATCGCATAGGCAAAGCAAAATCTTGCAAGAATCACTGGAAGATGAGAGTGAAACTCGGAGTTCTGATGATTCAGTAATAAAAGACGCAAACTTGAATTCCGGGGAATCCATGACTTGTAATCAGCAGACGTATAAGGTTGGTGAATTCGTGTACTTAGATGCGAAAGAAAAAGGTTGTGAGCCACACATACTGCTCATCGAAAGACTGTGGACTAACAACGGGCAACAGATGTTATACGGCAACTACTTTTTGAGACCTATCGAGACATATCACGTTCAGACCAGAAAGTTTCTGGAAAAAGAAGTGTTCAAATCAGACACGCATGTTGCTGTACCCTTGGAGGAAGTAAAAGAAAGGTGTTGCGTCATGAATATCAAGCAGTACTTTATGATGAAACCTGAAGGTGGAGTTTTATTCACAGAAAACGTGTCGTATTTTCATTCACTTTGTAAAATTATTTGCAGGATATGACGAAAAAGATGTGTACGTCTGTGAATCTCGATATAGTACAAGAACCCGAAGCTTTAAAAAAATTAAAATATTCCCCGAAAATCCTAGTTTAGTGTTAATACCCCGCGAAATACCCATAGAACCTAAACGAGTGATGTCTGTGTTTAGAGAACGTGTCGAAAAGCATAAGGATGAATTAGCCGAGCTTCAGGAGCAGGAAAAGCTTATAGAGAAAGAGAAACCTGTAAGTGTGAAGTGTTACAGATATAAATTGGACTGTTAACTAATTTGTGTTCCCTTAGAACGTGGTTGCCTTCTCAAATATGGATATTGATGATGGGAATACATATTATGAACAGTACAACACGATTTGCAGTGGAGTTGTTAAAACCGGTGATTTTGTGTACGTCGCGGCGGAAGGTGGCCGACAAATGATTGCTCAAATTGATAGCATCTGGGACACTAAAGAGTATTATCAGTCTCATTCAAATTTATTGAACACAGCTAATATTTCTTATTTCAGTGGAAAATGCTACTTTCGTGGACCGTGGTTTATAACTCCATCAGAAGTACCTCATTCTCCAAATAAAATGTTCTTCAAGCAGGAAATGTTTCTGTCCACTCTAGAAGATACTAATCCTCTAGTCGGTATAATGGGAAAATGCGGCGTACTTGATTATAATGAATACATTTCAAGTAAGTTCCAACACTATTCTTGTTGATGAAAAAGAAAGCTGGGCTAATTGAAAGAAATGTAATTATTGGAATTAGTTATTTCAGGAACGATACATGTGCCATTTGAAAAGCATGGCACATCTGTCGTTGCTGAAATAACCGATAAATTTAATAATGCTAATTGCTGGGCAGCTGTAATTATGAACTAACACTTGCGGATGATAGACAATAATTAATAAAGGTTGGTCATTATTTCATTTTGAAAAATATTGCCTCATATTAGCCGTATAGAGAAGACGAAAATTGAAAATGAATTTATCTTTCGAAAAGTTAATTTGTTTGTCATTCGTGAATGACATTTCCTAATTACAGCTGCGCAGAAAAAGTTTTAGTACTGTTAAATTTACGCCAAGAAAACTTTTTTTTGGCAGCGACAGTAATATGCAATTGTTAGATAACATCAATGCTAGATTTATATCATATCTGAATAAAATTTTATTTTTGAAATACATAGGTAGACCAACAGAAATTCCAGAACAAGACGTGTATATTTGCAATTCTCTTTATGACGAAATAAATAGGCAAGTACGTAAGCTTCCACCAGAAGGTTTGAAGAAGTACACCCACAGCCATGCAGTGACAGAAGATGAAATTTATTATTTCCCCAAATTGATTAACCCTCCAAAGGTAAGAACAGATGTCAGAATATTTTGTTATTTGCATCTTATCTTGTATTAATTTGTTTTTTTAACAAATGAGTGCACGCAAATTAAGTAATGTTTAATGAAAATTAAAATTTCGCGCCATTTTTCTTGAACATAAAGGCTGAGTTGCACCGACATCATTGTTAACTAATTCATGATTAAAAATAGGATTTTCTATGCTTTAATTCGAGATTGACTTTAATCAATGTCTGTGCAACTGGAATTAAAGCTAATTTTTTTAAAAGTTTTGCCTACCTACCTGGAAAAAAGCAAGATTTTGTTAAGGAAATTGTCTTACAGGACAGCCAGCAGTTTCAGTCATGACGGGTGTGGGTGTTTATTTAAACGGGAAAATAAATGAGCGCAACATAATCTTAACCGGAAACGAGGAGAAGATACAAATAAATGACTCAATTTATGCAATAATTTACGTCGCTAAAATATGAAATCAGTATGCACTAAAATGTACATGATTAGACCTGAAATACTTGAAAGGGCGGCGAGCGCACCTTAAAATTGAACAAAGATGCAACTATATTCAATCAATACAAGTATGAGATTTAAAAGAAGCCAAAATTTACATTAAATGTACTTAAATGTCCAAACGAAAAAAAGTAACCAATCAATAAATTCAAAGCAAATTAACAAATTTCGGATCCGTTACTAGCTTGACAAACTCAAAAATTGAATTGATGAACTATGTTAAATTTTGCTCAGTGGCGTTATTCGTCCAAAGCGCTAAATAATTCATGTAATCAACAAAAATCGGCCTAAAGCGTAATAATGAGGAATTTCCCACCTGAACTTTTTTTTTTGAGAGGTCTCTGTACAGTCGGTCCAATTGTTGACATGTGAAGTCGCCAACTCAATAACCGGTTCGAAGGTTGCTTCGAAGAAAACCGGTACCACAAAGTTGCTTCAAGAAAGCCGCTACGCAATGAATCGTCGTAGTATATTGACGTGTGGAGACGCCAAAAAGGCATTTAAGTTCGCCAAAACCAGAAATGTATTTACAATTTAGTCAACACGAAAGTTGAATTTAAAGTTCAGTACGTCAAAAAAAGCGTCGAAAAAGCTATGTATAAGGGAAGAAAAGCACGACGATAATAATTTGCGCGAAAAAGAGCATCAATCACGTACCTGTCCATTACAAGGAGGACAGGCTGAGACAAACTCGTAAGATTTTATCCACCAGCCACCAAGTTAAGAACAACAAATGTCGTTCATTGCAGGAAACATCCCTCAAGGTCTTCAGGTCCCACTGATTAAAAATAGCTTGAGGCTCGTAGTCCGCGCACATAATCGAAACCGTTACCGTGTCCTGCTACATGCATGTGACAATTGAAAGAGCCAAACTTGGCTTCGCCGAAAACTAAAAAGGGAAGGACTTGCACGAATCAGAATCGGCATGATATAAGCAAAAACCAACCACGGATGGATGTTGTCAATAACAACCAAAGGTGTCAAATGTGAACGTAATTTATCTTTCCGTCGAAACTGGAATAACAGGTGAAAAAAAAAACGTTATTTACGGAAATCATATATCATAAAAATTAAGGCGTCGCCGAGTTTTATGACCAGTCTCGACGTTTGGAGTACACATTCAATCCAATTTCCACGAAATGTGATGAGATGCCGCTGCGGACGTTTGCGAAAAATTGTGCAATCAACGTTAAAAATACAAAACTCCGAGCCGATAAAAATTTAACTTAAGGCAATAATAATCCTGAAACAACGAAAATCGTAAAATGATTCCCTCTTCATCAATTGAAGATATTATATAGTTTAAAGCCGCAATAGATGATAAATAAACTTTATGTGATTTACGAACTTTTTTTTGAGAAAGCGTAAATTTAAGCAAAAAAAAACATGGAAAATTTGTAATGCAATAATGATATGCAGTTAATGGATTTGATGGGAGTTCTAGACATTCCAATTATAAGCAACAGTTCAATTGTAATAACGAAAGTTATATTAAATTTGTTTGCGACACAATGATTCCTTTAAGACTATTGTTTTTTTTTTGAACTTACTATTCTCACAAATTTAGAAGTAGTTTTAGATGACAAATTTAGTGATACAGAGTTATTTTCAGATATAAGAGAATAAACGAAGAACTAATAACCCTTTTCAGAAACATTCTAATTGCACTTACATGTCACTGAATGTTCCTTCATAAAAAAAAATTGCAAACAAACTGCAAAACTATATGTTACGATCGCATTTTTTTACAATCGCGTCACCTCAAAATTGTTCTTGAAATTAACCGCGAGAATGCGGAAAAAAGAAACAATTTTGAAGGCAGCAATGAACAATAAACAAATGAAATATTTGCTTAGGCATAGTGCTTTAATAATCCCGTTTAATTTACGCGTTTTTAACACGTATGTCGGCCTAGCATACCTAAAATAATAATTTAAACCGTAAATCCTTGAGCGCAGCGGGACGAGAACAGGAGAATGTATAAATATATTCAAAAGAACCTGCAAACTACTTACACATAATGATTTGATGTTTCTTAAAACTAAACACTGAAGACTGATCTCTAAAGGAAATCCTCTCAGAACTTGTTCCAGAACCTCTTTCAGAACTTTCTTCCCAACTGTCTTACTGTCCTTTTTAAAACCTAGTTCCTTACCCTCTCTTGACTTCATTATTGCAAGCGAAATAAACAACCTTTACGGTTCCTACTTGCAAAACGATCTATTTCAATGATCAATAATTATTGTTTGTTTTATTACAACGAGGAAACTATGTCAGTTTCATTTTGGTATTGTTTCTACAATGTGTTCCCGGATTGAGTTCGCGATACGTATAGTGGACCAAAAAATGTTAAATTCAGATTTCATATTTTGCAGTTCAAGTCTGCTTGGTGCGAAATGAATTTGTGTCGAATTTGACTTCGAAAGTCTTCAAGGTGGCGGAATTAACACAAGAAGAAATAAAACATATGTAGGCAAAGTAGTATTCCTTTTGAATTTAAGGGCGCGTTTCATTTGGTGGGGATTACATTCTCTGCTTGTCAGATTGCATAAGTAAATATCGTTTAGGAAGTGGCGGCATCTTTTGCATACGAAGAATATTCACGTTACAGTTTGACCGGGTAGATGGCCATATTATAATACTAGTATTCCCCTTAAATTACAAGTAGGGGGGAGCACAACAGAATTGGCACAAGCTTGTCCGTGGGCGCAAGAGCCACAACAGCTGTGGGGAATAAATAAAATACCCGCGATGGCCGCAATTCCCAAAATCGGTATAATAAAGTAATTTGTGTTTTGATTCAAAAACATGCTACCTACCTGTACAGGTATCGCAGGTGATCGCCGTGACAGACGTTTCGGCGTCGCCGGCCAGCCCCAGTGGGATAGGGTGGGTAAAAAAAAAATAATAAACTAACTCTGAGCTAACAAACAATACCAATGAAACAAAATAAAGGCGCCACTTAATTTCTTTTGGGCTATGGGGAACCGCGGGGAAAAATCAAGAAAACCACGACTCATCCAAGATATGATTCAAATACAGTTTTATTAAAGGCAAAGAATTATAAAATTAACATCAATTCAGTGAAACGCAAAACAGAGTAATATATCAGTATACACTGCGACAAAATCGCAAAGGTAACGTAATTAAGATCTAAATCTAGCCGCAACAGCGCTAATTACATTTCTCAAACCTGAATGCGCTTAAAGTAAACACATCGGTGTCTTAAAAATAACCGCAACGGTACGCAAAAAAATATCAAACAGCGAACTCAAATCAAATTAACGCGCAATGTGTAACTACACGCCGTTGTCCGGTAGAAATATTCGTCAAATAAAACAATAACAAAAATCAGGCCAACCTTATCTCCCTGCGCGTGTCGCACGTCGGTCGGAGTGTTAAGCAGCTCCAAGAGTGTTCGCCGGGACTCACGGGACCGTGCAGAAGCGGTGAACGGCCACCAATATCGTGAACTCTTGCCGAACACAGAGGTAAGGGTACCCCTGAACTAAAGCCTGTTCGCAGAACTACTTGGAAGGGAACAGGCGTAGACAATACGAATGTATTAATTTTTCCCTCGTGCAACGGGTTAATCCAGCAAAGAAAAAGCTGTTGATGAATTCCCCAACATCAATTTTTGGGCGAAAACACACACAAAGAAAAACACATCAACGCGAGACGTGTTGTTGCACCGAGAAGAACGAGGACAATTCTGTTCTGACGAAATCGCTTCGCGCAGGCGAACGGAAAGAGATGGGGATAAAACAAAAAGAGATAGGGTGCCTCCGCTAACCGCGACAGAATCTTACGTCAACGAGGACCAATGGGCTTAAAGACGAGGGTTCAATTTCTGTGAAGCTAACGTGGGAAAGAAATCGCTGATTTCACAATATGTTGCAATAATGCGTAAATCAAAAAGGCTAAATAAAGAATCTATGCGACCGGAGAATTAACTTTCACAACCCAAACTTTTCCTTATCCTAACTTTTACAGGAAAACAAATAACACTGGGGAAATACTTTGAAAGCAAATCGGCGGAACGCAAAAAGTTCGCCGGGCGGTCTGCGAAAATATTTCACGGGGAGCAATATACAGGGTGATTCGGGGTCGGACAGAAATTGAACGGTAACAAACAGATGTACTTTTCTTTGAATCTCTCTATTTTTAAAACTCGTTTGGATTGAATTATAGTTATTTACAACTGTCAATAAAAATTCAAGTAAGGTGTCTTGTTGCAACAACTACGAAATTCAGGTCCAAACTATTCGAAATACGACTCAAACTTTTAGGCGAAAGAAAGTTCTTACGGTCAGAATGTATGTTTTGGCGGGAATTTAATCAATTCAGATTTCTCTTATTTTTCACGACTTTAAAAAAAAGGAATTTATCTAAATTATTGTATTTTTATCTACTTTTAAATAAGATTTTAAAAAATGGTTATGTAGCCTATTGTTCGACGTGGCGTCCATCATTAGCGTTACGAGCTCGGCGAAAAAGTGAGTGATTCTTGTGTTCGTGTACATGTTAGGAATAGCGAAAATATTGTCGACGGCATTATGAATACACTCCTCTGAAATGCTCTTCTTTCGGCGTTCGTCAAATACGACATTTTAATAAGTAATAATATCCATAACAAACAGTAATCCTTTACTACCAACGACTAAAAATTGATGCTCGCTTCATGAGCAAAATACTAAAGCATTCCTGAAATAGATAGACATGTATAATTATTTAACGATATCTAATTTGATTGAAATGTTTCCAGAAATTCAGCTCCTACTTTAACTAGTGGTTAACCTGTTCGGCCCATTAAATTCGTTCCAGAAACCGGGCCTTAGGATCAGTATTAAAAGTCTATTTGACTAAAGGTTGGGTTGGACTCGGCCTTTGGTTAAGGCTATACTTTTAGCATCCTTCAACCGAGTTGAGTTCAACATTCGGTCAACTAGACTTTATAATACTGGCCCTTAATCGTACTGCGCACAATAGCTGCTCTCGCTGCCAAAAAAGTGGACATTTTTTTGACATAAATTTAATAATGAGTTATATGTTCCAGAGCGGTTAAGGAGTTATTTTATTATTATTATCGATAAATTAAATAAAAAGCAAAATTTTTCGACGTAGCACTTCTTCGACTGCATTTTGATTTTTAGCATTTTCACAAGATGAAATTTTCATTAGGTCGTAAGAAATTCCGTGTGAAAAAGTAAGTTACGACCTAATGAAAATTTTATATGCTGTAAAAATGTTGCAGAGTAAATGGCTTTCTCGAATTACTTGATTGCATTAGGACGAAAACACAGGATTTATAGCTTCGAAAATTAAAAAAAAAAAAACAGAAAAATTGTCAATTGTCTTGGAAACCAAAATTAACAAGTGTTACATATTCGAACTCACAATAATCTGTGGATTGCAAATATGTAAAAATATACAGGCCCTTCCATTTAAAATCGGAAAGTTGATATCACTTCCGGTGAAACCAGAAGTGCCAGTGCTACGCCTAAAAATTTAGCCTTTTATTTTATTTATCGATCCCAAATTTTATGCAAAAAATAAAAATTTTAGAAGAGTGAACACATGGGATGGACAGCCTGTATTAACTATTGGACATGGATTCATCAGACTATTTTTCTTATTTTCATCTCTACTATCACCTACCAAACGTTGTATAGGTTTTTTGTTAACACCCTGTATAAAGTAAGTAATGCTAAGAATTTTGTAATTTTGTTGGTTGGCTCTTATGAACAGACATTTACGGATGACATATAATAATTAATAAAGTTCAGTCATAATTTCAGTTTGAAAAATATTGGTTCATGTTAGCCATACAGCTAAGGTAAAAAATGGAAAATGAATTTATTTTTAAAAAGCTAATTTATTTGTCATTCGTAAATGATCTTAATTACAGCTACCCAGTAAATGTACGTCAAGAAGTGTCCATTTTGGCGGCGACAGTACAAAACATTTGCTGTAATTATTTCATGATTTATTTAATTTTAAATAAACACATACGTCAAACTATGAACGCTAGACTCGCGCAGCAGTTATAATAATTTGGTATCATAATTGGTACAAACCACGTACAGACTACAGAACTTCAAATTGTATTCCCCTCCTGGGTTGGAATTCTCCTCCACCTCTTAATTCACTTTTATGTTCAGAGCCATCTGCCTCAACACTAGTGAACCTATGAATTTCATGTATTTTTAAGCAAAATCTGCCTTACCAGCAAAACGTTGCAGTTGGTTTTAATTTAAGCTAAATTTTCTACAATTTTTGCAGAAAATTGTATTTTCTTGAAAACTACTGAACGTGGACTGAAATAACTGATACTACTTATAGTTTATATGTTTGCCTACGATGTGATCTATTTTATTTCTTCTGATTTGCTATGATTATTTCTTAAAATAATATTTTCTGTTGGTGTGTATGACATCGACTGATTGATTTATTTATTTTAAAGTAATTTACACTTCTATTTCAGCTTAAAAATAGATCACGTCGTAGCTTATGCGTTGTGGAATGTATTACATCCGTTTTCAAGTCAAACTAGTGCCTAAATTTTGAAAAAAGTTTTTTCCTCCTATTATTTACATGGGAAGGAATTCCCGCCATTTTGAAATGAATTGTCCCCTTAAGCGAAAATTCTGCTGAAATAAAATTCTCGTTTGAAATTTCCAAATTTCGGCGACCTATCATTCGTTTTCTTTCTACTTCATAATTACATCATTTTTAATCTGATTATTTTTTATTCTTCATATTTTAAATAGTATAATTTAATTTTTGTCCCTTTTTTATATTAAAGTTCATTTTTCGCTTTTTTTTAAATTTATTAAAACATGATTGTTATAAAAAAAACAAAAGTATATAAACGTAAAATAAATTTACTATATAGTTTAATGCCGTAGTAACAATTGTAAAAACAATGGTTACTAAGGCATTAAACTGTAGAGTAAATTTAACTTGCGTTTATAATGCCGGACCTTGTTGTTGTCTTTGTTTGCTGCGCAAAGAATATTCTGTTTTCCTTTTTCCTTTCTTTTTAAAACTATCGATTTTTTTCTTCAAATATCCTTCGTCCAGTCCAGTGCTTTTTTAATTTTGATTGATTTTGGAATTTTTTTGGAATATTTCGTATTTATTTATTTATTGCTTGCGCAAGTCATTTCCCATTTTCTTTAACATATCGTTCGATCGTCATTTGTTTTTTTTTTAATTTAATTTACGTTTAGTTACTTTTTCTTGTTCTGTTCGCAATTTGTCTTTTTTATCGAAATCAGGGTTAGTTTTTTTATTTTAAATAACTTTTTGGTTTAAATTTAAGCGATCGCGTCTGAATTTTTTTTTAATTTTCGAAGAGCATTCGTGCAGGATATTTTCATTTTTGTCTTCGACTGTTGATTTGATTGGGTTTGAGGTTTCTTTTTAATTAAAGCGATCGTCTTTTGTTTCTGAAATGTATTAATTTTTTGTTTGTTTGTTTGTTGCTTGTACAATGAACTTTGTTTTTTTTTTTTTTCATTTTTTAGCAAAATCGTTCGGTCGTCTCTTATTTGTGCTATTTTATTTTATTTTAAAAAATTTTTCGATTTTTTTTTTCAATTTGCCTTTGTTCATGTCAGGATTAGGTTTTTTTTTTATTTGAGACTGATCTTTTGTTGTTTAAGTTTAATCGATCACTTTAGTTTCTGAAATTTATTGTTTTTTTTTTCTCCAAATTTTCGAAAGAAAAAACTTCCCAAGGTACTTTTTTTGTATAAGATACAGGAAAATGTCATAAGAATAAGTTGTTTAAAATAAAAAGTTATAGCTAGGTACTAGCTTTTATATTATAACAAGTGTTCATTTCGATTTCCGGTAGCGTGGGCGTCGTAAACAAATGATTTTTTTAAACTCATGACGTAGCTTAACTTTACTGCTAACAGTACTGTCACTAGTGTCATATCTTCTGTCAACCGTTGTGTAAGTTGTTCGGTTTATTTACGTTATTTATTGGTTTCATTGCAAAAATAATTTCTTTTGATGTTTGATATTTACATTGAAGCAGATGTACGATTGAAAATTAATTTCCGTGACGGTTCAAAAGTCTCGGGAATACCGAAACTGCTTGGAAGAGTTTAGAATTTACCGGTGTATTGTTGATTATAAAATATTTGAAGACAATCTATATTTATAGGTACAGATGTTTGCAAGGAAAATGCTCCACACAACTCTATTCGCTCGTTATCACCATCAATTTGACTAGTTTGAGCTTTCAGTTGGAAGGTGTCACAAATTATTACCTAAAGATACAAAACTCTATCTTTACCGCATGACATTGGTGCAAGAATTGCTGCCCGGTGATCTCAGATAGGGACATTACAACTTCTTATGTAAAAAATTTCTGAGTGAGTTGTAATTTATATTCTTCTAGACAGGTTTTATATTATGATGATATTTTAAAGTTAGGTATTATGTCCAATTTTAACACTGCGACAAACGTTTTTCGAAACAAAAAATTTTCACAGGTAATGCTACCGGATTTCGAAATAAACACTTGTTATGTTATAGCCTTTTATCTCAAAAATGAAAAAATCTCAATTTATTGTAAACAACTATATACATGCTATATACATGCTTGATTAGGAAATACTGGTGGGGTTAAAGTGTCCCCTAACATAATATGAAGAGTAAAATCCGAAATTCGTTCTTCTTTCTCAATTATTTCATTTATTTCTGAATGACTATTTCTATGCGTTCCGAAACTTTGTGCTTTTTGTAGCATGATGGCAATTCACTGAAATAATCACTCAGAACCAAATGAAGTAGATGAAAATAAGAACGAATCTCGTATTTTCCTACTCATATTATTTTGGGAGACACTAATCCCAATACAATAAATTGTAAACGTTTTTTTATTTTTGACGTATAACTTTTAATTCTAAACGACTTATTCTTAAAATATTTCCTGTATCTTGTTAAATAAGAGCACTTTACTCTTAAGTGGTCATCATTTTTAAGCGTCCACGCAATATATCGTTTAAGATCAATTTCATCGGATATTCCCCAACTTGATCTTAAGAGTTGCAGAAGCGTTCTGCTTCAATAAATTTATATAAAAATCGATAATAAAAAAAAGTTCCATTTGTAGCTTACTTATTGAAATACACTGTATGTGATTAGTAATTTTCTGTAATTCAATTTTCCTTTCTGTAGTGTTGGAATTTGGCGTATCTTCTTAAATTAAAAAGATAGTCTCTACCTACACAGATTTTATAATTTCTTGTGTTAATTCCGCTTCCTTGAAGAAATTCAACGTCAAATTTCACACACATTTATTCCGCGCTGAGCAAACCTGAACTGTAAGGCATGAAATCTGAATTCAAAAATGTTTGGTCTGTTATAAGTATCGTGTAGTCAATCCGCGGACGCACTGTATAACACTATTAATTTTTAATTTTTAAAACATCCGTGACTAAATATTCCAAATTTAGTTTGACTTAATTCTTGAAAACATTCGTTAATATTTCCTTATTATACTATGTCTACCTCAATACATAAAGTTCTAATTGATTATTTTGCCTCCACGCTTTTTAAGTGAGGATGCTTCAGAATCAAGAAATAAAATTTATAGAAGAGACAGAGAATTTCATTCCTGGAAAGATACTAGAATTCACAATTTATCAGATATTTTCAATAAAGCTGTGGATACCTCAGATTCAATAATTTCCACATCGAGTAGGTATACTTTTCAGATTTGCTAAAAGAAAACACCTTAACTTACTTTCTGAAGTTGGTGCCATGTTCAAACATCCTTCAATTAACATTAATCAATCTGTGGATGTTGACAAATCTGCGTGAACATCTACTAGTATCAATGAAAGTAGAACTTAAAGCAAATTAAATTAAAGTTTCCTCCATCAGGTGTTCTATAATTTTAATTATTAGTTTTGTTATAACATGTGTATTTTTTTTTGTTAAACACATTTATTTATTTCATTAAATTTTAATTCTATTTCATATTTTGAAATATGGTTTTATGTATTAAATTTTGTTTGAGTATACAGACTGTAACAAAAATACAGGTCGCAACTTCGCGGACGTATACTACAGATCAAAATAAAGGAATTTCATATAAACACGTATACAGCGTGTTCATGGGAACAGTTAACAAGCTAACTCTCTTATTTGAATTTTTAGGATGTAATTATATTGGAAAGTTTCAGGACCAATCACGAGGACTGTCAGGTTTTTGAAATTTTCAGTTGTTTTTTTATTAGTAGGGAAAACCATTGTGTAGGACAGAATTTTTCAAATTAGCAGAAAAAATTATTTCTATTTTTTATTTCAGTTTTTATTAATGCAAGACTACACATAGTAATTATTACGTCTCTGCTGAAGAAGCCCCAAATAGGGCTGAATCAGCTGTACAGAGACTGCTCGATGTTTTCACTGTAATCGAAAACGATTTGCAACAAAATTTTGTAATTATTATCAACCGAAGCATTATTATATTATTTCCAAATTTATTTTATTCGCCATGGTTACCGTGCGTTGTTAATAATAACTCTACTGATTTTGAATTGTCAGATTGAATTAAATTGTTCTTTCGATATATTGTGAAATGTATACAACCGCCGAAAAAGTAAGGTATACGCCTGGTATATTTTTATACCATGTGACTCAGGATGAAACGTTCTTTCGTCCTGTATTAGCATTACCTATACCTATCTCTTATAGTTCACTCGTTATCGATGATTTCTTTTTAGCACGTAATTTTTTTCTACTTTTCGGTATTTTTTTAAATAGTTGACTATGAAAACTAGAGAAATTATAATTTTTGAAATAATCCATTTAGTAGGAATAAAAAAAACAATTTAATCGCTACGAAGAACCAAAAAATAAATAATCAAACACAGACACATTAAATGTATTTGATGATAAAAAAAATCGACACTTCAAGAAATTCTAAAAATATTTTGTACAACATGTGTTACAAGAAAAATTAACCGTTTCCGAGGCATTTCTATTTATTAGAAAAACCTCAGGCTTGCAGAACCTTGTTTATGATACTGCCATCTTTGTGTATCAAAAACCATGATACCCATTTTTGGCCTATAGTAGGCTGCAGTAACATTCTTTCAGATCATGTCCAGTTTTGCACTTGATTGCTTACAGGCTGGTTGAAAAGTAACTTCTGTTCGAACTAATTTCAACTGTCGAAAAGTCATGTTTTCTAAATAGAACGCCTAGTATATTTTTATACCACGTGACTCAGGATTAAATGTTCTTTCGTCCTGTATTAGCATTCCCTATACCGATATCTTACAGTTCACTCGTTATCGATGATTTCTTTTTAACACGTAATTTTTTTCCATTTTTCGGTATTATTTTTAAATAGTGGGCTATGAAAACTAGAGAAATTATAATTTTCGAAATCATCCGTCTAGTAGGAATTAAAAAAAAAAACAATTTAATCGTTACAAAGAACAAAAAATGAATAATCAAACGCAGACATATTAAATGTATTTGATGATAAAAAAATCGACAATTCAAGAAGTTAATAAAAAAAAGTTGTTATATCGAGGAAAATGCGCTATTACTTAGATACAGTAGAAAGTTATTACTAATAAATAATAGCCGATTGCAACTTAGAGTCAATATTATAACCAACGTGTAATATTTTTAATACTTCTGATTTATTTATTAGTTTTCATAAAATTTTGTATGGTAAGTGTAAATTTCTCCTTGTAAATGTGTAAATAGTCATACCAAGAATTCTAATACATGCGGCATATGTAAACAAAAAGTTCAGATGATAGATGTGTATTTAAATATTATTTGTCGGTTTTTAAAATAAAATTGTAATTACAGTCAGAAATTAACTTAAAAAACCTCAGTTTGTTAAATTTTCATAGCACACTATTCAGGAATAATACTGAAAAGTGAAAAAATTGATATGTCAAAGAGAAAATCTGAATAGAAAGAGAGAGGTAAGAGATGGGTATAGGGAATGCTAATACAGCTCGATAGAATTGACTTCTGATTCTTATGGTATAAAAAAATGCTGGGTGTTCTATTTAAAAAACTTGTCTTTTCGACAGTTGAAATCAGTTCGAATAGAAGTTACTTTTCAACCAACTTGTAAGTAATC
Source organism: Prosopocoilus inquinatus (assembly GCA_036172665.1). NCBI lineage: Eukaryota > Metazoa > Arthropoda > Insecta > Coleoptera > Lucanidae > Prosopocoilus > Prosopocoilus inquinatus. Next base: position 25,423,054 of record CM069872.1, on the reverse strand, counting down.
AAGTGCAAAACTAGACATGATCTGAAAGAATGTTACTGTATATCATTGAAAAGCTTGTCAAAAACTCTATGGAATGGTGTAAAAATATACAGTGTGTTCTATTAGAAAAAATGGAGTTTTTGTTATTTATAATTATTCATATTCAAAATATCGTAGCAAGCCTTGGAACATCACTTCACGATTAGGCTTAATCTCGAAAGATTGGCCACAGCCTTGGTACTAATTGAAAAAGAAAAATCGGTTGCGTTATCTTTAGTGGTTTAGAAGTTACGAATTTTTGAATGGAACCTTGCATCCGGGAATTTTCAAGAAAAGATTGACTCGCATCAAAAAGTGTGATATATACGTAAAAATGACTCAAATAAATTTAACGCAGAATTTAGTGTAGAATTCAAAAATGAAGTCAAAATGAGGTGTTTCAATTAAAAAAGCCGTAACTTTAATATTTTTATTATACTTGGACACCCTGTATACGAACGAAAATAATTCCATAATGTGCAATAGAAGCGCCCCTATTACACAAAAAAAAATAAAAATAGATTCGATACCTGGAAGAGCAAGAAAGTTATGGAACAATTACGGAGTTCTGGGACACTGTATATCGGGTGAAAAGTTTCAAACCCGAACATAGCAAAGTTCCATTGAGAACTACGTTTCTGTAGATTACTGCTCGCCATTTAAAGATACAAAAATGGTAATGGTATTAAATGAAAGATAAAATTAAGGCTACTGTTATCGTTTTAAAATTATTCCTATTGTGTTAATACTTTTGAAATAGAAATTATTTTTTTTAATTTCAAATAAAAAATGTAGTCGCCTTAGTATGTCAGATTTGAAGTTTGCAATTCAATAACCACAATTTTGTACAATATGCTTCTTATTCAAAATAAAATTCCATTCGTTTGTGTAGCATACTGAGGATGAGAAACTGTTAGGATTTATTTATTTGCTCCTGTATTGCTTTACAAAATACTTTTCTACTATTCTTGTTAATTTCAATACAATGTTGATGGCAACTGGATTTATGGAATTGATGTTTTTTTTAATATTCTTTACAGTTGTGTGTTACTTATTCTTGAACAGTGTGAAATTTAATTTTTAGTACAATTGAATTTAAAACTGATTTAGTATCGACATGTGTCGGTATTGATTGCCCATGGCATCATTTCAAGTTTATTGATAGTATCAGAAAGAACATTTATTTATTTTTGTATGCAATAACGTAGAATACAATTATCATTCTAATAAGGAAAGAATTGTTGTAACTTAAACGTCAAGAGTACCTACCTATTATTTGCTCTGTACAATAATTCATAATACTTTTTGACTGACGTATAAATTATTTTCCATTAATTGAAACAACTGAAAGTTTCAAACCTGACATAGGTGACTAAATTTTTCGTTTAAAATTTGAAAATTTTATCTATATTCCAAAAGTATTAATATTTAGGAATAATTTTAACACCATAATATTATCCATAATTTTCTCTTTTCTTTAATACCATTGCCAATGTCTTCAAACGGTGAGCAGCAATTCACAAAAACATAGTTTTCAGTACAAGTTTGCTATGTTCGGGTTTGAAACTTTCCACCCGGTATGTACGTCTATTTGAACTTTTTCTTCATTTTAGTCAGCAGAATGTCTCAGAAGTAGCAACTACTTCAGTGATATATCTTGCAGATTAAAGTAAAGAAAGGAAAACACATGTAGAGGGTGTTCGCAGGAAACTGTTTTGCAGTTTGAAAAACTTTTTAGTGACGTACTGAATTAGATGGCCTAAACGCGTAGCGGTGATAAAATACTGATATTCCTTAAAAAAAATTAAAAACAATTGAAAATCTTAAAAACCTGACAGTCATTTGTTTTTCCGATATTGCCGTAGAACAGTCCAGAGGGACCGGCCTTGCAATCGTAAGGTCGTAGGTTCGCACTCACTCGAGATATTTCTCGGGAGTCGTTATTCACTTCAGGTACACATCAGTGTTGGAAAGAAAATTCGACACTGCTTCCCCTCCAACGGCGAGGAGGTTTGAAAATAACAAAGCCATGGAACACTTTGCACACACAAAAGTACAGTCCCGCTCTTGAGGTCCTGACGAGTCTGTGACTTAGACTCCCATTAGACAAAATACCACCCACAGATAAAAAAAAATTGGGCAGGACAGGTCCTGAAGCTTTTCCAATATAAGTTACTTCCAAAAAATTAAAATAAGAGAGTTAATTGTTGTTTCTGTGAACACCCAGTGTGAACGCACAGTAGTGTAAGTCGATCGAATTAGCGGCCAAAATTGTAAAAATGTGAAATATGCAAGGTATATCAAAAATACAGGCCGCTACCTCAGGAGCGTATTATATAGAGTGGAAAGTTTAACTGGAATAAATTCTGTAAAAATGTTAAAACTAACAACAATATAATCATCCTAAAAGATATATATGTCTAAATATAAGTAAATATAAATTAATTTGTAAAGATCTAAAATTAACCGTCAAGAAAACCTTACAAATAAGTTCTAACCAAACAACACGGAGATACGGAAATAAATAGTTGAAAGACCAGAAAAAAACTTATTCTAACGAATAAATAAGTATAAATTCCTTGTTATTTGATACCTAAAAATCCTGGAAAGAAACTATATATGTTATGTATAAATCGGAAAAAAAAATATATGTGAACACCTAAAATTAACCGTCAGAAGACCTTACAAATAAGAGCTAACCAAACAACACGGAAATACGGAAATAAATAGTCCAAAGACCCGAAAAAACTTTTTATTCTAACGAATAAATAAGTATATAATTCCCTGTTATTTGATACCTACAAATCCTGAAAATAAAATAAAATATATACAGGGCGTCCACCGAGTGCCACGGTCTTCTCTACCGTCTAAAGTATACAAGTATAAGTTTATTTTTACATATTTCGAAAGTACCATAACGAGTAGGTAATAGTAATAACCAAAAATTTTGGATGTTTTATTTAAGAGTTTTTAAGATATTAATGATAGTGTATAAAAAATTGCTCTACTTCGAGCTCTTATAGTTTAATTATTTATTTACATTTCATCGCGAATTTTTGTAGGTAGTCAATACAATATCTCATCCACAGAAATTTCACAACAGATTCAATCTATTAGTTATTATGTGTGCAGGGTGTTGAGTTGTGCAAAATATAATTTTTCTCAAAATTTTCAAATAAAACACCCAGTATATCTAAACTCGTGTGAAACACTGCCTTAATGAGCTTTCATAAAACGCCAAATGTTTTCATCTAAACTGAAGAAATCGCGAGACAGCAATGAAATTTTTTTTTCTAATATTAACGTTATTCAGCATTTACGTCCGGTTTTTCTGTTTCAGTTAGACGATAAATCAATGAATATGTTTTATTTTGTGTTCAAGGTAATTGAATATGCTCCTATTAAACTAATTCCTATTTTTCTTAACTTTGAAAATATTTAAATAACTACTAAAACAATTTAAAAAAAATAAAATTTAAAATTACGTTGCCGTTTGCTCGAAAACAAGAAAACAGTTGCCATGAATTTTTAATTGACAGAACAATTGTTTACATTAGTGCCACACTACTTTTACAAATTTGTACTCTTTTTGTGTTAACAAAAGGGATTTTAATAATGAAAAGTTACGTAACATGACACACCTAATAGGAGAAAGCAACCAAAACTGTCTTTTGGCGTCAAGATTACAAGAAGTAAGTAAGTATTTACAAGAAGCTGAAAAGCAATTTGAATATTTAATATAAATTTTCTAGATCCAATGATTCCTTGTCATTCTTAATTTGTTCATCTTTTCTGTTATTTTCTTATTTAATACTTATTATTCTTAATTTGTACATTATTTTGTTATTTTCTAATTTATTAATTAAATTAACTGATTTTTGTTAATTTCTCAACGAAATAAAACACAAGGACCGGTCGAAAAGGTTAAAATACGTCAATATTGTAATTAAAAAAAGTGAGTAATTGCAGTTTCTCGATTTATTCAGTTTGGACAAAAACATTTGGCGTTTTATGAAAGTTCAAATTACTGTCTCGCGATTTCTTCAGTTTAGACAAAAACATTTGGCGCTTTATGAAAGCTCATTAAGGCAGTCATTCACAGGAGTTTAGACATACAGGGTGTTCCATTTGAAAATCTTGAGAAAAATTAACTTTTTCAAAACTCAACACCCTGTACACATAATAACAAATAAATAGAATCGGTTGTGAAATTTTTGTAGATGAGATATTGTACCTACAAAAATTCGCAATGAAATGTAAATAAATAATCAAACTATAAGAGCTCAAAATAGAGCAATTTTTTACACATAATCATTAATATCTTACAAACTCTTAAATAGAACTTTCGAAATTTTTGATTATTTCATACTCGTTATGCGTACTTTCGAAATATGTAAAAATATACTGGGTGTTCCATTTAAAAAATACAACTTTAGTATGGCTCTTAGTTACTGAATATCCTGTATAGCCAAAAATAATATAAAAAATAGAGCTGACTAAGTTACACCTCACCTCGTTTAAATTTCTTTTCTATCTTGTATACTTTAGACGGTAGAGAAGACCGCGGCACTCGGTGGACAGCCTGTATATCTTTTTGGGATGATTAGGTTGTTGTTAGTTTTAACATTTTTATGATTTTATCAGGATGATTAGGTTGTTTTTAGATCTTTTTAGTGCTTTTAGGTTGGTAGCGTACTGAAGATGGCAGCTTAGCTGCCGAAATACGTCTCTACGGATATAAATATTATTGTGGGCGGAGGTTAATTTCAATTATCTCTTAAACCACAGTCTCCTTTACTATTTTTTATTTTCGTTTGTATTAAAACTTTTAAATTTTCTAAAAAAATTTTTGCAAATCGTTTTTGATTGCAGTGAAAACCTCGAGCAGCCTCTGTTCAGCTGTTTCAGCTCTGTTTGGGTCTTCGTCTTCGAACAGATAAAACATCCTACGATCGCTTTCTGACCTAACATTTCTGTAAGTTAGACAAATTGAAGCGGTTTTGTACCTAATAAGTCCCCCATGCAAGGCGGCCATGTAACCTTCTCCAATGTCAGGTCACAAAGCGATCGTAGGATGTCGCTGTTTTATCTGTTGATTACATTTTTTTTGTTACTTAATTAGAGGAAATAGCATTCCATAGGTCGTATTGTTGCGATCGGCCAATAGACGGCTCTGCCAAAGCGTTATTTAGCTGACTTTAAAAAAAACATTGGCAACACTGTGTTTCGGACGTTTTCGGCTGTTTTGAATAGGTGGTCACAAATAAAAAAAAAGAAAACTACTCAAGACAGTCGAGAACGTCCGAAAACTCAGTTGCCAATACTCTTTTTAAAAAATTAGCTTATATCGCATTGGCGGATCGCAACAATACGACGTCTGGAATGCTATTTCTTCTCATAAAGTAACAAAAAGTAACAAAAGTTCCTAAATTTTTAACATTAAAAATGGATTTAGCAAAAAAAATTATTTTTATTTTTTTCTCTGTTCCTGTTTAAAGCCCAGTTTTTTCACCTTCGAGTAAGTGCCAAGTTATTACTCGACCGATTAAATATAGGCTAAACTGTGTATTAAACTGCCAAGTATTTAACTTTGCACTTACTCAGAGGTGAAAAAACGGGCCTAAGAAAAATAAAAAAATGAAAACGTAGTTGTATTCCAAATTGAACAAGTTTTAAGAAAAGAAAGATATTCTGCATACCTTTCCATTAAAAAAAATATTAGGTTTGTTTCACCCCCCCAAATAATTAAAAAGTTAAAACAACTCCTTCGTAATATGCGCCATTAAAAATAAAAATTGACCTATTCCAAGAATTTTTTTATAAATCGTAATTTTTTAAGTTACAGAATTTATTCCAGTTAAACTTTCCACTCTGTATAGAATACGTCCTTGAAGTAGCGGCCTGTATTTTTGTCATACCTTGTATATTTCTCGTTTTTACAATTTTGGCCGCTAATTCGATCGACTTACACTACTGTGCGTTTCCGCGAATTCGTTCATCAAGAGTGAACGAACGGTTGAACTCGGGTTCGCGAAAGGAAAGGCTAGAAGCATCAGGGGCCTTACTTTTGAATCGAGGAAACAAACTCGCAAGAGAACGTGACGTCAAAATTACGTAGGGTCTCTTACAAAACTGTATAAGGTCCAATCTTACCACCTCCTGCTAAATTTAACCGTCGGTTAATATCCTTGGAAATCTTGGTGCTGATAATTGTTTCCTAGGATATTAACCGACGGTTAAATTTATCAGGAGGTGGTAAGATTGGGACTAAATCGTAAGAGAATTACGTCGTTTTGACGTCACGTTCTCTTGCGAGTTTGTTTCCTTGATTCGAGAGTAAGGCCCCTGCCCCTGCTCACCCAAATTCCTATGCATCAACCGCTACTGCCCATTGATAGTGCTATCATTGGTTTACTTTACTTATACGCCTTACAAAATGATTTGAAGTGAAAGTAATTTTGACCAAGAAAGAATTCCGAAGTAAAGAAAAACAACAATTCTCATATCAAAAATTTGTTTTGATATTTTATATTCATTATTATTAGTATAATTAGATTAAGGATCACTATTTTACAATTTTGAAATCTCTTCTGTATTATATTGCTTTCTTTTTTTTGCGTTAAACAGTAATAAAACTTTTAAAGAAGGCTTATTTGAGATGTAACTGACCATCAGTATATTGATGGTCAGTTGCATGATCACTTCTGATGTATTGAAGCCAGTGTTTAATTGATTACCTCACATACTATCAGTACCTTGATTGGTGTCTTGTATGCACAACGTATTCACAAAATCAGCTTCAGTTATACTTAGTAACCATTACTATTACGAATTAATTTAAGATACTAAAGAAAAAAAAAACAAGATTAAAATATCAAAAATATCGTTTACTGCAGGAGCAGCACATGTGAATTGAAACATATGTTTTAAAAGCTTTCAAATATAGATTTTTTCAGGAAAACAGTTTAAGTAACTTAAAATACTTCGTACTATTACTCGTTTATAATTTTTTTTTTAATTTTGAAAAGTTTTTTGTTATTATTTTAAGACGTTTTAACGTTTTTTCAAAAAAAATGATAAACGTCACTTGTCTTTTCTGAAATAACTGATTCAGTTTTAGTTTTATGTCGCAGTGTTAAATTAGTTACATTTATATAGCTATAACCATAAGCTATTATTATTACCATTAAGCTATTCCCACAGCATTAGTTTGTTTGTATTTTATAATTTTTTTTTAATAATTTTTGATATAATCCAGTAGGAGTTTATTATGTGATATGAATAACTGGGACACATGCACACTAATGATATAGGGTCAAGTGGTGTAAAATTGAGACACTTTTAAGAACTTTCAATTTTTTAATGTGTTGGCGTCCTTCATTGGAATTGATGAAATTTTTGTAAAAGGTAAATGATGATAAAAAACTATTGACAACTTAAAAACATACAAGAAGTACCTTTAAAAAGGTGAAAATAAATAAAAATCTGTGTGTCGTATTTAACCCGGAAAAAGTCTAAAAATGAGACATGCCAGGTTAAATATCATAAAATGCGTATATTAAGCGCCTGTTGCTCGGTCACTGTTTAACGTTAATCTTCAGTTAGCTTCCATCTGTTCCTGTGTAAAAAAAAACTGAAGATTAAAGTGAAACTGTGACTGAGAAACCCGGCCTAATAATGCACTCGATCTCTATCTAAGGACATAGGTACTGCCATCATATGGTTTTGGCACTTGACAGTGGGTATTTGACCTTGAACAAGCGAATATTTTATGTAAATCAGAACGCAAATATAACGCAAATCATTTTAATTTCATTTTAGAAATTAATTAAAAGTGACGCACAAATCAATGAAACAGAACCAATTTCAAATGTTCATAACTTTTCTCAGAGAACTTGCATAAAAATTCTGTTTGCAGAATATTAAAGCACGGATCGAAATCTATCGTTTAAACCACCCTCTGAGTTTTAGCCGGTTGATTTGAAGTAATTAGAAATTAATTAAAAGTGACGCACAAATCAATGAAACAGAACCAATTTCAAATGTTCATAACTTTTCTCAGAGAACTTGCATAAAAATTCTGTTTGCAGAATATTAAAGCACGGATCGAAATCTATCGTTTAAACTACCCTCTGAGTTTTAGCCGGTTGATTTGAAGTAATTAGAAATTAATTAAAAGTGACGCACAAATCAATGAAACAGAACCAATTTCAAATGTTCATAACTTTTCTCAGAGAACTTGCATAAAAATTCTGTTTGCAGAATATTAAAGCATGGGTCGAAATCTATAAACTGACAAACTGGAATATTTTATGTAAATCAAGACTAAAAATAACGCAAAATAATTTCAATTTCCATTTTCTTGAGACAAAGTATAAATTTATAATAAAGCTAAGCGACTACGAGGCGATATGACACAATAAATGGGAAAGTTCTTCCTAAAAAGTATCTTTTTTGTCAGGTATTACCTACGGTTTTTTGGACTGGGTCCTAAACCTCATTTTTATCCTAAATGCTTATGGAATTCTCTAAATCCACTTATTTCCAAGTCCCATTATCCAGAACCTAATAGTTTACCCAAGGAACTTGATGGAAAATTACAATCAGTCCACAATTTTTAATTTCCAAGTTAGCGGCTAAATTACTGAAACTTCTACTTATATGGTCAACTGTTTAAAGATTTATGCCTTGAAATAGTTGCGGAATTTAAGTAAACTTAATATTTTGCCTGTAAAGCTTCTAATATACTCACGTATGTTTTTTGGTTACTTTTTCAGTTTATTGTGTCATATTCGCAACGTTAATATCTAGATTTATTGTAAAATTATTTCTTGTTTATTGTAAACTTATTCTTGTAGTTAATAAAGTAGAAATTAAAATAATTTGCGTTATATTCGCGTCTGATTTACATAAAATATTCAGTTTGTCATTTTTGACAACCCGCTTGTTCAAGGTCAAATACCCATTGTCAAGTGTCAAAACCATATGATGGCAGTACCTGCGTCCTTACACAGATATCGAGTGCCTTACAGTCCAACATTCATGGGCGATCTCTAGACCAACAATGAGACATTAAGGGTAAAAATTTATTTAATAGAAAAATACCTACAACAAATTAAAACGTAGATAAGTAAAATGATGCTGTCTTGATTAGACATATTTATTAACTGCAAGCTAATGAATAAATAATAAAGTATTTATAATAAGAAAACTATCGGCAGTATCGGATTATATTATTTTACCAATATTAGTTGATGTCTCATTTTTCACCTGAATTTTGCGTGTCTCATTTTTACACCACTTGACCCTATGGATGCTTTACATGTGCCTTATTTTTGCATGTAACCGTCACATGCTAATTGTGTCTGGCATGAACTCACTGTGTTACAGGTGGGCTTTGAAGTTGCCCAGACATCCGATTCTGCTAAGCATCCGAATCCACCCGTGATTGAAGTAGTGAGTAACCAATTTTTATAATTGCATGTTGAAAATATTAATTTTTGATTTTTAAGTAGGTAACTTTTTTTCACTGTTGCTTACTTATTAGTGTACTTACTGTACTATGATCTATAACACACAAAGTGATGAAAAATATCAAAATTGATGTATCATATTAGAGAATCTGGAAATACGAACCTTATATTAGATCAAGGATCTTCCGACTTTACATATGGCATTCGTATTTAGCAGTAAAATGAACGCAGCTTTTTCAGTTGGTATACAGGTAGTCCCGATGTAAAGTGACAAACTTAAACTGCTAACTCAGCTTGTATAAAGGAATGAAAAGATGTAATGGAGTAATATATTTGACTTACACTTTTAGCTTAACAGAAAAACTGAACATTAATAATGATAAAAATGTTTGGACGCCACTGAATAGTGCCTTCTATACGGACGTAGGTAGCTAATTAGAACTGAATATTGTGACAAATTTGAAAAAAAAATAATAGCAATAGTATAAGGATTGCAGTAGTGCCTGTAAGGAAGGTTTATGCAATTTGTCAAACTACAGTCCTCAAAAAAAGCATAGGTCGACTAAATAGTTTTCAATATCTTTCACACCACGTCTATTTGGAATGTGTATTTTAGCATAAATTCATTAAATTTTGAGGGAAATGCCGATATAATTTAAAAAACCAGTTAATGTTATCAGTTATCACGAAAGAAAATTTATCTTCGTGTGATATTTACACGCTCTAAATAATTATAGGTCCACATCAGTGCTTACTAGAATCGACAGATTTGTTTCATATTTTTTTTGTCAACTTGACAGTTATTAAATTGTAAACAGTCTGAAGTTTAAATTTAAAATGCCTCGTTGTTGTTTTCTCTCAAAAATTGAACAAGGTCAAATTTTGGCCTGCCACGAAAACAGTAAATCTAACCGTTGGATTGCTAACAAACTTAATCGTAGTCATATTGTCATTAATTTGTTTCTTAAAAATTCGGAAAGATATGGCACGCGAAAGCGCAGACGGCCAAAGAAACTTAGCGTTCGAGATAGGCGCCGAATTTTGCAAAAGACATCGAACTCAACTCTTTCTTGCAATGAAATCAGAAGGGATTTAGGACTCAATGTGTCACCTGAGTGTATCAGACAAGTCATCCAGAAAAGCGGCATGATTAAACGAGCAAAAATGTTAAGTGCACCAGCACTAATGCTTGGTTTATGCAGTCACTAAAATTAAAACTAATAATTAACTAAAACTAAAGTTAAAACTATGCAAAAGTTTCCGTTTGTACAAGCAAAAATTACGCATGCTTGTTGCACACCTAGCTGTGAAAATTCCGTGGAGGGAATATCAACTGGAGAGAAAGTACAGTCAAATTTACGGTCGTCCCGCCTTTTCCACTAAGAATTGAAATAAACAAATTCTTAATTTTTAATGAAGTTATATAAACCGCTTCGTATCAGTACGGCCTTTTAATTTCTTAGTTGATAGTTATTAATGTTTAGTTATTAGTTTTAGTGACTATAAACCACACTTAAGTGAAATGCACAAAATTCAGAAACTCGAGTTTGCGCGGAAAAACATGCAAACTGACTTCGATTTGGTAACTTTTTTCATCTGCTAAAGTTTTGTTTCTTATGGTCTTTGTAATTTTTAAGGTAATTTGGTCCGATGAAAAAAAACTGGAATTTAGACGGTCCTGACGGTTTTAATTGTTACTGGCGCGATTTACGTAAAGATTCGCGATACTTTTCTAAAAGAAATTTTAGAAGGGGATCATTGATGGTATGGGCAGCTTTTCGTACACATGGAAAACTACGTTTGGCGTTTCCTACTTCTAAAATAAATTCAGAAAATTATCAGGAACTGCTAGAAGAATATCTTATTCCATTCCTTGAAGAACACGATGAGATTCCGTTTATATTCCAACAAAATAATGCGCCTATTCACGCTTCAGCAAGTACCAAAACATGGTTTCGACAACACAATATCTCTGTTTTAGAATGGCCAGCACGTTCTCCAGACCTCAAGATTATCGAAAACGTTTGGGGTATACTTGTCAAGCGTGTATATGCCCATAATCGTCAGTTTCAGAACATTAATGAGCTGAAAAATTCCATTTTATTTGCTTGGGACCAATTGGAAATAATTTTATTGCGTCGACTTGTACTCTCTACGGGAAACAGACTGTTTCAAGTAATAAATGGTAATGGAGGCATTACAGATTACTAAAACCATTGTTTTATTTCGTCTTGTTAATCAAGCACTATTAAAACTGTTTAGGGATTTTAATTTTATGTTATGGATCTATAATTATTTGGAATATTAGAACAAAAAAAATAAAAAAAAATTGTATTCAATAAATCTTATTAATTTTTTTTTTAAATAATCAACTAGTTTAGTTTCTGATTAATTTTACCAAAAGAAGAATACTCAAAATAATCGCTATCGCAAAAATATCTGAAAATGTCACGTGGAACTCTATTTTCTTGGAACAGTGTACATTTAAAGTGCATGAATTACTGCATGTACCATGTTTTCGACAACATGAACCACAGTGTGGGAAATTCTGGACGTTTGAGTAGATCATAGTAGGGCATTATTCGAATAAAGTTTTATCCAGATAGTTATCTGAATAAAAAAATTATCCGTGACTTTTATTTGGGAAATAAATTATCCGCGAATAACTATTTATTCGTCACTCACGAATGACAAATAATTTTATTTTAGATAGTTATTCCTGAAATAAAAAAAAAAAAATCTTTCTCGCTACGAATTACATTTTTAACAAAATTTTGAGCTTGTAATTTTAGAGTCTCTACACTTTAAAAGTATTTGAACTGGTTTTGCAAACATAAATTTCAAATTGAAAAACAATGAAATTACATAAAAATTTTGTGCAATGTCAGGTCAAAAAGCGATAGTAAGATGTCGCTATTTTATATATTCAATGAAATTACAAGCAAATGTCACGGTGCTATTGTTTACCTCATACTTCCTCACATTAGGTCATAAAACGACGCTCGTTTCCTAGGATACCAAGGACGGAAAAAGTCTATTTATTCGTGCGACGAATAAATCTAACGTACAGATAAAATAGCGACATCTTACTATTGCTTTTTAACCTGACATTGCAGTAGGATAGACAAATTGAAGCGGGATTTGCTCCTAATAGGTCCCCCATGCAAGGCGGCCATGCTTGCTGTCAAAGCATAATGAACATTTTTAGAAACATTTTGGGCAAATCGTTTTTGATTGCAGTGAAAACCTCGAGCAGCCTCTGTACAACTGTTTCAGCCCTGCTTGGGGCTTCTTCAGCAGAGACGTAGCTCGACATTTCCACTGCAAACAAAAACGACTTGTCCAATTTATTCGCAATTGCGATGTAAGAGTGATGAACAAATAAAATAGCGACATCTTGCTATCGCTTTTTGACCTGACATTGCAGTAGGATAGACAAATTGAAGCGGGATTTGTTCCTAATAAGTCCCCCATGTAAGGCGGCCATGCTTGCTGTCAAAGCATAATGAAAATTTTTAGAAAAATTTTGTGCAAATCGTTTTTGATTGCAGTGAAAACCTCGAGCAGCCTCTGGACAGCCGTTTCAGCCCTGCTTGGGGCTTCTTCAGCAGAGACGTAGCTCGACATTTCCACTGCAAACAAAAACGACTTGTCCAATTTATTCGCAATTGCGATGTAAGAGTGATGAACAGATAAAATAGCGACATCTTACTATCGCTTTTTGACCTGACATTTTATCTGTTCATCACTCTTACATCGCAATTGCGAATAAATTGGACAAGTAGTTTTTGTTTACAGTGGAAATGTCGAGCTACGTCTCTGCTGAAGAAGCCCCAAACAGGGCTGAAACAGCTGTCCAGAGGGTGCTCGAGGTTTTCACTGCAATCAAAAACGATATGCACAAAATTTTTCTATAAATAAATCTAACGAATAAATAAGTTATCTGTCATTCACGGATAACGAATAAATTTTTTATCTTTAATCGTTATTCGTCATTCGGATAAATTTTGCCCAACTCTGGAGTAGATACATCAAATCGAACAAAATACACGTTCGCGGTCGAATGTGGCAAACACTTTTATGACACTAGTTGTTAGAAATACTTCTGCAACTTGGTTAATTTCACCCATAACAGATCACACATTCTATTTCGTGAAGCCAGCAGCATCTGTTACTTCTCAGTTCTATTTATTGAAGGTTTTTAACTCGTAGTCGTGCGTATTTCATCCAGTGACGGCTCATGTGGATGAGCAAGATTGGTGGTGCCAACCCTGTCCTATTGAAGTTGTCTCGGACTATGTGACGGAACTGTTCCGATATTTAAATCTGCACGTTCGGATTACATATCGGGACAGCCCCGGGAAACAAATTTACTTGGAAAATGCACCCATCTTCTCCTTTTGCAGTTAGTGCCCACGCGTAGTAAATCATCACGATCTGCCACTGATTGCCTTCCCAGAATATTATACTTGATTTACGATTAACTGATTCCTCACATGGTTTATTTATACTGGATGTCTCATGACGTTTGGAGGAGATGAAAAGGGTAGCTAGAGGAGCTTAAATTAAAGCTTTTTCTTAATAAACTTTTGGTAAAAAGTCAATAACCAAAAAAGTTACAAGAGGTTAAAGTGAAATTAATTAAGCAAAAGTTAATACCAGCGTAATATTTTACGTTATAAGTTAAATTTTTGAGTGTTTAAGAGTTAGGTGAACAGTGCTTTACATGAAGCGAAGTAACAAAAATTTCACTAATGAATTAAATATTGTAGATTTTGCGAAGCGAAGATACATTGTCAGGAAAAAACGTATTCCGTGGTCCACAATGACATTTGAGCGGCAATTTTCAATTTTGAATACTTCTTTTGGAAAGAAATCATTTCATTCAATCACCCAGTTCTTCTGTATGCCTTAAATTTTTAGACAGAAAAAAATATGCAATGAGGTAGTAGTGTACTGAATGTTTGGCAGCAGTGCTGAACCTGGTACGATAGTAAGATCTGAAACAATCCTGATGAAGAACGATAAAAAATACTGACAATGAGTGGAGAATTTCTAGGTGCAAACTGTCTCACACCATAAAAATGGAATGCCGAATAACTACATTCCAAGATATATTTTTAATAATTATAATACTATCCATTCTCTAGTGAAGTGTTTACTTCACCCTTTAGAGACACTTTTGATGCGTATTTAATGTGTATATATTCCAGTTCGTAGGTCTTATGAATTTAAGAGCGAGTTATGCTCCCTGTTTCATTCGCAGCGCGATATAAAGTAAACGGTTCATTGATGTATAACTACAGCTGTGGAGGGTAGTAACAAAAATTTCACTAATGAATTAAATATTGTAGATTTTGCGAAGCGAAGATACATTGTCAGGAAAAAACGTATTCCGTGGTCCACAATGACATTTGAGCGGCAATTTTCAATTTTGAATACTTCTTTTGGAAAGAAATCATTTCATTCAATCACCCAGTTCTTCTGTATGCCTTAAATTTTTAGACAGAAAAAAATATGCAATGAGGTAGTAGTGTACTGAATGTTTGGCAGCAGTGCTGAACCTGGTACGATAGTAAGATCTGAAACAATCCTGATGAAGAACGATAAAAAATACTGACAATGAGTGGAGAATTTCTAGGTGCAAACTGTCTCACACCATAAAAATGGAATGCCGAATAACTACATTCCAAGATATATTTTTAATATGTTATGCTCCCTGTTTCATTCGCAACGCGATATAAAGTAAACGGTTCATCACACGTAAAAATTTATGAGAACTTTTTTGTGGAGAATTCTCTAATCTCCAATTCTCATAATAACCCGAATTGTTGTCAGACTAATAGGAAGCGAGATAATAGCGAAAAGCCATTTCTCTTGTATGTTATTTATAATGGCTACATAAAGGTGTATATTGTTACGTTTCTAGGGTTTAAATTTATTTATTATTATTATTATTATTTATAATAAAACACTCGGTAAAAACTTAACCGTAATTTAATAACGCTTACAAACTAATTTATTTGTAACAATTTATTTACACACTAAAATCTAACTTCGACGGTCGCTAGTTAGAACTCGATTGACTCGTGAGTCAACTTTGGCCGATTTTATATCCTTTGCGGCCGTCTCAAATTTTCCATGCTGGAAAAGTCTAGTCTGTTCGATGTAGGCCCCGGTGGCGTGACGGCCGATGACGCATAACAGTGAACTGACTTCTTGACGCCTTCAGTTAAGCCGGGTGGCGCGCCACACTGCCCCCTTCTTAAAAACGTTTCGTCTCGAAATGTTTCTGGTGATAGTCTTGAAGGAGGGTGTCGGAATCTACATGCTGGCCCATTCTTGCAACTTCCCGTCTGGAAGAAGTAGCAGTCTACGGTTTTGCTGTTGCTGACTGTTGCCTGTGGGTGGTGGCTGCAGACTAGGACTTCAATTCCCGTTCTGTGGAAGATGACTTCCAGCATGCTTCGAATTACTCTCCAGTCTAGTCCGTCCAATCCGCAGCCCAATTTGGGGATGGCTAACTTCATCTGATGGTTCTCTATTAGCTGTCTCCTCAGGCTATATAGGGCTCTCCACATACTTTGATAGTCAGGTTTACCGCTTGATGTCTTCTTAGTGACTAAATAATGCACGTGGCGCCTCCGATCTGCCGTCGAATCAATGATCTGCAAGCTCTTGCCTACCACGGGATGCTGTCTTCGTAGCTCCTCGATTTGGCCAAATTTCTTCCTAAACACCTGAGCGATTCCTTTGGACATTTTCAGGTCTTCTGCTACGCAGTGGGCCAGACTGTACTCCAGTGGCACTTTAAAGAGATCTTGTTGCTTCTCCGTGGTCACTCCAAACCGTGCCTTGCTTCCTTCGGCGTGATGAGACATGAAGGTTTCGAAGTTCACTTCGGAAACTTGCGCCCTTTGTACTGTCCCTTCATCTGCTTCTCCATGGTAAGGGGCTATCCGGTTGAAGTGGATTACTTTGGGTTTGCCATGGGAGACCTTCTTGATGCGGTAAACGACGTCGTTGATCCGTTTCATCACTTTGTAAGGACCTTCCCAAGAGGTCTGCAATTTTGGGGAGAGGCCTCGACGTCTTTGGGGGTTATAAAGTCAGACCAGTGCTCCAGGTTGGTATCCCCCGTGTTGAGCGTTGATGTCATAGTGCTGCTTCATCCGATCGCTGGCCGTCTGTATATTGTGACGCACTTGGTTGTGGATATCATCCATTTTCCTGCGTAATTTGCTCACGTAATTTTCGTCGGCAGAGACTTCGCCAGGCTTCACACCAAACTTCAGGTCGCAGGGCAGTCTCGGCTCTAGCCCGAATACCACTTTCGCGGGAGTCTCCCCTGTTGTCTCATGAACAGATGAGCGGTATGCCATTAGAAACAGGGGAATGTACGTGTCCCTGTCCCTCTGATGATCGGAAACGACCTTGGACAAATGTCGGTTAATGGTTCTGTTGAACGTTTCCACCATTCCGTCCGACTGTGGGTGGAGTGCAGTTGTTCTAGTTTTTCGTACGCCGAACAGAGTGCACACGTTCTTGAACAAGGCCGATTCAAAGTTCCTTCCTTGGTCTGAATGCAGTTCCATAGGTGCACCATACCGACTGATCCATTCCTTGACAAGGACTTCCGCAATAGTGACTGCCTCTTGGTTAGGTAGGGCGTAAGCTTCAACCCACTTGCTAAAGTAGTCCATTACCACGACGATGTACTTGTTTCCACCATTTCTGGAAACGGGCCGGCTACATCGATGGCAACTCTCTCAAAAGGACTTCCAACGTTGTACTGTCTCATGGGGGCCTTACCCCGCCTGAGGGGACTGTTACTGGCTGCGCAGACTGCACACTTCCTGCACCAATCCTTCACGTCTTCCTTGCAGTTCACCCAGTAAAATCTTTCGCGCACCTTCTCCATAGTCTTCTTAACTCCCAGATGCCCTCCCGAAGTTCCATCGTGAAGTTCCCTCAGAACTTCTGGCACCCTATTCTTGGGGATTAGTAATTGTGTCTTCTGTTCCATGCCTTCCTGATTCTCTATGCTTCGTCTCAGAAGACCACGATCCAACACTATGGAGTCCCACTTCGCCCAGTATGATTTTACGGACGGTGCACATGGTGCTACCTCTTCCCAGGTAGGCCTCGCGTCCCTGCTTTTCCACTTTAGCACTAATTTCAAATCTGGGTCGTTCTCTTGGTCTGTTCGCAGTTCTTCGCCTTGCCATTTGTCGTCAACAATGGCTGTCCTCGCAGTCGTGGCTACTTTCTCGTCCAAACGACTACAGTGCTTACAGTCTTCGGCACAGGGTCTTCTCGACAAAGCATCGACATTTCGATGGCTAGTTCCTGCCCGATGCTGAATTTCAAAATCGTACTCCTGAAGTCGTTCGATCCATCGTGCAACTTGCCCTTCTGGGTTCTTGAAACGGAGAAGCCATCTTAGAGCGGCATGGTCGGTCCTCAGGAGGAAGCGTCTACCATACAAGTACTTGTAGAAATGTTCTATCGTTTTTACGACGGCTAGCAATTCCCTTCTTGTGACGCAATAGTTTCGTTCCGGCTTTGATAGGACTTTACTGAAGTAGCCGATCACCCTCTCTTGCCCCTCTTGTATCTGGGAGAGTACGCCACCAATCCCAACGTTGCCAGCATCTGTGTCCACGACGAATTTGCCTTCCGGGAGAGGATAACTCAGAATAAGAGTACTAATCAAATACTGCTTTAGTTGTTCAAAACTAGTTTGACACTGTTGGTCCCACTTGGTCGTTCAAATCGACGACCTTCTTCAGTAAGTTTTGTCAACGACTTAGCAATGTCTGCAAATCCAGGAACGTAGCGCCTATAGTAAGTGCACAGGCCAAGGAAACTCCTTATTTGGTGTTTATTTCTGGGAGTTGGCCAGTCTTTCACCACCTGAATCTTCACAGGGTCCACGGCGATTCCATTTCCATTAACAATGTGCCCCAGGTAATTCACTTCCTTCTGGAACAGGTGACACTTCTTGAGGCTAAGCTTTATTCCAACTCCGCGAAGCCGGTGGAACACTCCTTCCAGGTTCCTCAGGTGGTCGTCGAACGTCTTTCCCACGACAATTATGCCGTCAAGGTACACCATGCACGTTATCCAGGACAGACTTTTCAGAACCGTCACCATTAACCTCTCGAATGTCGCTGGGGCATTACATAACCCGAATGGCATCACTGTGAACTGCCACAGACCCATACCAATGGAAAGCGCCGTCTTTTCTCGATCTTCAGGCGCCAGTTCCACTTGCCAATATCCACTCTTTAAGTCCAAAGTTGAGAAGATCTTTGAGTCGGCCAAGGTGTCCAGGGTATCATCAATCCGTGGCAGGGGATAGCTGTCCTTCTTGGTGACATTGTTGAGTAACCGGTAGTCTACACAGAACCTGGTGAACCCATCCTTCTTCTTCGCAAGCACTACTGGTGAGGCCCACGGGCTGCTTGATGGTTCTATTACATTATCCTTTTCCCCCTCGCGAATAATGCGTTCCGCTTCCTCACGCTTCGCCAACGGTAATCGCCTTGGAACTTGACGGATAGGTCTTTCTTCTCCAGTCTCTATTTTGTGTTTCACGACATCAGTTCTTCCCTTGGATCCATTTTCTACCTCGAATACATCTTGATATCGGCCGATCAGATTCTTTGCTTTTGTCTTCAGGTCTGGAGTAAATTCCTGGACTGTTGACATAACCATTTCATATAATTTCGTTGGGACTTTTGCTTCTGGCACGTTTGCTTCAAGTTGGCGGGAGATGGAGGACACCATGGTGCAGCTTCCCAAGATGGTTCCTTTCTTGATATTGACGGAGAAACAATTGACGTTCATCAGGCGGACAGGTACTTCCTTCTTCGCCGCCAACAACATTTTCCCAACGAGGACTCCTCTTCCAATCCTCTGATCATCAGTATTAGGTTCAATCATAATGACTTGCCCATCTTGAAAAACACCTTCCAGTTTTGCGTCGACGATAACCTCAGTCCATATAATAATACAACGTCTTCAGCGAGGACTAATCGAGCGGCCACGTCTCCTCGTTGATGTAGAACCAATTCCTCATTATTGACCGGCATCACGCCACGCTTTAAGTCCAATTGAAACCCGTGGGCACACATGACGTCCATGCCCAAAATTGTCTCGTGCTCTATGTCTGCTACCAGTGCACGGTGTTTTATTGGAGTTGAACCAATGGTGATGATAACCTCTACTTCACCGTGGACAGTTGCTGATGTTCCAGTTGCAGTTTTCAGTCTCCACTTGGTCGGCTCGGTGCGTCCAGATGACTTGATGACGTCGGGTCTTAGGATGGTCTTCGTCGCACCCGTATCCAATAACATGGTGTGAGGAATGTCATCAATGGTAACATCCACGAAGACACTGCTGGTTAACTGCCGTAGGGATATTACTTGTTTGGCTTTCGTCTTTGGGGGCCTTTGAATACGAGTCGACGTTTGCCCCTCTGCACCGGCCCGGCTTAGTTTAACTGTGGCTTCCTTGGATCCTGTCTGGGCTTTGGACATCGTCTGCGAACATGTCCTTCGTCCTGGCCTTTCCAGCGGCTTCTTCTTCTTGAGAACCTGTTCCACAATGCGGCGAACATCCTCGGCGGTGGCATATTCCTTGGATTGCCCCTTATTAGCAGTTCCCACCTTGGCGTTGGCGGACTCTTCCTCTTCTTCCTCTTGGAAGTCCATAGCCGCTCGCACCTTGACATGCCCTCTTGAAACTCGTCTCGCCGCTTCAAATTCCAAGGCATAAGCCAATGCGTTCTTGGATGTCTTCGGATGGGTCATTCTCAATGCCTGCTGGTTGTCTGGGTCACGGATTCCATCTATGAAGGTCTGCACCGTCAAACATTTGAGGAATTCAACAGGAGCTGTGGGATATGCCAACTGGGCCAGACGCGCTACGTCTGCTTCGAATTCCTGAAGACTTTCTCCGGCTTTCTGACAGCGATTCCTCAACTGCGCATGGTATACCTCGGTCAGATGGGCCTGTCCGTAACGCATTTCCATCCTATTCACCAGCTTGTCAAAGTCTTCTTTTTCCTCTGGCGGCATAGTCTGTAGCACATTGATAGCGTCCCCTCCCAAGGCTACAATTAACGAAGTGGCTTTTTCGCTAGCCGTCCATCTGTTCGCCTTTGCTGCTGCTTCGAACTGTTTGAAGTAGTTGGACCAAGAAGACTTTCCATCGAACGTTGGTGGTTTTATTTTCAATTTCGAATTTTCTGCTGGTCCTTCCACAATTCGGGTTTCATTATTTTCTAGTGTTTCTACTGGTGGCTGATCCCCGAACACTCGCAACCCCGCCATGATTTGTTCCAGATTTTTGATTTTGTTATCCTGCTGGAATATTATTTCTTCCACATTTTCTTGCAGGTTCCTTGTTTCTTCCGATATTTTTACCACTAGTTTATCTTCGAGTCCTTTTGTTTGTTCTAGAAATTTCTCGTCGAAATTTCTAGATTGCTCTTGAAATTTCTCGTCTAAATCTCTAGATTGTTCCAACAATTTATTCTGTAATTTGTCCAAATTTCCAGATTGTTCTAGAAGCTTCTCCTCTAAATTTCTCGATTGTTCTCGAAGTTCGTCCTTGAAATTTCCAGATTGTTCTAGAAGCTTCTCCTCTAAATTTCTGGATTGTTCTCGAAGTTTGTCCTTGAAATTTTCAGATTGTTCTAGAAGCTTCTCCTCTAAATTTCTGGATTGTTCTCGAAGCTTCTCTAAATTTCCAGACTGTTGTTCTAGAAACTTCTCGTCCAAATTTCTGGATTGTTCTCGAAGTTCGTCCTTGAAATTTCCAGATTGTTCTTGAAACTTCTCGTCCAAATTTCTGGATTGTTCTCGAAATTCATCCTTCGCCAGCGGTCAACAAATCGCATCGGAGACGCTGTTGAAGTGCGCCTTTCAAACCACAGGTTTCTAACTCTCGTTCTTCCAATTCGGTTTTTAATTCGGCAACACTTTTCTCGTAGCCATTGTTGTTTTCCGATACTGTACTTATTTAATAATCTGATTAAATTTAATTTACTTTAAATTGTTTATTTATTTGCACAAACCCGCACACCGACACCACTGTTACGTTTCTAGGGTTTAAATTTATTTATTTAAACGAATAAAACACTCGGTAAAAACTTAACCGTAATTTAATAACGCTTACAAACTAATTTATTTGTAACAATTTATTTACACACTAAAATCTAACTTCGACGGTCGCTAGTTAGAACTCGACTGACTCGTGAGTCAACTTTGGCCGATTTTATATCCTTTGCGGCCGTCTCGAATTCTCCATGCTGGAAAAGTCTAGTCTGTTCGATGTAGGCCCCGGTGGCGTGACGGCCGATGACGCATAACAGCGAACCGACTTCTTGACGCCTTCAGTTAAGCCGGGTGGCGCGCCACAATATAAAAATTCAGCTAGGGCTAAGGCCCGGTTTTTCCATCACAGTTTAACTTTAAGCTGTGGAAACAATTGTCCTTACAATTGTTACCATGGGAATAAAACGGAGCTTAAAGTTAAACCCTAATTGAAAAACTGGTCCTAAATAGTAAGTAATGTAATTAGGAAGGTTAGCTATAGGAAACAGGTCCAAAATTCTAGCATTTTAACGGCAACATCTCTAGGAAAATTTGTTAAAATGCTCTTCGATCCGTTTTGCACCAAAGGTTTAAAACATATTTTTAAAACCCAAAACTTACGATTAGGTTTTTCAACTAACAATACCACAAAGAATTTATTGGGAAAACCGAAAGATAAAGTTGATGTTGAACAGAAATCTGGAATTTATGAAATTAAGTGTAACGAATGTACTAGTAAATAAATTGGACAAACAAAAAGAAATATATTAACACGTTTTAAAGAACATTTAAGTCACTACAGGTACAATAGGTTTGAGAAATCAAGTATTGCACAACATATTTACAATACAGGACACAGTATCATTAAGGATAATTTAAAACTCATTAAGGAAGTTTCAAATAATAGGAGATTAAATGCATACGAAAGTATTTTTATTCGAAAAAATAAAAACAATTTAATGAATTCAGACAACGGACCAATACCTAGTTCCGTATTATTTGATTTACTCTAATTTTTAGGTTGTTATCTGACGGTTCATATTTAGATGTACACTGTACACGTTTAGTGTGGAACAATTCATATATATGAGTACCAGATCATCCGCGGTCGATATCCTCGGACAGGTAAACCTATTTTCATTAGCGCGATTATTTTTTTAAAGTCATCTTTTTTTCCACCTCCACCCCTTGCGCAATGACGTCATCGACATTTTTTTTAATAGCACGCCCCCAATTTTCTAGCAGATTCGGGTAGATTTGAAAATTCTGATTTCATCAATATGCATAATTTGACATTCGCACTGACAAAATACACACAAAAAATGGAGGTTCCACGGAAGAACAATTATCAAGAACTGTCAAATTTACTTGATGATACCCTTTATCATTCATTTCAACTAAGGCGTTGAAACAAATGATTATTTGCCGATTCGTGCATCAGTTGTTCACTTGTCTCAAATAAACCATAGAAAATTTTCCATCTTTTTTGTTTTCTTTCGTAATTAATATCTCGGGTACCGTCAATGCGAATGTCAAATTATGCATATTGATGAAATCAAAATTCTCAAATCTACCCAAATCTCAGAAAATTGGGGGCGTGCTATTAAAAAGAAAATGTCAATGACGTCATTGCGGAAAGGGGTGGGAGTGGAAAAAAAAGATAACTTTAAAAAAACATTCGCGCTAATGAAAATAGGTTTACCTGTCCGAGGATTTTAGCTGCAGATGATCGGGCACTTATTATATGGATTGTTCCACTCTAAACGTTCACAGTGTATATGATTATTATGATTATAATCATTATTATTTTTTAGATCTTAAGTCAAAAATTGGCCGCTAGATGTCGTACTTGTTATGTCAAAAATCATCCGCAATATGTCGCTACCTGAATCATATATAAAGAGGTGTTAAAGACAGTTAAGCGCATTTGCACTGGAGATTTGATAAGAAGATTCTCCGAGATAAAAATTTTCCTAAAGTGCTCTTAACTTGAGGTGTGTGGGTGTGATTTGCTCTCAGCTGTAGGTTGTTCTTTTACGATTTATACATAATATATATGTTTTATTTTTCAGGATTTGCAGGTATCAAATAACAGGGAATTATACCGGGTGTCCCGCGCTATGTGCTCACCTTTCTAGGATCTTTATTTATTAATCGATTAACCTGAATTTTGGAGACAATAAATTAAACGAATAATGGAATTTTTCGACATACTTCTAGTCGTCATAGGACTTCCGGTTTCGCCGGAAGTGATATCAACTTTCTTACTTTAAATAGAACACCCTATATATTTTTACATATTTAAAATCTACGGATCATTACGAGTCCGAATACGTATCAATTGTTAATTTTGGTTTCCATGACAACGAAAAAAAAAACTTTTTTATTTTTCAATCTATGCAGCTATGAATCTCATTTTTTCGATCTAATTCGATCAAGGTTTCGAAAAAATCACTCCTTTGATGGTATTTTGATTTTTAACATTTTTACAGTATTTGAAATTTTCATTAGCTCTTAACTCATTTCTTTCGATAAAACCTCATATGTTTCTTAGCTTAGTTCAACAGAACATTTTTTTCTCAGTACGCTGATACCAAATACGTCATATTTTCTTTGAAAATAATTTAAAATAGAGCATGTTTTATTATAATTTTACACTCCCTTTATTTCAAATGACTTTCAAAGGAAATATGACGTATTTGGTATCAGCGTACTCAGAAAAATATGTTCTGTTGAACTAAGCTAAGAAACATATGAGGTTCTATCGAAAGAAATGAGTTAAGAGCTAATGAAAATTTCAAACACCGTAAAAATGTTAAAAATCAAAATACCATCTAAGGAGTGATTTTCTCGAAACACTTGATCGCATTAGATCGAAAAAATGTGTAAAAATATATAGGGTGTTCCATTTAAAATAAGAAAGTTGATATCACTTCCGGCGAAACCGGAAATCCTATGACGACTATCAATATGTCGGAAAATTCCATTTTTTGTTTAGTTTATTGTCTCTAAAATTCGGGTTAATCGATTAATAAATAAAGATTCTAGAAGGGTGAGCACATGGCGCGGAACACCCGGTATACTTATTTTTCGTTAGAAGAAGAAGTTTTTTCGGGTGTATGGATTATTTATTTCCGTATTCGTATGTTTGGTTAGCTCTTATTTGTAAGGTTTTTCTGAGTTTTAGGTGTTTTCAATTTTTTTTTTTTATTATTTATACGTAACATATATAGAAAAATTTTTGTGCAAATCGTTTTTGATTGCAGTGAGAACCTCGAGCAGCCTCTGGACAGCTGTTTCAGCCCTGCTTGAGGCTTCTTCAGCAGAAACGTAGCTCGACATTCCCACTGCAGACCAAAAACGACTTGCCCAATTTATTCGCAAATGCGATGTAAGAATGTTAGGTCAAAAAGCGATAGTAAGATGTCGCTATTTTATATGTAACATATATACATTAAAAATTAGCATTTTTTTTTTTAAAGTTCAAAGTTGCAGTACCTTGTTTATGATGCTGCCATCTTTCTGTAACAAAAGTCATAATTTCAATTTTTGACCTGCAGTAGGCTATGCTCATAAGCTTTCAGGTCATACCTAATTTTACACAAAATCGTTTACGGGCTGGTTGAAAAGTAACTTCTATTCGAACTGATTTCAACTGTCGAAAAGTCATGTTTTTTAAATAGAACACCCAATATATTTTTATACCATAAGAATCAGAATTAAATGTTCTTTCGAATTGTATTAGCAATCCCTATACCCATCTCTTACCTTTCTCTTTCTATTCATGACTTTCTCTTTGACACATAAATTTTTTCACTTTCCAGTATTATTCCTGATAGTGCGCTATTAAAATTTAACAAACTGAGATTTTTTTAATTAATTTCAGAATGTAAAATCAATTTCTTTTTAAAAATCGAAAAATAATATTTAAATACATATCTATCACTTGAACCTTTTATTTACATATACCACATGTATTAGAATTCTTGGTATGACTTTTTACACATCTACAAAGAGAAATTTACACTTACAATACAAAATTTTATGAAAACTAATAAATAAATCAAAAATATTAAAAATAATACACAAATTGTTGGTCATAATCAGTGAGCGGCGGAATTGAGGTTTTTGATGATTCTAGATTCTATAAAAATAATTTTAAAATAATTATTACGGTTTGAATAACCTTAAGTAAAACCTCAGGTCATCCGTTCCTTGTTCATAATATTGACTCTAAGTTATCCTCAGCTATTATTTATGAATAATACCTTTCTATTGTATCTAAGTAATAACGTATTTTCATCGATATAACAACTTTTTTTATTAACTTCTTGAGTTGTCGATTTTTTTATCATCAAATACATTTAATATGTATGTGTTTGAATATTAATTTTTTGGTTCCTCGTAGCGATTAAATTTTGTTTTTTTTAATTCCTACTAGACGGATGATTTAAAAAATTATAATTTCTCTAGTTTTCGTAGCCCAATATTTAAAAACAATACCGAAAAATGGAAAGATATTAGGTGTTAAAAAGAAATCATCGATAACGAGTGAACTATAAGAGATAGGTATAGGGAATGCTAATACAGAACGAAAGAACATTTAATCCTATGTCACATGGTATAAAAATATACTAGGCGTTCCGTTTAAAAAACATGACTTTTCGACAGTTGAAATCAGTTCGATCAGAAGTCACTTTTCAACCAGCCTGTAAGCAATCAAGTGCCAAACTGGACACGATCTGAAAGAATGTTACTGTATCCTACTACAGGCCAAAAATTGACATCGTGGTTTTTGTTGCACAAAGATGGCAGTATCATAAACAAGGTTCTGCAAGTCTGAGGTTTTTCTAATAAATAGAAATGCCTCGGAAATGGTTAATTTTTCTTGTAACACATGTTGTACAAAATATTTTTAGAATTTCAAGAAGCTTTCAAAAATGCATTAAAAAATAGGGTATTTCATTTAAAATAAGAAAGTTAACAGCAACTTCTGGTATAAGCGGAAGTATCCGAAAATTGAAAATATTATATTTTGATAGATCCTTATCGTTAACTTATAACTGCAAAATATGAAACAGAAATTCAAAGGACAAGTCCGTAAACTTCTAATGAATGGATTGCCTGAGTCTCCCTGTATTTTATTTTTAGGATCAAATAAGAGGGAATTTGTACTTATTTATTCGTTAGAGTAAGAAGTTTTTTCGGGTCTTTGATTTCCGTATTTCCGTGTTTTTTGGTTAGTTTTATTTGTAAGGTTTTTTTAACGATTAATTTTAGATATTTACATATTAATTTATATTTACTTACGTTTAGACATGTATTAAATTGTCGTTAGTTTTTACATTTCTATGATTTTATTAGAATGATTAGGTTGTTTTTAGATATTTTTAAGTGCTTTTAAATTGGTAGCGTAGTGAAGATGGCAGCTTAGCTGCATTTTATTTTTATTCGTAATTTTTGCTTGGGTTGAATAGAACTAGATTGGATTATGTTGACGTTGAAAATAGTTTAGCTTCATTTTAATTGAATTTTAATTTTTAACAATATTCTTTTAATTCTTCTTGCAATTTTTTATTTTTATTTGTGTTAAATTGAGTTAGAAGTGTTAGTTCTTGTCAGTTGGATCGGAGTGATCTTGAGACTTATTGAACTTAACTTTAATCCAACTGTAAATATTAACATTTTTTACTTTTATTTTTTTTAATATTTGTTTTACATATTTAACTTGGGCTGAATGGAGTTAAGTTGAGTGCAGTTAGATTGGGTTAACATTGAAAATCTTTTTTCATATAATTTTTTTACTTGTTTGTTGGTTTTTTATTTTTTTGTTTAGACTTTAGTTGTTTGATTGACTTTGACATTTGTCGAATTTTGTTGTAATTATATTTAATTTCTTGCATCTTTCATTTTTTATTTGAATAGCTTGAGTTCAGTGTTGAGTTGACCTTGAGATTAATCGAGCTGCGCTTTAATCATTTTGTAATGAACATATTTTGGCACCACTTTTATATCAATGCCCTCATGCTTTGCTTACCACCTTCCGCCGGCCATGAATGTTATATGTATTATCATAATTTTGTAACATACCGTAAACTCATTAAAAAGCAAATAGGAGTAACATTTATCTATTGCATTCCCGGTCGTATGTCTATAATGATAATTTACTTGATAGTCCTCAAATGATTGTTGATTGTTTAATCCATCTACCTCCTCTGCAGTCGCTCCCGATGACTGTAATAGCCTTTCTAATTTATTAAATATCAAAGATATCACTTAAGAGGACATCCTTCATGCCTTGTCTAAGTTAAAATACCATGCGTCTGCTGAATATGACCAAATTCCCAGTTTTTTGCTAAAGGACTCTAAATTTGCTTTTATGAAACATTTGCATATGATTTTCAATAAAACTCTGAAATGCGGTACTATCGCTTCATTTTGGAAACATTCTAAAGTCATTCCTGTATTTATAAGTGATGATGCTGCAAATATATCATCTTATTAAAGCTTGTGATCGCATAGATTATATATTTTAATTTCAAAATCAAGCGCCTACGGTTTTAGAAATTCATTAAAACTATGTTGCAATTGTATCTTTTGAACAGGCACGAAACGAATTTATTCCAACGGTTTTTCTTGTTGCACGTACGCTACTTTTTCTGGTACTCCTCAAGGTGCCAACTTAGGACCTCTTCTTTTTATACTTTTCGTAAATGACCTTCCCCTGTCCCTCCCCAAACACAGCAAGATCTCAATGAACACCGACGATAACAAATTATTTCGTGTTGTTAATAGTCATGAACAAGTCCTTCCTCTTCAAAGATGTAAGCTTACTTTCTGCTTGGTATGCCTCTAATAGACTCGCTTTAAATATTAATAAACGCAAATTCATTTCTGATATTCCAACTATTGTCTTTTATTTTCTAAAAGTTTTTTAATTTCTTCGTTTGGAAATACTTTTGTTTTTGTTCATAGTAGTCATCAATCTTTTTGTTTTTCTTCCGTTCTTTATGCTTTCGTACTATGTATTTCCCCTTTGCTTTTCTTATAGAATTGACTTTTCGCATTTTAATGGCACTTTTTGATAGTCCATCATTTTTCATTTGTTTTATGTTCAACACATGTGAACTTTTTTGTTTTATGCACTGTGTTTCGTCGTTCGTTTTTGAATCGTTTAATTGACTTTTATAGTTTGCTTTTTCTTAAGTTTGGTGTTGTCGATGTTCTTTTCTGCTCCAATTTTTAGCAAAAACAAAAAGAATAGTTCACCTTGATAATTGTCAAATTAATTACATTTGTGTGATTAATTATTCGTTTAATTTTTTTTAGGACTACACTTCTAATCTGAAAATGCTAGTTTTAGACGAGGCGATTAATCGCAGTGAGAAATTGCGGCGAGAGATCGCTGCGAGAACATTACCGCAGCGTTCTATTGCATCGTGTAATCACCTCCACAGATTATAAGCAAGTTCAATGCTGACAACCGGTAAATGATTACTACATCGGTAGTACCAGTAGTAGTGCTTCAGCTCCAGTTTTACAAATGAGGCTCAACTTTGAGCTGAAGCTTAAACCCTTAGCAACGATTATTTCGACAATTGTTGTGAAGGATTTAAGCTTCGGCTCAAAGTTAAACCGTCATTGTAAAACTGGGCCTCAGTGTTGTTTCTCGTCCAGGCAATACTTTTTTCTTCCATTTAATTGTTCATAATCACTCTGCTACTTAGACCGGGTGCGGCAAAATAACTCTGACAAAATTTAATGTCTCTCTTGGAAAGAACGTTTTACCACCGATCACTCCAGTTCGAGATAGCCGAGTCCGTGTAAATTTTTAGGTATACTTTCCCCTCTACCAAAATCTCAACTTCCAGATTTCGCTCTAAAAATTTAATTTATTTAGGAAAGCGCGGGATATTTGAATTCGTAAGTTTAAAAAAACGCGGGATATTCGAATTCGTTATAAAATAGTTACATGATATAATTTAACACGCACGCATTTTGAAAAATATGGAAATAAATAAGAAAATAATGTTTTTTTATTCATTTTACCATAATTATCCAAAATGCAAGTACAATGTTATACATGGAGATTCAGGCAACCCATTCATTAAAAGTTTACGGACTTCCTCTTTGAATTTCTATTTCATATTTTACAGTTATAAGTTAGCGATTATGATCTATTAAAACATCATATTTCCAACTTTCGGACACTTCCGCTTGTACCGGAAGTTGCTTTCAAGTTTCTTTTTATAAATGGAATACCCCATTTTTTATTGCATTTATGAAATCTTCATGAAATTCTAAAAATATTTTATGTAACATGTGATACAAGAAAAATTAGCCATTTTAGAGATATTTCCATTTTTTTTTTTAAATTCAAAGTTGCAGTACCTTGTTTATGATGCTACCATCTTTGTGTAACAAAAGTCATAATTTCAATTTTTGGCCTGTAGTAGGCTCTGCTCATAAGCTTTCAGATCATACCTAATTTTACACAAAATCGTTTACGGGCTGGTTGAAAAGTAACTTCTATTCGAACTGATTTCAACTGTCGAAAAGTCATGTTTTTTAAATAGAACACCCAATATATTTTTATACCATAAGAATCAGAATTAAATGTTCTTTCGAACTGTATTAGCATTCCCTATACCCATCTCTTAGCTTTCTCTTTCTATTCATGATTTTTTCTTTGACACATCAATTCTTTCACTTTTCAGTATTATTCCTGAATAGTGTGCTATTCAAATTTAACAAACTGAGGTTTTTAAAATTAATTTCTGATCGTAATTTCAATTTCTTTTTAAAAACCGACAAATAAAATTTCAATACATATCTATCAGCAGAACTTTTTGTTTATATATGCCGCATGTATTAGAAGTCTTGGTATAACTTTTTACACATTTACAAGGAGAAATTTACACTTATAATACAAAATTTTATGAAAACTAATAAATAAATCAGAAATATTAAAAATAGTACACAAATTGTTGGTTATAATATTGGTTCTAAGTTGTCCTCGGCTATTATTTATTAGTAATAACTTTCTACTGTATCTAAGTAATAACGCATTTTCCTCGATATAACAACTTTTTTTTATTAACTTGTCGATTTTTTTTATCATCAAATACCTTTAATATGTCTGTGTTTGATTATTCATTTTTTGGTTCTTCGTAGCGATTACATTGTTTTTTTTTAATTCCTACTAGACAGATGATTTCAAAAATTATAATTTCTCTAGTTTTCATAGCCCACTATTTAAAAATAATATCGAAAAATGGAAAAAAATTACGTGTTAAAAAGAAATCATCGATAACGAGTGAACTATAAGAGATAGGTATAGGGAATGCTGATACAGTTCCATTTAAAAAACATGACTTTTGACAGTTGAAATTAGTTCGAATAGAAGTTACTTTTCAACCAGCCTGTAAGCAATCAAGTGCAAAACTGAACAAGATCTGAAAGAATGTTACTGTAGCCTACTACAGGCCAAAAATGGGCATCATGGTTTTTGTTACACAAAGATGGCAGTATCATAACCAAAGTTCTGCAAGTCTGAATTATTTTTAAAGAATGAAAATATCTCGGAAACGGTTAATTTTTCTTGTATCACATGTTGCACAGAACATTTTTAGAATTTTGTGGAGATTTCCAAAAAGCATTAAAAATTGGGGTATTCGATTTAAAATAAGAAAGTTGACAGCAACTTCCGGTATAAGCGGAAGTGTCCGAAATTTGAAAATATTATATTTTGATAGATCCATATCGTTAACTTATAACTACAGAATACGAAACAGAAATTCAAAGGAGAAGTCCGTAAACTTTTAATGAAAGGGTTGCTCGAATCTCCCTGTATAATGTAAGTATATTTTCACAAAAACATAGCTAAATAAACGCAATATGCGAAGAGGATATCGTTCTTTCTAAAAAGATGTATTAAGGCTGTTTACTCCGCCGTCGTTTTTCCCATTTCCTGGGCT
Source organism: Prosopocoilus inquinatus (assembly GCA_036172665.1). NCBI lineage: Eukaryota > Metazoa > Arthropoda > Insecta > Coleoptera > Lucanidae > Prosopocoilus > Prosopocoilus inquinatus. Next base: position 25,391,482 of record CM069872.1, on the reverse strand, counting down.
TATTTTTCTTTAAAATCTTGCCAATTTTTCGCGAAAAATTTTTAAATAGATTCTGTTAGGCGGCTAAAGGCTCGTTTTTTGAGAATTGCCAAAAAGGCCTTAAAAAAAATTAAAATTAAAAAAATTCCAAAATGTAAGCCTTTAGCCGAAATTTCGCAGTATTCAATAATAGTAAACCGTTTAGTTTTTTTTATTTTTAAAAATAAGGTCAGGAAATTTGAAAATTTTCGGAATGAAATCGCTGAAATCAAATGTGGTATGTGATACACACTATCTCCGCCTTCGGGCCTAGTGCAAGAGGGGCGATTCGCACATTCATTTTCCTGATTTAGTGACAGATGAAGAGTGTGAGTGAAAGCGAATGCGTTACAGTGCGTATATGAGTGAAACACAGAATAGATGCAGCGTACACGGGCGCTACCGAGCGCCGCCAGAAAATAAAGTGCCTACAATTCTACAAATATTTCTCTTCAGAGTCGTGCTTTTTGGTAAATTTTTTACGCTAAATTGAAAAGAAAACATTTTTGTCATAATAAACTTCTGCAAATCTGGTAATCATACACTTAATTAGTTTTAAAAAGGGAATACTCAACAAATTTGTGTTATTTTGTTATTTATTTGTGTAGAGGACACATTTACCTTGACATCATTAAAAATCCTTGTTAATGCACGTAATTAATATTATGTGATAACACAGGAATAAACAATAAATAAAATGAGTCGGTGATGTAACATTTTGAATATCAAGTTCACCCAAATAGTGAAACGGAACTGCGTCAAATAATTTTTGTTTCTGCACAACTAATTGAATAAAATATAAATATTTGATGAATACGAGGATTCAGATCTCATCAACTGTAACCTAATCTACAACCACGGTATTTTAACAAGTAACGTTACTGCCAACTAAAATGTCAGATTTTCATAGATAGTCCGAATTTAAAACAATCCTGAACGATTTATATGTAATACGTTATATCAATCGGTAAACTTCCGTCTATTAATAAAAAATAGAGTATAGTTTTAGCAAATCAGCGCATATGCAACTGTCAACAAAAAAAAGACATTTAATATCACCTACAACTACGGTTTCAAATTTGTAAGTGCATCTGCATTATGCAGCGTTGCCTATTCGCGATATTTTTAAACATTCGCCAAGCATCTCAAAAAAAAAAAAAAAATTAAAAGCTTTTTTTTTGCTCCTGTTAATATTAACATGCTGGTGATAATAGTGCGGCCCTTTTGAACCATATTGTACTACGCTCACCAAAAGAATCTGGAACACGTAATATGTTCTGTTGTAAATACGAGGAGTTAATTATTGTTGCTATCATGTATTCGTCCGTTTGTTTATTTCCGTGTTTTTTAAATTACTGTAGAAACAAGTTTAAAATTGCATTCAAACTAATAGCGACAAGTCGTTTTTGCTTTGCAGTGGGAATCTCGAGCTACGTCTCTGCTGATGAAGCCCCAAACAGAGCTGTACAGAGGCTGCTCGAGGTTTTCACTGCAATCAAAAACGATTTGCAACAAAATTTTTAATAATTTCATAAAGGTAACGAAAATAAAGTTACTAGATTTTTTGATATGGCATCTGAAAGTTGAGAAGTCAACTGTACTTTTTTCATTTCTTAAATTTGATAATTTTATGTCAAGCCCAGAAAAATGGGAAAGACTCTCTGGTTAAACCAAACCGCCAAATATTGGTCAAGTTTGCGCTGGTTCTTTTAGTTACTTTTGATCGTCACATAGTCACATTCGTACGATTATTTAGCAGTTGGTACGACGTACAATTTCAGCTTAAAATCATAAGCTTTTTAATAAACATATTTGTTGTTATGTTTATAAATTTATGTTAAAATATTTTTTTATTTTTTTCCTGTAATCGTGTTTTTCACTTTAACCTCTATATAAATCTCCCAGATTAATTTAGGGAATTCTAGGGAAATATTGTACGCCGAAAAAGGAATTTTTGGTCGAGTTAATTGACAACACTGTACTGCAGCCAAGAGCTTCATCAAAACAACCCTTCTTAGGGTTGCCAGGTTGGGCGAAATTTCGCCATTTGGGTTACATTTTAGACATACTTGGCGTTGAAAAAATTTATTTGACACCTGGCACACTATTTTCTTCGGTCCGGGCTACTTTTGTTGCCTTCACGTAACGACGAAAAAACTATACATATACCATGCAATCAATAATGACTGTCCAGGACGTTACGTTAAATTAGGTATTATATGGCGAGAATACTTCCAACATCGTTTTCTATTGTTATTTGTTTATTTCATATTTGTTCTTTCTTTTTTGTTTTTTTTTTTTAATTGAAATTAATCTCCGCCCACAATAATTTTATATCCTTAGATACCTATTTCGGCAGCTAAGCTGCCATCTTCAGTATGCAACCAACTTAAAAGCACTTAAAAAGATCTAAAAACAACCTAATCCTAATGAAATCATAAAAATGTAAAAACTAACAACAATCAAATCATCCTAGAAGATCTACAGGTTGTCCATTTTTCGAGCCTGAGCACGGGGATAAAGCTAGATATTTATAACTTACACATTATTAAGGCACTCTTTTACGGAGAATCTAAATATGTCATTACATTTACCCGAGCTGTCAAAATTGCAGAGATACGACTGTCAACTTTTTTTTCTTATGGGCGCCATACTGGATTTTCATATTTCTAAATAAAGATTTTTTCTCCGATTCTAGCACTATATCACACATTACGAATTTTTTACCAAAATTTCTATTTTTTGATTTTTGCGAAGAGCGCTGTGGAAACAATAAAGATTTTGACAATTATGTAGCGCTAGCTTGACCAACTGAAAACGCGGAAGAAATTCAGCTCTCATAAAAATTAATTTTTATCATATTCTTATTGCAAACAACTCCCACTTTAAGTACAGGGTGGATTAATTTCGATGGCTCTTATGGCCATCTCCGTAATTATAAGAGATAGAAAAAGACTAGTGGCCAAGTCTCGATCTGTTTTTTGGAGATTAAATCAATAGCGTAAACAAAAGTTGGCTATCTTCTTTTGTTGTCAAGTTATAGGCAAAAATTGCCATTTTCGACGTTTCGTTTTTCGTCATATCTCGTTTATTTCTAGAGATATTAAAAAACTGGTTGAACATTATTAGGACACTTTTTGGAATACAATTCAGTGGTGTAGTTGACTTTTTAACATTTACTTAAGTTTTCGAGATATAACACAAAGTTGTTTTTTAAAATGGACATCATAGTAGTGCCCTCATTAAATAGAGATTTTTTTCTGTTTGCTTTTTTGTGTTTTTCTAAAATAGTAAAGGAGACTGTGGTTTAAGAGATAATTAAAATTAACCTCCGCCCACAATAATGTTTATATGCGTAGATACGTTTTTCGGCAGCTAAGCTGCCACATTCAGTACGCTATCAACTTACAAGCACTAAAAAGTGTCTAAAGACAACCTAATCACACTGACAAAATCATACAAATGTTAAACCTAACAACAGTCTAATCACCCTAAAAGATATATATGTCTGATGTAAGTAAAAAATCTAAAAAAACTATATATGTTATGTATAAATAGGGGAGAAAAAAAATATGTGAACACCTAAAATTAACTGTCAGAAAACCTTACAAATAAGAGCTAACCAAACAACACGGAAATGCGGAAATAAATAGTCCAAAGACCCGAAAAAACTTATTATTCTAACGAATAAATAAGCATATAATTCCCTGTTATTTGATACCTAAAAAAAATAAAATATGTGAACACCTAAAATTAACTGTCAGAAAACCTTACAAATAAGAGCTAACCAAACAATACGGAAATGCAGAAATAAATAGTCCAAAGACCCGAAAAAACTTTTTATTCTAACTAATAAGTAAGCATATAATTCCCTGTTATTTGATACCTAAAAACCTAAAAATCCTGAAAAATAAAATAAAATATATATATATTAGGTATAAATCGTCAAAAGACAACCTACAGATGAAAGCAAATCACACCCACACACCACAAGTTAAGAGCACTTTAGGAAAATTTTATCTCGGAGAATCCTCTCCTTATGAAATATCCAGTGCAAATGCAAAATTATTTGCAAAGTGCAAATTATTCGTTAGAATAAGAAGTTTTTTCGGGTCTTTGGACTATTTATTTCCGCATTTCCGTGTTGTTTCGTTAGCTCTTATTTGTAAGGTTTTCTAACAGTTAATTTTAGATGTTCACATATATTTTTCTTTCTCCCCTATTTATACATATCATATACCGGCTGTTTCAAATTGAGTGTGCACTGAAGGGATCTCCTAAACCATAAGAGATACAAATTCGGTTAAATGGAAGAAAAGTTGCACGAATCAATGCCTAATTCGTTTCCATTGAGAGAATGATTTTTTTCTTATTCGATTTTCTTTTTCTTTCTGTATCTCTTTTATTACACATAATTTTGAAATTCTGATTTAATTTTCTACAGGCACTTTTTGATTCTGCTTCGAATAGGAGTAACAGAATTGAAGTCAAACGTTTCGTCTTTCCGCGACCATCATCAGTTTCGATTTTTTAAATACAACTTACGTCTTTTTGTTCTTCTATTCGATACGATTTTTTCTCCTGATTGTAACGGTACATCACACTTGATAGTCGATATTAATAAGAAGCTTAAATAATACAGATTTTTATATGAAAATTTTATTTAATACATAATTTGAAATTTTTATTTCATTTTCGTAGCTATAATGTAAATTATAATAAATCATTTAAAGTTTTTCTATATCGTTATTTTAATAATGCACTGCACTTACGAAAATTAATTTTTATCGACAAATATCTAGTGGTTCTAATATAACTTGTTAGATTAGTATCTCAACTTTGGTATAGGAATGAAAAAGCCTAGTTTTTAATTGTGACTCGCACTGCTCGGTTAAAAGAAAAAGTGAATACTAATTATAATAAAAATATTTAGATATTACTGAATAGTGCCTTCTACAAAGACATTGGCAGCTAAAAACGAATATTTTTGTGATAAATGTGTTAGATACTTTCTATAACAATGTATTTTTTTTTAATTTCTTTGGCACTCAGTGGTTCTCAACACTACACTATCTTTAATTCAATTTCATTTAATTTAATATAAGTCCAAAAATGGTACTAAATATTGTCACTCGTTTTGACCAGTTGAAGTTATATCGGGACCACCATCCACAATTTAAACAGGATAAAGTAGGCTTTATATTTTGGGCATTGAAGCAGTGACTAGCATTAAGATAAATAATAAGGAGGAACTAAGAAGGCAAATATTAGATTCTTACCGATATGTTTCGCGAATTCATGTTCGACGCGCTAGTCAACACATAGGATTAAGAACAAATGTGTGTTTTGAAAACAATGGAGGACATTTCGAGGCTTTACTTTGATTTATTTATTTCAATTTATTTATTTCAATTTATTTATTTCACAAATTCATTTTTTTCTTCTATAATTTTTATTCATTATTTATTTTGTTTACATTGCTGTTTATTTGGTTTGTGTTAACCATCTAATATCATTTAATTAATATTTATTGATTTTTCCTATTCCGGCAATTGAATGTTAGTTGTTAATACTTAAAAATTAAAAAAAGCAGTTAGGAGTTAATTCACTTATTAAGAAAAACATGATGAAACTGTATCAGTTTTTTTGTCATATTCTAATTTTACTTGAAAAAAAGGTATTAATTATTATACTCACAGAAATTACCAGAAAAAATACTATCGACTGGAATAATAAAAAGATAAGAAAATGCACCACAAATTTGAAATTATGTATTAAATAAAATTTTCAAATATAATCTGAATTATTTAAGCTTCAAATTAATATCAACTATTAAGTGTGATATATCATTACAATCAGGAGAAAAAATGCTATCGAATAGAACATTAAAATGACAAAAGTTGTATTTAAAAAATCGAAACTGATGATGGTCGTAGAAAGACGAAACGTTTGACTTCAATTCTCTTACCCCTATTCGAAGCAGAATCAAAAAGTGCCTGTAGAAAGTTAAATCAGAATTTCAAAATTATGTATAATAAAAGAGATACAGAGATAAAAAGAAAATAGATTTTTTTACATTTTTATTAATATCTCAAGAAGAAATAATTAAAAAATCATTCTGTTAATGAATACGAGTTAGACATTGATTCGTGCAACTTTTCTTCGATTTAACCATATTTGTATACCTTACGGTTTAGGAGATCTCTTCAGTGCACACCCAATTTGAAACAGCCGGTATAGTTTATTTTAGATTTTTTACTTACATCAGACATATATGTCTTTTAGAATGATTAGACTGTTGTTAGGTTTAACATTTGTATGATTTTGTCAGTGTGATTAGGTTGTCTTTAGACATTTTTTTAGTGCTTTTAAGTTGATAATGTACTGAATATGGCAGCTTAGCTGCCGAAATACGGATCTACGGATATAAAAATTATTGTGGGCGGAGGTTAAATTTAATTATTTTGTGTTTTTAATAAAATGTAACTCAAGGGAAACAAAAAAAAGAAACCTTTAATTAATTAAAACTTTCATTAAATAGAGATTTTTTTATTTTCAAAAATATATATTTTGTTGGGTTTATTTTTTATAATTAATAGGAAAAACTGTCATTTTTATTATTATCCTTGCCTAAATATTTTAGTCTCAACAGGCTGGGTTCAATACGGTGCCGATTTTTTGTTTAGCAAAACATTCTAACGAGCTTTCAAATATTTTCAGTTTTGACTGCGTAAATAATTTCATAATCGCCTTAATTTACAAAATTCCGTTTTATCGTTTTGAGCGACCGTTCTGACTAGAACTCCTATCTGACTTTCTATTGAAAATGAATTTGTCCTTCATCACGTTTCACAGAACATTTTAACAAGAATGTTTTAAACTATATATTATTAAAACGTGTTATGACCGAAAATTTATAGAAAAATTGATTTCAATCTTTAAATAGTCAACATCGCACGAACACTCAACGTTTCACTATCACTTGATAGCTTCGTTAGAAACAAACGTTGAACGTTCGTGCAATTTTCAGTGTCCGTTTAAAGGTTGAACAAGAAATGACTTTCAAATTTGTGGGAGAAAATAGTTTTTAAAATTTAAAAGGGACACTGTGAAATCCCAAGAACGCTCTGTGTATCGCTATCGCTTTATAGTTTCGTCAGGAGTGAACAAATGAATAAACAAGTTGTCAAGAGAAACGAAAATGTAACATGATTTTAAACAAAAATACGAGTTGTCCGAATAAACATAAAGGTAATAATAACTAAATTAAAACCAAATTAAGATTTCTTTTTTTTTTTGTTTCTCTTGAGTTATATTTTATTAAAAACACAAAAAACAAAAACAAACAAACACACAAACAGTAAAAAATATAAACAAAATCGAACAAGTATCAAACTAGATTTGTGTGCATTCATATTTAATAAAAACAAAAAAGCTTTTGCCAGATCGGTCCTGATGGGTGCTACATTTCTCAAACGGAAGTTTGTAAAATAAAGTGAATATGAAATTTCTTACACGGGCAAAACTGTCTAAAGGTTTGAAAGTTCGTTAATATTTAATAAAATCAAAGAAAATGTCGGCACTCTGTTGAAGCCAGCCTACTGGGACTAGAGTACGCAAGGATAATAACAAAAATGGCAGTTTTTCCTATTAATTATAAGAAATAAACCCAACAAAGTATATATTTTTGAAAACAGAAAAAAATCTCTATTTAATGAGGGCATTGTCTACTATGATGTCCACTTTAAAAAACATAACTTTGTGTTGTATCTCGAAAATTTAAGTAAATGTGAAAAAATCAACTACACCACTGAATCGTTTTCCAAAAAGTGTCCCAATAATAATGTTCAAGCATTTTTTTAATTTCTCTAGAAATAAACGAGATATGACCGAAAAACGAAAAGTCTAAAATGGCAATTTCTGCCTATAACTTGAAAACAAAAGAAGATGGCAAATTTTTGATAGTTACGGAGATGCCCTTAAGAGACATCGAAATTAATCCACCCTGTACAAAACAATTCTTTGGGTTTAAAAAGACAAATTGTAGTTAATTTTACATACTACACCAGGTGGAGAATTGTGAAAGAAACGTAAGAATCGTTATTGGAAAATCCATATCCATAACCCTACAAAAAGTAGCGTAAACTTTGTAACTTTTTGTATTATAAATTTGTATTTCATTGTACCTACCCATCAGAAAATAGTCTGTGGGAGAGAAATCTGGCCTTCTACTGGCCACCCGAAGTCTTTGTTATTTCTTTTTAGGAAACATTTTAGTTAAACAATCAGCAACTCAGGCGTCATGAGAGAACAAACCATCTTGTTGAAATCAACTTTTTATCAAGGTACTTCATAAGAAACGTTTTTTTACGAAAATCCGTTTGCTTGAACAGCTACTCATCATTGGTGACTTTGTATTCGGCTCGTCGGCATCGGATCATATCACAATTTGAAGGAAATTTGTGTTTCCTTCTAACTGGCTTCTTATATTTAAATGTACAAAATTTTATTCGTTATTCATTATCGCCGGGCAGAAGAAGTTCCATTTTTTTCATTCTTCATACCACTTATTGTGGTGGGTAATTCCCTGTTATTTGATACCTAAAAATCCTGAAAAATAATATATACCGGGTGCTCCGCGCCATGTGCTCACCCTTCTAGAATCTCTATTTATTAATCGATTAATCTGAATTTTGGAGGCAATAAACTAAACAAAAAAATGGAATTTTCCGACATACTGATAGTCGTCATAGGACTTCCGATTTCGCCAGAAGTGATATCAACTTTCTTATTTTAAATAGAACACCCTATATATTTTTACATATTTAAAATCTATGGAGCATTACGAGTCCGAATACGTATCAATTGTTAATTTTGATTTCCATGACAACAAAAAAAAAAACTTTTTTATTTTTCAATCTAGAAAGCTATGAATCGCATTTTTTCGATCTAATGCGATCAAGTATTTCGAGAAAATCACTCCTTAGATGGTATTTTGATTTTTAACATTTTTACGGTGTTTGAAATTTTCATTAGCTCTTAACTCATTTTTTTCGATAGAACCTCATATGTTTCTTAGCTTAGTTCAACTGAACATTTTTTTCTGAATTTGCTGATACCAAATACGTCATATTTTCTTTGAAAATAATTTAAAATAGAGCATGTCTTATTGAAATTTTACACTCCCTTTATTTCAAATGACTTTCAAAGAAAATATGGCGTATTTGGTATCAGCGTACTCAGAAAAAAATGTTCTGTTGAACTAAGCTAAGAAACACATGAGGTTTTATCAAAAAAAATGAGTTAAGAGCTAATGAAAATTTCAAATACTGTAAAAATGTTAAAAATCAAAATACCATCAAAGGAGTGATTTTCTCGAAACACTTGATCGCATTAGATCGAAAAAATGCGATTCATAGCTTTCTAAATTGAAAAATAAAAAAGTTTTTTTTCGTTGTCATGGAAACCAAAATTAACAATTGATACGTATTCGGACTCGTAATGCTCCGTAGATTTTAAATATGTAAAAATATATAGGTGTTCCATTTAAAATAAGGAAGTTGATATCACTTCCGGCGAAACCGGAAGTCCTATGACGACTATCAGTATGCCGAAAAATTCCATTTTTTGTTTAGTTTACCGTCTCCAAAAGTCAGGTTAATCGATTAATAAATAAAGATTCTAGAAGGGTGAGCACATGGCGTGCACTTTTAGTTATTGCTTTTTTACCAAAAAATTATTAGAAAAAAATCTTTGGTTTGATCTCCTCTAGCTACCCTTTTAATCTCCTCCGTAGGTTATGAGGCACCCAGTATATTATGTATAAATCGTCAAAAACAACCTACAGATGAGAGCAAATCCTCTCATCAAATCTCCTGTCCAAATGCGCTTAACGCTCTAACTCCCTTTATATATGATTTAGGTAGCGACATCTTGGGGATGATTTTTGAATCATATACAGTGTGCCCGGATTTCGTAGGGACAGCATGGGTAACTGCTGTATTTGAAGAGATAGAGAGATGATTAAATTAGCAAAAAGGTGCAGGTTCGAGAGCTCATTAAGAATCCATTTTCAAATATTACTTGTCATGGCCAACTTGGTCAAAATTTTACAGAAACCAAAATCTCCAAATTTCTTTTATTTGCCGTAACTTTTTTTGTTACTTAAAATATTGAGATGCGGTTTGAGTTAAATACTTTTATGGGCACTTAGCCCCAGTTTTACAATGACGGTTTAACTTTGAGCCGAAGTTTAAATCGTTTACAACAATTGTTGAAATAATCGTTACTAAGGCCGAGTTTTACAATAACGGTTTAACTTTGAGCCGAAGCTTAAATCCTTTACAACAATTGTTGAAATAATCGTTGCTAGGGGTTTAAGCCTCAGCTCAAAGTTGAGCCCCATTTGTAAAATTTGACCTAAGGGTTTAAGCCTCAGCTCAAAATTGAGCTCCATTGTAAAACTGGACCTTAACGAAACTAATTTCATTTTTGCAAATTTTCAATAATCTAACCTATCCGTAAAATTTGAAATTGGTACCTCCTAATTTTTTTGGCCATTTTAAAAAATAATTTTTTTTTCTGAATGCAATTATATATCACATGATATGGAAACTCTTCAAAATTTTGAAAAACCGAACTTATTCTTTTTACGAACAGAAATCGCTAGTGCCATAATCACAGAAACATTACTTTTTGTTTATCAAGTTAGGCACTGACCGATTGCAGCCAATGGTATGCGAGCAATTAAAATTTTAATCGCTTGTACACGATTGTCCACGAACGATCAGCTTCATCTGTGTAGCCTTTTCAGGATATTGAGCTTCGTATATTTCACGAGTAAGTTCCACGTTTTTGTAGCACTTGGTATACGTAAAGTCGCGATCAAGTGAATCGAGACCTATTTACAGTTCTGCAATCCTTAAGGGGCGCTTACATTACACACAATAAATTACACATTACACTCAATAAATTCAAAAACAAATATTTACAAAACTGTCGACTTGTCGCATACAAATCCTGATGAATCTTTGGCACAAGTCTTCGACAAATATTAGCACAGGACATCATTTAGACTGCGTGACTTTCAGCAAAAAGGTCCCATCAGTGTCAAATTGACAATACTTTCTAACTTTGCTTGCCCTTTCGAAGTCAAATTTCAGTAAAAAGTCTCTTCAGTGTCAAGTTGACAATAATATTTACTGCACTTCCGTTCTTTCTTATGAAAGGCTGAGATACAGTTTGCTGAAATATGGCGAACCAATTAAAAATGCACGTCATTCTGCCAGACTGACAAATTTCACTAATTTTTGCCACAATGAAAACTTCTTTGAGCTGGCAATACCGAACTTTATTTTTAAGATGTAGAACTGGAATAACGTTCGGTTGTTAACTGATTGACACTGACAGCTGTCATCTGAATGCAGTTTAAAAGTACTCCGCCTAGTGCTTGTTACTTGGTGTTTTCGTAACTTAAAATTTTGACACTTCTATGACATAACTCTTTTTTAGTTGTTTTTTTTTTGTAGGAATTTGCTTATAATGTTAAAAGGCGCTGGTAAAATTTTGCAGCCCGTCGGCTTCACTTCTACCTATGCCACTGTCTCACACCTTGTAATTTTGTTGCTGCCGCTTAAATGTCTCTTTTGTTTTGAATTTTTTCGACAGGTTTCATTTGTTTTTTTTTATTTATTCTGATTTTTGATATTCAAAAAAAACGTTAATGACTAGAAAAAATTGGCGCCTTTGAGCTGCATTTTGTCAACAAGTTGGCGACATTGCCTGCAAAAAATCTGGCAACGCTGAATCTTATGCTTTGGGCGATCGCTTCTCTGTCTCTCACTTCTCAAATTTTGTTTACAATCTTTTCTAAACCTCCAAATAACTTCAGGAACCCTTCTCAAAATAAATCAAAAAAATACGTCTTTTGACATATCACCACGTTACAATTGATGAGTCGGCCATGAAATCAACTCATGTTTGTATCTTAATTCTATTATAAAATATCGTACTGTTATACCGGATTTCTTCAAAATATTTCAAATCTGTAACAGAAAAATAATCAACAAACAGTTAGATTTTATTTAAAACAAAGGGATCAAAATTCATAAATGGTAGAGAAATTGTTTTTTTGCTGTTGGTAATTATGATTGGGGTGGGAGTTACCGTCTCCCCGGAAAACAAAGAAGTGAATGTTTAAAATTCCATTAGAAAATTAAAAATAGATTTGTTTAGCTTCTGATAAAATTATCTGCTCTGATGTAACAATACGTATTCGTATTTGTTTGGCGTGTAGTACTTCCCGTAGAGTTTTAGTTACGTTATGTTTAACGGTGTTCGTGTGCGAAATTTTTATTTAATCCGGTATTAGAAAGTGATAATCATATGTGATTTTGAGGTTATGTCATTTTTATGGAAACGAAAATTACGTCCGCGATGTGTAATTTACAAGACTGAGAGGATCCCGTCGTGGCTGTGACTTGTTCTATTTTATTTTCATGAAAGAAACGCTGGATTTTATGCAAATTTGGGAAGAAGGTGTCTTTTCACCTTGCCAAATATCTGTTCACTTTTCTTGCATTTTATACATTTTACCTAATTCATATAATGTAATTTGAGTAACTGTCTGCTCCTCTATCTCTGGACAATGGAATACATAACATTGGTATGTGTTTTAACTGTAAATAGACTGTGTGATAATGTCTCGTGCACAGTACCAAGATATAGGTACGGAATGCATTAACAGTGCATTAACTTTTACAGCATTTTTACTAGATACCAAATATGATATACTAAAGTTGTAATTGAATGAATAAAATAAAGCAGTGAATATTTCAATTATAAAATTCTGTAAAAAAATTATTCTCACTGCGTTGTCAGTAATTGCATAAAACATAAAGCCGTATACAAATTTGAACATGCATGAATGAGACAATCCGTGGTCACATAAATGCAAGTATGAATTTTGAAATAAACCGTTACAATACACGATTATAAAATACATAATTGAAGTACACTCTTATCCGATGAAAATTGTAAATAAAAGGTTTTTAAACTTTAACCAGACATAATTCAAATTGAAAGGAGCCCTCAATGTTTCGCTATTGATTGATAGCTTCATCAGAAGTGAAAAAGAGTAAATAAACAAGTGGTCAAGAGAAACGAAAAGGTGACATGATTTTATACTAAAATATGAGTTGTCTGGAGAAAAAGAAAAACTTAGTTTAATTCTTATTGTTACTTTTGTGTTTCTCCGGACAACTTGGCAAGTATGAATTTTGAAATAAACCGTCACAATACACGATTATAAAATACATAATTGAAGTACACTCTTATCCGATGAAAATTGTAAATAAAAGGTTTTTAAACTTTAACCAGACATAATTCAAATTGAAAGGAGCCCTCAATGTTTCGCTATTGATTGATAGCTTCATCAGAAGTGAAAAAGAGTAAATAAACAAGTGGTCAAGAGAAACGAAAAGGTGACATGATTTATACTAAAATATGAGTTGTCTGGAGAAAAAGAAAAACTTAGTTTAATTCTTATTGTTACTTTTGTGTTTCTCCGGACAACTTGTGTTTTAGTTTAAAATCATGTTATCTTTTTATTTCTATTGCAACTTGTTTATTTACCTGTTTCACTCCTGATCAATTGCCAGAGTGCTCCGTCCAATTTCAATTCTGTTCACTTAAAGAACAAGAACTTTGGAAAAATAAAACCAAAACAGTCAGCTAAATGATTTGAATTAATTTTATGTCCTAAAACCCGATCAACATTGCGTTAAAAAAAAATCTAAAATATACCTGGTGCCCACTTTGATTACGCTCCGTAAGAATTTCAATTCATTTTATTGTAGATTTCTGTTTTCGTTTTGAATTTATCATAAAATAAAGCATTAAAGGGCATAATACATAGCTTTGTGTAATGCTTTAACTAAAACTATTTGTAGTACGCTTTGTAAAAACGCTGGTTTTCATAATTACTATAATTTTTAGTTTTTAGTCACGGCACAGCCTTAGTTTAATATCAGATTACGGCCTGATTTCTGCACCTCCTGATAAATTTATCAGCCAGGTAATATTCCTGGAAACCATTGTGTCGATAATGATTTCCCAGGACATAATATGGCAAATAAATTTATCAAGAGCTGGAGAAATCAAACCTAAGCCTCAATTTTTTTGCTTTCCAATAAATTTGTCTGTCATATAATATCCTAGGAAATAATGATCGACTCCATGGTTTCCAGGGATATTACCTGACTGATAAATTTAGCACGAGGTGAAGAAATCGGACCTAAGATATTTTGAGTGTTATATAATTTTCGTTCATTTATGGTACCTTTTCATTTTTTATCATTAATGAATTAATGAATTATGGAGGATGATTTTTACGATTTATTGGAAGGTATAGATGTTCAGCGTATTGGAGGTTGATCAAAATATTGATTAATTAACAATATGTCGTGATCGTGTTAGTCCACTAGTTAAATATTCTGACAGATTAAAAAAAAAACTGTATGGGCAAGTTGCAATTCATTATTCGTAAATATTAAGGCTGGGAATAATTTACGAAACGGACAGGATAATCCTAGAATGTCCTGTCCGTTACGTAAGTTATTTTTTTTAATTATTAACTCTTACGTGAACTTGAAATTTGAACACTGGTAAAAGTATCTTCAGTTTGCACAGTATTTTCACATTGATGAAAGTGATCCAGCAAAATATTACGGATACCTAAAAATAAGGTATTTATGAAAAGAAAATTACAAATTGCCCCGTTTTTTCGCCGATTACTGTTATAGTACTTTTACTATGCAATCAACGGAATTTATAATTAGAGCTGACTGTGATATTTTCCAAAAAGTTGGCAAGTTGCAGTTTGAAATGAGAGATTTGAAATATCAAAATTGTGACATTTATTTATTTTTAATGATTGATAACGGATTTGTCTTATAGAGGGTGCTGCGTTTTGAAACGCAACATAGGAAATCCCATGTTAATTTAAAGGTGTTCAAATATTGGCTTCCCTAATTATTTTGCAACAAAATTCCTTTTAGGTTTTTTAAAGTAATCTTCAAGATGAATCTGCCTGTGAAGTCTGAGAATTTTTCAATCGCTCAATTTCAAGATATTTAAGAAAGATCAGTAAATGTTAAAATAAATTATTAGAAAAGTTTTTTCTATCAATCTTCTTCAAAAACGACTGTATTTATTAATTATCTGTCCAATTTTCACTATCATTGATTAATGCTGTGTTGATGGTTTGGTATAAATCGAATTTAGTTACAGAATCTTTTTTCAAATATCTTAAAACTCAGTGTGTGAAAAATTCTCAAACTTTACAGACGGATTCATCTTTAAAAAACTAAAAAAACCTAAACAAAATTGTGCTGTAAAATAATTATGTAAGCCAATATTCGAGCGCCTATAAATTAACTTGGGATTTCCTATGTTGCTTTGTAAAATGCAGCACCTTGTATAAACTCCCCTAATATTCTAAAAAAGGAGTTAAACCAGCATCCATAGAAAATTAAATAACAAAATAAAGCTTGTACAAAGCACGAACTTAACCTCAAATACAGGGTTACCATCCGTCCGGCAAAAGGAGGACATATCCTACTTTTGTGCTCAAATTTTTAAGTCCGGTCGGTCTTTTCACCGTCCGGCTTTTTTTGTGCAAAAGATTTATGTATATTTTTCCATAATTGAAGTTTGTTCTTGTCCGATGAAAATAGTAAGTAGAAAGTTTTTTTAATCTCAAACCGGACAGAAAAATGAAGGGAAACACACTCAACGTTTCGCTATAGATTTATAGCTTCGTCAGGAGTGAAAAAAAGTAAATAAACAAGTTGTCAAGAGAAACAAGTCGTCAAGAGAAACGAAAAGGTAACATGATTTTTAAACTAAACTACGAGTTGTTCGGAATAAAAGTAACGAGAACTAATTAAAGCAACTTTTTTTTTTTTTTTTTAATATATAATATTAATTAATTGACAGATCTATATCTTGTTTAAAGAGTCCAAAAAACTACAAAATATGTCATTTAAATTTTCAAAGTCCGTACGTTTATTAATAGAATTTCCAGACATTTTAATTTTACACATTTCTATGAAACGTCTTTTAAAAATATTAGATTCACTGTACAAAATGTCAGTATTATCAAAATCAAAATTATGATTATTTACTAATGAATGCTCTACAAGCATTGAATGATTTTGATTATTTTTTTGAATATGATATTTATGTTGGTCTAAACGTTTTTTTAAATTTTGGCTCGTTTCACCTATATAAACAGAATTACAATTTGAACATTTGATTTCATAAACCACGTTAGGTTGTTTTAATTTCGGTATTTTGGTTTTTAAATTCGAAAAAATTAAATTTAAATTAATCACAGATTTACTGGCTAAAATTAAATTATGTTTTTTGAAAATGTGTTTAAATGTATTGTGTAATGGTTCAATATAAGGCAAAGATATGTATTTATGATTCAAAGTTTGTCTAATGTTTTTAGAGACATTTGAATTTTGTAAGTATTTAATACGATTTTTAATTACTGATTCAATAAGATTTATTGGATAAGAATTTTGAATAAGAGTTTTCTTTATTAAATTTAAGTTATCATAAATGAAAACTTTATCGGAAAGTAAAATAGCTCGATCAGTTAATGAAATAATAGTTGCAATTTTATAATTTTTAGGTGTGTACGAGTGAAAATTTATGTACCTACCTGACCAGGTAGGTTTATGAAACCAATTAGTAATTAATTTATCATTCTGTCTGATAATATTTACATCAAGAAAACTCAATGAATTATTATTTTCTTTTTCTACTGTAAATTGTAATCTATTATGAAAAGAATTAAATTTATTTAAAACAAAATCTACCTTATCAGAAGGCAAAATCAATAAAATGTCATCTACATAACGAAAATATAACGTTAAATCGAATGATAAAGAGTTAATAACAGATTTTTCTAGTTCTTGCATAACAATTTCAGCTAAAGCCGGAGATAAAGGAGAACCCATTGCTATACCAAAAATCTGTTTATAAAATTTATCATTGAAAGCAAAATAAGATGTTTCAAAACATAAATCAACTATTTCTAAAAAGTTACCTTTGGAAATATCAGTAAAATCTTTAATCTCTAACCACCTATCATTTATACTTTTTAAAGCTAAATCTTTAGGAATGTTAGTAAATAAAGAAATAACATCTAAAGAAATTATAATGCAATTATTTGGTACAGTTATTTGTTTTAATTTTTCTACGAGTTCAAAAGAATTTTTTATAAAATATTCTGATTTACTAGTAACCTGAGTAATGATTTTTGAAATAAATTTAGATAAGAAATATGGAGAAGAACCAATAGTGGAAACTATAGGACGAAGAGGTGTATTAGGTTTATGAATTTTTGGAATGCAGTATAATTTAGGAAATATGGGATGTTGTACTTTAAGAGATTTAGCAACAATATTACTAATTTCAACGGATTTCTCTATCTTATTAATAATACTGAAAGTTTTACGTTGATAAGATTCGGTGGGATCGTTAGCTAATTCTACATATGTATTATTATCAGACAGCATAGTTTGAACTTTTGAAAAATAATCAGTTTTATCAATTAAAACAGTTACATTGCTTTTATCAGCTGTAGTAACAATAATATTAGGATTATCTTTAAGAAATTTTTTACAAGACAAAACATCTCTAATAAGAATCTTATACTTTGATTTTTCAAAAGTTTTATCAATATTTCTAATATAATTTAAAAAATTAGAACAAAATTTATTTCTTATTTGTATTTTTGAAGGTGAATCTAAAGATTTAATACCAAACTCTAAGCTACTTAATACTTTTAAGAAATCTACTTGTTGTTTATGAAAATAAGGTAATGAAAATTTTTTGCCTAAAGCGAATATGTATTTTAAATTTGACGGAATCTCAGTGTTTGTATAATTTACAAGCCACTTATTTATTATATTTTGATCAAATTTAAAGTAAAAATTTTTATCTCTAATAGAAATAAGATTATCTAACTTTTTAATCTGTGTTAATCGAATTTTATTAAAATACCTTTCATTTTTTTGATTTTCAAAATTTAGAAAATTAGTCAATGTGATATTATCAAGAAAATTACTTAACTGACCTAAGGTATAATCTAATTTCCAAGTTAATTTGGCAAGAACTTTGAAAGTTACCTCTATTTCATATGAAAGAATTTTATTAGCAAAATCTGATACGTATCTGTCAATTTTGTGACATGACATATCGTACGCTCTTTTTAAAGGTTCAATTATATGACGAGGGAAAACTCCCTCTTTCCTACATTTAAGTAAAAAGAGCTTACGATTTTTCATTCTAGTAATTTTAATTAAAGTATTAGAATAAATTTTGCACAGTACCTTATTTTGTTTCTCTTGACAACTTGTTTATTTACTTTTTTTTTCACTCCTGACGAAGCTATAAATCTATAGCGAAACGTTGAGTGTGTTTCCCTTCATTTTTCTGTCCGGTTTGAGATTAAAAAAACTTTCTACTTACTATTTTCATCGGACAAGAACAAACTTCAATTATGGATATCAGAAACATAGGGTTTTACGGTTTTGTCGAGTTTCACTACGGGCACCAAAATAAGGTACTGTGCAAAATTTATTCTAATACTTTAATTAAAATTACTAGAATGAAAAATCGTAAGCTCTTTTTACTTAAATGTAGGAAAGAGGGAGTTTTCCCTCGTCATATAATTGAACCTTTAAAAAGAGCGTACGATATGTCATGTCACAAAATTGACAGATACGTATCAGATTTTGCTAATAAAATTCTTTCATATGAAATAGAGGTAACTTTCAAAGTTCTTGCCAAATTAACTTGGAAATTAGATTATACCTTAGGTCAGTTAAGTAATTTTCTTGATAATATCACATTGACTAATTTTCTAAATTTTGAAAATCAAAAAAATGAAAGGTATTTTAATAAAATTCGATTAACACAGATTAAAAAGTTAGATAATCTTATTTCTATTAGAGATAAAAATTTTTACTTTAAATTTGATCAAAATATAATAAATAAGTGGCTTGTAAATTATACAAACACTGAGATTCCGTCAAATTTAAAATACATATTCGCTTTAGGCAAAAAATTTTCATTACCTTATTTTCATAAACAACAAGTAGATTTCTTAAAAGTATTAAGTAGCTTAGAGTTTGGTATTAAATCTTTAGATTCACCTTCAAAAATACAAATAAGAAATAAATTTTGTTCTAATTTTTTAAATTATATTAGAAATATTGATAAAACTTTTGAAAAATCAAAGTATAAGATTCTTATTAGAGATGTTTTGTCTTGTAAAAAATTTCTTAAAGATAATCCTAATATTATTGTTACTACAGCTGATAAAAGCAATGTAACTGTTTTAATTGATAAAACTGATTATTTTTCAAAAGTTCAAACTATGCTGTCTGATAATAATACATATGTAGAATTAGCTAACGATCCCACCGAATCTTATCAACGTAAAACTTTCAGTATTATTAATAAGATAGAGAAATCCGTTGAAATTAGTAATATTGTTGCTAAATCTCTTAAAGTACAACATCCCATATTTCCTAAATTATACTGCATTCCAAAAATTCATAAACCTAATACACCTCTTCGTCCTATAGTTTCCACTATTGGTTCTTCTCCATATTTCTTATCTAAATTTATTTCAAAAATCATTACTCAGGTTACTAGTAAATCAGAATATTTTATAAAAAATTCTTTTGAACTCGTAGAAAAATTAAAACAAATAACTGTACCAAATAATTGCATTATAATTTCTTTAGATGTTATTTCTTTATTTACTAACATTCCTAAAGATTTAGCTTTAAAAAGTATAAATGATAGGTGGTTAGAGATTAAAGATTTTACTGATATTTCCAAAGGTAACTTTTTAGAAATAGTTGATTTATGTTTTGAAACATCTTATTTTGCTTTCAATGATAAATTTTATAAACAGATTTTTGGTATAGCAATGGGTTCTCCTTTATCTCCGGCTTTAGCTGAAATTGTTATGCAAGAACTAGAAAAATCTGTTATTAACTCTTTATCATTCGATTTAACGTTATATTTTCGTTATGTAGATGACATTTTATTGATTTTGCCTTCTGATAAGGTAGATTTTGTTTTAAATAAATTTAATTCTTTTCATAATAGATTACAATTTACAGTAGAAAAAGAAAATAATAATTCATTGAGTTTTCTTGATGTAAATATTATCAGACAGAATGATAAATTAATTACTAATTGGTTTCATAAACCTACCTGGTCAGGTAGGTACATAAATTTTCACTCGTACACACCTAAAAATTATAAAATTGCAACTATTATTTCATTAACTGATCGAGCTATTTTACTTTCCGATAAAGTTTTCATTTATGATAACTTAAATTTAATAAAGAAAACTCTTATTCAAAATTCTTATCCAATAAATCTTATTGAATCAGTAATTAAAAATCGTATTAAATACTTACAAAATTCAAATGTCTCTAAAAACATTAGACAAACTTTGAATCATAAATACATATCTTTGCCTTATATTGAACCATTACACAATACATTTAAACACATTTTCAAAAAACATAATTTAATTTTAGCCAGTAAATCTGTGATTAATTTAAATTTAATTTTTTCGAATTTAAAAACCAAAATACCGAAATTAAAACAACCTAACGTGGTTTATGAAATCAAATGTTCAAATTGTAATTCTGTTTATATAGGTGAAACGAGCCAAAATTTAAAAAAACGTTTAGACCAACATAAATATCATATTCAAAAAAATAATCAAAATCATTCAATGCTTGTAGAGCATTCATTAGTAAATAATCATAATTTTGATTTTGATAATACTGACATTTTGTACAGTGAATCTAATATTTTTAAAAGACGTTTCATAGAAATGTGTAAAATTAAAATGTCTGGAAATTCTATTAATAAACGTACGGACTTTGAAAATTTAAATGACATATTTTGTAGTTTTTTGGACTCTTTAAACAAGATATAGATCTGTCAATTAATTAATATTATATATTAAAAAAAAAAAAAAAAGTTGCTTTAATTAGTTCTCGTTACTTTTATTCCGAACAACTCGTAGTTTAGTTTAAAAATCATGTTACCTTTTCGTTTCTCTTGACGACTTGTTTCTCTTGACAACTTGTTTATTTACTTTTTTTCACTCCTGACGAAGCTATAAATCTATAGCGAAACGTTGAGTGTGTTTCCCTTCATTTTTCTGTCCGGTTTGAGATTAAAAAAACTTTCTACTTATATTTTTCCGGTCCTTCAACTGAGTTGCAACAGGCCGAACACCGAAATAGTAACAAAAGAAATACATGCATCATGCAAAGTACTTGAAAATACTCGTTGATGAGCGGTGAATCTGTTTGCAATTCGTATGTTTATGAACCAATCCAAATTTTAATATTTATTTGCTCTATATTCTGCATGCCAACTTCATAGATTTACGGCCATTTTCTTAATCAGACTTTAAGGAAGCTTTAATTTAAAGTCACTTTAAGTATAGGGAAATAAATGTTTTTTTTTAGGTTAAAGTAACTTTAAATTTAAAGTCTGATTATGAAAACGGCCGTTAAGTAATTGAAACATTAGTAGGATCGAACTTTAATAATTCCAAAAATGTCCTCTTGTCTCTTGCAATGTTCTTCTTTTTACCACTAAATATTCTCCTTTGCTAGCAAAGCAAGTGGTAACCCTACTCATATATGACAACTGCTAACTTATTATTTATTTCTCAGTATATGCAAAGACACAGCATAAAATGGATAACAACAAACGAAAATTCCTTCACTACAATCCTCTACGCATTATTTGGAGACGGTTTATTGATTATAGAATCATCCTCCCTGCGGAGGTGAAAATAGTACCACCCTTAACATTCAAGGGGTTGTAACTTTTTTTCTGGATAACTACAAACAAAAATTCCTTCACTACAATCAACTACAAACAATTTGGCATTGATTAGTACCGATTAGAAGTCATCGGGATGGCCGTTTTTTCCCCCTCCCATATTTTTTTTATTTTTTTACTACAAACGAAAATTCTTTCACTACATAACTCTAAAAACAATTTGGCGTCGTTTTAGCTAAAAAAAATGTTTTTGGAGTAAGTCGGAGGCCAACTTTACACAGTTAAATAATCGACACCTCCGACGTATAAAAATACAATTATTTCCTGCTTATCAGTGTTGTTTTCAATTAATAAAGCGTTTATTATAATTCCACATTAGCAAGCATACATAAACATAACCCTACTTTCCATTACATTATGAAACCGCAACTTTCTACCACGCCACTGGACTTCACCAACTGTAAAATAATTAATGCCAATGTTACCAACATAAAAGGGCGTACAATCGTTAACAGACACACTGTACATGGTGAGTTTTTTATCTTGAGACAACGCATTATCTTGAAAACTATGCGTCGGAACAAAAAACTTTGTGAAAATAATTTGTTCGATCCGAAGGGGCCTATCTAATTTTACCAATCGCGACCCCCCACACCTTCCTTCAGTGGGTGGGGCTGGGGGCAACTTTCAAATACCAAATAGGAACTACCATTTTTTATTGCAGATTCGAATTCTATGCCACAAACTAGGTGAAGTTTATCCGAATCGTTGTTTTGGATTCCCGGCCGATGGCGTTGAATTTTTGCAAAACCTAAAGCACTCGATCTCTGTCTAAGGACACAGGTACTGCCATAAAATGGTTTTGACAGTGGGTAGTTGACCTTAAACGAGCGGGTTGTCAAAAATGATAAGCTGAATACTTTATATAAATCAGAACGCAAATGTAACGCAAATCACTTTAAATTTCTATTTTATTAACACAACACTTAAGTTTATAATAAATAGGCGTTAATAGTACGAATATGACACAAAAAATGGAAAAATAACCAAGAAGCGTACGTGAGTTTGACGTGAGTAATGCTTGGTTTATACAGTCACTAAAACTAAAACTAAAAATTAACTAAAACTAAAATTAAAACTATGCAAAAGTTTCCGTTTATATAAGCAAAAATTAAGCATGCTCGTTGCACACCTAGCTGTGAAAATTCCGTGGAGGAAGTATTAACTGGTACAGTCAAATTTACGGTCATCCCGCCTTTTCCACTAAGAATTGAAATAAACGAATTCTTAATTTTTATTGAAGTTGTATAAACCGCTTCGTAACAGTACGGCCTTTTAATTTCTTAGTTGATAGTTAATAATGTTTATATTAGTTTTAGTGACTGTATAAACAACACAACTTATTCGTTTCCTGTCAGTCTGAATTTTAATTATTTGACACTGACAAATTAAATCTCAAGACCAACTTAATACAACGAAAAGCAGGTGTACGCGATTTTTTTGCAAGCCGCAGTAGGTACATGGAGAAGTAGCTATATCAGCGACATAGTGACAAACATATTTCTCACACTACAAATGAAAGCATTTTAGCAAAGCTTAAAATAATACAAATAAACATATAATGTTTAGTTATTAGTTTTAGTGACTGTATAAACCACACTTATGTTAGACGCTTTTCAAGTAAAATATTAATTCACTTAGGGACGTATTAAAATTAAAATAAAAAAATTTAAAATACAGTTCTATGATTGGTTGTTACCATGGCAACAAAATTTAGCAGTCCTTTAAATTTAACGGTTTTAGGGGCGTATTCTGTAACTTTTTAACGGGTTGTTAAAATGTGGAGGTCCTTTAAAATTTAAAATACAGTTCCATGATTGGTTGTTACCATACCAACAAAATTTGACACCCCTTTAAATTTAGCGGTTTTGATACAGAATAGATCCCTTAATATCAAAACTCACCTAAAACAAGCACCCCGATGGGAATAGAAACCTACTATGTCGTTGTTCCTGGGTAACGCTAAAAATAGGTTTTGCAGAAATTCAACGCCATCGGCGATCGCAAGATAAAATCTCACTCTGTATGCTTGTCATATCCGGTTGAAGTAGGTTTGCCATGGGAAATCTTCTTGATGCAATAGATGACGCCGTTGATCCATTTCATCACTTTGTAAGGATCTTTCCAATATGTCTGCAAATGAGATGGAAGACACTATGGCGCAGCCTCCCAAAATCGGCGGGGAAACAGGTGACGTTCATTAGGCAGACTGGTACTTCCTTTTTAGCCGTTAACAACGTTTTCCGAACAAGAACTCCTCTTCTAATCTTCTGATCGTCAATATTAGGTTCGACCATTATGACTCGTCTTGTTGAAATCAACTTTTTATCAATTTACTTCATAAGAAACGTCTTTTACGAAAATCCGTTTGCTTGAACAGCTACTTATCATTGGTGACTTTGAATTCGGCTCGTCGACATCGGATCTTATCACAATTTGAAAGAAACACGTCTAACTGGCTTCTTATAAACGTACAAAATTTTATTCGTTATTCATTACCGCCGGGCAGAAGAAGTTCCGTTTTTTTTTTTTTTTTTCATTTTTCATACCACTTAATCTGGTAACTTTGAAAGGATTTGGTTTGTTGAGCTAGAAGGATTATTTTGCACTGTAGAAATTGTTTACAATTAAAATATTATGACTTTTGAGCTTTTAGAATTTCTTCCGCTTTTTCAATTGATCTAGCTAGTGCCGTGTAAGTGCCAGCATCTTGATTGTTTCCACAGCGTTCTTCGTAAAAATAAAAAAATAGAAATTTTGGTCAAAAAGTCGAATCAATCGTAATGTGTGATACATTGTTAGAATCGGAGAAAGAATCTTTATTTGGAAATATTAAAATCCAATATGGCGCCCATAAAAAAGTTAAGAGTCGTATATCTACAATTTTGACAGCTCGGGTAAATGTAATGAAAGATTTAGATTCTCCGTAAAGAAGTGCCTTAATAATGTGTAAGTTATAAATGACTAGCTTTATCGGTTTTCGATTTAAAAAACAAAAACGAAAATGAAAAATTTTAGTTTTTGCTCAAAATCTTCAAAACGAAAAGGAATAATTTAATTAGCTTTTCAGATTATTAATTAGCACGAAAATACGCAACTTTAGCCTAATTTAACCGACCTCGTATCCCTTAAGATAAGTGAAATCCTCATGCTTGGGCTCGAAAAATGGACAGCCTGTACAGTGTGTTCCATTTAAAAATATATGTTGTGGTTGTCACACTTCTACGGGGCCCACCCTGTATTTTAACTGAAATAAATAAACGGGCAGTTTATCATAAAATAGTGTTTTTAATATTACTTTTATTTTTCGATAATATATTTTATTGTTTCGCAATTTCACTTAAGTATTAACTTTTCCAGGAAGCATCTCCAGTACTTACAAAAATGACCGATGTCGACATCTTGATGGAAGATTCTTTGGACGGAGGACCTCCTTCGGTTGGATCCGGTGAAATACCTGCAGCTGCAACTGCAAATCCCGGAACTAACACAGTGACTCCCGTTACTTCCAAGAAGGTAAATACTTGTGTAAAAACTAAGAGTAAATATAACGACTAATTTATGCGGGGTTATTCTTAAGGCCGCAATACAGTGTGTCCAAGATAATTCTAATTCTCAGCATTCATCCCATTTAACTGAGTCTGTATTTCTTATAACAACGGAGATTCCCATGCTGAGAATGTTACTTTTTGATAAAACGTAAATTCAAACGTGTATTGTGGTGAAAAAAAGTTCATGTAAAATTTGAAACTTCTGGAACTTCTTTTTCGTCTCAATATACGGTTAAGTTTACGTTTTATCAGAAAATATTCGGCCTCAATGTTAATTCACTGATCATCAGTGGATCACATTTGATCTTTTGGTAATTATCTGTTGTACAAGTCGCCCTTAGACACAAATATACTGGGTGTCTCACAACGTACGGAGGACATTGAAATGGCAGCAAAACCAAATAATAAGAAAGTTACAGCAGTTTAACTTTCTTAATTTCTTGTTTAATTTACACCTGTGCACAACGAGATGAAAACCCGTTTTTGATCATTAAAGAAAAAATGAAATAGCCGTTACTTTAACGTGACTACATTTTTTTAAAATAGTTGTTTATTGTAAAGCAGTATTCAATTAACTCATAAATGCCTCAAATTTGAATCTAAAACGTAAAATATTACTACAGGAAGGAACTTTTGCTTGTTAATTAATTTCACTTTAAACTCTTGTAACTTTTTAGTTATTGCTCTTTTCCCAAAAATGTATTAAGAAAAAATGTTTAATTTGACTTCCTCTAGCTACCCTTTTAATCTCCTCCGAAGGTATGTGATACTCAGTATTTCGCGCCAAACAGCTGAACTGCAAAACATGAAATCTGAATTCAGAAACTTTTGATACATTATGCGAATCGTGAAGTCAATTTGGAGACAACTGTAGAGACGTTCCCAATATAAATCAAACAGGAAAAATTAAAGTTATTGCGTGGAATTTTTAAAAGAAGGGACAGCTAATAAATAGAATTTTCTGTCGTTATAGTTTTTGGCATTTTTTTTGTTTTTAACTCTGTTTATCGGGATTTGGTGTTTGATTCACGCTGGTGAAATTTGACTTGGACAACTTCTGCTTAACCGATTTTTGAATATTTGCGATCGTGGAATCGGATAATCGGAGATTGTTTTTCGATAACCCGTGAAAACGCTTTCTGAATAAACCAAATATTTCGAACGAAATTTTCCTTTTTCCGTAACATGTTTTCATTATAAAAGCTGCTTGTCTTCATTATAATTGAATTATCGACTGAGTACCGTTCTGCAAACGTAGTATAACGTGTTTCCTTAAGATTGAATGAAAAATTTAACTCACAACCACACAGCTTTCAAACTTAAATTATTTTATGCCACAGCCTTTTCTAAAAGTAATGAATGTCGCTAGAATGTTCCAAAAAGATAAAAGGTTAATAAATTGCAGAAATCGAACAAGAATAAGGTTGTGACTGGTTACATTCTGTATTCACGTGAAGTCAGGAAATCTGTGGTCCAAAATAACCCCGATTCTAATTTCGGTGAAATCAGCAAGATTGTCGGAAATGAGTGGCGTTCGTTATCAGCTCACGAGAAACTATCCTGGGAGGAACGCGCCTCGAAGCTCAACGAAGAAACAAAGGCAATGCTGTTGGATGAACAATGCGCTAGCCCTGCCACAACAAATCCGGATCACGTAAAATTTGCTGATTTTTTACTTAACGACGCTTACACAACCTTTCATTTTTTAGATTTACGAGTGCTTGTGGGATAATTGTGATTTTCAGTTTGAAGAAGTATCCGACTGTATTGAGCACTGCGTTAAAGACAAGGACTGCCAGGGTCATGTTCAGGCGTACTTTCAGTCTAACCCGGATGCTGAATTAAATTGCCAGTGGCGTAATTGCCTTAGGAATAACAAGAAGAATGTCCAGCCTTTTCCAAATTTGGCTAGACTGGCTAGACACGTCCGAGATATGCACATTAATAAAGGCAATGGACGAACTGTGCCCCCTCATGAAAGAAGCAAGTATGTATTATTTACGTTTGCCTTCTTTTCAAGTTATATTGTAAGCAAATACAATGAGAATTTTTTTACATGGAACGTACAAATTTCACTTACAACAGTAACGTTATACGGATTTATACGTGTCGCTTTTAGCGGGACAATTCCCGTTTCTAACAATTTTTCTCGCGTCCCACGAAATTTTAAAAATGTCTCGCTTTCTGGAGAGAATATACTTTTTGCTAGTTTATAGTAAAAAAGTTCAAATTTGCATTTTATATTGAATTATGAAATATGTTAAGTTTTAGTTCTG
The DNA here is from genome assembly GCA_036172665.1 of Prosopocoilus inquinatus. NCBI lineage: Eukaryota > Metazoa > Arthropoda > Insecta > Coleoptera > Lucanidae > Prosopocoilus > Prosopocoilus inquinatus. The sequence continues at coordinate 25,363,671 of CM069872.1, read as the reverse complement.
GATAGTTAGGATTAACAAATTATCAAATTTTATATATTTTGTTTACTTCAATACTTTGCTTTAATTTCCATACAAGAATTTCGTCCCCCTCTATCTCCGAAAAGTAATTTGTTTTTTGGCATTTCATTTAAAAGCAAAGCTTACCTTACCATCTTACCATGAATTTGATTTTTTTTAGCTTAAGTTTACATAATAAGTTCGAGGTGAGATTTTTTTAATGGAAAAGAGCTATAAATATCAGTTTTATAATATGAGTTTATGTTCATGCAAAAAGATTCTCACGGTATTTTCCATTTCCATTTCTCCTCGTCGGAGTAGGCCCTGTTGATGTTGATGTCAAAAAGTTGGCTTACAATTTCATGAAGATCGAAGGTAAATCGGTAAATGTTATGGATTTTTTTAATTTTCTCTAACCTTCTCATTTACTATTACCCACCATGAAAAAAAGTATTTTTTCAAATCACTAACAGCTTTTATTACAAAATGGGAAACTTTTAACATGCCGAATTTTGACTTATATTAAATTACATGCAGATAACCCAACAAAAAGTAAACATGACCTACTAGAGTATAAAAAGGTCGTGAAAGAATAATATACAGTGTGATTTTTAATAACAATTGGAGAAAGTTTGAATATGATGACTCATTTAAAAATAGACGTTTCTCTGTAAAAGTTAATATTTGTTTTTTTATTTATTTACCATCAAGTAGGTCGTGATTGTATTTTATTAGGTTGACTCACGGGTTGACTATTAAAGCAAAATTAATTTCATGTCATTATAGCATGTGCCAAAATATGAGACTTAAAATCAGATCAGATCAACCGGGTTGTCAACTCTCAACTTTAAGAAATATCCGTTTTTATCTAGTACCTGTGTTAATTCTACAAGACAATTTGTTATGTAAATACTTAAGTATTGTATGTCAAAATGGTGAAAATTGTAAGACGCGAGATGAAAATTGCTATACAAAAAAGCATTTGTAAGGTACCAAACGGACAGGCCAGATTTGGGAAAAATGGAAATTATTGAGATTTTTGCAGCGAGTATACAATATTTAATTTGTAAGCGTACTTTTCATTTAGAAATACCTACTGTAGGTGTCACAAAAGTATATAGGGTGATATTGACGAAAAAACGAGACGAATTGAAAAGTTCTTCTTCTGACAAATGTACTGCTATGGACAAATTTTTAAATTAAATGTTTAGAAAAGATTTGCAACTACTAATTTGGCAATATAATTGGAGAAATGAAAAATACACCTTGTGACGAAAAGAAAATATTGCCAGAACATTCTTCATTCACAGTAACCTTAAACTCAGAATCAAAATGACTTTCATTGTCAAAGTTTAGTTACTTGCATAGATGCCACTTACTCCCTAAATTTTCACGACATACTTCGATGGTAAATTAATAAAAAAACTGGAGTTGTGTCGTTCACGAACGATTGAGTTGTTTCGAACGAATCTTTTGAGTAAAGATTCGTTCATTTCGTTCGTTCGAATCTTTTTGAAGGATTTGATTCAGATGAACGAAATGAACGAATCACGCTGCACCCCAGCTTCCAATTTTATTCGTGCATTTTTCACCACTTGTTTTCATGTATTTTAGTAATTAGAGTATATTTTATAAATCATCCTGTATATTTTTTCATGTTTGAAGAAAGAATAAAATAATTTATCAAAAACATAGTACAGTATATTAATCAAAAAGTTTGTGAGCTATCCGGGTTTTAATAACATTTACAATGTTCAGGTAGGCTGTGAGTGAATATTTTTAAACAATTCAGATTATTTGAAAATTATATCTGAACGAAAAAGAAGTGTTGGTTGGAAATATTTTAGCGTTTTTAATATAAATAAATAAAAATGTAACTATTGTATGAAAGAAATGAGTATGACTGGAATCGATATAACATGTACGTCGGGCGACCCGATCCGTTCTTTCGTTCATCCCATTCATTTCGTTCGTATCGTTCATTTCGTTCATATCGTTCAACAACTCAAAGATTCGTTCTTCCGTTTCCTTAAGAACAAATCTTTTGAGTCGTTCATACTAATAATATGAACGATTCGTTCGTGAACGACACAACTCTATAAAAAACAGATATTATTCGATTCACATTAAGAATATAGTAGTTGGCGTTGCTGCCAGCGTACCTATCGCACAGGAGTAATAGCAAAGAGCGGTAAATTCAAAATGTTACAGGGTGGGCCAATAGTGCGTATTCGGTGGATAGCGCTTATATTAATGCAGATTTTTAAAATCTGTTTTCGCTATTACTTACCGGTGATACAGATGCATGATTTAAAATTAGTTACAATTACACAGAATGTTCCGTGTGGCAGTGCCAGACCAAACTTGTGTTTTTTTAATGGAAGGTACTGTATATTATGGTTTATTTCGATTCGTCTTTAAGAGTAAATAAATTTATTGTAAGGATGTTATGTACCTAAACCTAATAGTTTTGAGATATTGACATTTCAATGTAAAAGAGTGGTATTATTTGATGTTTTACAGATTAGATGTTTATTAAAATTCGGCATTTAAATTTTACATTAACGTTTACATAACCTCTCTGGATCAGAAAATAATTTCCATCTCGAACTTATTCCTATTATTTTACACAGGTTGTCATAACTCCGATGTTTATTTTACTCGGTTAGTTTAAATGTAACACCCTATATTTTATTACTGAATTTAATAGGTCTTTGATTAAGCCTTACAGTAATATAGGATTCAATATACAACATACAACACAACACAACAAACTTACACACAGTAAGACGTCAAATTCGTAGATTCATAAATCAGCATTTGTCTTCCAATGGAATATTTTGTCTATAATTTAGTTGATTTTAATTAAAAAAATCTATATTGAGACTGTTTGTACTTTTTAGTCTGTTAAAAAAGTCTGTGTTGTATTTTATTTAATACCACCCTTAGCTCCAAGCTTTCTGGTTTGTCGCAAAGTTGTAATGGTTGGTACTTATGATCATTAACTGTGACTGCGACCGACTTACTACATATTTACCTTCTTTGCCTTACAAACCAAGAAAATGCAGAAATACCAGATCGAAGCAAATTCCACCAAATAATAACCGACAAAAATTCTATCTCACGTAGAACATGCACTTGCAGTGGGGATCGAATCCACGCCTGAAGATGCCCCCCCTCCAAGTCTCAGTTCCGTTGCCTGCGAAACTAATGCTTGACTCCTAATATTTTAATTTTATCAATACTATCTGATTATTTTAAATAAGACAACACCCAACAACAATATCAATAAAGATACCAATAAAAATAACAGTAATAATAGAAATAATTATATCATGTGATTTAAATGAGAATCAATTTCCTTGTCACAGAAAACAATTATGTGAAGAGGACCATGGTTATCATTTAGAAAATTTTCTGTATTGTTATTAATGTTAAATCAATTGTTATTATTATTATGGTTATAATTTTACAGAAATTTTCAATGCTATTGTTATTGTCGTTTGTTGCGTTCCTTAGCGTTACTTAATCTTACTTAAAGTAATCAGGCAATGTTGGTAAATTAAAATTAAAAAAAAAATTATATACGCATTTCGTTTGTGATGTCATAAATCAAATAAGTGTCATTTTTAACACACTAAAAACTAGAAACAGACTCAATACAGATTTTCTAAATAAAATCAACGATATTATAGACAAAATATTCCATTAGAAGATGGTATAATTCTGTTTCATGAATTTACAAATTTGACATCTTACTGGGCGTAGGTTTATTATGTAACACATACTGAACCCTATATCATTGTAAAGCTTAATCAAAGACCTATTAAATTCAGTAATAAAATACAGGCTGTTCCATTTAAACTAACCGAGTAAAATAAACATCGGAGTTATGAATCACCCTATGTAAAATAATAGGAATATGTTCGAGATGGAAATTGTTTTCTGTTCCAGAGAGGTTATGTAACGTTACTGTAAAATTTAAATGCCGAATTTTAGTAAATACCTAATCTGTAAAACATCGAATAATAGCATTTTTTTATATTGAAATGTCAATATCTCAAAACTATTAGGTTTAGGTACATAACATCCTTATAATAAATTTATCTACTCTCAAAGAAGAATCGAAATAAATCATAATATACAGTACGTTCCATTTAAAAAAAACAAAACTTTGGTCTGGCACAGCTACACTTAAATCATGCATATACACCACAGGTAAGTAATAGCGAAAACATATTTTCAAAATCTGCATTAATGTAGGCGCTATCCACCGAATACGCACTATTGGCCCACCCTGTACATATTTAGAGAAACAGCAAAGTAAAGGTGAATTTAATTTGTTGCATGAATACACAAATGAAGCTATTAATTTAATTTACAATTAAATTAATCTTTGTAATAATTTTAATTTGTTGTGCATAAGTTTACCTTATGATTTTGAATTTTATTCCAAGTTTTATTAAGTTTTAAAGACAACCTGAAATAAACAGCGCATGTTATTTAATAATAATATGGCTTTTATTTGTCGTATTAGTCAACTTGTTAGACACCTAGGGAAATAAAACGTGAGTGAGGTTACAATTATATCCAGGTTCAAGGCTTGGTAACATTCTCTTCATCCGCTCAGTAAAAATTTGACTGTTTGAATATCTTCGTGATAGTCACCAGTCTTTTTTAATTCAAAAAATAGCAGTCCATTGTCACCAAAACCAGTTTCACTACCAATATGAAGCACAATCAGACATTTTTCTTTTCCAGAACGATCGTGTAAATCAAGTGGCGATCCAGCTACAAATGCTTGTGGAGTGGTAATCACCATTATATCTTAAAGTACATGTTCATGTGAGAGGAATACTCTCGAAAGTATACAAATATCCCGAGTGGATGCATATCTGTGAGTAACTACGGAGAGCGCCTGTCAACTATCGAGAGTTAGCACGCTCTCAAATGGGCATGCTATAAATTGCTTGTCTAGATAGTAACTCGCAGGGTCGCGTTCAGAAATTGTGTAGCGAGAGCACTTTGAGCGTATAAAATGGAAAGCAAAATGCACAAAAGCATTTTCATGAAAGAGAAAGAATATTACCTGGAGCGGTCTCTCTTTTATTTCTGAAGGGCCCCAGCGTTTCGAATTTTTGAAAGTATGGCTGAGAGTGCCTACAGAAATGGCACCTGTAAAAGAATGGACAAAGGATGACACAATAGAATTGATTAGTGTTTATGAGGAAAACTCAGTTTTATGGAGCTCTCCGACAGTCAAATACTCTCAAGTTGGACAAACACTTGAGAGTACCTATCGAGAGTAACTCTCGCAAGTTTCTCTCACATGGACACGTACCTTTAGGTTTGTTCGTTTGTACTGCACGAAATTACACTGAGTGTTGATTGGTGTAATTTTGCACAGTATCACGTGATGTGTAGTTTCGTACTGAAAAAAATTCGGAGATAAACGAGCGCAACTTTTAAAATATAAAGAATATGTAACTTGAACTACTTAACAGCAAATTCTCATTTTTATCCTCTAAAAGAATTGCTTGTTTACCTCCCACCATTTCCACAAACAAACTAACTTTAATTCTAATTTCCGTCGTATTTACGGTATAATAACGAGCATCTAATTAAAAATCTGGTCAAGTAGGTTGTGGTCGAGAATTTGTCCGCTGCATGCCTGTAACTTCTAAGATCAACTTCTAATGCCAGATTTCTTCACCTCTTGATAAATTTATCTTCGGAAAATATTATCAGTGCAATAGTTTCCAAGGATAATACCTGGCAGATAAATTTATCAGGAGGTGAAGAAATCGGGCAAAGTGTGGTCAGGGGTAATGTCAAAATTGACGCTGAACTATTAAGTGTGGTTTATACAGTCACTAAAACTAATAACTAAACATTAATAACTATCAACTAAGAAATTAAAAGGCCGTACTGATACGAAGCGGTTTATACAACTTCACTAAAAATTAAGAATTCGTTTATTGCAATTCTTAGTGGAAAAGGCGGGATGACCGTAAATTTGACTGTGCTTTCTCTCCAGTTAATATTCCCTCCACGGAATTTTCACAGCTAGGTGTGCAACGAGCATGCGTAATTTTTGCTTGTATAAACGGAATCTTTTGCATAGTTTTAATTTTAGTTTTGGTTAATTTTTAGTTTTAGTAACTGTATAAACCAAGCATTATTTCCTTGTTAAATTGGTTTTGCAGCAAGACACACGATATTAAAAAAGGTTTATTACAAGATATGCTAAATATGCTCACCCCCTTCTTGGCTTGGTAACATTTAATAATCTTTTTTTTTAATTCCATTAATAACATTCTCATGATTGACAACTTCCGGAGTACGTTTCTTTGACCTTCCACTTCCCTTTTTTTAGTTAAAGATCCAGTTTGTCGAAATAATGCCACATTTCCATTTAAACACTATAGAAATTTATAATCAATAAGAATTTCTGGAAACTGGACACGGAATTTCTACAAACAATCTTGAATTGAACAGGACCAGACACTGTCAATTTTGTGACTGTTGCGAAAAAGGCATTCAGTAGTTTGTGAAAATATAGTTTTGAAAAAAACTAAAAACTATTGTAAAAATAGTTTTTTAATGCAAAATCACTTAACAAGGAATATTAATTTTGACGTTACATTTGACAGCTTAGAAGTTGAACTTAGAAGTGACATCCATGCAGTAAACAAATTCTCGACTACAACCAAGACTACAACCCACTTGACCTGATTTTTAATTAGCTTTTGAGGTTAGGGTAAACTGCATTTTCTTGTTAGTACCTCAAACTTCGAGCAACAAAGTGCAATTCGGAGTAGTGGTGGCAACCAAATCGTTTTTTTTTTTGGATAATCGGTTAACCGGTTTTGGATTGTTCGAGGTTTTAAACAAAACCGAAAACCGGTTATTCGAATAACCGGTTGTCCGGATAATCGGTTATTCGAAAATCCAATTATATGGATAATCGGATATTCCAATGTTATCGGTTTTTGGATAACTGCATACTCGAATGACCGGTTATTCGAATGATGAGAAATATACCAAGAGCCTACTTGAATTTCAAATAACTATACACACAATTACGTATTTATTTTTTTCACCCATTTAAAGATAATCTTAGGAATTTGAAGCAGCAATTTAAAACTCAAATAAAATTGAAAAGCAGTTAATGTTAAAAGCATTAAAAGAAAACTGAAGGTAAATTTTATGTTATGTTCATTGCGTAAAAAAATGTAAGTAGTCAAGTGGTACTTCTAATTCACATATTAGAAGTGGAAGAAGAAGAATTAAAGTATTTTTAGTTTTTGTTGTGAGTAACCTTTTCGACCGTACCCAACCGACTTTCTGAGAATTCAAGAAAAGTTTATTAGAGTACAGATGTCCGGCACCGTAATGAATTTTTACAGCATAAAATATTTGCATTACTTTTATAATTTGTTGAACATTGTTCGTTAGATAGAACAAGAATAATTGGCATTTATCTAGTATTTCACAAACAAATGAAAACTATTTCAGTGAGTTTGAGTCACGTTTTAGATGGGTGAGTCCTTATAAATTAGAAATGTAGTTAACTATTTAAAACGGATAAGAGAAGCACAAAATAAAACAGAAACATTAGTAACACTAGCCAGGTCTTCAAATATTTGAATAATCGGTTTTTGGACATCCGAATATCTGAATAATCTGTTTTTGGATATCCGAATAGTCGGTTTTTCACCATTATTTGGATAACCGGTTTTATCTGAAATCGGTTTTTAATAAAACCGATTAATCGGTTTCAATTTTGTCCGGTTTTTGCCAGTACTAATCGGAGCGTGTTGCACCGGACAAACGAACACAATAAGTCCATATGCACTGAGGCAAACGACTAGTGTTGACAAACGAACAGACCTCTTATCACACTGTGGCTTTGTATGACCGGTATTCACCCACGTCTCATCCAAATAATAAAATTTCTTTCCCATTGTTCGTAATTTTCTAATGGAGTTTATATAATTACGTCACCACAAAACAATATCTCGACGTTCAATCAAAATACAACTTAGGCTTTGTTTCTCCCATTTAAATCTCAATTTTATTAAAATTTTCCGTAATGTTATATGGTGAATTTCAGGTAAAGCATCTTCTGTTCGTACAATCTATAAAAAATTTACTTAATTTCAAAGTAACAGTAATAAATGTAAATGTATTTACCGTTAAAATTTTTGAGCAAGTAGGTAATTTATTCTTAAGTTAGAAAGAATGCACATGTCTTCTAATGGAATTTTCATGAACTTCATCCAGTTTATTCAAAATAGTGTCGCGATTTCGCTTTTTTGTAGGAGATCGTAGAATTCCCGTAGTTTCCTTTTCTTTTACGATAGCCTCTCCAACACCAACCAATTTTTAAGCCAATTTTATTGAAGTTTACTTGGAATTGTCATTGTGGTGTTGAATAAATGCATTATATGCCATAACTGTTTGGTCCCTTCGAATATGTCTCCCTAGAGTGTTTCTTGATTAACCACTATAATGTATCAACATGTTGATCAATACGATTTACCATAAAAATAAACATTATTGATAAAATGTTTACATGTTAATTACGACTGCAACTGAATCAATGAGTGCATAATAATGTTCAGTGCAAATTTACTGTGATTTTTATTTTAAGTGAATTAATTATTGGCTTAAAATTCTTTTAGATAAGGATATCTGAAGCCAATAATTACTTAAAATAAAAATCTACAGAAAGTTATTGGTTGTTTTCTCAAAACAGTATATTTGGACTGAACATGATTATACACTCACCGTTTCAACTGTAAACCTCTAAAAACAACTGTTTTTTTTTTTTAAGTTGAAATAACATTAAATAAACAAACCAAAATATTATGTGTACTGAGTGCATCTTCATCTGGTTTTAACTTCATAGAATAAAATGAGATGGAGATACACTGAGTGCACACAGTTCATCCCAATCAAAAGCGCTATTAATTAACGTAATACTCTTATCGGCAAAAACCAGTACTATAAGAACTCCCCTCCTCCAGAACATTATTTCGGTTTCTTTTGAATAGACCGTCATATGTGCAGTCGGGTAATAGAAAAATATCTCCTCCATAAAATGTGAATTTAGTTTAGAACGTCATATCGAGTGAACGGAACCAGCACTTGCCTTAATGTACTACGATTCTCAACTTAAATAATACTCTTACATGCGAAGCACGCTCTTACGCATTTACGTCGAGCGCCTTAGTACCTTCTTTTCATTCTATTATCCAGCTGCTCCGCATAGTGGTATCACCACAGAGATGCATGGAAATGTCAAGGTCAATGTAAGGCAAGCAAAGCTCGTGATTAGTCCGCCATAACGATAAGCGTCTCTTCCAGCATCAGGAATAGAAACAGACGATTTACGCAAATAATACTCCCAATAAATTAAATGTACAGGGTGGATTAATTTCGATGTCTCTTATGGGCAACCCCGTAACTATAAGTGATAGGAAAAAACTAATGGCCAAGTCCCGATCTCCTTTTTGGACATTAAGTCAAAACCGTAAACAATAATTGGCTATCATCTTTTGTTTTCAAGTTACAGGCAAAAATTGCCATTTTCGACTTTTCCTTTTTCGGTCATATCTCGTTTATTTCTAGAGATATTAAAAAACTGCTTGAACATTATTAGGACACTTTTTGGAATACAATTCAGTGATGTAGTTGACTTTTTAACATTTACTTAAATTTTCGAGATATAACACAAAGTTGTTTTTTAAAATGGACATCATAGTAGTGCCCTCATTAAATAGAAAATTTTTTTCTGTTTTCAAAAATATATACTTTGTTGGGTTTATTTCTTATCATTCATAGAAAAAACTGCCATTTTTGTTATTATTCTTGCGTACCCTAGTCTCAGTAGGCTGAGTTCATTACGTTGCCGATTTTTTGTTTTATTAAATTTTAACGAGCTTTCAAATATTTTCACATTTTGGCTGCGTAAATAATTTCCTATTCGCGTTAATTTACAAAGTTCCGTTTTATCGTTTTGAGTGACCGTTCTGATAAGAGCTCCTATCTGACTTTCTATTGAAAATGAATTTATCATTCATCAGTTTCACAGAACATTTTAACAAGAATGTTTTATACTACGTTTATTAAAACGTGTTATGACCGAAAATTTCTAGAAAAATCGTTTTCAATCTTTAAACGGTCAAAACTGCACAAACACTCGACGTCTCCGTATCGGTTGATAGCTTTGTTAGGAAGAAACGTTCGTGCAATTTTCAGTGTCGGTTTAAAGGTTGAAAACAATTTTTATACAATTTCCATCGGACAAGAAACGACTTGAAAAAAAAATTATAATTGTCGACTCTTGTCCGATGAAATATGTGAGAGAAAATAGTTTTTAAACATAAAAGGAACACTGTGAAATCGCAAGAACACTCTACGTTTCGCTATCGCTTTATAGTGTCGTCAGGAGTGAAAAAATCTAAATAAACAAGTTATCAGGAGAAACGAGAAGGTAACATGATTTTAAACTAAAATACGAGTTGTCCGGATAAACATAAAGGTAATAATAACTAAATTAGAACTAAATTAAGGTTTCTTTTTTTTTTGTTTCTCTTGAGTTATATTTTATTAAAAACACAAAAAACAAAAACAAACAAACACACAAACAGTAAAATATAAACAAAATCGAACAAGTATCAAACTAGATTTGTGTGCAAATCGGTCCCGATGGGTGCTACATTTCTCAAACGGAATTTTGTAAAATAAAGTGAATATGAAATTCTTTACGCGGGCAAAACTGTCAAAACGTTTGTAAGTTCGTTAATATTTAATAAAAACAGTTTTTCCTATGAATGATAAGAAATAAACCCAACAAAGTATATATTTTTGAAAACAGAAAAAAAAAATCTCTATTTAATAAGGCCTTCTATGATTTTCATTTAAAAAACATAACTTATGTTATATCTCCAAAATTTAAGTAAATATTAAAAAATCAACTACACCATTGAATTGTAATTCAAAAAGTGTTCCAATAATGTTCAAGCAGTTTTTTAATATCTCTTGAAATAAACGAGATATGACGAAAAACGAAAAGTCGAAACAGATAAAATAGCGACATCTTACAATCGCTTTTTGACCTGACATTGCAGTAGGGTAGACAAATTGAAGCGGGATTTGCTCCTAATAAGTTCCCCATGCAAGGCGACCATGCTTGCTGTCAAGGATAATGAAAATTTTAGAAAAATTTTGTGCAAATCGTTTTTGATTGCAGCGAGAACCTCGAGCAGTCTCTGGACAGCTGTTTCAGCCCTGCTTGGGGCTTCTTCAGCAGAGACGTAGCTCGACATTCCCGCTGCAAACAAAAACGACTTGCCCAATTTATTCGCATTTGCGATGTAAGAGTGATGAACAGATAAAATAGCGACATCTTACAATCGCTTTTTGACCTGACATTGCAGTAGGGTAGACAAATTGAAGCGGGATTTGCTCCTAATAAGTTCCCCATGCAAGGCGGCCATGCTTGCTGTCAAGGATAATGAAAATTTTAGAAAAATTTTGTGCAAATCGTTTTTGATTGCAGCGAGAACCTCGAGCAGTCTCTGGACAGCTGTTTCAGCCCTGCTTGGGGCTTCTTCAGCAGAGACGTAGCTCGACATTCCCGCTGCAAACAAAAACGACTTGCCCAATTTATTCGCATTTGCGATGTAAGAGTGATGAACAGATAAAATAGCGACATCTTACAATCGCTTTTTGACCTGACATTGCAGTAGGGTAGACAAATTGAAGCGGGATTTGCTCCTAATAAGTTCCCCATGCAAGGCGGCCATGCTTGCTGTCAAGGATAATGAAAATTTTAGAAAAATTTTGTGCAAATCGTTTTTGATTGCAGCGAGAACCTCGAGCAGTCTCTGGACAGCTGTTTCAGCCCTGCTTGGGGCTTCTTCAGCAGAGACGTAGCTCGACATTCCCGCTGCAAACAAAAACGACTTGCCCAATTTATTCGCATTTGCGATGTAAGAGTGATGAACAGATAAAATAGCGACATCTTACAATCGCTTTTTGACCTGACATTGCAGTAGGGTAGACAAATTGAAGCGGGATTTGCTCCTAATAAGTTCCCCATGCAAGGCGGCCATGCTTGCTGTCAAGGATAATGAAAATTTTAGAAAAATTTTGTGCAAATCGTTTTTGATTGCAGCGAGAACCTCGAGCAGTCTCTGGACAGCTGTTTCAGCCCTGCTTGGGCTTCTTCAGCAGAGACGTAGCTCGACATTCCCGCTGCAAACAAAAACGACTTGCCCAATTTATTCGCATTTGCGATGTAAGAGTGATGAACAGATAAAATAGCGACATCTTAGCTCGAAACAGTTGTCCAGAGACTGCTCGAGGTTCTCGCTGCAATCAAAAACGATTTGCACAAAATTTTTCTAAAATTTTCATTATCCTTGACAGCAAGCATGGCCGCCTTGCATGGGGAACTTATTAGGAGCAAATCCCGCTTCAATTTGTCTACCCTACTGCAATGTCAGGTCAAAAAGCGATTGTAAGATGTCGCTATTTTATCTGTTCATCACTCTTACATCGCAAATGCGAATAAATTGGGCAAGTCGTTTTTGTTTGCAGCGGGAATGTCGAGCTACGTCTCTGCTGAAGAAGCCCCAAGCAGGGCTGAAACAGCTGTCCAGAGACTGCTCGAGGTTCTCGCTGCAATCAAAAACGATTTGCACAAAATTTTTCTGAAAAGTCGAAAATGGCAATTTTTGTCTATAACTTGAAAACAAAAGAAGATAGCCAATTTTTGTTTACGTTATTGACTTAATCTCCAAAAAAGAGATCGAGACTTGGCAACCAGTTTTTTTCTGTCTCTTATAGTTACGGAGATGCCCATAAGAGACATCGAAATTAATCCAGCCTGTATAGTCGAAAGCAAAGTATAGTACGCAGTTACCATTTCCTGTAATTTGTCTTTCTGAAAATTTGTACAGTTTAAAAACGACTTCACAGATGACAGCAGAAAATTTTTAAAGTTTTCTATTTTGACAGGTGTAACCGTCAGTTTCGCAAAAATTATTTAATCACTGATTAATTTAACAGCGTGATTAAAGTCCGTGGTTGGATGAAAATTGGTTGTTTCAAATCTGTTGTTAACTTTGTCCAATGGCGTTCCTTAATCAGAGAATTGAATTAATCACTGATTAACAGGGAAAAGAATTCGGGCCACTTGTTCCCCGAAAGTATGAAAATTTAGTACTCGGATTGTTACAGCCCTGCCTACAATAATCTCTGCCAAATGAAAATGCTTGCATTGCATTACTTCCCCTCCCATTCAATAACAATTTGATGCATCAGAGCCGCGGAAAATGGCAGAAGTAACTAGTACATTCGACAGAAAAGTGTTCAACATTAAGGGCCGGTATTTTAAAGCTTTTTACTTTTCAAGTAAAAGTTATTCTGAAACTAAATTAATTTACTTGATAGATTTTCGTATTATAAACATCAAGTAACTTTACTGGCATAGTAAATCTACAGAATAAATTACTCCCTCGATTTTTAAGCAAGTAAATTTTAATTGTTAGTTTAAACTGATAGCAAGCTAATTGACACATTTCAAATTCAAATTAAATAAAAATTATATTTTAGGTAACTTATGTGGAAAAACATTACTTGGTTTAAATTCTTGTAACATCTAGTAAAAGTATTCCAGTTATGTCTTCAATATTGAATCATTGAATCAGATATGAGTAGCTTGTCTTCGATATTAACTGAAGACGAAGGACTTATCCAGAAGGTCCAAAGGCGTCGGCGCCGGTGTCCTAGAGTTTTTAAGCCACGAGAAAACCCTTTTGAATTTTATAATGAAAAAGAATTTAAAAAAAAACAGGTTTAGATTATCGAAAGAATCTACTGAATACGTGTTAAATCTGATTGAGAACTTCCGCGCTAATTCAATTTCAATTTTAAATGTCAAATTAATTAATCATTTTAATTAATAATACGGGGACGCGATCTACATGCCAGATAAAAGGCACTCTGTCTTACTCTGTCGGTAATATAATTTAATAGTTGGATTACTATTGGTAGATTATTTTTATATTAATAATAATATAAAGTTATTTATTCAGTAACTTACCAAGTAAATGTACTTGGCAAGTAACTATTTGGTAATTTATTTGATGTTTATAATACTCGACCTAAGGTCCAGTTTTACAATTGCAGCTCAACTTTGAGCTGAGGTTTAAACACTTAGGTCCAGTTTTACAATTGCAGCTCAATTTTGAGCTGAGGTTTAAACCCTTAGCGACGATTATTTCAACAATTGTTGTCAAGGATTTAAGCTTCGGCTCAAAGTTAAACCATCATTGTAAAACTGGACCTTAGCAACAATTATTTTAACAATTGTTGTGAAGGATTTAAGCTTCAGCTCAAAGTTAAACCGTCATTGTAAAACTGGGTCTTGGTGGCCTGAATTCTTTTCCCTGTTGATTAACAATTTTTTTGTGAAACCCACCGTGAGACTTTTGTAAAATCTCGAAAGTTGTATACAGGAAGATTCAGGCAACCCTTTCATTAAAAGTTAACGGACTTCTCCTTTGAATTTCTGTTTCATATTTTGCAGTTATAAGTTATCAATATGGATCTAACAAAATATAATATTTTCAAATTTTGGACACTTCTGCTTATACCGGAAGTTGCTATCAACTTTCTTATTTTAAATGGAATACCCCAATTTTTAATGCATTTTTGAAATCTTCATAAAATTCTAAAAATATTTTGTGCAACATGCGATCCAAGAAAAATTAACAGTTTCCGAGATATTTTCATTTTTTAAAAATAACTCAGACTTGCAGAACCTTGGTTATGATACTGCCATCTTTGTGCAACAAAAACCATGATGCCTATTTTTGGCCTGCAATAGACTACAGTAACACGCTTTGAGATCATGTCCAGTTTTAAACTTATGAGAACGGAATTAATTTTTCTTTCGTCCTGTATTAGTATTCCCTATACCTCTCATATATCTCACTCGCTATCGATGATTTTTCTTTTAGAACGTCAGTTTTTTCCATTGTTTGATATTATTTTTAAATAGTGGGCTATGAAAACTAAAGAAATTGTAATTTTTTAAATCATTCATCCAGTGTGATAATTAAATATTGTAACGAGATTGGAGGAAAACATTTAAATTTCCCGCTTAATAGTTGAGGTGGCAACACTGATTTAGATTACCCCAGAGATAACCCGAGATGGTCAACTCAATGTTAAAAATCGTATCGCAACAACTTATTTGAGCGATTGTAATATGAAGCGTGCGTAGAGGGCAGAAAGATCGCAAACCGCGGCTTTTTTGAGTATAACAGTTACACCATTCCTTAAATTTTTTAAAAATAAATTTACATATAATGAAATCAACAAAGTACACATTTGACTTTGTTTAAAAACAGATGTTTGAAAAACAAGTAAATAGAAGAAATTAGTCAAAAATGTGGTATATGTCGATTTCTTAGCACGTTTTCGTATATAAACTGAAATAATCAAACGAATTGTTATTTATTTATTGATATATTTTAATCACATTACTGTTAGCATTACTAGAATACAATCAAATACAATACAAATATAAATTCGTGGTAATTAGTTGCAATTTGCAAACAATTTTGGAAGTAATGATAATTCTTAACAATTTTTCAAAAGTTTTCATCTAGAATAATTCTAAAATTAAAATTTAATTTTGGTTATTAATGCATAAAATCTATTAGAAATGGAACACGTTTGGTTAGCAAAATAAACAAGGTTCTGCTGTACTTTTGGAGATACCAAAGTTTATTAGGACATCTTTGAAGCGCTGATCCCAACATCTCGGTGACTATTTGAGTCCATATAGACTCTTTTGCAGTTTGCAAACCCTAGTAGAGCCATCTTCAAATGCAGGCTGATCCATAAAGGTTTCTTCTTCAAGAACACCGTTCAGGAAGGCTGACTTGACGTCAAATTGGATAACTATAAATTTTCATTAGCTGGAACAGTGAGAATAGCTCGTATAGTAATCAAATCGAGCAATAGGTCTGAAGGTTTATTTGTAATCGATTCCTCTTTTTTGACTGAATCCACAAACAACCAGTCGTGCTTTGTATCGATCAATTTTACCATCAGCCCTGTGCTTGATATGGTACCCCCAGCGGTTTGTAACACATTTACGACATGATCCGAAATTTAGAGTAGTCACAAGTAAAACGTGAAAAGTATTTCGCTCTATCAAGTGACACACATTCCATCGGTCCACATAAGTCAGCGTGAATGACTTCACCAGGTTCTGTTGCACATTCTTGATGGTTCGAAACTAATCCGTTGTTGTTTACCTTCAACACATGCTCCACAAAATCCATCATGTTGGACACCTATTTCATGTGTTCTAAGAAATTTCTGAAGTAGCGTTTATTTTGGTGTCCCAACCAATATTGTAGTGTTTGCTGCGCTCCTGAAACACACGGCTACTCTGGTTTTATTACTCGAATTTGCATTTTGAATAGCTGGCCATAGCGTACACCACGCGCTTTCACGATATTATCTCAACATCAGTGTCCGAATTTCCACACACTAAACACAACAAACTTGAAGCCATCTTCCACTAAGATTAAACCTGTAATTAAATTATTTTATAAACCGATTATATAAAAATAATATATTTTACGTACTCAAAACACCACGAGATTAATTCTCACTGTTTATTATTTTCTATTGCAAATACCTAGTAATGTTTACTTATAAAATAAACATCATAACTTACACGTGAATCACCAATATGAATTACATGCTAATATTGCAGAGTCCTCTCTTAACAAAACAAAGAATAGGATTTTCAACACAGTTTCCTACTTATGGATAATGAAAACAGTGCCATCTGCTTTCAACTCATAGCTGGTGTGACAAAGATACGATGATATATGTTTTCTTTCAACGAGCAAGTATAGATATATGAAGAGAAAAGCGAAACAAAATCAAGTTAACCATCTCGGGTTATCTCTGATTACCCATAACCAATTCTTTCGTTTTATTTCGTATGTAGAAGTGTAACGTTTCTTTTGTAAAAACAATAAAAAAAAAACTTTTGTAAAACTGGCGCTCAACTTGTGGCCTGAAACACGGTAATAGTATCAGTTGTGTTTATTAACAATAAACAGAAAAGTGCCGAAACAACGCAGTTACAGGTTCGTTAAAAATAGTGTTACGAGACAACATATTATGTAGTGGTGCCATGTGCAAAATTTCATCTTCATACGTTAAGGCTGTTTGCTCGGCCCCAAAATCGTTTTTCCCATTTCCTGGACTTATTTTTCATTAAAACCGTACCAATCTTTCGCGAAAAATTGTTAAATAGATTCTGTTAGGCGGCTAAAGGCTCGTTTTTCGAGAATTGTCAAAAAGGCCTTAAAAAAAATTAAAATTAAAAAAATTCGAAAATGTAAGCCTTTAGCCGAAATTTCGCAGTATTCAATAATAATAAACCGTTTAGTTTTTTTTTTTTATTTTTAAAAATAAGGTCAGGAAATGGGAAACAAATTTGAACTTTTCGGAATGAAATCGCTGAAACCAAATGTGGTATGTGATACACGCTAGCTCCGCCTTCGGGCCTAGTGCAAGAGGGAGGAATTCGCACATTCATTCTCCCGATTTAGTGACAAATGAAGAGTATGAGTGAGAGCGAATGCGTTTCAGTGCGTATATGAGTGAAACACATAATACATGCACCGTAAACACACGGACGCTACCGAGCGCCGCCAGAAAATAAAGTGCCTACAATTCTATATTTCTCTTTTCAGAGTCGTGCTTTTTGGTAAATTTTTTACGCTAAATTATTAAAAATCTTTGTAAATGCATGTGATATACAGGAATAAACAATAAATAAAACGGGTCGGTGATGTAACATTCTGAATGTCAGATTCACCTAAACAGTGAAAAAAAATGCTCAAATAATTTTTGTTCCTGCACAACTAATTGAATAAAATATAAATATTTGATGAATACGAGGATTTAGATCTCATCAACTGTAACCTAAAATAAATTTATTTTAACAACTAACGTTACTGCCAACTAAAATGTCAGATTTTCATGGATAGTCCGAATTTAAAACAATTGTGAACGATTTATATGTAACACGTTATATGAATCGGTAAACTTCCGCCTATTAATAAAAAATAGAGTATAGTTTTAGCAAATCAGCGCATATGCAACTGTCAGCAAAAAAAGACATTTAACAATCTGATAGTAGTAAATATGTGTTTTCTTCAGTGTCACAGTATTGCCATCTAAAAAGAAATAGGGCTTAACTTTCATCTTTGCTGCTTCCTGAGGAGTTATTTTTAACTTCGCTAACTTATAGGGACACTTGATCTCAATTATAGAATCCTCACCAACTAGTCCATCAGGACTAGCTCCAAGATGCGGAATTTCTTTAGATATAAATAATCCGCAGTTATCAACTTTATGTCCAAATTCCTGTGAAAATTGTTTTCTCGCAATTTCTTCATCAATTTGTAATTATACTTCCCGAAAAATTAGAAGAAATTAATCTTTACGCCAATTTTTCCTCTAAGTTTTCAAGAGGGATTACCTCTTCTACTAGTCCGTAGTCACCCTCAGCTTCGGCTGCCTGTTTTCTTTTCTGCCTTGCCCAGGAAATAGTCGTGCTCTGCATTTTCGGTAGAAACGTCTCCTACGCAACTTTGACGTATACAGTGTCCCGGATTTCGTAGGGACAGCATGAGTAACTTCTGTATTTGAAGAAATAGAAAGATGATTAAATTAGCAAAAAGGTTCAGGTTCGAGAGCTCATTAAGAATCCATTTTCAAATATTACTTGTCATGGCCAACTTGGTTAAAATTTTACAAAAACCAAAATCTCCTAATTTCTTTTATTTGCCGTAACTTTTTTGTTACTTAAGTTACTGTGATGCGGTTTGAACTAATTTGCACGATAATTTAAGTACTTTTATGGACACTTACTAAAACTAATCCCATTTTTACAAATTTTCAATAATCTAACCTAACCTTAAAATTTTAAAAAAATTTTGTGCAAATCGTTTTTGATTGCAGTGAGAACCTCGAGCAGCCTCTGGACAGCTGTTTCAGCCCTGCTTGGGGCTTCTTCAGCAGAAACGTAGCTCGACATTCCCACTGCAGACCAAAAACGACTTGCCCAATTTATTCGCAAATGCGATGTAAGAATGATGAACATATAAAATAGCGACATCTTACTATCGCTTTTTGACCTAACATTGCAGTAGGATAGACAAATTGAAGCGGGATTTGCTCCTAATGAGTCCCCCATGCAAGGCGGCCATGCTTGCTGTCAAAGCATAATGAAAGATTTTAGAAAAATTTTGTGCAAATCGTTTTTGATTGCGAATAAATTGGGCAAGTCGTTTTTGGTCTGCAGTGGGAATGTCGAGCTACGTTTCTGCTGAAGAAGCCCCAAGCAGGGCTGAAACAGCTGTCCAGAGGCTGCTCGAGGTTCTCACTGCAATCAAAAACGATTTGCACAAAATTTTTCTAAAATCTTTCATTATGCTTTGACAGCAAGCATGGCCGCCTTGCATGGGGGACTCATTAGGAGCAAATCCCGCTTCAATTTGTCTAACCTACTGCAATGTTAGGTCAAAAAGCGATAGTAAGATGTCGCTATTTTATATGTTCATCATTCTTACATCGCATTTGCGAATAAATTGGGCAAGTCGTTTTTGGTCTGCAGTGGGAATGTCGAGCTACGTTTCTGCTGAAGAAGCCCCAAGCAGGGCTGAAACAGCTGTCCAGAGGCTGCTCGAGGTTCTCACTGCAATCAAAAACGATTTGCACAAAATTTTTCTAAAATCTTTCATTATGCTTTGACAGCAAGCATGGCCGCCTTGCATGGGGGACTCATTAGGAGCAAATCCCGCTTCAATTTGTCTATCCTACTGCAATGTTAGGTCAAAAAGCGATAGTAAGATGTCGCTATTTTATATGTTTAAAATTTTAAATTGGTATATCCTAATTTTTTGGCCCCTTTAAGAGATTTTTTTTTTTCTGAATGCAATGATATATCATATGGTAAGGAAACTTCTTCAAAATTTTGGAAAACTGAACTTATTATTTTTACGAACAGAAATCGCTAGTGCCATGATCACAAAACTTTGTTATCGAGACTGTTGCAAGCTAACCGCGCCCTTGTTAACGTTGGTAATAAAGGGGCGTTTACATTACATACATATTTGTATTATACATATATCCTACATGTTGTTTGACAAGTCTAGAATGAATCTGAAATTTGTCTCATACTACTATTACATTTTTTATGTATTTGACATGTATTCGACATGTTTCACAGGACAGATTTGTATTCCAAATTAATGGAAAACACAGCTATCGCAGACCATACAAAGGTACTTACTCATGTGCAGAATAGTTAACTGTTTTAAATTATTGAGCGATCTGATGGTTTGTGACGATGGAGTGATCCAAAAAGAGCATAGTAATAATATGCGTCCGCGGCCAAAAAGAAAAATTGATTGTCATCTTTCACGATCTCTTAAGTAACAAAAAAGTTACGGCAAATAAAAGAAATTAGGAGATTTTGGTTTTTGTAAAATCTTAACCAAGTTGGTCATTACAAGTAATATTTGAAAATGGATTCTTAATGAGCTCTCGAACCTGCACCTTTTTGCTAATTTAATCATCTCTCTCTTCAAAGACAGAAGTTCTCATCTTTTTTAATAATCTCTCTATCTCTTCAAAGACGGAAGTTACCCATGCTGTCCCTACGTATCCGGGCACACTGTATACTTTGGTATATTTGCCTGGATTTTTCCCGACCATTCTCTTATAAATGCGGTGGTGATATTGCTCACTGAAATTATAAGAAACGCTGGCAGCGTGGCATCTCACTTCGTAGCCATTTTTCAAAGAGAAGTTAACTCCTTCCACCAAGAAATTTTGAAACAATTGAATTGTACGTCTCCGCTGCACTATTGTTCATATTTAAAAGTAAACTGTGTGCATTATGCGTCAAATGATTACAGCAAGCAATAATATCATGAAATAATCCACATTCTACTAAGTCTGGAACTGAATTAATTTCATTATCTTTGAACCCGGTGCAAAAATAAACGTCACAATCAGAATGATCGTCGAATACGTGCTTAGGGCAATTAATAATGTCCTTTTTTAACGCATTAACTTGCTCTGTGAACTTTTTTTCTACCTTGCGTCGGTGCATTAGAGCAGTATTAATTCCTATTCCAATAACTTTAAGCACAGTCATTAATATTTGTTCCAACGTTTAAATCAGGGTTCAGTTTTTAAGGCACTTTTAATGTTTTCATTTGACTGTTCTAGTGTTTTATTCAGTATAATGTAATTTTTTTTACGTCCACTTTAAACCGGAATATTTCATTGTGCCTAATTTTAGTGCACAGAAGTGTAGTCTAGGTAAAAAAGCAATCCACGTAAAATTAAAAAAAAAAAAACAATTTTATAGGGATAATAATAACGATAATGAAACAACAAAATGACGTTATTGATTTACAGAGGAACAGGTGATGCGTTTTTTTGTATCGTTGTTTCAATTCTGATAAACTTTCACTTTCCGACAGACGTAGTTTTATTTCCCCAGTTTTACATAGTTTCTGTGTTAGATCAGGTCGCCGTTTTTATTTACATCAATTTACATAAAAAATTTTACTCATCTGAGTGTGCGGTCGCCCTTAAAATTTGCAGAAGGCCGCCGGCGGTGCCCATGAGAAGGAGACCTTGTCGGAATGTTCTCTTGTGGGTGTGTCAAACTGACATGTAAACCAATCAAAAATAAAGATCAGTGACAGCAGAGTCATAAATTACAAGGAAAACGTTTAGGTGGTAATTCTGTTCTCTGTTCTTTTCGTTTGTGTGTAAAAATGCAGGAACACTTGTTGAACGTATGTTTCTTCTAAATATATGCGAAAAATAGTGATACGCCCATTTGAAATCGAGTTCAGGTCTAAGCGGGCATACAGCCTTAACTTGTAGCTTTTGTAAATAATTACCAAAACTTCTTACTCTAACGAATAAATAATTATAAATTCCCTGTTATTTGACACCTAAAAATCCTTAAAATAAAATCCTTTGAATTTCTGTTTCATATTTTGCAGTTAACGATAAGGATCTATCAAAATATAATATTTTCAATTTTCGAATACTTCCGCTTATACCGGAAGTTGCTGTCGACTTTCTTATTTTAAATGAAATACCCTATTTTTTAATGCATTTTTGAAAGCTTCTTGAAATTCTAAAAATATTTTGTACAACATGTGTTACAAGAAAAATTAACCGTTTCCGAGGCATTTCTATTTATTAGAAAAACCTCAGGCTTGCAGAACCTTGTTTATGATACTGCCATCTTTGTGTATCAAAAACCATGATACCCATTTTTGGCCTATAGTAGGCTGCAGTAACATTCTTTCAGATCATGTCCAGTTTTGCACTTGATTGCTTACAGGCTGGTTGAAAAGTAACTTCTGTTCGAACTAATTTCAACTGTCGAAAAGTCATGTTTTCTAAATAGAACGCCTAGTATATTTTTATACCACGTGACTCAGGATTAAATGTTCTTTCGTCCTGTATTAGCATTCCCTATACCGATATCTTACAGTTCACTCGTTATCGATGATTTCTTTTTAACACGTAATTTTTTTCCATTTTTCGGTATTATTTTTAAATAGTGGGCTATGAAAACTAGAGAAATTATAATTTTCGAAATCATCCGTCTAGTAGGAATTAAAAAAAAAAACAATTTAATCGCTACAAAGAACAAAAAATGAATAATCAAACGCAGACATATTAAATGTATTTGATGATAAAAAAATCGACAATTCAAGAAGTTAATAAAAAAAAGTTGTTATATCGAGGAAAATGCGCTATTACTTAGATACAGTAGAAAGTTATTACTAATAAATAATAGCCGATTGCAACTTAGAGTCAATATTATAACCAACGTGTAATATTTTTAATACTTCTGATTTATTTATTAGTTTTCATAAAATTTTGTATGGTAAGTGTAAATTTCTCCTTGTAAATGTGTAAATAGTCATACCAAGAATTCTAATACATGCGGCATATGTAAACAAAAAGTTCAGATAATAGATGTGTATTTAAATATTATTTGTCGGTTTTTAAAATGAAATTGAAATTACAGTCAGAAATTAATTAAATTAAATTAATTTTCTTAGCACACTATTCAGAAATAATACATAAAGTAAAAAAAATTGATGTGTCAAAGAGAAAATCATGAATAGAAAGAGAAAGGTGAGAGATGGGTATAGGGAATACTAATACAGTTCTTATGGTATAAAAAAATACTGGGTATTCCATTTAAAAAACATGACTTAGACAGTTGAAATCAGTTCGAATAGAAGTTACTTTTCAACCAGCCCGTAAACGATTTTGGGTAAAATTAGGTATGACCTGAACGCTTATGAGCATAGCTTACTGCAGGCCAAAAATTGAAATTATGGCTTTTGTTACACAAAGATGGTAGCATCATAAACAAGGTACTGCAACTTTGAACTTTTTTAAAAAAATGGATATATCTCTAAAACGGCTAATTTTTCTTGTATGACATGTTACGCAAAATATTTTTAGAATTTCATGAAGATTTCAGAAATACAATAAAAAATGAGGTATTCCATTTAAAATAAGAAAGTTGACATCAACTTCCGGTACAAGTGGAAGTGCCCGAAAGTTGGAAATATTATATTTTAATAGATCATTATCGCTAACTTATAACCGCAAAATATGAAATAGAAATTCAAAGAGGAAGTCCGTAAACTTTTAATGAACGTGTTGCCTGAATCTCTCTGTATACTTAGAGAGTACCTTTTTGAAGAAACAAAAATTACAGATTACTAATTGTCTACTATTTTTTACTTTCGACCGTATGTCATAAAAAAGAAATTCAAGTGAGTGTTAACTTGCTCCGCCATAATACACTGACTACACTATTTTATTCGCAGCACATACCAAGACGGTGGATTGATATCATTAATATCAAGCACAATGAAAACGGTACGATACGTGGGTTGCTGGAAAAGTTTCTGGAAACGGTATTATAAAACGCATATGAAATTTGGTAAACGATATCATTGTTTTTCGAAGTATTCGCCTTTGACGTCAATACACTTTTGCATACGCTCGAACCAATTTCTAAAGCACGTTTTCTATTCTAAAGATGGTACCTCAGAAACCAGTGTCCTGAATGTTTCAACCGCTGCTTCAGCCGACGAAAATCGCTCACCACGCATTTTATTTTTGATATTTGGGAACAAAAAGAAATCATTAGGTGATAAATCACGTGAATATGGACAATGAGTCATTAATTCAACATCTTTGTTGGACAACAAATCAACTGTTTGACGGGCTGAGTGACAACTGGCGTTGTCATGATGGAGAATAATTCGTCGATTTCGATTGTTTCTTCTTATTTGATCGATGACTTCCGGCAAACAAATTGTAGTATACCAATCAGCATTCACGGTTTTTCGATCCTCTAAAGCCACGGTTGCTACATGTCCAGTTAAACCAAAGAAACAAGCAATCATTTGCTTCGCAGCACTGCGTGAACGGACAACTTTTGTTGGTTTTGGTTCATTTTGAAATACCCAAACGGTAGATTGTTTGTACTTTCTGGCTCGTACGAATAGATCCACGTTTCGTCACCAGTAACGATGTTATAAACTAAATTTGAACGACCTCAGTTGAATTTCTCGAGCATTTCTTCGCACCATTTGACACGACCCTGCTTTTGCGCTTCTGTTAAATTGTGTGGGATCCAACGACTGCAAAGCTTTCGTACGTTCAAATGATCATGCAAAATCTGTTGTATTGCTTTCATGCCAATTCGTAAGGATGCTTGAATCTCACGGTATGTCACATGTCGATCTCGCTCAAGCATTTCACGCACAACATCTACATTAGTGGCAACAACAGATGTTGATGGACGACCTTCACGAAATTCGTCACTGAGAGAGGTACGTCCACGCTGGAATTCGGTAAGCCAACTATAGACACTGCTCTTTGATGGTGCTTCATCTCCAAAAGGCAAATCAAGCCGATCGAGACATTGTTTCGGCGTTAGATCACATTAGAAATCGTAAAAAATCATGGCACAAAAAATTTTCACGCGAGATTTCCATGATTACACAAAATTACTTTTTCTCAAATGCTGTACAAACAAAACTAGTTTACTTGAATAGGAACTGTCAATAGAATTATAGGCGAAAAACGTCAAATTTTTCAAATATGACAGTTGATAAACGCTAACAATTCTAGACCTACTAGATTCCAGAAAATTTTCCAGCAGCCCACATAAACGCTGTTTCAGCGACGCCGCTAGCGCACGCTAGCCACCTTAATGCATTGACTGAGCCGGACTCTGTCACACTTCATGGAGGAGCCATGTTTTTAATACCTGAGTAAAGATACATCTCATCTTAACGCGCCAGGCCCAGTAAACTACACTCCAAGCTTTTATTCCCGTCAAGTCGGGAAATCCCGACCGTTTTTTCCCGGGATCGAGAACGGCGAAAAAACGTAAATTTCTGCCCCGGAACAAAAACACTAATTGTAAACTCGTCTCAAATTTCAACCAATCACAAGCCCGAAAATCCGGAAATCCAACTCTATATTCTTAACGTGAACAGAGTATATTTATTGTAGGTAACAAGGCCAATGTTAGAATAATCTAACTAATCATCCCGACACATTTATCTGCATTTATATTCGCGATTTCCACGTAATATAAAAATGTAGATAGAACACTATAATTCTCAGGAGATGAAATATTTAGATCTATTCTGAAAGCACTTCATAACGACCGTTATGCTGGTTACGATTGTTATGCATTAACAAGCACATTGAAGTCTGATTGGAAGGTTTCTGTGGTTGCCACTGTTTTATATTTCTCTTCAATTATTAACAGATAAAATAGCGACATCTTACTATCGCTTTTTGACCTGACATTGCAGTAGGGTAGACAAATTGAAGCGGGATTTGCTCCTAATAAGTTCCCCATGCAAGGCGGCCATGCTTGCTGTCAAAGCATAATGAAAGATTTTAGAAAAATTTTGTGCAAATCGTTTTTGATTGCAGCGAGAACCTCGAGCAGCCTCTGGACAGCTGTTTCAGCCCTGCTTGGGGCTTCTTCAGCAGAGACGTAGCTCGACATTCCCGCTGCAAACAAAAACAACTTGCCCAATTTATTCGCATTTGCGATGTAAGAGTGATGAACAGATAAAATAGCGACATCTTACTATCGCTTTTTGACCTGACATTGCAGTAGGGTAGACAAATTGAAGCGGGATTTGCTCCTAATAAGTTCCCCATGCAAGGCGGCCATGCTTGCTGTCAAAGCATAATGAAAGATTTTAGAAAAATTTTGTGCAAATCGTTTTTGATTGCAGCGAGAACCTCGAGCAGCCTCTGGACAGCATGGCCGCCTTGCATGGGGAACTTATTAGGAGCAAATCCCGCTTCAATTTGTCTACCCTACTGCAATGTCAGGTCAAAAAGCGATTGTAAGATGTCGCTATTTTATCTGTTCATCACTCTTACATCGCAAATGCGAATAAATTGGGCAAGTTGTTTTTGTTTGCAGCGGGAATGTCGAGCTACGTCTCTGCTGAAGAAGCCCCAAGCAGGGCTGAAACAGCTGTCCAGAGGCTGCTCGAGGTTCTCGCTGCAATCAAAAACGATTTGCACAAAATTTTTCTAAAATCTTTCATTATGCTTTGACAGCAAGCATGGCCGCCTTGCATGGGGAACTTATTAGGAGCAAATCCCGCTTCAATTTGTCTACCCTACTGCAATGTCAGGTCAAAAAGCGATAGTAAGATGTCGCTATTTTATCTGTTCATCACTCTTACATCGCAAATGCGAATAAATTGAGCAAGTTGTTTTTGTTTGCAGCGGGAATGTCGAGCTACGTCTCTGCTGAAGAAGCCCCAAGCAGGGCTGAAACAGCTGTCCAGAGGCTGCTCGAGGTTCTCGCTGCAATCAAAAACGATTTGCACAAAATTTTTCTAAAATCTTCAATTATTGTTAGATATCACTGAAATGAGTTGGTGCTTACAGAATTCACATGATTGATTGAGTGTTAAATTCACAGTTGCTGCTATTTTGAGAAAGATGTCTAACGACACCATACGTTAAACTTCTCTCTTCTCAGACACTAAAAATCACTCTGTATTAAAACCTCGTATCAAGAACAGGAATGTTAAACAAGGTTTTCATTAAATACAGTGTTATACTAAATTAGTCAAAACAAAGAATTGCAAAAACAATTATACTTGCATTAAAAAATTAAATTTTACACCTTTAAGAATAAAATATTTCTGTTTCGTTGATCACATGTTTTTTTTTTCTATAATATAAATTTATCATGTTTTAAAAGTTAATATCCACAAATTTTCTTGGTTACTTATTACATTTTAAAAGTCCACTGTATTAACAGAAATTTCATCGGAAACCGGATGCCAGTTTTGCAGCCTTGCGTATCGACAACAGCAGAAATAATTGCTGGTTTGTTTCTTTCTACAACGCATTTTTGCATGTGCTTCGATTTTATCATTTTTCCGTTTCAGTATTTGGCAGGATCCAGAATTTTTGCACTCCGTTTTGTAGGTTTCAATTCTTGTGTTACTTTCAATTAATTGAATGGAGTCTACAAGAGTAAAGTACACTGAGTAAAGATTCGTTACTTAACGAAACTGTTATTCAGCATACGAACTCTTTATTACATGTACTTTTATATTTTTATGTAGTGGTAGACGTTTGCATTTTTGATTTTAATGTGCTAGGAACTTCAAGAGCTCCAGTAAAACTGCATCAGTTGCTCGACCAACTCCTACTGCCACCCCTACCCCTCGTGAGTTTTTTTTTTATTTCGTAGTTTTGCTTGATTTTCATTTATTAATTTAAGGAAACGTTTGCGTTTTATGACAAAAAACGAATGCTTCTGTTAATTTTGCTTTATCGTGTGCTAAGAAAATCCATTCATATTTGTGTTGTAGTGTGTTCGTTTCCAATGCTAAAATCAATGATGTGCTGATAAGAACTTATCATGTCAATTTCTTTTAAATAATGTAACTGATCTGTTTGTTCCAAATACAGCTGCTAGTAGCTCATTTAATTCAACTGCTGGCAACTTCACAACATCAACTAGTTCAGGTAATAATATTATTTCGCGCCTGAAATTAGTTTCTATTGAATTGTTCTGTTCTGTAGAATTGTTGTACGAACTAGTTGATTGCTGTTGTTATTTTGAAGGTAGACTTAGATGGTAAAAAATGATTTTATGTACTTCTTCACTAGGAACACAGTAGGTTTTCTTTTATACAGGTGTACCAGCGCCGAGGAAGTACAAAAATGACGTTTTATGTATATTTTAAGAAAAAATGTTGCTACAAAAGTTACGCAGGCCCGTATTCTGCACCTAAAATTATTTTCAACTGTACAGGGTGTTTCTTTATTAAGTTACACGTCAAACTTATGATTTTTTAAATGGAATCCTACATATTTTATTACATATTTGAATAGCAATTGAAGAGCTAATGACAGTAATGTAATAACTTATTAATCTATTTTCAGTCATTCTTGTGTGTTTTCTGTAAGTATTAAAAATACGAACGTCTGAAATTTGGAGCAAACACTTTGAGACATCTGTACTTTCATGTCATTTACAAATTTTGAGGACCAGTTGTACCAAGTGGGTTTAAACCAACGTTCAACTGAACCAGGTTCAAAGTGAACAAAATCGCATCAAATTTTATTTATGAATGCATTAATTGCATTTCCTTAAGATTCTATGCGAATTTGTTTATTTTGAGCCTGGTTCAGTTGAACGTCGGTTTAATACAACTGGCCCTGAATGTCGGATCACCGTTAACAAAAATAGAGCTCGTTTCAAGAATTGTAAAATTACCCGATTATTTTAAATGGAACAGCCTGTGTATTATTAGATGACTGAATAGTCCTTTTTACTGATTTTCCGACGATGCCACACTCAATGCATTTAAATTCAAAAACGTCTGAATTATTGTTAATTAGTTAATAAACTTACAGAAATTCGCTGTACGACATTCTCACTCGATTCAGGAATATGTTACGCAAGACGGTTTTGTGGTATTAACTGACATTTATAATTCACACTTGTTACTTTTTATAAAATTTCTTGAAACATCTAGTCAGAACCAATGAAAACTACTCGTAAGCAGGCCTAGGACTTTATTCAATAATAAAAAAAAAATCAATTTTAATAGAGAATTGAAAAATAAAATTGAAAATTCAAGATCGATAGAAAATTCAGAAATAATTTAAAAAATTTAATGACGTTAGAATCAAGAGTAAATGGTTTTTAAATTCTAACCGGGCAGAATTATAATTGGAAAAACACTCAACGTTTCACTATTGATTGATCACTGATGAGTGAAAAAAAAATAAATAAACAAGTTGTCAAGGGAAACAAAAAAGTAACCTGCTTTTAAACTAAAATACGAGTTTTTCACTCCTGACGAAGCTATTAATCGATTTAATACAATATACAAAACCCGATAGTAACAAAAAAATTGTGTGGACGACTTTGTTCAATAACAATAAAAAATAAATTTTAGCAAAAACAACAGAGAAACTCTTAATGTTATGTTTTGATGTTGATAATTTAGCGCAAGTGATATCTATTTGGAATTAGAAGTGACCGGAATAACGAATTAAATTAAGGTGGATTGAATTAAATTATTTTAAAAAAATGCAACTAGAAAAGTAAAATCCCATTAAGTTGGAATGTTTTGATGATTGCCTTTTTGTTTAATAATAAAAATTATTATATCTGCTAGAATTTGCATTACTCAGATTACTCTGTTAAATTTTCTTATATTTTACTATGTAAGGGTTTTTCAGTTTTTTGTTTTTTCTTTCAGATTTATTTGACAGTTTTATACACCGCAAAGACCTATGTCTATGTCTTTATGTTGATATTTTATTTATAAATCGCTGGTTAAAGTGCAAAACCTCATAAGTAGGGAAACAATCCCGAACTATATTTTCGATCCCGGGATTTCAGGATTTTCTATAAGTCATTCCGGGATTGAAAATAAATAATAATATTAATAAAATTGCATTTATTATTCAGACTACAAATAAACTATATTTTTTCCACTGAATATAATAAATAAGAAAGCCAATACTTTTGAAACCAAATTAAAAATATATACAGGATGTTATCGAATAAGATGGCAATAATTATACCACGTATAGGCGACATCAAAATATTACAATTTAACATAATTTATCTATATACAAAAGGCTTTCGTTTCTGAGGTAAAACCTCTTAAAGAGGTAAAGAAAACTGAAACAAAAATTGAAAAGTTCAAATAAAATTGTACCAAAAATGAACTTCCATTTTCGTCAGATTAACCGTTTTCGAGATAATTAGGACGAAAGATTTTATTGCTGCAAAAACTCGAAATTTCGTAAAGGTCTAACTTGCCTCGAAAAATTACCGAAATTTTATCTACTTATTTTACATGTCAATGTACAATACATAACTATTGCATGGTTCTTTTTCTCAAAGTATGCTTTTCAAGTTGCTTTTAGAGGTTGTACCTCAGAAACGTACACCGGCTATTTCAAATTGGGTGTGCATTGAAGGAAAACCGTAAGAGATACAAATTTGGTTAAGTGGAAGAAAAGTTGCATGAATCAATGCCTAACTCGAAATCATTAACAGAATAATTTTTTTATTATTTCTTCTTGAGATATTAATGAAAATGTAAAAAGGTCGATCAAATATAAAGGTAACAGTTTCGTTTGTTAATGAAGGCGATTACTTCATTAACACACTAGTTTATTAAATAACTATTATTTCACCAAAATAGAAGTAAAAATAAAACTAAATATAATATAATTACAGGGAACAAAAGTGCAATCAACAGAAGAATACATAGAAAGGGTAACAATTATAATTAAACCAGAAGAGTAGTCTCGAGTTTAAAATTATAAAGTTTAAAATAGTTACCTAATACATATAAATAATTCAAAAAGTAAGCTTGTGTATGGATAAAAAGTGAGGACAAAACTTGGGAGCGTAATAATAACAATCAGTAAATGATATCACAGCAAAGTGCCACACAATTGATACATATGATTATTGCAAGTGTCCCGGATTCTTATTACCTACTCGTAAGTCAGTTTAGCATTATTTTACTGAAGACGTAAGAACTCTCTAAATTTTTCAAGTTAAAAGATGTTTTCCTAAATTTGGAGAGTTTGTATAGATTACAGAGAATAGATGATTAAGGCTGAGTTGCACCGACATCTGAAATTAAATTACTTAATCCATGTTAGTTAATCTGTGATTAAAATTTAATTCTTGTTAAAACATCACCGACGCATTTTTAATTCAAATTAGTTGATTTGCAACGGTACAGTATCAAAACTGTGACGTTTAGCATTATGATTGGCCATTTATCTACACCTTTTCCAACTGTTATTAAGAATTCGTCAATTGCTATTCAGATTTGTTAATTTTATTTCACATATAATTCAGACTTATCAATTTATTTTCAGAATATATCATTTGTAATTCAGATTTACCAATTTAGTTTCAGGATTTGTCAAATATTATTCAGATTAATCAATTTAATTTCAGAATATACTAAATGAATTTGAGATTACATCAATTGTAATTAAGAACCCGTAACTTTGAAATAAAATAAAGTAAAACTGAAATATGAACGATTTTAAATTCCGTCAAACATAAGTAAATATCCTTAGATCATCTCCAATCAAACTTTCTGCGATAACTTCAATATTTTTTTATCATAGATGTTATACAAAAACAAACAGAAAACACCATAACAAGCTTGAAGTAAATACTATGTAGCCCTTCAGTTTATCCATTCCTACAAGAACTAACCAAGAGAATACTATGTAAAAACGCCCGGGCCAGTCGATCTCCAATAAGATGAAAGAGGTTTCTTCACTGCAGAAATTCTCGTCATGATACAAGTGGAGCTTAAGTATTGTATATGTTTGTTTATTTCAGAAACAACTGACAATAAGAAATAAAGAAAAATATTCCCATTCTTTAACCCAAAGAATTGTATAATTCTGATTTATGATTAAAGTAAATAAAAAACGCATAGTCTAAAATTCATGTTTTCTGAATTACATTTAATATTTTCTGAAATTAAACTGATTAATCTGAATTACAACTAACGAATTCTGAAATTAAATTGATAAATCTGAATCACAAGTGATGCAATCTGAAACTGATTTGATTAATCTGAATTTTAAATAACATTCTGAAATTTAATTAACAATTCTGGATTACATTTGAAAATTTCCGAAATATAGTTGATATTTTCTGAATTACAGCTGGAAATAATGTCCGTTTGTATTCAGATAAAAATTGAAAAGAGCAGATCTAATATTACGGATATTATTTTCACATGCGTACAGATGCTGGCGCCAATCACTCTGCGAAATCATCGTATTTGATGAAATGCACCAATAATTTTGTTAATTTCCATTGATGTGTGGGCCATATAACTATATAAATTCTCTGGAGTTTGCATTAATTTTCTTTGCAATATTCTACTGAGCTGAAGGCCCGCAACCTTCGCATGTGTCTTAATCTGTGCTATTAATATCGCTCCGCTAAAACTTGCTGATATTGGAAAATTTCTATTTGTTGTAAGCTCTAATGTAGTATTTCTTAACCTAGGTTCAGCAAAGGGATGTTTGGATTCCTCCACAAATGAAAACAGAATTCACACTACAAAAAAATTTGTCGTGTAAAAGTAGCATAATATCGATATTTTGATGAAACATTATATATCTCATATTTTAGTGCTAAGGAGGTGGTCCCTAAGAAAAAAATATAAGCACTCTAGGGTTCCTCGCTCTACAAAAGGTTGAGAAACACTGCTCTAACTTATTGTTTTCAAAAATATGCAGCACTTCTTACACCACTTCTTTTGAAAATCTTTAACGCATCTTAAAATCTACATCAGCGTAAATCAATAATGAGTTAGTCCTTTCCGATGATTAACCGTAGGAATCTCTTTCTTCAGAAGAAGACATAATTTGTATGTTCCAGTACATCCCAATACGTTAATAAACGCTTTTGGCTGAGTTTGTGACTGATATATGATGACTGACAGCTGAAATTTATGCATTAATTTGTATTAGTTAATCCGTGATTAAAATATAATTCATGTTAAAACAAACGCTGTTGCACCAACGTATTTTTAACTCGAATTAGTTGATTTCCGATTAAAATGAAACGTCATTAGTATAGATGACGTGTCACGAGTAAGTATGACGTTACTGTTATGATGAACATATAAAATAGCGACATCATTACTGTTATGGTTTGTCATTATCCAGTCCGTTTGTGTCCGATAGTCAATTTATGTGCAACTCACTTGCGGCTTCTCTTTTAAAAAAGGAACGTTAAACCAACTTCGTTAATTGAAATGAAATTCATAATAGCAGTTAACTCTTGTTCGATGAATTATAATATTTTTTATTATTAGTATTAATATAATTAGCTAATGTAAGTAAGAGGGTGCTTAAATAAATAAAAAAATATACTGTCAATGTTTAGAATTAAAAAAAAATGTTAATTCCGACTTAATTAAAACACGTATTCGGATTCACAATGACCTGTAGATTCCAAGTATGTAAAAGTATACAAGCTGTTCCAATTAAATTAAGAAAGTTCATGTAAGGTGGCGAAAGAAAATTTTTATTTAATTTATTTGTCCCAAATTTTATGTAAAAAATTAAACTTCTAGAAGGGTGAACGTGTAGCATGCACACTCTGCATTGTGTATTGTACATGAGTTTATTAGAATTTTTTTCTTGTTTTGAACTGTACTATCACCTGCCAAACTTTGTCCAAGTTTTTTTTTTATTAACACCCTGTATATTTTATGAATTTAAGTTATTTTAATTTTTAAAGAGAATGTGTATTGTTTTCAAATTATGTTAGTTCAACTACTAATTTATTCGTGTTAAACAAACCACCGCTACTTGTTCCAACATAATAATAATTTATTTATTTTAATACATTTTCGATTATAATAGTTCAGAAGAATGCATGATTTACGCTCCTGTACGCTTCAGAAATGTATAGTATAATTCGTGTTAAATACTCTAATCAAACTATAATGCCGAATTAACTAATTCAGATTTACTAATTAAGATTAGGACAAACTACGATCGGTGCAACGCGAATGTCTCTTGTGGTAGTTTAGCCATATTGCAGTGACACCTTCTTTACAATTTTTATTGATTTTGAATGGTAACGTCTAGAAATTTGATAAAAAATAACAAGTGTGAATTATGAATCTCTTGGACAATGTACTGAATTGAATAAAAATGTCACACAGCGAATTTCTGTAAGTTGATTAATTAATTAATTAATTAATCAACTTACAGAAATTAGTAAATGACTTGAAAGTACAGATGTTTGTTCCAAATTTCAACCTGCTATCATTTAAAATAATCTTCAAGCAGTTTGAATTTGAATAGTTTCAGAAACACAAAATAACCCGAGAACTACTGAAAATAGATTAATAAGTTATTATATCACTTTCATCAGCTCTTCAAGTGCTATCCAAAGATGTGATAAGATATTAGGGTTCTGTTAAGAAAATCGTAAGTTTGATGTGTAACTTAATAAAAATATACCCTGTATAGTTGAAAATAATTTATATTGTGCAGAATACGCACAATTTACAATTGCTTCTTCGGAGCTCTGGAACAACTGAATATAGTGTGTTTCGGGAGGAAAGGAAAATATTTTGAAGACCTGTTAAGCTCCAAGTTTTATCTGCTCTATATATTCTTCCATTAAATGTATGTTGAGTAAATTAAAAGTAAAAATTTTAAACAAGAAATAAATAATTCTGCGTTAAAGAAAACTTTATCAAAAATACAATCTTCAATTCAAACCGACATATTGAGCGGAAATTAGTTATCAAGTAAAGAATGGAAATCGAATTTAGCATATTTTGTGTAATTTGACTCCATTAGCATGTCTTTAAAAATATTTCAGAATGATCCTGTACAAGGAGAAATATAAATTCATTGAATTGATAATTTTCATGGTTAAACGGGATCTACAAATGTATTTGTTTGAACGAAATTTGCAAGGTGTAACAAAAATATAGACCACCACTTCAAAAATATATTCTACGGGACAAAATTAAGAAAATATACTTCATGTAAACATATACACAGGGTATTCACAAAAAGCCGCAACGACAATTAGCTCTCTTATTTGTATTTTCAAGAAGTGCTCGATTTTTGGCATCAGAAGTTTTCGAGATTTTCAATTGTTGCCAACTTAGGGATCGTTAAATTAATTGTTTCGCTAAAATATTATCTCCCAAAGCCGACTATTTTTAAAATAATTTTGTAAATATAATTCTGAAATTAACGGAAAAGTCCACAATATCTAAATTTTTATTTTAAA
This sequence comes from Prosopocoilus inquinatus, assembly GCA_036172665.1. Classification (NCBI taxonomy): domain Eukaryota; kingdom Metazoa; phylum Arthropoda; class Insecta; order Coleoptera; family Lucanidae; genus Prosopocoilus; species Prosopocoilus inquinatus. The sequence continues at coordinate 25,328,141 of CM069872.1, read as the reverse complement.
CTTCACGATTTAATTTAAAATAGGAAAGTTTCAGGACCTTTTCCGATAAATTTTGTGGCAAACTGTGTGGTTTTCCAGAGTTTCATTTGTTTTAAATTTTTTCTAATCGAATATTATGTTTTTAGTCGTAGCATCGCGTACAGGTTGTCTAATTAGTTGTGTTATTTCTTAACAATATTGTCTCTCAAAGCCAAGTATTTTCTAAATTATTTAATAATGCATTTATTAATTACGCTAACAATAGCTTTCCCTTTAATTATGAGATTCCTACTTTCCAGGTCGGTAATCGCATTCACCACCTGTTCCTCATTTAAACTTTCGAATTTTGGAATCGCATTAGCTTAGTTGGTAAGAGCATTCGGCATGTAACCGAAGTGTCCCGAGTTCGATTCAGAGTGTGACAGAATTTTTCTGTTCTCCTGTTAGTGTTTCTTTCCTTAATTAATTTATTAATTACATTAACAATAGCTTTCCTTTTAATTGTAATAAATAATTCTTGATATTCACGGGAAATGCATAGTTGTACGATAGCGTCTCCGTCAATGACATGATGACGTTGAGACAGGATAACACAGAAATATTATTTTGAAACTGTCAAAATTGTCTTAACTGTTTTGATTTATCATTTTGTTTTTAATTTAGTCCATATTAAATATCTGTCAAATATATAAAAACATGATATACAGGCTGGGCCATTAGTGCGTATTCGGTCGATAGCGCCTATATTAATGTAGATTTTTAAAATCTGTTTTCGCTATTACTTACCTATGGTATAGAGGCATGATTTAAAATTGATTAGTTACAATTATATAGAGTGTTCCGTGTGGCTGAGCCAGACGAAAGTTTTTTTTTTTTAATGGAACCTACTGTATATTATAGTTTATTTCGATTCGTCTTTAAGAGTAGCTAAATTTATTATAAGACTGTTATGTACCTAAACCTAGTAGTTTTTGATGTTTTACAGATTAGATGTTTATTAAAATTCCGCATTTAAATTTTAGGGAAATATTACGTAACGAACAGAAAAACAATTCCATCTCGAACATATTCATATTATTTTACACAGGGTGATTCATAACTTCGATGTTTATTTTACTCGTTTAGTTTAAATGGACCAGCCTGTATTTTATTACTGAATGTAATAGGTCTTTGATTAAGCTTTACCAATGATATCGGGTTCAGTATGTGTTACATAATAAACCCTCACACAGTAAGATGTCAAATTTGTAAATTCATGAAACAGAATTATTCCATCTTCTAATGGAATATTTTGTCTATAATATCGTTGATTTTATTTAGAAAATCTGTATTAAGTCTGTTTCTAGTCTCCAGTCTGTTAAAAATAACACTCATTTGATTTATGACATCACGGGCGATATGCATACAAGTAACGTTAAGGAAGGCAACAAATGATAATACCAATACCAATGAAAAATTAGCTGTAAAACTATAACCATAATAGTAATAATAATTGATTTAACTTTAATAACAAAATAGAAAATTATCAAAATGACAACCGTGGTTGTCTTCATATAATTGTTTTCTATGACAAGGAGATTGATTCACATTTAAGTCAACTGTTATAGTTATTTGTATTATTACTGTTATTTTTATTGGTATCTTTATATTGTTATTGTTGTTAGGTGTTGTCTTATTTAAACTAATCAGATAGTGTTGATAAAATTAAAATTAAAATTTTAGGAGTTAAGCATTAGTTTCGCAGGCATCGGAACTGACACTTGGAGGGGGAGCAATGGATTCGATCCCCAGTACCAGTACATGAGAGAGATGGAATTTTCATCTGTAGGTTATTATTTGGTGAAATTTGCTTCGAACTGGTATTTCTGCATTTCCCTGGTTTGTAAGGCAAAGAAGGTAAACATGTAGTAAGTCAGTCGCAGTCATAGTTAATGATCATAATTACCAGCCATTACAACTCTGCGACAAACCAGAAAGCTTGGAGCTAAGGGTGGTATTAAATAAAAGTGTACATACGGTTTTTTATGTTACAGATCAAATAAATGCAAATTTTTAACAGACTAAGAAGCACAAACAGTCTCAATACAGATTTTTTTAATTAAAATCAACAAAATTATAGACAAAATATTCCATTGGAAGATGGAACAAATGATGATTTATGAATCTACGAATCTGACGTCTTACTGTGTGTAAGTTTGTTGTGTAACACATATTGGACCCTATATTACTCTGTAAGGCTTAATCAAAGACTTTAGTAATAAAATATAGGGTGTTCCATTTAAACTAACCGAGTAAAATAAACATCGGAGTTATGAATCACCCCGTGTAAAATAATAGGAATATATTTGAGATAGAAATTGTTTTTTGTTCCATAGAGGTTATGTAACGTTACCGTAAAATTTAAATGCCAAATTTTAATAAACATCTAAATGTCAATATCTCAAAAACCATTTAGTTTAGGCACATAACATCCTTATAATAAATTTATCTATTCTTAAAGATAAATCGAAATTAGCCATAATATACAGTTGTTCTATTTAAAAAAACACAATTTTCGTTTGGCACAGCCACACGAAACACTGTATAATTATAAGTAATTTTAAATCATGCATCTACACTAGGCCTAATCATGCGAGGGGAATATGTCGAGGTACATCCCGCTTGACGCTCAGTCGCTTCAATTTCAACGCCCAACGATATACAAAACTTATGTAGATAATATTCTTTATGGAAAATGTTGTAGTAACGAGCAATATTATATCGTTTTACGCTCAACAGTTTACCACAAATAATACATTCTGCATTACCTGTACTATTTATAAAACACAGGTAAATTAATAATTTTGGTTCATGTTTGTATTTCACGAGAGCCACACGTTTTATAACTTCTATTGTTACACGATCGGCTGGCAGGCTGGCTCATTCTTATCGACGTTTCATTGACGACTATCGAATAGTGGGAGATACTACAACGTGGCTCTTCCCTTCTTCTCAGGCCCAGGCCTGACCTATACCATAGGTAAGTAATAGAGAAAACAGATTTTAAAAATCTACATTAATATAGGCGCTATCTACGCACTATTGACTCACTCTGTATTCGTCTAACGTCATTTACTAAATAATTTATAAAATAATAAACTGAATTTCAAATAAAGAAATTATTCAGGGTTACAACCAGGGTTAGGTACGTATACACATAATGTAATTTACATGTTTTCTACATGTAAAAAAAAAACTATGTATTTTACATAACCCATTTTGGTCATGACAAGTAAAATATGTAAAAAACACAAACTTGAATTTTTAACATTTTTATTGGGTATTAATGATAATAAATTCATTTGTAAAAATCACTGTCATCATCAATGCGCTATTACATATCATTGCTATTTAATTACAATACATCGAACATCTTGCCACTTGCCACTAAAATCTCGCGATTTGACATTGTCAGAACCTCATCAAGTCCACGGATTCAATAGTCAACGGCTCGCAGCGTGAACGATGCCCAAGATAAATTTTCGTCCGCGCTTTGGTCTTTATATAAAATGTAATTGTCGTTCATTCTTAGAAAATAATATACAGGGTGCTGCCTTTTGAAACGCAACATAAATCCCACATTAAAGGTGCTCGGATATTGGCTTTCCTAATTACTTCACAGTAAAATTCCATTGAGGTTTTTTTAAAGTACTATTCAAGATGAATCTGTCTGTGAAGTTTGAGAACTTTTTATTCACTGTCCGGTTTTCACTATCAATGATCAAGGTTGTGCTGACAGTTTGGTATAAATTGAATTTAGTTAAAGAATCTTTTTTAAACCTTTGGAACTTAGCGATTGAAAAATTTTCAAACTTTGCAGACAAATTCATCTTGAAGAGTACTTTAAAAGAACTAAATCGACTTTTGCTGCAAAATAATTAGGGAAGCCAATATTCGAGCACCTTGAACTTAACATGGGATTTCCTATGTTGCGTTTCAAAATGCAGCATCCTGTATATTCACGAGTTCTTTAGATTTTATAAGGTGAGTCTATTTCGGATTGGGTTATGTACAGGGTGTTCTTTTACTGTGCGCAAATATTTAAACCTGTAATACATCACCATAAATAGCAACGATTAAACTTATATGCCCTTAACACTAAGTTAATAGTTTTCGAGAAAAATGCATTGGAAAATTTTCACCAAACCGTTTGGGAACTGCTGGCATAGCTAACGACTAGATGGTACATTTTAAACGGGCTCACAAAGCGCCTGGGTTAATTAAAACAAGTGCCACTTCGCTCCAAGTAATTACAATTTGAGGTATTTTCAAATTATAAACCGGCGATTATAATTACTGCAAAAAATGCGGATGAGTTAAATAATGACATCACCGTCATTCATCGTTTATTTTCAGATATTTTACCCTCACAAGTAATAAATTGCCTTTCCATTTCTAATTAAATAGATTAAGATTTCTTTAGTTTAATAAAGAAACTTTAAGATAAAGTAGTAATTTATCTACTGTTTGTACAGTTTAAAATCGGCCGCTTTATGTAATCACACTGGGGAGAATAAAATAGCTGTTAAAACTGATATGTGCTCACTACCAATATGACTGACATTAAGTTTACAATTTCTATTAATTCAGTTATGAAGTTCGGCCAAGTAAAGCATTTTTAACGCGCTTGCATTGCAAATTCCAAAATTTACAAATTGATTAGTATCTTAAAATATTTTTGTATGCATTCGGTAAAGTCGCAGTTTCGCATTTCTTTTGATGCTTTTTATTACGGCAATTTTTTATGTTTTTACAACGGAGGCCGCTGTAACGCGTTTAAGGTGGGGCACTATTACATTAGCGTTCTGCAGTTACGAAAAATTTGACAAACGAACATAAACTTTTGATTCGTAAAAACGCATATTAAGATCGTAATGGAATTTACAAATCATGAAAAAAGAGATATGTATGGACAAGTCTGTGGAAACGCACATAGAGCCCGCGCCTTGTGATAAACGATATCAATGATTTTTATTACGAAACGCTGGAGAATGAGTTTAAATGCGGGACTCTTTTTATGATCGGCGCTGTGTGTGGGCCACTGACTACAGAGGAAGGCATCAATGACCTTGCTTAATGTTTCTCTCTCACATTTCAGCAGTTTCAAACAAGTAGAACCTCCTAATTTTTTTGACTATAAATCGGTAGTCACCTGAAAATACGCGCAGAAGGTAGCGTTTCACATACTTATACTAGGTTTTCTTATTTTCACACAGTAAAAGAACACCCTGTATATTGCAGTATTTGCGTTTGGCATTGTATATTTTTCCATGCTGGATGGATGTATTCAAAACCTAATTTAGAATATTCTAGACCATGAGGCCTTCCACCCGTACTGGTTTTTTTTATTGCTTTAGGCATGTTTAAAAGTAATAAATGAAAACTGAAAGCATCTAAACACAACTGCACTTCCACGTTACGCAGTGCTGTACTAACACATTAACACTTTATGAGCATAACCTCACTGAAATTGAAAGCAACTGAACACAACTGCACTGCTACACTACGTAAACAGTTATAACACGCCAACACTGTATGACCATAACCTGACTTTGCAGTCGTTTTTACGTATTTTACAATTCTTACACGTAAAATGTAAAAAAACGTTGAAAACCGCAAATCCCAACCCTGGTTACAACTAATTCAGGACTCACCATGGGGATCTCATAAACTATAATAAATGCTTATCCTACTGCAATGTTTGGTCAAAAGACGATCGTAGGAGGTCGCTGTTTTATCTATTCATTATAATAAATACAAAAAAAGTTGCGCTATTTTGGGATCTCTGATAGTGTCAAAAAAAATTCCTTTATTTGTTTCTGAAATATCTTCAAAAGAAAATGAAAATTTTTGATTTAAAAAATCTCAAATAGCGAGTGTCTAAATAAAAATCTAGTTAAGTAGGCTATGATCGAGAATTTGTTCGTCGCATGCATGTCACTTCTAAGTTCAACTCCGAAGCTGTCAAATGTAACGTCAAAATTTGGTGTTGCATAATCACGTCTTCCAGTACTTTTTCTTAATTATTTTTACTAAAATAGTAAAGGAGACTGTGGTTTAAGAAATAATTTAAATTAATCTCCCCCACAATAATTTTATATTCGTAGGTACGTATTTCGGCAGCTAAGTTGCCATCTTCAGTACGCTACCAACTTAAAAGCACTTGAACAGATCTAAAGACAACCTAATCATCGTAATAAAATCATAAAAATGTAAAAATTAACAATCTAATCATCCTAAAAGATATACAATGTGTTGAATCGTTCTTCAGACATATCAAAATAGCATGTAAAACTAAGTAAAACGGTAAAACGGCAGAGGAAAATATTGTTCAAAACATTAAAGTGCACCTAATATAATATTTAAAACCTTAAATTTCACAGCCAGTTTCTTTTAAAATGACAAAAGGTATTGTGAAGGTAGAAGTCATTATCACGGTTTGAGTTATTGGGGTGTTTGAAAATTTCTATAGATTCACGGATTTTACGATTAAAGAAATGAGATGAGCGGGCTAGGAGTTTTGTGTCGGAAAATTGGATTTGGTGACCGGTTTCTAGTTTGCGTTCAGCTAGGGCGGAGCCAGTCGTTTGTGGTAGTCTGGTACAGCGTTCATGTTCAGAAACACGAGTGCTGACCGATTGTTTCGTCTCACCGATGTATACACGTCCACAGGAACATGGAATTCGATACACGCCTTCGGATTGTAAGGAAATACGGTCTTTTGTGGAGGGTAGGTAGTTTGAAAGTTTTGTTACAGATAAGTAATTGGATTTGATGTGGATATGAAGTAGGTAAGCTGTAGCGACTGGCAGTGTATCTCAGTCTCAGCAACGAGAAGCAGCAGCGAGACCACCAGCAGCAGCAGCAGCCGCCCTGATGAAGTTCTTCTGCAATGGAGAACGAAACGTCGGCAGTAGAAGAAATCCCAGGAGACGCGGTTCCAACCCAAAGCCAGGAATTCAACGATAGACGACGACCGCGGAAACCTTCTAGTTAAACATAGCTAACTTGTTAGAAGATTAAGTGCATTTTTCAGAAGATTTTACCATTTTAAAAGAAAATGGTTGCGAAATTTAAAGTTGTAAATTTGATATTAAGTGCATTTTAATATTCCAAACAATATTTTCGTTTGCCATTTTGCTCTAAAAGTTACAAGAGCGCAAATAATTGCAAATATTTAGTTTTACATGCTATGTTGCTATGTCTGAAAAGCGATTCAACACGGTGTATGTATCTAAATGTAAGTAAATATAAATTAATATGTAAACATCTAAAATTAACCGTCAGAAAAAGCTTACAAATAAGAGCTAACCAAACAACACGGAAATACGGAAATAAATAGTCCAAAGACCCGAAAAAAGTTCTCATTCTAACGAATAAATAAGTATGAATTCACTGTTATTTAATACCTAAAAATCCTGAAAATGATACCTAAAAATCCTGAAAATAAAATAAAATATATACAGTGATCGCCAAAAAGTTCGCACCATTTGCGAAAATTTTTTATTGATTTTTTTAAAAACATTTTTGCGCCATCAGTTTGTGCTTATTCGATAACCAAATATAAGTTGCACAGATCCAGAGAGCAATTTATAGTCTGGATAAAAACGGTAGTTATTTAAAATGCGAAAATTAAAAAAGTGTTATAGTTTGGGATTTTTGGACATATTTGGCAAAATTTTAGGAGGATGCAATAAGTCTTCATAAAATGTGTCGTTTGGTGCTGAGACAAAACTTTCTGCGGCATAATATTTCAAGAAAAAGAACATTTTTAATTTTCTTAGTATTGTTCAAGATGTGAAGCAGTAAATGGACACATGGTACTTAACACTTGTGAGTGGATAGCTTACTCATTTATATCCATAAAAAAATACCTAAAAGAGTGAAATTTGCTGTTGAGTTCTTAACAGTAACGCATAAGAAAATTTGAAACTATTTTTCGCGTTTCTGATAACCCCAATTTACCCTAAACAGACCAATAATTGCGAGAATTTCCTTTACTTTTTATTTTGGAGCCGTATAACATCCGTACATAAAACTCGACATTTTTCATAGTAGCCATGAGGTACTTACTGCCAAAAAAATAAAAAACTGCAAGATTAGATACTTAGCAGTATTGTTTACGTGCATCTTCAAAACTCCGAAGTACAAATATGCCTGTTTCTCTAACAACTCAAGAAAAAATTGAAATTATTTTCATAGTTGGCGATAATTACAGAACACACAGGGAAGCAGCAGAAATTTTTAATCAGAAACATTCTGACAAAAATATTTCCCAATGCCACAGTTGGAAGAATTTTAGCAAAGTTTAAAAGTTCAGGGCCTGTTCAAAATTGTTTTAAAAAATCTCACGTTAATTGAATTACCAACGAAGGCACACAATTAAATATAATTCAAACTGTTGTTGAAGCTCCTAGGACTTTTGTGTCGGACGTAGTCCGTAATAATAACACGTCGATTACATCCGTACGAAGAATTAAAAAAAAAATTCAGATAGAGACTTCGAAAAACGCCTTTCTTAGTTTTTGGTTTCAAGGTCAATTGGAAGAACAAAGATCGTTTGCTAAATATCCACTTTTCAGTGACGAGTCCACTTTTTCTTCTGATAGTGTTGTAAGTTCGCAAAATTGTAGGTGCTGGGCAGACGAAAATCCACATTTTACAATTCAAGGACGAGACCAGTATTATTCTAAAACAAACGTCTGGTACGGAATTTTTAACAACGAAATTATTTGACCGTATTTTTTTAGAGAAAATCTCAACTCTGAAAGATAATTAAATTTTTTGGAAAACGAATTTTTTGACGAACTTCAAAGTTTACCATTAGAATTACGAAGGAATATGTTCTTTCAATTAGATGGTGCCCATGCTCATAGCACAATTGAAATTCGTAACGTCTTGGATAATCTATTTCCTGGAAGATGGATAGGAAGATTTTCAGAAATTACATGAGCACCACGTTCACCAGATTTGACACCATGTGACTTTTTCCTTTGGGGCTACTTAAAAAACGAAGTTTACAAGCGTCGGCCTCTTAGAAATATTAATCATCTTGAAGAAGTCATAAGAACATATGTGAGGCAAATTCCACCTGAGTTTTTAAGAAACGTAGCAAGGGAATTACATGATCGAACTGTATTGTGCATAGAGCGTGAAGGAGGTTTTGTTGAAATGTGATGTCTTCTGTTTTTTTTTATAAGTTATGATAGTTAAGTTTATTAATTAGAATTAAGTTTATTTATTAGAAAGACTCGTTATTTGTATTATTTTAAGCTTTGCTAAAATGCTTTCATTTGTAGTGTGAGAAATATGTTTGTCAATATGTCGCTGATATAGCTACTTCTCCATGTACCTACTGCGGCTTGCAAAAAAATCGCGTACACCTGCTTTTCGTTGTATTAAGTTGGTCTTGAGATTTAATTTGTCAGTGTCAAATAATTAAAATTCAGACTGACAGGAAACGAATAAGTTGTGTTGTTTATACAGTCATTAAAACTAATAACTAAACATTATTAACTATCAACTAAGAAATTAAAAGGCTGTACTGATACGAAGCGGTTTATACAACTTCACTAAAAATTAAGAATTCGTTTATTTCAATTCTTAGTGGAAAAGGCGGGATGACCGTAAATTTGACTGTACCAGTTAATACTTCCTCCACGGAATTTTCACAGCTAGGTGTGCAACGAGCATGCGTAATTTTTGCTTATATAAACGGAAACTTTTGCATAGTTTTAATTAATTTTTAGTTTTAGCGACTGTATAAACAAGCATTAGAAGACGAATAGTGATTCTCAGTAGTAGCAAATTATTATAACTTAAATAAAAACACTATGATGCACAAATAATAGTGGGAAGCAGAAAAATTTGCAAATACAACAGATGGTTGGAGATAGATGTCCAAAAGTATGGACTCATGATTCGGATAATGTCCTTCCGAATTAAGAGAAAATCCAATATAAACCTCAAGGGATTCCATGTTTTAACAACTTTTCCAATACTCTTGTCACCAACACGCCGAAAATTACAAATTCAACTTTGAAAACTCTTGTCAAGTGTTAAAAAAAATATACTAATAGCAGAACATAAGCAGTCGACAATTCTACTTCGATTAAATTACATTTATGGGCCGTTAAATATTTGGAATGGCGTAATATTTATTGAACACATCATACTGTCTGACTCATACCAGGTAAAATAGTTATCATTTCAATCTCCGTTCTTAACCTGTACGTTTGGAAACATGACAAAATTCTCAAAATACCCATTTACAAAGCAGAAAATAGGTAAAAATTCGGCTACTTGATTTTGAAGGTGTACGCGATTTTATTGCAAGCAAGTGTACATACGTGATACGTAACCACAATTAAAATAATTCCAATTTATTAATGTGTTTGCTTAATGTGCACCAAAATTTTCGATGCAAGACGTACACAATACCGCTAAATTATCTACTCTTCCAGTATATTTTGTTTTTTACAGTAAGTACCTCATGGCTTCTATGAAAAGTGTCGATTTTTTATGTACGGATATTAAACGGCTCCAAAATAAAAAGTAAAGGAAATTTTCGCAATTATTGGTCTGTTTAGGGTAAATTCGGGTTATTAGAATTGTATTATTGAGAAATTAAAACGATAAGATAAAATTTTATGTAGAAAAGGCCTTGCACCAGAAACGCGAAAAATCGTTTCAAATTTTCTTATTCGTGCAACAATTAAAACTCAATAGCAAATTTTACTCTTTTCGGTATTTTTTATGGATATAAATAAGTAAGCTATCCACTCACAAGAGTTAAGTACCATGTGTCCGTGTCCTTTACTGCTTCACATCTTGAACAATACTAAGAAAATTAAAAATGTTCTTTTTCTTGAAATATTACGCCGCAGAAAGTTTTGTCTCAGCACCAAACGACACATTTTATGAAGACTTATTGCATCTTCCTAAAATTTTGCCTAATATGTCCAAAAATCCCAAACTATAACACTTTTTTAATTTTCGCATTTTAAATAACTACCGTTTTTATCCAGACTATAAATTGCTCTCTGGATCTGTGCGACTTATATTTGGTTATCGAATATGCACAAACTGATGGCGCAAAAAGTTAAAAAAAAAAATCAATAATAAAGAAAATTCCCATATGGTGCGAATTTTCTGGCGGTCACTGTATATTATGTATAAATCGTCAAAAAACAACCAAATATAAATTAATATGTAAACACTTAAAATTAACCGTCAGAAAAACTTTACAAATAAGAGTTAACCAAACAACACGGAAATACAGAAATAAATAGTCCAAAGACCCGAAAAAAGTTCTTATTCTGACGAATAAATAAGTATATAATTCTCTGTTATTTGATACCTAAAAATCCTGAAAAATAAAATAAGATATATATATATATATATATATATATATATCTCTTATTTTATCGGAAAATACTAATCTTTAAGGCAAAATTGAAAAATGTATCGTCCAATTTGCAAATTTTTGCACTGGATATTTGATAAGGAGAAGATTCTCCGAGATAAAACGCTCTTTCCTAAAGCGCTCTTAACTTATGGTGTGGGTGTGATTTGCTCTCATCTGTAGGTTGTTTTTTGACGGTTTATACATTATATATATATATATATCCTGAAAAATCCTGAAAAATAAAATAAGAGATATATATATATATATATATATATATATCAGATGAGAGCAAATCACACCCACACCATAAGTTAAGAGCGCTTTAGGAAAGAGCGTTTTATCTCGGAGAATCTTCTCCTTATCAAATATCCAGTGCAAAAATTTGCAAATTGGACGATACATTTTTCAATTTTGCCTTAAAGATTAGGAAAGAGCGTTTTATCTCGGAGAATCTTCTCCTTTATACATTATATATATATATATATCCTGAAAAATCCTGAAAAATAAAATAAGAGAGATATATATATATATATATCTCTTATTTTATTTTTCAGGATTTTTCAGGATATATATATATATATATAATGTATAAACCGTCAAAAAACAACCTACAGATGAGAGCAAATCACACCCACACCATAAGTTAAGAGCGCTTTAGGAAAGAGCGTTTTATCTCGGAGAATCTTCTCCTTATCAAATATCCAGTGCAAAAATTTGCAAATTGGACGATACATTTTTCAATTTTGCCTTAAAGATTAGTATTTTCCGATTAGCGACCATTCAGGCGGTATAACAAGTTAGTGGTTAGTGATTTGGGCGATACTGTATATATATTTTTTTTAATTTAAATAAATATTTGTCGAATCAAATAAATCTGTTTTGAAACAAAAGAATGTTGTATATTTGGTTGAAACAAATAAATTCGTAGTCCCATGAAAATTTCATTACATGTATTTTTCTCCGGGTATATGTAATAAATAATAATTGAAGTGTTTTTAACTTTAATGAGTTTACAAAGTCGAATGGTTTTTAATTTTGCCTTATGTAGTCTAATTGGAGATCCACAACATACATTTATCATGTATTTTCAATAACCGAACAGTCTTCCGCGTAGGAGAGATTAGACACAAATGGGAATGCAAAGTGAAGAAATCAATGCTGCGTATTGTCTCCCATAAACAACACATAGTTTTATTGGCTAACTTGCTATAAATACAGAGATTCAATTTCTGTAAGGGTAATTAATAGGTGGAATTATTCTGTAGCAATTAATCTAACAGCAAAAAACTAATAAAAAATAAATACACCTTGTACAATGCATGTCAGTGCTCCAAAAGTAATCAAATCAGTAATAAATTCTATTAAAAATTGTGAAGTCTTCCTCATAAATTGGAAGGCCACAAAAAAAATATGTGAGATCGCTGTATCTGTTCTGTTACACATTAAATGCATTGAGTGATTGAATTAATATTTTATGGGGAAACTGGGGAAATGTTTTATAGCACGCTGATGTCAAGATATGGTTATGAGATATAATTTCGCGACCACCGGCGAGCAACCTGGCAAATATTTAAGGAAATCAGAAAGTAAGAGGCACCGAACAACAGGAGAAATACTGACAGCCACATAAAATAAACAAATACCATATATTATGTACTACCTACCTAAGTAGAAACAAGATTTGCACACCCAGCAGCTAAAGTGGTGCGGGTGTGGGTCTTACTTAAACACAAAAATAAATGAGCGTCATTTAATCGGAGATGAGGAAAGGACTAAAGAAAATGATTCAATTTAAGCTGCAATTTAATGTCTTAAAAATATCTTCAGAACAACGGTGTATACAGACCTTAAGGGATGTGTAGGCACCTTAAAAAGTGAACCCTATACCGATCACTCAAAGTAAGAAATCAAAATTGTTATTTGCAAGCATATTTACAGTTTTACATTTTCTTGATTTCTAAAAAGAAATTCACAGACGCAGGAAAGTGAAAAACTTATTTCTCATAGACAGACTTCAGAGATATTTTATGAGCGTATATTTACTATATTTTTGAATACAGACTATATCTACATACGTCTGAAATAAGTAAGAAAGGAAAGAAAAAAGAAGAAATTTACTAAATCGTCTTCAAATTAAAACTGGGAGGATTCAAATTAAGATTCAAAGCTAAAAACTGAAAAAGAACACAAGGAAGGCGTTATCATTTGTGGTGCCACCTGTTACCCTGGATCGTAACTTCGTTCTCTTTATTTGTGGGAAAGCAATTGGAAAACGCTAAGAAAAATTTAAGAAATAACATTACGAAAAAAATTCAATTTTGAATTAAATAAAGTTGAACAGAAACCTGTATGAAGAAATAAATAAAGTTGAACAGCTTGAGCAGCAACGGCTAGAATGTAGGAAGTTTCAAATAAAAGTAGCGCCATCCATTTATATTTTATGGGAGAAATATCTTTTTATTACTTGAATCTGTGTTTAATTACGTAGGAATGACGCCCGAGACGTAATATACAGTAGAAAGTATTTTTCACTTATAGTTTTCCCAACTCTAATCACAGTAAATCGTAAGAATTTTTCTTTTGGATCTCTTATATTGTGATTATTTTTGTTTGAATAATAATTTATAAGTAATAAAATGCATTCTAAATTGACAATTCGCTTCCAGAAAACACTTCAATTATTAAAAATTTCAAGTACTCTCGAAGCGTGTATGATTAGTTTCAATTACTTTGTCGGAAGATCATGTGATACTAATATTTTTCAGGTTAAGGTCCCACTTTTGCACGCAACTACACACATCAAAATTGTCGTAAGGAACACAAGGTTTTCTGTTGCAAAAGACAACATAAAAACTAATACTGAACTATATTTTATTGAATGTGACTAAGGCAGTTCAAAAAATATAATTTGACTTATTTTACTTTAAAATCCAAATATTTCTTTACTGAAAAAAAAAATCGAATTAACAATTTTATATGTAATAAATTTAATTTCTGATGCACTGTCTCCTCTCTCTCGTTTGTCAACTCGTAACGAGAGTTCAACGCGTTTGACCCCAGTGTATCCTGAACACACGGACAGGAAGGTGTGTTCTTAGACGTTCTCGTCAAGGGCAACCCCCTTGGACCTGCTTCCTCAACAGCGTTCCCCAAAAGGCGAAGTATAGACAAACCCAAAATTCTTAAAATGGTACCCCAAAAATGAACAAAGTTCGTTACGGCCAAAAATCAGTTTATTCACTCAGGCGATCGCCAAAAAGATTTACAAAACAAAACAGACGCACAGAAGAGGTGCTTTGCCGTTTTCTTATTTGAAAAAATAAATAGAACAACGCCCAAAACAAGGCAATTGTTGCCTCTGCGAGAGTACTTTGACGTCTGCGCGCAAGTTATTAAATGTTATGCTATTACATTTATTAACTTGTAGGAGATTTTAACATCCACAAAAGCGCAACATAAACAAAATACGCGTGACGCGGAAAACGTTTAAAAAAATTATTAACAAATAAAACTTCTGCTTTGAAGGAACTTTAGCTCTGAGAAACTCGTACATTAAAACAAGAAAACTGAACAAGGCAAACAATCAAGTGAAGAATTATACGGAAAACCCCAAAAATTTGAACAAACTGGGGGAAGGGGCAAAATCAAAGTAAGGTCACCGCCGCAAGAATTCAAAAGCCGGTGCGAGGACACAACAACCACGTGCCAACGCGACGTTCGACGCAACGCCAAAGTTGTGGTGAGAAAATTCCGCTCGCCACAGCTTATCCCGGCTACAATGTTTTCGGGCGTTGACGTGTTCTCGAAACGTCAACGACACAAAAGAACGGAGATGGAATGTGGCGCCGGATTCACAAGCTTGTTTCAAAGCGGCTACCTCACAATCAGAGGGGCAGGAAATAGGCCTCGTACCAAGTTGCTTTAGAAAAGGGAAACAACATCAAATTAATACAACGACACGTGGTCAACAAATGGCGTACGTACAGCAGAGATGGGAAAGGACAAAAAACGACTCACCTCGCCTGCGAACCAACGAGCCCCAAGGAATCAGACGTCGACAGATCCGCAACAGTGACCTTAAGAACAAACGGGGAAAACTCCCTCGAGGTGATAGAACCCGAAAAAGGAGGGTACACACAAGCTTTTATCACAACAAACAAAATCAACCGTCCACCTTGTGTCAGCGTATAATACCAAGAGACGCCAAGCAACGTACGCCGCGTACACCCAAGCGTGTCGCAAACTTGCCTCAAAACGGAAAGTCACACGCAATCTAACGGCCGAAAACCGGAGTCATACCGAAGATTGTAATCACACTTCACCAGCACAAGAAAAAATCGTAACAAGTCTTGATAAGTTTATCTGCCAGGTAATATCCTCGGAAACTATTATCGATACAATGGTTTCCAAGGATAATATGTGACAGATAAATTTATCAGGAGGTGAAGAAATCGGGCATGTCTCAAAAGCTTATACTGAGTTGTAATTCGTGACTTTCCTGGATGCTAGTTTTTTGTGTTGCCAAACTCTTGATACCGTCGCAACAATCGGTGAATTACTGTCACGTGGTGTAACAAAAGAAGCACTTAGCGCGTTTCGACCCTAACCAGAAAACAAGGAAGGGCCTGCGCGAATCCGTATACCGTATCATAGAAGCCAGGTCAGTCCTTCCCTTGAAGACCGAAAGATGTTACAGGAAAGGGCGCAACTTAATAGTATCGAAGGGAAAATATATCTTGGTCCGTTCTCGAAAAGCCCAACGCCTTAGGACCCGTTTCTTCACCGTTATACCCCCTAATATCGTACGTAAGGGAAACTGTGAATAAGGGGAACCCATTAGGAAAAAAATATCTCTTAAACTTTTTCTCCCAAGAGGTGTCTGTGACCCGCTATTCCCTAAATAAACTCTGGTTCGGCCCAAAATCAAACTCTTTATTGAGGCAAACGCTACCACACAACTTGGTGTTAGCCGTAACCCCTTAAAAGGGTAGTCGGCTGTAAATATGTTCAATAAAATCAATGAAACACAGCCCAAGACGAGGGCAAAAAGCGCTTCTACGGGAGTACTCTTGTGTCGGCTTACAAAAACGAACAATTTTTTATAAAGCTGTGAGTGAAGGGAACCCATTAGTACAATTAATAATTAATTGACAAATAATTTCTCTGGAACTCTTACGCCCAAGAGGAATAGGTGACTCAAACATTCACGTTATTCCCTAAATAAACTTTGGTTCGGCCTGAACTCAAACTCCATTGAGTCAAATGCCACCACACAAATGGTATTAGTGCTAACCCCCTGAATGGGTGGTCGGCCGTAAATATGTTCGATAAAATCAATGAATCAGAGCCGAAGACAAGGGCAAAAAGCAAGAAAATGAAAGTAACAACTCTACCGTTGAATGTGAAGCGCATTAACCAAAGTTGAAACAAAGTAATAAATTTATACTTTGAAGAAACCAACAGTCAAAACATCAAACACCCAATGAATGTAAATTAAAAAATATATCTATATACATGTAAAAAGGCAATGACACATAAAAAAAATCTCGGGGAATATTACGTAACAGTAATAGGGACAAAATAAGTTCCGTCCTTCCCTAGACACGTTGTCTAACCAAGCGACGCCTTCCCTCACTGTAGAACCCGCCGACAGCACTTTCGCAGCCCAAATAAAGACAACCTTTCTGGCGACTCTAACATTACACATCGCACCCCTGGTGGTCCACAAAAAAAATTAAGAAAGAACGTGCAGGGCTGTGAAAGAACTTTCTTACTTGAAAACTCCCCGGGTCTGAAAGAAAGTGTGGGGCTGCAATGCAAACCAATTAGGACGGCGAAAACTTACACTCCTAGTTGTTTGGTTCTTAACGGAGAAGAGCAAGGGGAAATTGCTTCAATCGTTTAAGCTGTGGTTTCCTACTAGAGTCAGTAGGGTTGAAAGTGACCGTGAAATTAAGTAAGGATGGTTTCCTAGACTTCGCTCGATTTCCATTGTTTTTGTTAGAGCCACGTCGGAGAGGAGAGGACATCGGTCACGATCAGTTTCAGTCGAACGACTTAGGAACCGTAACTTTATACGTGCCTGGACTGCTTAGGTTGGAAAAAACCCTCAAAGTCAAAAAATCGGCGAAATTATTACCTCCTACCAGTTGCTTACTCTATTAAGAGCAAACATAACAAAACTCCCACATTCGCTCTTAATCTGAGTTACAACGAACCCTCAACAACGAGGTAATTTCTGCCGAAGTGGCAGAAAAACGCACACTGCGAAAAGCCGATCCAAGCTCACCAAGTATTCAGAAACGTGGCCAACACACTTCATCATTGAGCGAAGATTGCCCAAACACCTCACTCGTGCGCCGGACGCTGGCATTTTCACTAGTGATGCCGATTAAAAATCAATTACTTTTTCGATCCAAAATCGATAGAATCCAAAATAATGTTCAAGTTTTTTTTTTTTTTTTTGTGGGGGATACGAAAAATAGAAATAGACTATCGTATGAAAGACATAAATTTTTAATTTTCAGGGAAGGTTACTCGTATTTACGTTCTTTTGCATTTAAATAGTTGTTGATAGACTTTGAAAAATAGATTTCGTTTTTTATAACATTTTTAATTTTTAAAATCGTTTATTTTTGTTAGGAGTAATTTTAGTAAAAAAAAAATTAAATTCGATTTTGTGTTTAAGTTTTGAAAAAGTACTGAGCGGTTTATTAGCTCACGGACCAATTCTACCGTATGAAAGCCCACATAATTTTAAGAAAAAGAATTCATTTGTTTGATTTTTTAAAACAGAATGCTGTTACTAAAATTAGAAATCAACCAAATGAAGCACACGGAAAACAAAAGGACTGAAACAAAAAAAGAATATAATGAGGGGGCTTAATCCTAATATTTTGTATTTTTTAAAAATGTTCCTTGGTTTTAACATTTTGTTTCCGCGGAGGTTGAGCTAATTTTTGTTGATTTTTTTAATTTTTTTGGGTTAGACTGTGTTAATCGCGAAATAAATTGGGCTTAATATTTGATAAAAAAAATTAACGGAAAAAACTAGAGAACTGAAGCCAAAATTATCGAAATACGCAGGACGTAACGAACAAGAAACAGAAGAATATCGACGATTTGGGGGCTTAATTTTAATAAATTTAACGTTAATCTTAATAAATTTAACGTTGATTGTTCATGGATTGGTCCTAATTTTCGTTGATCTATTAAAAATGTCCAATTTTCAGTTTTTCTTGTTTGGATTGACTTGATTGGCTTAATTTTGATTGATTTTGATACTCGACAAAAAAAAATAATAGAAACTAAGGAGAAGTAGAAGACAAAAAAAGGTGAAATGCGTAGAATATAACATCACTCTACAGGGTGATTCACGGAACCAGTTTGTTAAAAGTTTACGGACTTACTCTTTGAATTTCTATTTCATATTTAGAAGTTATAAGTTAGCGATAATGGTCTGTTAAAGTATAATGTTTCCCACTTTCGGACACTTCCGCTTGTACCGAAAGTTGCTGTCAACTTTCTTATTTTAAATGGAATACCCCATTTTTTATTGCATTTTTGAATTCCTCGTAAAATTCAAAAATTATTTTATTCAGCATATGATGCAAGAAGAATTAGCCGTATCAGAGATATTTCCAATTTTTTCATTTTTTTTTTCAAACTTGCAGTACCTTGTTTATGACACTGCCATCTTTGTGCAATAAAAGCCATGATGTTAATTTTTGGCCTGTAATAGACAACAGTATCATGCTTTGAAATCATGTCCAGTTTTAAACTTAATTGTCTACTGGGTGGTTAAAAAGTAACTTCTATTCAAACTGATTATCGTCGAAAAGACAAGTTTTTTAAATGGAACACCCAGTATATTTTTATACCATGAGATTTAGAATTAATATTCTTTCGAACTTATTAGCATTCCCTATACTTATCCTTTACCTTTGTCTTTCTATTCATGATTTTGTCTGTGACTCGTATTTTTTTCACTTTTTGTTTTATTCCTGAATAATATTATGAAAATTTAACAAGAAAAGTTTTTTTTTAATTAATTTGCGATTCTAAATTCAATTTCTCTTTAAAAACAGAAAAACAATATTTAAAAACATGTCTATCTGCTGTATTTGTTATTTACATATGCCGTATGTATGTGAATTCTTAGTATGAACTTTTACGCATTTACAAAAAGAAATTCACTCTTATAAAACAAAATTTTCGAAAATATAATCAAATGTCTAATAAGTTTTTGAAAAGTAATAAATCAATCATCAATAAATCGACATTAGAACTAATGCACAAATTGTTAGTTATAATTTTTTATATAATAATAAGTTATTAAATAATGAAGGACACTTAGAGCAACTTTTTGTTGTGTCTAAGTAATAACTTATTTACCTAGACACAACAAATTAAATTGTTAACTTCTTTAGTTGCCATTTAATATACCTGCGTTTGAATTTAATTATTTTATATTTTTACAAAAGAAACGTTACACTTCTACATACGAAATAAAACGAATGAATTGGTTATGGGTAATCTAAATCAGTGTTGCCACCTCAACTATTAGGCGGGAAATTTAAATGTTTTCATCCAATCTCGTTACAATATTTAATTATCATACTGGACGAATGATTTAAAAAATTACAATTTCTTTAGTTTTCACAGCCCATTATTTAAAAATAATATCAAACAATGGAAAAAACGTTCTAAAAGAAAAATCATCGATAGCGAGTGAGATATATGAGATAGGTATAGGGAATACTAATACAGGACGAAAGAAAAATTAATTCTGTTCTCATAAGTTTAAAACTGGACATGATCTCAAAGCGTTTACTGTAGTCTATTACAGGCCAAAAATTAACATCATGACTTTTATTGCACAAAGATGGCAGTGTCATAAGCAAGGTACTGCAAGTTTGAAAAAAAAATGAAAAAAATGAAAATATCTCTGAAATGGCTAATTTTTCTTGTCATCATATGTTGAATAAAATTATTTTAGAATTTTACGAGGAAGTCAAAAATGCAATAAAAAATAACGTATTTCATTTAAAATAACAAAGTTGACTACAACTTCCGGTACAAGCGGAAGTGTCCGAAAGTTGGAAATATTATATTTTAATAGATCTTTATCGCTAACTTATAACTGCAAAATAGGAAATAGATTCAAAAGGGAAGTCCGTATACTCTTAACGAACGGGCTCCGTGAATCATATTGTACCATACGGAACCAACCAACGGAATTTAGAATTAGAGCAGGCTATGATATGTTCCAAAAAGTTGGCACACAGGCTTGAAGTTTGAAATTAAGAATTTGAAATATCAGAATTCTGACACTATTTTTTTTTAATGATTGATAAATGGATTTGTCTTGTGGAACCTCCCCTAATATTCTAAAAAAAAGGATATAAATATTGTACAAAGCAGGAGCGTAATCTCAAATATGACAACTGTCAATTTATTATTTATTTCTCGGTGTATCCAGCGACACAGCATAAAATAGCACCAATCACAGCCTCCTCTAATTATGAATTCCATTGATCACCCGGTATTTATGTTTATCTTGGGGCTGCAATGCAAACCAATTAGGACGGCGAAAACTTACACTCCTAGTTGTTTGGTTCTTAACGGAGAAGAGCAAGGGGAAATTGCTTCAATCGTTTAAGCTGTGGTTTCCTACTAGAGTCAGTAGGGTTGAAAGTGACCGTGAAATTAAGTAAGGATGGTTTCCTAGACTTCGCTCGATTTCCATTGTTTTTGTTAGAGCCACGTCGGAGAGGAGAGGACATCGGTCACGATCAGTTTCAGTCGAAGTTGGCACACAGGCTTGAAGTTTGAAATTAAGAATTTGAAATATCAGAATTCTGACACTATTTTTTTTTAATGATTGATAAATGGATTTGTCTTGTGGAACCTCCCCTAATATTCTAAAAAAAAGGATATAAATATTGTACAAAGCAGGAGCGTAATCTCAAATATGACAACTGTCAATTTATTATTTATTTCTCGGTGTATCCAGCGACACAGCATAAAATAGCACCAATCACAGCCTCCTCTAATTATGAATTCCATTGATCACCCGGTATTTATGTTTATCTTTTTAATAGTCTATACTGTAAAGGTGTAAAAGAACAAATAAATGAGTCTGAACTTCTTTGTTCGGTGAAAAACTCTTAAAACATTTAAGTCTTCTATTTCTTTAAATAAATAATTTGGACCAAAATTTTTTTTCCCTAAATTTATGATTATAAATAAAATAATCGGCATCCTTAATTCTGACCCCTTGCGCGGACCAATACGTCACCTAGCGACATCCAGCCGAACTCAAAACAAAGGTGGCGTGAAAAGATGTCTACACGCTTCCAAACCAGCAATCCGAAATAAATAAAACGTAACATTATTCCTCTTGATGTTTCCAGAGCCCTTGCTGCATTTGCTTGACTTCCACCACCTTAATGATTCTTCCAATTGCGCAAACATTTCATCACGGCTGAAGTGATATATTTGTTAAACACTGTCTATCACTAATATACTGTGTAGGTACAAATTATGTAAAAGATACGAAATTGTCAATCTTCAAAATACCGATATAAATGGTATACGGTATATAGAGTTTCAATTTAAACGACTGGAGTAAACATTATTCTACGGAAACATAACTTATTGTTAACTAAGAGCAACTATGATCTGTATATTCCAAACTTTATTTTAATTTTATTCTAGAGGCCGTAAATCTACAAATACAAACTATCTGTTCCTGAAACATTTTTGTTGTGTGTACTTTCATCTCCGTTTACAATAACCACTCCCAGTCATATAGTATTACAATAGGTCACAAAATTCAAGTATGCGTTTTAACGTATCAAAAGCGCATGTTTTTGAGTATGTATTTGAATGAGATGACTTAATAAGTATACCGGATGTTTGCTAACTAAGTGCAAAATTTTTAACCACAGTACGCCGGCAGCACAAACAACACGAAAAAAATTTGTATAACAAAAAGAAAATTCCTCGTGAAATAACAAAAAAAAAAAAACTTACAGAACTTGCTTCTCAAATCATAGACAGTAATAATCGCGGGAAAGACTAATAAACAAGACACACTCATCGAGTATCATCTGTGTGGAGGATCACGTTCAAGCAAACGTTCACTGTTAGACATTTAGAAATGTTTATAACAATTGTTCGACGTGACGTCCATCATTAGCAACACACAAACGAACTCGACGAAAAAGTGATTCTTGTGTTCGTGTGCATATTAGGATTAGCGCAAATACTACCGACGGTATTATTAATACATACATTCCTCTGAAATGCTGTTCTCTCGCCGTTCGTGAATTGTGGCATTTTAATAAGTAATAATACTATCTAGATATTTATCTTTAACTCGTTCCATCACTTTTCACAAATTAAATTAAATACCCAACGAATACGGAGCAATAAATTATATGTCATAATAATAAAAAAATGAAGCAAATTCTTTCGCTCAGCTTTAATACAACTTATTGCGACGTTAAGAACAACGCTTTATTGGCCTCTCGACTTCGGCAAAGGTCACTGCTCGATTGCATTTCTGTTTTTCTTTTGTTCTAATAAGATTTCCTTTTTGGACCTTCCTCAAAAACACAGACGTACGATTTTTTATTGCGCGATTTTCAACTGCGATTTTCTCGAAATGTGTAAAACTTTTGTTAAAGACATGTAATATTAAAATGTATTGGAGACTGTGGTTTGTAGTATAAAGAAATTGGATTTAACCTCCTAACCACAAAAAGTTTGTTTAAAAACTAGATACGTATATGTATAATAATAATAATAATAATAATGTATTTCGGCAGCTATGCTGCCATCTTCCGTAGATGCCTTCTTGATCACAAGAGAAGTAGATATGCTGCCATCTTCGGTAGATGCCTTCTTCTTGATCACAAGAGAAGTGGTGATCAAGAAGATGGCAGCGCAGGTGCCGAAATACGTATCTAGTTTTTAAACAAACTTTTGGTGGTTAGGAGGACATGTAAGTTCAGTCGTTCTCTTTTATGGTGATCTTTTACAGGTTTAAATTTCTGCACTTATTTCACAAACACCTGGTATATGTACACTTATGAATTAAAACTTAAATAATGACTTTCTATTTTTTTCTTCCTAATAAATTAGTTCTGCTTTCTTCTGATTTTTGAATTGATACACTTACAGCAACTTCATCAGTGCAGACTACAGCACAGAGACAGCAAGAGCAATTGTTTATTTCTGTGCCGCCTAGGCCACAGCGTGCACTTCATTCTGAAGCTTATATCAAGTAAGATTTGAGAATGAACGATTAGAACGTATTTTTCATTTGAATTTGACTTCGCCAGGTACATTGAAGGGCTGCATATGGAAAACAAATTCGTAACACCATGGGAAAAGACTTTGAATGCGACCCAAGAAACTGTACCAGCTCCTGACATGGAAAAACTGAACACCGTAGCAGCTTGGCTCGGTAGCAAAGCCAATCAACCAGATAATGTTCTGAATGCACTCTGGGCTCTTCGTAATCAATTGCTCCGCGATACTTTAAGTTTACAGAAAACTCTATAATAAATTGTCTTAATTGGAGGATTTCTGTTTTTTATATACCATGAAGCCGCGATCAAGCTAATCGAGATTGATTGACAGTACTTGCTACCAGATTCAGTAAGCTTGCAACGGTCTCAATTAGGATAATCGCGACTATACAGGGAGATTCAAGCAACTCATTCATTAAAAGTTTATGGACTTCCTCTTTGAATTTCTATTTCATATTTTTCGGTTATAAGTTAGCGATAATGATATATTAAAATATAATATTTCCAATTTTCGAGCACTTCCGCTTGTACCGGAACTTGTTGTCAACTTTCTTATTTTAAATAGAATATGCCATTTTTTATTGCATTTTCGAAATGAAATGAAATGAAATTCTAAAAATATTTTGTGTAACATGTGATACAAGAAAAATTAGCCGTTTTAGAGGTACTTCCATTTTTTAAAAAAAAGTTCAACGTTGCAGTACCTTGTTTATGATGCTGCCATCTTTGTGCAACAAAAGCCACAATTTCAATTTTTTCCCTGTAGTAGGCTATAATCATAGGCTTTCAGGTGATACCTAATTTTACACAAAATTATTTACGGGCTGGTAAAAAAGTAACTTCTATTCAAACTTAGTTCAACTGTCGAAAAGTCAAGTTTTTTAAATAGTACACCCAGTACATTTTTATACTTATTATTAGCATTTCCTATATCCATCTCTTACCTTTCTCTTCTTATTCATGATTTTCTCTTTGACACATCAATTTTTTCACTTTTTAGTGTTATTCCTAAATAGTGTACTATAAACAATTTCCGACTGTAATTTCAATTACATTTTAAAAACCGAAAAATAATATTTACATATGTATTTATCATCAGAATTTTTTATTTACATATGCCGTATGTATTAGAATTCTTGGAATGACTTTTTACACATTTACAAAGAGAAATTTACACTTAGAAAACAAAATTTTATGAAAACTAATAAATAAATCCAAAATATTGAAAATAATACACAAATTGTTGGTTATAATATTGGCTGTAAGTGGTTTTCACCTATTATTTATTAGTAATATCTTTCTATTGTGCCTCGGTAATAACATATTTTCCTCGATATAACAATTTTTTTTATTTTTATTAACTTCTTGAATGGTCGGTTATTTTTTATCGTCAAAAACGTTTAATATGTGTTTCTGTGTTTGAATATTTATTTTTTGGTTCTTCGTAGCGATTAACTGTGTTTTTTTAATTCCTACGAGACGGAGGATTTCAAAAATTATAATTTCTCTAGTTTTCATAGCCCACTATTTAAAAACGACGCCGAAAAATGGAAAAAAAATAGGTATTAAAAAGAAATTATCGATAACGAGTGAACTCTAAGAGTTAGGTATAGGGAATGCTAATACAGAACGAAAGAACATTTAATCCTGAGTAACATGGTATAAAGATATAATACTAGGCATTCCATTTAAAAAACATGACTTTTCGACAGTTGAAATTAGTTCGAATAGAAGTTACTTTTTAACCAGCCTGTAAGCAATCAAGTGCAAAACATTGATTGCTTACAGGCAATAATGTTACTGTAGCCTACTAGAAGCCAAAAATGGGCATCATGGTTTTTGTTGCACAAAGATGGGAGTATCATAACCAAGGTTGTGCAAGTTTGAGTTATTTTAAAAAAATCTAAAATAATAATATAATCGGAAACGGTTAATTTTCGTTGCGTCACATGTTACACAAAATATTTTTAGAATTTTATGAAGATTTCAAAAATACATTGAAAAATGGGGTGTTCCATTTAAAATAAGAAAGTTGTCAGCAACTTCCGGTATAAGCGGAAGTGTCCGAAAATTGAAAATATTGTACTTTGATAGATCATCATCGTTAACTTATAACTACAAAATATGAAACAGAAATTCAAAGGAGAAGTCCGTAAACTTTTAATGAAAGGGTTGCCTGAATCTCCCTGTATAACAAGTATTATTATACGAGTTATTAAAGAATGTTTTTTTTTTTATATATATATATGATATTGTAGTGCCAATGGTATTTAAGTACATGTAAACGTATATGACATTTTGATTTAACATAATACTCTGCTTTAAATAGTTCCGCTTACTCAGCGAGTGAGCGACCAATTGCTTCAAGAATCTACTTTAATACTTCTTGGCCAGTAGATAATTCTTGTTCCAACAAAACATTGCTAGATTGTGTAGTAGCATTCCACAAAAAATGGTTACTGTTTTTAGAATAAAAGTCTACACTCCGCGACAGTTGTTTTCTTTTTTAATTAAAATTGTGAACAGCCGAAATTTCTAACAAATTATTAAATGATCCTGCATATCTCTTTTTAAATTCGCATAGAGAAATTCGAGCCACGAATTCAAAAGTATTGTCGAACTCTAAGCGAGCTTAAGGACTAAGGGCCGGTCCAGACGGGCGTCTATGTGGCGCCACAGCGTCGCTTGTATCAGCAACGCTGTGGAGCTACTGAGTGGTGCCACGTCGTGGCTCGTGTGGAAGAAGAATTGCTACATCTAGCAACAGCTCCTGGAGCTTCGTAGGGGCCATGAACAACGATTATTTTGAATGCATCCAATAACTTGAAAACGATAATACAATCGGAAAAAAACAAAAACGATAATATAAAGTGACTCAAGAAATTCCTCTGTCAAAATTCAATAAACACTATTATAGAAATCACGTTGCGTTCAAAGCTAAAATCAAATATCTCAAAAATGGTTAACATCTGTAAATTGTAACACAAAATCGATTTTCCACTGACGGCGATCGGTGTGTCGCACGAGTGGAAGGATTCACGCCACGCAATCGCCGCTACTTGCAGAGGAGGACGAGCGTCTCTCGGCGACAGACGCGTGCCACTCTCGCTCGTCTGAATAGATTACTCTAGAAATGCAGGGTTTTAATGGGAAAGCGTCTCCTCGCCACGCCGTGGTGCCACACAATCGCCCATCCGGATCGTCCCTAAACATCCTGTTTGATAACGTGTTTGTTTTGCTGAGGCGTGAGGAATAACCGTGCGAAAACGGTATTTCGCCCACTCAAAAATTGATAGTTTTGAGGGGATTTGTTAGGTGGCTTCAGCTCCTGGGCAGATTTTGAAGCTTGGGGGGATTTTTAAACAAAACCTCCCATTGCAAATTAAGAAGAAAGGTAAAAAGTCGGGAAGTGATTAAGAAGTTGTTTTCGGGACCCAATGAAGATCAGTCATGTAGATTCGGTCTCATAGTTTGTGCGTTCTGTAAACCAAGTGTTCGTTTGATTGAATCCTTGAAGGATACCGGGTTTCTTTCCCCTACCTAGTTGCCTCCCCCCCTTTTTTGCATTCTACAGAAGAGCAGCAGAGATTGCCTGCAGAATTCCACCCTATATCAGGTAGGGAGATAATTTTCTTATGTTCAATTGTCAATGTTAATCGAGGAAATTTCTCATGTAATCCCAGGTGATTTTATTTTTCTATTTTAATTTTTCATTTGTTATTTTCTGTCTGTAACTTCAGTATTTAATATATTCCTTTTTGGAATTTTTATTTCTTGTTGGTTAGATTTATTTTGCTAACTATTCTGGGGTTAATACTTGTACAGTTTCTGAGCCAAGACTTTACGCCTCTTGAAAATTAAGTTAAGGTAAAGATACTGAGTAATTATATGAGAATAGAATTTCTAATTCATTGTCTTTCTTAAATAGGCCCGATGCTCCTTGTTTTGTTAAATTAGAGCGTCGCGATGGTACCAGCGTACCAATCAATCAAGCTTTACCTAATTTTCAAAATTTTCGGACAGAGAAATACCCTCGTGTAGTTTGAATACCACGCTTACTAATAGGTGCTGTAGCGTTAGAAATTCTTATACTTTTTTCCAAATTAGAAACCAATGTTCGTAAAGGCATCGCCATATTCACAAAATTTAATTACTGTAACGGGCGGTTAGTTCGAAGGCGCTCCGGCCTACCCTTTCCGCAGGCGCCACCCGCACTCACCCCACGCGCAAGGGTGACTTACCGTCCCACCCCGATGAACATCAATGACCACCGACCTTAGGAAATAAGAATGCGATGCGTAGACCTAAATCGCCAGTCTGGTTATCGGACTCGCTTTCCCCTGGACAGCATACCCTGCCCAAGCGCTCTGCTTTGCGGACCAAGAGGCCTGAGAGGATCATCCAGCGTGCGAGAGAGAGAGACCGAGCACCATTTGTCACGGGACCCGCAGCCGCCCCTTTGAAAGCTTCCCCGAACTCGCCGTTGTACTTAACCCTTACTCTTTCTTTCCATCTTTGACACTTAGTTTCATTAAAATTTAAACCCTTACCGAGTGTTTGTTTTCGCCCCGTCTATAAGCACTACATTACTAAAATTCAAAAAATCATGTGCGTAAGTAATGCAATTACATTTCATACATTCTCTGGAATGTTCTCGCACCGCATCCGGTGCTGACTTAGCGTCTAAAGAGGAGTGCCCTACCGAAGGAAGCCAAGGAAAAAATGCTGATAAGATGACAAAAACAGTATGTATCCATTCCTACAGGTCAAATCGTAGTGACAAAACCTATGCAGTGGCCGAAAGAATATATAGAGTGACCGTCAAGAAGTTCATACCGCATGGGAAATTTGTTTATTTTTTTTTTTAATTCTTTGCGTCAAATGTTTTTGCATGTTCGATAACCTATTTTAAGGGCAGTTTCGGTGAGCAACTATTAGTATGTCTCTTGGCACCCATAAAAAAATAAACAGTGTGCCCGGATTTCGTACGAACAGCGTGGGGGACTTTTGTATTTGCAAAGACAGAGAGATGGTTAAATTAGCAAAAAGGTGCAGGTTCGAGAGCTCATTAAGAATCCATTTTCAAATATTGCTTGTCGTGGCCTACTTGGTTAAAATTTTACAAAAACCAAAATCTCCTAATTTCTTTTATTTGTCTTAACTTTCTTGTGACTTATGATATTGAGATGCAGTTTTAACTAATTTGCATGGTAATTTAAGTACTTTTATCGGAACTTAATGAAACTAATTTCATTTTTGCAGATTTTCCGTATTCTATCCTAACCTCAAAATTTTAAATTGGTACCACCCAATTTTTCTGGCCCTTTTAAGAGAGAATTTTCTTCTGAAAACAATGATGTATTAAATCATATGAAAACTTCTTCAAAATTTTGAAATATTGAGCTTAGTCTTTTTACGAATCAGTTCACTAGTGCCATGATTACAAAACTTTGTTTTTTGTTTATCAAATTATCTGTGAAAATATGTTTCGAAGCAAGAAGTAGGCTTATAATAATTCCTATCAATAGTGTTATTACTTACGTTATCTTAACCTCCCTAAAAGCATCAACGTGCGTGCCCGGAGAAATCGTAAACGATATTGACTATAAGAGCTTGTGTTCAAATTAATAAAGCCATTACTTGGCTTCGCCACAAAACCGCCAAGGAAGGAGTTCGAACCATCAGAAGCCTGGTTGACATAAGCTGAAGCCAACCCGATTTAATCTGATGTAAAGTGGAACGCAAAGACCAAAGGAGTGTACAATTTATAAATTCGATAAATAACAACACTGGCAAAAAATACCAAACGCTGAGAAACGCGGCGCCAGAATTTAAGGCCCCGTCTCGCCTTTGTCTAAGCGAAAACACGATTCCCACGAAGTATTGTGAAATAAAATGCAACAAAGGTACGAGACAAGCGCAAAAATTACGGATTTAAAGGCCGACGTGATATTTACGTTAAATGCAATTAGAACGCAGAGATAGCGAAATAACAAAACGTCGCTACGACTAGGCACTTGAAGCGATAATATCGTCTGCCACACACCACAAAAAGCACTGGGCAGCGTGGGAAATAACATACAGATGAAATCACTCCAAGTATTCACATAATTTAAAGATGCTCACACTATAAGAGCGCTCAGGTGAGCATACTTAATGTTAAGCGATCGGTATACTCTTTACCTAAAAGGTAAATGAAGTTTTTTTTTGTTTAGAATCACCTCTAGAACACAGCGTCAGTTTGTCGGTTTTCTCATGGAACATCCTGTATATATGATGAATTTACTGAAGTTTAGAGATTTGTGGGGAATAACAGAGCAAAAAACTACCGCGAGCGAGTTTCTGCTACGATAAATAATAACTTTAAAGCCATGAATTGCAGGATGTCTCAAGAAAGTCTTTATTTTTAAACCAATTTTTTCGTTTTGTTAACCAATTTTTAATATAGTACTGATCAAGAAGGTTATATAGTTACATACATCTGTCTTATTTTTTTATTATCTGAGCAAATGAAATCATACGTTTTCTTAAAATTTGTAATGACAACTCCTAGCTGCAAAAGCAAACTCTTTTGAAAAAAAAATGTTTTCTCATTTTGGCGGCCCTTTGATCTCTTTACTGGATTTTCATTGACCTCGAATTCATTAAATTCACTAAATTCCATGCGAGTTGAGTTGTTGTATACTCTTTATGTTATAGTACCACTCAAATCCCAGGCGCAAAATTCGTGTCGCCATAAGTCACCTCTCTCTCGTTCATCAACCCGAAACGAGAGTTCGGCGCGTTTGATCCGCTCAAGAGAAGAGGGCCTGCGACAATTTCGCAACTTACCTCGACCCAGAAGTCAGGTTAGTTTAGTCGTCCTTTCGAAAACGAGACGGAAAATCAGAGTTGCGAAACGGTGTCCACTCAGTGGAGACGGCGTGAAATATCTATAGAGATAAAAAAAAGTGGATTATCCATAATATTAGTGACAATCAAAATTGAAGAAAGCGTAAACGCCGAAGGTCACTAAAACATAAAACATAATTTGTTTTAGTGACCTTCGGCATTTACGCTTTCTTCAATCTATAGAGATGTTACAGAAAAGGGCGCCATCCAGCGGTGGTTACGCATCCCAAAGATGTCAAAAATACACGGCCGGTAAGGTGTTCTTAGACGTTCTGGTAAGGGCAATCCCCTTGGACCCGCTTCCTCGGCCAAAAAGCAATTTATTCAAACATGCAAATGTCATATACGATATTCAAATCCAAATAAACACCCTGACGGAGTGTTCGGCCGATTTCTTATTTAACCAAGCAGCAGTAAAAAGAACACCACCCAAAACAGGGCAACCCTTGCTTCTGCGAGAATACTCTGGCGTCAAAACAAAATACAGTAACATTATTTTATTATGCAACAAGAGCGTGTTCTTTATTTCATCAAAAAGCCAGCTAGATCGCATCATCAAAATCGTTCTTTTATTGCTTGATGATGACTCAGATTCATCAACAATCGTTCTTTTATTCTAGTTAGTTTTCGTCTGATGGCATCACAAATCCATAATTCGCTTCAGATGATGGATCTGGTTGAAAGTTGAAATCTCAAACCTAACCTCGCTTTTTTAAACGCGAGTGAAAGTGTTATTCGTTTCATCCGCACTTTTTAAAATTGCTTGCACCTACCGCCTCTATAAAAATGAGATGTCTATTAATAAGTAGATGTGCAAAGAAGTTAAAAGTTTAAAATTATACTAGTTGTATCGTGGTTAGGACAATGCAAGAGTTGGATGAGATGATCAATTATTTTAAGAACGTAAATAAAATATTTGCTTTTTGAGGTTACAAAGAATTTTATTCGAACGCAAAGCGTTCTTTTATTCCTAATCTGTTGCATTCATCAGTAGACGACGTTACTGCACCAAGTTCTAAAGCTGATGCTTTCAACCACAAAATTGCGTTGAAATAAAGAACATGCTCATATCCTTGTTATTTTTTAAAATAATCATGTCATGGTAACCACAAGCAACTAATACCGCTAATTCAATGATTTAAATGTCCACCACACTTTGAAATAAAACTTTCGATACAACTTTTTAAGATTACCTACTTAACGTTTAATCCGTTTTTAAACAGGTAGTGAACACAAAAAAATTGTACACTTACTAAATTGCACTCACATGCAGTTCAAGAAAAAGGTGCGCATCTGGTAGGAATAATAAACAACACACTGATTGGTCAATTTTTTATTATTTAAATCTTGTCCATAACTCATTAGGCCCCATACAAGTTGCTTTAGAAAGGGGTAAACAACATCAAATTAATAAAACACACGTACAAGTAGACGGAGAAAGGCAAAGACACAAAACTCCCCTCATCGAAGGATCAATGAGCCTCATAGGATTACACGTCAGCAGATTCGCAACAACGGCCCCAAAAGCAAACGGAGAAAACTCCCTCGAGACGAGGTGACGTCTTCCACAGCAATACAAAGTCGACCGTTCACCTCAAGTTGGAAACTCCCTCCTTCATCACAAAAAAAAACCATAACAATAGATCTGTGTAATTTATAAAAGATTTCCTCTTTGTGATATATTTTTTCTAACGTATACTTTTTATCTGAAGAAAATGTGATGATCAAATCTGCGCATAAAAGTAAACAGAAACGTGAAGAAATTTTCAGAATTTCACACAAGTTGGGAATAGAGAGAATATTTTTTCTGATGAATAATCTGTACGGGAATTTATCGTCAACTTTTGCGTCAAATTTAAAATTGTATCAAGCGTGATTTATATACTGAGTCGTCGTAAATTGAATTGTCCTTGAGTTAAGCAGACCTGAGTGAGTGACCACTCACTAGAACATCTGGGAAAAAATACTCGGCAACATACTCGCAGCAACAACTTCGCTTGTTTGTAGACAGTCACCTTTCTCTCGTTCGGTAACCCGGAACGAGAGTTCGGCGCGATTAACCCACATACGATAAATGAGGGGGCCTGCGCCAATTCCGCCACTTTCCTCGGTCCAAAACCCAGATCGGTCGTCCTTTCGAACACGAGATGGAAAATCGGAGTTGCGTAACGTTGTCCACTCAGTGGAGACGGCGTGTGGTATCTCTAAAGGTGTTACGGAAAAGGGCACCACCCAGCGGTGGTTACGCAACTCAAAGGTGACAAAAACACACGAACGGGAAGGTTTGTTTTTAGACGTTCCCGATGAGGGCAACTCCCATGGACCCGCTTCCTCGATGACGTACCCCTGAAGGTAATAAAGGGACCTCCCTCTCCAAAGGTAGAACAACCCAAGGTGATCAGATACTCAATAAATGAATCAATCTCGTTACGGCCAAAAAGCAATTTATTTGAGCTAACAAGGCTCCCTGAAGGGGTGCTCGGCCGACTTTTAATTAGCAAAGTAGCAATAAATAGAATTACAAGACTTAAAAAAGGTTAACCTTTCCTTCTGCAAGAGTACTGTGACATCTGCGCACAACAACGTATCGTATACCGAAGGTAACGTTTTTTCTAATTGTAACACCGCAAAAGCGTATGTCATGCAAGACAAAAATACAAGCAACGCGTGAAGCGCGACAACGCGAAAAACAGTAAACAAAACGGATAATAAAAGTCAAATTCAAAATGAGTACGCTCTGAAGGAGCCTCAAAATTTTATCAGTGAAAGACGGTACAAAAAAAATAACAAAACGTAAACGAGACGGTAAAAACTACTCGGAGAACTCCAAAAGAAGTTATATAAACAGGCCAAACAGAAAAAGGACATGCAGTGAGGTTGCCGTCGCACAACTCGGAAATTCACATCCGTGCCGCTGGAGTTGACGTCACTCCCCACGTAACGCTGGAGACGGGGATTAGCCGAAGAGAGGGAAAAGAGAAATCAGAAAGAGTTGGCGCTTACGTAGTCCAAACGGATCTCATCTACGTCGGCTGTCGATAGTCGAGTATTTCCCTCTCTAGGCGTTGATAGTGTAGTCGTCAGGAGCAAAAAATAGCGACTCAACAAGAGACTGAGCTACGGCGTCGGATTTCTCACTTGGAGTCGGACGGTTTCCACACGAGCGGGGGAACCCGTGTAATGGCTCCACACAAGTTGCTTTAATAAAGGGAGAAACGACAGCTAAATTAATAAAACGCCACCAACAACGAAAACGTGGTCAACAAAATGACGATCGTACAGAGACGGAAAGAAATAAACTCACCTCATGCAAAATTCATGAGCAGCGACGCACGTCGTTAATCAAATCCGCAATTAAGGCGACACCAACTTCTTTGCAGAAGAAAAACGGGGGTCCAAATAACCTTCTAAAACAACACGAAAATGACCACCACTGCGCGACATACGTGCGTGAGTGAAACCAGCGCGCACCACACAAAACACGCTTAATTCCCACTCAAACGGAACATGTTCCGCGATCTACTGGGCAACACCCGGATTCTCTACAGAAGATTAGAGACACCTTTCCTGAACGCAAAAAGAAAACTGTAACGAGTTGGTCAACATGTTCGTAAGTTGCAAGCTCTTGGAAACACTTAGCCATGTCAGCGTGTCTGACCTTGTTTCGGTATGTGTGGCGTCCTGGAGATATGTTGACGAGCATGTTGCCGAGTAAGTTGTCCAACATGTTGCCTAGTGAGTAACCTGCTTTTTATACGTAACACAGTTTTTGCAACACTGAATAATTTGTACACACAATAGTACATTAAAATTGTCAAAAAAATGTGTAACTTTTATTTAATATCGGTTGTCAGATTATACAATCGTTATTAAGGTGATGTTCATTTTTCTACAATTAAGAAAAAAAAAATATAGTGTGCAAGCAAATGCATTTTATCGAACACTTAGTACAGCTATACATAATGCACGCTTATTTTACCTGAAAACATTGCATTGTCGTAAATGATTGAAGAATAAAAAAGAAAGAGCGTACTTTACGAAAGTTTTCAGCAAGAATACTTTACGGTAAGGAACATCAATAAGAACAATCTCTTAATATAAGAGCTTAAAATCAACAGTTATTAGAGGATAACAAAATTAGTCTTAGTTTAAAAATTATGAACGTAAGGAACACCCACACGAAAGGAGATCACTTTTGTGAATCTGTACATTGTGCGTTACTTTGTACCGCTTCGCTTAATTTAAATACATTGATTACATCGAAATGTATAAACAGATTTGGGCAAACATTCTCAAAATGTACAGTTCGATTCACTGGAGCACCTAAGCGTCGTAGTAGATCGGTAAAAAGTTTCTCTTCTTTTTTAATCCATGGTCGCCTGTCGTCTTGAATTTGATAAGGTGTCACGTGTACGTGTACACGAATACCTAGAAAATCTTTCCGTATGATCAGAACTTATAAATGGTTTACATACCTAATCTTGTGAAAGTTTCTAGAAGTGGCCTTGACGTGATCCAAGTATTTTTCCCACCGGAATGACCGCCGTCTAACCAATACATATCTTTAATTCTTGAGACTATATCCATAGATTTCCGATCATCCGGTGTCAGAGTCTTAAGATAATGGAATTCATACAGCAGCTGGTTAAGAACAACGCAACCTTTACTGAAACCTATCAGACACAAATTATTTTTGTCCAAATTTATATTTTCACGCCACCAAAACGTTTCTTCCAGCGTAGGCTTTTCATTTACGTTGTTTGATGAATTTGGTATCAAATCATCCGAGGTCTGTATAGTACAGTCTTCAGTCTGAAACATACGCATTGTTCTTTCGTGGAATGGAATTTAATTATTTTCAAAATTATTTATTAATCTTACATCAGTTTCATCTTGCAAATTAACGGGATTGTAGGAGGAAGTGGCATTGATCAATTCCGATTCCGTCATAGTTCTTAATTTCTCGGAGACGCTCTGAAGTAACTTCTCTAAATGCTGCAAGGCGAAGTGCATAGGGGTGTGTTCGGGTGCGCCGCAGTTGTTCGAAGGGACGAAATTTTTAAAACAGCTAAATGTTTTGTATTCTATTCTGAACATAGAACTTGAATTAGTGATTGTCTGTAATATTCAAATCAAGCGTCGTACCTTGCAGGACGTATGACGATGAGATGGGAATCCAAGAAGTTTGTTTGGATAACACGTGCTGTGTCTTCCAGGTTCCATTTTAAATAATTTTTACTATCCCTGTGACTTCGCATGTTCTCAGAAAAGTCCTGTTAATAATAATTATTACAATAATAAACACTTACACGCCCAGTGGTTATGGGCAACGCGCGGATTCTTTCACAATATACTCATTGGAGTTAAAATTTGCACCGACAATGTAGGTACGCCGTACAAAAATCCGCACCTTGAATCACGAGGCACAAATATTTATTTATGTATCCAATACTGAAAGACCCTGTGTTTTGTTGTTAGCCTTCTTATTGTTAACATGTTTTAAATCTATTTTAAATTGATACTACAAGTATAAGCACACTTTCTTCGTCGATCACAGGCGTAATATGTGGACACGTCGTGCTCACTTACAATTGAGGAGTAGAAGTACCAAAGGGGTTAAGTGCCAAAAAAGGTAAACTATTATTATTAAAAATTATTCTTCACCCTACGCGGAAGTATACTATTACACAGACAACGTAAACAAATTGAAAATGTAATAATAACAAGAAAATTAAAGAAACATATCCGCTTTGCTTAGAAATTGACTTAATAGTTTCAGTTCAATTTCTCCTAGAAATTTATATCGGACGAATATTGACTTCATGAAACTCATCCACTTACTGTTTAATCTTTCCAAAAAGAAAAACGGGGTCAGTTTTTACGCTTTTTCTGAAATCAATGTGTACTCCATAAAACGAGCAACTTCTGAAGTGATGAATTGTTAAGTTCTTTCTCTAAAAATCATATCTACCTGATTGTAAGCTAATGGTAAGAGTTGACGATTGTCATTCTATGAAATTTGATATCACGACGGGTCTACCGCAGCACAGTGTTTCGAGCCCACTCATTATCTTACTATTCATAATTGATACGCCAAATTACATATCTGAGGGACAAGTATACATACTTTCTGACAACACTAAGAATACTGCCGGCGGTAATAGAACGTATTTTTATTATTTTCTTGGTTTTATGTTATTTTAATTAATCCTATTTAACTATTAATAATTATAGAGGATGTTCTTTTACTGTGTGCAAATATTTAAACCTGTAATACATCACCATAAATGGCAACGATTAAACTTATATGACCTAAGTTAATAATTTTCGAGAAAAATGCATTGGAAGATTTTCACCAAACCGTTTGAGAACTGCTTGCGTAGCTAACGACTGGATGGTACACCGCCTTCCCTGTGTGAATGACGACCCGAATATAGGTCAGTGTTTTACGATTTCGTAAACGAACATCTGTTTGATTCGTATGAAGCCTATTAATAGATCGTAACAGTCGAAACAATTTAAACGCGCTCACAAAGCGCCTGGATTAATTAAAACAAGTGTCACTTCGTTCCAAGTAATTACAATTTTACGTATTTTAAAATTATAAACCGATGATCATAATTACTGGACAAAAAATGCGGATGAGTTACATAATATCATCGTCGTTCATCGTTTTGGTTTTGGATATTTTACCCTCAAAAGTAATAAATTTCTAATTAACTGTACAAACAGTAGACAAATTACTATATTATTTTAAAGTTTCTTTATTAAACTAAAGAAATTAGATTCAGATTTCTTTAGTTTAATAAAGTAACTTTAAAATAATATAGTATAGTGAGAATAAAATACCTCTTAAAATTAATAAGTGCTCACTACCAATATGATTGACATTAAATTTACAATTTTTATTAATTCAATTATGAAATTCGGCTAAGTAAAGCATTTTTAACGCGCTTGCATTGCAAAATCCAAAATTTACAAAATGATTGATTAATTGATTAATATTTTAAAGTATTCTCGCATGCATTCGATAAAGTCGCAGTTTCGCATTTCTTTTGATGCTTTTTATTACGGCAACTTTTTGTGTTTTTACAACGGCGGCCGCTGTAACGGGTTTAGTTTAAGGTGGGGCAGTATTATATTATATGTGCAGTTACGAAAAATTTGACAAACGAAGATAGATTTTTGATTCGTAAAAACGCATATTGAGATAGTAATGGCATTTACAACTAACGAAAAAACAGATATGTTACTATTATACGGGGAAGTCCGCGGAAACGCACATCGGACCCGGGCATTGTAATAAACGATATCAGTGATATTTATTAAGAAAAGCTGGAGAATGAGTGTAAATGTAGGACTCTTTTTATGATCGGCGCTGTGTATGGACAGACCCACCGACTACTGAGGAAGGCATCAATGACCTTGCTGAATGTTTCTGTCTCACACATTTCAGCAGTTTCAAACAAGTGGGACCTACGAATTTTTTTTTTGGCTATGATTCGGTACCCACCCGAAAATACGCGCAGGATGTAGCATTTCACGTACTTACACTGAGGTTTTTTATTTGCACACAGTAAAAGAACACCCTGTATTTAAGTTGCACATTTCTATTAAATAATTACATTTCAAAATTGTGGTTACATTAACATTAAGTTAAAAAAAAACACTTCCAAAAGAAGGAGCTTCAACATTTCTTTTCAGCATTGAATTATGTTTTAACAAAAGCCTCCGTTATTGCCTGTAAGACAGTCAAACATTTTCTCATTTAAACCAAGATGTCATATTCTAAAAGAAGCATGACCACATAAACTGTTGTTGATAGTTATTATGATTAAAAAAGTATTTCAAACTGAAATTTCACTTAAGGAAAATTCTATTCTACAAGAATTCTCTGTAAGGTAAAATTTTGTTTATTAATTATTAATAAATGCTTACGGAGTATCCTGTCATTCACTTAATAAAATATTTAGTAATTGAAATCGGATATTATCCGATGAAAATTGTTTTTAATCTTTAGCGGGACACTAAGGAAATTGTACAAAAACTCAACGTTGATACTGTCGGCAAGTAGTTATCAACCGATAGTGAAATGTCCAGTGTCACATTAAAAATTTTCATCAGACAAGAACGGACTTGAATTACTAAATGATTTATTAAGTGATTCAAAACGAAATTTGGTCATTGCAAAAGCAAAAACGTACATATTGTAGATATTTGTATAATGAACCGTTTTTGATATGTAATTAAAAATATCTTGTATTTTCAGTTAAAAAAAAATACAAATTTCGTACCTCTATAGGTAGTAAATGCGTTCCCGTGCTTTTTTGCCTAGACTACAAATGGCGACTAATTATCAGCAAGCTTCACTTGTGTGTATGAGTAATGTAATGCATTTGTCAGTTCATAGTAACGTCTTTGGATAATACAGTTCTAATTAAATGGGAAAGGATTAGACGTGCTTCTTGAATGGTGATTTCAACACCACATGCATCTCCTCCACAACGCTCTAATCTTTTGCATCGTCTGTCGGCAGGGTGTAAAAATTTTGCTCCATTTCGGTGCAAGCCCATTCATTCGAATGTGCGAATGTTGAATCCCGGAAGGAGCAAAAGTCATTCAAATACACCATCACATATGCTCGATCTTTCTTGCGCACGTATAACACGAACTGGAGCTGCTCAGAGCAATCACTCGAAAACAGCTTAAAAGCCGCTTTGCACCATCTGATTATCCATTTGATTTTGAATTTGACTTCTGAAGTACATATTCGTCTTCACACTATTTGAGCTTTTATCTGAATTGCGCGGTTTGATTTTTCATACATATGATTTTCTGTAATGACGGAATTGGCCATTTAATTTTCTCAAATGCTTTCATCAAATACAAAATCAAATAGAAAATCAGATAGTGCAAAGCAACTATAAGGCCCAGTTTTACAATGAATGGTTTAACTTTGAGCCGAAGCTCAAATCCTTCACAACAATTATCGCTAAGGATTAACTCAAAGTTGAACCCCATTTGACCTTAGGTCCAGTTTTACAAATGGGCCTCAACTTTAAGCTGAGGCTTAAACCCTTGGCAACGATTATTTCAACAAAAACAAATTATTCAGCAGAATAAAATAATGAGACAAGTACGAGTATGTGGTAATTGTAACGTTTTTTTTAAACATGTTCGGTAATTATATATATATATATATATATATATATATATATATATATATATATACATGTTTAAAAAAAACGTTATAATTACCACATACTCGTACTTGTCTCATTATTTTATTCTGCTGAATAATTTGTCACCTATCTTCTTTCTATCTAATATTTATATTTGTATTAAATGCTAATTTAAATATGAATTAGTTCCAATTTTAACGAAAAAATTTAGTAATATGATTGCAAAAGTTTATACAATTAAGTTTCGAACCTAAAAATTGTACGTCAGTCCGGTTAATATCTTGTCGTAGTACGACCCGTAAACGGCGTCTCTGCATTATTAAACTTTATCGACGAGAAAATAATACACACGTGCGTACTTTTGTGTGTGAGCATTTTTCGGTGCGGGTATTTTTCTGTGTGTGAACATTTCTGTGTGGGCTTTTTTCCGTGTGAGCAATTTTCCATGTGCGCATTTTTCTGTGTGCGCATTTTTCGATGTGCGTATTTTTCTGGGTGCGCAAATTTCTGTGTGGGCTTTTTTCCCTGTGAGCAATTTTCTCTGTGCGCTTTTTTCTGTGTGCGCATTTTTCTGTGTGCGCAAATTTCTATGTGGTCTTTTTTCCGTGTGAGCAATTTTCTCTGTGCGCTTTTTTCTTGTGCGCATTTTTCATTGTGCGCTTTTTTATGTGCGCATTTTTCATGTGGGCTTTTCTCCTGTACGCTTTTTTCATGGAATCGCCGTAATTACATAATTCTAATCAGGTTGTTTGTGATTGCGGATTTAGCATTCCGAAAATAACATTTTTTTGAAAAAGTTGATATTTACAGAACACGATTACAGAAATTTGGTAGTTTCAGCAGCTACCAAAGTCACCAATATAAAAACATGAATATCTCTGGTTGATGTAATGTTACTGTGTGGAGGTTAGTTGGTCTTTAAACTCTTTAAGATTGAATAAATATATAAATCTTTATCTCATCCTATGTTTGTTTATTTTTCACCTGGAAAAACGATAATTTGTAAATACATCATATATTTTTCCTCAAAAGGGTTGTAATGCACAAAAATGATAATAACATTTAAGTAATTTGCAACAATTTTATTTTCAATGTCATCGAATCTTATTTCATTTTAAAAACAATTCTTGAAAAATGCGATCGTAGATTTTTTGGTTAATATCAATTAACCCAAAGACTGTCCCGAAATTATTCAGTAATCGCTAACAATCACAAACCCTCAGAAAATCGCCACCAACCTCTTGGTTACTATTTGATACATACGGTACATATTCCAATTAAATTTTTATTGTCACGACTTTTTCGCTGCGACGTTGTCGATACTATGTAAGTGGCCTTAAAGAAAATAAAAACTCTGTCGTTGCTCTACAAATGTATTACGGAACCACACGGTCGCAGCTTCGTTTATAGAACATCGCATACATCTATTAGAAAAAGACCTCAAAACTCCGTCCTCTGCTTGGTTCTTTAAATTTTAGTAGCTCCTGCAAAAATTTTTATGAATGGGGTTTGAATGGGGTCAATTATAAAGAATCAATAAGGTAAGTAAACTAACCCATAAAATTTCAAAAATTTCCCATACTTATGACTTACTTACTTATGAATGGGGTTTGAATGGGGTCAATTATAAAGAATCAATAAGGTAAGTAAACTAACCCATAAAATTTCAAAAATTTCCCATACTTTCGAAATTATACGAAAAAAATTAAAATTTGACGATTTTATTTTTTGGTCATTACCAGGGAAAAGTATGAATACTTTTGACCAAAAAATAAAATCGTCAAATTTATATTTTCTTCTTTATAATTGACCCCATTCATAAAAATTTTTGCAGGAGCTACTAAAATTTAAAGAACCAAGCAGACCTACCTGAAGGTCACTGGTTCAGTGAACGGCATGAAAATTTAGTACTTGGACTGTATCAGCATCGCCCAACGCTCGTATTACACTCCTCCTCCCACTCAATAACAAATCGATGCATCGGAGCGGAGGCCGCAGAAAGGTGGCAGGAGGAAATAGTACATTCTACGTAAAAAGTATCCAACACTAAATAGCCTGAAATATTTTCCCTGATCATGACTTTTTTATTTGAACAGATAGAAATAAAATGTATAGAGAATATTTAAACGACCTTTCAGTTGAAATTTAATGGTGTTTTTAGAATTTTTCCAGCTCATACCGTTTCTGTGTAATGGGTACTAACTTCATTTTTTCTTATGGAGAGTAAATTAGACCATGACATTTTTAAACTCGCCTCTTCTTCTACTTTTCATTGATATAGCATTTGCAGTAATTATTTCCAGAAAAAGTATTAAAAAACCGCGAAAACAATATTTTGTTTTAAACGACGGCAGTAGGCTAAATTCTAAAGCAAACAATGCAAAATTTGACGTCCACCTGATAAATTACTTTAAAGTTGCTAGTATGTTTTATTTATTGCTTTATTTATACTGAATTGTTAAAATATTGTTATAGTTGCTTACGACATTCTCAAAAATGTGACTAATAATTTGTTATATTCTTTCCCATAACTTCTTTGCAATAAAAATAGTAGGAAAATGAAATTTCTATGTTTGTTTTTATTCCTTTTATTATTTACTATTAAATTCCGATCATGTTTGATGTTTAACTTTTCTAATAACTTGTGGACTGTCGATGATTAAACAAATCATAGCTATACAGGCTGTCCATTTTTCAAGCCGAAGCATGGGGATCTCACTTATTTTAAGAGATACCAGGTCGGTTAAATTATGCCAAAGTTGCGTATTATCATGCTAATTAATAATCTGAAAAGCAATTTAAATTATTCCTTTTTGTTTTGAAGGTATTAAGAAAAAAACTAAAATTTTTCATTTTCAATTTTAGTTTTTAAATCGAAAAACGATAAAGCTAGACATTTATAACTTACACATTATTAAGACTCTTTTTTACGAAGAGTCTAAATCTGTCATTACATTTATCCGAGTTGTCAAAATTGTAGAGATACGACTGTCAACTTTTTTTTCTTATAGGCACTGTATTGGATATTTCTAAATAAAGATTTTTTCTTTGATTCTAACATTTGTAACAATGTATCACACATTATAGTTGATTCGACTTTTTGACCGAAATTTCAATTTTTTCAGATTATTAATTAGCATGATAATACGCAACTTTGGCCTAATTTAACCGACCTCGTATCTCTTAAAATAAGTGAGCTCTCCATGCTTCGGCTCGAAAAATGGACAGCTTGTATAGCTAACCGTAATACCTGCAGCTTCGGAAGAAAAAAAATTATAATAAAAGTGGCCAAAAGAAATTCAATGAAAATATTTGTAAGTATCTGAGTTGGCCGCAAGGGGGCGCAATCAATGGGTTCAACAATAAAAATTAATTTTACTAGCAAAAGTCTCAGAATCACGTGCAGCTTTGCTAGCGTCATTAGAAAGCTGAATTAATTCTGCACAACTTTGATTTTAGACTTAGTATAGTATCACCGTTAATAAGAGTGGAGAAAACAATTGAATTATTTACTTTAAAAAATATCATAACTTCTGTACTCTTTATCGGAAATTAACGAACTTCAGCTCATTTGAAAGGGAATTTTATGCTGATTTAAAGTTTCTGTTGAATGACTCCGGCTACTTTGTTATAAAGTAGTTAGAGGGCGCTATTTGTAAAAATTTTCTCAGTTTACCAAAAAAAAATTATATAGAAAGGGGTACTTTTTTACAGTGATTACAAAGAATCTAATCAGGAGAACATTTTGGTAAAAAACCCTAAATTGATAACTTTTTTCGTTCTCGAGTTATTACCATATGAGTCTATTAACTGTAGATAAAATCGAATTTTAAGGCTCAAACAAATGCCTTCGAGCGACACTTTTCGTTTTGAGGTAAATAGAAAGACATTATTCTATTTAAAAGCATGTGATTGTTTTTGAGAGTCTAATATTTAAATAATAGGATAACACAGCAAACTAAGAGATAA
Organism: Prosopocoilus inquinatus; assembly: GCA_036172665.1. Taxonomy (NCBI): domain Eukaryota; kingdom Metazoa; phylum Arthropoda; class Insecta; order Coleoptera; family Lucanidae; genus Prosopocoilus; species Prosopocoilus inquinatus. The sequence continues at coordinate 25,284,354 of CM069872.1, read as the reverse complement.
ATGAGAAAAACATAGGCACTAGTATAGTAAAGGAGACTGTGGTTTAAGAGATAATTGAAATTAATCTCCGCCCACAATAATTTTTATATCCGTAGACACGTATTTCGGCAGCTAAGCTGCCATCTTCAGTACGCTACCAACTTAAAAACACTAAAGAAAGGATCTAAAAACAACCTAATCACACTGATAAAATCATAATTATATATAATAATAATCATTGTTGTTAGATTTAACATTTTTAAGATTTTATCAGTGTGATTAGGTTGTTTTTAGATCCTTTCTTTAGTGTTTTTAAGTTGGTAGCGTACTGAAGATGGCAGCGTAGCTGCCGAAAAACGTGTCTACGGATATAAAAATTATTGTGGGCGGAGGTTAATTTCAATTAAATAACAAATGCACTAAATAAATATAAAATATTTTCAAAATAGTATCAATCTTTCTTTTCGAAATAGCCGTTTACTATCCGTAAGTATATCACTAATAATTTCTGCACAACTTTATCCGGACAATAAAAAAAGTATTACATACCAGCACAGTGAAACTTTGTTGATCACAGTGCATGATTACTGTTCATTACTTTTATTTAGTTTTTGTATTATTCTTGTTTCTATATTTGTTGTTGTATTTTTTGTGTTTAAATATTCTCTATTCCCAAAAACATTTAAATGCTTCTAAATAATGTCTTAACATTAATAAAAACTTTTGTAGGCATTATTTAACCTTAGAGTTAAAAGTATTACCCGATAGTATTTGTTTGAACTTTCTCCTTCCGCTAATATCATCAATTAGTAGACATATTTGATAATAACTCGAGAACGAAAAAGATATTCATTTCGGGTTTTCACCACAATGTTCACCATTTTATAGGCTTTGGAGCTGTTGCAAAAGAAACACAACTTTCCATTTAATATTTTTTCGAAAACTGTAAAAAGCTATTACTTTCGTAAATAGCGCCCTCCAGCCATTTTATAACAAATTAGCCGTAGTCGTTGAATAGAAACTTTAAATCAGCTTAAAATTCTCTTTCAAATGAGCTGAAGTTCATCAACATTAGAAACTTTGCTTTTTTGATACATATCTCAATCAGATTATGAATCAAAACAATGTTTGCAAATACAATATAACCCAATTTATTTTAAATCTCTTTTAATCTTTCTTCTACTACTCTCAATCAGGTCAACTAGAGGAAAGTTTAATAATCATACACACAAACTAAGTATTGTAAGATGCAGTTTACAAGTCGTAGTCTCACAGCTAAGTCTATGGCGGTATTTTTACAGACATCCTAATAGGGCCATAAAAACATGTCCAGTCAATTTATAAAATTTTACAGCTTATGGGGTCTATTCTGTAACAATACCGTTAAATTTAAAGGGGTGTTAAATTTTGTTGCTGCGGTAACAGCCAATCATGGAACTGTATTTTGAATTTTAAAGGACCTCTAAATTTTAACAGCCCGTTAAAGTTACAGAATACGCCCCTACGTCGACTAATTTATATTCCGTCATATGCAATAGAAAGAGATGGAAACGAGAAATCCTTTAACATTATAACAATCATGTAACAAAATCTAGAAAATTACAATCAACAGTATTCCTCTTTGATCTGTTTTTTTCTAGGGCGCGCTAGAACAGTGGCGCATCTGTTGGAATTACAGGGATTGCAAAGCAACCCGAAGCTAAGACGACATAGACGCCTGTCCGAAGCCTAAAATAAGAAATCTAAATAGTTATTAGCAAGCATATTTACAGACAGTTTCATATTTTCTTGATTTCTAGCAAAATTCACGGACGTGAAGTAGTGAAAACTTATTTCCAAGTCACACTTCAGAGATTTCTGATAAGCGTACGTTTTCAAAAACAGTATAGAATAAGTAAGAAAATTAAACAAAAAATTACATCTGTGATCATGAGCCGTAACTTTATGGCCCTCATTTGTGCGGAAACAATTTCACAGCAGCAGAAAACTTTTAATATATAAAATTTAAACGCAAAGCAAAAAAATTTTATTAGCATTTGTAGCGCCATCTGAGCATTTGTAGCGCTATCTGTTACCACGAATCGTAACTCATAATATTCAAGAAATATAATGTTACGAAAAACAATTTGGAATAATGTTGAACAGGAATATTAGAACATAAGAAGTAACAGCTAAAACAAATTTCTTCAAGAAAGTGTCAGAGAAACAATTGAAACCTATCCGGTTTCGCGCTAGTTTTCAGGAACTTTTCTAACCTAAAATTTTGATAACTCTTGACACTTTTTAGAAACAGGATAATACAGAAACAATAAAGCAGATTTGTTTTTGAAAGTTTTTATGAAATAGTTAAATAATTTACTTTGTTAATAATGAATAGGAGTCATTTTAAGGCACTGACAGAAATTTTGCAACCTGGCGGCTTGACTTCTAGCTATGCCACTGCGCTAGAACTTTACGGAATACTTTTAAGTTATGTGCGGTTAAAAACTGAGATTAACTGAAACGAGTGCATCCGCGGCACGTTTATAAAAAGGTCGTAAACTTTTTTATCGGCTGTCCCTTTCCTTTGTGAAGTGCGAAATTGTGAAACTGCGACTGGTTGAATTACATCAAACTATTCTCTTGGCTTGCTTACTTAATGTAATGTAATGTAACGTAATACATCGTATTTATTGTAGGAGTAATACGGTAGGGTATTTTATCCAACTAGAAGAATAACGCTCTTCCCCACAACATTAGTTCCGTTTCTTTTGAATACCCCCTCGTATATTACATACATCTCCTCATTACACGCCAAGCCCAAACAGCTGCACGCCAAATTTTCATTCCCGACTGTTATATCCCGGGATCGGGAATGATAAAACTGGCAAATTAAAAAAAAAAACAATCAAAATTAAGAAAAATATTAAAACAACGTAATCTTGCACCAGGGAAAAGAATCGAGGTCACTTGGCCACTCGAAAATGGTAAGAAAATTTAGTGCTCGGACTGTATCATCTTCGCCCACAACGTGTGGACGCTCGCATAGCACTCCCTTCCCTCCCACTCAATAACAATTCGATGCATAGTATCGGAAACCGCAGAAAGGTGACAGGAATATACCGGGTGTCCCGCGCTATGTGCTCACCCTTCTAGAATCTTTATTTATTAATCGATTAACCTGAATTTTGGAGACAATAAATTAAACAAAAAAACGGAATTTTTCGACATACTGCTAGGCGTCATAGAACGTCCGGTTTCGCCGGAAGTGATATCAACTTTCTTATTTTAAATGAAACACCCTATATATTTTTACTTATTTAAAATCTACGGATCATTACGAGTCCGAATACGTATCAATTGTTAATTTTGGTTTCCATGACAACGAAAAAAAAAATATTTTTATTTTTCAATTTAGAAAGCTATGTATCGCATTTTTTCGGTCTAATGTGATAAAGTGTTGCGAGAAAATCACTCCTTTGATAGTATCTTGATTTTTATGAACACTTCGAAAGAAAAAATATATTTATTTATAGAACTACGATGGGATTTAGACATATTATTTTTCTTGACTCTGTTTTTTTCTTGCAAAAATGGCGTTTGGTTCCTTTCCAATAAATTTACAGTTATGTACATGAAGGGGTCACTGCAAGAAGTAGCTAAGTCACACTTTTATGTTTTCGAGTTATCGTGAACTGAATATTTAAATACACTTCCATATTTTTATTTATTGCTTCAGGCATTTGATTTTTTTTTGCACACAGAGATACATTGGTGGATACAATAAAAAACTTCCAAACTTCAAATTTATAAAATTTGCTTAGATCCTGAAAAATAATACAAAATTATTTTGGACTTAGCCACTTTTTGCACTGAATTTCGGTAATGTACATTTACAATAGATAGAAAAATTTCAACGAAGAATATTTTTTTATTTTGTTTAAGAAAGTAACGTATGACTCTTTAAATTTCAAATCTCAGTTGTTTGTACAAAAAAAAACTCATGTTTTAACTTACAGATATACATACCACTACGTCCAAATTTTATCGACTTTTTGTGCAGTACTAAATATTTCGTAATGTAAGCTTGGTGTTAGTTCTAAAAACCATTTTGTAAAAATGTAGTTACATTAAATTAGTGGTATAACATTTGTGTTAAGAATGATGTGACCTATCAAGTTAATAACAATATCTGTATTTAGTTAAAACATGAAATTTATTCTTAGCCATCCGAGACCCAGAACTTATGTTATAAACAGTTAAAAAATAGAGTACACGTTATAACAATTTAAATTTTAACAAAATGAAGGTACAGTAGCGGACAATAAAATCCGGAGAATTTAATATAAATAAAAATAATAGCACGCGTATATTTCGAGAAATTTGATAAATCAGAATAATAGGATTTGATACTGAAACAACTTTTCATGCGATATTTGGATTAGTAGCATATCTTGCTACTTAGCAGCTTTTTGCACTGAATTGGTATTCGACTGAAATTGTTACTGTTGCTGTTTGGTAAATTTATCGACTTCTTGGAGTTTATCTCTGAGTTTACCAAATGATACTTGACATTGTTTATCTCAAAAATGCAAATTATGGACTTAGCCACTTTTTGCACTGACCCCTTCACATGGATCTTTTTACACGATGTTTATGATGTTTGAATCTTCTTAAATAAAATAACTAGCGTCATAGAAATTTGTTAATGTGCAAAATTTTCAGTTAAGGCTGTATGCTCGCTTAAAGCTGAACTCGATTTCAAATGGGCGTATCACTATTTTTCGCATATATTTAGAAGAAACGTACGTTCAACACGTGTTCTTGCATTTTTACACACAAACGAAAAGAACAGAGAACAGAATTACCACCTAAACGTTTTCCTTGTAATTTATGACTCTGCTGTCACTGATCTTTATTTTGATTGGTTTACATGTCAATTTGTGACACACCCACAAGAAAACATTCGAATAAGGTCTCATTCACATTGGCACCGCCCGCAGCCTTCTGCAAATTTCTAAGGTCGAGCGCACACTCAGAGCAGTAAAATTTCTTATGTAAAAGAGATGTAAAAAAAAGCGGCGACCTGATCTAACACAGAAACTATGTAAAACTCGGGAAAGAAAACTACGTCTGTCCGAAAGTGAAAGTTTATCAGAATTGAAACAACGGCACAAAAAGCGCATCGCCTGTTCCTCTGTAAATCAATAACATCATTTTGTTGTTTCATTATCATTATTATTATTCCTATAAAATTGTTTTTATTTTTTAATTTTACGTGGATTGCTTTTTTATCTAGACTACACTTCTGTGCACTAAAATTAGGCACGATGAAATATTGCGGTTTAAAGTGGACAGAGCAAGTTAATGCATTAAAAAAGGACATTATTAATTGCTCTAAGCACGTATTCGGCGATCATTCTGATTGTGACGTTTATTTTTGCACCGGGTTCAAAGATAATGAAATTAATTCAGTTCCAGACTTAGTAGAATGTGGATTATTTCATGACATTATTGCTTGCTGTAATCATTTGACGCATAATGCACACAGTTTACTTTTAAATATGAACATTAATGCAGCGGAGATGTACAATTCAGTTGTTTCAAAATTTGTTGGTGGAAAAAGAGTTAACTTCTCTTTGAAAAATAGCTCCGAAGTGAGATGCCACGCTGCGAGCGTTTCTTATAATTTCAGTGAGCAATATCACCACCGCATTTATAAGAGAATGGTCGGGAAAAGTCCAGGCAAATATACCAAAGTATACAGTGTGCCCGGATACGTAGGGACAGCATGGGTAACTTCCGTCTTTGAAGAGATAGAGAGATTATTAAAAAAGATGCTGGTTCAAGAGCTCATTAACAATCTATTTACTTAAGATATTGAGATGCGGCTTGAACTAGTTTGCATGATAATTTAAGTACTTTTATGGGCACTTAATAAAACTAATCTCATTTTTACAATTTTTCAATAATCTAACCTAACCTTAAAATTTTAAATTGGTACTCCCTAATTTTCTTGGCCTTTTTAAGAGAAAATTTATTTCTGAATGCAATGATGTAGCACACGATATGGAGACTTCTTCAAAATTTTGAAAAACCGAACTTATTCTTTTTACGAACAGAAATCGCTAGTGCCATGATCACAGAAATTTTGCTTTTTGTTTATCAAGTTATTCTGCAGTGGCACTGATCGATTGCAGCCAATGGTGAGCGAGCCATTAAAATTTTAAACCAATATCACATCAGCTAGGGGTATGATGTGCCAAAAAGATAAGAATTTCATTGGTCAAAAATTTTAATCGCTTGTACACGATTGTCCACGAACGATCAGTGGCACTGCAGCATCATCTGTGTAGCCTTTTCTGGATACTGAGCTTCGTATATTTCACGAGTAAGTACTACGTTCTTGTAGCTCTTGGTATACGTATAGTCGCGATCAAGTGAATCGAGACCTATTTAAAGTTCTGCAATCCTTAAGGAGTGCTTACATTACATACATGTCTTCAATAAATTCAAAAACAAATCTTTACAAAACTGTCGACTTGTCGCATACAAATCCTGATGAATCTTTAGCATAAGTCTTCGACAAATACTAACACAGGACGTCGTTTACACTATGTGACCTGTTCGCTACATATCTAGTATTTAATAATAAAAAATAGTATCGCTCATGAAAGATGACAATCAATTTTTGTTTTTGGCCGCGGCCGCATATTATTACTATGCTCTTTTTGGATCACTCCAGCGTCACAAACCATCAGATCGCTTAATAGTTTAAAACAGAACTATTCTGCACGTGCGTAAAGTACCCATGTATGGTCTGCGATCGCTCTGTTTTCCATTAATTTGGAATACAAATCTGTCTGGTAAAACATGTCTGATACATGTCAAATACATGAAAAATGTAATAGAGACAAATTTCAGATTCATTCCAGACTTGTCAAACAATATGTAGGACACATGTATAATACAAATATGTATGTAATGTAAACGCCCGTTTATTACCAACGTTAACAAGGGCGCGGTTAGCTTGCAACAGTCTGGATAACAAAGTTTTGTGATCATGGCACTAGCGATTTCTATTCATAAAAAGAATAAGTTCGGTTTTCCAAAATTTTGAAGAAGTTTCCATATCATGTGATAGATCATTGCATTCAGAAAAAAAGTCTCTCTTAAAAGGGCCAAAAAAATCACCAATTTAAAATTTTAAGGTTAGGTTAGATTATTGAAAATTTGTATAACTGGGATTACTTTTATTAAGTGCCCATAAAAGTACTTAAATTATCGTGCAAACTAGTTCAAACCGCATCTCGATATAATCAATTTGACCATGACAAGTTATATTTGAAAATGGATTCTTAATAAGCTCTCGAACCTGCACCTTTTTACTAATTTAATCATCTTTCTATCCGGGCACATTGTATACGTCAAAGTTGCGTAGGAGACGTTTTTACCGAAAATGCAGAGCGCGACTATTTCCTGGGCAAGGCAGAAAAGAAAACAGGCAGCCGAAGCTGAGGGTGACTACGGACTAATAGAAGAGGTGATCCCTCTTAAAAACTTAGAAGAAAAGAAATCATCTTTAATGAACTACTTGAGCAGGACCCAGGTAGAGTTAGAATCGTTAGAGAGAAACACTGTTGGTCAAAACACCAAAGTGAAATGGCATAAAGAGCGAAGACTAACAGCAACGAAATTTGGTATTGTCTGTAAAAGACGTCAAACAACTGATGCCAAAAAATTGGCGGAAAAATTAATTTCCTCTAATTTTTCGAAAGTATAGTTACAAATTGGTGCCGTAACCATGAAGAAATTGCGAGAAAACAATTTTCACAGGAATTTGGACATAAAGTTGAACGGCGGATTATTTATATCTAAAGAAATGCCGTATCTTGGAGCTAGTCCTGATGCACTAGTTGGTGAGGATGCTATAATTGAGATCAAGTGTCCCTATAAGTTAGCGAAGTTCAAAATAACTCCTCAGGAAGCAGCAAAGATGAAAGTTATGCTCTATTTCTTTTTGGATGGCAATACTGTGAAACTGAAGAAAACACATATCTACTATTATCAGATTCAAGGGCAGTTGACTTTAACGAATAGTTGTATTCGTTGTACGGACACCTTTGGGAATGATATGTGAACAAGTAATGTTATTTACATAAATGTCAAGAAAGTTCTGAATTCATCATAATACATTATTTTTTTCTGAAATCGTATAAGATTATTTTTGTAATAATTTCAACTTTTAAGCACACGAAAGCTATAATTTTGACAATAAAAATAAGTAAAACCGATATGGTTTTGAAGACTAGTGTATAAAATAGAAATGATAGACGATTTTAGAAAAAAATAACAAGCAATTTAATCCAACACACCTGTAATATGTTTTCTTTTTCAGATTAAAAAAAATCACAATTTTTGGCATAACATGAAGCCGAAGTTAAAATATTTTTATTTAGAACATATGCTGCCTATACTGGCTTTAAAAGAAAATTAAAATAACGATCCTGATCGATATGGACAGTCGAAACCTCTTTCTGGTAATCTGGTGACAATTCTGAAATAGATCTGTATTTGAAATCTGCTCTGCAAGATTCCATATTATATAATGCCACATAATATGTAACTATACTATGTCCACTAAAAAAAATTGAGACAATTGTTGTGCATACATATTTGAGTTATTTTATTATAGCGTTTTCCGCTGGCTGCACCGGTATGCACTGAGTGTATCTCCATCTCGTTTTATTACATAAAGCTGAACCGAGATGGAAATACACTCAGTGCGCACTAGTGCAGCCAGTGGAAAATGCTATTAGTTTGAATGCAATTTTAAACTTGTTTCTACAGTAACTTAAAAACACGGAAATAAACAATACATGATAGCAACAATAATTAACTCCTCGTATTTACAACAGAACGTATTACGTGTTCCAGATTCTTTTGGCGTGTAGTACAATATAATTCAAAAGAGCCGCACTATTATCACCAGAATGTTAATATTAACAGGATCAAAAACAAGCTTTTAATTTTTTTTTGAGATGCTTAACGAATATTTAAAAATATCGTATAATGCACATGCACTTACAAATTTGAAACCGTGGTTGTAGGTTAAATGCCCTTTTTTGTTGACAGTTGCATATGCTGATTTGCTAAAACTATACTCTATTTTTTATTAATAGGCGGAAGTTTACCGATTGATATAACGTATTACATCTAAATCGTTCACAATTGTTTTAAATTCGGACTATCTATGAAAATCTGACATTTTAATTGGCAGTAACGTTACTTGTTAATATAAATTTATTTAAGGTTACAGTTGATGAGATCTGAATCCTCGTATTCAGCAAGTATTTATATTTTATTCAATTAGTTGTATAGAAACAAAAATTATTTGACGCATTCCGTTTCACTATTTGGGTGAACTTGATATTCAAAATGTTACATCATCGGATTTACCGAAGTTTATTATGACAAAAATGTTTCTTTCAATGTAGCGTCAAAAATTTACCAAAAAGCACGACTCTGAAAAGAGAAATATTTATAGAATTACAGAACCTTTATTTTCTGGCTGCACTCGGTAGCGTTCGTGTGTTTACGGTGCGTGTATTTTCACTCATACACGCACTGAAACGCATTCGCTCTCACTCATACTCTTCATCTGTCACGAAATCGGGAGAATGAATGTGCGAATTCGCCCCTCTTGCACTAGACCCGAAGGCGGAGCTAGCGTGTATCACATACCACATTCGATTTCATTCCGAAAATTTCAAATTTTTTTTCCCATTTCCTGACCTTATTTTTAAAAATAAAAAATAAAAATAAACGGTTTATTATTATTGAATACTGCGAAATTTCGGCTAAAGGCTTACATTTTCGAATTTTTTTAATTTTAATTTTTTTAAGGCCCTTTTGACAATTCTCGAAAAACGAGCCTTTAGCCGCCTAACAGAATCTACTTAAAAATTTTTCGCGAAAAATTGGTACGATTTTAATGAAGGCAACTAATTTGAAAAACAGTTCATTTACATTTTTAGTTTAATAGAGCAACTACTTAAAAAAAGTAAAGAAAAAGCTAGTAAACTTCAGTATATAACTTCAACAAAAGTAATATAATACACAATTAACAAACTAACCTCTATTTTGTGTCAAACGACTTCTTACCCCTTCCAAAAGAGGTCACCATGAGCAGTTTGGCGTTTGAAGATTTTTAATCTAACTGGTATTTTATTATATGAAGAATTCGGTATCTTTACTTCAAAAAACGTTCTTTGGCGGTTGGTACGTTTTAGGCAAGCGCTATCCAAATTTACTATACAATTTAATGCCTTAGTAACAATTGTAAAGACAGTGGTTACTAAGGCATTAAACAGTAAAGTAAATTTATCTTACGTTTATAATAACGGACCTTAATGAAGTAAATTGTAATGGAAAATATAAATTGAAACAGTGACAGATGCATTTGCGAGATTTTCTACAAAATAAGGTTCAAACATTGGGAACATGTGATGTACACGTTCGTTAAAAAGCTTTTGAAGGCAAATCGATTAGGAAAGAGGGCGGTCCTAAAGCCGGCGCGAAATTTGAAACGGAGTCTATTGGACTGTAAAAATACGTGAGTTACGCCAAACAAACTGATAACATTCGCTTTACAGAGAGCTGTTGTGTGAACTTTTGCTTATCACTAAAACTTAGAATGAAAAACTTCAATAAAATTATTTAGTAGTGCTTATTGTACATAATTAGTATATTTGTTATTAAAAAAATGTACAAAATGCTTGTCTGAGCTTAGTTCAGCTGCATGTCAACAAACAATTAACAAACATAACCTAAAAAAACAAAATAAAAAAAAATGTCTGTGGGAAAGCATGCAATGAGAATTTTCCAATGTAATGTACAAGATACTGTTACTCCCGCGACGCGCAAACAGATCTATTTTTAGCATCAGACAGGCGACCTTGCGTCACAGAACATGACTGAAACTAGGCGATCATTCTAGAAATTTCAAGCACAGAGAGCTCTGCTATATAAGCCGTACGATCCGGCACGAGTTTAGTTATTAAGATAGCCAGCGAAGGGTTCGTACCTCGAATAAATAGAAAGTACATTTTGTAAAAGTGTTATCTGATAGACAAGCTCATTACCACTGTGTTGTTAATTGTTAAATTAAACGACTATAATTTGTGATCCCCCAAATTCGTAACAAATTGGTATCAGAAGCGGAAATTTCAAGAATGAGGCTGTGCGAGCTAAAAGTGAAAGAGCTGCGTGAGGAATTAGAAGAAAGAGGCCTGGAAAATTCGGGAAAGAAAAGCGTCTTACAAGAACGACTTAAGCAGGCTCTTGTAGATGAAGTTAAAGACCCAGACACATATGAATTTGAAATTGAAGACGCGTCAGCTCCACTGAAAGAAGTGAAAGAAAATTTAAAATTAGAAATGCAGGAAGTGAAAGAAAAAATGGAAAAAGGTAACGAAAATATGAAATTAGAAATGCAGGAAGTGAAAGACAATATGAAATTAGAAATGCAGGAAGTGAAAGAAAATATAAAAGAGCAAACGCAAGAAGTGAGAAAACAAATGCAAAGTTTGGATATGAAAATGGAAACTTACAGTTTAAAAACCGATCTGAATATAGAAAACATGAAGATGCAAATCGATGAAACGATCGAAGATATTAAAACCGAATGTGACGAGAAAATTGAAGGCGTGCGAAATCAATTTGTTAGTACAGTAAAGGACATGAAATTTGAATTCGACGATAAACTTGATGAGAAATTTGGTGGAATAAAAATTCAGTTCCAAGTAAATTTGAAGACTTAGCGAAACAACTGCATAAAGTGGAACTGAGTCGTTCGATTGCACCATCGTCTGCGTCGTCAAATCAGAAACTAAAACCACCCAAATTCGAAGGCGACTTACCTTGGTCTACTTTCATCAGACAGTTCTAAATTGCTGCTGACGTGAATGGCTGGAATGACTGTGACAGAGCTGCAGCACTCGTTTTGGCTCTGCGAGGTCCAGCATTGAGTGCATTACAGTCCATTTCTGAGGAAGTACAGAACAACTTTGATCAACTGGTGGAGTTTTAGTGATGTACATATGAAGCAACTCCATACCATCCAAATGAAAACTGGTATCCAGAAAAATGGTGAGTCACTTCACGATTTTGAACTTGACATTGAGAGATTGGTACGCATGGCCTATGGAGATTTCTTGCCCGAACCAAATGCCCATCGTGTAGCCATCCAAGCGTATATCGACGGCGTTAAGGATCAAGAAATGCAACAAGTATTACGATTAGGTAACTTCTCAAAATGCACAGATGTACTGGCCCGTGCACTGGAGTTCGAAGCAGTCATGCAAGCATCTCAAAGCCTACTACGAGTACGAGAGATGAAAGCTACCGACGACGATGCACTAACGGAACTCTTTGAAAGAATCAAGAGACTAAAAGAGAATAAATCTACAAGCAATACTAAACGGATTATAACTTGTTGGAACTGTGGTAAACAAGTTCATGAAAGTTCCAACTGTACACTGTAAACGGGCGCGCCAAGAAGATGACAGCGAGTCTTTAAACTAAAACCAGTCAGCAAGAAGGGGTGCATGCTGACTGATTCTACGGATAGCCCCAAGATTGTCTCCATTTCCAGGATAAGGAACAATGAAAATATCTTGATAGCAAATGGAAAACTTGGTGAGAGATCTTTCTAATTCACAAGTGATACCGGAGCGAATGTGTCATCATAAGAACAGATCTTTTACCGAAATGGAAGCTATTCGTCAATAATGGAAAGATATATCATATCCAAACAGCTACTGGCGAGGTTACTCCAGTTTGTGGTGAAGCCGAAATTGACATGAAGATTGGAAGTATGAAATTCAGACACAGAATGTTAGCGGCAGACATTGTTGACGACTTCATACTGGGAGTGGACTTCATGAAGAAAAACGGCTTGGTTGTAGATTTAAAAGATAAAGTTCTACGAATTGGATCGGAAGAAATACCTCTCCACGTTCCTGGAAATCTATCTACAGTGCTAAAAGTAATATTGGACGAAAATGTAAACATTCCAGCCTGGCCAACTCTGGCGAAGTTGGAAAGCAATCTTGGCAGCTATCCTGCCGGAATCATAGAGCCAACTATCCAATTCGTCAACCCGCACGAAGACTGCCCTTGGCGAGAAGAGAGGAGGCTGACAAGTTAAAATCATAAAGATGCAGGGCCAAGGAGTTATTGAACCATCGCAAAGTCCATGGGCATCTCCTGTTGTACTTGTAACTAAAAAGAACGACAGCACGCGTTTCTGTGTGGACTACAGGCGATTAAATGATATCACGGAAAAGGACAGCTATCCCTTACCTCGGATTGATGACATAATTGACACCTTATCCGGCGCGAGATGGTTCTCTACTCTGGACTTGAAAAGTGGCTATTGGAAAGTCGGAATGCATCCCGAAGACAAGGAAAAGACAGCCTTCACTGCAGGTACTGGTCTATGGCAGCTCAAGGTGATGCCTTTTGGTTTATGCAACGCCCCAGCCACTTTTGAGCGACCCATGGAATTGGTATTGCGTGGACTTAGCTGGAAGACTTGCCTCGTATTCTTAGATGATGTGATTGTGGTTGAAAGTTCTTTCAAAGAACACCTGGCAAGTCTGAGGAACGTTTTCCAAGAATTGAGGAGGCGAAGCTAAAATTAAATCCGGCCAAATGCAAGTTTTTCCAGAAGAAAGTGAATTACCTTGGACATGTCATCTCTGAGGCTGGAATTGCGATCGACCCGGATAAGATTTCAGCTGTTAAGAACTGACCATCACCGAATGCACGAATTAAGAAGTTTCTTGGGGCTCTGCACCTCTTACAGACGATTTGCTAAGGACTTTGCAAAGGCAGCGAAACCTTTACATGCACTGACCGAAGGAAAAACCACATTTTTCTTAAGAGGGAACAGCGAGAAGATCCTGAAATAAGAACCATAATCGAATGGAAGGAAAGACAGCAACGTCCCACCTGGGCAGAGATATCGGGGAAGAATTCAGTGTTTAAAACCTATTGGGCACAATGGGATTCTCTAGAGTTGAAGAGTGGGTTGCTAATGAGAAAATGGGAAACGCCTAATGGGGGTGAGTTGAAGGACCAACTCGTGCTTCCAAGGGTAAGGGTCGCTGAGGTCCTGGAGGAAATTCATGACAGTACGTCCGGTGGACATTTGGGCATCAACAAGACATTGTCGAAAGTACGAGAAACGTTCTACTGGGCGAAATGTAGAACTAATGTGGAAAATTGGTGTGCCAGGTGTACTACATGTGCTGCAGTATCCGGACCCGCGAGAAAGACTCTCGGAAAATTACACCCTTACAACATTGGAGCACCATTCGAGAGGATTGCCATTGATATATCCGGCCCATTTCCTGAAACCAACCATGGAATTATGGTAGTGACTGATTATTTCACCAAATGGCCAGAAGGTTATGCTTTGCCAAACCAAGAGTCAGTAACCGTTGTGAATGCCTTGATAGAAAACTGGATAACAAGATTTGGAGTACCCATAGAGATCCATTCCGACCAAGGCAGGAACTTTGAAGGACACATTTTCCAGGAATTGACCAGGTTACTAGGCATTTTCAAAACGCGAGCAACTCCCTTGCACCCACAGTCAGATGGAATGGGTTTCAATAGGACTTTGGAGAGACATCTGGCTAAAGTTGTTTCGAAGAACCAACGGGGCTGGGACGAACATCTTCCCCTTTTCCTGATGGCGTACTGTTCTGGGGAGCACGACACTACTAAACGAACTCCGTACTGTCTGGTCTTATTCGGAAGAGAAGTGCGTCTGCCTTGTGACTTAAAATTTCGGCGACCACAGACTCGACTGGGACTAAGTGAATACTCGGAAGAACTTGAACGCCGTTTAATGAACACTCACTAATACGTCCGACGTAACATCAGTTTGGCGACAGACAAAATGAAGACCCGCTACGATCGACGAGCCAATGAAACAAGATTCCAAAAAGTGGACTAGGTGTGGCTGTACAACCCCAGGACTCGTGGTCTGTGCCCCAAACTACAGGTGCCTTGGGATGGACCCTATCAAATAATTAAGAGGATCAATGATGTGGTGTATAGGATACAAAAGCTACTTCATGGGAACCACATCGACCGTTTGGCTCCGTACTCTGTTCGGGACGAACAGAACTAAGAGGGGGGCATTTCGTTACAGCCGCGACGCGCGAACAGATCTATTTTTAGCACCAGACACGCCATCTTGCGTCACAGAACTGAAGCTACGCGATCAATTTAGAAATTTCGAGCACAGAGGGCTCTGCTATATAAGCCGTATAAAGTACATTTTGTAAAAGTGTTATTTGATAGAAAAGCTCATTACTGCTGTGTTGTTAATTGTATAAATCGACAGCTTATAATTAAAGTGTTCTGAAATTTAACGACTATAATTTGTCAACCCCCAAATTCGTAACAATACCAACTTATAAAAGTGTAATTAATATCTTGATTAATTTCGATGCCTTAACATTCTTAAATGTTAGGTTATGTTGAGGTCAACTCCGGCGTCACAGCAACAGTAAGTTACGTCACACGTCTGATTTATTAGACAAAGACACTAAACGACTCAGCTCCGCGTTCTATGACGTTTACTTTCCTAGTCTATTGCCCCTCGTCGTTTTGAAAGGTAACCGCCCATCCTTATTAGATAGGAACTGGTTTGCTCCGTTAGATTGTCAAACACTGGTATTAATTTAGTTAATGTAAATAGTAGTAATTTATTGGAAGAATTTAAAGATGTATTTTCGAAAGAATTGGGAACCTTTAGAGTTCTCCTATAAAGTTTGCGTTGCAAAAGAATCTCTAATTTGTGTCAAACGACTTGTTACCCCTTCCAAAAGTGGTCACCACGAGCAGTTTGGCATTTGGAAATTTTTAGTCCAACTAATATTTTATTAATATGTATTGGAGACTGTGGTTTATAGTACAAAGAAAATGGATTTAACCTCATAACAACAAAAAGTTTAAAACTAAATACGTATTTCGGCAGCTATGCTGCCATCTTCAGTAGATGCCTTCTTCTTGGTCACAAGAGAAGTGACTGTGTCATGCCTTATACTAATTCGTTCCGTTCCAATGAAGCGGGCTGTCTAAAGTGAGCGTCTCAACGGATTGCGTCAACCAAGTCAAGTAACACGGAACCTGCCAAATGCACTACTGGTGTACTAAAAAATATATATATTTGGCAAACAAAAAGAAACATACTGACACGTTTTAAAGAACACTTAGCTCATTTAAAGTACAATAGAATTGAAAAATCCAATGTTGCCCAACATATTTTTGACACCAGTCATAATATAGATTTAAACAATCTTAGGTTAGTAAAAGCAACGTCAAGCAACAGGGAATTAGATGGGTTTGAAACCATTTTCATATACAAAAATAAGAGAGATTTAATGAACACCGATCATGGGCCTTTGGAAGGTTCCGTGTTGCTTGACTTGGTTGACGCAATCCGGTAAGACGCTCGCTTTAGACAGCACGCTTCATTGGAGCGGAACGAATTAGTATACCGGTGGCCCGCGCCATGTGCTCACCCTTCTAGAATCTTTATTTATTAATCGATTAACCTGAATTTTGGAGACAATAAATTAAACAAGAAATGGTATTTTTGGACATACTGCAAGTCGTCATAGGACTTCCGGTTTCGCCGGAAGTGATATCAACTTTCTTATTTTAAATGGGACACCCTATATATTTTTACATATTTGAAATTTACGGATCATTACGAGTCCGAATATGTATCAATTGATAATTTTGGTTTCCAGGACAACGAAAGAGAAACTTTTTTATTTCTCAATGTAGAAACATATGAATCCCAATTTTTTCGATCTAATGCGATCAAGTTTTTCGAAAAAATCACTCCTTTGATAGTATTTTGATTTTTAACATTTTTACAGTATTTGAAATTTTCATTAAGTCGTAACTCATTTTTTTAATAGAAACTCATGTTTCTTAGCTTAGTTCAACAGAACATTTCTTTCTGAGTACGTTGATACCAAATATATCATATTTTCTTTGAAAGTCATTTCAAATAAAGGGAGTGTAAAATTTCAATAAGACATACTCTATTTTAAATTATTTTCAAAGAAAATATGACGTATTTGGTATCACCGTACTCAGAAAAAAATGTTCTGTTGAACTAAACTAACAAACATATGAGGTTGTATCGAAAAGAATAAGTTAAGACCTAATGAAGATTTCAAATACTCTAAAAATGTTAAAAATCAAAATACCATCAAAGGAGTGATTTTCTCGAAACACTTTATCGTATTAGACCCAAAAAATGCAATACAAAACTTTCTAGATTGGAAAATAAAAAGTTTTTTTTTCCGCTGTCATGGAAACCAAAATGTAATGTAATGTATTTATTAGTCAAATGCTGCAATGAAAATACATACAGGGAAGGGCAAAAGTATGGAATCGGCTGAATATTCCGAAAACTGTTTGACGTAGGGAAGAGCAAAAGTATGGAACCGGCTTAATAGTTCAAAAACTGTTTGACGTATCTACTTGAAATTTGGCTTGTGATTTAGAACTAATAAGGCCTATATTATCAATTTGTTTCGATTGTTTATCTGTTCTTGTTTCTGTTGTTTTTTTTTTTAAATGACAACCCGCCGATTTTCTTCCTTTATTTAATAGTTCGTTTAATCATCTAAATAACCATATAAAAATATTTATGTATTACATAAGAAAAGTTTGGAAGAAATAATGTTTCAATGAAAACATTAGAAAAAATGGTTTGCGTTGATATTCGGTAATTTGTTTTCATGCTTTTAAGGCAACTTTTATTAAAGTTGCCTTAAAAACAGCCCATAACCTTGTGGCATTTTAGTTTTTTTGTTAAAGCTAGTATTTTTGTCGAATATCAACCAATAAACCATTTCTTCTAACTTTTTCATTCAAGCGTTATTTTCTCGAAAATTTTCTTATGTAATAGATTAATATTTTTATGTGGCCGTTTAGAGCAGAACGAGCTATTAAATAGAGGAAAAAAATCAGCAGATTGTGATTTAAAAAAAAAAATAAGTTGGGTTTGGATCTCAAAAACAAGAACAGATAAACAATTGACACAAATTGGTACTATAAGTCTTATTGGCTCTAAATCACACATCAAATTTCAAATAGATAGGTCAAACAATTTTCGAAATATTAAACCGGTTTCATATTTGTCTTTTTCCGTATTTGTTTTCATGTTTTTAAAGCAACTTTGATTAAAATTTTCTTTAGTTCTATCTTAAATACAGCCCATAATCTTATGGTCTTCTAGTTTTTTTTTTTTTTTTTGTTAAAACTAGTATTTTTGTTGAATACCAATTTTTGTTGAATAACCAATAAACCATTTTTTCTAACTTTTTCATTCAAACGTTATTTTCTTGAAAATTTTCTTATGTAATAGATTAATATTTTTATGTGGTCGTTTAGAGAATTGAACGAGCTATTAAATAAAGGAAAGAAATTAGCAGGTTGTCATTTAAAAAAAAATCAAGTAGGCGTTGTATCTCAGAAACAAGAGCAGATAAACAACTGAAACAAATTGATTATATAGGTCTTACTGACTGTAAATCACACACCAAAATTCAAATAGATACGTCAAACAAACAACAAAACAAAACAAACTCTCTACAGCTTACGTGACATTGCGCATTGATTATTAATCGAATAATGTTTTTCTGAATTTTGAATAAGTTAGATACTGAAGCACAATTTCCCCAAAAAATAATTCCATAAGATAGTAGCGAATGGACGAGTCCGAAATAAAATGACCTTAGAACATCAAAAGTGACGGTATAGCGTATCCTGCAGATCAAGAAAACATGACTGCTTAACTTTTTTTCCAGATGTTCAATATGATGTCTCCAGGTAAGTTTATAATCTACGTAAATTCCCAAGAATTTAAAAGATGTCACACAGACTAATGATTTATTGTCGCATTTAACATTAATTAACAATTGATACGTATTCGGACTCGTAATGATCCGTAGATTTTAAATATGTAAAAATATATAGGGTGTTCCATTTAAAATAACAAAGTTGATATCACTTCCGGCGATAGGCATGACACAGTTACTTCTCTTGTGATCAAGAAGAAGGTAACTACTGAAGATAGCAGCACAGCTGCCGAAATACGTAATTATTTTTGAAAAAAATTCTTGTGGTTAGGAGATTAAATCCATTTTCTTTGAACTAATATTTTATTATACGAGGCGTTCGGTACCTTTATCTCAAAAAACGCTCTTTGGCGGTTGGTACCTTTTAGATAAGCGCTATCCAATTGTCTAATAATTTCTCTCGTCATCTTTAAATAAAACATGGAAGTGTACACATATCAGGTGTCTCAAAAATATTGTTTTCCTTTATACATCACGTACTACTGAATAATCCGACTCTAAAATCGTAAACAAAATTTCAATTACGAGAGAATGAAGTTGTGTGTGCAGGTTCTTTATATTTATAATACTCTACAGGGACTGAATAAAGTTAACTTATGAAGCACGGACACCATTTTTTAAATACCTGTATAAATTTCTGTATTTCTTTTTTAAGGAAGGGGGTGTCAAACATTGTTTTGCATAAAGGCATCAAATACCCTTCCTCCCGCTCGGTGTATGGATGGTATAATTGGTTTGGTGTAGGAAATTTTTTTAGTAACATCTAGAGACTAAAATACCTGCATATCTCCACCAAAATAAATAACAGTATGTGCCTTTTCTGATCGCAACGCCGGATGACAGTAGACGATGTCGTTAACGCGGCCATCATAACCGGGAACGGCATACAGTCTGATGGGGCAGGGTGGCGTAGGTGATCCTAGCATGCTCCGCAGTCTCACATCTGCAATTCGACGTAAAAAAATCAAACTCAAAAATCAATTCACACTTAAATACAAAAAGTTCGACGGATCAAGCGAGGCGTTGAAATATTTTCGATCTAGTATTTTCTGAGTCTGCAACGTTGACAACAGAAAGAGAAACGCATTCTGGTATCCTCCAAGCACTGGCCCATGTCCTCTTTCAATTCGGACACCTTGACGCGAATCTCTTCGCGCATTAGATTATAGCACATCGCCACCAAACCCAAGCCGACCAACATGTACACAAAATTAACTACGAGTTTGTAATGGTTGCCTTCTTGCGAGTCTGAAATGTTGGCACCGGGCACAAAATCACCCAAACCGATTTTGCACAGGCTTGTAACGCAAAAATAAGTACTATCGAGGTAAGTCCAACCTTCCCAGGCGGAAAACATAATTGCTCCTGTAAGCACGTAACCTCCGATGACCCAGAGCGACGCAGAAGACGGAACTATGATTCTTCTCGGGGCCTCGTTTTCTTCGCGCTCCGTGCTGCATTCATATAACCACGTGTAAACCCAGCGAAATGTACCGGCGAGGACCTCTCCCATATTCATAAAATATAAGATGTACAACGGTATGCCAAAAAGAGCGTACAAAACAGTAACGCATTTTCCCATATCGGTTCTGGTCACCATGTTTCCATACCCAATCATCGTTATTATACTGAGAGAAAACATCAGAGCGGCGGGAAAAGTCCAAACATCGTTCACTTTTCGACCACTGTACCCCGCCTTAACAGCCTGCACTAATATTTCTTGGAATTCCACCAGCGCCGCGTTTGTTTTGATGTTGAAAGCGGTGTGATTGAGAACGTTTTCATCGTCAATCACTACCCACATGTTATGCGAAAAATTTGCCCGGGCCTCTTCGACTATTCGTATTTCTTTACTTTCCTCGAGCGTCTCTATGTACTGGAAAGTGAACGCTCCGATGACTGTATATCCGACGACGAGGCCCCCAACACCGACCTGCGTGCACATAAAAGCCACCAACTTGCGGCAGCAGTCTCTGATTTTTTCTCGGGCGGCAATATCGCTCGTTGAGGAGGAGTTCTTGCTCCGTACGGAGCTGCGAAAGTAACGATTCTCCATTGTGAACTGACGAGTGTCGTTGATGTTTTCATTGCAGTGAAGTTATTTTTGGGGCGGCGGGTTTGGCGTGATGCCATTTTTAATCTCACAAATTAGTACGCTTACATTGGGACTTCCTGTTTATCTGAACGCGTGACAGTGGTTTCCAATAATTTATAAAAAAATTGGTAGGTGAAATCCAAAGTTTTGACGACGCTAAAATAAGCATAGATCATGGAAAGAGCAGCACATTAGTCAATATTATAAGGGCAACTTGTTTAAACACTTGAACCATAGTTCAGCTCTGAACTTAGTTCAATTACTATCGCAACAATTGTAAATGTATGTGTTGCAATAGTTTTAGAACCAAGTTCAAAGTTGAGCGATGCTTGAACGTTCATGGATGATTTTCTACAGAAGCTACATAAAGGTACTACCGTGCCTTCAATTGAATTCCTCATTAAAGTAACCTATGATTTTTTTATGAAGTTGGCGACACAATTCTGGAGAAAACAGTTGTCATTAACTGGCAGCTGTTCATAAGTAATAGCAAAATTAGGAAACTGCTGTCGAAACTTCTGTACAGAGTGGACCATTTTTGATGGTTTTACCAGGTTTCTCAGTTATTTATAGGAATAGAAGAAAACCGTTTTCGCGACCCAATGCTACTTTTTCAAGAAAAACTCAGTGGAGAAAACAAAAGTTAGCAATCTCCATTCGTTCGGGAAATATCGGTCGAAAACGAATTTTTCCGAAAAATAATTTTTCACAATATCTCAGCTGTTTGACAAGACATTTTGAAAATTCAAAAACTGTTTTATTCAGAAATTAATGTAGATTTCGCTGACGTTATTGTCTTTTGTAAAAACTGCGCCAGTTTTGCGAAACAGACTATAACTTTCTAATTTTAAATAGAAACCGTAGTTGGCTATGACACAAATAAATTGCTTATTTAATGAGGTTTTCAAAAATATAAGGTTTGATATAATTATTTTTATAAATAACTAAGATATCAATTTTCATTATTTTGCAGTACTTATCATGCTATCTATGACAATAAAAACAAAAGAAAATTCAGTTGTTTTCCTCAAAAATCTATTATTAGAATAAATAATACAGGTAATTAAATTTAACAAAATAAATATCTAATGCTATTAGACATCTCATAAAACTACAAGTAATGTAAATATGGATTAACTGTTAATGCAGCTTTGAAGAATTATATGTTATATGTTCCTTTGAAATTATTAAATCTTAAATTTTATATTATCAAAAATTCTTAGATATGTTTATTTCACTTCTATCCGCGATTACATTTATATTTATTACATATTACATTTATATCCGACAATTCAATTATTTCTTAAAGAAATGTACTAACTTATGCAATTTAAAATTTATAAAAATCTCTTAACTATTCACATTAATAATTAAAGAAATGTTCAAATGGAGTTAATCCATTTTTACGTTCTTGTGATTTTATGTCACTTTCTGATAGATATATGAAGCTATTTATTTATTGAATTAAATTAACCGTTTTACTTAATAATAATTGATTTTTGGGAAAACAATTGAACTATATTTTTTGTTTTTGGTGTCATGGATGGCTTGTTAGCTACCGGAAAATAAAAAATAATAAGTATCTTTATTATTTGAAAAAATAATTATATCAAACTTTATATTTTTGAAAACCTCATTAAATAAGCAATTTATTTGTGTCATAGCCAACTACGGTTTCCATTTAAAATTAGAAAGTTATAGTCCGTTTCGCAGAACTGGCGCAGTTTTTACAAAAGACAATAACGTCAGCGAAATCTACATTAATTTCCGAATAAAACAGTTTTTGAATTTTCAAAATATCTTGTCAAACGGCTGAGATATTGTGAAAAATAATTTTTCGGAAAAATTCGTTTTCTGCCGATATTTTCCGAACGAATGGAGATAGCTAACTTTTGTTTTCTCCACTGAGTTTTTCTTGAAAAAGTAGCACTGGGTCACGAAAACGGTTTTCTTCTATTCCTATAAATAACTGAGAAACCCTGTAAAACCATCAAAAATGGACCACACTGTACACACTGATTAATTGAATAAACTAACTGTCCATTTTCTATTCTACCGGTTTGAAAATAACTTTCAACAATAAATATTTTCTACTGTAATTCTAACATTTTGAATTAATTGAAAAAACAAAGTGTCAATTTGACATTTATTTAATTAAATAATTGAACAGCTATCAGTGCTGCAAATCTTAGGAGAAAAAAACAGTGAAATCATAGCCCACTTTAATGAGGAATTCAATTGAAGGCACGGTAATACCCAGCCTCGGAATGTGCAAAACTATAAATAAATTGATTATACCGAATGTCTCAAGACGGGCGGCGACCGGAGTTATATAGCTAGCCATAATACCTGCAGCTTCGGGATAAAAAATTATAGTCAAAGTGACCAAGAGAAATTCAAAGAAAATAGTTTTAAGTGTCTGAGTTGGCCGCAAGGGGGCGCAATCAATGAGAATCAACAATAAAAATTAATTTTAGTAACAAAAGTCTCAGAATAAGTGGAGCTTTAATAGTGCCATTAGAAAACAGGCTCCAGATGTACTTGAAGCACAATTTTCGAATGCACTTTAAATATACCGGGTGTCTAAAATCTAAAATCAAAATTGGCAGAAATAATTCAGTTTTCTAATGGAACTATCAAAGCTACAGCTTATTCTGAGACTTTTGTTAGTAAAATTAATTTTTATTGTTGAGCCCACTTTGACTATTTTTTTTTCTCCCGAATCTGTATTACGGTTAGCTATATACCGCCAGTTGCCGCCTATCTTGAGACACCCGGTATATTTAAAGTGCATTCGAAAATTGTACTTCAAGTACATCTGGAGCGTGTAATCACATCTTTGTCGCGCGCGATTTTTAACTTTCAAGATATCCCCAGAACACTTTCCGGGTCCGGCACACAGAGTACTTATTTTTATAGAAATTTAAGCTTTATGCAGCCAATGGTGCAACAATTTTAGTAATTCTTATAACTTATAATCAACAGATGACACTAAAGCGAAGCTTCTTTTACAACGATCTGTTTTACTTTAAATCATTGATTAATTCAAATGAATATAATAAAAGGTTCTAAGTTAAAAAAAAGAAGTATAGCGTTATTTTAATACAATTATTTTATCTCAGTGATTAGTTATACAGTGGTATAGAGTTTTTGCAAACACACGGTTATGTTATAAATGCAATTGCTATAAAATAGAAAATTCATTTTGTTCTTGAAAACGAACAAGAAAAGCACTGTATTCAACAATTAATTATCTAAATTTAAGCGCATGTTTTTTAAATTTTGTGTTTTCTCTTGTAAACGTTGCGCGTATAATACATCGCAATGGCTTTGATACATAGTAGGGTAACATAAAAAGTTAGTTGTAAATAATATCATACATAGTACAAATGTTATTAATTAAAAGATGAACTCGAGGACACCTAAAAAAAGCTATAAAATAGAAACCCCAATATTTCTGAGAATAACAAATGTCTACTTTTAAATCACTTAACAGTACTAAAAATTATAATACATTAAATTATTTTGAATTTGCAGAATATGCTATTGAGCGAACTTTACGGCGCACCTGTCGCAAAGTATGACTTTATCAACTTTTTGAGAGGCCCAAAGCGACTTATATCAGCATTGCAGCATTCTTCTGCAAGATAGTCTTTACAATAAACCAGAATTCTTCAATTGGCCTGAGTTCTGGACTATTAGGTGGGTTAAATTATTTAGAAACATGACAATTTCATTATCAAGGACGTGGATTTACATTCTACGGCGGGATTTTGCTTTTAAATTTTGTTTTGCATATCTATCAGGTACTGTTTAGGCTTTAACTTTTTAATCTAGTTTTGGCTTTAACTTTCTGTACATATTTAGTTCAATAGAAAAACCTGGAATAAAATTTGAGTTTAGTTAAAGAAAAGAACAATGTCATGTTTGTTATGTTTATTGAATATTCAGATAAAAGAATATCAGTTATTAAACATATTTTATTGAGATGTTCACTATACAACGGATGGTGACCAACTGATCGTGAATGGTGGAGTGCATCCCCCCCCACTACGCTGCTTGTATGCAACCACACATGCTGCTATGTCTATAATGTGTACACATAACAATTTATTATTACAACAATGTTTAATTTGTTTAATAAACGTTTGATTTTTAATTTTTTGGGACTGTTAATCGAACAGAGTGGTAGTGAACGGTTTAGTGAACTGCAATTCCTGAAGTTTGGTTATCAGAAACTCTCAGAAGGCACTTAGACGCTGAACTGATGTGGGATAAATTTGGTTCCGGAAGTGGAAAATCATTGGTGCCTAAAAAGACAGACGATTAGACTGTGCTTTGAACAATAAAGTAACAACAGTGAATCAAATTTTATTTAACAATTTTTGGACACAGACAATAATTTGATTTTGTAGGTTAAAGGAAGGCCGAGATCCAAATGAACTTACCTGTGTACGAATTAACCAGGCACCTTTTTGATGGCTCGACTGGTATCACAAACACCTACGGCGAGAAAAACAATTTTAGTTGAAATATTTTGATTGTGTTTAGGTTTAGAAAAGAGATTTTGATTTATTTATAACAAAAGAAATGTAATATTTAATTTCGAATTACTGTTAAAAATAGATAAGTTTGAAACAAACATTTGAGTTAGGTTGGGAAGTTTTTGAACAATATTTTGGTGGAATTCATTTATGACAAACAGATTTTTTTTATTATTATTATTGACTGTTTCTTATTTAGGGCTCATTTTGCCAGTTACTATTATTAATTAAAGCTAGGTCAAATATTTTGGA
Source organism: Prosopocoilus inquinatus (assembly GCA_036172665.1). NCBI lineage: Eukaryota > Metazoa > Arthropoda > Insecta > Coleoptera > Lucanidae > Prosopocoilus > Prosopocoilus inquinatus. The sequence goes on along the minus strand of CM069872.1, from coordinate 25,258,543 downwards.
CAAACACAGACAACCATGGATAAAGCAGGACTCGAACCTGCACTGTGAGAGCCTGCGTTTTCTGACTCAGCCAGTTAACCGCAGAGCTAGTCGCCAACCCACAAACTGATTGAATTGTAAACTAATCAAAAATGTGTACTTACGTGTTCATTTATTGAAAATTTTCTAAATGTTTGTAAACAACAACGTAACACTATCTAATGTGTCAACCTAATACCAAAGATTGTTTTTATTATTATATTGTTTTGATAGTTTAGACACGCTAATTTGTCGTCCAGAAATGTCCCTAGATGCGGTCGAAGCTCGCGATTCGTGCCGGAGCGACTGAGTGGGGCGAAACGGATGGTGGAGAAAGGAGTCATAAAAGACGACGATGCGTGATTGAGAGGCCAGATAAAAATTAGAAGTATTGTAAAATATTGATTCGTTGTAATAATTGTTTAAAGTTGAAAGTAGATTTTATTGTGAGACAGACAACAATATCCGGAGTTTTTACATTTTTATCAAAAAAAAGTTAAATCAAAAATCTTAATCAAGATAACAAGCACGTGGTTTGGCGCAAGTCGTCACACATTGTTATTATTTTAAAAATAGAAATTTTTGCCTTCAACATTCAAACGAATTATTTAAGTCAAGTAATTTAAAACGGAATCCCGAATTCATTGCAGGCAGGTGTTTAATTAGTGCAAATATTAAATTTGTATGTTTGTAAGTATGTACTCACGATTCAATAGATCAACCAAAAATGCTCAATTTAACAAATATTTTTGATTAAATACAGTCAAGAGGAATGATTTGGTTGATCCAATGCATTTTGTTTTCTGAGTGTAGAGATTTATATCAAAATATGTAAAACATAAGTTTTGGAGATTTATGTTAATTATTGAAACCAGAATTTATAAAAAAAAATAAAAAAAATGACGATCGGAAACCCAAATCAGTAACTGAATCGACTTCCATTTGGAACCATATCACGATATCTTCGTGTGCCGAGATTTCGCTCTTCACTGCAAAAGAACTTCCTCAGAGCTGCTGATGGTGTTCTGGCGCTTCCTGTCAGTTTCAATGGCTAACAAAAAAAACAGCAGTCCTGAGGAAGTTCTTCAGCAATGTAAAACGAAAACACCTTTATATGTGCCTTTACTTCACGTTATATAAGAATAAAAAATAATACCGAAGTAAGTGCGTTTTTCCTGAAGCATCGACAGACGACAGACTGTTGTTTGCTTCAAAACTTCTGAATGTAAACGATTCCGTTGACCGCCGCCGATATCAAGGAAACCGTTTCGTTAAATCAGTCTTCTCTAGTCGCTTCTCTCGCAATACGATTGCGATAGTCGACTGCTTTAGCAAAAACATAATACTCTGAAAACGAAACGAAACTCGGTACTCACTCGATTGTTACCCACTGACGAGAATGAGGAAGCACTGTGAAGTGAATCGAGTAGAATGAATATCTTTGAAAATCCAGACTGACAGCGAGTCTACTCGATTCGTTTGCAGCGCTATTTAATGCTAAAGTCGGTACTCGAGTACTTGAATCGAACTCGAGTTGACTCGGGTTCACAGAATTAGTTTCTCGAGAACTATGTGTACCTTTGAGAATCGAGTCTGATAGCGAGTCTATTCGATTCGTTGCATCACTAGTAAAACGAAAGTCAAACTCACACAAGAGGTGCTAACCTGGAGTAATAATTTGGCTATCGTGAATTCCGGGGTTCTCACGCGTGTAAAGTATCTACAGCAAGAGTTGGAGGGTTTTCATCCCTTCAGAACCCAATACCTTGAGTTGTAAAAAGAACAACAAAAAGAACTATCAACCAGGCCCACTGCATAGCAACATGTCTGGGATTTTTTTATCACGGGGTGAAATCTTTAGATTCTTTGTATATGCTTGAAGAATCTTTTTGGCCAAGTTACGTTCAGTAACGTTCACCCTCAGTCCAGACTTTCTTTTGATAGTCATGAGTTTTTTGAAACGTTTGATGACATCTGCTACCATAGATTTGATAACTTTTAAAGTTTTAGCGATCTGACAAACAGTCGCGTTTTTATTTTGCATATGTTCGTGCATAATCAGTTTTCTTCTTTCCAATTTCAACGAAACTATTTTGACAACTAATGACACAGCGATACTCCAGCAATGGTACTGACAGCTTTTGACTCTGTATATTCTGGCTATCTTGATGCTAAATAGTAGATACCTTGATACAAGGATTGCTAGTCAAGTGTCCAAATTTTGCCGGGTTCACCTTTTAGTTTACTGTAATAAAGAAGATTTATAATTGGAACCTACATTTTTCTTCAATCAGTTACGGCCTCTATGTGCCCACAGAGCGCAGAGTAAGTTAAATAAAGATTTTCTTAAATCCAAAAGAAAAAGTTGGCGTTTGCCGCACAAAAAACAAAAGCGCATCGATTGGTTACTAGAATTCATCATTACATGCACAGATTACTTGAGATGACTAACGTTTGGTATGGCAAGAATAGAAACACTGACCAAAACGAATTATGATACCTGGAAGATGCATATGGAAGCAGTGTGCTTGTGAAAAATGATGCGTGAGAATATGTCAGCGGAACAAAAGTCAAACCAGAGGTCATCGTTGACAATGTTGCATCTGAATAAGCAGCTGCAGAATGGGACAAGAATGGTACAAGAATGATAAGAAAGCTAGATCTGATATAATATTGTCTATAAGTGCTACTGAATTAAAGCAGGTAAAATGACGCGAGTCGGTGCAGAATCGTCAATAGCAAAATCAGACTTATTTTGCGATTGTGGTCATGTTAGTTAAATGTTTAAGCTCTTTAAGTGAAAATGGTACACTCGTTTATTCAACACCCCTTACTCCATTTGCTCTTGTGCCACTTTTGTTTCACTTTTGATACAAGTAAAAGTGAGACTACAGCGCGATTAGAATAAATAGAACGAATGTATGTATGAATGTATCATTTTTACTTACAGAAAGTGCACGGTATTCAGCGACGGCTTACGGTGGCACATAACGTATGTCCCAATAGTTTTGGCACAAAATTTTTGTAATAGGTAACTTTATTAAAACTTTTATTATTTGCTATAATTGACGGCTGAATAACTATTAAAATTATTAACTTAAACTAAGTGAAGGGGCCCGTGCTCCTCAACTAGGCGCAATCTTTCGCGAACATCAGGTTCTGGACGACTTGAACATTTATTTCGCGTAACTTTCTAGAAATTCTACGCCGTAGTCGTTCATCATTTTCGGCTTCCCACCCTCCATACCAGACCTTTATCAGCGAATTTCACTTTTATATTTTACATTGTTAGGGCACATTTCTATATTGTCAGTATAAAACCCATCGTTTCCTCTGATTTCGGAATTGGTAAGTGTGAAATATTTTGCATCGTCCATAACAATGACTCTCTCATTCGCAGAATGTATCCGCCTTAATTGACGACAGCATCTTGGTATACGTGCTAATTGATTTGGGGTATATTTAGGATATTTTCGTCCTTTTTCATTATCTTTGATTATTTCTTGCTAATTCCCGTGATACGGTACTCTTTGAAATATGGAATTCACGCGCTAATTTTTTTACGGAAACCCCGACTCTGTGTTTTGCTCTTCTTGATAATCTTTCTGTTTTTTCTCGTGTAAAAATTCTTGGTTTTCCACTTTTTGGGAGATTTATACATGGTATTCCTTCTTCACATTCGGCTATAGCACAGTAAATGCTTCTGCGTGAAATATTTTGGTTTTGAAAAATGTGAACTATTTCAGGCTTAGGGATTCGTCCAACCAAATTATAAATGCTTTTTCGTATTTCTAACTTCTAAGACATTTTTAATACAACTGACATAAAAAAACGGCTTGTCTAACTAATGTCAAGAAAACTACTTCGTAAAATTTCAAATAAAAAAGTTAGCTATTGTAGCCATTTCCCGTGAACACCGAGATTTTGTTACTAAATCATTTATAAAATAGTAGGCTTTGGGAGATGATATTTTAGAGACATAATTAATTTGACATCCTGAACGCGATACAATGATAAAAAACCTAGCATTCCATTTAAAAAAGTTGAAAATAATTGAAAATCTCGAAAACCTGATTGTCATTTGTTTTTGTTTTTTTTTTTTTTTGAAAGTACCATAAAACCGAAGAGGAAAGGTCCTAAACTTTCCTAATTTAAGTTACTTCATGAAAATACAAATAAGAAAGTTACCTATTGTAGCGGCTTCCCATGAACACCCTGTATAATGAAGGTATACAGTGAAAGTCCCCTTCACGGACATCTCTAATGAGCGGACATATCCTTTCAACGGACATTTTTTGGGTACCGATTTAAACTATACTAATTTTATTATGAAGAAATTCCCGTTAAACGGACGGTCTCTTAAACGATGGCAGACAATATTTTCTCTCCCGTTTTGATTTAAAATTTCTCTTGAACGGATGAGAAGCTCTTTTGTTCAGACGCTGATATCATATACTTCGGTGAATTACCTGTTTATGTGAAATACATACTAACTAGGCAGTTGCGAGTAAACTGGAGCTGCATATACAGAATATCCCTAAATCAACTTTTGAGACATATTCCTTAAGGCAAAAGGAAACGTCAATTCTGTAGCTATTTCTTCAAAACTGCGTATTAACTAATTTGGCAAAATAGTCACTACCGCTTAAGAACTGCTGCTACGAACGCAGCTGCATATGGTCAGTTGGTTATCACATTCTATGCTTGATTTATTTTAATGAACGGCACTGTCATTGTAAAGACAAAACTATCGTTGCAATGTATTTTACCAATACAGAAAACGCAAGATATGCATCTGGTGTATGGAGCAGTAGATGGTAGTGCTGCATTTCGTCGGTACTATTCCCATTTCTTTATTATAAACTTAAGACATTAAAAAAATATTTTGCCTCGTGACAGGTACGCAGAACTGCACCCAAATCGCCACCAACCGTCCGCTCCAACATTTGTACGCCTGCATCAACGTTTAAGAACGGCCAGTACGGTTGCTGGGGAAGAAGAAATACTGTAATTAATTAATGAAGATCCCAATATTAATACCAGAACCATTTCTGCAACAACAGGTGTATCACGTAACACAGCATGGAGAATTCTACATGAAAATCTTTTATACCCGTTTCATTACCAGCTTTTGCAGTCATTTGCTCCACAAGATTCAGAGCAGCGACTTCAGTTTTCTAATTGGCCGCTTCAGCAACGGGAAGGAGAACGAAATTTTCTTAAAAAAAGTACTTTGTATGGATGAAGCTAAATTTTCAAGGCGTGGAGTAGTCAATTATCATAATCTTCATTATTGGGTAGAGGAAAACCCTCACGTCACAAGAATTGCTTCATTTCAAAAGGAATTTTCAATTAACGTATGGTGTGGTATAATCGACAACATTTTGGTGGGTTCGTACATCTTGCCAGATCGTCTAACTGGGGGAGAATATTTAGATTTTTTGGAAAATGTTCTTCCAGAATTATTACAACACGATCCTCTGGCTACAAGGTAAAGGATGTGGTTACTACATGATGGGGCTCCTCCTCATACATCAGGAATAGTAAGTGAATGGTTACACCAACACTATGGACACAGATGGATATGCAGATGGGGTCTTGTTGCGTCACGGCCGCGTTCCCCAGATGTGAACCACATCGATTTTTATCTGTGGGGTCATTTGAAAGCAATCTTTTATCGAACGGAAGTGAACACCATCCTTAAATTAAGAGAACGACTGGAAAATACAGCCGATGTTATAAGGAGGAGTCCTAATATTTTACATCGCGTCTGGGAAAATCTTCGCCGTCGTACTGAAGTGTGCGTTCAGGTGAAAGGATTTCATTTCGAACATTTGTTATAATGTTACTTAAAAATTTTGAATAAAGAAAAGTTCAAATTTTGGATAAAAAAATGTCCTATCACAGATTCGATCTTAGGGCTTCTACATTACAATGAAAACAAAAATGAAATCATGCTTGCCACTCCACCACAGCTACTCGGCGCATTTAAATGATCCAAATTGTATTTAACTACCTACAAAAGTAAGCTACACTCTATACAAACGTGTATAAAAATAGTATAACATTACAGCGACACTCAAACAGTGGTAACGGGACTTTATTGGTATTTTATGGCTTCGCCTCACATGGGAGGAAGAAAAAGAATAAAAAAGTTGTTTCTTTTGCTCCGCTGTATATACTGCTTCAGTCTCAAACGAGGGTTTTGGGACAACCTGTACATGCGAAATCATTAAGGATACAATTGGCTGTGACGTCGATTCTTATGAGGAAGCTTCAAAAATTACAGCACCTCTAATATAATTTGTAAAACAGATGAATGACTAACGCATTTCGATTAACAAAAAATATAGAAAAAATGTTACTTTACTATAAAAATAAGAAATGCGATCAACGAGATTATTGGATTTCTTCAACTTTAAAAATTAATTCTTTAATATTAATAGAAGGTTACTTATCTATCATGTGAATTATATTTTCTTTATTTATATTGAATATATTAAATAATTTTTTTAAGAAATTTTTAAGAAACTAGTTTATCGCACATCTCCCTTGTATGGATAAAATTTTGGCGACCATTAATGTCCGCTCAATGGAGCTTTCACTGTCTCAGATGACACTCCGCAAGTTCAGAGACGAGGTCCTGAAAGACCACGAAAAATATTAACTGATCGCAGATGTAGCCCACGTAAAGAGTTTCATTTGATTAATGTAGCTCAAGAGGAATCATGCTTGAGAAATTGTGGACCGTCTGAAAAGTCAGAAGATGAGAGGAAAGATAACTCTTTCAGAGAAAAGGCAACAAAAATATTGCAGAAACTCCAGAAAGGCAATAAAGTATGCCATCTGAAGAAGATTTTATATGGTCTTCGCCAAGCATTACATCAATGGTATAGGCGACTGAATCAAGAGATGAAAAGTTTAGGAGCAACGCAATCTTAAAACGATCCATGTGTCGACTACTACCTATTGTAGTGCTGTTGCAAACCGTATGTATTCGTTACCGAGCAACGGATATAATACGATACTCGAAGTTACTTCGTTACTTGTCAAAACATTTCGTTATTCGTATGACCATAGCGGACGATTTCGCTCACATTTCGACACGAAAGAGCGCGAATTTCCGATCAATTGGTAATTTGATAATTTCAGTTATAAGTTGTTGACTTTTTAATAAACTGTTTATCAATTGTTTGTACCCGTACGCACTATTCACGGGTTATGTATGCATTTGTAGTAAGTAGTAATTGTATTTTGAGTATTTTTTTTAATAAACAAAATTTTTACAAAAGTAATCTTATTAGGTATTACGTCTGTAAGTTGAAAAAATGGTAACGAAAGTAACGAGTAATGAATACTTTTTAACGAGTACCGAAATCTAAAATAACGAATACATGCGGTACAAACTTTTTCGTTACTTTTACAGCACTATAGACTGGGAGCCAGTGGACTTTTTTGACAAATAGTTTTGTACCGGTTGAAATTTTCTGTGAAGATATTTGGCGCTTATCTAAATACGAAATCGTCGTTCTGGCGGGGCAAATCCGTACGTCAGTGTACTTTAAAAAAAATTGAAATTACAAAAAAGACATTAAGTAAAAAAGAAGTATACCTTTTCAAATTTTAACATTTTACATTTAACACCTTTTTAAGCCACATAAAAAACTGACAGACTTCCTAGTCGAGCGTAAGTTGCTGCCAGACCATTGCAATGTTGCGTTCTTAGGCATCGTACTCAAAATGTTTTACACCGTCTGTCTTTTATACAGAATATTCACATTGCTGTACAATTGATAAATCTTGTTGGCCAGACCAATTCGATGGTCGTAATATTGCGAAAAGTGTTAAGGAAGATTTCATGTGAGTGCGACAGAGAGGCGATTATACAGAGGCACACTCCCAGTCTAGTACTATACTGCTACGGTAAAGGGGGGAATTTGGTAATTATCGTAGTTTACGCAGACGATATTTTGTTTGCTTCACGAAATGTGTTTGAGATTTCAACACCTTTTCCAATTATAGTTCAGATAATTTCAGATGTATTTCAGATTAGCAAATTGTTTTTTGAGAAAGCGCATCCGAAATTGGAGAAAAATATATAATTTTTTTTAATGGAACACCCTGCATGTGGTTTGCTAAGATGAAAGACCATATTTTGTGATTTCAAAAATATATAATAAGTTGATGTTTGGAAGAGCCGTTAATGAGATATCTGAGGTTAGAATATCAATGAATTAATGTTTAAAATATTAAGACGGCTTGGAATTTTGTTTTTTTTATTATTAATCCATTGTGTTGGATTTCCCGGTAATCGAATTCCCATTGTTTTTTGCTAACTAAAACAGCCATTTAGAACTTTTGTAATCACCTTTCCAGGCCTTCTTTATTTTTTAAATCTCATTAGGCTGACATTTTAAACTTAATTATATCACGAATTACCCCTCCAAATGTTAACATATTATTATTTTTGAAATCAGGAAAATATAGTCTTTCATATTAGCAAACAACATACAGGGTGTTCCATTTAAAAAAATAAAAACTGTATTTTTTTCTCCAATTTGCGATGCGCTTTTGTTTCCTCTGATAACTCTAAAAGATAATAGGCATAAAACGCTACAACTTTTGCATTTAAAGTTTTTCTCTAGCTCCTAAAATAAACCCTCTAGGTAAGGTACAAAATATTTTAAAAAAAACCTGTACATAGTTCAGATTAGTAAATTTTATTTCGGAAAGTAGAAGTTGAAAAAATGAAAATGTCTTTCAGAAAGCGTTAAATGAAATTCCGAAAGTGTCAATCGTAAATTAGAAAGCAGCATTTGTAAATCAGGAATCAGTTTATTAGAAAAAGCTTTCATCTCTACATGTTTACATACATACATAATATTAAAGGAGTTAAGTAATCACAAAACAGCACAGTATGTTGACGTCCTATTTGCATGTTGTGCTGCTCGGGCACAATCTCCTACAACAATTATATCTTTTGCCAAATCTATAACTTTTTCTAAATAAAGCAGCCTACGTTCTACTACACCAACGCCTCTAACTTGAGGAACCCGAAGTTGAGTTTTAGTGTATTCATTCATTTTTGACCATATAGACTAGATGGGATTGAGCATCAGAGAATACGGTCCCAAAACCCAACAATATTGCTTCAGTATTACTGATAATATCTTCGAACCTTGCATGACAAGGTGCATTATTACATACTATGACCAAATCACCTAATTCATTTTCAAAATCCTGATATTGCAATAAATTTCCGATCCAAATATTTGCAGAGTTTGACGAAAAAGAACTTCTCCGACGTTCCATTGTCAAAACCCCTGCTACAGAAATTGCACCTATTAGGTGAATGTTGGGACCTCTTGGAGCTGGTAGATGTTGAATAGCTCGCACACCAGCTCGAGCTCGACTACTCGTTCGACGGCAAAACAGATTGAAATTTGTTTCGTCGATCCACACAATTTCTGTTACTTTATGAACAACACTTGGAAAAGGGTAGTTTTAAAACTGGATTAAATAAGAGTTTCATCATTAAGGAACTCGGTGGAGCGAAATGTTGTCTTGGATTCATCTTAGATTGGAATTCATAGGAAATAAAAACGGTTCTACCATAGTGTTACAACCGTGACATGCAAGTTTATCTATTTTTAGTATGAGTCACGCCACCTTTCGTCACAGAACGTTACCGAAGCTTCGCGTTCATTCTAGTAAGTTCGAGCAAATATAAGGATCTACTATAAAAGTCGTCATGGTCCGCCAGGAGTTTAGTTATTAAGTTAGCAAGCGAAGGGTTCGTACCTCGAATAAATAGAAAGTACATTTTGTAGAAGTGTTATTTGATAGACAAGCTCAGTACTATTCTGCTGTTAATTGTGTAAAGCGACAGCTTGTAATTAAAGTGTTCTGAAATTTAACGACTATAATTTGTGAACCCCCAAATTCGTAACAAATTGGTGTCAGAAGCGGAAATTTCAAGAATGAAGCTGTGCGAGTTAAAAGTGAAAGAGCTACGTGAGGAATTAGAAGAAAGAGGCCTGGAAAATTCGGGAAAAAAAAGCGTCTTACAAGAGCGGCTGAAACAAGCGCTTGTAGATGAAGGTAAAGACCCGGAAACATTTGAATTTGAAATTGAAGACGCGGCAGCTCTACTGAAAGAAGTGAAAGAAAATATGAAATTAGAAATGTACGAAGTGAAAGAAAACATGAAATTAGAAATGCACGAAGGTGAAAGAAAACATGAAATTAGAAATGCAGGAAGTGAATGAGAAAATGGAAAAAGGTAACGAAAATATGAAATTAGAAATGCAGAAAGTGAAAGAAAATATGAAATTAGAAATGCAGGAAGTGAAAGAAAATATAAAAGAGCAAACGCAAGAAATGAGAAAACAAATGGAAAGTTTGGATATGAAAATGGAAACTTACAGTTTAAAAACCGATCTGAATATAGAAAACATGAAGATGCAAATCGATGAAACGATCGAAGATCTTAAAACCGCATGTGACGAGAAAATTGAAGGCGTACGAAATCAGTTTGATAGTACAATAAAGGACATGAAATTTGAATTCGACGATAAACTTGATGAGAAATTTGGTGTGGAGTAAAAATTCAGTTCCAAGATAAATTTGAAGACTAGCGAAACAACTGCATAAATTGGAACTGAGTCGTTCGATTGCACCATCGTCTGCGTCGTCAAACCAGAAACTAAAACCACCCAAATTCGAAGGCGACTTACCTTGGTCTTCTTTCATCAGACAGTTCAAAATTGCTGCTGACGTGAATGGCTGGAAAGACTGTGACAGAGCTGCAGCACTCGTTTTGGCTCTGCGAGGCCCAGCATTGAGTGCATTATAGTCAATCCCTGAGGAAGTACAGAACAACTTTGATCAACTGGTGGAGAATTGGGAAATGCGTTTCGGTGATGCACATATAAAGCAACTCCATACCATCCAATTGAAAACTCGTACCCAGAAAAATGCTAAGTCACTTCAAGACTTTGAACTTGACATTGAGAGATTGGTACGCATGGCATACGGAGATTTCTTACCTGAACCAGTTTTTGATCGTTTGGCGATCCAAGCATTCATCGACGGCAAACGGGCGCGTCAAGACGATGACTTTGAATTAAAACCAGTCAGAAAGAAGGGCCGAATGGTGACTGACTTTACGAAAAGCCCCAGGATTGTCTCCATTTCCAGGATAAGGAACAATGAAAATAGCTTGATAGCAGATGGAAAAATTGGTGAGAGATCTTTCCAATTCACAATTGATACCGGAGAGAATGTGTCCATCATAGGAACAGATCTTTTACCGAAATGGAAGCTAGTAAATAATGGAAAGGTATATCACATCCAGACAGCTACTGGCGAGGTTACTTTAGTTTGTGGTGAAGCCGAAATTGACATGAAGATTGGAAGTATGAAATTCAGGCACATGGTATTAGTGGCAGACATTGTTGACGACTTCATCCTGGGAGTGGACTTCATGAGGAAAAACGGCTTGGTTGTAGATTTAAAAGATAAAGTTCTACAAATTGGATCTGAAGAAATACCTCTCCACGTTCCTGGAAATTTGTCCACAGTGTTAAAAGTAATATTGGAAGAAAGTGTAAACATTCCAGCCTTAACCGATAAGCTAATTCTGGCGAAGTTGGAAGGCAATCTTGGTAGCTATCCTGCCGGAATCATAGAGCCAACCGAGATCAGCAGCGCCAAGAAAGGAATTTTACTGGCTGGGACTCTGGTGAAGATCCAAGAAGCAATTCCTATTCGTCTTGCAAATGTCAACAGTTACCCAGTGACCATACCCAGCGGAACAGTGGTGGGCAAATGTGAAGCAATTGCAATTGTGAACTACATTCAAGTAAACGATGCATCCGCTCGGCATCAGTCTGACACTCTACCACCACTACTAGATAAATTGCTGGAAGAGGTATCAACATCGTTAACATCCATGGAAACAGAAGATATAGGAGGACTGCTTCGAAAATTCAAGAGAATCTTCGCCTTTACCGATGAAGACTTAACCCGGACGGACATTGTTCAGCACAGAATAAACCCTAGCGATTCGAATCCAATTCGTCAACCCGCACGAAGACTGCCATTGGCGAGGAGAGAAGAGACTGACAAGTTAATCATGAAGATGCAAGGCCAAGGAATTATTGAACCGTCGGAAAGTCCATGGGCATCTCCTGTTGTACTTGTAACTAAAAAGGATGGCAGCACGCGTTCCTGTGTGGACTACAGGCGATTAAATGATATCACGAAGAAAGACAGCTATCCCTTACCCCGGATTGATGACACAATTGACATCTTATCCGATGCGAGATAGTTCTCTACTCTGGACTTGAAAAGTGGCTATTGGAAATTTGGAATGCATCCCGAAGACAAGGAAAAGACAGCCTTCACTGCAGGTACTGGTCTATGGCAGTTCAAGGTGATGCCTTTTGGTTTATGCAATGCCCTAGCCACTTTTGAGCGACTCATGGAATTGGTATTGCGTGGATTTAGCTGGAAGACTTGCCTCGTATACTTAGATGATGTGATTGTGGTTGGAAGAACTTTCATAGAACACCTGGCAAATCTGAGGAACGTTTTCCAAAGAATTGAAGAGGCGAAGCTAAAATTAAATCCGGCCAAATGCAAGTTTTCCGGAAGAAAGTGAATTACCTTGGACATGTCATCTCTGAGGCTGGAGTTGCGACCGACCCGGATAAGATTTCAGCTGTTATGAACTGGGCATCACCGAAGAATGTGCACGAATTAAGAAGTTTCTCGGGACTCTGCACCTATTACAGACGATTCGTTAGGGACTTTGCAAAGGCAGCGAAACCTCTACATGCACTGACCGAAGGAAAAACCACATTTTTCTTAAGAGGGAACAGCGAGAAGATCCTGAAATAAGAACCATAATCGAATGGAAGGAAAGACAGCAACGTCCCACCTGGGCAGAGATATCGGGGAAGAATTCAGTGTTTAAAACCTATTGGGCACAATGGGATTCTCTAGAGTTGAAGAGTGGGTTGCTAATGAGAAAATGGGAAACGCCTAATGGGGGTGAGTTGAAGGACCAACTCGTGCTTCCAAGGGTAAGGGTCGCTGAGGTCCTGGAGGAAATTCATGACAGTACGTCCGGTGGACATTTGGGCATCAACAAGACATTGTCGAAAGTACGAGAAACGTTCTACTGGGCGAAATGTAGAACTAATGTGGAAAATTGGTGTGCCAGGTGTACTACATGTGCTGCAGTATCCGGACCCGCGAGAAAGACTCGCGGAAAATTACACCCTTACAACGTTGGAGCACCATTCGAGAGGATTGCCATTGATATATCCGGCCCATTTCCTGAAACCAACCATGGAATTATGGTAGTGACTGATTATTTCACCAAATGGCCAGAAGGTTATGCTTTGCCAAACCAAGCTATAAATCTATAGCGAAACGTTGAAATGAAAATGAAAAAAATGAAAAATAAAAAAGTTGTTTTTTCGTTGTCATGGAAACCAAAATTAACTATTGATGCGTATTCGGACTCATAATAATCCGTAAATTTCAAATATGTAAAAATATATAGGTGTTCCATTTAGAATAAGAAAGTTGATGACTTCCGGTTTCGGCGAAACCGGAAGTCCTATGACGACTAGCAGTATGTCGAAAAATATCATTTCTTGTTTAATTTAATGTCTCAAAAATTCAGGTTAATCGATTAATAAATAAAGATTCTAGAAGGGTGAGCACATGGCGCGGGCCACCCGGTACGTAAGGTGACCAGGTTTTAATGCGCCAAAGCTGAACAACTCAACCCAATCAATAAAATAACTCTTTTAATATAATATAATAATAATAATAATAACGCTTTTAAGAGTACTCACCAATGAAAAGCCTAAAAACAAACTACTTTTCGGAGAGAGAATGACCCGACATTTTTGTACAGAAATTAGAGCAAAGTATTAGTTATTGAACATTAAAACATTGCAGAACAAATCGAAATAATAAATTTAAAATTCAGAAGCACATAACTTCAGTATAAGACCCTAACATCTCGGCATCATTATTATAATAATAAAATATACAAAATTTGATAAATTGTTAACCCTAACTTTTTTATATTTCACCATTCAATCTACATCACAAAGTTGATTTTTTTTTGTAAAATAGCACTCCAAAAAGGGGACATTTTTAAAATTCTGCGGGACGATGGATAAATTGCTGGAAATCGGGACTGTCCTGCCAAAATCAGGACGTATAGTCAGCTTATGTATATGTAAAGGTATTATAAATGTTCAGAAATGAATTGCATACATAATAGAGGAACCTTTCTGAAGTTTTGATGAGTTACCAAACACTACACTATTAGGTTTCATAAGGAGGCCCTCAAAATCAACAGTGGTTTATACAGTCGCTAAAACTAAAACTAAAAATTAACTAAAACTAAAATTAAAACTATGCAAAAGTTTTCGTTTATACAAGCAAAAATTATGCATGCTCATTGCACGCCCAGCTGTGAAAATTCCGTGGAGGGAATATTAACTGGAGTACAGTCAAATTTACGGTCATTTACGGTCATCCCGCCTTTTCCACTAAGAATTGAAATAAACGAATTCTTAAATTTTAGTTAAGCTGTAAAAACCGCTTCGTATGAGTACAGCTTTTTAATTTCTTAGTTGATAGTTATTAATATTTTTTAGTTTTTGTGACTGTATAAACCACACTTTAGATGGCACCGTGCATTTTGCCAAATAAAATTTCAGAGTGATTTCTTTTCTGTGTTCGGACTGCAAGGAAAGACCTCGATGGATACTTGACATGACATATCGAGTTGTAAATTCTAGATATAATTGGTCTTAAACTTTATAAATGTGTCAATGGCTATTAGTATTACTTATTTTCTGTAAAAATAAATTCCGGCAGGTTACGTGAATGCTACACTTTTACGTTGCACCTACTTTCTTCAATTAATTCTTATTTTAACTGTTAATGTCGGCGATGACAATTAAGAAAAAATTATAATAATTAATCTAAATACATTAATAAGAATAAAATAAATGGGTAGGTATGATTACGTAGAGAACAAATCGGACAGCAAGCTACTTGACGTTTAAATTTGAGGTTACATATTCACAATACAATAACGATTTGAGACTTACCTAAATATTTTGTAAAGAAAACATTTCGTAAAGGTTTTACTACAGTCGACGCCGTAATTTTCTACAAACTTTTTACCTGTTTTTCGAAACTTTAATTACTGAATGTCAATAGATTTTAGAACCGGCCTGAAGTCTGCGCAAATTTTCAGATATCGACCGCCTCAATAAAGGCGTTCTAATAAAATTTGAAATGACCTCCAGCCTCCAATCCTTGAAACTAAAAAGTTTGAGATAATGCAATAGAGTGTGTCTGTGGACAGGTGATAAACGAAGAAAAACTTTTCTATGACTGAGTCCTCAAAAAATCTTATTCTTTAGAATAATTTTTGCAGTATTTGAAAATCTTAATCTAACTTTTCTTGCATGTAGTCTTGTAGTCATTTAACACTTATATTCATAAATTTGCACAGTGTTGGACTTTGAAGAAATTTCTGATATTTTTTTAATCGGCTCGAGTAGACAAAAACACTAAAATGACACTAAAAATCGACAATTGTCGAGGACTAAAATCGCACAAGTTTTGATTTCTGTATTCTCAAACACTATTCGACAGTGAATGTCGTACGCTACTCCGATTGTCGATGAAGCGATTTGACAACGTTGTATATTAGTTAAATTGAATAGCACTCGACCGCAAATTTCATATTATTTAAGTTGGCAAAACAAAAATTACCACCATAATTTTTGTTTACCATAATCGTGCAGTAGAGGGCTCCCTCGTGCATCCAGACAACAAATTATGGAACCAAATAAAAAACAATATTGTAGTGCGCGACAGAAAGAATTGTTAAATAATTTAGTGCAGGTTGAGAATAATGTAGCAATTTTAAGTGGAAAATTCACAAAAGACATATGAAATTCATCATTGCCACTTCATTTTCTTCTAAATTTTGAATAATAAATAATTCTTCTGCCGTAACTTAATGCACGAAATCAATAACCACTTCAACACACCTGCGAAAACCTCGTTCTGTTCGTGTCGTATGTACACGACATGACAAATGCAGAGTGGTTTTGACCACTCTACAATATCTCTACTAAAAAGTCGAAAATTCAGTAGACATTTTAGCAATGTCGCATTCGACATGCACATTTGCTGATATGAGAATAAGGCTCCAGGCGTACCATCGTAATCATAAAAAGCGACTACACCGAAGTCAAACAGGCACTTCTATTTTCAGAAATTTGTTATGTAACGTTAATTTTAACAATGGCTGCGGTAAGTGAACGGTCGAAGTGGTCAGACCAAATCAGGTGATCACTTTTCTCAATCGCTGATTGGTCAAAGGGTTTAGTCGGGCTAGTCGGACCGTTGACTTGACGAATCTGTACAATTTGACCGCTCACTTAACCCGGCCAATGTTTGTCATCAATTTACCAACCTATAAATTCTCATTTGTTTCATTAGTGCGTAAAACGGTACAGGATTATTGAATTAATTACAATACCTGAAATTGCTCAAAAGTTGATTCTCTTGCAATCACTTTTGAATTATCGCCTTCTGAATTACATTTAAGTGCGGCATTTGTATTTGTTTTTTTCAAATTGATATTGATCGCGTTCAGGTAATTGCAGCGCTGCAACATTTTAATAAAGTGTAACGAGACGCTTGTGATGTCTTTTTTTGCAGCACTGGGTGGCTGCCTTTGGTGGAGTTCAAGTAGAAAATTGGATGTAATACTCCAAAAGAATACTAAATTGCCTTGGGCTTTATTAAAGCACTAAAGCGCTGCGCTTACCTGAACGCGACCATTAAGGTCAAAATAACAGAAGTTCCTCTTGAAGCAGGGATTTATGTCTATTGCCACAATTTTAAACGCAATTATAATTCCCCCCAGGTCACTGGGATGGCAGTGATGGCACTCTATTTACAGTAATCTGTAATCCTTAGCATGTTACCATGGTTACCTTTTATTGATTTAAAAAAGTTTGGAGTCGGTTGTCAAAAGCCAAAGTATTAATTCGATTTCTTCTTTAATTAAACGTTTAAATTTTTTTTGCGGCCATCCCAGGCGAATGAACAGGACAATTTGTGATAAAAATAAGGTAAGAGAGAATGATAAGCGAAAAGTGCATTTTTTTGGCTATCACGGCCGCGCGACCTTATTAAGCGCCGGAGCGAAAAACGATCTGAAACGTGGTCGTAATTTATAGAAAGAAAATCACAGATTGTCCATTTATTCTTCTGGAATAGCCCTAAACTACTATTTTGGGCAAGAATCAATACAACGTTGGCTTTGACATCTAATATATCTTTTATCTATGCCTTTGAAGTATATACGCTTCAATCAACAACTAATTACCTATTTTGTTTGTATGTAGTTGGCTTTTGTATTTGTCACTTCCATTTCATGTTAAACTTATAGCGTTTTCCGCTGGCTGCGCCAGTGTGAACTGAGTATTAAGGCACTCGATCTCTGTCTAAAGACACAGGTACTGCCATCATATGGTTTTGACACTTGATAGTGGGTATTTGACCTTGAACGAGCGGGTTCTCAAAAATGACTGAATCTTTATGTAAATCAGAATGCAAATGTAACGCAAATCACTTTAAAAATCTATTTTATTAACACAACATTTAAGTTTATAATAAATGTAAGCGATACTAGTGCGAGCATTACCTAATAAATGGAAAAATAACCAAAAAGCATGCTTGAGTATGACGTGAGGATATTGGTCGCTTTTCTGGTAAAATATTAAATTCACTTAAAACCTCGAAATTATTTCAATGTTAATATTGAACAGATAAAATAGCGACATCTTACTATCGCTTTTTGACCTGACATTGCAGTAGGATAGACAAATTGAAGCGGGATTTGCTCCTAATAAGTCCCCCATGCAAGGCGGCCATGCTTGCTGTCAAAGCATAATGAAAGTTTTTAGAAAAATTTTGTGCAAATCGTTTTTGATTGCAGTGAAAACCTCGAGCAGCCTCTGGACAGCTGTTTCAGCCCTGCTTGGGGCTTCTTCAGCAGAGACGTAGCTCGACATTCCAACTGCAGACCAAAAACGACTTGCCCAATTTATTCGCAATTGCGATGTAAGAATGATGAACAGATAAAATAGCGCCATCTTACTATCGCTTTTTGACCTGACATTGCAGTAGGATAGACAA
Organism: Prosopocoilus inquinatus; assembly: GCA_036172665.1. Taxonomy (NCBI): domain Eukaryota; kingdom Metazoa; phylum Arthropoda; class Insecta; order Coleoptera; family Lucanidae; genus Prosopocoilus; species Prosopocoilus inquinatus. The sequence continues at coordinate 25,240,264 of CM069872.1, read as the reverse complement.
ATTGAAGCGGGATTTGCTCCTAATAAAATTTTTCTAAAAACTTTCATTATGCTTTGACAGCAAGCAAGCAGGGCTGAAACAGCTGTCCAGAGTCTGCTCGAGGTTTTCACTGCAATCAAAAACGATTTTTACAAATTTTTTCTTTTCTAAATAAAATTTATATTAAACTTATTTCAAAAGTATTAAAACGAAGTTTATTCGATATTTTTCGTATGGGTCTCAGGTCTACGTCACTCGTCCAAGCTGAAGCTCCATTTAAAGTCGTCAGAATAGTTGCGTCGTTATGGTAACGGCACCGACTGTGCATGTAATTTGTACACGTGCACTTTTATTTGTTATTATATATGTATTTGTTTTTTTTTAATTGTATATATGTACACTTGCTTGCAATAAAATCGCGTACACCTTCAAAATCAAGTAGCCGAGTTTTTACCTATTTTTTGCTTTGTAAATGGGTATTTTGAGAAGTTTGTCATGTTTCCAAACGTACAGGTTAGGAACTGAAATTGAAATGATTACTATTTTATCTGAACGAATGATTTGTTCAATAAATATTACGCTATTTCAAATATATAACGGCTCATAAATATAATTTGATCGAAATCGAACTGTCGGTTGCTTATGTTCTGCTATTAATATAATTTTTTAACACTTGCCAAGACTCTTCAAAGTTGAATTTGTAATTTTCGACGTGTTAGTGACAAGAGTATTGGAAAATTTGTTAAAACATAGAATTCCTTGCGGTTTATAATGGATTTTTTCGTAATTCAGAAGGGCATTATCCGAGTCGTGAATCAGTATTTTTGGAGATCTATCTCCAATCATCTTTTCTATTTGCAAATATTTCTTCTTCCCACATATTATTTGTACATCGTAGTATTTTTATTTAAGCTATAATCATTCCACTACTCCAGTGAATCACTACTTGTCTTCTAAGTTACTCGTTTTCTTCAATCTGAATTTTAATTGTTTGACACTGACAAAATAAATCGCAAGACCAACTTAATACAACGAAAACCAAGTGTACGCGATTTTTTTGCAAGCCACAGTACATGTATCATTTTACTTTGTATTTACAACTTTATTAAATTGATATGTTCTACACTGAGGTATTTATGGAGCGAAATATATTATTATTATTATTATTATATGCGCCGTGGATCGCGACCATTCAAAATCGCTGCAGTTTAGGCTGTCCACACATTCATGAAGCAAAAACGCTTTAAAGCAAAACGTTTTTGACTAATCTTGTTAGAACGTGCTTTTTCAATGCTTTAAATAGGACCAAGCACACACTGGTAGAGCAAAACATAAAGCAGTTTAAAGCACGATAAAGCAATTGCAGTCAAAACGTTTTCACTTAAAGCGTTTTGCTGTAAAGCACATTAAAGCGATTGCAGTCAAAACGTTTTTACTTAATGCGTTTCGATCTGTGAATGTGTTTTTATCGTGAAACTAAATATTACGCAACCAAAAAAAAATATTTCTGCTAGACGTTTTTTCGTCCTAAAGTATGTCGCTTTTCTTTACGCGTGTATCTACGTTCGATGAAACAATAGAAAAGAAGAGAAAAAAATGCAACGGACAAAGTGTAGTACAGGTTCCATAGGTTTTCAGAGTATTTTTTTAACCCTTTCTGCATTTACAGGATGCATCCAATAGCGTTTTTTTTTTATTACTCATCTCTTCTTTTACGCACATTTGCAAAAACTGCCACAGACTCATCGTCCGAAGTCATTGTAACAACTAATTATAATAATAAGTTTAATAAAAAAAAGAAATTAATTATGGCAGCGAGCACAGGTAATACATTTTTCTAAAAATCGTAAGATTTATCTGTACGATTTAGTTTAATCAGCAAAAAGAGGTAAATGATTCATACGGAACATTTTTTTATCTCTTCGATGTTACGTCGTATTGCTTTATAATGCAGTAAAACGTTTTGTGTGAAAACGTTTTGCCCGAAAACATTTTGCCCGAAAGCGTTTTGCCTGAAAACATTTTGCTTCATCAGTGTGTGACTAACCGAAATGTTTTGCATTACAGCAAAACGTTTTGCTTTAAAGCGTTTTTGCTTCATGAATGTGTGGGCAGCCTAACCGAAATGTTTTGCATTACAGCAAAATGTTTTGCTTTAAAGCGTTTTTGCTTCATGAATGTGTGGGCAGCCTTAATCTGACGTCACGAGAGACCGTACGGACATCCCCACCATTGGGGCCAGGAATTCGGCTTTATGCATGTAAATCCAAGCATATGAGATAACTTCTTCTCATATATTAACTTTGGTGTGGTGGTGGTTTCCGAAAAAGTGCAGTTTTCGCTTATCATTCTTTCTGACACAAAACAGTCACAAATTGTATCGTTCGTTCGGCTGGAGTGGCCACAAACGAAAATTAAACGTTTAAATTAAAAAAAAATCGAATTAATACTTTAACTTTTCAAAATATAACAGGTAACACGGCAACTTGGTAATGTGCAAGGATTACAGATTACTGTAAATGCGAAGTATGATCACGACCACAATCACGACTGATCAATTAAGGAATCAATTTTATAACTGGGCTACAGTCAAAAAAGGTTGATAGTAATACTCTTTTAAAGTTCAATCGAGCTTTCGGAAAATTTATTTCCTTTATCAATTGTAACATCGGTGGTGGTCGAATTCAATAAAACATCGAAGTAACACACATACATCTTTTATTGCGTCGGTACATATACGCAACTCTCCTTGATCATACATCTATCTCTGTCTAATAAAAATCAATAGTATTAATTCGCGTACTTAACTACTTACGACATCTAGCGGTACTATTACAACACTACATTCTTTCCCTTCTTATCTAAAAATAAAATCCAAAAAACCTCTACTTATTTTTTTTCTTAGTCGATATATTTTTTTTTTTCATTTTAGTTGTTTAACGTATTTTATTTAAATCCCTCAACATTATTAACATTGTGATTGCTATGATTAGTTAACAATAAAATCTTGAAAATGTTTCGGTGGTTTTCGCTCCCGTACCGGTCTCTGGCTTGTTACTTCTTGTTCGTTAATCCTTCCTTCGGTCGTCTCAGTTTTTATGGATCGATCAAGAACATCATCCTCCAGTTCAATCTTTGCCTCTTGACTTTCTTTTCTGAGAAATTTCTTTGCGTGACTTATATTTCTTTGAAATACACTTCCTTATGGAGATTGTATTGTTATCGTATTTCTTTTTCTATCTGTTACCTTATACTTGATCTGGCTGTACTCTGGAGTAAGCTTATTCACTTTTGGTTGTTTAATGACTACCGTATCTCCTGGTTCTATCAATGGTTCTTGAGTATGAAATTTCTTATCGTAGTATTCCTTTCCTAAGTGTTTTTTCCAGGCATCTCTTTCTCTGACTTCTTCGTCCAATGAATTCTCGATCATAATTTCAGGAAGTTCAGTTCTAATTTTCCTGCCAAACATCAACTCTGCTGTTACCACCAGTTATGGAATGCGGGGTAGATCGATAGATCAGCAAATAATCTTGAAGTTCTTGACGCCAATCTTTCTTTTCGACTTGTGCAATCTTTAAACGTTTTAGTAAACTTCTATTCTGTCTTTCCACCTCTCCTATGGCAGCAGGCCACAATGGAGCTGAATGCACAATCTTGAATCCATGTATTGCCGCGTATTCTTCCACTTCTCGACTAACCATTTGTCTTCCATTGTCGCTTACGATTACCCTTGGGATACCAAAACGAGCAAATATTTCCCTTAACACTTTTATCAAAACCTCTGAAGTTATTGTACGTATTATTACCGCTTCGTAAAACCTTGAATAATAGTCAACTATCACAAAAATGTGATCCCCAGATGGCAATGGACCCATTAAATCCATAGCTAACGTATTCCATGGCCCATCGGGCAGTGGATTTCGTGAAAGTGGAACTGTGTGTTTCGTTTTCTGAACTAGTTGGCATCCTTCGCATCTTTTTACAAATTTCTCTGTATCCTGATCCACATCATCCCACCAAACTTTGGAACGCAGACGATTCTTCATAGCCACCATCCCAGGATGACCTTCATGGGCTAACTGTAATACCCTACTCTGTAAACTTTTTGGAACAACTATTCGGGTACCTCTCAATACGATATTATCCACAAGACAAAGTTCATCTTTTAACAGTTTCAGTTTAGATCCGGGTAACGTATCCCATTTTCCTGAAAACAGAGCTTTCCGTACTTCTGTCAAAACTTGATCCTTACTCGAACTTTCATTTAACTCTTTGTAAGTCAAAGCTCTAGGAATCGCTTCAGTGGATACCCAACTGATATACAACTCATCTTCACTTGCTGTTGTCCACTTCTTTTCTACTTCGTTCTCAGGTAACCTTGACAAAGGGTCAGCAATATTGGACTTGCCGCTCTTGTACACAACTTTATATTTGTATCCTTGCAGCCTCAGAATCCATCTTTCAATTCTAGCACTGGGTTTTGAACGTGGAGAGAATATAAACTGTAAAGCTCGGTGATCCGTAATCAATGCGAACTCTAATCCAAAAATCATGTTGTGAAATCTTTCGCACGCATATACTATCGCCAATGCTTCTTTCTCCGTTTGTGAATAACGCTTTTCACATTCAGTTAAACTCCGACTCGCATACGAAATAACTCTCCAATTGTTCTCATCTTTTTGCACCAACACTGTGCCTAGTCCCACTGGACTTGCATCAGCAAAAACTCTTGTTGGAGCCTCTGAGTCATAAAATCCTAAGCATTTCGCCTTAGATAACTCTGATTTTAACTGATTGAACGCTTCATTTTCTTTGCAACTCCATGCAAATTTAACATTCTTTTTGGTTAATTGACGTAAAGGAGCGCTAATTGTTGCCAAATTGGGTATAAAGGCACCACAAAAATTTACGAGTCCAAGAAAGCTACGCGTTTCATCCCGATTTTGTGGTGGTCTGCATTTCTCAATTGCTTCCACTTTTAATTGCAAAGGCTTGTAACCCGAGCCCGAAATAAGGAAACCAAGAAAAACAATTTCCCTCTGCTTCAATTTGCATTTTTTCGGATTTATAGTCAAACCATGTTTTCTGAGTCGTTCCAGTACCAAACGTAACCGATGATCATGTTCCTCTTCCGTTCTTCCAAAAACGATAATGTCATCAATAAAATTATCTACACCATTTAAACCCAACAGTATTGATTTTAGAACCCTCTGGAACATTTCTGGAGCGCAGCTCAAACCAAACATCAGTCTCTTGTATCGGTATAAACCCGATTCTGTCACAAAAGTAGTTATGTTTCTAGATTGCTCATCTAGTTCTACCTGATGATATGCGCTATTTAAATCGAGAATACTAAACAAGTTGCAGTTTTTAAGTTTAGGCAAAATGTCTTCTAACATTGGTAGTGGATATCGCTCTCTTACAATCGCCTCATTTACCCGCCTCATGTCCATACACAAACGAATGTTTCCATCCTTTTTGATAATAGGTACAATCGGTGAAATCCATGGAGTAGGTCCCTCTACTTTTTCGATAATATCTAAATTCAGCATATTCTGAATCTCTGCTTGTGCTTTATCACGTATTTTAAAAGGAAATCGTCTCATAGGCTGAGCTACCGGTGTACAATTTTTATCGATGGGTAATGTCAACTGGAATTTTTTTATTTTGCCCACCCCGTTACACAACGTTTTATCATTTAAAAGCATGTCTACATTACTAACTTGCAAATTAACTCCAACTTTCAGTACTTGCAATTTCTCCGCCGTATCATAACCTAACAACGGTTGCCCTATTTCCTCAATGACTATAAAATTCGCCATAGTTTCTTTATTTCCTACACAAATTTTACATTCAAATTCTCCTAACAAAGTTAAGTTTTCTTTTTGACCATATGCATACAATTTTTTCTCCGAAAATTTATTAGACTTACAAACAATTTTCTGCTGTTTACAACTGTTCCACGTCTGACGATCTATGATATTACAGGAAGCCCCAGAGTCAATCAACATTCTTAATGACACACCGCCCACGTTCGCATTTACATATTTATCACTTACAGTTCTTATCCTGTCTCGTTGCTGAATTCCAAACGCGTATTCCTCTTCTGATGAGTCCTTGTTTACCTGACGTACCTTGGACATCCGGTATTGGGTTGATTTCTCCTTTTCCGGTCCTGGTTTTTTCTTCTCTACCGCCTTCGTCTTGCACACAATCGCAAAATGTCCTTTATTATGGCACTTGTTACACATTTTCATCTTTGCTGGGCACCTATCGTCTGTACGTACATGTCCTTCCTGACCGCAACTATAGCACGTCACCCTTTTATTTTTTGTAGGCAATTGTTTTGGTTTTAACCTGTTTTGGCTAACTTTTGCCACTGTATCACCATCCATAATCTTCATTTGTTGCATCAAAATTTCAATAGCACAAGCAATGTCCATAACTTCCTTCAGCGTGGGATTCCCCTTCTCAAGCGCTCGTTTTCTCACCTCTTTGTGAAAACATTTCTCAATTATCTGATAACGGATTTCTTCATCTTCGTTAGTGAATTCCCCATATTTTGCTTGCTGTCGCAATCTGGTTACAAATTGTGCAATAGTTTCTCCTTCTTTTTGAGACATGTTTCGAAAAATATGCCGCTCATATGATGTGTTAGATTTCGGCTTAAAATAATCAGTGAGCGTTTTTGTTATATCATAAGCATCACCGCCTGCCGGAAGTACATCGGCATTCGGAATGGCGAAGAAAATATCTTGCAACCCCATTCCTCCATAATGTAGCAGCAAAGCCTTTTTTCGGTTAGCATCAACAATATTTTTAGCCAACATACATAGTTCAAATGCTCTGATCCATCTTTCCCATCAAGGAAAAATGTTCGCTTCATTTATATCAAATGCCGGCACCCCAATGTTTGCTTCCGCCATTTTCTCCGTATTACACTTTTTTAACTTCTTTTCACCGTATTTAATACATAACACTTTTATTCTTATTCAGTGTAAGTATTCAATGGATTCAACACTATATTAATTTATTTATTTTTTTCTCGTCGCCAAAATGTAACATCTAAGTGGTGGTCGAATTCAATAAAACATCGAAGTAACACACATACATCTTTTATTGCGTCGATACATATACGCAACTCTCCTTGATCATACATCGATCTCTGTCTAATAAAAATCAATAGTATTAATTCGCGTACTTAACTACTTACGACATCTAGCGGTACTATTACAACACTACATCAATGTTTCTACAAAACAAATTTTAAAATTAATAATTAATAATAAGAACAATTTCTCATGATTACTTACTCCTTAGTGAGTACACAAAGTTAAACCACTAGTTACCATAATAATAAATTTCATTAAGAATAAATTCTAATAAACAGATAAAATAGCGACATCTTACTATCGCTTTTTGACCTCACATGCAGTAGGATAGACAAATTGAGGCGGAATTTGCTCCTAATAATGTCGAGCTACGTCTCTGCTGAAGAAGCCCCAAGCAGGGCTGAAACAGCTGTACAGAGGCTGCTCGAGGTTTTCACTGCAATCAAGAACGATTTGCACAAAATTTTTCTAATAAATTTTAAGAATAAATTTTGAATTTTACATTTTTTGACAGCTAAATTAATTACAAAATTTATTTATATGATAGAAAAATTGTTTATTCATTATTAGGTAATACGATATAAATTTTGATTTCCAACATCTTGATTGTCTTTCTTTTTAGTTTTTAAAATTTAATAGGTAAGTATAAATACAACTAAGTTTCTCAAAATCAGTTCTTTTGTTGATACTTTTTTATTACAAAAAATATGGCACATGTCAATAAAAAGTCTTTGACTCAAAATTGGTTCAATATCTAAATTTTTTTTGTATTTGGACCAAAATTTTGCGTTACTCCTTTACTTATTAATGTTCAGATAAAGAAAATATTAGCAGAATCAGAATCTATTATTTCCTGTCATGAAGAAAAAGATCGTAATCATCTTAGGTCACTTTTAACTAACATAATCACTAATTATAGGTGCTTTCCCAAGCAGCAAGCAGTCGTTTTTATCACGTCATTAGTTGGTCAAAATTGGTCAAGGACGTCGAATGACCAGTTTTAAACGTCATTTTTTCGTAAAAATTTTGTTTAAAATTTGACGTTTATAAATCACGTGAATAGAACGTCACTAATAACATAAATTTGAACGAAATAAGTTTCATTTCGATAATAAACTTAGTTATAGATTTGACAAGATATTAGATTTTGTAGGAAAGTATAAACTATAAACATGATTGAATTTATTAATTAATACCATTTTAATACATAAGAAATTTTCTGGACTTCTATTACGGGGTGTGCGACGCATGCGCCGACACTCGACATTGTTCTTGCGTATCGTAATGGTAGTGCAGTGTTGCCAGAGGTGCTGATTTATCACTAGATATGGAGATTTTTGTTATTCGTTAATTACCTGGTGATTATTTTTAAAAACTCGTGATTATCTGGCGCTTCTTCATAAAATATAAATAAGAAGAAATTTATAACATTAAAATGATTTTAAGTTTCAATGATGAAAGTAGAGACGTGTCTTTTTGCGATATCGAATATGTCAATAATGTCAACCGTCAGTGTATTTCCCGCCATTTTAAAAATATTTGCAAGAACGCACTTTTTCTTCGTTAAATTGTAAATTCTTGTACAAATTCATATATTTTTAGTTGTGTTAGAATTGGAAAATTTAAACACAGGCGACATTTTACAATCGAAAGCAAAAAAGTGCTTTGCAATTACAGTTTCTTGTAATTTTTTTAAAATATAGTTTCCTGTAATTTTTTCACAACTTTTGTAATATCATAAGCATCAATATAATAACGTCAAAAATTTTAATGAACGACAAATTAGTACAAAAAAAAATAAACTGGTGATTTTCAGTTGCAACTGGTGACTTAAATTTTGATCGTCTGGCAACACTGTCGTAGTACCCGTGGTGCTTAAGTTTAGTGCGATTTGTTTTTAAGCGTTAATTTATTATGTATTAGCTAACTAAAGTATATTCTACTTGTACGTGTACTGGCTTTAGGTATTTATTGTTTCAGTTATTAACAAACTGTGTAAAGAAGGTGGGTATTGGTAACTCATATTTCATAACCTGTTATATTAATATTTTAACAGTCCTTGTGATAGGACTTGGGCACTTAATTCAATTGTTTTATTTCACTATAGAGTAGAATCAAACTGTTAATAACAGCTTTTTAGATTTTTATGTTATTTTTATTTGAAATTTTAAAAAATATGTATGAATTTATTAAAAATATTATTTTTTTATTGTTCGTAGGTATATGTATACGTATGTACAAATATTTGAATAAAAATTAAAATATGATTTAGTTTCTTGGTTACTTATGCGTCATAAATAATACAATTAAAATGACGTCAGAAATACTCGGCTATTTGACGTACAAAAACGACGTCGCCGGGCTGTGACATTTGCCCGTCATTTTTACGTCTTTAATACGTCACTGACATTGGTCATTCGACGTAAACGATGACCAATTTTTGACGTGAAAAAGACACCTTACTGCTTGGGTTCTTTCGCTCACAAAATCATGATCCAAACGTGTTTTGATTCAAAAACAGACATTCTTTTCTTTGAATCTCTTCATTTTTAAAACTTATTTGAATTGAATTATGGTTATTTACAAATGAACTGTCAATCAAAAATTCAAGTCTGGCGTTTTTCTGCAACAACTACGAAATTCAGGTCCGAACTATTCGAAACACAATTCAAACTTTTAAACGAAAGAAAGCACCTTTATTCTTAATGAAATTTATTATTATGATAGCTAGTGGTTTAACTTTGTGTACTCACTAAGGAGTAAGTAATCATGTGAAATTGTTCTTATTATTAATTATTAATTTTAAAATTTGTTTTGTAGAAACATTGATAAAGGAAAGCTCGGTTGAACTTTAAAAGAGTATTACTATAAACCTTTTTTGACTGCAGCCCAGTTATAGAATTGATTACTGTAAATACAGTGTCACCTTAACGGCTTGGGGGAAAATATAATTGCGTTTAAAACCGTGCCAACAGACATAAACCCCTGTATTGTGAATTAAACTAAATGAAATTAACAGTTAGTTATTTGTATCATTAGGCCAGAAACTGTCAATCGACTTCAAAGTCAACTGACTTCGCAAGTGATAGCATTTGCAAAACAGTTTCTGGCAGTGTGATACACCCTATTTTCTAGTCCGACCTATTTTAAATTATCTGAAAATAGTGATGTAAAAATTTCATTAAACATATTTTTTGAGATATTTCATGAAATATTTATTTATTTTCATTAATTATCATTTCATTTAATTAATTAATTTTGATGCACTTTTCAAATGAACCAACATAGAGAATTAAATTTGAAATGTCATAAGAGTAATAATTATCGCTTCACGTGTCAGAGCTTTTCTAAAATAACTACGGAGATAGGTTCTTGTAAAAACAAGAGAAGAAATTAAAGTTTATTTTAGAAGTATGTTTAACAGTTAGTTTATGTTCAACATGTTCAACTAGTTCATCGCGACCGCTGCGATGTTTATGTTATCATGCGCAGGTGGCAGGTGCACACATTCTTTGCGCGGCAAATTTGAAATAAGTTTCATGAAATTTCTGAACGTTACGAAATATTTCAATGAAATGAAATTTATATGAAATATTTCAGCTTTACAACACTATCTAAAAAAGTTAAAAAAAATTAAATAGTTTGCGCTAGGGAAGTATGTATTCAGGTTGGCAACACAATGCCCAACACCAGATTTCGAATCTGAAATTAAAAGTCAAGTTACCTACAGTTTTTTGACATTTAATAAAAACCAAATTTAATATTGTTCAAGTCCGTTTTGTTATTGTTTATATGATACTCCAACACACATTATTCAGGCTGCCGAACGTGCAATTAATTAATGCTTTTCTGCCTGAGAAGCCTGAGAGATTATGAATTATTTGTGAGCTGGCGTAGTGAGAACTTGGTGGCAACAATGAACACGTTTTTACATAAAATATTTACTAGAAATCAAACCTCTTATTCAAGAAATGTCAACCACAGATGTCAATATTGCCAACATTTGGTAAATTTTTTGATGGCCTGCTTTCAATAGGACTGTTTCCCGACGATTTTGACGAATGCAACACCAACATTTCTGGGTGGAGGATTAAATAGTTATTGACGCACCGAGTGCGGGAACAAATTTTTCCCGCGTGAGTGCAGTTTTGAAGCGCGACCGACGAAGGAGGGAGCGCTTCATATGCGCGAACGCGGGATAATGATTCCCGCAAGAGTTTCGTATTATATTTTTTGAAACGAATGTAGAAATTTAATTGCACATACTTTCATATAATAATTTCAAGTCATGGCAAACCAAAAATGTAAAATTAAGCAATCCATGCTTAGTGTCGACGTTGCGTCAAATGACAAAAGCATAACTGAGCATAACTTACAAATTTTGATACGTTTTGCTCCTCGTTTTTTATGTGAACGTGTTAATTTTGTACAATATGTGCGATCTTGATATGCCTTGCACTCCCCCCGAGGTTCGGGAAGTTGCAAATGTGGCGATTCAAAATTTGCTACCCAAAAAATCGAAAGACCGATATGAAATTGGGTATTCTAAATTTGTGGAATGGTGCAAAGCCAGAAAAATTAAGAAGTATACAGAAAATTGTTTATTAGCATATTTTCAAGGCTTTGACAGCAATAAGTCTTTATGGTCAACATACTCAATGTTAAAATCATGTTTAAATATTCATGATAATATTGATATTTCGAAATTTAATAAACTTATCGCTTTGCTAAAAAGAGAGACGGAACATGCAGTGCGAAAAAAGTCAAAAATACTTGAAGCAGAGCAGATACATAAATTTATTGAGGAAGCACCAGATTCTTCATTTCTATTAATAAAGGTATACTTTCAATTCATTTATTTGTTAAAATAAATACTACTTTCAATTTAGGTAGTATTAATAATGGGTATTGCTGGAGCATTACGTCGGAAGGAACTGTGTAAAATGTCTAAAGAGTACATTGAATTTAAAACACACGTTGTATTTGTTACTGTGCCGGAAACAAAGAATATTTGTCGTCGCTTTGCTGTAACTGAGGTTGCCTGGATTAAACTGCTCCTGAAATATAAAGAAATAAGAACTGGAAGTAAACGTTTCTTTCTGACTTACCGTGATGGTAAATGTGTCAATTCGCCAGTGGGGTTAAACACATTTGGAAAAATTCCCTCCAAAATAGCAGAATACCTGAAATTGGCAAATCCTTCACAAACACACAGGACACTGTTTCCGCAGAAACTCTGCTACGCTTCTTGCAAATCATGGGGGAGATTTATTGTCTCTTAAAGGACGTGGGGCTGGAAATCATCAGTTGTAGCTGAAAGTTATGCAGAAAACTCTACACAGTAAAAGAATGATTGCTGAGAAAATAATGCAACCAACACCAGCATCGGTAAGAGCAAATGATACATTAATAATGCAACCAGGACCATTATCATCATCATCTGTGAATGTTGATAGAATTGTATCCATTGAAAATCAAGCTGCTGCAGGGATTTCAATTTCTAATTGCCAAAATTGTAGCATCAATATAATAAATACGACACTGAAGTCCGCAGAGTTTCCCCTAGTGTTGTAAATGGGATTATTAACCGGTTAATTATCCGGTTAATAACACTCCGTAAATTACGTTATTTACCTGTGGTTATTTATTTTGAATTGGCACAAATTCTTTAGGGATATTGCAATTGAAATTTTTTAAGTCTTTTTGTTTTTAACGATTAGTGGAGTCAAAATAACGCTGTTTTATGACGTTATAAATATTAATAAAACGGAAAGGAAAATCTGAAATACAATAATTTACAAAGTGCACTTGTCATTCATGCGTTGAAGGTTACGGATATAAAAACTTTCTCGAAATTCCACACACATTTCACCTTATTGTCCACCCTAGGAAGGAAGTTCTATTACTTCCTCTACCTGTAATTATTATAATACTTCCGGTTATAAGATCATAACATAACCTTTAAATTATTAATTGAAGTTTGTTCTTGTCCGATGAAAATAGTAAGAACGTTGAGTGTGTTCCCTTCATTTTTCTGTCCGGTTTGAGATTAAAAAAACTTTCTACTTTAAATTATTAGAAAATTATTTTTAAACTTTCAATGGAGACTTAAAATTGAAAACAATATACGTTCATTACACTTTTATCAGTGTCTGTTTATAGTTTAAAAATCATTTTCTTACAATTTTTATGAGACAAGAGTCAATTTCAACTTTTAATTATTATTCATACATAAGAAAAAGATTATTTTCTCATAAAATCAGGATTGTGTGGTAGCAGTATTTGGTCTTTTCTGAAAGGTTAAGTAAAAAGAAACACAATAGAGCCAGTTTCATTTCATTTTGTTATTTACTTTATTTACCGTTTAATTTACCGGTAAAAAATCCGGTAAATTTAGTCAATTATGTAATTTACCAGTAAATTTACAACACTAGTTTCCCCTCCAGCAGATTTTTTATTGCTCTCCCACCAAGAAACGGCGGGAAAGTGCAGAAAGGGGTGGGGGATAAGGAAACGGGTCTCGTTTTCTTTACATTTTCACTTGTATTTAATGAAATAATGCACCCACGAGGTATAAAATCATCGTAAGGACATCAGAGAGTCTATACAGTAACACAGAAACATCGAAAACGACAGAAATATCGAATTGCATTCACGACCGAGAACGCCTACGTCCACGGCATATGTCATAAAAACTGCCAACTCGTAAACAAATTGTACTTTTTTATTCCGCAACGCAAACTTATGCAATTGAAGAGGTGCTTAGATCAATACAAGTGCATTGGCGATGTGGAGCCCGAAAAGTTGTTCCTGCCTAGAATTTTCTTTTATTTCGCAAAATCGAAAACTCCCATAAGCCGCACGTGTTAACGTAAATACGCATAACTTTTTTAATAAACAACGCGGAAACGTGAATTTTTACAAGTGGATAGGGTGAACCTTGCGCTTTAAGGATATGGAGTCCAAAAAGTTGTTCTCCCCTAGAATTTTCAGTAATTCGACGGAATGTCGAACGATGCACGGACTCTTTACGCGCCAAAAATGAAATTGCGCGCGCAGAAATTGATAATAAATTGCGACCGTAATTGTTACTCTACCTGGTACAAATAAGTATAATTTAACTCAGGTGCACTGCAGACGTAATTAAACTCCCCGTTTTCGTCTGGAAAGTACGTTTTTTCGCAATTTCCCGTAAAACATAAGACCGCGCAACGCGAAAACGTCACGCGTAAGGCCAGTTGCCTAGCTCTGCGACATCACATGTCGAATTACGACGCGTGCCGGTATCTTTCGCTGGAAAATTGCAAATATGCGGTGGAGCGTACAATCACGGGATAAAAATTTCGCTCGGTGTCGCGCACTTTTACGTTTCTGCAACTGCACCGGCATTTATTTCTGTACTGGTGCATTGATAATATGAAATCGAAAATGCTGTAACTCCCAATTTTTTTTTTCGCACGTGGAACTTTCGACGTGGATTTCATATTATCAATGCACCAGAAATCTTAAGCAAACCAAACACAAATCACACGCCTTCGTCTAGTAGTACAACCTCAAATAATAAAAATCCCTTATGTATCGAAAACTACTAGTTTTTCTCGTGCCAACCTTAAATTATTTCGATTACAGCGGCATCTATGATTACAATGCACAACTAAACTTGTTGCCCACTAATGTAATCTCACTTACCACCCCATGTAATAGCATGGTTGTCACAGCATGATTCTAATCTATGGTGATAAGTGATAAACTCGATAAGCAGTAGCTAGTAGGTACTAGTATAAATGAATCATTGAAACTACAGAAAATGATGTGATTTAATGAATCAATCTTCTAGATTGGATTTGGAAAGAAATTACATTATAAATAGACATGGAATGTTTTAATGGATTAACTTTTAACAAAGTTTTAGTGCCAGAAGAAGTAATCAGTCACATATTAAGTTACGTGGACGCTTCTGAACTCTTGAAATGTCGATTTGTATGCAAGAAGTGGAACGAAATTATCACATCAAACAGCTTATGGTGTTTAAAGTACGAAAGAAATTACCACACCAGCCCAAAAGTACTGCCCTGGTATTTATATTATCATTTATTTAGTGGCTTTTTTGATTCGAACTTACTCAAGAATGTGAATGGCGAACAAAAATTTAAGCATTGGGTAATCACACATAATGGTGGTAACCAGTTTAACATTGAGAAAACACCTGTTGGAAGTCATCTGTTACCTGAGAAAGTGCCCGAGTTTAAAAACAACACCAGCTGTTTCGCAACTTCTTTTGGGCTTTGCGCCAAAACTCAGGTGGTACATTTTAAGGGAAGTAAATTACATGTTCTGAAGAAATACAAACCACACATATATGTTAGTGAATGGGTGGCACCTCGGTTTGACTGTGGTTGTCGATATGCTTCTGAATTGCAAATTATTTGTGGAGATGGTAGGCGAATGGAAGGAAGAAAATTAGAGTACATTGCTGAACAATGGGCTGAACCAAAGTGGAGGAAGGTAAAGGAAAGTAAATCCCTGACATATGAACTCAATATTAATATGTTATTCTGGTAATTACTTACAATAGCTATAAGTGGACCAAAAGCTATAAACTTTGGAGGATGTGCTTTCTAATTAATTGTAATTCAACTGCACTTAGAATTTACTGAGGCAAACACCCCATTCTTAATTTAAAAAATAATTAAAATTGTCTTGTCCTTCTCTAACTGGTTATCCGTGAAAATGAGAAGTATCTGCCGGTCTCTAACTAGAGAGTTTTTAGTTAATCCTAAAGAAATGTACAATTAAAAGCAAGAAAAAGAAAATAGCGACAATTACAGTTTTCTGTAATTCTCTTTCAAAAATAGTACTGTTTAAATTCGACTCCACAGGTTTTATAAAAGTTTTGAGCTTGTATAATTTGAAAACCAAGCTAGAAACTTTCCAAATTTTTAAGTATCGCATGCAAACTCGTATTTAAACAGTACCATTTTAGAGAAATAAAATATTATAGGAAACTGTAATTATCTACTTGTTTTTGCTTTCGACTGTACGGTCAAAAAGCGATCGCAGGATGTCGTTTTTCATCAAGGTTATTGAAACTGATATCGCATCTAGCAGCTTGCCTTATCCTCATGTAAATCTGTAGTTTGAAACCTCCCTCGCAAAAGTAACTCGTGACGTCACAGGAGACTTCTATCCGCCACAATTAAATAAATATAGAGTGCTTTTTTTAACTGTAGAGGAGCGGTAAGGATTTACAAGGGGAAACTTTTGCCTCATGTTAACTTTTGTTCTGCCAAGGACTTTGGGCAAATTTAAGCTTTTAATTATGGATTATACAATTTATTACAAAATACACACTACCAGAATAACAGGCGTGTCATTAATTTAATTATCTTACGATTAAAAGTTGAAATTATTAAAGAACAAATCAATCGAATATGTCAACGTTAAAAATTAGTCATTGTGAGCCTACATCAGAACACAAATGTAACAAGAATGTCTGTTTACACCGTTGAAGAAAGAGTCGAAAATATTTCGTTTCCGTTAATTTTCGAACTATGTTATTTAAATAAACGCCTGTTTTTAGTAATTTTAAATGAAAATATTTATCCATTCACAAAACTCTCGTGACGTTTACAGCTTAGGTAGCGCTGACGTTAATTACGTTACAGATTACCACACAGCTAGGAATATATGACACTTAATAAAATAAAAATGGAACGAAGTTTTGTTCGCAAAAGTGGCTCCACCTGGATTTTGGGCACCGCAAAGGCGGGAGTTTTAAACTTTAATGTTTTAAATAAATACTTATTTCAAAAGTTATAAAGCAATAATATGCGTTTTAAATGTTCACACTTTATTTCAAACTAAGAAATTGACAGATACAAAAACGAGAAGCAAATTTCCTTAAAAAATACTAATAACTCAGTGCATAAATCAGGTTCAATAATTATTCTGTGATTTTCGGGAAGATTCGCCTTGATAACCACACTTTAAACGATTCCTTGTCTTTTATATTTGTTGTTACTGCAACAATCACTGAACAGCGAAGTTTCTTGGACCTGGATATTTATATGCAGCAGATGTTAATCGGAATATCGGCCGGTATCTTTGAATTGTCATTAATTTTTAACCATTGTCTCCATTTACAATAAAAAGTATTGTTTTCTCTGTTCCTTTCCCTTTTTTAATAGTATCACAGTTACTGCGTACGTTTACAGTTTTTCGGTGCAGTAAGTGGGAGTCAAATTTTGTCCATGCAGCGGTACCCGATACAAATTTTACGAATTTGAATATAAACAAACTAAACATGAAATGCACTAAAAGCATTTGCACAAATGCATATCAAAAACGGTGGAAATATTCAGACTAGGTTAAACATAAGTTATGACCAATGATGTTGTAAGGTTAGATGGAGTCTAGCAGCATTTTGAATAGGACTGCATCGGCTTTAACATTAGAGAGAGAAAGATAATATGAGCATCCCCTAAGAGTAACAAAGATCAGAAATGGCCGATACCACGTGGTTTGGGGCAAATGAAAGCTTAGTTCAGATGCATCCGGATACGCAAAAAACTAGCCAATCAAAAACAAATTGCAATAAATATTTTGCGTATGCGGAATGCATCTCAACTAAGCTTAATGCGTTTGCAAACGCCGTTGCCATGGCGAGTCAGCGATTGAATAGCGAATTGTCAAAAATTAATGAATTTCGTAATTTATAGTTCATATTCCAATTTTAAATTAGACTAACGAATCTAATTTTACAATTTGCACATGCGTGTAATACGAAATATATTCATTATTTTAAGTTATTTTAAAATGAGTCTACCCTCTCTGTGGATGGATACATTTACAACTTTTTGTCGCATATTTATGCACTCATCAGCGAAACAAGTAGGTATTCTACATTTTATTAACGCGATTATTGAAATATTATAATAAAAGATATTTAAGAAACCTGCTTATCTTTTTAGAGTAAAATAGTCACTTACATAAAACTAAAAATCTAATAAAATGACATTCAAAATCAATTTAAAACATCCCGTAAATACTAGAAGCGAAATCGATGGATGTTGAACTTTAATTAAATAATAAACAAAAACTTAATAAGTCACTTCAAATTACTTAAAATCGAGAAAACAACTCCACAAAATCCAATTTGAAAACTGACTGACTAAACGCGCAGACAACGAATGTTTTCACGTTTTGACATTGTCAAACTAATTTTGACGTTTTGCCCCAACCCAGCTGATCGAGGCTAGTTTTCTCTCTCTCAATGTCATTCAATTTTTTCATACTTTTGTTTCAGTCAAACATGGAATTATTTGATTGGTTGTTAGTAAAACACTAGCGCCTGCTAAGTTTTGGGCGAAGAAGTGAATTCGGTACAATGTTCCTAGATTCAAGTGCCAAATCTTCTTAGTAGTGTCCGACCGAATATTCGGTTTCGGTTTCGACCGGTTTCGGCCACATTTACGTGATTCGGCCAAAGTTTCGGTTTCGGCGAAAAAGCAGCCGAATCTTCGGCTACAACCGAAACTGCAATGATCGAAATTCGGTTTCGGTTTCGGCCGGACACTACTTCTTAGATCCTTTATTTTTGCTATACAAATGCGAAGATCAGATAGTGTAAGGCTACGAAATACAGTGCCCTGTTAATCAAAGGATCTCACGGTATTTTCATTGCTACCGTTATTCGTTGATTAAAATATCAAATTGATGAAAGGTGCGTTAATGTATTAATACTGCAATACGCCGCAGTTTTCGTACTTCGCACTTTATCAATCACCTAAACAATGGCTGAAGGTTACGGTATATTGCCGAGCAACATCGAAGGTGCCGCCCGGAGCCTTCGCATTTGTGTATTTAATCTGTGATTCCATTTTGATCTCTGATTTTGACTTTGGCCTACTTGATTGACATTTATTACTCCTATTAATTTGAACTTTTAATGTTAAAATATTGAAACTAACAAAGCACAAATTATTCCGCTAATGTGTACTTGGTAATAAATTGTGTAATCGATTATTAAAAACTGAAATTTGACTGAAATCTTTGGCAGAACAAAAGTTAACACGATACAAAGTTTTCCCCATGTAAATCCCTGTGGCTACAGTTGCACTGTATATGTGATTTATAGCGTTTTTGCGGCACACATTCAATATGGTCGTCGATTACCAATCAGCTGTTTTGGTGGATAAGTAGCTAATAGATTATCTTATCGAATTTCATCGTGTTTCGACAATTTTGAGCTCACTTGTAATTTTTATAACAAAACAAGTTTTTGTTCTTAAAATAAGAAGTATATCTTACGAAATAAATAAGTTTTTTTTATCAGCGACATATGTAGCATTAAAATGACTGCCCGCTAACATAGGTTCGGAAAATTGTAGTATGAACTTTAAAGGTGCCGACAGAAGCTATAGCTGTTCTTACTGATTGATGTCTATACTGTGCACTCTGTGCATACCTGTGCAGCCAGCGGAAAACACTATTAATCGCAGCGGATGATATTCAGCCGCGAGACTTTCGCGTACATCATTTTAACGGCTTTCATATTTTTGATAGCCGCACGATTTTCGCGTACACTATTTTGTATGTACTTTTAGCCGCGTGATTTAATCGCGTACCAAGCGATTTAGCAGCGCTGCTAAATCGCATTCTCAGTTGCTAGTATGAAAGCGGTCTTAAAGCTAGGGTCACACACAGCTACTTTAACTGCGCAGTTTTTTGGTTGCGGCTGCAAAAGTTGCAACTGACGTTCACACATAGGTCAAAAGTAGCGTGCTGCGCACAGCTTTCTGTGCTGCAGCTGGCTAAAAAAAGTTGCAAGCTTGCCTCAGGGTTGCAGAGCTGTTCACACATGTTTGCTTTTAAATACGATGCTTTTACTGCAATGACTGCACTGCAACACTAATTGTAACTTGGGCCGTGTTATCAGTCTGTGGTGTGGTCGTTCGTCGTAATGAATTCTGATAAGCTAGAAGCAACAGCTTGTTTAGCTATTGTTTTGTTGCTGAGAGCTAAGAAAAAACGGTCTGCTAAAAGAAAACGAATTTGGGTTCGGGACTGGATTAAAAACCGACAACAGTCTGGAGTTGTTGACAATTTACTGCGAGAGTTGCGTATAGGTGATGAAGTATTCTATAGAAACTTCTTACGAATGTCAACCTTGGATTTCGATTACCTTTTAGGAAAATTATCTCCTTTAATAAAAAGAAAAGATACACATATGAGACAAGCAATTACGCCAACTGAGCGCTTAATGTTGACTTTAAGATATTTGGCAACCGGTAAGACAATTTCTTTCCTCTACCAGTTCTATCATTTTCAGAATATCCTCACGATTCCATTTATACGGTGGCATGATCTGAAATAAATAACAGGTTAACAATTTGCCCATATTGTTTAAGAAATTCAAATATAACCTCACTTAAGTTCCACTTCCTTCTAAAAACTGCGCCTGCAACCGCATCAAAAGTTTCACCCAAATGAATATTTTTTACTGCGGCCGATAACTTAGAAACTGTCGCTCACACTAGGCTACTTTCAAAGCTGCGCGCATCATAAATATGTTGCAGGCAGCCGTACTGCGTCCGCTATTTTATAGGTTGCAACGGAGTTCACACTCTACGCAACTTAAGTTGCGCAGATTTTTAGTGACCTTGCAGCAAAAGTAGCTGTGTCTGACCCTAGCTTTAGACCGCGCAGGGTTGCGTTCAAAAACTGAAAGGGAGAGCACTTTGGGCGTTTAAAAGGAAAAGAGAAATACAGAAAAATACAAAATCACTTACACGAGATATTACTATTATATTACTATTACCCAGAACGCGCTCTTTTCAGTTCCTGAACGCGTCCCAACTGAATCGCAGCGGATGCGTTCAGCCGCGCTATTAAATCGCTAGTGTGAAAGTGGTCTTAATCTTCCTCCTAAAGCTTAATCTAATTTTGAAATATATTTGAGACTGATTTGCAGTACAAGGAAATTGGATTTAACCTCCTAACCACAAGTTTTTTAAAAACTAAATAAATATTTCGGCTTTGCTGCTGTCTTCAGTAGATGACTTCTTCTTGATCACAAAAGACATGACACAGTCACTTCTCTTGTGATCCAGAAGAAGTCATCTACTTAAGATGGCAGCATAGCTGCCGTAATATGTATCTGGTTTTTAAAAAACTTTTTGTGGTTAGGAGGTTAAATTCAATTTCATTGTATCTTAATCTAATTTACTAAAAAAGGAAACAATTTCTGTGGTAATATTGATTATGTTATGTAAAAATCTGATTAATATGCTTAATGGAATTTTTCACGTGACGGGATGCAAGAGTTACGTGCCCAAACTCTTCCCTCTAAAGCAAGGCAACCTCCTAATCCTCCCCTAATACACAGTCTACCTCTACGAACCTTGGTTTTCATTTATTTTTCATTAAGAAATTACGAATTATATAAAGGGAAAATAAAAACATGGATCTTCTTGTTATTGCTAGTGTCTCAGAAGTAGGTTGAACATACGTCCCATTTCCACCGGGACAGTCCCGTTTTTTCGTAAATATTCCACATTTGTCCCGTTTTTTCAAAACGAAAATGCGTTAACTAAATTACTCAATGATTATTATTCTATTATGCATCACGATTAAAGAAAATTATCACAATACATAGTACCCGTCGACTATAACTTAAATTAGTCTCTAACAATGAATAAATTTGTTTACAAGTCTTATCTACCAAATTTCACGTTAAAAAAAGTTTTTTGCATTGGACTTAAACCCCTGACTTGTAAGATATAAAAGTCACAGCAGGTTCTACGCTAACGCTAACTACTTGGCCACTCACATGATACAACTACATGATAACAACTAAAACATAAATTTATGATCAAAATACTTTACAATACCAACATTTTTCCAATTGTTACTTACAAATTGGTATGAATTTATTCAGAAAGATAATAGTATAAATTACTCTTTTCCTACCTAAGTCTCTTTGTGTAATGAACATACGGTATATAGGTAAATACAATATACAATGTGTCCAAGAAAGTATGCAACAAATGGGAAAACTCCTTTATCATTGATTTCTCAAAAAAAAATTCTTTACAAAAGTTATAATTTGTCTAAAACTCATAAAAGAGTATAAACAAGTATCATAACACATTAAATAATAATAAATATAAAAGTGTTTTATTGATAAGTCTTGCACTTCTTAGAAAAACTTTATCGTGGTCCGAGCATTTGACATTCAATTTCTGGTCATCAAATTATGTTCATACTTAAGGTTTTAAGGTTCGTAAGACTCGGTGATCATTTTTGTATGTACAGTTGCGGCCTTTGAAAACTGGTACACTTTGACAAATGCCATGTTTCGGTGGTGTAAACTGATCGTAAATATGAAGTTTCTAAATGTCATTTAAATCACTATAAATCCTGCGAGGTAAATACAATTTATATTTGTTGAATACTTTCTTATACTTACATAAACATAATTTTATGTGCTGAAATATTCTGTTTGAGCAATATTACCCCCGTGCCCCGTTCTTGCTCCAAAGCCTACTCAGAAGTGTTCACAAGTCATTTGGAGTTCTTTTAAAAATCTGTCTATTTGACCACATTCTCCAACGTGCGCACCTTCAGATCCTTCTGCTAACACTAGAGTTCTTTGAATCTTCGTTTTTTTTTTTAATCAGGGCAAACATGGAACACACTAAAGGTCCAAATAATTTTTGGTAAAGGTAGACCATGGAAGTGTAAACTTATATCGTAACTTACAATATTAAACAGTTGTGAATTCAAGAGCTTAGTGGATGAACCATCGGGTGCAGAAAAAGTAAACCACTCCTAAGGGAATTTCGCGTTATTTGAGTTTTGTAAAACAATATATTTTTTGACAATCAAGCAACATTAGTCCATTATCTAACCTTAGTAAATCAAAGCAAGACTTTAGCCGCCTTCCAATTGCCAAAATGAGCACTCAGAGCTATTCCGTAGCTGATCCAACATATTGCAATTTGCGGGTGCTTAAAGCGCTTGAACTGATTTTTTTTACTTCTTCTTTTCTATGCCTCCGTCTTTATACTTGTATAAAACTAATTTAAACTGATCTTTCATTTATTAGTATGTGTTACAAATTGAACATTGAATTTACTGCTTCTACTTATATTTTTTCTTTTGTATTTATCGCCGTTATTGACTAATCTGACATTCGTTTTCTCGATCTCTCAGTGTGCATTGCCATACTTTATAGCGTTTTCCACTGGTTGCACCAGTGCGCGCTGAGTGTATCTTCATCTCCGTTCAGCTTTATGTAATAAAACGAGATAGAAATACACTCAGTGCACACTGGTGTAGCCACGATATTATAGCGTTTTCCACTGGTCGCACTTTCTGGCACTCAGTGCGCACTGAGTGTATCTCCATCTCGGTTCAGCTTTATGTAATAAAACGAGGTAGAGATACATTCAGTGCACACCGGTGCAGCCAGTGGAAAACGCTATTAGTAAGTCCAGCTTGCACGACTTATGCCCGGTTTCTGAAACGATAAATAACTTTAGGTAAACATAAATTTTTCTTGACAGATAACTTTAAGAAAAGTATAAATTGTTTACATTGCTACGTATACACTTTACCTACAATTAAAATTTTGAGAAACGGTTTTGAAAAGTTATGGTGAGTTTATCTTGAGTTTGTCTGAATGTAAAGTTATGTATCGTTTCAAAAACCGGGCATTAGTGACCTTAGTATACAAATTCATGAACTACTCACTCGTGCCATGTAATTTAGTGATCTTAGATGGACACATTAGTAAGTTTAAGGCAATCAGCTGTTCACAAATAGTTAAAAACTGTATAAATAAAGGTGATTGCAATTAAACTGTCGCGTGTTCAATCTGCAGGTCTTCCCGTCATAAATATAAAAAAATTCGTATGTCAGGGATCTAACCAACTAGCTAAGGACATACAGTATAAGAATTTCAATGTAATTCCAGTTGGAAATGGTCATAAGCGATTATCCTGATGACATTGAATGTGTGGAGTTCAGACACTACGGCAAAGACACTCAATTCTGGGCTGGTCATTACGGAGTTAAAATGGCCGGTGCTGTAGTAAAATTGTTATTTGATTCCATTTCACCAAAACACGATACTTAATTGCACCGTGTTTGTAATAGGTTTTCTGTGATTTAACATTTTAGAGATATTTATTAATTATTCTTTAAGGTTAATATTGTTTATATTATCAAATTTTATTTATGTACATCGTGAGTCAGAAATGTTTCCCGATATTTTCAGAGTCACTTTTTGATAAACGCAACTTAGGAAACCCCGTGTCAATTTACAAGTGTTCAAATATTGATTGGGTTCCATAATTCTTTTACCGCAAAATTCCATTTAGAAATTTTAAAGTACTCTTCAACATGAATCTGTTTGCGTAGTTTGAGAATTTTTTTCATTTGCTTAGTTTCAAAATATTTTAAAAAGATGCAATATGTATAATTAAAAAGATTCAGTAATTCAATTTATATTAATTACATTTCCGTTGTCATAGTATTTATAGTGATATAAATACCACGACAATGGACATACTTACTCAGTCTCACCGACTAACGGGAAGCAGACTACCAGCAGCAGTCCTGAGGAAGTTCTTCAGCGTTGACGAACAAAACGTCGGTAGAAGTCCGAGATACGCGGTTCCAACCAGAAGTCAAGAACTCGACCATAGATGACGGCCGCGGACGCCTTCAGATTAAACTTGGTTACAGAATCTTCTTAAAATGTTTTGAAACTGATCAAATGAAAAAACATCAAACTTTCAGAACTTATAAGTTTTGGAAAAAAGATTAACTAAAAAGGTCACCTTATTTTTTTTATGTTCTATTCACCCTGGAAATACTAGGAGACATTTCTGAATTACGGTACATATAGCGATGGAGTTCTTGTACTACAATTATGTATTACTTGATTAAATTTACTTTTCCAGTCTAATAGTTTGTAACTCAACCTTCCTAAACTGCAGCCCCGTAGAACTAATGAACCAGACGAAGAACAAAACTGTTGTTTTTTCAGAGCAGTTCCAAAATAAGAGCTTCTCACACAATAATTGTAACTTTTCCAAGGCCGACACGGTAACAAATCGATACTGTTCTAATAACTGAAGCCGAAGTTGGTGGGAATCGTTCCATAAAAAGAACATTTTTTGCCTATCTTTAAACTGCACAGCTTCTAGTTAGCATAGAAATATTCAAACCCCAGTATATTACAGAAAACGGGACAGGCGAGGTATACGCAGTCCTCAGTGCACGGTGGGCTAAACTGGAATCCAGGAGAGAAAATTACCTGCAGATATCCAACGTTTTGTTTCCATATACTAAAGTAAATTATCCAATTTTATTATTTTAATTATAAACAGTTTTTTACGAAACTCAGTATAAACCCATTTAAGACGTTCCTGCTTCCGGTCATGTTCCAGTGACGATACTCAGATTTTAAATTAAAAAAAAAATCGCTAAGCAATTCTGGTCATTTTGATATAGGAAAAAAATCATCGTACGCCTTGAGAGTAGAGTAGAGTAGAGATTGTGAAGCTGTTCTGCCTTAAAATAAAAACTGGACCGAATCGGATAATAAACACATTTTTATAAGATGTTTCAATTCTAATGGGTCACTGGATGTCCAAACGATTTTTTTTTCGTAAAAGACGGTGGTTTTAATTCCTTTAATTTTTCACCAATAAAATTCATATTTGCAGAAATCACTTTCTTAAGTGATAAAGAACTTACAGTTTTAATATGTCAAACTTATTTGATTACACGTTGTATAATAACTATTTAACCAATTCGATCACATAAATATACAGCCTGTAATCAAATAAGTTTCACATATTAAAACTGTAAGTTCTTTATCACTTAAGAAAGTGATTTCTGCAAATATGAATTTT
This sequence comes from Prosopocoilus inquinatus, assembly GCA_036172665.1. Classification (NCBI taxonomy): domain Eukaryota; kingdom Metazoa; phylum Arthropoda; class Insecta; order Coleoptera; family Lucanidae; genus Prosopocoilus; species Prosopocoilus inquinatus. The sequence goes on along the minus strand of CM069872.1, from coordinate 25,214,244 downwards.
ATTGGTGAAAAATTAAAGGAATTAAAACCCCCCAGAGCCCGGAATCTTTTTGTTTGAAAACCTCTGGCCGTGTATCAGTTTCTACAAGCGCATCATAAAACGTCGTAAAACAATAAAGCGTCATCGAACTTTTGTAACTTTAAAATCTTCGCTTATGTAATTCCATAACGGAATAGAATTATAAATATCCATCGCGTTGCTTATTAAATTAATCAATTTTCACGTAATTGTTAATAGTTTTCTGCTCACAAAACTGTAAAAATAAATAAAAATTAGAAATTCCATTTTCTAAAATTATTTTACTTTTCATACGTATTCATCGTGTACTTTATTTGCTGGTCGTCAATAAACTGCATTGTTATTTCTTTATTGCGCAAAATGTTTAAGAATGTCTTTTCTTTCTGGAAAATCATTATTGAATGCAGTCATCGCTTTTATTATTTTGTGGAACCAAAACAATAAAGCGTCATTGAACTCGAACTATGAAGAAACGTATTCGTTAGTGGAAATAATTAACAAAGCGACAATCAATCAGAGCGACTAATAATTTTTTGAAATTACTTTAATACGCGAAATTAGCACTGTAAGTCATGTGTCAGTCACTATTGGTATACAAAGACCAGGATGTCAATATCTAATTATTGTCGATTATTTAATTAAACAGATTTAATTCTGATCAATGCAAGCAGATTTAAATTGTTCTCCTTTAATTATAATGCAGAAACGGGGCACGACCGAGAGGTTGAAATGTCGTCTTTAATGGGACGGTGATTCTATTTTATTGTGTTCCCATAAAGCTTTTAAAATGCGATCAAGCAATTGACCTTGAATTTTGCTGGAATTTTGTTTTATAACGTTGTTTTTGTGCACGGCCGACCAAAAGTTCTCAAACAAGAGTCAATACTCCTCCACTAGGTCATTTTTTTATTTTTGAGCTAGACTGTTGGTAGTTGCAGCATTAATTCTCTTACATGATGAGGAACTTACGGTATTAATATGTGAAACTAATTTGATTACACCCTGTATATTTACGAACACATTCTATTAACTTTTCGTCCTCCATAATTCGTATAAAGTTCGTAAAATTATGTCAAACCGTTGCTATGTATTATGTATATACCCAGCCAACAAAATAACGTTTTAAAAATGCATCAGAATCATATTTTTGGAAACATGAAACGTTTCTCGAAACACCGCCACATACATGTCGGATAGGTAAATAAAACGTGCAAATGTCCGCCTTGGAAACGTTTTTTTTATACTTATCTGAAACTGTTATTTGTTATGTTTCAGCAACATTTGGACGGCACATTACAAACACATATCATAGGTTGGTTTCAAAGACGTTTCTTAGTTGCATTTTGAAAACGTTTTTGTTTAATGTTTCAAATATGCATCTGAGTTATGTTTCAGGAATGTTTCTTATTTATGTTTTCGAACTGTTTTCTTGGTTATGGTTTTGAAATGACTCTGATGTGCTCTGATACTTCCAAACCTCGCCGTTGAAGGGGAAGCAGTGTCGAATTTTCTCCCCAACATTGAAGGGTACCTGAAGTGAGTACCGACCAGCTTCGAGAAATATCCCAAGGCCGGTCTCTTATCACTTGGAGCTTTGAGGTGGTATAATTATTGATATATCCTAATAAAAATAATGATGACTGAATATACTCAATGAAAAGTGTTTATTGAAATATTGCTATAAACAAATAAAATAATTATAATTTATGTTCGCGTCGTTTGAATCTCAATTCGGCCCCCCTAAACCAATCCGTCACCGCAGAGTTGAATGTCTCATACTTCATGTCAACAAAATTTTCAATAACTGCTTCTGTAATGATTTCATATTTCTAATTTAGTATCTCTTACATATGAAGAACTTACCTTTTATGCACAGTAAAACTTTAGTTCCTTCTAGTTTGAAATTAGCGTTACGGCCTTTAAGGGAACAATACCTTGACACACACAATCCAAATGTATTTGACAACATTTTAAATATGCTTTCTCTCTCTGTTGTCGCACAAAAACGTTTCAATTCGTTTACCTAAAAAATTTAAACTATTAGAAAAAAGTCCATTCTAACAAAGGAATAATCCAAAGTATAATAGTTATCCTCGATAATGAGAAATTCATTCAAATTTTGTAATTCTTCAATAGAATTCACCGGCAATTTTGGTAACTTTACAGTAATTTTTATTTTATCGGATATCTTAAGAACTTTCTTAATGTTATTAATTTTTTCATTTTGTGATTGTAATAACATTTCAATTTTCACTATTTTTCTGTATATTTCTACCAATAGTGAGATCTCTGAAAACAATAACATAAAAATAAAATTTCTTAAAAACAGAAAGAAAGTACACCTCTGTGCAAAATAATAGCAGGATCTTACGTATGAACTGTAATTTTAATTTAATGACACAAGCAGGCATTCCGGAAAGTAGTGCTAATATCTACTAAACTAAATCAAAGCAATGTATGTAAAGCAATTTTTAAGAAGTTTTCAACAAATAATCTGTAGCTCTTCTATTATTTTATACAGAGGTATATATGTAATGTTGCATTTTACCTGTATTCAATGTGACGGAAGCACTTGATGAGGTAGACGCCAAAACATTTCCAGAAGCAGAAGTATCTACAACATTTTACTGTATTATATTTCTAAACTCTTGTCATAAAACAAAATTAACATACTAACACACACGAAATCTTATTTATATACAGGGTGAGTCGGGAGGAATGTACCAAACTACAGAACTATATTCTACTCATCAATATTACAAAAAAAACAAAAGCTGTAATCCAATTTTCATTTATTTTAACTTTTGGGTTTTATATTGACGGATAGAATATACTCACGGTTTGATCCATTCCTTCCGACTCACCCTGTATAAATCGGTACCTTAGAGGCATAAGGTATCAAGTCCAAGGTGTATCTAACTACAAAGAACTTGGACAATTGTTTATTTCTGTGCTTAAAAGAATCAGAAAAAGGCAAATGAAACCTAAACTATTGCGTATTAAACTGGTTAGTATATTGAATGGTGATCACATTATGCTAGAAATTAGATTTGATACTTTATGCTTCGAAGGTACCGATATATTGGTGTGTAAACATATATTAATTCATACCAGCATTTGTAAAAGTTAAAAAACTAATATTGGGGTTTACCTGTATTAAAAATCAAGGGTGAACGTGACGTATTTGTGTGTGCTAACTCAGAAAAAACATTTCCGGACGCAGAAGTACCTACAGTAATGAATTATATTAGAAGTATAATTTTAAACTATTAAATAATTGAAGAAAATTAACACACTATACTTTATAAGTGGAAATCGTCGTGTACTTGATCATTTCTATAGCAGTCAAATGTTTCATTAAAAAAATTAATTAGGTATCGCAACCCCTTTATATATACAGGTTTTGTTTTACGTAATAAAATTAATGAGGACGACTTTTGATATTTTGAAACACACGAATAAGATAATGGAAATAATATCATACTCGGTTTGTCAGAAGGCACAATCGGTGTATTTTCTAAAATTTCAAACTGATTCCGGCGCATTTCCTAAAAAAAAGAAAAATATTAAATCCAAATGTGTAAGTTATACTTCTATTAAATACAGTACCTATTTCAGAAGGTCCTACATCGGCTGTTTTATCAATTTCTTCTTTTTCTAAAAATGAGTACATTATTTTTTAATATTAAGTAACAAGTACGAACAGATGAGAAAATAAAATTTTGGTGGTCATTGATTGTTATTTTATACATACAGATGCTTTATTAAAAGTTGAAGGTTGCTGTTAAAATCTGAAATAGAGTTCTACATGAGTATTTTTATTTTAACCTTTTTTTGGTGAGAACAAACATTTTCAATATTTTTTAATAAACAAGTTGTTATTATTATTAATACTCGCAACTGTATATATAAAAAAGAAGGAAAGAAAGTAAAACCAAGTGAGTTACCTCTAGGAAATTTTGGAAGGGGCCCTAAGTAAATATCTTCGTCTTCGTCGGATGACCCAAATTCAATGAAATCGTCACGAAGTTGAGGATTTGTTCCTTTATTTTTTCTTCTCTTTTTTTCTCTTACTTTCTCTTTTTCTTCCGTCTCAGTAGTGGAATTTTCAAAGTTTAATATTTTTTTTTAATTTATAATTTGCATTTTCAAGCGAATCTATAAAAATTGAGTGTTTTTGAATTTTTTATTTAATAACAAAAATTTGCCTTACCATATACTGCAAGTATTTTAACTTCTGTTATCTGCCATGTGTAATCGGGAAGTCGTTTAGACTTTAAAAAATTAGAAAAATATTTCGCATTAGGATACTTAACAAAACATTTTTTATCTTCTCTAAAAAGCCATTTACCATACACGACATTATACTTTTCCTCGTCTTTAACTGGGAGGTCAAGTATAACTACAAATTTATCCTGTCCAACACAGTGTGACTCCTAGGAAATATCATGCAATTTTTAATTGTGTATAGTCCATTGTATACTACTAACTTACATAACATTGAATTCGCATTCATATACATTGGGAAATGTGTATGTTTCACGTTTATATTAATATTGGATATGTAACATTGGTAACAACAAAAATGACGCTCCCTTGAGAAAGGGGATTTTGACCATTTTATTTTTAATATCGGAGATGTTAAAAATTATAGGTTGTTTTAATGCTCCAAAATTAGCAATATAAATATTTAATTTATCTGAATCGCAGAGATAGTCGCTTGATGTGGAAATTTCCTTAACAATTCCTCCAGTTAAAATAATGTCTCCAGTATTTTGAGTAATATTCTCAATTAACACAGTAGAACCATTATTAAGTACACAGCAGTTATTCCTCTTATGTGTATCGAACACAATGCCTTCTCGAAGTACGATTTCAAATCCCATTTTTTTTTCCTTTTATTAATGGATAAGCAATTTTATCTCTTTTATTAAAATGATAGAGCTTTTTGTTAATCCTAGTATTAAATGCATTGAAATTATCTAAACATCCAAATTGTTTTGCATCATCGGCCAAGTGAATAAGATTATGTACATTATAAGATACGTACTTAAGTCCATATATTTTGTCAAAGTGCCTAACGAAATAAATTAATAATTGTTTTGCATAATCGTTTAGTTCAGTTACCAATTTTGGATACGTGAGTATTCTTAAAGCTGTATGAAGAGTCATAAAATGTTGCAGAAAGGCATTGGATACAAATTTTTTAACAAAACTGGGTTTGTATATAATAAAAAAAATCGCACTTCTGTAGCTTTCCAATGATCTATTTCCTTAAGAGACCTTGGAAGTCTTGCGAATTCATTTGGAACACAAGATCTTATTTTATTAATGTCATTATCTAACTCTTCTATATATTTTTGCTTGAATCTTATGTTAATAGGACCGTGAATTAATAATTTCAAAATTCGTCTACCAACACCGAGGCAGACAAGATGCATATAGTCTAACACTACTTGACTTACAAGTCCGCATTTTAAAGCTTCCAAGTGACTAACTCCTTTGTGGTAATTGTCATCCACTTTTTGCAAGAAATCTTCATCACTTCTTAAGCTGCAATTAATATCGCGAAAAATTATGCGATTTTCTAAATATTCTCCCTCTACAGAGCATTTATTGCATCCAAAATAAGCGTTTAGGTTTCACATATAATAAAAATGATTTCGCTGTAGCATCGCATATTATAGCATTCAAAAGCATCGATTTAATACGTATGTCACATTTACTAATACCACTTTTCTCTAAATGTAACATTTCTTTTATAAAATCATCCATAAATTCACTAATGCTTTCAGGTTTTTTATAGCCAAAGTGCACTCCTACTGTTATTACATCTCTACAGGTTGTATTGCATAAAGAAATTAATATTGGCCAAAATTGTGCAGTTGAACTTTTACTAATGGGAAGACCGTCTATGTTTAAGTTAATTTTTAATACCTCAGTGTCCATTTTTGTAAGTGTTTTTTTTCTCAAAAATATGCAAAATTCCTGTTTCTATATCAAAGTGACAATATTTTCCGGGACAAACATCTCTGTATTTTGTACAGGTCGAAGTTGACTTTCCTAATAGTATTCGGGAATCTTTAGGTAAATTCTCTACTACATTACCTAATATTATTAATAAATCATTTACGACGGTTTTTGATACATTATTAGATACAGCCCAAACTGCTAATTGCTTCTTTCAATCAAAATGATTTTTTTTAATTTGTTTCTCATAATTCGAAGCATTAATACTAGGATTTTTTCGGTTTCAGAATCATTTTGGTAATCGTTATTTTTTAAATTTGACGAAAACATTAGTGGTGGAAAACAGAGCGGAGCACGTATAACATTCACATTTTCAGAAATGTTATTATCTGAACAAGGCTGTTCTACAGTTAAAATACATTTTTAATTTTTCTGCGATTCTAATAAATTCATTAAATCATTCTTTACTGTGTTGCTGATGATTCTTCTAAAATGTCTCTTTGTAACCTTTCCCGCACACTTTCTTCTAGTTGCCTGAAAGTAGAAATGTAATAAAAAAACTGAAATTCTGAAGTACTCACATTTTATTGTGCGTTGCTGACTATAGATAAATAACATTAGAAACTAGGGCTGTTTTAGAATCCAATAACTGCACTTTCCATTATTTAATTATAAAAGTGTACAAAAAGTTTTGTCATCTAGTGTGTTGCTGTAATTTTCTAATACGTAATAAATCGTATGTCAAAAAATTAAAACAGCACACTTGATGGGAAAACTTTTTGTACACTTGTTATTAAATCTTACTTACGGATAGATATAAAGCAGAATACCTAAGAAAACTATGTCTGTCCCACCTAAAGGGTGATGGATGGATACTTTATTACAGAACATTTACCTTTAGAGAAAACAGTAACAATTTCAAACTACTTCATGGTTTCTAATTTATGATAAGTAGCCAGATTTACACAGTTCAAAAAGGCATACCCTAAATTTTTGTTGGCAATGGTACAATTTCGGCCCTTGAAAACTGGTAGGCTGAGAAATGACATGGCAAGAAATTAAAATTTTGCCTAGATTCAAATTTGACAAATCCATTCCCGGATTCACGGTCGTTTTCTTTTTAAAATGGCGTAACAACTTCAATGCATCGTACATTCTAAAGATGCTGTAATAAAGTAATAGCTTTTGAGTAAAACTCTTCGCAATAAATTTTAATTTCTGTTTCAATGAGTAATTTGAGTGTCGTTTAGAAATTTTAGTATATACAGGGATATTCATGGTAAGTGGTCTATTAGATTATATTGGGAACTACGCTTCACAGGTCTCTGAAAATTTGTATTTGATAATAATCCATAATGAGCCGCCGGCGGCGATTACAATAAATTGAAATATTTCAAAAACTAAATAAGATAAAGAACGGTAATTTTCACTGTTTAATTACATAGACGTAATAATCCTTTTCTGGTTAAAGGTAAATTGTACACGTAAAACAGAGCTTACAGGGGATCCACAGAATATACGCCGTATAATAAATACTGTATGATATCTAAGAGTGTGTTGCACAATATTCGTAAATCTTTGCAAACTTTCAGGAATGTAACCTTTTTATAATAAAAGTCGTTTTACATTATAAATCTCTTGCATGTATATGTATAGTTTCATAATTAAGCTTAGGATTTCAGTAAGTACACGCCATCGTTTCAGTAGCGCCGTAAAAATGTATCGAACAGGCACATTGTGTAATGGGACGGTGAAAATAATTTACGGTGTTCTTACTAGATGACGCAATGTCGTAATAAAGTTCGCCGGTCGAAGTACAACTGGTCAACTAATTACTCTGAAAATCTTTACACATTTAAACAAGAAGAATTGATTACATAATTGTAATTTTTTATTGCGGCAATATTGCTCTGTTTTTTGTTATACTGAGTAACACTATTGCTGTAGCGGCGTTAATTGTCTCCGCAGCCCTCTCGTTTATTTACACGCTACGGTCTAATATCTTATATTGCCTGCTTCATTAGAATTTGAACCGCGCAAAATATATTTATCCTATATATATTCATAATGAATAAAAGTATGTACTTAAAACTTACCGACATGCTGAAGCTAAAAAGCACTAACAAACGCTTAACCAAACCACGACAGTGCGCACGCGAATCTGCTCAGGTATGCGAAGAATTAACACCGTTAACGGTTAAGGTTAACATAAAGCGCGCATATAGCGATGATTTTGTCACCTATGGGTAGATGGCGTATCAGGACAAATGAATTAAATGAATTGAAACGTTTCTGATGAGTAAGATGAAATGTTTACAGTGTAACATTATGTCACAATATTGAAACGTTTCAAAAACATTCATTGTTACCTGGGATGTTACCAGATATTTAAGTGTAATTATACCGGGTGGAAAGTTTCAAACCCGAACATATCAAAGTTCCATTGAGACCTACGTTTCTGTAGGTTACTGCTCGCCATTTAAAGATACAAAAATGGTAATGGTATTAAATGAAAGATAAAATTAAGGCCAATGTTATCGTGTTAAAATTATTCCTATTGTGTTAATACTTTTGAAATAGAAATTAAATTTTTTAATTTCAAATGAAAAATGTAGTCGCCTTAGTATGTCAGATTTGAAGTTTGCAATTCAATAACCAGAATTTTGTACAACATGCTTCTTATTCAAAATAAAATTCCATTCATCTGTGTAGCACACTGACGATGAAAAACTGTTAGGATTTATTTCTTTGCTCCTGCATTACTTCACAAAATACTTTCCTACTATTCTTATTAATTTCAAAACAACGTTGATGGCAACTGAATTTGTGTAAATGATGTGGGTTTTTTTAATATTCTTTACATTTTGTGTGTTACTTATTCTTAAACAGTGTGAAACTTACTTAATTCTTAGTACAATCGAATTTAAAACTGATTTAGTATCGATATGTGTCGGTATTGATTGCCCGTGGCAACATTTCAAGTTTATTGATAGTATCAGAAATAACTGTATTTTTGTATGCAGTGACGTGGAATACAATTATCATTCTAATAAAGAAAGAATTGTTGTAACTTAAACGACAAGAGTACCTACCTATTATTTGATCTGTACAATAAGTCATAATACTTTTTGACTGACGTATAAATTATTTTCTATTGAAAGATCTGAAAGTTTCAAATCTGACAGGCGACTAAACTTTTCGTTTAAAATTTGAAAATTTTATTTATATTCCGAAACTTTTAATATTTAGGAATAATTTTAACACCATAATATTGTCCATATTTTTCTCTTTTCTTTAATACCATTACCGTTTTTGTATCTTGAAATGGCGAGCAGCAATTCACAGAAACAAAGTTTTCAATACAAGTTTGCTATGTTCGGGTTTGAAACTTTCCACCCGTTATACAGATAAAACAGCGACATTCTACGATCGCCTTTTTATCTAACATTGCAGTAGGATAGACCAATTGAAGCGGATTTGCTTCTAATAAGTCCCCCATGCAAGGCGGCCATGCTTGCTGTCAAAACATAATGAAAGTTTTTGAAAAAAAATTGTTGCAATCGTTTTTGATTGCATTGCATGGGGGACTTATTAGGAGCAAATTCGCTTCAATTTGTCTATCCTACTGCAAAGTCAGGTCAAAAAGCGATCGTAGGATGTCGCTGTTTTATCTGCTCATCACTATTACATCGCAATTGCGAATAAATTGGACAAGTCGTTTTTGGTTTGTTTGCAGTGGGAATGTCGAGCTACGTCTCTGTTCATGAAGTCCCAAACAGGGCTGAAACAAATGTACAGAGGCTGCTCGAGGTTTTCACTGCAATCAAAAACGATTTGCAACGAATTCTTTTCCAAATATAATTATATACATGACTTAATTGGAAACATAAAACAGTAGCTGCAGTAATTTTTCTTTTAGTTTTCTCATTCATAACGTGCTAATAACGACTCAAATTATGGTAAAACGTTAAAGGTTTTGTCAAACCAATAAATATTTCTGCTCTTTGCGGTCGTAAATGTTTCGATCTGACGTCGCCGACCAACACGGTTGAATTTACGAGAACGCCTGGTGATGTGAACACATGACAGTCATGACATGTGAATTTCTACTGTTGGCAATAGTGATGGGAAATAATAAATGATAAATTTTTATTTCTTGATGAAACATGAATTTGTCGATAGATGAAATGTTAAAATTTTGTCGGTTGTGTCAATCAAAAGAAGGGGTCTGTAAAATAATATCCGACGACTTGAACCGACAGATTTTCGAGTGCACCAATATTAAGGTTATTTAGCTATCTAAAATTGCGATTGTAAGAGTTTAAATGAAATAATTATAGATAGACGACGATTTACTAGAAGTACTACCTTCTACCATATGCGAGGAATGTAAAAAAACAATATGCGAGTTCTGTAAATTCCTCCAGACAGTCCGGAAGGTAGACGCACAGCTTCGAAAAAGGTTTCGCATAGAAAATGGTGGCAAACTAATCCAAATGAAGACCGTGATAAGGAAAGAAAGTGAAGACAAAAAGTATAAATGCCCAGTATGTTTAAAGAAGTATTCCAGACTTAAAAATTTACAGTCTCATAAGCGAAAGCATTCAATTTTGTTGTGTATGACATGTGAAGTTATTTTTAATGACACACATGAGAAGTCACATCATGTATGTAAAAAAATGAAACAGGAAGATTCCCAAGAGAATGATAATACTTTAACAAATACATCCTCTGAAAAGAAGAAATTTGAAAATGAAATAGGAATTGAAGACTGTAAGTAGATACAACGAAAAGTAACATTGCTGATGATTTACAGTGTATAGTGTATGTGGTATTTTAGCATTATCAACAAAAGACTGGTTTAATGAAGAATTTACTAGAGATATAGGTATGTGTTGTTTTACAACTTCTTTAATAATTTTGTAATTCTAGCTATGTTCCTTTTGCCACAAGACAAATCTTGCCTCAGTTCAAATAATTGTCTTTTCTGTTAGCACGAATAAGTAAGTTGAAGTGGGTTTTTGACCTGCCACGTTGCTGATTTAGCACTCCCATTATAGTCTAGGAGCTAGTAATGAATTTACTTAAGTCATTTCAACAAGCCTGAAAATTAGTAGAAAGGTGACTATAAAGGCTCTGAACACAAGACCGTGCACCTTACATTCTGAGATAGCGGAAAAGAAAAGTTGTTTAACTCGGAACTATTGAGAATACAACGCGCGTCTCTGTTAAACCGGGCAATCGATCGATTCAGAGCTCTGCTACACTGGAGGTGTTCCGATGCGTATTCGGCATATGGGGGACTGGACGGGCTATTTTCCTCAATGCTTTACTAATAACATATTTTGGTCTATTCTTTTTCTTATGGTTAGGAACGTTGCACCCATTAATTTTTTTACTTCTGTATAAACCTACTTAATCAGGGCTATTCTGTAACATTTACATGCATATCAATTGATATGGTCTTCAATAATTGAAGAGAATTTGTTACGATTTTATAACATTTCATGTCGATTGCCGACCGCAAATTGAAGAGAGATGCATATTAACTCGATATCACACTTCAAATGTATTGTAAGTTGTTACGAAACTATTTACGGAATACCAATTTTGCTAGGTCACTTGAAACATAGCAATATCAAGTCCATATCAATGTTACAGAATACGCCCCATTGTAGCTGAACTGGGTCTTGGACGGTCTGGATATATAATTTGAAACAAATCTGCTACACTTCTCAAACTAAATTTGAGTTATACCAGTTTACTAATGATAGTTTTTCTTCAACACTATACATTCTTTCAAAATTTAAACAACCGAAGTTAATAATTGTTTTGACAATCTATAAGTGATTTTTCGCGACTAACCGGTTATGAGTGGTTAGGCGAAATAAGCGACCACTGCATTTTCGTGACTTACCGGTAACTGTTGATATGACGTCACATATGTTACTGCGGTTACTATTTTTCTAACACGGTCAGAGAGTTGTGTAAGGTTGCTGTTTCTCTCTTATTCCGTGAGTTCTACACGAAACCTTGGTTCCGCGTGCTAACCTCAACTTGATTCAATCACAACTTTTTTTCTAATAGTTAAATACACAATTCATTGTTGGACTGTTCTCAAATAAATTAAAATGCAACCGTTAGAAAGCCTGTAACCGTAACCGTTTCGTTCTGGCGAATCTTACTAACCGTGACGTATTCTCGTGACCGTAACGTCACTTCTGCTAACCATGCTATTCGTAACCGGTTAGTCGTGAAAAATATCTTTATGTTTCAAAATAAAATACACGCTTTAATACATCGGTGTGATTTAATTATTAAGTTACTCTAGCAACAAACGGATATGTGTTTTGCATGTTTTAGAACAGGACCTACTAGATTTCACAAGACGACGTCTCTTATACGGCCTGGGCAATTTACTAGTTCAAGTATTTCTCTGTCGGTGCCCCTTATCCAAAAAAAAACTTAAAAAACCGGAAACAGACGGATATCCGCGACGTCATTTTTGACTGATGTCAGCTTCCGCGGTTTTTGACAATTTTACAATTTTATTTTTAGAATGAAAATAGCTACTTCTTCAAATTGTGATTGTGAAAAAGTTGAAGTTCTCAATCATATTTTTCTTAATTTTCCTCTTAATAATAAAATTCCACGATTGATTTTATTATTAAATGAATTGCAATTTCAATCTCCTTATTCCATTCAATCTTTTTTGTTATTGCATAATCAAAATTTCAATTTATGTAAAGTGCTTCCTCAATTTTTATGTAAATCCAATTATAAACTTTAATATCCTTGTATGCGATGATTCTTCTGCCTATAATTATTTTACCAAGTTTTCTTTTTCACTTCTCGAATAAATGAGAACTCATTTTCCCGCATCTAGATTCAAAAAATTTAAGCTACGTGACTTCAAAATATAATGAATTCTTCTTATTATTTTTCCTGAAAGGCAACCAGAGGTAAATAAAGCTGCGACTGTTTAAAAGGGCCTTACTTGCCAGAAACCAATAATTGAACTGATAAAGAAGAAGAATAAGAAGATTATTTTATGTATACGCTCAGCAAAGTTATGTTTTTTTGCTCAACTTGATTCAGGTATCGTTTTCTGAGGGTATCTATAGGTAGACAATAGGTACCAATTCTACAAATGATTTAATTACGGCAAAATCTTAAATTACAGGGAAAATATCTTGAAATTTTACACTGAGGGAAGTACAAAATTAAAAAAAAAAAATCGTTTTCTTAGCTTTCTTTACTCCAATTGCTTCTTTAGTCTTCTTAGCTTGTTGCGCCAATGTTTTAAAAACATTACATTACATTTAAGTGTCAATTAAATTCAATTTGGGTAACTAGCGCTAAAACGGAGAGAATTCGCACTAAATAAATAAACTGCGCAGGCCGGATAAGAGAGTGCGTCTTGTGAAATCTAGTAGGTCGTGTTTCAGAATAAGGTACATTCACGGCAAAGTTTCTATATTGAATAGGTTGGAATTTAGGGGACTGAGGTGATACTTGATACTGTTCGAGGGGAAAGGGAATAAATGTTCCTAAATGACGTCACGAGTTTGTTATTTGTCAACTTGTATTTGAGTTAATACATGTCAAGCTACTTTCTGTTTTAATGCAGCTATTAGTCGCTTAGCTTTACTTCTGACTATTATCTTTCAAGCGTAATTAAGTTTCAAATTTTGTGTATAGTTATTGTTATTTTGATGATACCTTTATTAATAAGCTTTATTTGTTACACAAGTTAACACATGTTACAAGTACGAACGTACTTATACGTATAACAGTTATTTAACAAATCTGTGGTTTGATGTTTAAAAAAGGGCCGGTGTCAAACATCGAAGTCGAAAATCAAAATCGGTATTGTCGGACATTTGGATGCATTATGTGGCAATCAGGGCTATTTGTAACATTGATATGCGTATCCATTGATATGATATTTAATAATTGAAGAGAACTTGTTATGATTTCATAAAATTTCACGTCGATTGCCGATCGCAAATTGAAGAGAGATGCATATTAACTCGATATCACACTCCAAACGTATTGTAAGTTGTTACGAAATTATTTACGGAATACCAATTTTGCTAGGTCACTTGAAACATAGCAATATCAAGTCCATAGTAACGTTACAGAATAGACCCCAATATCTCAAATTTTCTGCAGGTAGGATGCTTTAGAAATATTAACCACATAAAGGTGCTTATACCACGCACTGATGCTTTATCTATCTCATTTGACGTTTCTCTACATGTCGTGTCACACGAGGTTTGCGTAAATACACCATTTTCATCACATAAATTTAGCTGAATGTTGAATTTATCATGAATTTTCACGATTATTATTCTGAATAGTTTAATTATTGACAATAAATTGAATTTATAACAAATTTCTCGGCTTAATAGCACAGTCAAGTATATGCGACCACAGACAACCACTGAAACGTCCGACTCAATAGTAAAACTCTATTCGGTCAAATAAATAAATAACAAAACAAATAAATTGGTCCACTGTAAAATGAAAGGTGAACGTAAAGCGCGAAATTTGAATATCTGCATTTTGTTTTAAAATTTATTTAAATATTTTTTTGGCAACTGGCGCAAATAAACCTACGTTTAAAATTACATACATATATTTTTTTACTTTACATGTAAATATGACACTGCCATAATAATATATTGATTACGTAGCGCAGAGTATTTCCAGAAAGTATCATTCCCACCTTTTCCAGTCACAGCTGTCATCTAAGAAATAATAAGTTAGTATTGCATGAATGGCAATCATTTTATTTAATAGGTACATTCGTTTTAGAAATACTGGGTTTGCCAAAGTAGCGTTATCGTCAAGTAGCTGATGCCCATCTAGGTCAAGTTATGGTTGTATCAGAAATTGTTCTAAAACAAATAGTTTGTGATGGGCAAGTTAGTACACGGAGACAAGAAAAATGTTAAAGCAACATAATTTTCGTTTGGATACGTTCAATGCATTCATTTATTAAAAAAACAAACATTATGTATTCTATCCAAGTAAAAAATGTTTGAATCAACAAGAAATTGCTTGAATTAATGTACAGTGTTCATCATTCAAATAAATAAATGCATCGACTGTATTCAAACAAAGAGTTTTCTGTGTGATGAACACCGACCTTTCAGAAAAATAACTAAATTAAGGTTAAGTAAACAACACGTTGGTGTTGACGCAACTAAACTCTACTCTGGAGTAGGTGCACATTGCGTCAACACCGGCGTTGCCGCAGGGGCAATGAAAACGAATATGTCAATGTCAAATACAGCATTCCGAAAATCTCAAACGAATACATATTTCGTTGACGCAGGTGACTTGCGGCAACCCAAGTCATCTAAAACGAATATACCTAATAACTACGTATAGTCAGTCTAGAAAGTAACCGAAATTTTAAGTATTAAGGAAACCAGTGAAACGATTCGGTGGTCATCAGCTGCTCCGGACCTTACAGTATAAAACATCGGGCTTATTCAAAACAAGCAATTAACCTACGAGGTAATGTTGTATACTTACTCAGGAAGTAATTAACAAAAATCACAATGCTCGCTGTGCAATATTTTGAAAGTAAGAAGCACGAGGTAGCCAAAGACGCGCGCATACCTTAACCCCATCAGTTGATCAGAAGCAAAATCACCAGCGACATTAGATCCTGAAATTGACCAATGAGAGGCGTTGGCGCGACCTACGTCTACCTTTTATTTTATGAGACAAAAACAACGCATACCAGAGAGATATGTGACAAACAGAAATAGCGCATAACTCGTAAAAGCGAATAAATTCGCTAGGGGAGTTATCCGTCTCATGCCTGATTTCTTCACCTCCGGATAAAGTTATCTGCCAGGTATTATCCTTAGAAACCATTGTATCGATAATAGTTTCCGAGGATACTACCTGGCAGATAAATTTATTCCTAGGTGAAGAAATCGGGCCTCAGTGGTTGTCTCTGATATGCGACCAATTATACATCACTCTTATGACATTTTCATTATGGAATCGTATGTGCCAACCTTTTGATAGAGACTTTGCTTTCACGATATACAACATTGTACATTGTATGTACTGTGCCCGCCAAAAAAATTCTGGGACAACTCTCTGCATGCTTTTTTGAGTAATTTCATTAATTTGAATGCAGCTTTAAGCCATTCACCTTGCTATTTAGAGCTTGTTTCTATGGTAATGTAAAAACACGTCGTTGTATTTGCAGTAGGACATATTATATGACTCAGATTTTCTTGGCGGGCATAGTAATATACCATGCCTTCAATTGAATTTCTCATTAAAGTGGGCTATGATTTCACTGTTTTTTTCTCCTAATAGCGTTTTCGGCTGGTTGCACTGGTGCGCACTTTTATGAACTGAGTTGATAATTTTGTGTTCGACTGCTGTTCCGAGTTCGCATTTTCTCAGTTTTGCGTGTTCGGTTGGTGAGTGAGGGCAATGCCTTTTTGCACTGAGTGCGCACTTTTTGCAACCGAGGTTCATAGTCAGTTTTTAGTTTCACTGCAAAACAATAATGATCGATTTTGTGAAATTTTGGAATTTCTTAGAACTTATAAGTGACTTTTTAGAATCATCATCAGTTGAGAGTGAAAATAAAGTTAAAGTTAAATAACGGATGCTTAATAGAGTCTGAACAAAACTTATTTTACTGGTAATTTCATCATATGTTTGTCGATCTAAGCTTAATGTGATCATTAACTTTAATATATAAAGCACGCAACTTCTCTGGCGTACCGTTTTCTATAATAATAATAATAATAATTTTCCAACTACTTTTTTTAAGAGGTTATATCACAGGATCATGACATGCCCGAAAATTCGAAAGCACGTTCGGCTGCACCCACTTTCTGTTACGTTAGAAGTTAGCACTCGTGTGGGACATAAAAACTGAATAAATTAAGTGCGCACTAAAACCTTTCCAGCCGAAAACGCTATAAGATTTGCAGCACTGATAGCTGTTCAATTATTTAATTAAACAAATGTCAGATTGACACTTTGTATTTTCAATTAATTCAAAACGTTAGAATTACATCAGAAAATATTTATTGTTGAAAGTTATTTTCAAACCGGTAGAATAGAAAATGGACAGTTAGTTTATTCAATTAATCAGTGTGTACAGAAGTTTCGACAACAGTTTCCTAATTTTGCTGTTACTTATGAACAGCTAGTTAAACATATCCATGCTTGTGTTCTTAAATTTCGTGAAACAGGATCACTTGGTCGCAAAACAGGGAGCGGAGCAGCTAAGAAAAGGACTGCAGCCTGCATTGAAGATGTTCGGGATCGATTGGAACACTCTCCCAAGAAATCTATTGCGAAACTTTCACAAGAAGTTCAGCTATCAGTGGGAACATGTCACACTATTCTTAAAAAAGACTTAAAGCTTTATCCATATAAGATTCAAGCAGTCCACGAACTCAGGCCAGTAGATTTTCACAGAAGAACAGAATATTGTCAGTGCTTTCTTGATAACTTAAACAACGACGACATTCTTGACAAGTGTTTCTTTTCCGATGAGGCCTGGTTTCATCTCTCAGGGTATTTAAATAAACAGAATATGAGAATATGGTCAGCAGAAAATTCCCATGAATTTGTGGAAACTCCATTACATCCATTAAAAATTGGTGTTTGGTTAGCAGTGTCAAGAAGGCGTATCGTCGGACCAATGTTTTTTAACGACTCGGTAACTGCTGAAAGATACCGAAATGAGTTATTAGAACCTTTCATTAATCAACTACATGATGATGAACTTACAGAAGGGTTTTTTCCGCAAGACAATGCTACTGCCCACACAGCTCATCAAACAATGACTTTCCTGCAGCAGTTTTTCGATAATCGGATTGTGAATTTTCCTGCAAGGTCTCCGGATCTCACAATTATGGATTGCTTCATTTATCCAACATGAAAGACATAGTTTTTAGAACTACGCGTCACACAATCGAAGAACTTCGTGCGGGCATTACAGATGTGTGTGCTAACATAACCCCCAAACACTTAGCAAACAGGTTTGAAAACATGAAACGCAGAGTACGCTTATGTATTCAAGCTGAAGGAGAGCACTTTGAGCATCAACTTTAAACTGTAATGTTGTGTTTTTATTTGATGTTATGATCAGTACTGACAGTTAATGACAACTGTTTTCTCTAGAATTGCGTCGCCAACTTCATAAAAAAATCACAGCTTACTTGATGAGGAATTCAATTGAAAGCACGGCACATTATGTATTTCCACCGGTCGCGCCTTCTTGCACTCAGTGCGTACTGAGGGCAAATGTTACATTCCACTGGCATTTGACAATTGCACTTTTTAAGTGTTTTATATTCCGCTGGCGCACGAGCACTCATAAAGGTCGACCTGAGTGCGGAAAAAGTGGCCCTCGCTATTGACTTCGGTGACGTTTAGTGCACTAAATATGGCGGAAAATTTTACGAAACTTTATGCCGCTAGAAGGTTCTTATTGGAAGAAACCACATCGGTCGAAGTCATGTGAACGTAATAAAAAAATATTTTAATGAACAGGTGACAATAATAATACATATTTTATTATGTAGTTTATTTTCTTTGTAGTTTAAAAGTAATTTTATGATAAATAAATCCATATAAGATCCTACTAAACAAATTCTCAATTTCGAAATTGTTTCTGA
The DNA here is from genome assembly GCA_036172665.1 of Prosopocoilus inquinatus. NCBI lineage: Eukaryota > Metazoa > Arthropoda > Insecta > Coleoptera > Lucanidae > Prosopocoilus > Prosopocoilus inquinatus. The sequence goes on along the minus strand of CM069872.1, from coordinate 25,195,579 downwards.
AATTATAATGGGACGTACTCCTAAGGGTCGTTTGGGGTCTAGGAGATATAGAAATTACACACACAAACTTCTTACACTTTCTTTATACGTAGCACAAAGCAACATAATGCGATGCTGTTTTTCTCAATTGTCGCCATTTTCCTCTCTCTCTCTCTCTTTCTCGTCTCTCCTCTCCTGTCAGGGTTGACACCGTTACATCCTCCTCCTCGTGTTCCGAACACGTCTCGAGGAAGAACTACGGGACTTGGATTGCATCTTCTTTGGAGGTTTTCCCTGTTTCTAATAACCTTCATTGGTTGAGCATCTGTTGGTCCTGTGTATGTTGTTAACGAACTCATTATTTTTCTCGGGAGGCTATATCTTAAGAAGACTTCGTCAATAAGAACTCTGGCACATTCTTCAGCAGTTGCACGTTGTAAGGCAAACAGTTCTACCCATATACTTCTTCTTCCGGAATCAAAACCCATTTTTCTCCATTGGGTCCTTGTGGTAGAGGTCCAAACAAGTCTATAGCAACTGTTTCAAATCTCTGGGAATAGATAGGAGTTTGTAAAAGACCAGCAGGCTTTTGATTTGTGGCTTTATATCTTACATTTAAGACAGTTCTTGACATATTAGTCATTCCCGTAAATAGTACCGTTTGGCAATGAGTCATAGTGTCCTTTCAGCACCATAGTGAGTAGCGGTTTCTGTGTCATGATATTCCTTCATAATTCGTTCTGTCTCATGGACAGGTACAATCAATTGGAATCCTTCCTCACCTTCTGAAGAATATCTGTACAAAATTCCACTGGATATTAGATATCCTCTGTCAGTCCATTGGGTAATAGTATCGTCTCCTCTGTCTTCAAAACTTTTGATAATCTTCTCCACTTCTGGGTCTTTCAATTGTTTAGCTCGTATGTCTGTTGCAACTCGTTGTGGAAACTCAATCTCCACGAAGTAAATATCGCAAGTTTCTATAGACTTATGACTACACTGTGGCTTCGATAACATATCGGCTACTATATTTTTCTTCCCTGGTAAGTATTCGATTTGGATATCATAACTTTGAATTAGCAAAGCCCATCGAGCTAATCGTCCTGATGGCGATTTCAAGGTTAATAACCACTTTAATGGTTGATGGTCGGAAGCAATTGTGATAGCAGATCCTTCGATGTAACCGCGAAACTTACTGAGTGCCCAAACTACTGCTAACGCGTCTCTCTCGGTTGTTGAATAGTTTCGTTCAGCTTTGGTAAGTAAACGACTAGCATATTCGATAGGATGCTCGTCAGCTGCTTCATCTTGTAATAGAATAGTTCCTAAAGCGTAACTACTTGCGTCTGTTCTAATTGTAAATGGTTTCTTCTCGTCGCATTGTTGAAGAACAGGTGCAGACACTAGACAGTTTTTTTAAGAGGAATTCTTGCGAAAGTACCCCTCCGGGTTGGTATTTTACTTGCTTGTTAATCCCCAACACTACGACATTTAAGGGGAAATGTTTCGAATTTTATTATTGGTTGGCCTTGGCTGTAGGTGCGCTCCAAACATTTCATTGGTTACCCTTTAGCATGTTGTTGCATTGTTGCATTTAAATTTTTCTAGCAGAAATAAGCTCCACATACAAACTGTAAGAAATAATCTTCGGCAGTATCAGCATGTTCACAATATTTTTACAATTACAAATATCTACTGTAAATAATGTGGGCGCAGCAGGCTGGCTGATCGATGAAATCCGAGTCGCTCATGACTAAAGGATCGAGGAAAATAGCCCGTCCAGTCTCCCAGATGTCGATTACGCATCGTAACACCCCCGGTGTAGCGCAGATCTGAATCGTTCGATTGCCCGGTTTAACAGAGACGCGCTTTGTATCACTATTTTTCTCATATATTTAGAAGAAACGTACGTTCAACATGTGTTCCTGCATTTTTACACACAAACGAAAAGAACAGAGAACAGAATTACCACCTAAACGTTTTCCTTGTAATTTATGACTCTGCTGTCACTGATCTTTATTTTTGATTGGTTTACGTGTCAGTTTGACACCACCACCACCCACCCAAATTTCAGATTCATTCCAGACTTGTCAAACAGTATGTAGGACACATGTATAATACAAATATGTATGTAATGTAAACGCCCGTTTATTACCAACGTTAACAAGGGCGCGGTTAGCTTGCAACAGTCTCGATAACAAAGTTTTGTGATCATGGCACTAGCGATTTCTATTCATAAAAAGAATAAGTTCTGTTTCCCAAAATTTTGAAGAAGTTTCCATATCATGTGATACATCATTGCATTTAGAAAAAAAGTCTCTCTTAAAAGGGCCAACAAAATCACCAATTTAAAATTTTAAGGTTAGGTTAGATTATTGAAAATTTGTAAAAATGGGATTAGTTTTATTAAGTGCCCATAAAAGTACTTAAATTATCGTGCAAACTAGTTCAAACCGCATCTCAATATAATCAAGTTGGCCATGACAAGTAATATTTGAAAATGGATTCTTAATAAGCTCTCGAACCTGCACCTTTTTGCTAATTTAATCATCTTTCTATCCGGGTACACTGTATACGTCAAAGTTGCGTAGGAGACGTTTTTACCGAAAATGCAGAGCACGACTATTTCTTGGGCAAGGCAGAAAAGAAAACAGGCAGCCGAAGCTGAGAGTGACTACGGACTAATAGAAGAGGTGATCACTCTTAAAAACTTAGAAGAAAAGAAATCATCTTTAATGGACTACTTGAGCAGGACCCAGGTAGAGTTAGAATCGTTAGAGAGAAACACTGTTGGCCAAAACACCAAAGTGAAATGGCATAAAGAGCGAAGACTAACAGCAACGAAATTTGGTATTGTCTGTAAAAGACGTCAAACAACTGATGCCAAAAAATTGGCCTAAAAATTAATTTCCTCTAATTTTTCGAAAGTATAGTTACAAATTGGTGCCGTAACCATGAAGAAATTGCGAGAAAACAATTTTCACAGGAATTTGGACATAAAGTTGAACGGCGGATTATTTATATCTAAAGAAATGCCGTATCTTGGAGCTAGTCCTGATGCACTAGTTGGTGAGGATGCTATAATTGAGATCAAGTGTCCCTATAAGTTAGCAAAGTTTAAAATAACTCCTCAGGAAGCAGCAAAGATGAAAGTTATGCCCTATTTCTTTTTGGATGGCAATACTGTGACACCTTTGGGAATTATATGTGAACAAGTAATGTTATTTACATAAACGTCAAGAAAGTTCTGAATTCATAATAATACATTATTTTTTTCTGAAATCTTATAAGATTATTTTTGTAATAGTTTCAACTTTTAAGCACACGAAAGCTATAATTTTGACAATAAAAATAAGTAAAACCGATTTGGTTTTGAAGACTAGTGTATAAAATAGAAATTATAGACGATTTTATAAAAAATAACAAGCAATTTACATTTACAACACACCTGTAATACGTTTTCTTTTTCAGATTAAAAAAGATGACAATTTTTGGCATAACATGAAGCCGAAGTTAAAATATTTTCATTTAGAACATATGCTGCCTATACTGGCTTTAAAAGAAAATTAAAATAACGATCCTGATCGATCTGGACAGTTGAAACCTCTTTCTGATAATCTGGTGACAATTCTGAAATAGATCTGTATTTGAAATCTGCTCTGCAAGATTCCATATTATATAATGCCACACAGAAAAAAATGAGTAGTAAAAAGTAACACAATTGTAGTAAAAATGGAGACAGACACAAATTATAGCAAATATTAGAAGAATTGTAATAAATTTTACGATAAGAATAGAGTCCTGCCTCACAATTGTATGAACAATTCCTACAATCCTACGAATATCTCCTACAATTTGTTTCTGTCTCCATTTTTACTACAATTTTTTTTCTGTGCATATATATCTAACTGTACTATGTCCACTAAAAAAAAAATGAGACAATTGTTGTGCATACATATTTGAGTTATTTTATTATAGCGTTTTCCGCTGGCTGCACCGGTATGCACTGAGTGTATCTCCATCTCGTTTTATTACATAAAGCTGAACCGAGTTGGAAATATACTCAGTGCAGTAGTGCAGCCAGTGGAAAACGCTATTAGTTTGAATGCAATTTTAAACTTGTTTCTACAGAAACTTAAAAAACACGGAAATAAACAAACGGACGAATACATGATAGCAACGATAATTAACTCCTCGTATTTACAACAGAACGTATTACGTGTTCCAGATTCTTTTGGTGTGTAGTACAATATGATTCAAAATGGCCGCACTATTATCACCAGAATGTTAATATTAACAGGATCAAAAACAAGCTTTTTATTATTTTTTTTTGAGATGCTTGACGAATGTTTAAAAATATCGTATAATGCAGATGCACTTACAAATTTGAAACCGTGGTTGTAGATTAGGTTACAGTTGATGAGATCTGAATCCTCGTATTCATCAAGTATTTATATTTTATTCAATTAGTTGTGTAGAAACAAAAATTATTTGACGCAGTTCCGTTTCACTATTTGGGTGAACTTGATATTCAAAATGTTACATCACCGACCCATTCTACTTATTGTTTATTCCTGTGTTATCACATAATATTAATTACATGCATTAACAGGGATTTTTAATGATGTCAAGGTAAATGTGTACACAAATAAATAACAAAATTTTGAGCAAAATGTTGAGCATTCCCTTTTTAAAACTAATTAAGTGCATGACTACCAGATTTGCAGAAGTTTATTATGACAAAAATGTTTCTTTCAATGTAGCGTAAAAAATTTACCAAAAAGCACGACTCTGAAAAGAGAAATCTTTGTAGAATTATTTTCTGGCAGCGCTCGGTAGCGTTCGTGTGTTTACGCTGCGTGTATTCTGTGTTTCACTCATACACGCACTGAAACGCATTCGCTCTCACTCATACTCTTCATCTGTCACTAAATCGGGAGAATGAATGTGCGATTCGCCCCTCTTGCACTAGGCCCGAAGGCGGAGCTAGCGTGTATCACATACCACATTTGATTTCAGCGATTTCATTCCGAAAATTTCAAATTTGTTTCCCATTTCCTGACCTTACTTTTAAAAATAAAAATAAAAACTAAACGGTTTATTATTATTGAATACTGCGAAATTTCGGCTAAAGGCTTACATTTTCGAATTTTTTTAAATTTAATTTTTTTTAAGGCCTTTTTGGCAATTCTCGAAAAACGAGCCTTTAGCCGCCTAACAGAATCTATTTAAAAATTTTTCGCGAAAAATTGGTACGATTTTAATGAAAAATAAGCCCAGGAAATGGGAAAAACGATTTTGGGGCCGAGCAAACAGCCTTAAGGGACACTTTCGTTTAAAAACCGAGCGTATTACTGCGAAATTAACAGTTTAGAATAGTTTTTCTTATGTGTATCGCTGAAAAAAAGCATTCTCGTACTGTAAATTTTGCAGGTCAGTACGTTGAGTCGTTCGTACATTTTTCTCAATGTAGGGTCACTTCCAAAAATTCTTTGATAAAAATTTTTAAGATAGTTCTGATGAAGGCCAACTAGCCTGAAATACATGTATAAACTCTTTTCTAAAACTTTCCTGTTGCCAGACACACAATTTCAGTTATATTTAATCACAATTTTATAAAATTCTGATCGTAGAGAGTCGCTGTTTAAGGCTGTTTGCTCGGCCCCAAAATCGTTTTTCCCATTTCCTGGGCTTATTTTTCATTAAAATCGTACCAATTTTTCGCGAAAAATTTTTAAATAGATTCTGTTAGGCGGCTAAAGGCTCGTTTTTCGAGAATTGCCAAAAAGGCCTTAAAAAAAATTAAAATTAAAAAAATTTGAAAATGTAAGCCTTTAGCCGAAATTTCGCAGTATTCAATAATAATAAACCGTTTAGTTTTTTTTTATTTTTAAAAATAAGGTCAGGAAATGAGAAACAAATTTGAAATTTTCGGAATGAAATCGCTGAAATCAAATGTGGTATGTGATACACGCTAGCTCCGCCTTCGGGCCTAGTGCAAGAGGGGCGAATTCGCACATTCATTCTCCCGATTTAGTGACAGATGAAGAGTATGAGTGAGAGCGAATGCGTTTCAGTGCGTGTATGAGTGAAACACAGAATACACGCACCGTAAACACACGAACGCTACCGAGCGCTGCCAAAAAATAATTCTACAAAGATTTCTCTTTTCAGAGTCGTGCTTTTTGGTAAATTTTTTACGCTACATTGAAAGAAACATTTTTGTCATAATAAACTTCTGCAAATCTGGTAGTCATTAATTAGTTTTAAAAAGGGAATGTTCAACATTTTGCTCAATATTTTGTTATTTATTTGTGTACACATTTACCTTGACATCATTAAAAATGCCTGTTAATGCATGTAATTAATATTATGTGATAACACAGGAATAAACAATAAGTAAAATGGGTCGGTGATGTAACATTTTGAATATCAAGTTCACCCAAATAGTGAAACGGAACTGCGTCAAATAATTTTTGTTTCTACACAACTAATTGAATAAAATATAAATATTTGATGAATACGAGGATTCAGATCTCATCAACTGTAACCTAATCTACAACCACGGTTTGAAATTTGTAAGTGCATCTGCATTATACGATATTTTTAAACATTCGTCAAGCATCTCAAAAAAAAAAAAAAATTAAAAGCTTGTTTTTGATCCTGTTAATATTAGCATTCTGGTGATAATAGTGCGGCCATTTTGAATCATATTGTACTACACACCAAAAGAATCTGGAACACGTAATACGTTCTGTTGTAAATACGAGGAGTTAATTATTGTTGCTATCATGTATTCGTCCGTTTGTTTATTTCCGTGTTTTTTTAAGTTTCTGTAGAAACAAGTTTAAAATTGCATTCAAACTAATAGCGTTTTCCACTGGCTGCACTAGTGCGCACTGAGTGTATTTCCAACTCGGTTCAGCTTTATGTAATAAAACGAGATGGAGATACACTCAGTGCATACCGGTGCAGCCAGCGGAAAACGCTATATTGCAGTTCCAAAAACTAAATAATTGAAATTAACCTCTGCCCACAATAATTTTTATATCCGTAGATACGTATTTCGGCATCTAAGCTGCCATCTTCAGTACGCTACCAACTCAAAAGCACTAAGAAAGATTTTAAACTACCTAATCACACTGATAAAATCATAAAAATATTAAAGCTAACAACAATCTAATCATCCTAAAAGATATATATGTCTAAATGTAAGTAAATATAAATTAATATGTAAAAATTTTAAATAAGCTATATATGTTAATGTATAAATCGGAAAAAAAATATATATACCGGCTGTTTCAAATTGGGTGTGCACTGAAGGGATACAAATTCGGTTAAATGGAAGAAAAGTTGCACAAATCAATGCCTAATTCGTATCCATTGAGAGAATGATTTTTTTCTTATTTTTCCTTGAGATATTAATGAAAATGTGAAAAATCGATTTTCTTTTTCTCTCTGTATCTCTTTTATTATACTTAATTTTGAAATTTTGATTTAACTTTCTACAGGCACTTTTTGATTTTGCTTCGAATAGAGGTAGCAGAATTTAAGTCAAACGTTTCGTCTTTCCTCGACCATGATCAGTTTCGATTTTTTAAATACAACTTATGTATTTTTATTGTTCTATTCGATAGCATTTTTTCTCCTGATTGTAACGGTATATCACACTTAATAGTTGATATTAATCTGAAGCTTAAATAATACAGATTTTTATGTGAAAATTTTATTTAATGCATAATTTCAAATTTTTAGTTCATTTATATAAATATCCTAACTTTTTCAATTATTAATGGGAATTTATTACTTTCGTAATATTTATTACGTTTTAGGGCAAGCAGAAAAATGAAAAATAAAACGTTTTTCCTATAGTAAACCCGATCTGCGGACACGGCGTGTAAAGCAGTATTATATTGACGCATAAATACATACAAATACGTGTAGATAATTCTTGGAAAGGCTGCAAGAGTACCCGTCGTAAATAATTTTAGGTTGGTCGGATTAATATAGTCGACCGGTAAAGTAGTGGACAGGGGTTGTAAAGACCTGGGCGTCTTTAAAGTCCATGACTGTACATGGTACACGTTTACTAGTGACTCTGTTGTCTTTGTCGTCGTAAGATTTACCATAATCAAATGTTTCTTCAGCTAATCGAGATTGTGTTAACAATTCGCTAAAAGTCGAGACACTGTCTCGTGACACTTTTTCTCGTATCTTTGCGTAATACGTGGGCTGCTGGAAAATTTTCTGGAATCTAATAGGTCTAGAATTGTTAGGGTTAATTAACTGTCATATTCGAAAAATTTGACCTTTTTCGCCTGACAGTTCCTATCCAAGTGAAGTTTTGTTTGTACAGCATTTGAGAAAAAGTAATTTTGTGTAAACATGGAAATCTTGCGTGAAAATTTTCGTACCATGATTTTTTACGATTTCAAATGTGGTCTAACGCCGAAACAATGCCTCGATCGGCTTCATTTGGCTTTTGGAGATGAAGCACCATCAAAGAGCAGTGTTTATAATTGGTTTGCCGAATTCCAGCGTGGACGTACCTCTCTCAGTGACGAATTTCGTGAAGGTCGTCTATCAACATCTGTTGTTGCCACTAATGTAGATGCTGTGCGTGAAATGCTTGAGCGAGATCGACATGTGACATACCGTGAGATTCAAGCATCCTTACGCATTGACATGAAAGCAATACACCCAATTTTGCATGATCATTTGAACGTACGAAAGCTTTGCAGTCGTTGGATCCCACACAATTTAACAGAAGCGCAAAAGCAGGGTCGTGTCGAATGGTGCGAAGAAATGCTCAAGAAATTCAACGGAGGTCGTTGAAATTTAGTTTATAACATCGTATCGTTACTGGTGATGAAACGTGGATCTATTCGTACGAGTCAGAAAGTAAACAACAATTTACCGTTTGGGTATTTCAAAATGAACCAAAACCAACAAAAGTTGTCCGTTCACACAGTGCTGCGAAGCAAATGATTCTTGTTTCTTTGGTTTAACTGGACATGTAGCAACCGTGGCTTTAGAGGATCGAAAAACCGTGAATGCTGATTGGTATACTACAATTTGTTTGCCGGAAGACATCGATCAAATAAGAAGAAACAATCGAAATCGACGAATTATTTTCCATCATGACAACGCCAGCTCTCACTCAGCCCATCAAACAGTTGATTTTTTGTCCAACAAAAATGTTGAATTAATGACTTATTGTCCATATTCACTTGATTTTTCACCTAATGATTTCTTTATGTTCCCAAATATGAAAAATAAAATGCGTGGTGAGCGATTTTCGTCGGCTGAAGCAGCGGTTGAAACATTCCGGACACTGGTTTCTGTGGTACCATTTTTAGACTGGAAAACGTGCTTTAGAAATTGGTTCGAGCGTATGTAAAAGTGAATTGACGTCAAAGGCGAATACTTCGAAAAACAATGATACCGTTTACCAAATTTCATATCTGTTTTTTCATACCGTTTCCAGAAACTTTTCCAGCAGCCCACGTATTAGGTATTAACCATATCAACTTCAGTTTCTTCAATTAACGTTTGTCTCGGTAATTGGGCAAGAATTAAACGCGCTTTGCAAATAAAAATATCAGTTGGCGTTTTTGAATTTTGTTCTTGCGAATAAAGTTCACGATAGATTCGATACAGCGGTTTACGAGGACCGAACGTAGTTCTTAAAAGAGTTACCGCGTCATTCTATGACGTAAGCGTTGCTTTTACGCCTTGGTACCACGTAGCAGCAAAATCATCAAGTAACTATAAGGTATTTTTCGCGACTAACGTTAGATAAGTGTGGTTAGGCGAAATAAGTGACATGTGCATTTTTGTGGGTTACCGGTAACTGTTGATATGACGTTACGTATTGTTACGTTTCTAGGGTTTAAATTAATTTATTTAGGCCCGATCTTACCACCTCTTGTTAAATTTAACCGTCGGTTAATATCCTGGGAAACCATTATCGGCACAAAGGTTTCCAAGGATATTTACCGACGGTTAAATTTATCAGGAGGTGGTAAGATCGGGCGTTAATGGAATAAAGGGTTTAAATTAATTTATTTAATCGAATAAAACACTCGGCAAAAACTTAACCGTAATTTAATAATGCTTACAATCTAATTTATTTGTAACAATTAATTTACACACTAAATCCAACTTCGACGATCGCTAATTAGAACTCGACTGACTCCTGAGTCAACTCCGGTCGATTTTATATTCTACGCTGCCTTCTCGTTTGTTCCATCTTCGTAAATGCTAGAAAAGTCGAGTTTGTTTGGTATAGACAGCCTGGTGGCACGGCGGCGTGGCGTGCCGATGACGCACATTAACGAACCGACTTCTTGATGCCTTCAGTCTGACGTAGTGAGCTGGGTGGCGCGTCACTTTATGTTACTCCGGTAAATATTTTCCTAACCTGATCAGAGCGTTGTGGAACATTGCTGTCTCTCCTTTATTCAGTGAGTTCTAGTTTCGAGTTTGTTCGGTATAGACAGCCTGCCGGCGTGGCGTGCCGATGACGCACAATAACGAACCGACTTCTTAACGCCTTCAGTGTGACGTAGTGAGCTGGGTGGCGCGCCACACTGCTCCCTTCTTAAAAACGTTTCGTCTCGAAATGTTCCTGGTGATAGTCTTGAAGGAGGATATCGGAATCTACATGCTGGCTTGCAACTTCCCGTCTGGAAGAAGTAGCAGTTTTGCTGTTGCTGACTGTTGCCTGTGGGTGGTGGCTGCAGACTAGGATTTCAATTCCCGTTCTGTGGAAGATGACTTCCAGCATGCTTCGAATTACTCTCCAGTCTAGTCCGTCCAATCCGCAGCCCAATTTGGGGATGGCTAACTTCATCCGGTGGTTCTCTATTAGCTGTCTCCTGAGGCTATATAGGGCTCTCGACATAAGGGGCTATCCGGTTGAAGTGGATTACTTTGGGTTTGCCATGGGGGACCTTCTTGATGCGGTAAACGATGTCGTTGATCCGTTTCATCACTTTGTAAGGACCTTTCCAAGAGGTCTGCAGTTTTGGGGACAGGCCTCGTCGTCTTTGGGGGTTATAAAGCCAGACCAGTGCTCCAGGTTGGTATCCCCCGTTTTGTGCGTTGATGTCATAGTGCTCCTTCATCCGATCGCTGGCCGTCTGTACATTGTGACGCACTTGGTTGTGGATGTCGTCCATTTTCCTGCGTAATTTGCTTACGTAATCTTCGTCGGCAGAGACTTCGCCAGGCTTCACACCAAACTTCAGGTCGCAGGGCAGTCTCGGCTTTCGCCCGAATACCACTTTCACCGGAGTCTCCCCTGTTGTCTCATGAACGGACGAGCGGTATGCCATTAGAAACAGGGGAATGTACTTGTCCCAGTCCCTCTGATGATCGGAAACGACCTTGGACAGATGTCGGTTGATGGTTCTGTTGAACATTTCCACCATTCCGTCCGACTGTGGGTGGAGTGCAGTTGTTCTAGTTTTTCGTACGCCGAGCAGAGTACACACGTTCTTGAACAAGGCCGATTCAAAGTTCCTTCCTTGGTCTGAATGCAGTTCCATAGGTGCACCATACCGACTGATCCATTCCCTGACAAGGACTTCCGCAATAGTGACTGCCTCTTGGTTAGGTGGGGCGTAAGCTTCAACCCACTTGCTAAAGAAGTCCATTACCACGACTTGTTTCCACCATTCTTTTCTGGAAATGGGCCGGCTACATCGATGGCAACTCTCTTAAACGGACTTCCAACGTTGTACTGTCTCATGGGAGTCTTGCCTCGCTTGTGGGGATCGTTACTGCGCAGACTGCACACTTTCTGCACCAATCTTTCACGTCTTCCTTGCAGTTCACCCAGTAAAATCTTTCGCGCACCTTCTCCATAGTCTTCTTAATTCCCAGATGCCCTCCCGAAGTTCCATCGTGAAGTTCCCTCAGAACTTCTGGCACCCTATTCTTGGGGATTAGTAGCTGTGTCTTCTGTTCCATGCCTTCCTGATTCTCTACGCTTCGTCTCAGAAGACCACGATCCAACACTGTGGAGTCCCACTGCGCTCAGTATGATTTTACGGACGGTGCACATGGTGCTACCTGTTCTCAGGTAGGTCTCGCATCCCTGTTTTTCCATTCTAGCACTAATTTCAAATCCGGATCGTTCTCCTGGTCTCTTCGCAGTTCTTCGTCTTGCCATTTGTCGTCAACAATGGCTGTCCTCGCAGTCGTGGCTACTTTCTCGTCCAAACGACTACAGTGCTTACAGTCTTCGGCACAGGGTCTTCTCGACAAAGCATCGGCATTTCGATGGCTAGTTCCTGCCCGATGCTGAATTTCAAAATAGTACTCCTGAAGTCGTTCGATCCATCGTGCAACTTGCCCTTCTGGGTTCTTGAAACGGAGAAGCCATTTTAGAGCGACATGGTCGGTCCTCAGCAGGAAGCGTCTACCGTACAAGTACTTGTAGAAGTGTTCTATCGTTTTTACGACGGCTAGCAATTCCCTTCTTGTGACGCAATAGTTTCGTTCCGGCTTTGATAGGACTTCACTGAAGTAGCCGATCACCTTCTCTTGCCCCTCTTGTATCTGGGAGAGTACGCCACCAATCCCAACGTTGCTAGCATCTGTGTCCACGACGAATTTTCCTTCCGGGAGAGGATAACTCAGAATAGGAGCACTAATCAAGTACTGATTTAGTTGTTCAAAACCAATTTGACACTGTTGGTCCCATTCAAATGGACGATCTTCTTCAGTGAATTTTGTCAACTGCTTAGCAATGTCTGCAAATCCAGGAACGTAGCGCCGATAGTAAGTGCGCAGGCCAAGGAAACTCCTTATTTGGTGTTTATTTCTGGCAGTTGGCCAGTCTTTCACCACCTGAATCTTCACAGGGTCCACAGCGATTCCATTTCCATTAACAATGTGCCCCAGGTAATTAACTTCCTTCTGGAACAGGTGGCACTTCTTGAGGCTAAGCTTTAGTCCAGCTCCGCGAAGCCGCTGGAACACTCCTTCCAGGTTCCTCAGGTGGTCGTCGAACGTTTTTCCCACGACAATTATGTCGTCAAGGTACACCATGAACGTTGTCCAGGACAGACCTTTCAGAATCGTCTCCATTAACCTCTCGAATGTCGCTGGGGCATTACATAACCCGAATGGCATCACTGTGAACTGCCACAGACCCATACCAATGGAAAACGCCGTCTTTTCTCGATCTTCAGGCGCCAGCTCCACTTGCCAATATCCATTCTTTAAGTCTAAAGTTGAGAAGATCTTTGAGCCAGCCAGAGTGTCCAGGGTATCATCAATCCGTGGCAGGGGATAGCTGTCCTTCTTGGTGACATTGTTGAGTAACCGGTAGTCTACACACAATCTGGTGGACCCATTCTTCTTCTTCACAAGCACTACTGGTGACGCCCATGGACTGCTTGATGGTTCTATTACATTATCCTTTTCCCCCTCGCGAATAATGCGTTCCGCTTCCTCACGCTTCGCCAACGGTAATCGCCTTGGAGCTTGACGGATAGGTCTTTCTTCTCCAGTCTCTATTTTGTGTTTCACGACATCAGTTCTTCCCTTGGATCCATTTTCTACCTCGAATACATCTTGATATCGGCCGATCAGATTCTTTGCTTTTGTCTTCAGGTCTGGAGTAAATTCCTGGACTGTTGACATAACCATTTCCTATAATTTCGTTGGGACTTTTGCTTCTGGCACGTTTGCTTCAAGTTGGCAGGAGATGGAGGACACCATGGTGCAGCTTCCCAAGATGGTTCCTTTCTTGATATTGACAGAGAAACAATTGACGTTCATCAGGCGGACAGGTACTTCCTTCTTCGCCGCCAACAACATTTTCCCAACGAGGACTCCTCTTCCAATCCTCTGATCATCAGTATTAGGTTCAATCATAATGACTTGCCCATCTTGAAAAACACCTTCCAGTTTTGCGTCGACGATAACCTCAGTCCATATAATAATACAACGTCTTCAGCGAGGACTAATCGTGCGGCCACGTCTCCTCGTTGATGTAGAACCAACTCCTCATTATTGACCGGCATCACGCCACGCTTTAAGTCCAATTGAAACCCGTGGGCACACATGACGTCCATGCCCAAAATTGTCTCGTGCTCTATGTCTGCTACCAGTGCACGGTGTTTTATTGGAGTTGAACCAATGGTGATGATAACCTCTACTTCACCGTGGACAGTTGCTGATGTTCCAGTTGCAGTTTTCAGTCTCCACTTGGTCGGCTCGGTGCGTCCAGATGACTTGATGACGTCGGGTCTTAGGATGGTCTTCGTCGCACCCGTATCCAATAACATGGTGTGAGGAATGTCATCAATGGTAACATCCACGAAGACACTGCTGGTTAACTGCCGTAGGGATATTACTTGTTTGGCTTTCGTCTTTGGGGGCCTTTGAATACGGGTCGACGTTTGCCCCTCTGCACCGACCCGGCTTAGTTTAACTGTGGCTTCCTTGGATCCTGTCTAGGCTTTGGACATTGCCTGCGAACATGTTCTTCCTCCTGGCCACACCAGCGGCTTCTTCTGCTTGACGATCTGTTCCACAATGCGGCGAACATCCTCGGCGGTGGTATACTCCCTGGGTCGCTCCTTTATAGCAGATCCCACCTTGGCGTTAGCGGATTCTTCCTCTTCTTCCTCTTGGAAGTCCATAGCCGCTCGCACCTTGACATGCCCTCTTGAGACACGTCTCGTCGCTTCAAATTCCAAGGCATAAGCCAATGCGTTCTTGGACGTCTTCGGATGGGTCATTATCAATGCCTGCTGGTTGCCTGGGTCACGGATTCCATCTATGAAGGCCTGCACCGTCAAACATTTGAGGAATTCAACAGGAGCTGTGGGATATGCCAACTGGACCAGACGCGCTACGTCCGCTTCGAATTCCTGAAGACTTTCTCCGGATTTCTGACAGCGATTCCTCAACTGCGCATGGTATACCTCGGTCAGATGGGCCTGTCCGTAACGCATTTCCATCCTATTCACCAGCTTGTCGAAGTCTTCTTGTTCCTCTGGCGGCATAGTCTGTAGCACATTGATAGCGTCCCCTCTCAAGGCTACAATTAACGAAGTGGCTTTTTCGCTAGCCGTCCATCTGTTTGCCTTTGCTGCTGCTTCGAACTGTTTGAAGTAGTTGGGCCAAGAAGACTTTCCATCGAACGTTGGTGGTTTTATTTTCAATTTCGAATTTTCTGCTGGTCCTTCCACAATTCGGGTTTCATTATTTTCTAGTGTTTCTACTGGTGACTGATCCCCGAACACTCGCAACCCCGCCATGATTTGTTCCAGATTCTTGATTTTGTTATCCTGCTGGAATATTATTTCCTCCACGTTTCCTTGCAGGTTTCTTGTTTCTTCTGATATTTTTACCACTAGTTTATCTTCCAGTCCTTTCGTTTGTTCTAGAAATTCACTCTTCAAATTTCTGGACAGTTCTAGAAGTTTCTCGTCGAAATTTCTGGATTGCTCTCGAAATTTCTCGAAGTCTCTAGATTGTTCCAACAATTTATTTTGTAATTTGTCGAAATTTCCAGATTGTTCTAGAACCTTTTCCTCTAAATTTCTGGATTGTTCTCGAAGCTTCTCTAAATTTCCAGACTGTTTTTGAAATTTGTCGTCCAAATTTCTGGATTGTTCCATCAATTTATTTTGCAATTCATCTTTGAAGTTTCCAGATTGTTCTATCAATTTAGTTTGCAACTCGTCTTTGAAGTTTACAGATTGTTCTCGAAGTTCGTCCTTGAAATTTCTGAATTGTTCTCGAAGTTCATCTTTCAAGATTTTATTAAAATCGACGGGACCACACGAAATTTCGAACAGGAACGTCTCTGGATCTTCACCAGCTGTCAACAAATCGGATCGGAGACGCTGTTGAAGTGCGCCTTTCAAACCACAGGTTTCTAACTCTCGTTCTTCCAATTCGGTTTTTAATTCGGCCACTTTTAAGTCTTTCAACAACACTTTTCTCGTAGCCGTTGTTTTTTTTTCCAATACCGTACTTATTTAATAATCTGATTAAATTTAATTTACTTTAAACTGTTTATTTATTTGCACAAACCCGTACACCGACACCACTGTTACGTTTCTAGGGTTTAAATTAATTTATTTAATCGAATGAAACACTCGGTAAAAACTTAACCGTAATTTAATAATGATTACAATCTAATTTATTTGTAACAATTTTTTTACACACTAAATCCAACTTTGACGATCGCTATTTAGAATTCGACTGACTCCTGAGTCCACCCCGGCCGATTTTATATTCTACGCTGCCTTCTCGTTTGTTCCATCTTCGTAAATGCTAGAAAAGTCGAGTTTGTTTGGTATAGACAGCCTGGTGGCACGGCGGCGTGGCGTGCCGATGACGCACATTAACGAACCGACTTCTTGATGCCTTCAGTCTGACGTAGTGAGCTGGGTGGCGCGTCACTTTATGTTACTCCGGTAAATATTTTCCTAACCTGGTCAGAGCGTTGTGGAACATTGCTGTCTCTCCTTTATTCAGTGAGTTCTATACGGATCCGTAGTTTTGGGTGCCAACCTCAACTTGTATCAAATACAACTTTTTTGTAACAGTTAAATACACAGTACATGGTCGACTGTTGTCAAATTTAAGGGGGCGCGATACCAAATCTTTCACAGAGAGTTTCTCCGTTATGCGTCAATCAAATGTCACCAAACTGGGAGGTCTACTGCACATCTACCTAGAGAAGCAATTCTCCTATTTGAGATAAATATGATGCGATAGTTTTTGAGAAACTCTCAAAAAACGAAAATCCAATACATTTATATGAGAAAACGTCCTTATCGTAAATCCATTAATGTAACATAGATGGCGATGGAATCGGCAAACTCATGACAAGCTGTGTTAGCCCCGCCTTCGGTAATAAAAACAAGCGAGTACAGTTTAGAATGGTTTTCTCTGATGTTGATACCTGGGATCAAATCGCTTATGAAAACTAGTAACTTAATCCTTTTTTGTCTATTTTCTTCCAAGATGTGAAATCGTGCGAGGAAAAAATTTTGGGCAAGCGTTTTTTTCTAATATTAGAATTATTTTTTCTTCTTATAAGTTTCTGTTCTTATAAACCCCATCAAAAGACCACCTCAAAATTTTGAATTTAGCCGTACTTCAAAGTAATTATAGCAAAGGTTAATTAGGTAGTAATGTAGTTGTAATAATAAGAATACATTAGTAAATAAAAGCAGAGGCGCCTTAATAGTTGCGAGGCCCCGGGCGTGAAATTTTTGCGAGGCCGTTGGTGTAGGGGAAAGAGTTTGTCCTCTTCCCCATTATAAAGAGCAGAAACTACTAAATAACTTTAAAAAGTAGGTAAAATAACTTATTTAGTTGAAATGTAACTGTGGAAACAAAGGAGTAAAATTGCGAAATAAAAATATGACTATGAAATGAAAGGGTGACTGTAAAATAAAGATGTACAAGAAAAAGACGTTCAATTGATAATTAAAATAAAAATAAAAGATCGTCAAATCTGTTTAAAGTAAAACAAAAGACGATCGTGGATGAAAATAAAAATGTGTAAAATTAAGAATAAGTCGTCAAATCGATATAAATAATGAAAACCAAGGATTTAATCTGAGGTATTAAAGATTAAAATGTAAAATGAAATATTTTCAAACAGAACAAATGAAAGAAAAAACAAAAGTTAATCTAATTGATAATTAAAAAATGAAAAAATAAATAAATCGTATTAAATAAAATCAACCGAAAGAAAAAACAAGAAACAAAAAAAATGATGAATGAAAATAAAAACTATAAAAAATTATGAACAGATAAAATAGCGACATCTTACTATCGCTTTTTGACCTGACATTGCAGTAGGATAGACAAATTGAAGCGGGATTTGCTCCTAATAAGTCCCCCATGCAAGACGGCCATGCTTGCTGTCAAAGCATAATGAAAGTTTTTAGAAAAATTTTTGTGCAAATCGTTTTTGATTGCAGTGGAAACCTCGAGCAGCCTCTGGACAGCTGTTTCAGCCCTGCTTGGGGCTTCTTCAGCAGAGACGTAGCTCGACATTTCCACTGCAGACCAAAAACGACTTGCCCAATTTATTCGCAAATGCGATGTAAGAATGATGAACAGATAAAATAGCGACATCTTACTATCGCTTTTTGACCTGAAACAGCTGTCCAGAGGCTGCTCGAGGTTTTCACTGCAATCAAAAACGATTTGCACAAAAATTTTTCTAAAAACTTTCATTATGCTTTGACAGCAAGCATGGCCGCCTTGCATGGGGGACTTATTAGGAGCAAATCTCGCTTCAATTTGTCTATCCTACTGCAATGTCAGGTCAAAAAGCGATAGCAAGATGTCGCTATTTTATCTGTTCATCATTCTTACATCGCATTTGCGAATAAATTGGGCAAGTCGTTTTTGGTCTGCAGTGGAAATGTCGAGCTACGTTTCTGCTGAAGAAGCCCCAAGCAGGGCTGAAACAGCTGTCCAGAGGCTGCTCGAGGTTTTCACTGCAATCAAAAACGATTTGCACAAAATTTTTTATAAAAAATTAATTGTTATATGTTAAAGAAACAATATAATTAAAAAGTAAAAACAAATCGTATAAAAGAGAAAACAAGAAAGCATAGATCCACATTCTACGAACGTGGTGCGCATTATAAAGCAATTAAAGTATTTAATGCGTTGCCCTCCTTGTAATAATAATTTTTTTTTATATACAGGGAGATTCAGGCAACCCATTCATTAGAAGTTTACGGACTTCCTCTTTGAATTTCTATTTCATATTTTGCGGTTATAAGTTAGCGATAATGATCTATTAAAATATAATATTTCCAACTTTCGGACACTTCCGCTTGTACCGGAAGTTGCTGTCAACTTTCTTATTTTAAATAGAATACCCTATTTTTTATTGCATTTCTGAAATCTTCATGAAATTCTAAAAAGATTTTGTGTAACATGTGATACAAGAAAAATTAGCCGTTTTAGAGATATTTCCATTTTTTAAAAAAAGTTCAAAGTTGCAATACCTTGTTTATGATGCTAAGATCTTTGTGTAACAAAAGTCATAATTTCAATTTTTGGCCTGTAGTAGGGTATGCTCATAAGCTTTCAGGTCATACCTAATTTTACACAAAATCGTTTACGGGTTGGTTCAAAAGTAACTTCTATTCGAACTGATTTCAACTGTCGAAAAGTCATGTTTTTTAAATGGAATGCCTAGTATATTTTTATACCATAAGAATCACAATTAAATGTTCTTTCGAACTGTGTTAGCATTCCCTATACCCATCTCTTACCTTTCTCTTTCTATTCATGATTTTCTCTTTGACACATCAATTTTTTTACTTTTCAGTATTATTCCTGAATGGTGTGCTATGAAAATTTAACAAACTGAGGTTTTTTAAATTAATTTCTGACTGTAATTTCAATTTCATTTTAAAAACCGACAAATAATATTTAAATACATATCTATCATCTGAACTTTTTGTTTACATATGCCGCATGTATTAGAATTCTTGGTGTGACTATTTACACATTTACAAGGAGAAATTTACACTTACAATACAAAATTTTATGAAAACTAATAAATAAATCAGAAATATTAAAAATAATACACAAATTATTGGTCATAATATTGGCTCTAAGTTGTCCTCGGCTATTATTTATTAGTAATAACTTTCTACTGTATCTAATTAATAACGCATTTTCCTCGATATAACAACTTTTTTTTATTAACTTCTTGAATTGTCGATTTTTCTTATCATTAAATATCTTTAATATGTCTGTGTTTTATTATTCATTTTTTGGTTCTTCGTAGCGATTAAATTGTTTTTCTTTTTTTTTTAATTCCTACTAGACGGATGATTTCAAAATTATAATTTCTCTAGTTTTCATAGCCCACTATTTAAAAATAATGCCGAAAAATGGAAAAAAAATACGTGTTAAAAAGAAATCATCGATAACGAGTGAACTATAAGAGATAGGCATAGGGAATGCTAATACAGGACGAAAGAATATTTAATCCTGAGTCACATGGTATAAAAATATACTAGGCGTTCCGTTTAAAAAACATGACTTTTCGACAGTTGAAATTAGTTCGAATAGAAGTTACTTTTCAACCAGCCTATAAGTAATCAAGTGCAAAACAGGACATGATTTGAAAGAATGTTACTGTAGCCTACTACAGGCCAAAAATGGGCATCATGCGTTTTATTGCACAAAGATGGCAGTATCATAACCAAGGTTCTGCAAGTCTGAGTTATTTAAAAAAAATTAAAATGTCTCGGAAACGGTTAATTTTTCTTGTATGACATGTTGCACAAAATATTTTTAGATTTTTATGAAATTTCAAAAATGCATTAAAAATTGAAGTAAACCATTTAAAATAAGAAAGTTGACAGCAACTTCCGGTATAAGCGGAAGTGTCCGAAATTTGAAAATATTATATTTTGATAGATCCATATCGTTAACTTATAACTACAAAATATGAAAAATAAATTCAAAGGAGAAGTCCGTAAATTTTTAATGAAAGCGTTGCCTGAATCTCCCTGTATAATATATAACGATATAAATGTAATAATTTTTTTTTCTGCGATCTGTGCTCGGCTAAACAAAATCGCCCAATTTGACGCACATTATGTATTATAATCATAATGCATAGTTAGTAGTGCTAAATAGTTTTA
This sequence comes from Prosopocoilus inquinatus, assembly GCA_036172665.1. Taxonomy (NCBI): domain Eukaryota; kingdom Metazoa; phylum Arthropoda; class Insecta; order Coleoptera; family Lucanidae; genus Prosopocoilus; species Prosopocoilus inquinatus. Next base: position 25,174,931 of record CM069872.1, on the reverse strand, counting down.
CTTGTATTTTGTCTTTTTAATTTGTTTTACCTAAGTCTATCTGTGATCTGTGATGTTAAACAAAATCGCCCAATTTGACGCACATTATTTATTAATCATAATGCATAGTTAGTACTGCTAAATAGTTTTACTCGTATTTTGTCTTTTTAATTTGTTTTGCTTATGTCTATCTGTGTTATATTTGCCTGTATCAGTTTTTTTTTGACAATGACCTTGTGCTGGTGATAACTGACAATAAAACATTATTATTATTATTATTATTATTAAAAATGGGGATCAATCGAAGGGATAAAAATTTAAAATAAATTCAAATCAAGTAAACAAAAAAAAAACCAAAGACGATCAATTGATAATCAAAAAAATAAAATAAAATTTCCTGAAAAGGAAAAAAAAAATGGCGATCGAACGAAGGGATTAAAATGTAAAATGAACTCAAATTGAGTAAATAAAAAAAAAACAAAAAAAAATACGATCAACTGATACTTAAAAAGCGAATGAAAGATAAATTGACAACATAAAAATAAATTAAATTAAATCGAATAAAAGAAAAAATAAGTCGATCAATTAATTATACAGCGTGGAACAGATAAATTCGATATCTTCCAGACGATCGCCCAGCTTTCTGTAAACACCTTGTAGTATTAAAAATAGTGTGTGGAAGGGAAAAAAAATTAGGCGAAATCGACGTGTCCGTATGACTTCTTAAAAAATTTATCGCCTTAAAAATATCGACGAATTTATCCGCTGTTTAGCTTTCCGCAACACATATCTTACTATAATTTTTTTGAGGTTAGGAAAATAACTTTACCTTTTAGGCACAAAATAAGAAAATCTAAATGGCTGCAGAGTTACTTACTGAAAAAAGGTAGTGCCTTCTAGACTAATTTATTTCCAGATAGAGTTTTTCATTATTAAGCTTTTATGTATCTTTGCCAACTTTACTATCTGTTACGGTTTAGGCTCAATTCTCACACGAGCAGCGCATCGCGTCGCGTCATATTTTTACATGTAATTTTTTGACATAAAATGCTGCCGAGTGAGAATTGCTTCGTTTAAAACCATGGCATCGCGTTCTCATAATATCTTCACATGTAAACTTTTCTTTAATGAAATATTCCGTATTTTTTGTTGTGAAACGAAAGAATAGTAAATTCTAAATATAGAGTACTCTTTACTACTTAACCTCAGAACAAATAATAACGAAGTTATTGCGATATTTGTACTCATCATTAAAAAAAATCATTAAAAATCTGCTACAATTCAGCTAAATTGCAACAGGGTTCTCATAGCGATTTCGGCCCTAATTGAGGCCTCATCAGAAGAAGAACATATCGAGAATTCCACCGTAATCTGACTGATCCGGTCAGCTTACGCATGGACAATGCTTAATTACTAATCTTGAGTAAAAGCAGTATATTTTTGCCAATTTGAACGACTTCGTACCTTCCATAATAACGAAGTTGTTGTGTGCCTATAACAAAAACTTTGAACACCCTGTGTACTCAATGCAAACTTCAGACCTTGGCCATAATTCACAAAGCGCAAAGTAAAGTTTTTTTTTATTGTTGCAAACGTCACAATTATTAAAGTAAAGTTTTTTTTTATTGTTGCAAACGTCACAATTTATTAATTTCTAATTACTTCAAACCGACTGGCTAAAACTCAGAGGGTGGTTTAAACGATAGATTTCAATCCGTGCTTTCATATTCTGCAAACAGAATTTTTATGCAAGTGCGGAATGGAAAGTTATGAATATTTGAAGTTGGTCTGTGCGTCACTTTTAATTAATTTCTAATTACTTCAAACCAACCGGCTAAAACTCAGAGGGTGGTTTAAACGATAGATTTCGATCCGTGCTTTAATTATCTGCAAACAGAATTTTATGCAAGTTCTCTGAGAAAAGTTATGAACATTTGAAATTGGTACTGTTTCATTGCTCCGAGCGCCACTTTTAATTAATTTCTAATTACTTCAAATCAACCGGCTAAAACTTTCTGAAGGCATTATTAAACAGATATGTATGTTTACTTTATGACTACGTGAACATTTTCAGTGAAAGCAATTGTTTTGGTGCGATATATGAATAATGACTTATGCTGGTTTAAATAGTCATAGTTAACTTAATATCAAATATTTTTTCAGTTTCTTCATATGAGGGGAATCTACACATTATACTCTTTGTAATAGATTAAATATTATTGATCTGTGATCGTTATTTTAGCGGTGGCAGCGTTTTGAAATTTCATAATTTTATTGCTGGAATTTTATTGCTAACTTCTCATCGGTGTGTAAAGTGTTCCATGGCTTTATTACTTCCAAACCTTCTCGCCGTTGAAAGGGAAGCACTGTCGAATTTGCTCCCCAACACTGAAGGGTATCAAGTGAGTAACGACCCCCGAGAAATATCTCGAGCAGATGCAAACCCACGACCTTACGATTGCAAGGCTTTTACCACTGAACCATTCAGGCGTTAAACATACATAGTATTGCTATTTCGTAGACGATGCGGAGCTTTGCAAAATGGCGCATCTGATGCTGTACTTCCGAACCCTCTCCGACATGTTAAATGTCAATCATATCTAGGGACCCTAGCCATAAGCACTGAAGGACCTTACGTTTTTATTTTACGTTAGGTATTTTTTTCAACAGTAATACACGCGTATATGTCTATTTGCATGTGTCAGTGACAGTCATTTATTTAAATTACGATTATTTACTAAAATAGTAAAGGAGACTGTGGTTTAAGAGGTAATTGAAATTAACCTCCGTCCACAATAATTTTTATATCCGTAGATACATATTTCGGCAGCTAAGCTGTCATCTTCAGTACGCTACCAACTTAAAAACACTAAAAAAAGAATCTAAAAACAACCTAATTACACTGATAAAATCATAAAAATGTTAACCCTAACAATAATCTAATCATCCTAAAAGATATATAAGTCTAAATGTAAGTAAATATAAATTAATATGTAAAAATCTAAAATAAACTATGTTATGTATAAAGGATCGAGGAAAATAGCCCGTCCAGTCTCCCATATGCCGAATACGCATCGGAACACCCCCGGTGTAGCGCAGCTCTGAATCGTTCGGTTGCCCGGTTTAACAGAGAGGCGCGTTGTTGAGTATTCTCAGATATTCGAAATTCGAATAGGAAAGAAAATACTAAAATTTCTTAGCTATTAATTATTATTAAAATTAATTATTAAATAACATTCCAAATTTTCGTTCGTTCGTTCGTTTCGATTTGCCGTGAGAATGCTTGTCTTTTAAAGCGAGAAAATGATCTCTGAACATAACAGGTTGTGAGAGACGCTTTCTCTAGGTAAATTTTGAACTCTTCAATATTTACGGAAAGACTGAGCAATCAAATAAATGTCGAATCGTCGAAATCTAAATTAATGAGACGCAGAATTTGATCGTGCCTATCGCAAATGCAGCGAGAAATCGAGCCCCGCCGCGCGCGGAATACAACGCCTCTGAGTTTGACCCTCAGATTCGAGGCCTTAGTTATATATAAATCGGCAAAAAAATATGTGAACACCTAAAATTAACTGTCAGAAAACCTTACAAATAAGAGTTAACCAAACAACACGGAAATGCGGAAATAAATAGTTCAAAGACCCGAAAAAACTTCTTATTCTAACGAATAAATAAGTATATAATTCCCTGTTATTTGATACCTAAAAACCTAAAAATCCTAAAAAAAAAACAACCTATATACTTATTTATTCGTTAGAATAAGAAGTTTTTTCGGGTCTTTGTACTATTTATTTCCGCATTTCCGTGTTGTTTGGATAGCTCTTATTTGTAAGGTTTTCAACAAGTTAATTTTAGGTGTTCACATAATTTCTTTTCCGATTTATACATAACATATATAGTTTATTTTAGATTTTTACATATTAATTTATATTTACTTACATTTAGACATATATATCTTTTAGGATGATTAGATTGTTGTTAGGTTTAACATTTTTATGATTTTTATGTGATTAGGTTGTTTTAGATCTTTTTTTTAATGTTTTTAAGTTGGTAGCGTACTGAAGATGGCAGTTTAGCTGCCGAAATACGTATCTACGGATATAAAAATTATTGTGGGCGGAGGTTAATTTCAATTACGATTATTTATTAAAAATGGCAGTTATTTATTAAAATGATGTCATGTCAGGGTCATTTTTAAAGTGGTCAGTCATTGTGTTGTGACCGTCATTTTTATTGGGTCCACTGTCATGAGAGAGAGCTCGCAGCTTTCAAGGCTCTTTCAAAAATTCCTACTAGTAATATTTTTGGCGCTGCTTATATATGTAGCTGTACAAAAATATAAAAGTAAACAGTACCGATTTAAAAAAAGTTGATGTTTTTTTATGTAATATACTTTGGTAATAATATACTAAAACGACATCATAAAATTTGTAGTTATTTAAGTAACTTTAGAGCGGGACTTTCAAACTCAAATACACAAAACAGTAAACGAAACGCTCATGTTTAAGATTCCATTGGGACTTGTGTTTTTTAAATTTGAATGAATCTTTTATGTCAACTAACACGCTGTTAAAGTTTATTATGTAGTAATCACTCATATCCGCTGATATTCGAGTTGAAATGTATTTACGTACAACCACAACAAATATTTGTAATTAATTAATAAGAAAGTATGAGCAAGAAATTGCAAACAAATATACAGTGTGAATAAAAAGTAAGGAAGATTGATGCGATGATAAAGCCGCTATTATAGGTTTTACAAAAAAAATGTTTTAAATAAAAGTTGAATTACTACTTATTTGTCACAAACTAGCGTTTTTCATTTTTCTTGTGACGTCATAATCTTCAATTGTGAAGACGTCATAATCTGCAACTATGACGTCATTCATGATTTTGGAAACTCGAAAATGTCGAAAATGGATATGAGTGGTTACTATGTAATAAACTTTAACAGCGTGCCAGTTGATTTAAAAAAAGAACTCAAATTTAACATCATATCTTTAGTGTTCACATTACCTGTAGAGGAAAGCTTTGGAAAACAGAAATTGCAACATCTTAAAAATAATACATTTTTAGGCTAGGAATATCGTTTATTGCTTTTTACATCTGAATTTAAAAGCCCTGTCCTTAGTTACTCAAATAACTACAATTTTTTTCATCGAGTCCATTTGGGATGAGAAAAACCGAATCTGCTAGTGAAAATGGATAATGTTATTTAAAAACTATTTTTCAAATCGTTAAAATCAAAAAACTTTTATGCACTGAATTTTGCACAGCTAGATTAGGCATTTCGACCACTGTGCATCGCTGTATGATCATTTAGTTACTAATTTTATAGCTCTTATTTAAAAGGTACCAACCACAATTTTATAGTTTTGAAAAAATTAAGGTTAAAGTTTTTTTAAACTGAAAAATAAATTTGTGGATATATTAACTTCATTTAAACACTTTGAAAGAAAGAATATATTTATTTATAGAATAGATTTAATAGAATTTACTCATATTATTTTGCTTGACTGTTTTTCTTTTTACAAAAATGGCGTTTGGTTCCTTTCCAATAAATTTACAGTTTTGTATATGGATCTTTTAACACAATGTTTATGATGTTTGGATCATAAAAAAATAACTAGCGTTATAGAAATCTGTTAACATGCAATATTTTCCGTTAATAATTTAATTTAATATTATACGAGGCGTTCGGTACCTTTATCTCAAAAAACGCTCTTTGGCGATTGCTACCTTTTAGATAAGCGCTATCCAATTGTAAGTTGCTTATATTTACTATTACATTACAGAAATAGAACAGATTATAAATAAAGATGATGGTGGTAAGATATTATTACAACAACCTGATTCTCAGAATGATGAAGCAGAACTAAAAAATGAAGGTTAGATACAGTATATTTACAATTCTCATATTTTATTGAAACATTTATGCATGTATTTTTCAGGCAATTTTAAATGTAAAATATGCAGTAAAGAATTTTCATGGAGAATCGATTGGTGGTTACATAAAAAGAACCACAAAGCAACATTCACCTGTAAATGGGAAAATTGCAACAAAACTTGCGCTTCAGCTTATACGCTGAAGACACATGAAATGAATCATGAGGGTAAACGACCGTTTCTCTGTGTGACTTGCGGTAAGTGCAGTTCCCTTTTTGCCACACAACACTTATTTTATTAATTAGGGAAAGGTTTCGTTACTAAAAATTCGCTGAACTGCCACGAGAAAATTCACCTGGAAGTAAAACCGTACTCTTGCGAAACATGCAACATTGGATTTTCTGTTCGAAGCAACTTGCGAGCTCACGAACAGAAATATCATGAAGGTGTGAAGTTTTACTGTTCACAGTGTACCAGGGCGTACATTTCAAAATCAAGCTTGGAGAGACACGAACGCATACACACTGGAGTGAGGGAGTTTCAGTGTGAAACATGTCCGTCTGCATTTTATACCAACAAAGAGTTAATTAAACATCAACGATATCATCAAGTAAGATGCTATTATTGAAGTATGTTACTTTCGTTGCCATTTTCTCGGAATTAATTCTGTACTTGCAATTATACAGATAACTTGCAAATTATCAGATTAGCCCAGAAGAGTAACAAAGAACTTGTGACTCGCAAATATGTCAAAAAGAAAAAGTATTTTAACATAATATGGTTAGACCGCGGCAGACGTGCCAATAGCATTCAGAGAATTTATTGTAATGGTTGCACAAGATTCCACTGTAATAATAGGTGAATTTTCGCCAGCTACTTGTTATAACCGGTAATTGAAACCGATTACTTTTGTCATTTTGGCCATGTCAGAGTAATGCTGTTTGACGTCATCGAATACGTCATTGCTGTTACTCGGTAACAGAAATCTGTTACCTAGGTCGCGAGGTAGGTAATGAACATAAGTAATTAAAAACCGGAACTATCAATCCCTACTGTATAAAATAAAGTGATAAAAATATATATTTGAACATCATTATTAAAAATAATTCCTAAATTGTTGGGATTCATTTTCTAAATTCATCTTCTTTTAGAATTACACCTCAGTTATTACCGTACCGTACCGGCAGCATTTTCGCCATCACTGCAAAAGTTATAACTTTCGAACGGTGGGGGTTAACCTACTGGGTTAATACTGGTTATAGAATCAAGTATGGCGAAAATTCACCTATTATCAAAATCACGAAAATGAGCTCTGCGTCATTAACAATGAGCGGAGAATATGTAATGTTACGAATATGGGGTTCACAAATTATAGTCGTTACATTTCAGAACACTTTAATTTAAAGCTGTCGCTTTACACAATTAACAACACAATTGTAATGAGCTTGTCTATCAACTAACACTTTTACAAAATGTACTTTCTATTTATTCGAAGTACGAATCCTTCGCTCGCTAACTTCATAACTATCACTCCTGACGGATCGTACAGCTTATATAGCAGAGCCCTCTGTTGCTCCAACATACTAAAATGATCGAGTAGTCTCCAGTCATTTTCTGTGACGCAAGGTGGCGTACTGATGCTAAAAATAGACTATTCTGTGCCACAGCAAAAAACAAAAAAAAAACAAATCGATAATTAAGTAATAAATGTACGCTTAGGCGAATTGAATGTATAACTTTCAGAAGGTACGTGGTGCAAACAGTTGCTATAGCTTTACTGGCAAAGTAACTGACTAAAGACTGAGTAATGGATTCTGCCGTAGTTAAAACCACCCCCGTTTTACACGTAACCCATCCTACAGTTTTTAGGGATGACGATGGGGTCCCCGTTTATTTAAATGTAACCGGTTCTCCTATATGAAAAGCCGTTACCCGATAACTACCCGATACCCGATATTCGGAAAGAGCCCAACAACCGAGTGGCCTTTATGCCGGATGTGACCTTCATAACATTTTGCTCGAGAGAGGATCAGTTACTTCAGATAATTCTACAGGATATTTGCAAAGTAAGTGCAAAATTTTTAAGCACAGTACGCCCAGAGCACAAACAACACGAAAAAATACAAGAAAAAAATCGTATAACAAAAAGAAAATTCCTTTATCCGTCCCTTATTCGGTGCTAATGAAATAATAGAAAAAAGCTACGGAACTTGCTTCTCTGATCGTGGACAGTAAACATCGCGGGAATCACTAATGTCGAAGACACATTCACCGAATATCGTAAGTGTGGAGAATAACATTCAAGTAAACAGATAAAACAGCGACATCCTACGATCGATTTTTGACCTGACATTGCAGTAGGAAAGACAAATTGAAGCGGATTTGCTACCTAATAAGTCCCCCATGCAAGGCGACCATGCTTGCTGTCAAAGCATAATGAAAGTTTTAAAAATTTTACTACAAATCGTTTTTGATTGCAGTGAAAACCTCGATCAGCCTCTGTACAGTTGTTTCAGCACTGTTTGGGGCTTCATCAGTAAAGATGTAGCTCGATATTCCCACTGCAAACCAAAAACGCTGAGGAAGCCCCAAACAGGGCTGAAACAGCTGTACAGAGGCTGCTCAAGGTTTTCACTGCAATCAAAAACGATTTGCAACAAAATTTCTAAAACATTCAAATAAACGTTCACTAGTAGACATTTAGAAATGTTTATAACAATTGTTCGACGTGGCGTCCATCATTAGCGACACACAAATGAGCTCGGCGAAAAAGTGATTCTTGTATTCGTGTGCATGTCAGGATTAGCGCAAATATTGTCGACGGCATTGTGAATACACTCCTCTGAAATGCTGTTTTCTCGCCGTTCGTGAATTGCGGCATTTTAATAAGTAATAATACTATGTAGGTAGACATATTTAGTGTTAACTCGCTTTAGTTTAACTCGTTCAATCACTTTTCACAAACTAAACTGTTGATCCCAAAGAATACGGAGCAATAAATTGTGTCATAATCATAAAAAATGAAGCAAATTCTTTCGCTTAACTGTAATACGACTTATTTCGACGTTAAAAACAACGCTTTTATTTGCCCCTCGACTTCGGCAAAGGTCACTTCTCGATAGCACTTCTGTCTTTTACAGGTTTAAATTTCTGCATTTATTTCACAAATACCCGGTATGCTGGTTTTTCAAATTCTTATTCGATACTTATCGGATATTGAACTAGTTATGGGGTATCGGGTAACGGGTTACTACGGGTAATTGTCGGGTAACGGGTACTCGGGTAACAAAATTATCGGGTCCTAGTTTTTATAGCCCAAAATGCTCGTCAAGGGGGTTTTTCTCTTGAAATCTCAGAATAGCCGTTATTTATTTAAAGATTGTCAAATTCTTCTCGTTCGTCTCTCTCTTTATGAGGTTTTTCTTTCGAATAACTTTGTGGGTATTGAAAGTGCTTGAAAGATTGAATGAAAATATTTCTCCTTTGTACCTATAGGAAATTCATGATTATGAATACCGGCCTGTAGGAATAAGTCAGTATAAAATGTTTTTCTATACTAAAAAAAAAAATAATAATGACTCCGTATAAAATTAAATTAGTACAAGGTTTAAGGCTAGTCGAACCCTGCCTGCATTTTCAAATTTGTGCCCAGTGTTTATTTAATTTATCTAATTTATCGCTGGAAAGAAAAATTGCGCATCTGGCAACATGCCCTGCTATATTAACATACACTAACGTGTATGTTGGCCACTCCAATTCGCTTAAAATTCGGGTCCGAGAAAGTAGACCCTAAGGTCTAAGGTTCTAAATCCACACACTTCGTGTTCAGGTAGCGACATTAGTGATTTTTTCTATCAATCCTTGTCGCACAATAATTTCGTCTAGGGATAAAAAAACAGTCGATAGTTTATTAATTTTTTTTACAAATGGCGTTTCACTGTGGCTTCGGAGAATAACATAACCTAATACATTTTTGACTAGACAGTCGGCCGTAAACTACCACCGTCGTAGTTAACAGAATTCCCTAAAAGTGTTGATTTCCTTGTTGAATGGAATGTGATGGCGTTACCTAAACGCGTAAGCACAGAATACACAGAAGGCAAACTCTCGGGTGGGGGTAAAGTTTACGCATCTCAGACGCGCAGATAGATCGGCCTTATTTTAAGATTAAATTGCACTGGCGTACCCGACATTGCTTGTGTCAGTGGTGGCGTTTTGTTTGCGTGTGAAATTATTATCAATGTTCTAATAGTTTCATACGCGTACTAGTTACTCAGAGGCTGTTGTAAGAGCAGACCTTCATTCTTATTAATTGGATAATTAAAAACATTAATCGCCATGAATAAGCGCAGGGATGGAATGGTTTGTGCGGTAAAACATGTAAAAACAAATCCTATAATTGTAACTTGTCTTTCTTTACTTTCCCAGAAGATCGAGCGAGGTTATGTGTTAAACCGTTTCAGTCGGGTACAGAGAACTGTGAAGGCGAAACGGATAACATGTTATTAAAATTAAATAACATTAACGTAGTTGAAGAAACTGCTTCAACAGCTCCTTTACCTCCTTTAAGAATAATTAATTGATTCTCAAATTAATGTTTTACAAAAAAAAATTTAGCGTTATCTGTGTGGTTATCAAGAAATGTATACAGATTCATTCTTTTTCTGTTTGAATAGACTATGCCCACTGTGTGAATATTTAGACGACACAGCGTTATTTTGCTACTTCAAAGCATATGAAAGTAGTGACATGGACACTTTTAGAAAGCTAATGTTGCCAGATGATGGTTTTGTATCATATATTTCAAAACTGCACATTGTCTTCCTAAACAAATTTGAAGAGATTTGTATTTTTCCAGATATTATAAAAGAATTTGTACACTTAAGGCTGTATGCTCGCTTAGAACTGAACTCGATTTCAAATGGGCGTATCACTATTTTTCGCATATATTTAGAAGAAACATACGTTCAACATGTGTTCTTGCATTTTTACACACAAACGAAAAGAACAGAGAACAGAATTACCATCTAAACGTTTTCCTTGTAATTTATGACTCTGCTGTCACTGATCTTTATTTTTGATTGGTTTACGTGTCAGTTTGACATACCCACAACAGAATATTCGGATAAGGCCTCATTCACATGGGCACCGCCCGCGGTCTTCTGCAAATTTTAAGGGCGACCGCACACTCAGATGAGTAAAATTTTTTATGTAAATTGATGTAAATAAAAACGGCGACCTGATCTAACACAGAAACTAGTAAAATTCGGAAAATAAAACTACGTCTGTCGGAAAGTGAAAGTTTATCAGAATTGAAACAACGACAAAAAAAAGCGCATCGCCTGTTCCTCTGTAAATCAATAACGTCATTTTGTTGTTTCATTACCGTTATTATTATCCCTATAAAATTGTTTTTTTTTTTAATTTACGTGGATTGTTTTTTTATCTAGACTACACTTCTGTGCACTAAAATTAGGCACAATGAAATATTGCGGTCTAAAGTGGACGTAAAGAAAAAATATATATTATACAGAATAAAACACTAGAACAATAACAGTCAAATGAAAACATTAAAAGTGCCTTAAAAACTGAACCCTGATTTAAACGTTGGAATAAATATTAATGACTGTCCTTAAGATTATTGGAATAGGAATTAATACTGAATACTAATGTACCGACGCTCACAGAGCAAGTAAATGCGTTAAAAAAGGGCATTATTAATTGCCCTAAGCACGTATTCGGCGATCATTCTGATTGTGACGTTTATTTTTGCACCGGGTTCAAAGATAATGAAATTAATTCAGTTCCAGACTTAGTAGAATGTGGATTATTTCATGATATTATTGCTTGGTGTAATCATTTGACGCATAATGCACAGTTTACTTTTATATATGAACATTAATGCAGCGGAGACGTACAATTCAATTGTTTCAAAATTTGTTGGTGGAAAAAGAGTTAACTTCTCTTTGAAAAATAGCTACGAAGTGAGATGCCACGCTGCTAGCGTTTCTTATAATTTCAGTGAGCAATATCACCACCGCATTTAAAGAGAATGGTCGGGAAAAGTCCAGGCAAATATACCAAAGTATACAGTGTATCCGGATACATAGGGACAGCATGGGTCTGTCTTTGAAGAGACAGAGAGATGATTAAAAAAGATGCAGGTTCGAGAGCTCATTAACAATCCATTTTCAAATATTACTTGTCATGGCCAACTTGGTTAAAATTTTACAAAAACCAAAATCTCCCTATTTTTTTTTATTTGCCGTAACTTTTTTGTTACTTAAGATATTGAGATGCGGTTTGAATTAGTTTGCATGATAATTTAAGTATTTTTATGGGCACTAATAAAACTAATCTCATTTTTACAAATTTTCAGTAATCTAACCTAAACTTAAAATTTTAAATTGGTACTCCCTAATTTTATTGGCCCTTTTAAGAGAGAATTTATTTCTGATATTATTGCTTGCTGTAAAAAAATTTTGTCCCTACGAAATCCGGACACACTGTATACGTCAAAGTTGCGTTTTTACTGAAAATGCAGAGCACGACTATTTCCTGGGCAAGGCAGAAAAGAAAACAGGCAGCCGAAGCTGAGGGTGACTACAGACTAGTGGAAGAGGTGATCCCTCTTGAAAACTTAGAAGAAAAGAAATCATCTTTAATGAACTACTTGAGCAGGACCCAGGTGGAGTTAGAATCGTTAGAGAGAAACACTGTTGGCCAAAACACCAAAGTGAAATGGCATAAAGAGCGAAGACTAACAGCGTCGAAATTTGGCATTATCTGTAAAAGACGTCAAACAAATGATGCCAAAAAATTGGAGTAAAAATTAATTAATTTTTCGGGAAGTATAGTTAGTTAAATTGGTGCCATGACCATGAAGAAATTGCGAGAAAGCAATTTTCACAGGAATTTGGACAAAAAGTTGATAACGGTGGATTATTTATGTCTAAAGAAATGCCGTATCTTGGAGCTAGTCCTGATGGACTAGTTGGTGAGGATGCTATAATTGAGATCAAGTGTCCCTATAAGTTAGCGAAGTTAAAAATAACTCATCAGGAAGCAGCAAAGATGAAAGTTATGCCCTATTTCTTTTTGGATGGCAATACTGTGAAACTGAAGAAAACACATTACTACTATCAGATTCAAGGGCAGTTAGCTTTAACGAATAGTTGTGCAGATGAACTTACAAATTTGAAACCGTAGTTGTAGGTGATATTAAATGTCCTTTTTTTTTGTTGACAGTTGCATATGCGCTGATTTGCTAAAACTATACTCTATTTTTTTATTAATAGGCGGAAGTTTACCGATTGATATAAAGTATTACATATAAGTCGTTCACAATTGTTTTAAATTTGGACTATCCATAAAAATCTGACATTTTAGTTGGCAGTAACGTTAGTTGTTAAAATAAATTTATTTTAGGTTACAGTTGATGAGATCTGAATCCTCGTATTCATCAAATATTTATATTTTATTCGATTAGTTGTGCAGAAACAAAAATTATTTGACGCAGTTCCGTTTCACTATTTGGGTGAACTTGGTATTCAAAATGTTACATCACTGACCCATTTTATTTATTGTTTATTCCTGTGTTATCTCTACATCATCGAGGAAAATAGCCCGTCCAGTCTCCCAGATGTCGATTACGCATCATAACTAGTGCTGGCAACCAAGTCGGTTTTTTGGATAGACGGTTAACCGGTTTTGGATAATCCGAGGTTGTAAACAAAACCGAAAACCGGTTATCCGGATAATCGGTTAATCGAATATCCAAGTATTTGGATAATCGGATATTCGAATATCCAATTATTTGGATAACCGAATATTCGAATAATACCGGTTTTTGGATAATCGGATACTCGAATGACCGGTTATTCGAATGATGAAAAATATTCAAATAGTCCAACTACTTGAAATTCAAATAACTGTATACACAATAACGTATTTATTTTTTTCACCCATTTAACGATAATTTTAGGAATTTAAGGCAGCAAAGTTGAAACTCAAATAAAATTAAAAATGAGTAGATGTTGGAAGTATTAAAAAAATGAAGGTAAATCTTATCTGTTATGTTCACTACGTACAAAAAATATATAAGCGGTCAAGTGGTACTTCTAATCCACATATTAGTCGAAGAAGAAGAATTAAAGTAATTTTAGTTTTTGTTGTGAGTAGTCTTTTCGACCGTACCCAACCGTCTTTGGGAGAATTTAATAAAAGTTTATTATGGTACAGATGTTGTCTGGCACTGTAAGGAATTTTTACAGCACAAAATATTTGCATTACTTTACAATATGTTGAATATTGTTCATTAGATAGAATAAGAATAATCGGCATTTATCTAGTATTTAACAAAAAAAAAAAAAACGAAAGCGATTATTAGTGAGTTTGTGTCACTTTGTAGATGTGTGAGTCCTTATAAATTAGAAATGTTAATACTTTAAAATAAACAAGAGAAGCACAAAATCGAAATGTTTGAAAACATCTTCATCTGAATAAAAATTAGGAACATTAGAGTTAAAATTCAGTCGAGTCTGTTTTTTATGAATCAGTTTTTGTTAATACGTAATTAACCGATTTTCGGATAATCCAAAAGCTGTTTTTTTTTGATTACACATTTCGCGAATATCCGAATAGTCGGTTTTTTAATATATTCAAGTAGACAGTCTTTCAAATATCGGAATAGTCGGTTTTTGGATACTCGAATAGTCGGTTTTAACCATTATTTGGATAAGCGGTTTTATCCAAAACCCGTTTTTAAAGAAACCGATTATTCGGTTTCAATTTTCTCCGATTTTTGCCTAATACTAATCTACTACATCGCGAGATTCTATGGCACATCGAAAGTTTTCAAAGCTGGAGGGCAAACTGTATAACAACATAATCGCCAACAAATCAGGATTAATTTCTACTTCCATTTCCTGCAGCTTATCCACAGCGTCAAAAAATTTGTTCAAGTGCTCGCTCCTCATTTTCTTCCATACGTTGCAAGGTAAGCTGTTTAAGGAGTGTTGCTTTCCTCGCAAGCCCTTTTGATTGATATATACGTTCCAATTTTAACCAAACCCCCGAGATGTGTTACAACCTTTTATTTGTTTTAATTCCGATGGACAAATAGAAAAAATTATATCTGATTTTGCCTTCGCAAAGTTTCTGATCCAGAATTCCACAGCTTTGGTCGACCTGTCATCACCTGACATAAGTTCTGGTTAACCTGATATAACTGGATAGCTTCGTAAACGCAGATTTTATTAAAATACTTTGAGAACTTTTACAACTCATGAAACATTTATTTTAATAACGCAATTCAACTGTCTGTCTAATTATTATTTCGGCAACGACTCGATAAAATAACTATGCTCCAACAGAAATTAATTTAAAAAAACTCATTTTGTTAAATTTTCAAAGCACACTATTCAGGAATAATACTAAAAAGTGAAAAAATGGATGTGTCAAAGAGAAAATCATGAATAGAAAGAGAAAGGTAAGAGATGGGTATAGGGAATGCTAATACAATTCGAACGATCATTTAATTCTTGTTCTTATGGTGTAAAAAAATGCTGGGTGTTCTATTTAAAAACTATGACTTTTTGACAGTTGAAATCAGTTCGAATAGAAGTTACTTTTCAACTAGTCTGTAAACGATTTTGTGTAAAATTAGGTATGACCTGAAAGCTTATGAACATAGCCCAGTGGCGGCTTTTCAGGGTAGGCAAGGTAGGCGTCGCCTACCCTAACATTTTATAAAGAATTAAGTATTATATTTAATATTAATTACAAATAACCAATTGTTAATTTTTATGTTGATATTTTTGTCCAAGAGGTAATAGCGGTCCATTTTTGAGCGAATCCTAAGTTGCATTTCTAAACGGTTCCTCCGTTGCATATGATGTGGTTGGTCGGTAGCGGTAGAATCAGTAGAATAAGCGAAATAATTTTTCGCCTTAAATCCTCATGAAAGTATCTTTCTATCTAGAGTGACGTGTAGTAAAACGAATAAGTACTATGTTAGGCGACAGATCGTGTCGCCTCGGGCTATTCGGAAATATTCGTTCAAGAAACGTTTCAGTTTGGTTATTCAATAATTTACGATTGAATCAGTTTAAATATTGAGTATTATTATAATTTATTATTATCGTCACAGAACATGGATGTCCCGTATGAAATTATAGGTATTTTTTTTTAGAAATGTCTTTTTAACAGAAATATTTTTCTTCGGGTAGACAAAATTACTATTTTGATGCCGATAAAAGAGTTCAATTATTTCATCGTTCGTTTAAGATTACTTCGTATGAAAATCATAAATGGTTGTGTGGAAATAATTTTTAAAAGGCGCTTTTTTGTTGGCATAAAAAATATTCTTTTCTCAAATGTCAGACAAAATGCTTGGATAACGATGAAGTTAACAAAAAAAATAGAATTCTCTTAACATGCTTAAAACACGTAAGAATAACTTTGGCAAAACAAGCGCTCTCATTTCGAGATGAAAGTAAAAGGTTTATTTAGTGCTAGCAATTTTGTTAAAAGAAATTAATTTATAAAACTTAAGTATGTACAGTCGTGAGCATTAAATTTTGGTCGTCAATGTCAATCAAAACGTTAATTACTGCAAAGTAAAAAAAATTAAACGTCCTGTTTTGACAACCAATAACGACCAAAAATTATTGCTCGCGACTGGGCCTTTAACTATTTCTTTTTCACTCTGTCGTCTACCCTGGATCATTAGCCACGAACCGCCACTGACATAGCCTACCACAGGCTAAAAATTGAAATTATGGCTTTTGTCACACAAAGATGGCAGCATCATAAACAAGGTACTGCAACTTTGAACTTTTTTTAAAAAATAGAAATATCTCTAAAACGGCTAGTTTTTATTGCATCACATGTTACACAGAATATTTTTAGAATTTCATGAAGATTTTAGAAATGCAATAAAAATGGGGTATGCCATTTAAAATAAGAAAGTTGAGAGCAACTTCCGGTACTAGCGGAAGTGTCGAAAGTTGGAAATATTATATTTTAATAGATCATTATCGCTAACTTACAACCGCAAAACTTGAAATAGAGATTCAAAGAGGAAGTCCGTAAACTTTTAATGAATAGGTTGCCTGAATCTCCCTGTATAAATTTTCCTCTCTCGTACATACCTTATTAAATTATATTTTAGAGTAAGAATATTTTATACTTTAAAATTTATTAACAAAAATTTAAAATGCCCGAAGAAGAACAAAGTTATTATTTGGATACGCCAATAAAATATTAATTCATTCAATTAATTCATTTACTGCGCATTGCTTTCTGCTTCGCCTAAAAACTTTTATCGTGTTTCGATTCGGTTTTTACTGAAAGCCTTTATAATTTGTGAAAGTCAGGACCTGAACTTCGGTCCCACTTTTTATGTATACGACAGTGACAGTGGGAAATTGACTTTGAACAAATCATAATTGATATTAACCTCCGCCCACAATAATTTTTATATCCTTAGGTACGTATGTCGGGAGCTAAGCTGCCATCTTCAGTACGCTACCAACTTAAAAACACTAAAAAAGGATCTAAAAACAACCTAATCACACTGATAAAATCATAAAAATGTTAAACCTAACAACAATCTAATCATCCTAAAAGATATATATGTCTAAATGTAAGTAAATATAAATTAATATGTAAAAATCTAAAATAAACTATATTTTTACGTTTCTAGGGTTTAAATTTATTTATTTGAATAAAATACTCGGTAAAAACTGTAATTTAATAATGCTTACAATCCAATTTATTTGTAACAATTTATTTACACACTAAATCCAACTTCGACGATCGCTAATTAGAACTCGAACGACTCCTGAGTCCACCCCGGCCGATTTTATATTCTACGCTGCCTTCTCATCTGTTCCATCGCTGGAAAAGTCTAGTTTGTTCGGTATAGGCCCCGGTGGCGTGGCAGCAATGACGCATAACGAACCGACTTCTTGACGCCTTCAGTTTGACGTAGTGAGCTGGGTGGCGCGCCACAATATATATTAATGTATAAATCTGTAAAAAGAAATTATGTGAACACCTAAAATATTCAATGGAACAGACTGTCGGCGCTTGGTGAAACATTATAATAATAAAGTAAAATAAAAACACTCGGTATTGTTTCACTTAATATATTTAGTACTCAATGCACATTTCGGCTGTTATGCCATCTTCAGGAGTTATATTAATGAGAAAGAATGGAACATAATTAAAACAATAGCTGTCAACAACGGTTACAATATCTCACTAATCGGCAAAATCATGAAACGAACAAAAATGTCTATGTCTATCTAGGTAGTGTCAGTTTAAAAATCAACAATTTGGCTAAGAAAATAGGTTACAGAACTGCATTCTACAATAATTACACAATCAAATCATCCCTTGTAAACAACAAATTAAAACAGGATAAGTACAAAAAGTCAGGGATTTATAAACTGAAATGTTCGAACTGTAATAAATGTTACATAGGACAAACAATAAGGAATTTTAAACTACGGTTTGATGAACATATGAGAGTAGCCAGATTAAACCAAGGTAATTCAATATTCGCTAATCATTTGCTGAGTTGTGATCACACCACCTCTTTAGATAATCTAGAAATTTTATTTGTTGAGAACAAAAGTTATAAAATGAACGTGTTAGAATCCATATTTATTTACAAGGAAATTACCGAGAAACCGGATAATCTGCTCAATGACCAAATAGATCTGACAAATACACCCCTAGTTAACAAGAACCTAATTTCTAAGATCCTCCGCTGTAATAGTGCCCATAAAAATTTATTGTAAATACTTATTAGTTTAGGCGAAATATATTTAAGAGTTCGCACAGTCGGTTTTAGTTTAGTTTTTTAACATAACTCCTGAAGATGGCATAAAAGCCGAAATGTGCATTGAGTACTAAATATATTAAGTGAAACAATACCGAGTGTTTTTATTTTATTTTACTTTATGAACACCTAAAATTAACTGTCAGAAAACCTTACAAATAAGAGCTAACCAAACAACATGGAAATGCGGAAATAAATAGTCCAAAGACGCGAAAAAACTTCTTATTCTAATGAATAAATAAGTATATAATTCCCTGTTATTTGATACCTAAAAATAAACTACATATGTTATGAACAGATAAAATAGCAACATCTTACTATCGCTTTTTGTCCTGACATTGCAAAAATGATTTACACAAAATTTTTCTAAAAATATGTTATGTATAAATCGAAAAAAAAAAATTATGTGAACACCTAAAATTAACTGTCAGAAAACCTTACAAATAAGAGCTAACCAAACAACATGGAAATGCGGAAATAAATTGTCCAAAGACACGAAAAAATTTCTTATTCTAATGTATAAATAAGTATATAATTCCCTGTTATTTAATACCTGAAACCTAAAAATCCTGAAAAAAATATATATATTAGGTATAAATCGTCAAGAAACATCCTACAGATGAGAGCAAATCACACCCACACCAGTTAACATTTTTAGGTTGTAGCAAACAAGCATTTAAAATTTTATTTTTATTAACGTTATGAATAATTAAAATATAATTATGTATGCTTTTTGGTTATTTTTCCATTTATTGTATCATATTCGCACAATTAACGCTTAGATGTATTATAAACTTATATGTAGAGACCGGATTTATAAGTTTTTACAAGTTTTTTACGCTAACATACCTAAACTTGGCGTTTTGTATTTATATGTTTGTCGATTAGAGAAGCCCAAAAATGGTAGTTTTATTTCGCATATAACTTAATATTTTAGACTTTTAGCGCATATTTATTTATTTATCCATATATTGATATAAATAACATTATAATTCCATATACGGTCAATATTCAAGTCTGCAGCTTTTCCAAGAAGTAATTTATTCTTCTCAACGTCTGGCCACTTTATTTTACGATTTCCCGGAATGTGATTTTCTGGGAATCTGTAGCGACTTGCACTTGCATTTTGCACTTATGTTTTGCATTTCAGTTTGAGATAAGAACTCCGTGAATGTGTGTGACTAGTGACTAGTGTATTTATCAACGCGAATTAGTTGTTATTTTCTTATTTAATTTAAAGACGAAATAAATTCAGTGCTTATCTTTTCAAAATGCCGAAAGTAGCATCCTCTCGATCCGAGCTATTGAAAAAATGGATTAAAGCATCTAAACATCTAACTACAGATGGAAAAGTTATTTTTTGCAACGCATGCTCAAAACAGGTAGATACCTTACAAATTCTCTTAAAAATCACATTTTCATTTTGACAATATTTTAAGGTGTCGTCAGACCAAAAGTACCAGATTGATCAACATTTGGCTACAAACCTCCATAAGGAGTCGGAGAAAAGATGTGTGTCTAACTTTAAGCAGTCTTTTATTTCTTCAACAGCCAGTAACTCACAGGGCAGTGACACAGGAAATGAATTCTTTTTAGACTTGTGCAGTGCTATGGCAGAGTCAAACATTCCTTGGCATAAACTTGAACAAGCAAGTTTTCGAACTTTTTTGGAAAAATATTGCAATCGTCATATTCCAAATGAATCGACTTTGCGGAAAAACTATCTAAGTATATGCTATCAGCAACGGATGAAGAAAATAAGAGAGAAGCTTAGCGACAACAATATTTATATAGTAGTTGATGAAACGACAGATGCCTGCGGTCGTTATGTAGCAAATATGTTAGCAGGAGTATTAAGCAACACAGTTGCACCAATATCTTATTTGGTAAATAGTGCAGTTTTGGAAAAAACAAATCATTCAACGATCGCACGTTTTATTAACGACAGCTTGACACTTTTATATGCACCTAATCAAGTTAAATCGGAAAATATATTACTAATGGTGTCTGATGCAGCAGCCTACATGATAAAAGCAGGACAGGCTTTACAGGTGTTTTACCCAAATCTGATGCACTTCACTTGTATGGCTCACGCAATGAATAGGCTCGCTGAATTGGTGCGACTAGAATACCCAACAGTAAATAAGTTGATCAATAACGGAAAAAAGGCGTTTCTTAAAGCCCCACTGCGTATACAACACTATAAAGAATTAGCTGCTGACCTGCCATTACCACCAGAACCTATAATTACGAGATGGGGTACGTGGCTTGAAGCAGCAAATTTTTACGCAGATAACTTTAAACAATTAAAGGAAATTTTCTTAGAATTGGATGATTCCAATTCAGCGGCTTTAAGAATTTGTAAGGAATGCATGTCGAACACAAACATCGGGAATCAATTAGCATTCATTAAAACTCATTTTTCGGTTTTAATATCCACCATTAAAAAGTTGGAATCATCCCAGACGGCTCTATTAGATTCTTTTGAAGTGGTCGATGATGCAATTGAAAGTGTAAAATCAATTCCAGGGGAGATAGGAGAGAAGTTAATGGCAAAATTAGACAAGGTTCTATTACGTAATCCTGACTACAATAAAATGAGGAAAATCTGTTTAGTTTTAAAAGGTCAAAGTGAAGAGGATTTGGACATGGACCCCAAAGATGTAGCATCCATGAAATTTGCGCCCATTACTTCATGCGATGTCGAGCGTTCGTTTTCCTCTTATAAAAATATTTTGACAGACAGACGACAAAATTTTACCCCAAATAATTTAAATCAACTGTTGATTATATTTTGTAATCCTACTATTTAAGTGTTAAGTGTTAAAATTACTTATATGAAACAATTTATGTTTTTATTATTCTAAAGTATGTATAAGTAAAATAAAATTTTTATCGCATATAATATCCATATTTTGATCCATTTTAATCGCATAAAAAAAACTTATTTTCCACTTTTTTAGCACATATAAATCCGGACTTTACTTATATGTTATGTTAATAAAATAGAAATTTAAAGTGATTTGTGTTACATTTGTTTTCTGATTTACATAAAGTATTCAGCCTATCATTTTTAACAACTCGCTCCTTCAAGGTCAAATACCCACTGTCAAGTGTCAAAACCATATGATGGCAGTACCTGTGTCCTTAGACATAGATCGAGTTAAGGAAACACTATCGCAATATGTATTTTATAAATCAGCGTCGCAAACGGTTCGCAAAATTCACTGCATATCGACATTAAAAATGATCATTTACAATAAAAATCTTTGAAATAGAAATCAATAATTATTTTACCACTTGTCGTAAATTTTAACTTTTTTGCGTACGGTTACGATTCCGCGGTTACCTAGACCAGGCCTAATCATGCGAGGGGAATATGTCGGGGTATATTCTCCTTCTACCACCGCACAGGGAGTGCCGGTTCCCGCATGACGCTCAGTCGCTTCAATTTCAACAACCAACGATATACAAAACTTATGTAGATAATATTCTTTATGGAAAATGTTGTAGTGACGAGCAATATTATATGGTTTTACGCTCAACAGTTTACCGCAAATAATACATTCTGCATTACCTGTACTGTTTATAAAACACATATACTTAAGTTCATAATTTTGGTTCATGTTTGTATTTCACGAGAGCCACACGTTTTATAACTTCTATTGGTACACGATCGGCTGGCAGGCTGGCTCATTCTTATCGACGTTTGATTGACGACTATCGAATAGTGGGAGGTACTACGTCCTCGCTCTTCTCGTATTTTATGCCCAGGCCTGACCTAGTCGAACAGCGTCAATTTTTAATTTGCAGCGCACCGGTCCACGCCGGCTGTCTAATCGATTGTAAGGCACTCGATTTCTGTCTAAGGTCCAGTTTTACAAATGCGGCTCAACTTTGAGCTGAGGCTTAAACCCTTAGCAACTATTATTTCAACAATTGTTGTGAAGGATTTAAGCTTCGGTTCAAAGTTAAACCGTCATTGTAAAACTGGGCCTAAGGACACATACTGCCATCATATGGTTTTGACACTTGACAGTGAGTATTTGACCTTGAGCGAGCGGGTTGTCAAAAATGACAAGCTGAATACTTTATGTAAATCAGAATGCATATGTAACGCAAGTCACTTTAAATTTCTATTTTATTAACATAACATATAAGTTTACAATAAATCTAAGCGTTAATAGTGCGAATATGACACAAAAAATGGAAAAATAATCAAAAGTATATGTGAGTTTGACGTGAGTATATTGGATGCCTAAGGCCCAGTTTTACAATCACGGTTTAACTTTGAGCCGAAGCTTAAACCCTTCACAACAATTGTTGAAATAATCGTTGCTAAGGGTTTAAACCTCAGCTCAAAGTTGAGCTGCAATTGTAAAACTGGACCTAATTCACTGAAAATCCAGAAATTATTTCAATGCATAAATTTATAAATAGATAACTGTATGAACAGAAGTTTCAATAATTTATTTGTTAATATTTAAAAAAAAAACTGTGGACTGTGATTTTTCGCCGTGTCCCACATGTGACTATTAGGCTCTGAATAATGGAACTTGAAATATAATTAGATTTAGCAAGTTCCAAAACCAATAAGAATAAAAACGAGGTTCAGTATCCAGTCCAAAGAGCCGTGGGCAATATTTAACCAAAACAAATGCTATTTAAGCAGAACTTACAGTTTCTCGTAATAGCAGTTGACTCTTGTCAGATTAAAAGCTTACAGTTTTCCGTTTATTATGTTATATTCCTATTGTAAACGCTTGTAGTTATTATAAATTTATATTTTGCCTCAATAAAATGGAAATTTAAAGTAATCTGCCTCATTTTTCGTCTTGATTTACATAAAATATTCCAGTTTGTCATTTTGACAACCCACTCGTTCAAGGTCAAATACCCACTGTCGCGTGTCAAAAACATATGATGGCAGTACCTATGTCCTTAGACAGAGATCGAGTGCCTTACTCAGCGCTACCTATTAAAGCTGCTTCAAAACTACTGACAGTGACGTTTAGCATTTTTGAATTTTGAAAACTTAAGACGTTTTCGTAAATTCAACCAAGTTAAATGGGTACCGGGTTAGAGAAATTTCTAGAACAACTTTTATGGCCACACATTTGGTCGAATGTATTGTTACGAATTTGGGGGTTCACAAATTATAGTCGTTAAATTTTAGAACACTTTAATTATAAGCTGTCGATATACACAATTAACACTACTACTTTCTATTTATTCGAGGTACGAACCCTTCGCTGGCTATCTTAATAACTAACTACTTCTGGCGGATCGTCGGCTTATATAGCAGAGCCCTCTATTGCCCGAACATGCTAGAATTATCGAGTAGTTTTCGGTCATGTTCTGTGACGCAAGGTGGCGTACTGATGCTAAAAATAGATCTGTTTGCGTGACGGATGTAACAGTATCGACCCCGTCCTTGGTTTGATTATAGTGCAAAATCATCTCGGATTTTTTAATTTCTTGACAAACTGAGCCTCCATGCATTGTTGATAATACTAAAACGAAACAAAATATCGAACTTCCGACTTCTCTGTTTTTCAAATCAAGCATTTCAGGGGGTATCTCCCTTTTGTTTTGCCGCAAAGTACCAAGAATTGTTAACTTGTAAGGAGGTCTCAAGAGTTTATCCGCTAGGCTAACCGAAGTGAACCAGTTGTCCATTGTGATGTTGCAGTTACTGCCGTAAATATTTTCTGTTAATTTTTTGACATAATATTCTCCCAAAGGTTCACCGTCTGTACGTGTATGTTTTCCTAGATAAGGGTCAGCATTTAACATGTATTTTGTACCAGCCTCACAAGTCATTACAATTTTGATCCCATATTTGGCGGCACAGGCGCCGCTTCGTCGGGTACACGGGTCTTGTGCACCTGACAAATGATTTTGTTGGGTGCAAAAGTATTGGAGAGCACCCGACAAAGTGGTGTCTTTTTATTTACTAAATTTAAAGAAGCAGAAATTATTTGACGCAGAATTTATTTGACAGTACACAGTTTTTTAAAGAAAATCCGCAGTTGACTACATTACCTACTAGAAATTCAGAAATTGTTTAAAATATCGCTAGCTCTTCCTGGTTCATCGTCCAAAGCAGGAATACAGCATACTTAAATGTAGCGTTTTCTACTGACGTGCACTAATGCACTGAGTGCACACTCAGTTCATATTAGTGCACATCAGTAGAAAACGCTATTAGTGTATTATTTATTCACAAATCAAAAAACCACCACCTGTTGCATTATGTTGTTATAAAACACAAGTCCCCTGTAAAATATTATCAATGACTTCAAATATCTAATACTTATCCTTCTCAAAGCCATGAAAATGGAAGAAAACCTTTTCACTAGGTGCTTTCTTTGAAATTTCAGTTCGGATCGATGATCCCCTTTCCTCTTCAAATCAAACTATTTTTATGTTTTGTTTGGACTGATTTGGATCGAAATGCTGTTATTTGCAGACGAATTGTCAGTCAATAATTAAAATCTGAGGTGTTTTGTTGCAACAACTACGGAATCCAGTTTCAAACTATTCGAAACTAGATTCAAACTTTTAAGGGAAAGAAAGCACTTACTGTTAAAATGAAAGAAACCATTAATCTATCGTAATTACTAAAAATTCAGAACTCGTAACCTTGTCATTTATTTCACATACTTGACACTTTATTAGGTGCTTTCTTTTGCTCACAAAAACGTGATCCAAATGCGTTTAGATTCAAAGACGGACGTTCTTTTCCAAACGGATTAATCCTCACTCTCCTTGAAATTTCAGTTCAGATTGGTAATTTCCTTTTCCCTTCGAATTAAAGTATTGTGGCGTACCACCCGGCTTAGCTCAAGGCGTCAAGAAGTCGGTTCGCTGTTATGTGTCATCGGCCGTCACGCCACCGGGGCCTACATCGAACAGACTAGACTTCTCCAGCGTGGAGGATTCCAGACGGCAGCAAATGATATAAAATCGCCCGGAGTTGACTCACGAGTCAGTCGAATTCGAACAGCGATCGTCGAAGTTAGATTTTAGTGTGAAAATAAATTGTTACAAATAAATTAGTTTTTAAGCTTTATTAAATTACGGTTAAGTTTTTATCGAGTGTTTTATTCGTTTAAATAAATAATCTTTAAACCCTAGAAACGTAACAGTGGTGTCGGTGTGCGGGTTTGTGAAAATAAATAAACAATTTAAAGTAAATTAAATTTAATCAGATTATTAAATAAGTACAGTATCGGAAAAAAAAACAATGGCTACGAGAAAAGTGTTGTTGAAATACTTAAAAGTGGCCGAATTAAAAACCGAATTGGAAGAACGAGAGTTAGAAACCTGTGGTTTGAAAGGCGCACTTCAACAGCGTCTCCGATCCGATTTGTTGACAGCTGGTGAAGATCCAGAGACGTTCCTGTTCGAAATTTCGTGTGGTCCCGTCGATTTTAATAAAATCTTGAAAGATGAACTTCGAGAACAATCCAGAAATTTCAAGGACGAACTTCGAGAACAATCTGGAAATTTCAAGGACGAACTTCGAGAACAATCCAGAAATTTGGACGAGAAGTTTCAAGAACAGTCTGGAAATTTAGAGAAACTTCGAGAACAATCCAGAAATTTAGAGGAAAAGCTTCTAGAACAATCTGGAAATTTCAAGGACGAACTTCGAGAACAATCTGTAAACTTCAAAGACGAGTTGCAAACTAAATTGATGGAACAATCCAGAAATTTAGAGGAGAAGCTTCTAGAACAATCTGGAAATTTGGACAAATTACAGAATAAATTGTTGGAACAATCTAGAGACTTAGACGAGAAATTTCGAGAGCACTCCAGAAATTTTGACGAGAAATTTCTAGAACAAACAAAAGGCCTCGAAGATAAATTAGTGGTAAAAATATCAGAAGAAACAAAGAACCTGCAAGAAAATGTGGAGGAAATAATATTTCAGCAGGATAACAAAATCAAAAATCTGGAACAAATCATGGCGGGGTTGCGAGTGTTCGGGGATCAGCCACCAGTAGAAACACTAGAAAATAATGAAACCCGAATTGTGGAAGGACCAGCAGAAAATTCGAAATTGAAAATAAAACCACCAACGTTCGATGGAAAGTCTTCTTGGCCCAACTACTTCAAACAGTTCGAAGCAGCAGCAAAGGCGAACAGATGGACAGCCAGCGAAAAAGCCACTTCGTTAATTGTGGCTTTGAGAGGGGACGCTATCGATGTGCTACAGACGATGCCGCCAGAGGAACAAGAAGACTTCGACAAGCTGGTGAATAGGATGGAAATGCGTTACGGACAGGCCCATCTGACCGAGGTATACCATGCGCAGTTGAGGAATCGCTGTCAGAAAGCCGGAGAAAGTCTTCAGGAATTCGAAGCGGACGTAGCGCGTCTGGCCCAGTTGGCATATCCCACAGCTCCTGTTGAATTCCTCAAATGTTTGACGGTGCAGACCTTCATAGATGGAATCCGTGACCCAGACAACCAGCAGGCATTGAGAATGACCCATCCGAAGACATCCAAGAACGCATTGGCTTATGCCTTGGAATTTGAAGCGGCGAGACGAGTTTCAAGAGGGCATGTCAAGGTGCGAGCGGCTATGGACTTCCAAGAGGAAGAAGAGGAAGAGTCCGCCAACGCCAAGGTGGGATCTGCTAATAAGGGGCAATCCAAGGAATATGCCACCGCCGAGGATGTTCGCCGCATTGTGGAACGGGTTCTCAAGAAGAAGAAGCCGCTGGAAAGGCCAGGACGAAGGACATGTTCGCAGACGATGTCCAAAGCCCAGACAGGATCCAAGGAAGCCACAGTTAAACTAAGCCGGGCCGGTGCAGAGGGGCAAACGTCGACTCGTATTCAAAGGCCCCCAAAGACGAAAGACAAACAAGTAATATCCCTACGGCAGTTAACCAGCAGTGTCTTCGTGGATGTCACCATTGATGACATTCCTCACACCATGTTGTTGGATACGGGTGCGACGAAGACCATCCTAAGACCCGACGTAATTAAGTCATCTGGACGCACCGAGCCGACCAAGTGGAGACTGAAAACTGCAACTGGAACATCAGCAACTCTCCACGGTGAAGTAGAGGTTATCATCACCATTGGTTCAACTCCAATAAAACACCGTGCACTGGTAGCAGACATAGAGGACGAAGCAATTTTGGGCATGGACGTCATGTGTGCCCACGGGTTTCAATTGAACTTAAAGCGTGGCGTGATGGCGGTCAATAATGAGGAGTTGGTTCTACATCAACGAGGAGACGTGGCCGCTCGAGTAGTCCTCTCTGAAGACGTTGTATTACCCAGCAGGACTGAGGTTATCGTCGACGCAAAACTGAACGGTGTTTTTCAAGATGGGCAGGTCGTTATGGTTGAACCTAATACAGATGATCAGAAGATTGGAAGAGGAGTCCTCGTTGGAAAAATGTTGTTGACGGCGAAGAAGGAAGTACCTGACCGCCTGATGAACGTCAATTGTTTCTCTGTCAATATCAAGAAAGGAACAATCTTGGGAAGCTGCACCATGGTGTCCTCCATCTCCCGGCAACTTGAAACAAACGTGCCAGAAGCGAAAGTCCCAAAGAAATTATGGGAAATGGTTATGTCAACAGCCCAGGAATTGACTCCAGACCAGAAGACAAAAGCAAAGAATCTGATCGGCCGCTATCAAGATGTATTTGAGGTAGAAAATGGATCCAAGGGAAGAACTGATGTCGTGAAACACAAAATAGAGACTGGAGAAGAAAGACCTATCCGTCAAGCTCCAAGGCGATTACCATTGGCGAAGCGTGAGGAAGCGGAACGCATTATTCGCGAGATGGAAAAGGATAATGTGATAGAACCATCAAGCAGCCCGTGGGCGTCACCAGTAGTGCTTGTGAAGAAGAAGGATGGGTCCACCAGGTTCTGTGTAGACTACCGGTTACTCAACAATGTCACCAAGAAGGACAGCTATCCCCTGCCACGAATTGATGATACCCTGGACACCCTGGCCGGCTCAAAGATCTTCTCAACTTTGGACTTAAAGAGTGGATATTGGCAAGTTGAGCTGGCGCCTGAAGATCGAGAAAAGACGGCGTTTTCCATTGGTATGGGTCTGTGGCAGTTCACAGTGATGCCATTCGGATTATGTAATGCCCCAGCGACATTCGAGAGGTTAATGGAGACGGTTCTGAAAGGTCTGTCCTGGACAACGTGCATGGTGTACCTTGATGACATAATTGTCGTGGGAAAGACGTTCGACGACCACCTAAGGAACCTGGAAGGAGTGTTCCAGCGGCTTCGCGGAGCTGGACTAAAGCTTAGCCTCAAGAAGTGTCACCTGTTCCAGAAGGAAGTGAATTACCTGGGGCACATTGTTAATGGAAATGGAATCGCCGTGGACCCTGTGAAGATTCAGGTGGTGAAAGACTGGCCAACTCCCAGAAATAAACACCAAATAAGGAGTTTCCTTGGCCTGTGCACTTACTATCGGCGCTACGTTCCTGGATTTGCAGACATTGCTAAGCCGTTAACAAAACTCACTGAAGAAGGTCGTCCATTTGAATGGGACCAACAGTGTCAAATTGGCTTTGAACAACTAAAGCAGTACTTGATTAGTGCTCCTATTCTGAGTTATCCTCTCCCGGAAGGCAAATTCGTCGTAGACACAGATGCTAGCAACGTTGGGATTGGTGGCGTACTCTCCCAGATACAAGAGGGGCAAGAGAAGGTGATCGGCTACTTCAGTAAAGTCCTATCAAAGCCGGAACGAAACTATTGCGTCACAAGAAGGGAATTGCTAGCCGTCGTAAAAACGATAGAACACTTCTACAAGTACTTGTATGGTAGACGCTTCCTGCTGAGGACCGACCACGCCGCTCTAAAATGGCTTCTCCGTTTCAAGAACCCAGAAGGGCAAGTTGCACGATGGATCGAACGACTTCAGGAGTACGACTTTGAAATTCAGCATCGGGCAGGAACTAGCCATCGAAATGCCGATGCTTTGTCGAGAAGACCCTGTGCCGAAGACTGTAAGCACTGTAGTCGTTTGGACGAGAAAGTAGCCACGACTGCGAGGACAGCCACAGTTGACGACAAATGGCAAGACGAAGAACTGCGAAGAGACCAGAAGAACGACCCGGATTTGAAATTAGTGCTAGAGTGGAAAAGCAGGAACGCGAGGCCTACCTGGGAAGAGGTAGCACCATGTGCACCGTCCGTAAAATCATACTGGGCGTAGTGGGACTGCATAGTGTTGGATCGTGGTCTTCTGAGACGAAGCATAGAGAATCAGGAAGGCATGGAACAGAAGACACAGTTACTAATCCCCAAGAATAGGGTGCCAGAAGTTCTGAGGGAACTTCACGATGGAACTTCGGGAGGGCATCTGGGAGTTAAGAAGACTATGGAGAAGGTGCGCGAAAGATTTTACTGGGTGAACTGCAAGGAAGACGTGAAGGATTGGTGCAGAAAGTGTGCAGTCTGCGCAGCCAGTAACGGTCCTCACAGGCGGGGTAAGGCCCCCATGAGACAGTACAACGTTGGAAGTCCTTTTGAGAGAGTTGCCATCGATGTAGCCGGCCCGTTTCCAGAAACGAATGGTGGAAACAAGTACATCGTCGTGGTAATGGACTACTTTAGTAAGTGGGTTGAAGCTTACGCCCTACCTAACCAAGAGGCAGTCACTATTGCGGAAGTTCTTGTCAGGGAATGGATCAGTCGGTATGGTGCACCTATGGAACTGCATTCAGACCAAGGAAGGAACTTTGAATCGGCCTTGTTCAAGAACGTGTGTACTCTGCTCGGCGTACGAAAAACTAGAACAACTGCACTCCACCCACAGTCAGACGGAATGGTGGAAAGGTTCAACAGAACCATCAACCGACATTTGTCCAAGGTCGTTTCCGATCATCAGAGGGACTGGGACACGTACATTCCCCTGTTCCTAATGGCATACCGCTCGTCCGTTCATGAGACAACAGGGGAGACTCCGGCGAAAGTGGTATTCGGGCGAGAGCCGAGACTGCCCTGCGACCTGAAGTTTGGTGTGAAGCCTGGCGAAGTCTCTGCCGACGAAGATTACGTGAGCAAATTACGCAGGAAAATGGACGACATCCACAACCAAGTGCGTCACAATATACAGATGGCCAGCGATCGGATGAAGGAACACTATGACATCAACGCTCAACACGGGGGATACCAACCTGGAGCACTGGTCTGGCTTTATAACCCCCAAAGACGTCGAGGCCTGTCCCCAAAACTGCAGACCTCTTGGGAAGGTCCTTACAAAGTGATGAAACGGATCAACGACGTCGTTTACCGCATCAAGAAGGTCCCCCATGGCAAACCCAAATTAATCCACTTCAACCGGATAGCCCCTTACCATGGAGAAGCAGATGAAGGAACAGTACAAAGGGCGCAAGTTTCCGAAGTGAACTTCGAAACCTTCATGTCTCATCACGCCGAAGGAAGCAAGGCACGGTTTGGAGTGACCACGGAGAAGCAACAAGATCTCTTTAAAGTGCCACTGGAGTACAGTCTGGCCCACTGCGTAGCAGAAGACCTGAAAATGTCCAAAGGAAACGCTCAGGTGTTTAGCAAGAAATTTGGCCAAATCGAGGAGCTACGAAGACAGCATCCCGTGGTAGGCAAGAGCTTGCAGATCATTGATTCGACGGCAGATCGGAGGCGCCACGTGCATTATTTAGTCACTAAGAAGACATCAAGCGGTAAACCTGACTATCAAAGTATGTGGAGAGCGCTATATAGCCTGAGGAGACAGCTAATAGAGAACCATCAGATGAAGTTAGCCATCCCCAAATTGGGCTGCGGATTGGACGGACTAGACTGGAGAGTAATTTGAAGCATGCTGGAAGTCATCTTCCACAGAACGGGAATTGAAGTCCTAGTCTGCAGCCACCACCCACAGGCAACAGTCAGCAACAGCAAAACCGTAGACTGTTACTTCTTCCAGACGGGAAGTTGCAAGAATGGGCCAGCATGTAGATTCCGACACCCTCCTTCAAGACTATCACCAGGAACATTTCGAGACGAAACGTTTTTAAGAAGGGGGCAGTGTGGCGTACCACCCGGCTTAGCTCAAGGCGTCAAGAAGTCGGTTCGCTGTTATGTGTCATCGGCCGTCACGCCACCGGGGCCTACATCGAACAGACTAGACTTCTCCAGCCTGGAGGATTCCAGACGGCAGCAAATGATATAAAATCGCCCGGAGTTGACTCACGAGTCAGTCGAATTCGAACAGCGATCGTCGAAGTTAGATTTTAGTGTGAAAATAAATTGTTACAAATAAATTAGTTTTTAAGCTTTATTAAATTACGGTTAAGTTTTTATCGAGTGTTTTATTCGTTTAAATAAATAATCTTTAAACCCTAGAAACGTAACAGTATTTTTATATTTCGTTTTGATTGAATTGCAGTTATTTGTAGGCAAACTTTCATATCGATAATTCAAAGCTTTGTTTGTTTGTTGCTACAGAATCCAGATTAAAACTAGTCGAAAACAGATTCAAACTTTTATGCAAAAGAAAGCACCTGTTATCGAGTTTCTAACAAGGAAGCCGTTGCCAGTTGTATTTTTCATAAGGAAACACCGGTAGTTGTCTTTTCATTTGTGAACAAATTATATGTATTATACATGTTATAAACTGAACTATCGACAAAAATTGCACCCGACAATATTTGCAAAATCCGGCGCCTATGTTTGGCGGGTTTATTCGGGATATACATCCTGAAAGGGCACCTGCCTCGAAATGCCAATAATTGTTCATCAATGGTTATTAACTACCAGGCTTATACGACACGTTGCAGTTGAAAATAAATTCATCCTATACTTCTCGTATGGGGGCAAATTTATCTAGAATTCTTCGCTCACCTCGCGTATTTTTATCATCAAATCTCAAATTCCATAAAAGAAAATCAAATCTTTCACAACTCATTATTGCTCTGTAAACAGAACCGGACAATTTGGAGTCAAGCATATCTCTGCTGTGTAGGTGGTTGTCTTTCTGTGCACCTGCAAATATCAAAATTCCAACAAGAGCATTTATTTCATCCTTGGTAGTAGAAGAATTAGTAGATTTAGCAACTTTGAAATTTTCCGATTTTATTCTTATTTGAGCATTGGTGTGCAACACAATTTTTTCAAACATAGAATCACCAGACATCATAACGCATCTAATGGTGTTTTAGCATCTTTTGCTTGTTTGGAAGGCCCTTGAACAATATGCAGAATATTTCGTTTTGAAATATATTTCCGTATGTTGGAAACTGTACACCAACGTTCTTTCCTTTCAAACCGGGAGGCAAATTGACTTCTTGTTGCTCAGACTCTAAAAGAATATCTGAGTTTTCTTGTTCTTCAGTTTCCTCGAAATTGTTTAACTCTCTTTGTTCATTATCTATCTCATTAAAATGTTGAATATCAGTTTCAGTTTGCTGTCGTTCTTCTTGGTTGTCGATGTCCGGGATATCCGCCGATATCCGGGATAAAGCACAGCCTTGGTTTACATTGTAGGAGAATTTCTAGGTGCGCAAAGAGAAGAATTTTTCCTAAATCTTTTCTTCTTCCGAGGACTATTTCGTTCAGAATCGGTACTTCCTATATCGGAAAAGTCTGATCTCTGATCCAGACGGGCTAAAATTATTCTCCAAATTGTCTTCAACCTTTGAGTCGCTGGAATCTTCTTCGTTGCATTCTTGGTTTTCATCACCGAATTCACCTGCGAGTATGTTCTGTACCTCCAATTCTAATTCTCTATGAGTGAAGGGTCTTATGTCTTCCCATTTTCGGGCCGTTCTGTAATAAATTTACCTGTAATCTAAAAAATGTAAAAAGAAACAGGTTCGCTAAAAATTTACGTAATTACTAACCTTTCGTAAAAAATACGAAGCAATGCGTATACAAATATGTAGACGATTACAACATGTCTGAAGTGCTCGCTAGACTGACTGATGAAGATACGGGAGGAGCGAGATATCTCAGAATAATACATTGTTGTCATATCTTGAAAAAATTTATTTGCATTCGTAATTTTTACGAATGGTTATTGTTCTAGGGTTAATCTAGGTATTTGCACAACTGAGGATATTGTTAGTGCTCCAATAGTAACGAAATTTAATAAAACAAAACGTTGAAGGTAAATAAGAACAATGTCACCAGATATAAGTGTAATTAAATACATAACTTATTAATTGGAAACGTAGCCGCAGCAATTTTTCTTTTAGTTTTCTCCAGTTTTTTCATTCATAACGTGCTAAGAACGACTCAATTTATAGTAATACGTAAGAGGTTCTGTCAAACCAATAAATATTTCTGCATTTTGCGTTCGTAAATGTTCCGATCTGACCTCGCCCGGTTCGAAATAATACATTAACCTGTAAAACCTGACCTGACCAACACGGTTGAATTTACGAAAACACCTTTTGTTATTCGATAATTAATTTAAAACCTAAAAATGAGGAAAGCTTGTTTAACATAGAAAGGTAAAAGTTATTCTTGTATCAAAATTTCATTAATCCCATCATTAGGCTTCAATAATTTAGCGTCTTATAATCTTCTGATAACTAGTCCAAAACTAACAAAATACGTACACAGACATCCAAACTATTCACTTTAGGTATTTCAAATTAAAATATTAAATACAGCTTTTCAAAATCGTAAAGTTTGTTAGTGGAAAAGTTCCTTAAAATTATAAAAGATTGCGAATCTATTACAAAAGCAGCGATTGTCTAATAACGCAAATAATTTGTAGATTTTAGTTTCATTCCAATATAAAAATGTATTTGGCACTTATTTTATAGAAATAAATGAAAGAAATGTGTTCCAATTCTGGAATAAATTTGACAAAACTGGTCCGTTCATTAACGCACACCTGCCTGTACTCAAAAGCTACAAAAATGTTATTGTACTTACTTCTACAGTTTGATTTATGTGTGCAATTTCATGAACTAATAACTTAATATTAATTATTTATTAAAATTCGGACGCCACGAAGACGTTTTTGTGAATTATTAGATCGTTACTGCTTTCGTACTTAAAAAGTTTAAGTAAATCACCCCTTTCGTTAAATATAACGTGACGTTACCGACCGAGTTTACATTCAAATTCCTATTATATGATGTCATTGATAACAGCACGTTATGTTTAACGTAAATGATACAACATCCCTACGTTATATTTCTAAAAATCGAATTGGAGATACACGTCAATGTATGCTAATGTAGCAGGCCATGCCGGCAACGATCTGTTCAGAACTTATGCCTCTAGCGGCAACTCTCATGAACTAAATGGCAAATTAGAAGTACAAAGTTTTTTTAATCTCGAAATATAGCATATCGTCGGTCTACAAGAGAAGGTTATTAGAATTTTAATATTAATACATTCATTTAAATGTTTAAAATACTAAATCACATGCCTTCTGAAGTAGAAAAAGACATTGCTTAGGTTCATTTTATTTTCTGTTAAATTAACAATAATTAATTTTTGTTTAATTACATAGATACTACAGTGAAATGCTTAGTTAAATATGCCCTTTGTAGTCATTTCGAAAAACTTCGAGCAGCCTCTGTACAGCTGTTTCAGCCCTGTTTGGGGCTTCATCAGCAGAGACGTAGCTCGACATTCTCACTGCAAACCAAAAACGACTTGTCCAATTTATTCGCAATTGAACAGATAAAACAGCGACATCCTACGATCGCTTTTTGACCTGACATTGCAGTAGGGTAGACAAACTGAAGCGGATTTGCTTCTAAGTCTACCCTCCTGCAATATCAGGTCAAAAAGCGATCCTAAGATGTCGCTGTTTTATCTGTTCATCACTATTACATCGCAATTGCGAATAAATTGGACAAGTCGTTTTTGGTTTGCAGTGAGAACGTCGAGCTACGTCTCTGCTGATGAAGCCCCAAACAGGGCTGAAACAGCTGTAAAGAGACTGCTCGAGGTTTTCATTGCAATTAAAAACGATTAGCAACAAAATTTTGTACAACAAGATCAGTAGATACAATAAGCGTAAACAGTAAAACTTACATTATAATTACTGCTACTTAAGCCACACGTACAACGAAACGATAGTTTATGAGTTCAGCCGAAATTCGCTCTCCGTAAAGGCACTCGATCTCTGTCTAAGGACACAGGTACTGCCATCGTATGGTTTTGTCACTTGACAGTGGCTATTTGACCTTGAATAAGCGGATTGTTAAAAATGACAAACTGAATATTTTATAAGTAGAAAGTTTTTTTTTAATCTCAAACCGGACAGAAAAATGAAGGGAAACACACTCAACGTTTCGCTATAGATTTATAGCTCCTGACGAAGCTATAAATCTATAGCGAAACGTTGAGTGTGTTTCCCTTCATTTTTCTGTCCGGTTTGAGATTAAAAAAAAACTTTCTACTTACTATTTTCATCGGACAAGAACAAACTTCAATTATGAATATTTTATGGAAATCAGACGCAAATATAACGCCTATCATTTTAATTTCTATTTTATTAACGACAAGAATAAGTTTATAATAAACAAGGAATAATTTTACAATAAATCTAGACGTTAACGGTGCAAATATGACATAATAAACCGAAAAGTAACCAAAAAGCTTACGTAACTATATTAGAAGCTTTCCAGGTAAAATATTAGGTTAAACGAGTTCCCCATTAGACCGAAATAGCACCGTATCCGGACCGACACAGTCAAAGAACGCCCGTATCGTTTCCGACAGGCTTCAGACCGGGCCCAGCCAGACAAATTTGCCGGCGACGAAATTCTCCGAACCGGTGCTTAGCAACGACATGCCATTTCATTTCATTTACATTCGGCATCGGCAGCCCAAATCACTGTCAAATTTATTTCAGAAAGGGCGACCAGATTTTTCGACAAATAAATGCATTACGCGAACATGCACACTGAAGGGTGAAATAGAATATGAGTTCTCTAGTTAGTAGTTATTTAGAAACTTAAGAAAATAACGACAGTGTTGTATCTATCCTAATTTTTCTTAATAAATGCCAAAAAGCTTCTAGAGTTTGTTCATTCACAAGAACTTTTTCGTTATCTTTTAAAAAGTTGTAGAAAGCTGCGCCACATGTAATTTTTCTTAATACATAAGTTTTTAGAAAAATCTTGTGCAAATCGTTTTTGATTGCAGTGAAAACCTCGAGCAGCCTCTGGACAACTGTTTCAGCCCTGCTTGGGGCTTCTTCAGCAGAGATGTAGCTCGACATTCCCACTGCAGACCAAAAACGACTTGCCCAATTTATTCGCAATTGCGATGTAAGAATGATGAACAGATAAAGTAGCGACATCTTACTATCGCTTTTTGACCTGACATTGCAGTAGGATAGACAAATTGAAGCGGGATTTGCTTCTAATAAGTCCCCCATGCAAGGCGTTTTTAGGAAAATTTTATTAGGAGCAAATCCCGCTTCAATTTGTCTATCCTATTGCAATGTCAGGTCAAAAAGCGATAGTAAGATGTCGCTATTTTATCTGTTCATCATTCTTACATCGCAATTGCGAATAAATTGGGCAAGTCGTTTTTGGTCTGCAGTGGGAATGTCGAGCTACGTCTCTGCTGAAGAAGCCCCAAGCAGGGCTGAAACAGCTGTCCAGAGACTGCTCGAGGTTTTCACTGCAATCAAAAACGATTTGCACAAAATTTTTCTAAAAACTTTCATTATGCTTTGACAGCAAGCATGGCCGCCTTGCATGGGGGGCTTATTAGGAGCAAATCCCACTTCAATTTGTCTATCCTACTGCAATGTCAGGTCAAGAAGCGATAGTAAGATGTCGCTCTTTTATCTGTTCATCATTCTTACATCGCAATTGCGAATATATTGGGCAAGTCGTTTTTGGTCTGCAGTGGGAATATCGAGCTACGTCTCTGCCGAAGAAGCCCCAAGCAGGGCTGAAACAGAGGCTGCTCGAAGTTTTCACTGCAATCAAAAACAATTTGCACAAAATTTTTCTAAAAACTTTCATTATGCTTTGACAGCAAGCATGGCCGCCTTGCATGGGGGACTTATTAGGAGCAAATCCCGCTTCAATTTGTCTATCCTACTGCAATGTCAGGTCAAAAAGCGATAGTAAGATGTCGCTATTTTATCTGTTAATACATAAGGTAAGATACAGCAATAAATTGTTTCTAACTTCTTGAATATATAATAATACTGAACAGCAATGTTTTGCCGAATGCTGGATAACTGCTGGTCAAACATGTTTGCGGGTTCGTTGCTTACATTTCCGGACGATTCAGCGCAATGTTGGATGTATAGCCATTCTAGTTTTAGCCGAGAAACAGCTTTTGGTTTATACTAATGTTGTAAAATGATAATAGGTGAAAACTCAATTCGTATGGATAAAACGATTAATCTGTCAAGGGGGTAGAATCGTACTTAAAGCAGAAAAGTATAAAACGATATTAGAACTGCAGATGCAACTGCAATTGAGACTGAAAGTGACACTGAAACTGAAAGTAAAACTGAAAGCCAAACAAAGAAAAGAAAGAAAGCCGTTAGCGTCCAAAATGGCCACATGCATTTCGCTCAATTTACCTGAGTTTACAAACAGCTCAGGCTTCGGATGAGGCTTTAAAATACCGTCGATAAGCTCTTCTCCTAAATTCGAGCAAGAGCTTCGTTAAATTCACAACATCAACATAACACACCTTTAGCCAACGAAAGCAGAACAATGTGTGTCAAGTAATGGCGAAACGCATTGCGAAGCTAAGAATACCAGCCAATCAGCTGAAAGGTCACATACGGCTTTAATGCCTCGATAACCAATGAAATTGCTCGTAACCATATTTGGTCAGATAATGCGGAGAAGCAACGGCATACAATGTTGCCAGATAAATACGAAACTCGGTGGATGATGAGTTGTTGCCACGTTTTTAAATATAACATCTTGTGACAACAAGGAAACACACAGCGCTGTTTGGACCCAAGACCGTGGAAGAGGCCCGGCGACAATCCGTAACTTACCGTATGCCCGGAACCGTGTCAGTCGGAATCTCGAGGACATTGATGTTGAGCAGAATTACGTAACTGTGCCCAGTGGAGACGGCGGGGGAAGATTCAAAAGTTGTTATCGGAAAGGGCGCCACGCAGCAGTGGTTACATCGCAAGATCTCTCTTGCTTTCCGAAACAAAAAGTTTATGTTTCTTGTAAACAAGATCTAAACCAGCATTCGGCAACGCGCGGCCCGAGAAACTTTTAAATATAAGATATTTTTGTCTGAAGTTTTTGAATTGAAGGTTAATTTTGTATATATCGGGTGTCACACGCCATGTGCTCACCCTTTTAGAATCTTTATTTATTAATCGATTTACCTGAATTTTAGAGACAATAATGCTTGGTTTATACAGTCACTAAAACTAAAACTAAAAATTAACTAAAACTAAAATTAAAACTATGCAAAAGTTTCCGTTTATACAAGCAAAAATGACTCCTGCTCGTTGCACACCTAGCTGTGAAAATTCCGTGGAGGGAATATTAACTGAAGAGAAAGTACAGTCAAATTTACGGTCATCCCGTCTTTTTCACTAAGAATTGAAATAACCGAATTCTTAATTTTTAGTGAAGTTGTATAAACCGCTTCGTATCAGTACGGCCTTTTAATTTTTTAGTTGATAATTATTAATGTTTAGTTATTAGTTTTAGTGGCTGTATAAACCACACTTTGATTAAGCAAAAAATGGAATTCTCAGATATATTGCTAGTCGTCATATGACTTGATTGATAATTTCGGTATCCATGACAACGAAAAAAAAACTTTTTCGATCTAATGCGATCAAGTATTTCGAGAAAATCACTCGTTTGATTGTATTTTGCTTTTTAACATTTTCAGAGCATTTGAAATTTTCATTAGGTTGCAACTCATTTTTTTAAATAGAAACTCATATATTTCTTAGCTTAGTTCAACAGAACATTTCTTTCTGAGTACGTTGATACCAAAAGAGATTGTATTTCTGGAGATTTTCAGTAAAAATTAAATTATTCCTCAACATTTTCATGATATTAAGAAGTTCAGTCCTCTTTACAAACTTAATATTTGAACTACACCATTTCCAGCTGTAATTCAGAAAATATCAACTATATTTCGGAAATTTTCAAATGCAATTCAAAATTGTTAATTTAATTTCAGAATATGTTTCAGATGCATCACTTGTAATTCAGATTTATCAATTTAATTTCAGAATTCATTAGTCGTAATTCAGATTAATCAGTTTAATTTCAGAATATATTAAATGTAATTCAGAAAGCATGAATTTTAGACTACGCGTTTTTATGTACTTTAATCATAAATCAGATTTATACAATTCTTTGGGATAAAGAATGGGATAAGTTTTTTACTTCTTATTGTACAGTTGTTTCTGAAATAAACAAACATGTACAATACTTAAGGTGAAGAAACCTCTTCTATCTTATTGAAGATCGACTGGCCCGGGTTTCACATATTCTATTGGTTAGTTCTTACAGGAATGGTTAGACTGAAGGGCTAAATGGAAACTTGTTATGGTGTTTTTTGTTTGTTTTTGTATAACATCTAGGATAAATAAAATATTGAAGTTATCGCAGAAAGTTTGATTGAAGATGCTCTAAGGATTTTTACTGAACTATGTTTGATGGAATTTAAAATCATTCATATTTCAATTTTACTTTATTTCAAAGTTACGGGTTCTTAATTACAATTGATGTAATCTCAAATTCATTTATTATATTCTGAAATTAAACTGATTAATCTGAATAACATTTGACGAATTCTGAAACTAAATTGGTAAATCTTAATTACAAATGATATATTCTGAAACTAAATTGATACATCTGAATTATATGTGATACATTCTGAAATTAAATTAACAAATCTGAATAGCAATTGAGGAATTCCTAATTACAGTTGGAAAAGGTGTAGTGGGTTCCATCATAAAATTAAAAAATAATTCAGAAAATATAGTTAAGCACAGCACAAAACTAAGTCATGTGTGATTTGCGCAAAATTCACCTAGTCACTGTAGACAACTGATTGTGATTTTTTAGCACACTTGATACCGGCACAGATGATCATCAAGAGTCTTTTTTAAATGTATGGTGATTGATGTATTGAAAACTATTAGTGAGAAACCTAAATAAATGGTTTCATGTTTTGATTAAATGCCAAATTTGAAAGTGCGTTGTCCCACTGTGCGGCCCTTAGTACGTAAATCGTTGCCGATCACTGATCTAGACGATCTTAAAAAACGTATTCGTAGGGCCTGTGGCCAAATAACACAATATATGTTGCATAAAGCGAGAAGAAACTTAATGTCTTATCTCGAGAAACTATTGCAAACCACGGAGGTAACTTTGAACAATCACTTTACATGAACTGGAATTTTAAATTTAATTTACATATTAATTTATTGTTACTTTGTTCATGTTGTTATGTTGTATTTATGTTGAATAGCATTTGTTGTCAAGACAGAGTTAAGGAACGCGGTGCAAGCTGAAAAATAATTTCATTGTTTGACCGCCTACTTTTTCGAATAAAGCTCCAATCTACGTAAGCGTGCATTTGTTACTTAATTATCGATTTCTGTTTTAAATAGATTAGATAACTAAGGGCGGGTTGCTCAGTCACAGTTTAACGTTAATCTTCAGTTAATTTCCATCTGTTCCTATGTAAAAAAAAACTGAAGATTAAAGTTAAACTATGACTGAGAAACTGAGCCTATAACAATTAGCTTATCAGATTAATTTCTTACTACAACGACAGTTTTCTGAAACACCCATTTTCCTTAAAGCATTATACTTATATGTCATTACAAGAAGAAAAAAAAAACATTTTTCTTGTTTTATATTAAGTTTAAAATTTCAAATTTTGGCCAGTTTTTATAGGTATGTAAATACTCAGCTGTGAGCTGCGTAAAGTTTTTTGAATTTTTTTTCTATAGTTTTTTCAATCTTTCTTTTTTCATTTTTCAAAGAGTCCAATTAATTTGTTGAATAATATAAATAGTAGTCTAGAATTATCATTTATTTTTGTATTGCTTTTTAGGGAATTAGAAAATACAAATGTGAGCAGTGTTTTAAGTCTTTTTTCGAGAAGCATCATCTTACTATACATTTACGAGTTCACACTGGTGAAAAACCTTATGCGTGTAAAATTTCTGGTTGTGGCAAGTCCTTTACCGAAAGCCAGAAATTGTCAAGACATCTAAAAGCAAGACATCAAAAGCAGACGTCCAATGTATAGTTTTGTATAATTTATTATTTCAAATAAAATTTGGAACAGGTCTATTTAATTATTATATAAATCCTGACTGCTGGGAAATGCAAACTGCAAAGAAAGCAGCAGAAGCAACAGACAACAGCACAGGTTTTGAGAAGACCTCACAACATAAATGATACATTAAGTTATTTTTCCTGCTTGGAAGATTGTGTATTTGGAGATTGCTGCTATTGGTTTCGTCAAGTGAACGACGACAATCAAAGACAGTAATCTCTAAGTTCTATTTTATTTACTGCCCAACTGAGCTGTTGTAAGTACCGCGACAAAGTACTGGCAGACTACACCATTTCCAGCTGTAATTCAGAAAGGATCAACTATATTTCGGAAATTTTCAAATGTAATTCAGAATTGTTAATTTAATTTCAGATTATGTTATTTAAAATTCAGAACAATCACATCATTTTCAGATTGCATCACTTGTAATTCTAATTTATCAATTTAATTTCTTCAGTATTCGTTAGTTGTAATTCAGATTAGTCAGTTTGAATTCGGAAAACGTCAGTTGTAATTCAGAAAGCATTAAATGAATTTCAGCCTTTGTTAATGTATGATATTAATCATAATTTAAATTAAGTATACCTTGAAGTAAACATTACTTTAAGATGCCTCAAAGATTGCACAAAACAATTGTGAAAATAATGCATTTAAAAGATAATTGTGCTATCTGCCAAGTATCTATGGCCAGAAATGCTGTGAAGCGGCTTCTACCATGTGAACACCTGCTGCACATGAAGTGCTTCCAGGCAATAGAAGATGTGTAGGCACATGATATTATTTGCCCCATTTGTAGAACTGCTGTGGTAGAAACAGAGTTAGTTGAGAGAAAGACATACGAAAGGTATAACAATCAAGATCGCGAGAGAATTGTAGCATATGCAAATCGAGGAGAGAATTGGACTGCATTAGCTTCTACATTAGGACGTACAAGACTGCTCTCACTGGGTACATTCCGGACGAGATAGAATGTTAGCTAAAGGGGGTCAAAAACCGAAGATATTAACGGAAAATGAAATTGATAATATGCTTTAAGCGGAAAACAAAACGACGAAACGAACTTCAATTTATTTTGTCGGCGAAGTAAAGGTTATTCAAAGAGAGGTTCGCGATCTTTACAAGTTCTGCTAGCTACCAGAGGACCAAATATTCATTTAATAGGAGCAATTTCTGCCACGAGAGTAGTATCCATGGAAGGACGACGCGGTTCATTTGCATCAGAATCTGCGAATCATTGGCTAAGGACGGTCTTCTTACAATGGCAAGAGCTGGGCAACCAATTAAGAGACTTTGTGATAGTCTGTGATAATGCCCCTTGTCATTCTGCATTGGAATATGTGATAAACACAAACGAAGTATCTTTATTGCGGTTGGGTCCATATTCCCCAATGTTAAATCCAATTGAAATGATTTGGGCAAAAATTAAATCTCATGTGAAATCAAATCTGGATACCAAATCTGAATGCGCCAGGGGTGGAGAGTAAAGGCTGATTTACCTAGAACATGCGATAGACCACGCAACCACCGCACCATTGCAGGAGGAGATTGTGCCCGAGCGGCGCAGCACACAACTTCTTGCAGCAGTATTAGCACTGAACGATATGCACGCGGGTGAATAGTTAAATTATTGTCTTGTTTTATAAATAATTATGCAGTTATTGATTTTTTATTTTTTGGCTTGGATTGGTTTGATTTCTGTTTATTCTTTTCAATAAATAATTTTTTTTCTGTTTCCTTAACTAACTTAAGAGATTACTAGGTACATATTACTTTTGTATTCATTATCTGCATTATCTGCTACATTATTATTAATTAATAAATATTACTACCGAAATCATCTACTTAGTTGTTGTTAATATTTTTTTTTTTTTTTTAAATAAATGCTCCTATTTGATATTCTTTAGATCATCATAAGCAGAATTATATTTGACGAATCTGAAATCAGTGATATTTTATTTACAAGTGACAATTTTGTAATTACAACGGATGCAATCTCAAATTCATTTAACGTATTCTGAAATTAAACAGATTAATATGTATAACATTTGACGAATTCTGAAACTAAATTAGAAAATCTGAATTACAAATGACATATGCTGAAAATGAATTGAAAAATCTGAATTATATGTGATACATTCTGAAATAAACTTAAAGAATCTGAATTATAATTGAATAATTCTTAATTACAGTTGGAAAAGGTGTAGTATCCAGTAGTTGAAATCTTGGCCTCGGATTGGTACCGTGTGTCTAGGATTTCTTCTACTGCCGACATTTCATTCTTTTTTGCAGAAGAACTTTCCTCAGGGCTGTTGTTGCTGGTGGTCTTGTTGCTACTTCTTGTTAGTCGATGAGACTGAATTGACATCGTTAATCGGGCATCTTCAACGGAGT
Source organism: Prosopocoilus inquinatus (assembly GCA_036172665.1). NCBI lineage: Eukaryota > Metazoa > Arthropoda > Insecta > Coleoptera > Lucanidae > Prosopocoilus > Prosopocoilus inquinatus. The sequence continues at coordinate 25,130,566 of CM069872.1, read as the reverse complement.
ACCTAGAACTTTGTTCTTTAAACTCCTTCATCTGAAACAGAAAAACAACATATTGGAAAATGTACTTACGCGGCGATCGCCGCATGTTGTGCGATACTCCTCTGCACTAATCCAGTAGCATCATTCTTAGCCGCTTGTGTCTGTGCTCTAGCTCTTTGTCGTAGTCCTCCAGGTTCCTGATGAGCTGTTGGGGTGGTCTAGCATGTTCCCGTGAGTCTTCATGGCGAGCCGCTACACGAATTCTTCTATCTTCTCGGTGCCAGTGTCTATATGGATTTGGTCGTTCCTGACGAACTACGGAGCGTTGAGCGGCATTCGTAGGACTTTGTTCTGGATCACCTGGAGTTTTTGCATGTGAGTCTTCGCCGCTTAGCCTCAGGCCACAGAGGCGTACGTCATGGTGGGTCTGATGACGGTTTTGTAAAGCTTCATCTTGTTGTCAGGATGCAGCTTACTTCCCCGGCTCATCAGCCCGTAGAGGTTGGCCAGGACCTGTTTGGCTCTGGCGGCGACGGACTCGATGCGCTGTTTCCAGGTGAGTCGGGTGTCCAGGATGGCTCCCAGGTACTTCGCTTCTGTTCGCCAAGGAATACCTCGTTCGAACATGGCAATCTCTTCTGGTGGTCGCATCCGTCCCTTTCGTCCTAGTACGATGGCGGTACTCTTCTCTGCGTTCTTTCCGAAGTTCGAACTCCGTTTATTTTTATACGGAACTTGCGTATCTTCAAGAACGAGGCGATCAGCTGGACAATACCCAAAAGTATTCCCGCCTCCAACATCTTGAGAAGCAGGCCCTGATGCCAGACTTTGTCGAATGCTTTCAACACGTCCAGCAAAATTAATTCCGTGTATTCCTTGTTGTTGAAACCCTCGGTGACACACTCTGTGACGCGCAGGATTTGGTGAGCTGTGAAGTGACCCGGACGGAAACCGAACTGCTCGTCCTGGAGGACCTGGAGGCGCTCTAGGTGCCCCTTCAGTCTTCGGAGGATGACTTTCTCGGCCAGCTTTCCGAGAGCTGGCAGGAGGCTGATCGGTCGGTAGTTTTGAGGAAACGCCGCTTGCTGTCCGGGTTTTCTCAACACAATGACATCCGCGCACTTCCACGGGGATGGAAAGTGACGCAGACGGAGCATCGCCTTGAGTATGCCGATCAGAGCGGCGATCGCTCTCGTCGGAAGTTACTGTAGTGCCCTGTTGCCTATGCCGCGGGACCTGGGGTCTTTCTTTTCTTGCACTTCTTCGCTGCCCTCTTCACCTCCGAGGGCGATATGCTCGACATCTTCCTGTTCTAGCGAGCGCCTGACTCTACGGTGAATGCGGCCGAAGTGTTCCACATCTGCGTTCTCGTAGACAGGGCTGCATTGACGCTCTAGATTGTCGGTAAAAGCTTCGGCCTTTTCCTCATCGGTGTAGACTACGCCTCTTTCTCCGTGTATAGGCGGCATGGGCGGTGCTCCTCTATTCTTGAGAATCCGAGGTATTCTCCAGAGAGAATTAACATCGGAATTCAAGCCGTCGATTTTGATGTCCCAGGTTTCCCTTCGGTGTTCGATTAGGGCACGTCGAACTTCTCCGGTCAGCCTGTTCGCCTATCTCTTGTGCTGGGGGTCCTGTGACCGTTGCCACCGCCTCCTGGCGCGATTTCTGTCCCTGATGAGTTCACGGACGTCCTCGGGCAATCGCATTTGAAAAGGGCGGGCCGGCGTCGGATTCGTTGCGTGCGCAAGCAAAGCCGCGATGCTGTCGGTCAGTGTGCTTACGGCGTGCTCTAGTTCTTCGCGCGTTTTGATCGGGGTTGTTGGCCCTAGAGCTTCCTGCAGGTGGCCGGTGAACGCTCCTCAGGATATCTTCTTTCTTGTGTTGTCCACGTCCTCGTCCTCTTCGGGGTCCCCTTCCAACTGCAACAGAACTGGGGCGTGATCGGAATCGAGCTCGTTCAGAACAGAAAGCTGATGCACCGTCGCGACGTCCTTTAAGACGACATTGTCGAGGACATCGGGCCGGCCGAGCGAACCGAAATCCTTCCGTTCCGATTAGTAACACGGTTTTTCCAATCGGGATGTTTGGAATTCAAGTCGCCGGCGATTATCGTCGCGCCATCCGTCTCGAACATCGCGTCCAAACCCCCGGAGATCGGATCCCGATTCGGCGCGTTGTAAGCGGAGATCAGTCGAACCGTGCCGTCGGTCGTTTGTATTGCCACTATGGTCGCCTCCAGGTGCTGGAGGGGCGGCGTATCAATGACGTGGTGGTCGATGTCTCGTTTTATATAAACGGCAGTTCCTCCGTCTCTCGCGTTTGGCCTGTCGTTCCTGTAGAGCTGATAATTCGGAAGCCTGGGATCGTCCCCCGCTCTCAGATGTGTCTCGTTGAATAGAATTACGTCCAGGTTTTGACGGCTGAGCGAATTCCATCAACTCCAATCGCTTGGGTTTGAGTCCCTTGGCATTCCAAAAAACAGTCTGTAGAGAACGCGGTCGCCTTGGCAGTCTATCCATGGTGGAACAGCGATGATATGTCGGAGGCGTAGCCTAACAAGGCCTCTATCATCTCGGTGCCGTTCGACGCCTGGCTGAGGCTGGCGATCACTTCGGCCGCCACGCTGAGAAGCTTCGAGAAGTCAACTCGCGAAAGTAAATCCGCGAGCTGCTGCCATACGCTTGTTACCGGGGGGGTGCGAGCTGGGACGATAAATTCGGGAAAAATGTTTATTATTTGATAATAAAATTTATTAATTAATGGTTCGTTAATTAGGAACAATGGGGTGCGTTATACTTATCGCAGCTGGCAGAGAAATTGCCTCGGCAACGTAAAGAAACAAAGGGGTGAAGAAAAATGAGCTAATCTCGTTTATTAGTGGATAATTACAATGTGATTATCAACATATAAAATAGCGACATCTTACTATCGCTTTTTGACCTAACATTGCAGTAGGATAGACAAATTGAAGCGGGATTTGCTCCTAATGAGTCCCCCTTGCAAGGCGCCCATGCTTGCTGTCAAAGCATAATTAAAGATTTTAGAAAAATTTTGTGCAAATCGTTTTTGATTGCAGTGAGAACCTCGAGCAGCCTCTGGACAGCTGTTTCAGCCCTGCTTGGGGCTTCTTCAGCAGAAACGTAGCTCGACATTCCCACTGCAGACCAAAAACGACTTGCCCAATTTATTCGCAATTGCGATGTAAAAATGATGAACATATAAAATAGCGACATCTTACTATCGCTTTTTGACCTAACATTGCAGTAGGATAGACAAATTGAAGCGGGATTTGCTCCTAATGAGTCCCCCATGCAAGGCGGCCATGCTTGCTGTTAAAGCATAATGAAAGATTTTAGAAAAATTTTGTGCAAATCGTTTTTGATTGCAGTGAGAACCTCGAGCAGCCTCTGGACAGCTGTTTCAGCCCTGCTTGGGGCTTCTTCAGCAGAAACGTAGCTCGACATTCCCACTGCAGACCAAAAACGACTTGCCCAATTTATTCGCAATTGCGATGTTAGAATGATGAACATATAAAATAGCATCTTACTATCGCTTTTTGACCTAACATTGCAGTAGGATAGACAAATTGAAGCGGGATTTGCTCCTAATGAGTCCCCCATGCAAGGCGGCCATGCTTGCTGTCAAAGCATAATGAAAGATTTTAGAAAAATTTTGTGCAAATCGTTTTTGATTGCAGTGAGAACCTCGAGCAGCCTCTGGACAGCTGTTTCAGCCCTGCTTGGGGCTTCTTCAGCAGAAACGTAGCTCGACATTCCCACTGCAGACCAAAAACGACTTGCCCAATTTATTCGCAATTGCGATGTAAGAATGATGAACATATAAAATAGCGACATCTTACTATCGCTTTTTGACCTAACATTGCAGTAGGATAGACAAATTGAAGCGGGATTTGCTCCTAATGAGTCCCCCATGCAAGGCGGCCATGCTTGCTGTCAAAGCATAATGAAACATGTTTTGCAGTGGGAATGTCGAGCTACGTTTCTGCTGAAGAAGCCCCAAGCAGGGCTGAAACAGCTGTCCAGAGGCTGCTCGAGGTTCTCACTGCAATCAAAAACGATTTGCACAAAATTTTTCTATAATGTGATTATCATTGTAAACAAGTTGTATGTTGATTAAATGATTAAATCGTTCATTTATAATGGTATATATGTCACTAAAGTTCCCACTTCCGCACTTTACACCACTTCACCGTCGAAATAGTCGAACGCGGATTCCCGCTGGATTTACCGGGGATTACTCGTCGCTCGGGGCCGAAAATGTGCCGTTTTTATGCGTTCTGCGTCCGGCTCCTGACTACGCCTCTACAGCCTCTTCGCGAACGGACCGCAACTCCTCAGCTGAGTCTTCGGATCTGGCTTCGCTATGGTCCATAGAAGCGTTGAGTGCTGCGACGCTCGTCGGTTTCGCAGAATGAAGAAAAGCATGGAAAAATTACCGTGAAAACAGGACATTTTTCGGTCGGGTTTCCCGGGGTAACATGCTGGCCGTTTCGGTTTCGGTCCGTGTGGGCGGGGTCCTTCGCTCCTTTCTTCGCGGGCAGTTCCGGGAACTTGCCGCCCTTAAACTCCGGGGCAGGTTTCGGCTTCGGTGTCTCCGGCTTCCTCTCGAGGATCGGCGGTTGCGAGAACTTCTCACAGCCCTTGTAAGAAGCGGGATGCGGTCCGCCACAGTTGCAGCAAACAGCCGGGGTGTCCCGTGGCTTCTTGCACGCACGAGTGTGATGTGGCTCCGCGCACTTCACGCAGTAAGGACTGGCGCGACACATTCTCTGAGAGTGTCCGAACTGTTGGCAGCGGTGACACTGACCAACGCCGGACGGACGTCTCTTCGACTCGATTGTTACATCGAGCCGAGCGACCGTCTTATCATCGAATATGCGTTTGCCATCGACGCCCCTTGATAGCTGGACCATGACTAGCGGCATAGCACGCTGTTCAGGTCCCTTATTCAGCCGGGAAACCGACTAAACCGGGTAGCCCTGCTGTTCGAGGTCAGCCTTGATTTCGTCCTCGCTGATTTTGGAGGGCAGATTTCGGATCACGACTCGCAGCGGCTTGTCAGCCGTAAGTGGGTACGTGTGGTACTGCACCTTCTTCTCGTCGAACATTCGTGTCATCGCGCGGTCGTCGTCCACCGTCGTCGACTGGATGCGAATACCGGTTCCCGTGTTCTTCGCTTTCGAGAAAGCCATCTTCCGAACATCAAGATCTCTACAGACCTGCGTCCACTTCTCTTTTTCCCGGGGGGATCTGGACCTTTCGCGGAGCTGGCGGCTGGGACTCCGGCGTGGCGTCCTTGTCGTCGTCGGACAAGGTCTGATATTCATTCTTGGTGGAAGTGCGTCTCGGAAGCAGCAGCTGTTTTCCGCGGGCGGTCTTCCTCGGCTTCGGCTGCTGAAACTCCTCTTCGCTGCTGCTGACGTCGGTCCTTCGTTCGTCCTCGCTCTTCACAAGCTCCACTCGGGCGCGGGGGCGCTTGCCGGGGCTCTGGGCCGGGACACCTTACTCAGTGTCGTGTCGAAATAAAATAAAAATCAAGCGTAAACTTGGATTCTGCTGCCTTTTAAAAGGCAAAATAGAGCTAAGAAATTAGCTTTTGACAGCGCCTGAACAGGCCGGGTCGCTTCGGAGAGAACTCTGTAAAACACGTATGATCGCCTCGGACGCTCGCTGCAGAATGACGGCTGAATTGACATGTCCGTTATCGTGGTATTTATAGTGTGGTCGGTAGAGACAACGGAGTGGAACGGTGGGTGAGGATTGATCTGTTGGTGCGTGACGGATTGTTAATGAGTGATTTCCATGTATTGTCAAGATAGAAGAAATTATCACGGTTCAGGTTATTGGAGTGTTTGAAAATTTCTATAGATTCACGGATTTCACGGTCAAAGAAAAGAAGTGAGCGGTGTAGAAGTTTTGTGTCGGAAAATTGGATTTGTTGACTGGTTTGTAGTTTGTGTTCAGCTAGGACGTAGCCAGTCGTATGTACGTCCACAGGAACACGGAATTGGATACACTCCTTCGGATTGTAAGGGAATATGGTATTTTGTGGAGGGTAGGTAGTTTGAAAGTTTTGTCACAGGTAAGAAAATGGATTTGACGTTTTGTCGTTTAAGGTTTTTAAGGATTTTGCTTATTCGGTCCATTATGGTGTGGATGTAAGGTAGGTAAGCCGTAGTGAATGGCGGTGTATCAGTTTCAGGCCGCGGTGGAATTGGGGTGAGTTGACGGGCAATGGATCTTTGTATGCCGTTTTTGTTATAATTGTTGATGAGTAAGATTTTTGTTAGGTATGTGGTTTAGTTCAGTCTGGAGTGATGAGGGTTGTGATAGGGCGAAGGCCCGGCTAACTACACCTTTTCCAACTGTAACTAAGAATTCGTCAATTGCTATTCAGATTTGCTAATTTCATTTCACATATAATTCAGATTAATCAATTTAGTTTCAGAATATATCATTTGTAATTCAGATTAACAATTTAGTTTTAGAATTCGTCAAATGTTATTCAGATTAATCAGTTTAATTTCGGAATATACTAAATGAATTTGAGATTACATCAATTGTAATTAAGAACCAGTAACTTTTAATTGAAATATGAATGATTTTAAATTCCGTCAAACAACTGTACAATTAGAAATAAAAAAAACTTGTTCCCATTCTTTATCCCAAGGAATTGTATAATATTGATTTATAATTAAAGTAGATAAATAACGAATAGTCTAAAATTAAAAAATAATTCTTTCTGAATTGCATTTAATATATTCTGAAATTAAACTGATTAATCTGAATTACAACTAACGAATTCTGCAATTAAATAAATCTGAATTACAAGTGATTTGATTAATTTAAATTTTAAATAACATATTCTGAAATTAAATTAACAATTCTGAATTACATTTGAAAATTTCCGAAATATAGTTGATATTTTCTCCCTGTGAAGCGAGGTGTCCAGTGACGCCGGCGGTTTCTCGACCCGACGCACTCCGGGGGCGACGCAGGCGCGTATTCCCGAAAATGCCCGTTTTCTGTGAAAAAATTCCGGCGCCCTTCGTTATTGACCGATCCAGACGAATTTCGGAGGATAGGTGGGGGCCGTGTTCCTTCGGAAGATCGCGTTGAATCCGGTCCTGGAAAGGGCCGGAAAGGGTTGAAACTTGCAATTTTGTAGCTTCGGAGTTCGATACTGCATTTCCGTGTATTTTAAACGGAAGGACGCCAAACGATCGAAAAATTGGGAGTTTTTTCGTTCCGGGCGTGGAGTTATCGCGCGCAGGCGAACGCGCTCTCGCGGCGGGAGAGAGGGGCCGTCGGGACGTCGTGTGGCGTCGGCGGCGTCGCTCTCAATCGTACGGGACCGGTTCCGAAGGAGCACGAATTTCGCCCGGAGCGGAAAGAAAATCACGGCTCGGAAATTCGAAGGAATATCCGGGATTTCTCTTCGCGCGGTGGTAGAGGAGATGTTGGCCCGTACGAGGAGGGCGCCACCGTCGACCCCGGCCTTCGAACAAAGGAGCGGCGATTTTTCAAATGTCGACTTTTCGTCTGCGCGCGCCGTCGCGATTCTCGGAGAGTTTTTCCGCCGAAACTGAAAGCGACTGCCGGACTTTTCCTCTCCGGGCGGACGTGTCCTTCGCTCCGCTACACGGCAACGGGGAATCGGCTGCGTGGCCACGCGACCTTCCCGGAATTTTTCATGTACCAGCCTGCGTGCGGGTGATTTTACGTTTCGCTTTCGGTAGTCGATTTCTCTTCACGAGGTGGTAGAGGAGACCTCAGCCCGTACGTGGAGGGCACCACCGTCGAGCTTGACCTTCAAACAAAGGAGCGGCGATTTTTCAAAAGTCGACTTTTCGCCTGCGCACTATCGTGATTCTCTAAGGGAACAATTTTTTCTGCCGAAACTTGAAGTGACGGCCGGACTTTTGCTCTCCGGGCGGATGCGTCCGTCCATTCGTTTCATTCTGCGGCAACGGGGATCCGGCTTTGCACCTCGGCGACCTACCCGGAATTTTTCATAAATCAGCCCGCTCTGGCGATTTGACGTTTCGCTTTCGGTAGTCGGCGCGGAAAAAAATTCGCGGCTCGGAAATTTGATGGAATATTCGGGATTTCTCTTCACGAGGTAGTAGAGAAGATGACAGCCCGTGCGCGGATGGCGCCACCGTCGATCTCGGCCTGCAAACAAAGGAGCGGCGAATTTTCAAAGTCGCCCGACCGACGCGACTTTCGAGACGGAAGAGGCGATTTTTTCTCGGAAGACGGTGCGGCGAGGGGGGTTTTCGGGGTTCAGAGGAACGCGCGCTTCCTTCGTCTTTTCGACGGCACCGAGCTCGCTCGGATCCAACGCGGGGCGGTCGAGATGTGATTTTTTAAAGTCGACGGTCCGCTCGACCGAACGCGAAAATTTTAACTAATTTTGTCGCGAGGCAATCGCAAGTACGGCGGACGTCGCGTCTACGAGGGACATTCGAAATGTTCGGGAATCGCCGCGCCGGTGAAATTGAAACCGGATTTCGGAGTACATCCGCGCGGTCGAGCGCGCATCGCGACGATCGAAAGCGTCGCGGCGGGGGAACGTCGTTTTCGTCGTCGAGACACCGACGCTGTCTTGGAGATCGAGATGGGGGCGCCACGATCTAAAATCGACGGTGGCGAACGTGTACCCGGGTTGCCGCGCCTCAAACGAAAGCCCTCGCCGAGCGGCGACGAAAAATCGCGTCGGTTCGATTTTTCGATCAAATATGGCGCTGCAATGATCGAAATTGGTTCTGTCGAAGATACACTCGGAGTGTCGAGAGCCTTCGCCGAGCAGCGACGGAAAATCGCGTCGGTTCGATTTTTCGATCGAAGATGGCACTGCAATGATCGAAATTGGTCGTGTCAAAGATGAACCGGATTGTCGCATATCAAACGAAAGATCTCGCCGAGTCGGGACCGAAAAACAAGTCAGTTCGATCTGTCGATCAAAGATGGCGCTGCAATGATCGATATCGTTCGTGCTGAAGATAAACCCATGTCTGCGCGTGCGGAAAAAAACTCGCAGTTCGGACATTTGAAGGAATATCCGGGATTTCTCCTGACGATATGATAGAGGGGATCTCGGCCCGTGCGCGGAGGGCGCCGCCGTCGAATCCGGCCTACGAACAAAGGCGCGTTGAATTTTCAAAGACACCCGACCGACGCGACTTTCGGGACGGAAGAGGCAATTTTATGTCCTAAGACGGGGGGCGTGGGGGTTTTCGGGGTTCGGAGGGACGAGCGCGTCCTTCGTCTTTCGAACGGCACCGAGCCGACGTGTATAGGTCGTCGCGTGGTCGAGATGTGATTTTTCAAAGACGACGGTGCGCTCGACCGAACGCGTAAATTTTGACAGACTTCGTTGCGGGAGAAACCGGCTTATCCCCCCCCCCCTCCGGCTCATTCGAATTTGCCGCATAAAAGACTGGCGAGAGTTGGCAACACTCGCAAGGTGTCGATGCGAAGTCGTCGTCAATCGCGGTAAGGAAACCTTGACATATATACATATTATTATATTATGCCGGCAGTCGGGGGCCGTCGGCCCGGCAGTCAGAGGGAGGGCGCGCTGCCAGTCGAACGCAACCTAACCTAAAACCAACGCGATCTTTTTCGCGTTCGCGAGAGGACGCATTCGAACGAGGCGAATCGAACGCAATTTTGGCCGTACGCGAACGCAGGTAGTAGTTTAACTAGCGGGATCCTGGGACAGTTTGACCTTGAAAAAAATTGCGGATGGCATGTGTCCATCCGAAGTTACCATCGTTGAAGGTCATCCCCTAAGTTAGGGGAGTGGCTTAAGAGGTGAAGAAGTTACCCCTTTAGTTCTTGAGCCGAAGAGGCCGTTGCAGAAAAATCTTTACTTCTTGCAGCTCTGAAGAATGTTGGCAATGGCGTCATAATACCAGAAAAAGTCGTTGAGAAAAAAAATAAATCTAACCCCCGTTTAGTTCTTGAAGAAGGGTTATAATTTTATCCGGCGTGTTCGTTCAGTACAACGAGTCAATGAACTTTGAAAAATGTGTAGATTCAGCAAAACTAGTCCAAGGCGTCTTTTATCGAACCCACTTGTATGTGTGTGTGTGTGTGTGTGTGTGTGTGTGTGTGCGTTTGTCAAAGTGCAAGCTTGCTTAAATTTTTTTAATGAAATGTTCTACATTTATTTCTGTAAATATTAAAAGAGAATATTTTTAATGACGCTTCTTTCCCATCAAAGAACTTATAACAATAAATTACGTGTACTCTTTGTAATTGCTATTTATGTATTTTTATGAAACTGCAAAACGTTGTACAATTAAATAATACGTAAATATCAATAATTTATAAACTAAATTAAAAATCTTTAAATTTCGAAAAAAAAAGAGTAAAACACGGTTCGCTTGCAATTTTTAAATAATAATAATAGCCATCGTTTTGTACTTTTTGCATAAGAACTGTTGCTGTAATTAGTAAGTGTGGTATTTTAGAAAAGAATGTAACTGTCAGTATAATAATTCCCCGAGTAATGACTGAACGATGTAATATTAGTTATGCATTAGGAAAGGTCGGGAGAAAAAATTATATGACTTTTTGCTTTTTTATTTATTTTTTTTAAGTGAAAATTAAAAATATTTTTACTTATCGTATATATCTTACAGAAAAACACTAGGCAGCTTATGTTAATTAATTAAAATTGTTTCAGAAAGTAAAAACCGCTGTTACATCAAGTTGTGCACGATAGTTCGGCACTTCTTGGATATTAAATTTGTTGACAAATCACGTAATTTTCGCCAGAATGGTTAAAATGTAGCACGATATTCTTCGTCGACAACGTCTGCTCCAACGTCCGTAGAATTTTTTTAATGCAATCTTGGTGCCATACAGGGAGTTGATTTTTTTATCACTATGTTGATAATTTCTTCGCCTCTTGCGGGGCCTGTGTAATTATATGCACGCATCCTAAATCTTAGCCAGCCGTGGTTGATTCTTTCGTAGGTGTATATGCATTAGGTGTAGTTTTTATAAATTTTAATTTTTTTTCTATCCTAGGTTTGCAACTACAAATGGAACAAATTTAATTGTAGAGATAGAAAAAAGAAAAATATTAAAAAACTTACCTGATAAGGTTATCTTTCAGCAATTGCAAATAATTAAAACCGTTGTGTGGTTAAGTAATTCATTTTTTGTTTTTTTTTTTAAACCCCAAGGAATCGTGTCTGCATAAATGAAACTAATAATTCGTTTGTCGTCAAAAGGACTCAGAGCAATCTTTCTTTGTTCAATCGTGAAAACTTCATGTTGTTGGGATCTGATTAAATGTTGGGTTGTGTCTAACATGGAATTATTAAATAGAGTTTGATAATAGTCCTCAAACAAAATCGAACGAAGTGCTGAATTTTTCACACCTTTTGCTTTTGTTATAACATTATTATTTTCAACTTTTATTGTATACATTTTCGATCTAAGTCCTATAAATTCTAACATTAATCTACTATTATTTTCATCTTTCATTAATCCTAGAACTTTTTTATTCCGAAGAGGAATTTGATATCTGTTAGTAGAAGAATAATCCGATGTATCAAATTATGACATGTCTTCTTTAATGTGTTCGTAAATGTCTTCAACGAAAAAATGATAAATCAAAGAATCTGTATTTGTATGAAGTAATTTAGCTTTGTCTTTAAATTTATTTTTGATATAATTGTAATGAAAATCATATAAAAACGCTTTAGAAAGATCTAGTATAGTAAAACCGATATATATATATATATATATATATATATATATATATATATACATCCCAGTATCACTGGAAGCTCCTTTCATAACTGTTCTATGTAGCGTCCAACATGGCGGGCCTGCTGTATATTACTACTGCACTATCATCTGTAACTCCTTCGTTGGTCCTATACATAAGGCGTCCGCTGATATACACCTCCCTCCGATTAAACATCAATAAGGCGTCCTTTTTGTGTATACGCTTCCATATGATAAGCAATGCAAGCTCCAGCGGTGTTGTCAATTTTACTAAGTTCTTAAATGGTAGGGGGGTACTTCAAGGTACCTCGTCGAAATTCCGTCATGAAATTCTTTCAAAATTTCTGAAAGTTTTCTTGAAACATAAAACTCATTTCTCCGTTTCATGATATTTAAACATAAAACTGACTTTTCGTTTCGTGAAATTTAAACACGAAACTGACTTTTTTATATCCAAAACTACTGCGTTACTCCAGAGTTCTTAAAAAATAACGTTCGTAATCAATAGCAAGGCAACTAATATTTTCAGTTTCTCAGTGGATCGTTAATGTGAAACACATGTTCGTCAGGACACAAATATTACGGTAATTAGCTACTGTAACTTGAAAGCTTCCGCGGCCGTCGTCCGTTGTTGAATTCCTGGCTTCCGCTTGGAACCGCGTCTCTTGCCGGATTTCGTTTTCCATTGCAGAAGAACTTCCTCAAGGCTGCTGCTGCTGCTGCTGCTGGTAGTCTTGCTGCTGCTTCTTGTAAGTCGTTGAGACTGAGTTGGTACGTCTGCAGTCGTGGTATTTATAGTGGTCGATGGCGGCAGCGGGGTGAAACGGTGGGCGGGGATTGGTCTGTTGGTGCGTGACGAGCCGTTAATGAGATGTTTCCATGTATTGTGAAGGTAGAAGCCATTATCACGGTTCAGGTTATTGGAGTGTTTGAAAATTTCTATAGATTCATGGATTTTCCGGTTAAACAAATGAGACGAGCGGGCTAGGAGTTTTGTGTCGGAAAATTGGATCTGGTGGCCGGTTTCTAGTTTGTGTTCAATTGAACCCGTTACGCCCATCGACCACTATAAATACGACGACAGCGGACATACCAACTCAGTATCAACGACTTACAAGAAACAGCAGCAAGACCACCTGCAGCAGCAGCCCTGAGCAAGTTCTTCTGCTATGTAGAACGAAACGTTGGTAGTAGAAGAAATCCGAGAAGAGACGCGGTTCCAACCGGAAGCCAGGAATTCAACGGTAAGTAGCTAGATATAGATTAAGCTCGGGATTTCAAGTTTTCTAATGACAGTCTCTTTCTGGAAATAAATGATCACCATAAAGACAACTGTATTATTAGAGACAACTTCAATTATAAGATTACAAAATTTTGTTGCAAATCATTTTTTATTACAGAGGATCTTTCGAACATCCTCTATAGCTGTTTCAGTCCTATTTGGGTCCTCGCTAGCAGAAGCAATGTCAAGTTAGAAAACGATCGCAGGATGTTGCTAATATTAAGTTGATAATATTGCCTTAACGTAAAGCGAATAATCTGAATGAATCTGTTTAGTTATTTCTTTTTATTCTGAATGGCTTTCTTATAGAAATACTGAAAAATAGTGAGAGCATTTTACTCCACTAGAATGAAAAATGTATTTTTCACAACACTTATGTACAAGTGTTTATTTTGCAAAATTGCCAAAAGAAAGTCATTCAGTATAAAATTATATAACTAATTAAAAATTCAAGTAGACAAAAAAATCACTTTTTGTTGTGAAAATTGTTTTATTCGCGTTATATTACCGTAAGATAAATTCATCTAAACAATGTGAACCAAAAAGATAATTTCGTTTATTGCTTCTTTAAGCGGAGTTACTCCAGCAATAAATTGTAGGGATTGGTGTATGTGTGTTTATAGTGAACTTTACTGTTAACCACTTACGGTACCAACAAGTCGAAGAGCCTTCGCTGTTCACCCTTGATATTTAGGTCGTGCTCGATACCGCAATATCATCTCGATGTAAAACAAATGAATAGTTTTAAATGGAATCGTGCACGTCGAACATATGGACTGCTATTCGTCTTCGAAATGCAAAGTTCCATTTGTTTTATATCGAGGTATCAAGCGCGACCTAAATATCGAGGGTGAGCAACGCGGCTTCTTCGGCATATTTGCACCTGTACACATTATAAATATTGTGTAAAGGGACCACATAAAAAGGCATAACGGACTACGTAACTTTTTTATTAGAGACTCTGCCACTTCAATACTTTGCAGGTAACTTTTAGGAAGCAACTGAAAAGACAATCCGAGCAAAAAATTGTTTTAAAAAGTAGTTTTGTAGGGGTAGCTTTAATACGTTAATCCTAACTTTTCAGTTTACACATTTCGTCAAAAATTTGTGAAAGAAATATTCTTATTATAGATTATTTGGCACAAAAAAGGTTCAGATTCAACTCAATTTTGGAGTAATTGAGGTTTAAAAGTTCGCATGCACCTATTACATAATGTTAAAACATAAAATTTATCAATTTCTTATTGTTCACTTTGTATAAAAAGGTGACCTTATTTTTAGATGTTCTATCACCCTGAAAATATCGGGAAATATTTCTAAACGACCGTATACAGGGAAGGGCAAAAGTATGGAACCGGCTTATTATTTCGAAAACTGTTTGACGTATCTGTTTAAAATTTGGTGTGTGATTCAGGGTCAATAAGATTTCAGACATCATCAGTTTATTTCAATTGTCTATCGGCTCTTGTTTCTGAGGTCCAACGCCTACTTGATTTTTTTTAAATGACAACCTGCTTATTTTTTTTTTTCCTTTATTTAATAGTTCGTTTAATTTTCTAAACGACCATATAAAAATAATTATCAATTACATAAGAAAATTTTCGAGAAAAAAACATTTGAATGAAAAAGTTAGGAAAAATGGTTAATTGTTTGATATTCGACAAAAAATATAGTTTTAACAAAAAAACTGTAAAACCACAAGATTATGGGCTGTTTTTAAGATAGAACTAAAGAAAAATTTAATAAAAATTGCCTTAAAAACAAGAAAACAAATACTAAATATCAGCGTAAACCATCTTTTCTAACCTTTTCATTCAAACATTATTTCCTAGAAACTTTCTTATGCAGTAGATAAATATTTTTATGTGGTCGTGTAAAGAATTAAACGAACTATTAAATAGAGGAAAAAAATCAGCAGGTTGTTATTTAAGAAAAACCAAGTAGGCGTTGGATCTCAGAAACAAGAGCAGATAAACAATTGAAACAATCGGTAATGTAGGTCCTATTGACTCTGAGTCACATACCAAATTTCAAATAGATACGTCAAACAGTTTTCGGTTCCATACTTTTGCCCTACCCTGTATAAATCTATACAGTGTCAATTAACCTAAAGCAATTATTATTCCTAGTTTAAAAACATGCTATTGATACTATAAACCAATAAACATACTTCATTTTTCTCGTTTTCATTACACTTGTAATGTCGGTGATAACGGATTGCACCATTACCTTTCATTCTTTTGAGCGGAATTTGCGACTGTAAAAGCATACTAAAAAATGTTACGTAGCATGTACAGTTGTAACGTAACATATTTTATAAAAAGTATATTTTACTTACGTATTCTTCAGGAAAATAATGACCACTCTCGTCCATGTTGTCTATCAAACCTAACAGACTACGAATTTTTTTCGAGCGGGAATCACAGAAGCATATTTAAATAGGATTACAGTGTTGACAAATTTACTGGACGCTCTATTGCACTTAAGTGAAAGTTGTATATCTGCAGTTCTATATACGAAAATGATACTAGCGCCACCAGTGGATATACGCTGGAACTAAAAATATACGACTGTTTCCATTTGATCATCATTCGGCCGTCCAGAAAAATTTTGCCAAATGACAGGTAGAGGTCCTAGGAGTCCCCAAAAATTTTTTTGCATGGGATACAATCGAGCGTCCGTATACGGACGCTCAATTACGGGGGACGCCCAAGTGATGGCTAATTGACAATATAGAGACGCCCAAATGATAGCGGGATGTATATATATATATATATATATATAGGTTTGTTAAATTTAATATTCATTCGTTTCATTTCGATAATGACCATGTCATCATCAAAAATGGTACAATTATGAAAATTAGGTTATGATATGTAATAGTTTGCTCTGTAACGTCCTTCCCATTTGGTTACCAATTTTATGTCTATATTTTCTAACGTTTTCCATGTTTTTTCCAAATACTGAATTATTCATTAATTTTTTTCAAAATCATTTCTACTTTTTTTACGCAAATCATTATTTAAATTTATGTACGATTCCATCCATTTTGACTGTTTGAATTTCAATATTCTTAATACTCTTTCAACTTTCAAACCCAATTGGATTGCCTGTTTTAAATTTCTGTAATGTATATATATTGTTTTTTTATCAAATAAAGTTGTTAACAATTTGGGAATTTTTGAAGACGAAGTTAGCGGTACCAAACGTTCTGGACACAGTGGTAAATTTTTATGATTTTCAAATAGTTCTTCGGGATAAAGTAAATCGTATACCGAAATATAACCAAATTCAGCATCGTCTGATACGTTCATTACATCTATCGAATAAGGATCAACTCATACAAATTGTGCAAATGGTAAAGGCAATCCCATGGATGTGCCATAAATATTATTAATGTCATAATACTGTCACGAATTTGGGGGTTCACAAATTATAGTCGTTAAATTTCAGAACACTTTAATTAAGCTGTCGATTTACACAATAAACAACTCAGTAGTAATGAGCTTGTCTATTAAATAACACTTGTACAAAATGTACTTTCTATTTATTCGAGGTACGAACCCTTCGCTGGCTATCTTAATAACTAACTACTTCGCGCGGATCGTACGGCTTATATAGCAGAGCCCTCTATTGCCCGAACATGCTAGAATGATCGAGTAGTTTCCGGTTAGGTTCTGTGACGCAAGGTGGCGTACTGATGCTAAAAGTACATCTCTTTGCGCGTTACGGATGTAACACTGCCCCCCTCTTAGTTCTGTTCGTCCCGAACAGAGCACGGAGCCAAACAGTCGATGGATCACTTTCATCTTCCCACGGGGCAGCTTTTGTATCCTATAGACCACATCATTGATCTTCTTAATTATTTGATAGGGTCCATCCCAATGCGCCTGTACTTTGGGGCACAGACTACGAGTCCTTCTGGGGTTGTACAGCCACACCTGGTCCCCTTCTTGGAATCTTGTTTCATTGGCTCGTCGATCGTAACGGGTCTTCATTTTGTCTGTCGCCAAACTGATGTATACGTCGGACGTATTCGTGAGTGCTCATTAAACGGCGCTCGAGTTCTTGCGAGTATTCACTTAGTCCCAGTCGAGTTTCTGGTCGCCCAAATTTTAAGTCACAAGGCAGACGCATTTCTCTTCCGAATAAGACACTGTATGGAGTGCGTTTAGTAGTGTCATGCTCTGCAAAACGGTACGCCATCAGGAAAAGGGGTAGATGTTCGTCCCAGTCCCGTTGGTTCTTCGAAACAACTTTAGCCAGATGTCTCTCCAAAGTCCTATTGAAACGCTCCACCATTCCATCTGACTGTGGGTGCAAGGGAGTTGTTCGTGTTTTGAAAATGCCTAGTAACCTGGTCAATTCCTGGAAAATGTGTCCTTCAAAGTTCCTGCCTTAGTCGGAATGGATCTCCATGGGTACTCCAAGTCTTATTATCCAATTTTCTATCAAGGCATTCACAACGGTTATTGACTCTTGGTTTGGTAAAACATAACCTTCTGGCCATTTGGTGAAATAATCAGTCACTACCATAATGTATTTGTTTCCACGGTTGGTTTCTGAAAGTTGGCCGGTTGTCAATGGCAATCCTCTCAAATGGTGCTCCAACGTTGTAAGGCTGTAATTTTCCGCGAGTCTTTTTCGCGGGTCCGGATACTGCAGCATACGTAGTACACCTGGCCCACAAATTTTCCACATCAGTTCTACATTACGCCCAGTAGAACCTTTCTCGTACTTTCGACAATGTCTTGTTGATGCCCAAATGTCCACCGGACGTACCGTCGTGAATCTACTCCAGGACTTCCGCATCTTACCCTTGGAAGCACGAGTTGGTCCTTCAACTCATTCCCATTAGGCGTTTCCCATTTTCTCATTAGCAACCCTCTCTTCAACTCCAGAGAATCCCATTGTGCCCAATAGGTTTTAAACACTGGATTCTTCCCCGATATCTCTGCCCAGGTGGGACGTTGCTGTCTTTCCTTCTATTCGATTAAGGTTCTTATTTCAGGATCTTCTCGCTGTTCCCTCTTAATGGTCTCGGTTTGCCACCTGTTTACTACGAGGCCAGTTCTTCTGATGGGAATTATCCCTTCTTTTATTTTCTGCTTTTGAGCAGTGCCGACAATCCTCAGGACAAGGTCTTCTGGAGAGTCCGTCCGCATTATTATGGACACGACCTGGACGATATTTGATTGTAAAATCATACTCCTGTGATCTTTCTATCCATCTGGCAAGCTGGCCGTCTACGTTCTTAAACTGAAGCAACCACTTCAATGCTGCATGGTCTGTTCGAAGATGAAACTGTCAGCCGTAATGATACTTGTGAAAATGTTCTGTTGTCTTCACCACGGCAAGAAGTTCCTTTCTGGTTACACAGTAGTTCCTTTCAGCTTTCGACAAAACTTTACTGAAATAACCAATAACTCGTTCTTGCCCGTCTTGCACTTATGGCAGTACGCCTCCAATCCCGTAGTTGCTAGCATCACTATCAATAATAAACTTGCCCTCTGATCTTGGATAAGACAATATAGGAGCAGTCACCAAAAGAGCCTTCAGATTGTCAAAGGCTTCTTGGCAGTCCACATTCCAGATAAATGTGGTTTTTTTTTGGTTCGGTCAGTGCATGTAGAAGTTTCGCTGCCTTTGCAAAGTCCTTAACGAATCGTCTGTAACAGGTGCAGAGCCCCAAGAAACCTCTTAATTCGTGCACATTCTTCAGTGGTGGCCAGTTCTTAACAGCTGAAATCTTGTCCGGGTCGGTCGCAACTCCTGCCTCAGAGATGACATGTCCAAGGTAATTAACTTCCTTCTGGAAAAACTTGCATTTGGCCGGATTTAATTTTAGCTTCGCCTCTTCAATCCTTTGGAAAACGTTCCTCAGATTTGCAAGGTGTTCTTTGAAAGTTCTTCCAACCACAATCACATCATCTAAGTATACGAGGCAAGTCTTCCAGCTAAGTCCACGCAATACCAATTCCATGAGTCGCTCAAAAGTAGCTGGGGCGTTGCATAGACCAAAAGGCATCACCTTGAACTGCCATAGACCAGTACCTGCAGTGAAGGCTGTCTTTTCCTTGTCTTCGGGATGCATTCCAACTTTCCAATAGCCACTTTTCAAGTCTAGAGTAGAGAAATATCTCGCACCGGATAAGGTGTCAATTATGTCATCAATCCGAAGTAAGAGATAGCTATCCTTTTTTCTGATATCATTTAATCGTCTGTAGTCCACATAGAAACGTGTGATGCCATCCCTTTTAGTTACAAGTACAACAGGAGATGCCCATGGACTTTGCGACGGTTCAATAATTCCTTGGCCCTACATCTTCTTGATTAACTTTGTCAGTCTCTACTCTCCTCGCCAATGGCAATCTTCGTGCGGGTTGACGAATTGGATTCGAATCGCCAGTGTTTATTCTGTGCTGAAAAATGTCCGTCCGGGTTAAGTCTTCATCGGTAAAGGCGAAAATCCTTTTGTATTTTCGAAACAGTCCTCCTATGTCTTCAGTTTCTATGGCTGTTAACGATGTTGATACCTCTTCCAGCAATTTCTCTAGTAGTGGTGGTAAAGTGGCAGACTGATGCCGAGCGGATGCATCGTTTACTTGAATGTGGTTCACAGAAGCAATTGCTTCACATTTGCCCAACACTGTTCCGCTGGGTATGGTCACTGGCTAACTGTTGACATTTGCAAGACAAATAGCAATTGTTTCTTGGATCTTCACTAGAGTCCCAGCCAGTAAAATTCCTTTTTCTTGGCGCTGCTGATCTCAGTTGGCTCTATGATTCCGGCAGGATAGCTACTAAGATTGCCTTCCAACTTAGCCAGAATTAACTTATCGGTTAAAGCTGGAATGTTTACACTTTCGTCCAATATTACTTTTAGCACTGTAGATAGATTTCCAGGAACGTGGAGAGATATTTTTTCAGATCCAGTTCGTAGAACTTTATCTTTTAAATCTACAACCAAGCCGTTTTTCTTTATGAGTCCACTCCCAGTATGAAATTGTCAACAGTGTCTGCCAGTAATACCCTGTGTCTGAATTTCATACTTCCAATCCACATGTCAATTTCGGCTTCACCACAAACTGGAGTAACCTCGCCAGTAGCTGTCTGGATGTGATATACCTTTCCCTTATTTACTAGCTTCCATTTCGGTAAAAGATCTGTTCTTATGATATACACATTCTCTCCGGTATCAATTGTGAATTGGAAAGGTCTCTCACCAATTTTTCCATCTGCTATCAAGCTATTCTCATTGTTCCTTATCCTGGAAATTGAGACAATCTTGGGCCTATCCATAGAATCAGTCAGCATGTGCCCCTTCTTGCTGACTGGTTTTAGTTTAAAGACTCGCTGTCATCTTCTTGGCGCGCCCGTTTGCGCCTACAGTTGGAACTTACATGACCTTGTTTACCACAGTTCTAACAAATTATAATCCGTCTAGTATTGCTTGTGTTTATTTTCTTCTAGTCGCTTGATTCTTTCAAAGAGTTCCGTTAGTGCGTTGTCGTCCGTAGCTTTCATCTCTTGTACTCGTACTAGGCTTCGAGATGCTTGCTTGGCTGCTTCGAATTCCAGTGCACGGACCAGTACACCTGTGCATTTTGAGAAGTTACCCAATCATAATACTTGTTGCATTTCCGTCGATGAACGCTTGGATGGTTAGACGATGGAACACTGGTTCGGGCAAGAAATCTCCATAGGACATGCGTACCAATCTCTCAATGTCGAGTTCAAAATCTTTAAGTAACTCACCATTTTTCTGAGTACGAGTTTTCAATTGGATGGTATGGAGTTGCTTCATAAGTGTATCACCAAAACGCATTTCCAAATTCTCCACCAGTTGATCAAAGCTGTTTTGGACTTCCTCTGGAATGGACTGTAAGGCATTCAATGCTGGACCTCGCAGAGCTAAACCGAATGCTGCAGCTCTGTCACAGTCATTCCAGCCATTCACATCAGCAGCAATTTTCAATTGCCGAATCAAAGTAGACCACCGTAAGTCGCCTTCAAATTTCGGGGGTTTCAATTTCTGACTGGACAACCCGGCTGATGGTGCAATGGTACGACCAAGCTCCACTTTATGCAGTTGTTTAGCCAAGTCTTCTAGTTTATCCTGGAACTGAATTTTTATTCCACCAAATTTTTCGTCAAGTTTGTCGTCGAATTCAAACTTCATGTCCTTAATTATACTGTCAAACTGAGTTATCTTATATCTTAATATTAATAATAATTAATATCCTCAATTTTCTCGTCATGTTCGGTTTTAAGACCTTCGATCTTTTCATCGATTTGCAACTTTATATTTTCTATATTTAGATCGGTTTTTAAACTGTATGTTTCCATTTTTATTTCCATACTTTCCATTTGTTTTCTCATCTTTTTTAATTTCACACTTTCTAACTTCATCTATTTTTCCATTAATTTCTTGCATTTGTAATTTTATATTTTCGTTACCTTTTTCCATTTTCTCTTTCACTTCCTGCATTTCTAATTTCATGTTTTCCTTCACTTCTTTCAGTAAAGCTGCCGCGTCTTCAATTTCAAATTAAAGTGTTTCCGGGTCTTTACCTTCATCTACAAGCGCTTGTTTCAGCCTTTCTTGTAACACGCTTTTCTTTCCCGAATTTTCCAGGCCTCTTTCTTCCAATTCCTCACGCAGCTCTTTCACTTTTAACTCGCACGGCTTCATTCTTGAAATTTCCGCTTCTGACACCAATTTGTTACGAATTTGGGGGTTCCCAACTTATTATCGTTAAATTTTAGAACACTTTAATTATAAGTTGTCGATTTACACAATAAACAACACAGTAGTAATGAGCTTGTCTATCAAATAACACTTTTACAAAATGTACTTTCTATTTATTCGAGGTACGAACCCTTCGCTGGCTATCTTAATAACTAACTATTTCTGGCGAATTGTACGGCTTATATAGCAGAGCCTTCTGTTACCCGAACATGCTAGAATGATCGAGTAGTTTCCGGTCATCTTCTGTGACACAAGGTGGCGTACTGATGCTAAAAATAGATCTGTTTTCGTGACGGATGTAACAATGCATTAAGCATGTAAACGGGGGTGGACCACTAACTTTGGGGACCCTGATCTACTACTGTTTGGTGGCCGACCCAATAAATGTAAATAAATCCAAGTTTGGGTTTTGAGTTTGTGACCTTTTTTTTATTTTTAGCATTGGAATATACAGTCCGCTTTTGGAAGTGCGCCTGAAAATGAAGACGGATGAAACAAATTTTTTTGTGTGTTCATTTTGAACCGAAAAATAGTTTACTAAATTATGTACTAAAAATAGGTAAGCGCTACTGGTTTTAATTTTTTTTATTCACCAGTGTTGCCGAGACCGAGGGGGTATGATAGAGATTCAATCGTATAAATGGCAAAGGCACACTTCCGAAAATATCCTGTATAAACGTTTATACTCAGTTATAATGAAAAATGGTTTCGTAACCACTATGAAACAAATAAAAAATAAAATATATTATATATTACTTTTGATAACAAACAAGAAAACGAAACAACAAATTCTCAGTTAAGAATAAAAAGAATAACGACATCGTTAAATAACAAAAATAGTTAAATGACATATTTTAACCAATCAGAACATACAACGCATTTCGATGTATTGATTGGTCAGAATATTGTTACGAATCTGGGGATTCACAAATTGTAGACGTTAAATTTCAGAACACTTTAATTACAAACTGTTGCTTTACACAATTAAAAACACAAGTAATGAGCTGCAACCCGGGCTGCAACACTTGTCTATCGAATAACACTTCTACAGAATATACTTTATACTATTCGAGATATAAGCACTTCGCTTGCTAACTTATAACTAGTGTTGTTAAATTACCGGTAATTTATTTTTAATCTTACCTTACCGGTAATGTTACCGTAAGATTACCAATTGTAGCAAGGTTGGTAGAGCTGGACTGTATATTAGAAGGTTGCCTTGATCATCGGAGGGGACAGATTGTGCGTATCTCGTTACATCGCGTCACGGGATAAATTCTATTGGACATATTAACGATATTTTTGCGTTATTTGATCAATAGGACCATAGTATTAAAATGTATTGGAGACTGGTTTGTAGTACAAAGAAATTGGATTTAACAATTTCAGTAGATGCCGTCTTCTTGATCACAGGAGAAGTCACAAGAGAAGACTTCTCTTGTGATCAAGAATTTAACCTCCTAACCACAAAAAGTTTCTTACGTATTTCGGCAGCTATGCTGCCATCTTCAGTAGATGCCTTCTTCCTGATCACAAGAGAAGTCACAAGAGAAAACTTCTCTTGTGATCAAGAATTTAACCTCCTAACCACAAAAAGTTTTTTAAAAACTAGATACGTATTTCGGCAGCTATGCTGCCTTCTTTTTGATCACAGTGCTAGTTGTGTATATTAAACACGTCACAGTTTATAAGCTTGGTTCAACATCCCGACGAGCCGCCACTGGAGTTGGTTCTGATCCTGATTGGTTTACAGAAGCAACCATATTCTCTCAAATTGTCATACAATCTTTTAAATGTAGGCAGTGAAGGCCCCCGATTATCAAAATATCAGTCAAAATATTTTAGTGCAGTTTGGATGGCATTTTTTTGACACTAAGGTCCAGTTTTACAAATGGGGCTCAACTTTGAGCTGAGGCTTAAGCCCTTGATTATTTCAACAATTATTAATAGATTTAAGCTTCAGCTTAAAGTTAAACCGTCGTTGTAAAACTGAACTTGAATGTAAGACTTGATCATTTTTCATCCTTTCAATGACAAACCACACTTATAAAGTGAACGTTAGTGCACGTTGGTGGTAGTAAACTTCAAAGTGATATAATTGCATTTGTCAATTAACAACTGTTTCCATGGCGAACCATATTAATAATTTCGAAAGAGAAAAGCTTCCGAATCTCCGTTATTTTTTTAAATAAACATATCGAGTGATACACCGTTGGAAAGGTAAAAAAATGCTATTTTTTTCAACCATGGCCTACTAGGGTTTCCATAAAAAAAAACGAAGTTTATGTCATAACTCGAAAATAGGAATTTATATGGAAAATTTAGTTGGACTATTCATTAAGGACATAATTCAGTACAACTTTTGCCTTTACGACTTTTCTCCAAAATCGAAAATAACCGAACTATTTGCATTTAACGAAATTGTAAAAATTCAGTTTTCGATATATCTAGGCAGCCATGAACTTTAAGTAAGAAACAAAAGCTGCATTAAACTGACCACCTAAAACTACAAATCTTTCCCCATTTGACCGTCTCTTTAGCTCTGCTAGTTTCCAAGATCCCCATGCTAAGCATCGAAAAAAACTCACCCTATATATCGCATTTTTAATTAAGAGTGCGTTTTAATCTGTTTCCTAAAGCTTAATCTAATTCACTAAAAATGGAATCAATTCTATTACAAAGAAATTGGATTTAACTCCTAACCACAAAGTTTTTTAAAAACTAGATACGTATTTCGGCAGCTATGCTGCCATCTTCAGTAGATGCCTTCTTTTTGATCACAAGAGAAGTCTTCTCTTGTGACGTCATTAAGTCGAGCAATAACTTCATGAGGACCTGAATATGGTTGGTCAAGTCCTTGTTTTGGTGCATCTATTCGTAAAAATACGTGGCTGCAAGTATACAGATCTTTGTAACAAAATGTTTTTATTTTACAGTGGTGACTTGCTGGTAGTGGATTCAGGTTACGCATGTGGATTCTGATGACACCGAATAGTTTTTAAGACTCGATGCTTTCTCTCTACTAATCCATTGGCTGCCGGATGAAAAGCTGTTGTACGTATACGTTTGCAGCCAACTAATTAAGTCATCGCCACCAAAAGGATTGGAAAAGTGGTACGGGTTATTATTGCAACGAAGCGGCCAGATATTATAAATACAACATCTTGGCGGCTCAACGTATTTGCCGTCTTCGTGCGACTAGCAATATTGAACAATCGGCGAGTCAGAGAAGTAGTGCATTCATGGAAGCGGCGTTACTCACAGTATTGTACTGGTTAAATGGATGTCCGCGCGCGAGAAACCTCGGTGTCAGTAGCGGTCGGGCGCCGCGTGATTTTAAATACATATTTGTATAATAATTTATTATATTTTACCTATTGAAAAGCAGCAAAGAGTTATTGTTATCTATTGGAATTTGCAATTGTGAATATTCTGAGGATATCTAACTGCGCGAAAGCCCGGGTAGTCATATATGATGAGAATAAATTTAATGGCCGATACTGAGTAGACGTGTGCTTGATCGCTGCAGTGTTTTGCTAATATTTATTTTATAAGTGGTGAAATTTCGAATAGTAAGCATCAGTGTTGTTTACCTTAAACTGTTGTTTATCTTAAATTGATAAGGTTGTGTCCAGTTTTTCTCCTGCTTGTTTTATATACTACTCGCAAAAATGACCTTAACTCGCGCGGAAAAAAGTGAACTCTTCGATTTCATAAAATCAACGTTAAATGA
Source organism: Prosopocoilus inquinatus (assembly GCA_036172665.1). Classification (NCBI taxonomy): domain Eukaryota; kingdom Metazoa; phylum Arthropoda; class Insecta; order Coleoptera; family Lucanidae; genus Prosopocoilus; species Prosopocoilus inquinatus. The sequence goes on along the minus strand of CM069872.1, from coordinate 25,105,046 downwards.
ATTATTGCAAGATAAATCAGCGTGTACAAATATAATCCCTGATGTTTTAAACACAGTTATGCAACGTGTTGAAGTTAAGTTAGAAGAACTCACAACAGGAAAAATACACGAATTACAAACTGAAAATAAAATTTTATCGGAAAACTTGGATAAATTGGAACAATACACTCGACGCAACTCCATAAGAATTTATGGAGTGCGTGAACAAGCTTCCGAAAATATCAACGATGTAGTAGCCAGTGTTTTTACAAAAGTAGGAGTCCCTTTTGTTCGCAACTATATAGATCGTGCTCATCGCATCGGCAAAACGGACCCTGCACGGAGGAAAAACAACATTCCAAGGCCTAAACAGATAATAGTCAAATTTACTTCATACTTCTGGAAACAGCAAATAATGACCAATAAAAAAAGATTGAAAGGCTCCGGAATATTCATTGCGGAAGATCTCACGCAAAAGAAGTTCGCTCTATATAATGCTGTGAAAAATAAATTAGGACCTGCATACACCTGGACTAATGACGGACGGATTTTTTGCTATCTAAATGGTAACAGAAAGGAAATCCAATCTATGGATAGCATGAATCTTTTTACTTCGGTTGCTGGAACTGCAGGAGAACAAGCGCAGCTCATAAACGGTGAATTGTAACTTAACAGAAATTTAAATCATTTTCCTTGTCATCTCTATTAACTTTAACTTTTATTAACTCTCTTACTTCTATTCTTATTCTTGCCTAACAAAGCTAGTAACGCGACCAGTTAGTATCTAGTCAAAATCTATAAATGTTCTCAATAGCGCATATTAATGCCAGATCACTCAGTAGAAATTTTGACATTCTGAAGCAACACATATGCAGTAATAACTACGATATTATTGGCATCTCCGAGACATGGTTGTCACCAATTCTTCATGATGAATTATTTTCAATTAACGGTTATCGGTTATTGAGATCAGACAGAACAGACGGTAGGAGAGGTGGCGGTGTTGCTTTATATGTCAAATCCTCTCTTAGAATAGAATTAATCCCAATCAAGCACAGTGTATGCTTTGAGCATTTGTGAATATCTTTAAAAATTGGCAACTTTAGGGTCTCATTTGGTGTAATATACAAACCACCTAATTCAGATACCTTAAACTTTCTTAATGAATATGAGGAAGTTCTTAGTAATATGTTTGTTTCTTCTGATTTCGTTACATGCGTAGGCGATTTCAACATTAATTTTTTGGACTGTCTCAGTAACTCGTGCAAAATGCTGCAGAACCTACTCGACTCCATAGGACTAAAACAAATTGTTTCTGAGCCCACCAGAGTTGGTGACGTAAATTCTACTTTGATTGATCTTATTATTTCTAATTCTAACTTAAATCTCAGCGGCACTGGCGCGGTAGATCTGAGCGAATTTTCTGACCACTTTTTGGTTTACGCAAACTTTCTTCTTGGTCATTGTAAAAAGCAACCAATCACTCGCAAGTACAGAAATTTCAACAACCTAAATTTTACAGATTTCTTAACTGACTTACACTCTGTTCCTTGGTATATTATTCATGAATTGACTGACATCGACAATATTGTCAGCTTCTTTAATTTAAACTTAATTACTTTATTCGATAAACATGCTCCTTATAAAATAGGAAAGTTTAAAAAACCTCCTGCACCGTGGCTTACGGATAACATCAGATTAATGATGTCGCTTAGGGACGATGCTCTTAAACGAGCAAAAACTCTACGCACTATAGGTGCCTTAACTTATTATAAAACTTTGAGAAATTACACTACTGCAGCAATTCGAAGGGAAAAAAAAGCTTATTTAAATTACAGTCTATCACACAGTACTCCTTATAAACTGTGGAAAGATCTCAATAATCTGAATGTGCACAATAAAACATCTAACTGTCAATTTTCACCTCAATTACAAGATGTTAATGCCATCAATAATCATTTTGCCAGCGCTCATAACTCTCTAGCTGCAAATGTTGAATTATTGAATTATTACAATAATAATAGTTTTACTCAATTCGAAGAACTTTTCAATTTTAAACCTGTGACAGATAGTGAAGTACTCAAACATCTTAACTCCATCAAGTCCAACTCTGTTGGTTCTGATGGTATTAGCACTCGTATGCTTCGCCTTTGCAGTCCCTTCATTATACCGTATATCACTTACATCATAAATTTTTGCATTCTTAACTCAGTGTTTCCGAATTGCTGGAAGGAAGCGAACTTATTACCCTTACCTAAAAAACCTAACCCGACCGCGTTTAATGAACTTAGGCCTATCAGTGTGCTGCCCGTACTATCTAAAGTGCTTGAAAAGTGTGTTACTCAGCAATTGCACGATCACTTAAATAAATTTTAAATTTTACCTTCTTTTCAATCTGGCTTTCGCCCTAATTTTAGCTGTGCCACTGCACTGTCCTTAATCTATGATAACATCTTTAAATCGATTGATGATGATAAAATTTTTATATTGGTTTTATTGGACTTTTCTAAAGTCTTTGATACTATCAACCACAACATATTACTTTCGATATTTCATTATATTGGTTGTAGTGATAACGTAGTTACATTCTTTAGTTATTACTTAAAAGGTAGAAAGCAAAGAGTTATCTATGAAAATAGTGAATCAGATTTGTTAACAATTTATTCAGGAGTTGCTCAAGGTAGTATTCTTGGGCCTTTGCTTTTTTCTATATATACTAGTTTCATTTTTGAATCTATTCAGTTCTGCAGCTGTCATCTATATGCGGATGACACTCAGCTTTATCACAGTTTTCATAGGTCAGATATTTTAAGGGGTGTGGCTGAAGTAAACTCAGACTTAGAAAAGCTATTCTCAACTGCGACTCGTCATTGTCTTTCACTAAATCCGGATAAGTCAAACGTTTTGGTCTTTGGGAGAGCTAAATCGCGCATCTCTGCTCTCGCTCACGTGACAATTTGGGTCGGTATTTCCTCCCTTTCTCTAGTAGATTGCGCCAAAAACCTTGGTCTGTATTGTGATACGAATTTACGTTTCAAAACCCATGTTAGTAAATTAGTGCAGAGGGCTTATGGTAGGTTGAAGGTTTTATATGGCAGTAAAGAAATCTTAAATTCTAACTTGCGAAAAATGCTGTGTGACTCCCTTGTTTTATCACAGTTTAATTACTGTGATGTGGTGTATGGTCCCTGCCTTGACAGTACTGACGCAAGAAGAATACAGTTAGTTCAGAACTCCTGTTTACGCTTCATCTTCGGACTTAAGCGCAGGGACCATATCACACACACTTTCGCCACAGCTCGTTGGTTAAACATGACCAAGAGACGTGAGTTTCATGCTGGAACTTTTTTTTTTTTAATTATGTTGAACAAGGTGCCGAAATACCTGCATGAAAGAATTTCATACCGAACAGACATCCATAACTTAAATATAAGAAATAAAGGTTTGCTAACCCTCCTCTTCATCGAACGTCAATGTTTCAACATTCATTTTCTTACAAGATTGTTAAATTCTATAATAATATCCCTTTTCCTTTTAAAGTTAGTACCTTAACAACTTTTAAACGTCTGTTTCGGGCTGATCTACTTAGCATGTAATTCGACTTGCTGTGTTCTGCTTCTGCATTTAATTCCTTACTTTCAGTTAATGAGAACAGGCTAAAATTTATTCTGTTGGATCAACGTAAATCTGTTACTAGCCTTGCTTTATTTTCATCTTATTACTTTCTTTTTCATTTCCTTTCTCTACTGTATTATTTTCTCTTCTTCTTGCTTTCGCTGTTATTGTCTTTATCTTCTTCTTTGTCTTATTACTCTATATCGGGCCGATAATTGTATTATATTCCGCCATTCAAAGTTGATTTATTTTGATTTAATTTGATTTAATTTAATTTAATTCGATTTAATTTGATTTTAATTTGATTTAATTGATTTAATTTGATTTAACTTGATTTAATTTGATTTAATTTAATTTGATTTTATTTAATTCGATTTAATTTAATCTGACTTAATTTAATTTGATTTAATTTGAATTGATTAAATTTAATATATTTTGATTTAATGTAATTGATTTAATTTAGTTTTGTTAATTTAATTTGATTTTATTTAGATTGATTAAATTTAATATATTTTAATTTAATGTAATTGATTTAATTTAGTTTTGTTAATTTAAGTTTTTTTTTTGTTAAATTTATTTTGATTTAATTTAATTAGCTTAATTCAATTTAATTTGATTTAATTTAATTTAATTTAGTTTGATTTAATTTAATTTTAGTTTAATTCTCAAGGTTTCGGAGGTAGAGCAGTGGGTTTTCTAAAAATCCACTGAACCGAAACCTATTGACCATTTATTATTATTACATGTTTCTATAATATTAAGTTACACAATTCTGTAAAAACTACAGTATGAAAGAGAGAAGGAAAGATTAACAAAAATCATTTATATCTAAGAACTTTTGTTAGATTTTTGTTATTTAAACTCACCCTCGTCGATCGTGGATGCTTCTTAGGTACACTTTTAAATTAAAATAATTAAAATAAATTTGTAAAATTGACTGATTAAAAAAAAGAATTTAGAATTTTGAAAAATTTATGACTCGTGACGCACAAACTAAATTACATTCGGAATCAAAGAAGCACTTTTCTAGATGACAGGAGTTCGTGCCTTGGGCAACTGTCGTGACAAACCCTCTCGGGCAACTGTTTTGTCAAACTCCTTCTGATTTGAAAAGCTACCTATTTATTGGGATCAGATGATCTCCTTTTGGTCTACGTCAGCTTTGGTAATGAGAAGAACCTTGACGACTAATTCTATTTTTGCCAGCACCAAGATTCGATCAAGGCTCTTCTGCATAATTCATCGATCCTTACATAATTATTTCTTTTATTGCCGATGTTCCAGCGATATTAATGCCCTTGATCTAATTTCTCGGTACATACATCGCAAGCTTGACGAATCTGGATTCTTACAGGGGTTACAAGACAACCCGGCGCCAAAACGCTAAAAATTTGAATAAGCATATCACGATTGCGAAATTGTCGCTCCTGATGTTACGTCATATATCTGCCAAAAAAATAAGTCAACAAAATACATCTAGTTGTGATTTTGCAAATAGCCAAATAAAAGATATTTTTAATCATATTGCCGACTATTTTTTATCGTTTTGTAGTATTAACTGGTTTCGACAAAAGTACGCCAGCGAACAATAAAATCCGGTCACGTTAATTTTAGAATGTAAACCTCTATTTTTGGAAAAAGTTTAATATAATTTTTACTAAAAACAGCTGTGGTCCATTTTTGATGGTTTTACAGGGTTTCTCAGTTATTTATAGGAATAGAAGAAAACCGTTTTCGCGACCCAATGCTACTTTTTCGAAAAAAACTCAGTGGAGAAAACAAAAGTTAGCTATCTCGATTCGTTCTGGAAATATCGGCCGAAAACGAATTTTTCCGAAAAATTATTTTTCACAGTATCTCAGTTATTTGACAAGATATTTTGAAAATTCAAAAACTGTTTTATTCATAAATTAATGTAGATTTCGCTGACGTTATTGTCTTTTGTAGAAACTGCGCCAGTTCCGCGAAACAGACTATAACCTTCTCATTTTAAATGGAAACAAAATAAATATCTAATGCTATTAGAAAACTCATAAAACTACAAGTAGGGGAGGGTGGTCCACAGTGAGACATATTTTGTCATTTGATTGGCAAGTACTCCAGTTTTTAAAAGAGGTGCGTTTTTTTTGTATGCAATAGTTGAACAGGGAAATGATCAACCATTATGTGCAAAAATATTATTTTAAAACTAAGTTGAATTGCAATTAGGATTCTGTCTTTTTCAAATTCAAAGTGTCTCAGGGTGGAAATGCATTGTTCCGCTATAAGACATGTTATATTCCACTATGAGACAGTGCTACATGTATTAAGTCTAGGAATAAAATTTGCGAATAAGAAACTATTTATTTTATTAACTCATGTTATTTATATTACAGGAGTATTAAATTTGTTATATTATGAAAATAAGATTACGGGTTTAGCTATCGAACATCTAATGTTGAGAAGTTTACTCCGAAGCTGAAGAGCCTTTGCTGTCGTTTAGTACCCTGACATGATGACAAAGGTAAAATATTAATAATGTCATTCAACTTAACAAATGATACTTCTGAAACGACGGGAAAAATGAATTTGTTAGTATATTTAACACTTTTGCGTAGAAAGTTAACTTCAACTTCATCGTCTTCATTTGGACCACAACACCTTTTCGACATAGAAAACGTTTTTCTTTGTGGTGTGAAACTTAGTTAGCACGAAGTCGTCTTTTACTGGATCCTTGTCTAATTCTTCAAATCCAGTAACATCTGCCATGTCCTCCTTTACATCATAATCAGACAGACTATCATCTAGGGAGATACTTTCATTATTGGAATTGCTTGCTTCACTGCTACTGTCCCTGTCTAATAAAATCTGTTTTCTAATTCTCTTTTTTTCTTGTTGCTTGATTTTTTTCTCCTTTTCTTTTTTTTTCTAATTCATTCTTTTCAGGTGTGTCTGTTACAATCATGCTTTTTCCTCTTTTTCTTCCTTTTCCTGTATTTTTTCTATCGGTTGCCTTTGGATAGCCTTTAAAATCTTCCGGTGTAATAAAACTCTCATTGGATCGATTTGATGTAGATGCGCTGGATACCCTTAAAATTTCATTTTCAATTCTGTCATGTAGAACTTCGTCATTACCTAATGCGAATGCTATCGATGTGTTCACGGATGTTGTAGCATTATCCGCAACGCTAGATATGCTCTCTGGTATTGGTCGATCAGTAACATAACTAGTTAAAAAATCCTCTTCAATGAATGTATTTTTGTCGAATGTATAAATGCCAGTCTTCTGAAATCCCGATTTAATGTTCTTGGGTGTCATAGATTTTTCATGAGCTACAGCCACAAATTCAGCTACTTCATATATAGAAACCCAAGCAGCAAGCAGTCGTTTTTTTCACGTCATTATTTGGTCAAAATTGGTCAAGGACGTCAAATGACCAGTTTTAAACGTTATTTTTTCGTAAAAATTTCGTTTAAAATTTGACGTTTATAAATCACGTGAATAGAACGTCAGTTTAATGACTTAAATTTGACACTAATTTTAAAAAAGTCTCGTTTCGATAATAAATTTAGTTATAGATTTGACAAGATGTTAGATTTTGTAGGAAAATATAAATTATAGACATGATTGAATTTATGAATTAATACCATTTTGATACATAAGAAATTTACTAGACTTTTATTACGGGATATGCGACGCATGCGCCGACACTTGACACTATTCTCGTATATCGTAATAGTAGTCCGTGGTGCTTAAGTTTAGTGCGATTCGTTTTTAAGTGTTAATTTATTATGTATTAGCTAACTAAAGTATATTCTACTTGTACGTGTACTTGCTTTAGATATTTATTGCTTTAGTTATGAGCAAATTATGTAAAGAAGGTGGGTGTTGGTAACTCCTATTTCGTAACCTGTTATATTAATATTTTAACGGTCCTTGTGATAGGATTTTTCTTTTTCTTTTTCGTTTTCTTAATTCAATTGTTTTATTTCACTATAGAGTAGAATCAAACGGTTTATAATAGCTTTTTATATTATTTTTATTTAGAATTTTAAGAAATATTATTATTGGTTTAAATGTGCGCGCACGCATTTTGGGGTAATAATAAAAACAGGAAATATAGTTGATCAGTGTATTATGGGCAATTAGCACTCAATAAACCTGTTGCTTATCTGTGTACTTTTTTAAATTAATTTCCCGGTCAAACGTCACAAAAATATTATATATTTATTGTTCGTAGGTGTATGTATACATATGTACAGATATTTGAATAAAAATTAAAATATGATTTAGTTTCTTGGTTACTTATGCGTCATAGTTAATGCAATTAAAAATTACGTCAGAAATACACGACTATTTGAGGTACAAAAACGACGTCGCCGGGCTGTGACATTTGCCCGTCATTTTTACGTCTTTAATGTCATTGACATTGGTCGTTCGACGTAAACGATGGCCAATTTTTGACGTGAAAAAGACGACACCTTGCTGCTTGGGAATTGATAGCCCTGGGTTCCTCAATAACCACGAATCGGCAGCACTATTGTAAAAGGACTTGAAAGAGAAAAACACACAAACATCAAAGCGATTGTAATTTGTGGCTACTGTGAGGAGGTAGAGTTAGCAATGTGACACCATTAGCTTTAGCCAAGTTAACAGCAGCAAGGTGTCGTCTTTTTCACGTCAAAAATTGGTCATCGTTTACGTCGAATGACCAATGTCAGTGACGTATTAAAGACGTAAAAATGACGAGCAAATGTCACAGCCCGGCGACGTCGTTTTTGTACGTCAAATAGTCGTGTATTTCTGACGTCATTTTTAATTGTATTATCTATGACGCATAAGTAACCAAAAAACTAAATCATATTTTAATTTTTATTCAAATATCTGTACATATGTATACATATACCTACGAACAATAAATAAATATTATTTTTAATAAATTCATACATATTTTTTAAAATTCCAAATAAAAATAACATAAAAAGCTATTACTAAACAGTTTGATTCTACTCTATAGTGAAAAAAAGTAATTGAATTAAGTGTCCAAGTCCTATCACAAGGACCGTTAAAATATTAATATAACAGGTTATGAAATATGATTTACCAATACCCACCTTCTTTACACAGTTTGCTAATAACTAAAACAATAAATACCTAAAGCCAGTACACGTACAAGTAGAATATACTTTAGTTAGCTAATACATAATAAATTAACGCTCAAAAACAAATCGCACTAAACTTAAGCACCACGAGCACTACGACTACGATACACAAGAACAATGTCCAATATCGAGTGTCGGCGCATGCGTTGCATACCCCGTAATAGAAGTCTAGTAAATTTCTTATGTATTAAAATGGTATTAATAAATTCAAACGTGTTTATAATTTATACTTTCCTACAAAATCTAATATCTTGTCAAATCTATAACTAAATTTATTATCGAAACGAAACTTTTAAAATTATTGTCAAATTTATGTTATTAAACTGACGTTCTATTCACGTGATTTATAAACGTCAATTTTTAAACAAAATTTTTACGAAAAAATAACATTTAAAACTGGTCATTCGACGTCCTTGACCAATTTTGACCAAATAACGACGTGATAAAAACGACTGCTTGCTGCTTGGGAAGTGATAAATGACTCTCGTGATTATCGAGTATTACGAATTTGAATTTTTCGCGCTTTAGTTCGCTGCGCTACCGTGTGGTGACTGGTTATCACAGTCCCCCGCGCTAGAGGAGTAGTTTTCCGTTCTACGTTGGCATGCATGGTTCATGCACATCCACGTGCACTCTCATATTAGTGTAATATATTTGTGTAATGTTTGTATGCACTTGTAAACAATAAAACATTAAAATATATTCAACAGGTTATGGCCCCAGCTCGTGGTTAAGTTTTGTGATTTGTATAAAGGGCAATAATTACAAGTGCTGTGAGTGCAAAGTGAATTCAGTAATTGAACTGCTGCGTAACGAAGGATCGTGTATTAAAATAATGGCCGAATACCTCGATCTAAAAAGCTTATCAAAGTTTGATGGAACAAATTTTCAGGCCTGGAAATTCCAAATGAGGGCTATTTTTGTTGCCAACGATATATTAGATATCGTTGAAGGTTCCAAAGTCAAACCTGAAGCTGAAGCAGAAATGAAAGCATGGACAAAAAAGGACGCTAAGGCAATGTTTATATTGTCGTCCTCTATGAATGCAACGCAACTGAATTATTTAATCACATGTGAATCATCCGCGCAAATGTGGACTAAATTAAGGACAATTCACGAACAACAAAGTTCAACGAATAAATTGTTACTCATGACCAAATTCCATGATTATAAAATGTCGGTGAACAATTCGATTGCGGAACACATAGCGAAGGTAGAGAACATGGCGCGCCAGTTGAAGGATGTTGGTGAAGAAATCTCTGACGTCACCATTATGGCAAAGCTTCTTGGAAGTTTACCATCGAAATATAGTGCGTTCATCACGGCATGGGACAGCGTAACAATGGCCGATCAAACATTGCCCAATCTAATTTCACGCCTTATTAAAGAAGAAAACAGAATGACAGCAACCGAAGAAATGGCGGCAGCTCTATCTGCAGTCAACCTTAACAAATCCGAGAAAAACGACAGGAGAAAGTTTAGTAAAGAAAAATCCTTCGAATGTTACTATTGCCACAAAAAGGGACACCTGGCACGGAATTGTCGGAAGAAGCAGCAAAACCAGTCAAAAAGTACACCAGAAAAATCCTCGAACGTAAGTGCTTTTCCAGTTTACACTGATTTTCAAAATGTCAATGAAAAAGATATATGGTACCTCGATAGCGGCGCCTCACGACATATGACATTTCAAAAACAATGGTTTCACAATTTTGTCGAACAAAGTTCTAATGAATATGTTTCTGTTGGCGACAATCATATGTGTGAAGTTAAAGGACAAGGAACCATATACATTAAAAGATTTATAAACAACGCTTGGTTTGACGGCAAGCTGGAAAATGTTTTATACGTTCCATTTCTTGCAAAAAATCTTTTCTCAGTGGGAGCTTGCACTAAAAGAAATTACAAAGTTACATTTAACGCTGAACGTGTAATTTTGAGCGAATCTGGCGAACCTAAGGCCATAGGAATCATCCAAGAAAACAATTTGTATAAAATGTTATTTAGGGTTATCCCAATAAAACAGGCATGTGTAGCTGATACTTCCAATGCGAAACTATGGCACGAAAGACTTGGCCATATAAATTACAACTCAATTTTACAGCTTAAAAGTCAAGGCTTGCTACAACTCGCAGATATGCCAAGAAGGGCTGATTTCTTTTGCGAGGCCTGTCAGTTTGGAAAACAGCACAGACTTCCTTTTAAAAAGGAAATTCCGCAACGATCTTCTCTACCTGGAGAAGTTATACATTCAGATGTTTGCGGCCCAATGTCTGCACAATCAGTGGGAGGATCTAAATATTACGTCAATTTCAAAGATGATGCGACAGGTTTTAGACATATTTATTTTATTAAGCACAAATCAGATGTTTTTGAAAAATTCAAGGAATTTTATGCATTAATCAAAAATAAATATCAGCGTTCAATTAAAATACTCAGAGTGGATAACGGCAAAGAATACATCAATGAACACCTGATCCAGTTTCTTGCTACTAATGGAATTCAACTTGAAACATGTGCTCCATACACGCCTGAGCAAAATGGTCGCTCAGAGCGGGACAACAGAACAATCGTCGAGTGCGCTACATGCTCAGAAACTTGGAAGACATCTTTGGGCAGAAGCTGTGAACACAGCTGTGTACATATTAAATAGGTCACCATCTTCACGACTTTCAGGAAAGACTCCTTATGAATTATGGATGAAGAAAAAACCAAATCTTGATCATCTGAGAATATTTGGATCCGAAGCGTATGTTCACGTACCAAAGCAGGCCAGAGGAAAATGGGATCAAAAGTCGAAGAAGTTAATTGTTGTAGGGTACGAACGAGAATCTTCAAATTACCGCTTGTATGATTCTGAGTCACGGAAAGTCACCGTATCCAGAGATGTCATATTCAATGAAAGGAAAGACGATAATATTTTGCTGACCATAGAAGAGGAAATGACGATACCCATGAGCGATGATGCAATACAGAAGACCTCAACCGCATCTAACACAGAAGACGTGCACGAACGAGAGGAATCCAGGAATGAATCACTAGCAAATCTTCGCAACATCGAACCAAGACAATTGAGAAATCGAGATGAAATCAGGAGACCTGCACGGTTTCAGGCGAACTTTGTTGAACCGAAAACCTACAGTGAAGCTCTTTCTGCACCGGATAGTTCAAAATGGATATGTGCAATAAAAGCAGAGCTGGATGCGCACAGTAAAAATGGAACGTGGGAACTTACAGATCCACCTACAGGAAAACGACCAGTGGGATGCAAGTGGGTATTTAAAATAAAACAGTCATCTTCTGAAGAGGATCCACTCTACAAGGCGCGTTTGTGTGCGAAAGGATTTGCCCAACAATACGGAATCGATTTTGAAGAGACATTTTCGCCTGTAGTTCGTTTTGAATCTATTAGAGTGCTCTTGAGTTTGGCAGCCGAACTTGACCTTGAGATAGAACAATTTGACATTCGTACAGCATTTCTTTACGGGGATCTCGAGGAAGAAGTGTTCATGGAGCCTCCGGAAGGTTTGTGTGATACGTCTGGTAAAGTGTGCAAACTTTTAAAGTCCCTGTATGGCCTGAAGCAGGCATCACGTCAGTGAAATCATAAATTTGATTCATTTTTAAAATGTTTTGATTTTAAAGCCAGTGAAGCAGATCGATGCGTTTACAAAGGTATTTTCGAAAAAAGTGATGTATACCTTACATTATACGTTGATGATGGTCTAGTGTTAGCTCAATCTAAGGAAGCTCTAAACAAAGTGTTAGAATTTCTGAAGGCAAATTTTGAAATTAAACACGGTTTAGCTTCTTCGTATGTTGGTTTTCAAATTTATCGAGATTATGAAAAGCATTGTATCTTCATCAACCAATCGAATTATGTAAATAGAATTTTAAAACATTTTCGTATGTCTGACGCAAAAATTGCCAATACACCTGCCGATCCTCATTCTATAATGTCACTAACCAAGTTTGAAGGAAAATTGAATAATGATATTCCGTATCGTGAAGCTATCGGTAATTTAATGTTTCTTGTACAATTGACGCGACCAGACATAGCACATGCTACTAATCATTTAAGTAGATTCATAGATAGTTACGGAGAACCGCACTGGAGTGCAATAAAACGCATTTTTCGCTATTTACGTGGTACAACCGATTATGGAATATTATATGTGAAAAGTTGTAGCATTATCACTATAAAAGGGTATTCTGACGCAGATTACGCGGCAGACATCAATACCAGACGCTCTACCTCAGGTTTCGTGTTTCTGATGGCAAATGGCGCAATATCCTGGATGTCACAGAGACAAAAGATGGTGTCGTTAAGCACCACAGAATCTGAATACATTTCAGCCTGTTTAGCCTCTAAAGAGATAGTTTGGTTAAGACAATTACTACATGATATCGGACATCCTTGTGTTGAATCCACAACTTTATACGTCGACAATCAAAGCGCGATCAAGTTAATTAAGAATCCCGAATTCCACAAGAGATCAAAGCATATCGATATCCGATATCATTTTATCCGTGAGAAATTTTGCGAAGGTATTTTAAATGTACAGTATGTTCCTACGGATGAACAGCTCGCAGACCTTTTTACAAAACCTTTGTCTAGAAGTAAGATGTATGCTTTAGCCATAAAAATAGGTATTTGTTGTAACGTAACTAGGGTAGATAGCGCTCAAAAAGTGGGAGTATTACGAATTTGAATTTTTCGCGCTTTAGTTCGCTGCGCTACCGTGTGGTGACTGGTTATCACAGTCCCCCGCGCTAGAGGAGTAGTTTTCCGTTCTACGTTGGCATGCATGGTTCATGCACATCCACGTGCACTCTCATATTAGTGTAATATATTTGTGTAATGTTTGTATGCACTTGTAAACAATAAAACAATTAAAATATATTCAACATCGAGAATGAGAAGAGTTGGATATCTATTGAAGAATTCGTATGTCTAATAAAATGTTGCATTACTTCGCTGAAAAGAATTGCAGTCATCCATCCATTTGGACTTAATAGTCCCAAAGTCCCGGGTATTGCATTTTTAAGCATACGAGGCTGAAACTTTTTTCTGGGGAATACCGTCACTGGTGGTATGGTATTTCCGGATGCACTGATAATGCAGCATGTGGTAACGTGTGTTCCTCTTTCTCTGCTTGTAGCTTTATTAACTTGTTTAGTGCCTTTTAGGGTCACAATCTTCTTTGGTCTCTGAACAGTTGTTGTTGCTGTCTCATCTAAATTGAATATTCTACTGCCATCTGCATATTTATCAGGGCATCGTTTAAGCGCAACTTCAAGATTTTCATAGAATTTCGAAACATTACACAAGCAGCAAGCAATCGTTTTTATCACGTCATTATTTGGTCAAAATTGATCAAGGACGTCAAATGACCAGTTTTAAACGTCATTTTTTCGTAAAAATTTTGTTTAAAATTTGACGTTTATAAATCACGTGAGTAGAACGTCACTTTAATAACATAAATTTGACACTAATTTAAAAAGTTTCGTTTCGATAATAAATTTAGTTATAGATTTGACAAGATATTAGATTTTGTAGGAAAGTATAAATTATAGACATGATTGAATTTATTAATTAATACCATTTTAATACATAAGAAATTTACTTCTATTACGGGGTATGCGACGCATGCGCCGACACTTGACACTATTCTCGACATTGTTCTTGCGTATCGTAATCGTAGTGCTTAAGTTTAGTGCGATTTGTTTTTAAGCATTAATTTGTTATTTATTAGCTAACTAAAGTATATTCTACTCGTACGTGTACTAGCTTTAGGTATTTACTGTTTTAGTTATTAGCAAATTGTGTAAAGAAGGTGGGTATTGGTAACTCATATTTCATAACCTGTTATATTAATATTTTAACGGTCCTTGTGATAGGACTTGGGCACTTAATTCAATTGTTTTATTTCACTACAGAGTAGAATCACACTGTTTAATAATAGCTTTTTGTTATTTTTATTTGGAATTTTAAAAAATATGTATGAATTTATTAAAAATATTATTTATTTATTGTTCTTGGGTATATGAAAACATATGTACAGATATTTGAATAAAAATTAAAATAAGATTTAGTTCCTTGGTTACTTATGCGTCATAGATAATACAATTAAAAATAACGTCAGAAATACACGACTATTTGACGTACAAAAACGACGTCGCCGGGCTGTGACATTTGCTCGTCATTTTTACGTCTTTAATACGTCACTGACATTGGTCATTCGACCTAAACGATGAGCAATTTTTGACGTGAGAAAGACACCTTGCTGCTTGGGTATGGTAATTAAAGGACGTCATGCGAGATAAACTACATCCTTCAAGTTGACGAATGCTTAAGTCTGGATTTCTTTTTAAGAATCCATAGAGCCATTCTAAACCAGCCTGCTCATTTGTGTTCCAGCTGTTAGGGTACTTTATGTTATTTATTTTGGTCATTTGATAAGCCAGTGATCGTATGTCCAACGTAGTCTGTCCATAGCACATTTTTGACGTCATTATTATATAATTTTGCAAAGCATTTTCCTGAGTCTTGGTAAATATTAGCCAGCAATCATAGTTCGGTTTCATCAAAATCTCTTTGTCAACGCTCAATTTTTGTTTCTTCGCATATGGTGCAACTGTCTGAAATTTTAAGTTGTACATATCTGCGGCTTTTCTTACACTGAAATCTCTTTCTAAAATCAACTTCACTGCATTTCTCATGTCATCTTCTTTGAATTGTCCTTTTTCACTTTTCCTCTTTCGTCCTCGTGCCATTTTGAACAATGATATCTGAAAATAAAAGAGAACATGAATATATCAATCAATAATTTATTGTTGTTCCACAATGAGACAGTCTCAAAGTGGAACATTTTCGTCTCATAGTAGACCATGGCGGCAAAATTTATAATTTTTTTATTTTCATATTGGTAATAGAAAACCAAGCTATTTGAATGCGCCAATGTAACTTCTATTATTTATAGAATTTTTCATTAATCACGCAAATTTAACTTATCGTATGGTTTTTTTATTAATCGACAAATTATAACCGCTAATATTGTACTTACCGCAGTTTTTCAATGCCACTTCCTCAGCATAACTGTCACCTCACAGCCAAGTTAGTTTTAGGAGGGAAATTTAAAATTTAAATCACAGTAACCACTTATACATTCCGTCTCACTGTGGAATAAGTCTCATTGTGGACCACCCTTCCCTAATGTAAATATGGATAAATATATATATTATATTAATATATATATTATATTAATATATATATAGTCTGTTTCGCAGAATTGGCGCAGTTTCTACAAAAGACACGTCAGCGAAATCTACATTAATTTCTGAATAAAACAGTTTTTGAATTTTCAAAATATCTTGTCGAACAACTGAGATATTGTGAAAAATAATTTTTCGGAAAAATTTGTTTTGTTTCCGAGATAGCTAACTTTTGTTTTCTCCACTGAGTTTTTCTTGAAAAAGTAGCATTGGGTCGCGAAAACTTTTCTTCTATTCCTATAAATAACCGAGAAACCTTGTAAAACCATCAAAAATGGTCCACTCTGTATTGAGGCTGATGGAGGGATTCACTGCAATTAAGAACGATATGCAACATTTTTTTTTTAAATTCATTATGATTTGACAGCAAACATGGCCGTCTTACATGAAATGAATTAGCATGTAAATGAAATTATGCTCAGAAAGTAAGGGTATTGACTTTGCCACGTAAAGTTTGAACAGCAAGAAAAGTCGCTGTAAGATTCCAATTTATTAAATGTAACATTTCAACTCGAATTTTTATATTTTGACATAAACAAAACCTCGATAACAACCTATTTTAAATGCACCTGATGTCAAATTGTCCAGATTTTAGTAGTACAATGCCCAGCGTTGTTTATTGGGTGCTTTCTTAACTTAAAATTTTGAGTCTTATAGCTTCTGTCATATGAATAATGTCTTTTTTTTAATGTGAATATACGTATCAAAAGGCGCTAGTAAAAATTTTGCTACCCGGCGGCCTGATTTTTAGTTACGCCACTGCGCGCAACTAACTCAAATGGAAACTCAGATAGTGTGAAGAAAAATTTACTTTATATTTCTTACATTCTAGGAGTCATGTAACATATATTTCTTTAAGTGCGAAGAGGGCCCTTTGATTGAACGAGGCTCTAGAGTCTTTACGGGCTGCAGCCCGTAAAGACCATGCTTAAATCCGCCCATGCATGTAAATAACGATCGCGTAGAATATTTTCCAATAGTTCCACTATTGACTATTACCTTTTCCATATACCTTGTCAAAATTTATTTCAAAATTCATTACTCAGATTACTATTAAATCAGAGTACTTTATAAAACAATTATTTCGACTTGTAAAAAAAAATTTAACTTATAACTGGACCAAATAACTATCGCTGTTATTTCATTTAGTTAAATGAAACCTCTGATGTTCTACGAAGATGAATTTTCACACACTTTTTTAATCTGATCATTGGTGAATCACTCATCTCGTCTAACCTCAGTTCCTTTATAAGTAGAATGTAATTATTAATGCCCGATTTCCTCACCTCTTGACATATTTATCTGCAAGGTAATATCCTCCGAAACTATTATCAATACAATGGTTTCCAAGGAAACCACCTGGCAGATAAATTTAACAGAAAGTGAAGAAACTGGGCATAAGAATGTCACAGAAATTTAAATTGGTGCACATTAATTAACTGACAACAAAGTCTGTTTTATTCATTTACAAGTAAATATATTTGGGCTTGATATGTTCAATAAAGAAGAGTTTAATACACATGCTTTTATCAGGCAATAAACTGTTGAATTATATAATAGCGGTGGTAGGGCTTAAGTTGATAAGTTGATTGCTATTTTCAGCAAGTTCTGATATAGAAACTCGTCCTCTTTGTTTAATAAACTTTGCAACAGCTTCCATTTCCTGCTGAGACACATAAATAAATTTACCGCGGTCATCTATAACTCCAGTTAGAATATTATCTGCCTGCAGATCTATAATTCTTTTTATAACTGCTTGTGTCTTCAACTTAAACTTAGCTGCTAAATCTTCGATCACAACAACTTTCTGCTTTTTTACATAATCAACAAATTCTTGCAATAAATTCTTCTCATCCAATTCACCATCCTCAAACCCTTCTTCTTCTACACTGAAAGCCTCTTTCATTTTCAAATATTCTTCATAATCTTTCCTTTCCTTTTCGTCTCTTGCTTTACGTTCATCTTCCTCTCTTTGTTGTTCCTCAGCTTTTTCTTTCTCTATAAGTTTTCGGCGTTCTTCTTCAACTTGCTGCTCTCGTTTCTTCTTGTCTTGCCTTAGCTGTTCATCAGCTTCACGTTGAGCCTTCTTTTCAGCTTTAGCTTCAAGCTTTGCTCTTTTCTTTGCTCCGATTTTACCTTCTGCAAATTCTTTCTTTTCCTCATCATCACCTCCTTCATTTTCATCATCAGTTAATTGTTCTTGCTGATGTGCAGCTGAAATTAATAATAAGAGAAGAATAAGAGGACATTACACTTATATAACACTAACCGTTTGCTCTTAAACGAGCTCCCCTGTTTCTAACCATTTGTGCTCGTCTCGGAGCTCCATCACGTATTCTTTGTGGTACACCTCTAGGTCTATTGTCCGCGGCTACAAAGGAGAACTTTAAATCTCACAGTTATACGAATATAATTACTGGTAAATACCCTTTGATTCTGGCTTTGTTTTTAAGAAAAATCCTACAATTAAAATCAACAGTAGCGTTACAGACGCTAATGCTGCGAGTAACGTGATATCCATTTTTAATACTTATTGTGTTTGTAAGCATAGATATTTCTAAGTTAAGCTAAGTATTCAAACCATATCGTCACACAACATGACCACAAACATAACAGCCATTATGACAGCTAACATTATGCAAGTTGATGCAAGTCAGTGTTCCCAACCAAGTCGTATAATCAAAGTATAGACATCAATCAGTAGGGACAGTTTCTGTCGGCACCTTTGAAGTTCATACTACAATTTTCCGAACCTATGCTGGCGGGCAGTCATTCTAATGCTACCAGATGTCGCTACTTGAAAAATTTATTTATTTCGTAAGATATACTTATTTAAAAAAAGAGCTTGTTTTAATAGAAGAATTATAAGTGAGCTCAAACTAGTCGAAACATGATGAAATTCGATAAGATAATCTAACGGTTACTTATCCACCAAAACAGCTGATCGGTAATTGACGGCCATATTGAATGTGTGCCGGAATTCGAGCGGAGCGTCCGTTTTTTTGGCCATGTTCAGATGATCACCGAGCCTGAATGCAGACCCTGATGCAGACTCAGCATATTGAAAGTTAACAACTCGTGTTCTTAAAAGGTTAATGTGAGAATACTAGCTGCTGAAGCTAGGTACTCCAAAAGCATGTCTGTTCAATAGCTATGTTGAATTAGTAAATTCAGCTCCTGTGGTTACCTGAACGCGGCCATTGAAAAATCAACCATTGACCGTTGCGCCATCCTCGACTATTTGAGGAAGAACCGCTCCTTTTCAGACATGCGCCCTCAGAAATTGTATAAGCAAAAAGCCGAAACTGTCCCTACTCATTGATGTGTATACTGTGGTATAATTACAGTATACACATCAATCAGTAGGGACAGCTTGGGCTTTTCGCTCTTACCGTTTCTGAGAGCGCATGTGCGAAATGAGCGGGCATTCATCAAGCGGCCGAGCTTGGCGCAACGGTCAATGGTTGATTGCCTCGTTCAGGTAACCACAGGAGCTGAGTTACTAATTCAACATAGCTATTGAACAGACATGCTTTTGGGGTGCCAAGCTTCAGCAGCTAGTATTCTCACATTAACCTTTTAAGAACACGAGTTGTTAACTTTCAATATGCTGAGTCTGCATCAGGGTCTGCATTCAGGCTCGGTGATCACCTGAACATGGCCAAAAAACGGACGTTCCGCCAGAATTCCGGCACTCATTCAATATGGCCGTCAATTACCGACCAGCTGTTTTGGTGGATAAGTAACCATTAGATTATCTTATCGAATTTCGTCATGTTTCGACTATTTTGAGCTTACTTGTAATTTTTCTAATAAAACAAGCTTCTGTTTTTTTAAAATAAGAAGTATATCTTACGAAATAAATAAGTTTTTCAGGTAGCGACATCTGGTAGCATTAGAATGACTGCCCGCCAACATAGGTTCGGAAAATTGTAGTATGAACTTCAAAGGTGCCGACAGAAAGTGTCCCTACTGATTGATGTCTATACTGTGGTATAATAATAGTATACACATCAATCAGTAGGGACAGCTTGGGCTTTTCGCCCTTACCATTTCTGAGAGCGCATGTGCGAAGTGAGTGTGGCGCAACGGTCAATGGTTGATGGCCTCGTTCAGGAAACCACAGGAGCTGAGTTACGAATTCAACATAGCTATCGAACAGACATGCTTTCGGAGTGCCAAGTTTCAGCAGCTAGTATTCTCACATTAACCGTTTAAGAACACGAGTTGTTAACTTTCAATATGCTGAGTCTGCATCAGGGTCTGCATTCAGGCTCGGTGATCACCTGAACATGGCCAAAAAACGGACGTTCCGCCAGAATTCACATTCAATATGGCCGTCAATTACCGACCAGCTGTTTTGGTGGATAAGTAACCATTAGATTATCTTATCGAATTTCATCATGTTTCGACTATTTTGAGCTTACTTGAAATTTTTCTAATAAAACAAGCTTTTGTTTTTTAACATAAGTATATCTTACGAAATAAATACGTGTGGCGTTAGCTAAAACAAGACCTGTATTACACGATACAAAAGGAGTCCGCTCCGAAAACCGCCGCGCCACCACGACCGATGCACAAAGCAACAAGAAGCCTACTTCTTCTTCTTGGCGCGGGAAAAAGACGCACAGCGACGTGCAGCGGGACGATTCATAACTTTTTCCACAATTGTAACATATAACCTCGTGTGAATAAATTCATTCTTTGCGACATCCGTTATCATCTGCTTTATTATAGCATTTACCCCAACGTATCGCTATAAAGTGGTGACCCCGACGTGATCACAAATCGCAATACGATATATTTTTCCCTTTCGACAAGTAACAAAGTGCAAAATACTCGCGACACGTGTACGTCTACCTACGAATTCGATACGAACTATTCGGACAAAGGTTAAAAGATGAATAACGGCAACGACGACCTCGTGGACAGAGGCTCCGAAGGGGTTAACGCCGTCAGAACAGTCAAACTTCCCCGGCCTTTCTGGAGAAACAACCCAACAAGGTACTTCAGCGTTATTGAAACCACATTTTCACTACATGGAATCAGAGCAGACAACACAAAGTACCAACACTTGTTGGTCCACCTGGACCCAGACATCCTGGATCTCGCCGGCGACTTGATCGATACTCCACCCGCCGAAGATAAGTACAAAACACTAAAAGAGCGAGTCCTTACTGTACTTTGCGACTCGAATGAAACAAAGCTACGCAAATTATTGCGAGGACAACCGATGGGGGACGAAAAACCCTCCGTGTATTTACAAAAGATGCGTAACCTAGCAGGCGAGGTCAATAGCGAGGCCCTCCTCAAGCAGCTTTTCCTGGAGCAGCTGCCAGAGAACGTGCGTAGCATTTTGGCAATAAACAAGGCCGATACTAAAATCGACGACTTGGCAAGCATGGCGGACCGCATTGTTGACACATTTCGCCCCCACATCTCATCCATAAGCCATAACGAGACTACATCGAGCCTGACACCACCGAACACGGGATCTCCAACACGCGGAGTACAGTCGACGCGGGAGGAGATAGCTGAACTGAGGACGACCATCGCCACCTTGGCGAAAAGCATCGAAGACATGAGGAGCTGGCGAGGCAGCCGCAGGGGACAACGAAGAGAACGCAGCAAATCCCGGAACAGGAATGATAACACGAATGGACTTTGCTATTATCACAACAAGTTCAGAGACGGTGCCTACCGCTGCAAACAACCATGTTCCTGGAAGAAACAGCCAGCGGAAAACTAATAGCGTCGGCAGGCGTCGAGGCAACTGCCGACGAAGGTTTTAAAACCAAACGCCTCATGGTCACCGACCGAAAAACAGGGATACGTTTCCTCATAGACACAGGTGCCGACGTTTCAGTGCTACCGTGTGAACGCGTCAAACATACCAGGGCGACCAATAAAGTTTTGTTCGCCGCAAACAAAACGCGCATCAAAACCTACGGCGAGATTACGACGACCCTGGACCTTCAGCTACGACGACCTTTCACATGGAACTTCATCGTTGCGGACGTGCAGCCAGCGATTTTGGGCAACGACTTCCTATATGAATTCGGATTACTTCCAGACATACGAAACAAGCGTCTGGTGGACGGCATGACAAAACTCTCCTCCAGGGGCAAGCAAACTACGATCACACCGACGGCGATCACGGTCATTGACAGGGAAGCGGATTTCCAGGGGATCCTTGAGAAATGGACACTGGAACTCCGTGGTGAGCTTTCTCCTCGACAGGAGGACACACAGGTGTGGCATCACATCCTCACAAAAGGACCGCCGTGCACAGACAAGGCGCGCAGGCTTCCACCCGAGAAATACCACCAAGCCAAAAAAGAAGTCGAAGGTATGCTGGCACAAGGCATAATGAAACCTTCAGTCAGCCCCTACTCCAGTGCAATCCTCCTCCGACCGAAGAAGGACGGCACCTGGAGACTGTGCGGGGACTACAGGTCACTCAACAAGTCCACGGTCCCGGACAAGTACCCGGTACCACACATCCAAGATTTCTCGCACAGACTACACGGGTGCACAACATTCTCAACAATCGACATCGAACGCGCTTATCATCACATCCGAATGGCCCCAGAGGATCAGAAGAAGACGGCAATAATCACCCCATTCGGACTGTTCGAATACACAAGGATGCCCTTCGGACTCGGGAATGCAGCACAATCCTTCCAGAGATTTATGGATAATGTTATGCGAGGCCTGGACTTCGTTTTTTGCTACGTGGACGACATCTTGGTCGCCTCCAGGACGCCGGAGGAACATCGCGACCACCTGGAACAGGTGTTCGCCCGACTGCGACAACGTGGACTCACCGTCAAAACCGGAAAATGCGTACTGGGAAAACCACGCGTCACGTACCTAGGGTATGAGGTATCCGCTGAGGGCACAAAACCACTGGAGGCTCGAGTACGTGTCATAACAGAGTTTCCTAGACCACGGAGCATCGACGAACTCCGCAAATTCTTGGGAATGATAAACTTCTACAGGAGGTTCATCAAAGACGCAGCGCGACCACAGGCCGCACTACACAAACTAACGGCGGGAGCGAAGAAAAAGGACAAGCGACCAGTGAACTGGAGCGAGGACACCATCACGGACTTCGAACAGTGCAAATTACAACTGGCGCTAGCAACCTTGCTCGCACACCCAGCGGAACATGCTAAATTATTTTTAGTTACAGATGCCTCGGACACTGCCGCAGGAGCTGTCTTGGAGCAAGTCGTTGACGAGCATAGACAACCACTTGGTTTCTTCTCCAAACAGTTCTCCGAAACACAAAGAAGATACAGCGCATACGACAGAGAGCTGACGGCGATATACCTAGCTGTAAAGTTCTTCAGCCACATGATAGAAGGCAGGGACACGACGATTCTGACGGATCATAAACCGTTAACATACGCCTTCAATCAAAAACCGTCGAAAGCGTCACCAAGGCAGCAGAGACACCTAGACCTCATTGGTCAATACACGACGACCATCCTACACGTAGCAGGCATGGACAACGGTGTCGCTGATGCCCTATCCAGAATCAACAACATCAACATGCCTGTCATAGTGTCAACCGAGGACATCGCCACCGAGCAGCGCCAAGACGAGGAACTCCAAACTCTTCTAGAAGCACCAGGCTCACTAAACCTGAAACAGCTCAGATTGGACAACACAGAGACAACTGTCTACTGCGATGTTTCCACGAACGACATCCGGCCATATATACCAAAGTCATTAAGGAAAAGCATCTTCGACGTAGTGCACAACACTGCACACACCAGTGGTCGCGCCACCCGGAGAGCCATAGCCAACAAATTTGTATGGCCCAACATGAACAAGGACATCCTACACTGGGCACGCACTTGCTTACCATGTCAGCGATCTAAAATCGGACGACACGTCAGGCGCAGACCAGAGCACATCCCTGTCCCCGACACCCGTTTTCAGCACGTCAATATCGACATCGTCGGACCATTGCCGCCCTCACAAGGATTCAGATACTGCCTCACCATGATCGACAGGTTTACGAGATGGCCTGAGGCTGTGCCCATTAAGGACATTACCGCAGACACCGTGGTAGATGCCTTTTTTAACACCTGGGTAGCAAGATTTGGGGCCCCAGCTCAAATCACTTCAGATAGGGGAACGCAGTTCACATCCCAGCTATTCGAATCCATGGCCACACTCATCGGCGCAAGGATCAACAGGACAACAGCATACCATCCGGAATCAAACGGCCTGGTGGAACGCTGGCACAGGACGCTGAAAGCTGCCATCAGGGCACACGAAACCAACGACTGGGCATAGATCCTCCCAATGACCCTACTCGGACTGAGAAATAGCCTAAAGGAAGACATCGGCACATCTGCTGCAGAGATGACGTACGGGACAACCCTGAGATTACCTGGGGAATTCTTCATACAAGAAGAAACACCAGAACCAGAGCCTTTCCTAAACCACCTGAGACACCTCATACGTCAACTCAAACCAAATCAAACAGTACATCACAGCAAACACAATATTTTCACCCACAAAACACTCGAAACATGCACCCATGTATTCCTGAGAATAGACCAGGCAAAGAAACCTCTCGACCAACCTTACAAAGGTCCCTTTCCAATCCTCGACAGACCAACGAATCTGTGTTACAGAATCAACTTCGAGGGCCAGCCTATTGATGTCTCCATCGACAGACTGAAACCAGCCTTCCTCGAGAGAGATCTAGCAACCACAACTCCAAAGCTGAAAACGTACCCGGGGCCAGGCAGAAGGAGAGTTACTTTCGCTCCTTGATCCAGTCGCTCGGGGGGGAGTACTTGTGGCGTTAGCTAAAACAAGACCTGTATTACACGATACAAAAGGAGTCCGCTCCGAAAACCGCCGCGCCACCACGACCGATGCACAAAGCAACAAGAAGCCTACTTCTTCTTCTTGGCGCGGGAAAAAGACGCACAGCGACGTGCAGCGGGACGATTCATAACTTTTTCCACAATTGTAACATATAACCTCGTGTGAATAAATTCATTCTTTGTGACATCCGTTATCATCTGCTTTATTATAGCATTTACCCCAACGTATCGCTATATACGTTTTTCAAGTAGCGACATCTGGTAGCATTAGAATGACTGCCCGCCTACTTGGGTTCGGAAAATTGTAGTATGAACTTCAAAGGTGCCGACAGAAGCTGTCCCGATTGATTGATGTCTATACTGCTGAGCAGCGTTGCCAACGTCAAGAGGAAAAAAATCTAAACTTGTCATTTTCAAAACGTCCAGAAACCGCCAGATTTAAACAAATTATCAATTAGCAATTAAAACTATCAAATATTAATACTAATCATCACATTAATTAAGTAATACAACGAAAAATGATAAATTTATTCGTTTTGAGAACAAATTCTTTAACGACAATAAACTAAACAAAAATCCTTAGAAGAAATTTTCTGGATAAAAACAAAAATAAAAAAAATTACCTTTCACAACCAATATTTAGATGTTGAATTACATCTTTCTCTTCTCCGTCTTTCTCATTAACATAACTATGTACTAGTTCCCTTGACTTGTTCCTATATTCTTTAACAAATCCATAGGAATGTCATAAGGATCTTTCTTTCGCTTAAGAGTTTGAATCGTGTTTGGAATAGTTTGTTTGGACCTGAATTTCGTAGTTGTTGCAAGAAAACCTCTGACTTGAATTTTTAATTGACCGTTCATTTGTAAATAACCATAATTCAATCCAAACAAGTTTGAAAAATAGAGAGATTCAAAGAAAAGAATGTCTGTTTTTGAATAAAAACACGTTTGGATCACGATTTTGTGAGCGAAATAAAGCACCTATGATGTAGTAGTCATTTGACTCGTGTTCTAGCGATATTTGTCAAAGAAGATGCAAGAAATTTTTAAAGAACTTCAAATTATAACGATTACATCACTTTACTTGTTCGAGGTATGTGTTTATGTTTATATTTTTCAAAATAAAACAAGATTATAAGATCTAATGATGTACTATGATGCTCAACAAAAACGATACCCCTGCAAGCAACCTGCACTTTTATGAACATTGGGCGGAGCCAACCCAGACATTAAAATTGTTACTCCAATCTGATCCGCTGTAGTTTTATTGTTTCGGTTAAAGCTTGGGACGGCAATAATATTGATGAACAGATAAAATAGCGACATCTTACTATCGCCTTTTAACCTGACATTGCAGTAGGATAGACAAATTGAAGCGGGATTTGCTCCTAATAAGTCCCCCATGCAAGGCGGCCATGCTTGCTGTCAAACCATAATGAAAGTTTTTAGACTGATTAGGAGCAAATTCCGCTTCAATTTATTGAGTGTGGATATGTATAGATTGTGAATTATCTTATTTACCATTTATTTAATTTGATATGATTTTTTAATTTTTAACACTGGATTAAATAAATTTCTTATTGCAAAATGTGCAATAATTTGTGAAGTTAGGGATCAAAAAAAACGTGTTACCAAGTAAAACGAAACAATTTAAGGACAATTTAATTAAAAAAATATGTATTTTTTTTGTATCGACTTTTTTTTTATTTAGACACATTATAATAAATTCAGTTTAATCTTTTATAAAACACATGAATATCTCGCAATTGTTTACCGTTTCGTTATTAGTCGCTTCTACTAGAGTGAAAAAAATTAATTAGTTGACAACTTTACAATTTTTCACCGTTGACAAAGCTATCAATCTACGCGGCAGTAAACGTTGAACAAGTGTACAAGTTTCAAAATGTTAGAAAATTAAAAACACTTTCTTGTACAAATTCATTGGACAAGAATCTACTACAATCATTACATGTGTGACATGTTTTTTCATCGGCAAATCATTGAATATTTTCAACATGACATACGATATGATATGAGAGAAAATAAGCTACATTTCTTATCTTTCTCTCATGTCAAAATGTAATCTTAATTATTCAAAGTTCTTTTACTATAAGTATAAAGCATTTCATTTTTCAGACGAACAAGAACTTGTTTGCTCATTTCCGGTATAATATTAGAGACGAAGTCACTTATTGCATGCACATGTATGCATTCGTTTCTCTATACATAATTTTATTTTTTATTCTTAAAAATGACGAATTCATGATTCAAAGAAAATCGGATGTGAATATGTGTGTGTGAATAAGATGTGATTCAAAGAAAAACTGTCACTAATAACGTGTAAACAAATCCACTAATTCCGTTGCCGCATCAAATACGCTTTAAGTTTATTAAACTCAAAATACTCAAGTTGTAAAATAATGATCTAACAAAGCACTAAACAAAATACCTACCGAAAGCGCAGGTTACAAAATTCAGTTATAAAATTCTAACAGTACTGAGTATTCTTAAATAATCTTTGCATAATATTTCTTATTTTTCGGCGAAAATAATCATGATCGCATCCGGGCGGCAGGTACCAGGCCTGACCGTAGTTGACCAGTTGGTTACTTCTAACAGTAGTTTCAGGCCTTCGTGTCTGTATATTGCCGTAAGGACCAACAAATTGCCGAGTCGTATCGTTTTTGGTGAGCACCATAGTACATTCTATGTGCGTACGTAGTAGTGAAAGATTTCGGCCTCCCTTCAGCAGGCCAAATGTCCGCAGTTCTCCTAATTACACAAGTCTTCAATATTTTAATTTATTGCTTTCGGATATTAAAACTTGTTCAATTGTAGCTGTTTTTAAGTGCAAGCTCAAATCTTTTCTTTTAAATAAAACATATTCAGTGGAAGAATTTATGTAATATGAACATCTAAAGTTTTCTGAATTTCATTGTAATTGTAAGGCTTTAATTGACGAATGTAACTACACTTGCAACTATGTATATTATTCATATTATTTTATACAGGGATATTCAGGCAACCCTTTCATTAAAAGTTTACGGACTTCTTCTTTGAATTTCTGTTTCATATTTTGCAGTTATAAGTTAACAATATGGATCTATCAAAATATAATATTTTCAAATTTCGGACACTTCCGCTTATACCGGAAGTTGCTGTCAACTTTCTTATTTTAAATTCAATACCCCAATTTTTAATGCATTTTTGAAATCTTCATAAAATTCTAAAATATTTTGTGCAACATGTGATACAAGAAAAATTAACCGTTTCCGAAATATTTTCATTTTTTAAAAATAACTCAGACTTGCAAAACCTTGGTTTTGATACTGCCATCTTTGTGCAACAAAAACCATGATGCCCATTTTTGGCCTGTAGTAGGCTACATTAACATTCTTTCAGATCAAGTCCAGATTTGCACTTGATTGCTTACAGGCTGATTGAAAAGTAACTTCTATTCGAACTAATTTCAATTGTCGAAAAGTCATGTTTTTTAAATGGAACGTCTAGTATATTTTTATACCATGTGAGTCAGGATTAAATGTTCTTTCGTCCTGTATTAGCATTGCCTGTACCAATCTCTTATAGCTCACTCGTTATCGATGATTTTTTTAACACGTAATTTCTTTCCATTTCTCGGTATTATTTTTAAATAGCGGGCTATGAAAGCTAAAGAAATTATAATTTTTAAAATCATCCGTCTAATAGGAATTAAGAAAAAACAATTTAATCCTTACGAAGAACCAAAAAATGAATAATCAAATACACACATATTAAATGTATTTAATGATAAAAAAATCGACAATTCAAGAAGTTAATAAAAAAAGTTGTTATATGGAGGAAAATGCGTTATTACTTAGATACAGTAGAAAGTTATTACTAACAAATAATAGCCGAAGACAACTTAGAGCCAATATTATAACCAACAATTTGTGATTATTGATTTATTTATTAGTTTTCATAAAATTTTGTATTGTAAGTGTAAATTTCTCCTTGTAAATGTGTAAATAGTCATACCAAGAATTCTAATACATGCGGCATATGTAAACAAAAAGTTCAGATGATATATGTGTATTTAAATATTATTTGTCGATTTTTAAAATGAAATTGAAATTACACTCACAAATTAATTTAAAAAACCTCAGTTTGTTAAATTTTCATAGCACACTATTCAGGAATAATACTGAACAGTGAAAAAATTGATGTGTCAAAAAGATAATCATGAATAAAAAGAGAAAGGTAAGAGATGGGTATAGGGAATGCTAATACAGTTCACAGTACAATTATTTTTATTATTATTATTATTAATATTTATTTCCCTAAAATAGAAGTATAAATAAAAATAAATATAAAATATAGTATAATTATAGCAAACATTAAATATTTAAGGAAGTGCAATCAATAGAAGAATACATAGACAGGGTAACAATTATAGTTAAACCAGAAAAGTAATCTTGTGTTTAAAATCATAATGAATAGTTTAAGCAGCCTACGATCGCTTTTTTTTAATTATAAATATTAAAAAAATTTTGTGCAAATCGTTTTTGATTGCAGTGAGAACCTCGAGCAGCCTCTGGACAGCTGTTTCAGCCCTGCTTGGGGCTTCTTCAGCAGAAACGTAGCTCGACATTCCCACTGCAGACCAAAAACGACTTGCCCAATTTATTCGCAATTGCGATGTAAGAATGATGAACATATAAAATAGCGACATCTTACTATCGCTTTTTGACCTAACATTGCAGTAGGATAGACAAATTGAAGCGGGATTTGCTCCTAATGAGTCCCCCATGCAAGGCGGCCATGCTTGCTGTCAAAGCATAATGAAAGATTTTAGAAAAATTTTGTGCAAATCGTTTTTGATTGCAGTGAGAACCTCGAGCAGCGAATAAATTGGGCAAGTCGTTTTTGGTCTGCAGTGGGAATGTCGAGCTACGTTTCTGCTGAAGAAGCCCCAAGCAGGGCTGAAACAGCTGTCCAGAGGCTGTTCGAGGTTCTCACTGCAATCAAAAACGATTTGCACAAAATTTTTTTAATATTTATAACTAAAAAAAAGCGATCGTAGGCTGCTTAAACTATTCATTATGATTTTAAACACAAGATTACTTTTCTGGTTTAACTATAATTGTTACCCTGTCTATGTATTCTTCTATTGATTGCACTTCCTTAAATATTTAATGTTTGCTATAAATATACTATATTTTATATTTATTTTTATTTATACTTCTATTTTAGGGAAATAAATATTAATAATAATAATAATAATAATAATAATAATTGTACTGTGAACTGTATTAGCATTCCCTCTTTTTAAATTATACTATACAGGGTGTTCGTTTACTGTGTGCAAATATATGTGTATCACCATAAATGGTAACGATTGAACTCATATGTTCTTAAGACAAATTTAATAGTTTCGAGAAAAATGCAGTGGCAGATTTTCACTAAACCGTTTGAGAACTGCTGGCATAGCTAAAAGTGTAACGCGGCCGTCGCTTCAGTTAAGATCCGCAGCCGAAGTAGACCAGGGTCAGTGCCTTACTGGAACAGGAACGATGTAAAGAGCGCTGCTCCGATCAGCTGGTTCGTAAAAACGTTTACAATTTAAATTAACTTCACTGCAAGTAATTACAAGTTTAAGTATTTTTAAATTAAAATCTAGTGCAATTCATGAAGCTACGGTTCGTAATTTCCGAACAAATTAAAAACGAGCTACAAACAAATTGTAATTTCTTATTCCATATTATTTTTAATAGACTTATAAAAATTTACTTTTTCCATGGACCGTAAATAGTAATACTTTCATAACTAGCAGCGAGATAACAGTAAAAGTTGATAACAGTAAAAGTTTATTTACTTTACGTAAAAGTCTGAAGGAAGAACATCTTTAACACGTTTGCCGAATTGGTGCGTAAATTTTAAACTTATTTGTCGATAGTTGATATCGTAAAACGTATTACTTCGCTCAGTGAATTAAAATTTTAAATTAAATAATTAATAAACGATATCGGTGATTATTATTACGAAACGCTACGAAATGGGTTTGAATGCGGAACTCGGCGCAGTGTCGGTGTGTAGGAAGGCGTTGCGACCTTGCAAGTATTTCTTTATCGCACATATTAACGGTTCCAAACAAGTGGAACCTCAGAAATTCTTTGGTTATAGTACGGTAACCACCGGAAAATACGCACAGAAGGTAGCATTTCATGTACTTATACTGAGGTTTTTTTATTTCCACACAGTAAAAGAACACCCTGTATATTTTTCTGTGCTTCTTCTATTACAAATTTTGTTTGTGAATACACACACATTACAATTTATTTATATTTTAATTTTTTTTAATTCTATGTTTTTATTTATTTATTTCATGTTATATTTTTATTTATTTATTTCATGTTTTCTTTCACTTCTTTCAGTAGAGCTGCCGCGTCTTCAATTTCAAATTAAAGTGTTTCCGGGTCTTTACCTTCATCTACAAGCGCTTGTTTCAGCCTCTCTTGTAAGACGCTTTTCTTTCCCGAATTTTCCAGGCCTCTTTCTTCCAATTCCTCACGCAGCTTTTTCATTTTTAACTCGCACAGCTTCATTCTTGAAATTTCCGCTTCTGACACCAATTTGTTACGAATTTGGGGGTTCACAAATTATAATCGTTAAATTTCAGAACACTTTAATTAAAAGCTGTCGCTTTACACATTTAACAACACTATTGTAATGAGCTTTGTCTATCAGATAACACTTTTACAAAATGTACTTTATTTATATACTTTTATTTATTTGAGGTACGAATGCTTCGTTCGCTAACTTCATAACTAAATTCCTGGCGGATCGTACGGCTTAAGGCACTCGATCTCTGTCTAAGGACACAGGTACTGCCATCATATGTTTTTGACACGGGACAGTGTGTATTTCACCTTGAACGAGTGGGTTGTCAAAAATGACTGGAACATTTTATGTAAATCAAGACGCAAGTCATTTTAAATTTCTATTTTATTAAAACAACATATAAGTTTATAATAAATCTAAGCGTTAATAGTGCGAATATGACACAATAAATGGAAAAATAACCAAAAAGCATACGTGAGTTTGACATGAGTATATTGGACGCTTTTCAGGTAAAATATTAAATTCACTTAAAACTCCGAAATTATTTCAATGCATAGATTTCTAAATAGTTGACTATATGAACAGAAGTTTCAATAATTTATTTGTTAATATTGAAAGTAAAAGAACTGTGGACTGTAATTTTCCGAACTTGAAAAACAATTAGATTTAGCAAATTCCAAAACCAATGAGGATAAAAACGAGGGTCGGTATCCAGTCCAAAGAACCATAGGTAGTACTTAACCAAAACAGATGCTTTTTAAGCAGAACTTACAGTTTCTCATAATAGCGATTGACTCTTGTTCGGTTAAAGATTAAAAAGTTACAGTTTTCTGTTTATTATGCCATATTCCTATTGTAAACGCTTGGAGTTATTATTAAATTTATATTTTGTCTCAATAAAATGGAAACTTAAAGTAATCTGCCTCATTTTTCGACTTGATTTACATAAAATATTCCCGCTTATCATTTTTGACAACCCCGGGTAATTGTAGAGGAGTCGTAACAACTGAAACGTTTTTATCTGAATCTAGATTCGAATCTATCCACGATAGCTACTTTCCATTTCAAATTGTGACGCCCCAGGTCTTAAACACTGGAGCCGCTCAAAGTTAGTTGTTCAATGGAAAACTGTTTTGCGAAATGAAATACAGAGCTTGAAGTCCCTGAAGAATTTGGAGCAGTTCCTTTGTGTAAAAGGAAAAAATCTGATGCATATCGTTTTTTCGGATTCTGACCTGTGAACCCGGTTATCAAGTGTGACCGAACGATTGGTACCTGGGTTCGCAGAAGGAACAGTTAAGAACTGTTACCACCAAAAGATTTAAAAGCTAATACTCCTGGATTCCAACATCGTAATACTGGTAACAGATAGCGTTGTCTTTGGACAACTGGTTGCCACGGCTGAACTTGGTGGAGAATGGGCGGGGTAACTAAATATAAACAAATAGGGCGCCAGGGAATTACCTTCCCAATTGTCAAACACACTTTGATGCTTTCCCAAGGCCTCAATGTGCGCGCTTGAAGTATTCTCAATTTTCTCCAGGAGATTTTTCCTCTCTTGATGCGTTCAAAGTAGGAGATTAACATAAGCAAAACACGTTCAGTGATACGGTGTTTATTAACACACACATACACTAGTTGAACAAAATTTAACAATGTTTAAACTGTAACCTATCAAAACTTTAAATGATAACCATAATACGCGGGATGGACAGATCTGACCTCACAATCGGTGCTCCAAAGACACCACGAAATTTACGTAGACGTTACTTAAATATTAAACTAAGTTACGAACTATTAAATACGTAAGTTGCTTTCGTGTCCGGTAAAATAGTCGGCATGCAATTCGAATCAAAATAATAATGGTATACGTCACTCTTTGTCGCTCAGCTGAGCTCCAGTTCCTGCGAGAAGCGTAAGATGTCACTAGTTGGTAGGCGCCGCTTCGTTCCAAGACGATTTTCAATCAGCAATGCTGCCAACGGCGGTCCAACTCCAGATGTCTGTCTCGCTCTAATGTCGCAACGGAGTCCAGCGATTCAAACACAGGTGCGTTTCGTATTCGAAATGTTCACATACCCATTCGGGAACTGATACCAACGCTCAGTACTAATACTAATGCAATCAGTAACAATAACCATCAACAAACAAACGACTCTGAAAGGGGGCGAAAAAAACAACCATTAACCACGTGTAACGAACGAATTAATTAAACATACCTGCTACTTAGCAAACTCGTTGGACGTGAACGTATAAACGTTCCACAAGACTCGGGAGAGATATTTGCTTCCGGAAAATCCGTAGAAAAGTGGTTTTGTTTAAACAAACACAAACCGTCGATAGCACTGAATATGCGTCTGCCCTCGCCCGAGTCAGAAGAAGGAATGCCCGTAATACACAATGGCCGCTGAAGAAGATGATTTCCGTTTTATAGACTACACAAAATGGCCAAACCAATGGGAAAATTATGACGTCAGAAGACGGAGATTAAACACCAATAAGAAATTATTAATTTGAAAGAATCGCTTCCTGCCGCGAATGTTACAGCGTTGCCAGATGACACAACGCCGAGCGTTGCCGGTAGGCGTCCAGTAGCAACGTTGCCAGTTCTTAGCCGATTCGGAAATAAATGCGTAATAACAAAATCGACTGTAACAGAACATCTGCACTCTAAAGTTAATCTACTTTCAATGACTGACTTGTTGTATAGTAAAAAGGTCGTCAAGGGATAATGGATATAAATTCATTAAAAATATTGCTACACATGAATTCGTTGAAGCCTAGAGAGAAAATGGCTTTTCAGATTCAATACAAACACCCTGCTTAAGTTTGCCAGACGCCCTTTGTTTTAAAGGACGCCCCCATTTTTAGACTCAAAAATAAATCTTGTCCCATATTTTAATATCAAGACTAGACGACAATAATAGCTATTTTTGTTCTTGTTCATAATTAAATAACTAAGTACTTACTATTGGCTTCAATTAACGATTACGATACGCTGCATATTAAAATCGCTTTTTATTGCATATAAAATAAAGTAAAAAGCAGCATTTAGGTACCTACAGAACCCTCAGTGCTCGAGTCTGATTTGCACTTAACCAGGTTTTTATTAATGTCGTTACCGATACCATAAAAGAGAATTTTATTGAAAATAACGATGTCTCTTATTTTCATCCTTGGTTCTTAATTTTATTTTATCAAATCCTTTAAAATATAAAACGGGGAACTGGAAACCCTAACCTCACTTTATGTAAACGTCCAAGCATTGAACGTTAAAATTTCCTAATTTCTCGCACACGCACATGTTAGGGATTGCTAAAATACAAGATTACCCGTTTTTATAAAATTTAATGAATTATTTGACCTTATAAAAATATCCACGTGAAACTGCAGACGTTTAAGAAATTTTATTATTTACGCTACTTAAATATTACTAATCACGCTGGCTATGTGACCGGCGCATGGCCACTGCCGCCGCTGCGCAATATATATGTACAAGATAGAACGTGCTGTTTTTACAAGCGAGAAAGAGCGGAAATGCATTGAAATCATATCGAGTGAAATGGAGAGATGTACCGTATTATGTGATATGTTTTCCCAATAAGCGACGTACGTTTACATAGATTGTAAAATGTATACAACTGCCGAAAAAGTGGAAATGTAGGTACACATCATTCTCAAATGGAGCTTCATTGACAGAGGTCTTTGCGTTATTTGCCGCCAAATTTCCAGATAGATCAATTATTCCCTTCCTTAATACTTCCTACGTGCAATTTGTAAATGACTCAGCATTAAGAATTAAGTAGTAACTACAGCAACGTAATGTTAAAACCCCCATGTGCAATTTTATGTGATTCAGAAATGTATTATCTGATCACGTAATTTTCGTCTATGTGCAGCGTTACAAGATTCTCACTGTATATCTACGCCTTGGACAGAGATCGAGTGCCATAGTACGGCTTATATAGCAGAGCCGTCTATTGCTCAAACATACTAGAATGACCGCCTAGCTTCGATCATGTTCTGTGACGCAAGGTGGCGTGTCTGATGCTAAAAATAGATCTGCTTGCGGCTGTAACAGTATCATTTATAAAAATCGGATAAAAAATAAGGACATTTTTATATCTTATATATCAGTTTTAAATAAGTTACAAAAAATCCATGACATTTTTTTCGACAAAACATTAATTA
Source organism: Prosopocoilus inquinatus (assembly GCA_036172665.1). Taxonomy (NCBI): domain Eukaryota; kingdom Metazoa; phylum Arthropoda; class Insecta; order Coleoptera; family Lucanidae; genus Prosopocoilus; species Prosopocoilus inquinatus. The sequence continues at coordinate 25,069,392 of CM069872.1, read as the reverse complement.
ATTTTTTTCCAAAACTATTTGATTTTTAAAGTACATAACAATTCTTCCCTCTTTACTAAAAGTCGCTCCTCTTTTCTTTAATAAAATGAGTATGAATTGGAATGATTCATGATGGATATTTTTGAGGAGGATGGCGAATTCGAGTTGGACGACGAGGAATCTGGGGATGCTGAGTCTCAGGTAATTGTGAATTTCTTGATGGTGCTGAAACAAATAATTGTTGTCATATAGGTGATGTGGGTCGTTGTGAAAGTTCAGTACAAGACGGTACTGCTGGTAGTAACACCATGGGTACTTTTTGTAAATCACCATAAAAGTGTACTCTTCGATATGTCAGACTCCTCATCTTCTACCTGGGAATGATTTGAAACTTTAGGTTTGGATGACAGACGAGTTCTCATTTGATCAATGTGGCGTTTATATTGATTGCTATTATAGTCGATCTCGTAATGTAAATCTCCTAGGCGTACAACTATTGATCCTGGTATCCATTTGTTCATCCGAGGGTTGCCAAGTAAGAAATATACTGATTCATGGTTCAAACTCACGAAATATTGAAGTAAATGAAGATCGTTGTTTTTCTATAACTTTGGTGTTCACATTTTCTGGTTGCACTAAGTCCAATCGAGTTCTTATATTCCGACCTAGAAAAAGCAGAGATGGTGACTGTCCAGTTGTGCTATGATGAGCTTTCCGGAACTGTCGTAAAAATTCATTTAGATTGCATTGTATTGTTTCTCGACTTGTAGCCATTGTTTTCAGTGCATCCTTTACCGTTTGCACATATCGCTCAGCTTGACCATTTGTTGATGGATGATATGGAGCTGTAAATTTGTGAAGTTTCACTCCGCTAGTTGGTAAAAATTCCTTAAAGTCAGCTGACGTAAACTGGGTTAAATTGCCCGAGACTAAGGTTACTGGAACGCCATACGTTGCAAAGAGTTCATCCAAAATGGCTATTGCTGCTGAAGTTGTAGTTGAAGTAGTGATTTTTACTTCGAGCCACTTGTTGTAGGCATCAACTACTATAAGCAGCATTACAGCAGCAACAGGTCCAGCGTAATCTATATTCATTATCTCTCAGGGATATTCCTAATGGTATTCTCTAAACTTCGGAGGAACGTGTGCGTGTTTGGCACATTCATTGCATGATTTGACATTTTCAATTTCAACGTCAATACCTGGCCAGAAAACAAAAGAACGTGCCAGTCCTTTCATTTTCACCATACCCACATGAGCAGCATGTAAATCATTCAAAACTGCTCGTCGAAATGAGTGTGGGATGACAACTCGATATTCAAATAATAAATAACCACTTGATAAAATATAATTACTTTCTGGGGCCTTGTAATTGTTTCGAGTAAGGTTTTGACCACTTTCTAACAATTGAACTATTTTCCCCAAGTGTTGATCTTTTCGCGTTTCCCGAGCTATATCATCTGCACGAATAGGTAATGATCTGCGTTCGTATCCAATTTTGTCGACTTGTGTATTACACTGAAATTAAAGAATTTTTTTTTTTTTTATGCAAATCGTTTTTGATTGCCGTGAGAACCTCGAGCAGCCTCTGGACAGCTGTTTCAGCCCTGCTTGGGGCTTCTTCAGCAGAGACGTAGCTCGACATTCCCACTGCAGACCAAAAACGACTTGCCCAATTTATTCGCAAATGCGATGTAAGAATGATGAACAGATAAAATAGCGACATCTTACTATCGCTTTTTGACCTGACATTGCAGTAGGATAGACAAATTGAAGCGGGATTTGCTCCTAATAAGTCCCCCATGCAAGGCGGCCATGCTTGCTGTCAATGCATAATGAAAGATTTTAGAAAAATTTTGTGCAAATCGTTTTTGATTGCAGTGAGAACCTCGAGCAGCCTCTGGACAGCTGTTTCAGCCCTGCTTGGGGCCTCTTCAGCAGAGACGTAGCTCGACATTCCCACTGCAGACCAAAAACATCTTACATCGCATTTGCGAATAAATTGGGCAAGTCGTTTTTGGTCTGCAGTGGGAATGTCGAGCTACGTCTCTGCTGAAGAAGCCCCAAGCAGGGCTGAAACAGCTGTCCAGAGGCTGCTCGAGGTTCTCATTGCAATCAAAAACGATTTGCACAAAATTTTTCTAAAATCTTTCATTATGCTTTGACAGCAAGCATGGCCGCCTTGCATGGGGGACTTATTAGGAGCAAATCCCGCTTCAATTTGTCTATCCTACTGCAATGTCAGGTCAAAAAGCGATAGTAAGATGTCGCTATTTTATATGTTCATTACTGAAATTAAAATGTGACAAATAGTCTGCGTAGGTGGCAATTCTACTGATGCAGAGTACGGGAAGTGTTTTCTCAAGGTGCAGGATTTGTGAAAGCGGCTTGTGGTTTGTAATTAGTGTAAAATGTCGAGCATACACATAGTGAAAAAATTTTTATACTGCCCAGACAACAGTAAGTGCTTCCTTATCTATTTGTGGATACCGTTGTTCAGCTAAACTCAACGTCCTACTGGCAAAAGCAATTGGTCTTTCCAAGTGATAAGACAGCACAGCGCCTAATTCTATTTTACTCGCATCTGTCGCTAATAGTAGTGGCAGTGATGGGTCATAAGGCATGAGAACCTGTGGAGAAATTAAAATGTTTTTTATATCATTATAGGCTTTGTTGGCTTCTCGTGTTCATTTAAAAGGTTCGGCTTTCAACATATCTCGAAGTGGACGGTTTCTTGTTGATAAATCTGGAACAAACGAGCTGTAATAAACTGCTTTGCCTAAAAACAGTTGCAATTCTTCTGGCGTTGAAGGTTTTGGAGCATCTCGAATTGCGATGATATGTTTATCAAACGTGTGAATACCTTGATCATCAATTTTATGACCTAAAAACTCCACAGAGGGTGTAGCGAAAACACATTTCTTTCGGTTCGGTCTCAATCCATTTTGTTTGAGTCGATTTAAAGTTGCGTCAAGAGATGACAACAACTTCAAATCCATCGGCAAAAATATCATCATAAAAATTCACTACATTTTGACGATCCTGTGGGACTGCTTCTATACGACGCTGCCACTCCATAAACTGAGCCTGAAGGACGAACCAATCCATGTGTTGAAGTGTTGAGCGTTAAAGCATGACGAAATTCTTCATCAACAGGCAAATGGGAATAAGCATCTGTGATGTCTAGATGACAAAAGTGTTTTGCTCCTTTCATTCTATTAAAGATATGCTCCGCTTTCGGTATGGGATGCTCATCAATAATCATCCTTGGATTGAAAGTTGGCTTATAATTTCCTGTAATCCTTAGTTCTCCATCCTTTTTTTGTAACTACATGATTCGTAGATGCCCAGTCCGAAAAATTTACTCTTTCGTATAATCCAGTAGCAATTTTGTTGTCAATTTCTTTCGCATTCGCTGCACGTAATGCTAAGGGTATCTCACGTGCTCTTGCAAAGACTGGTTTGGCACCTGGTTTAAGCTGCAAAGTCGCCGGTGGACCAGTGATTTTACCTGCAACATGACTAAATATGTCAACATAAGATTGTAAAAGTTGATCGATTCTGAACTTTTGGTCAGAAGATATTTGCGGTGTGGAGGTACAGCTGCGGAACTAGAAAGCGGGAGAAGTCTTATAACGAAATTTCCAATTATTTTGATAGTGTGAAGTTTCCTTGGTGAGGGTCGTGACCCTTCTAATTAATTTATTACTGTCAGTGAACGTTAGAAATAACTTGTCAAAATGACTTCTTAAGAATGTATCGTCATTCTAACGGAAATGTAAGAGAAAATTTTCGAAAAAGTAAATCAAATGAAATTAGTGAAGCCTTTGGAAGAACTATGTGACATTTTGGATGTGTATTATGATGTATATTAGAAATCTTAATTCAATCAAATATTTGCATTCAATAATTCAATCAAAAGGCTGCATGACTGTTAATTTGTTTCATTTTATTTCGCAAGGCAATAATTGTAAGTAAAATAAAAAATAACTATTACACTGGTATGATTTATTTGTATGAAATTAAACTTAATGTGAAGGTTGACAAATTACCATAGTTACCGAAATTTAGAAGTATGGTTTAAACTAACGAAAGTTTACTGTCCCGCTTTCTATTTCCTCAACTGTACGCAAGCTATGAATCTGTTTGAAAGAAGAGAATAATTTAATAAAATCAATTTCATAAGCAAATGGTGCGATCCACTCTCTTCCAAACAGGGCATCAAAAGCACCGTCTACAATTTACAGGTCTAAAAACTTTGACGTTTTTCCAATTGTCACATTGACAGATATGCGACCAATGCAATTAATGCGGTGCCCAGTATTAAGTATGGTTTATACAGTCACTAAAACTAATAACTAAACATTAATCAACTAAGAAATTAAAAGGCCGTACTGATACGAAGCGGTTTATACAACTTCACTAAAAATTAAGAATTCGTTTGTTTCAATTCGTTTGTTTTCCAGGTGGGATGACCGTAAATTTGACTGTACTTTCTCTTCAGTTAATATTCCCTCCACGGAATTTTCACAGCTAGGTGTGCAACGAGAATGCGTAATTTTTGCTTGTATAAACGGAAACTTTTGCATAGTTTTAATATTAGTTTTAGTTAATTTTTAGTTTTAATTTTAGTGACTATATAAACCAAGCATAACTTGCGAACTGACGATCTGTTTTTTGTAAATGAAAATGGGGCTTGATCGTGTGTAAACATTTTTTACTTATGATTCTACACGGCGTTCCGGTATCTAATTCTATTTCAATGGGCTTTCTGTCAATCATAACCGTGATCATGTGCTTACCAGCTCCGTTGACTTCGTTTACCTTATCCAGTTTTTGTAAGATGTCGATGTGTTCAGCTGGAATCTCTGTAACTGTCACCTGATCCGCAGTGCATTTTGATTTTTTTGAACGGCATACTCTTGAAATATGGCCCTTTTTACTGCATGCATGACACTTGGCGTCAAGAAAAGGGCTTCGTACGTGGTTACTTCCACAACCTTGACATATTCTTTGAACAACATCAGCTCTTTCTCGTTCATTTTCTCTTCCTCTTGAAGTATTCTGCGAATGATTTCTTCGATTCTGTCCATAATTGAGTAATCCTCGTCGATTTAACGTTTTCGGGTTGCATGGTGGTGGTGACGCGTATCCCAATTTGAATATTGTTTCTGGAGTCGTCGATGAGACTGTGCTTCTCTCATTTTTAATTTCATTTGTGGTATTTCGTGTCGCCTCCAGTGCATGCGCGATCTCTTAAGCCTCCTTAAAAGTTCCCGGATTTTTGAGATAATTTCGCCACATATTTTCGAATTTCCAAACCGTGTAGAAATTGCTCAATCAACATACGATCGACGAAATTGTCGTACTCACATTTAGCGGAACCTTGCTTCAGATGAAGAGCGAAATTTGCAATGCTTTCACCTTGCTTCTGGACGATACGGCGAAACGTGATACTTTCCACGTATTTGTTAGTGGTGCGATCAAAATGATTGATTAATGTTTGCTGCAATCTCGCTGCTAGCTATGAAAGTATTACTATTTACGGTCCTCGAAAACAAAGTAAATGTAAAAGTCTTTTAAAAATAATATGGAATAAGAAATTACAATTTGTTTGTTCCTCGCTTTTAATTTGTTTGGCAGTTACGAACCGCAGCTTCTTGAATTACACTAAATTTTAATTTAATAGTTAAACTTGTAATTACTTGCAGTGAAGTTAATTTAAATTGTAAACGTTTTGACAGACCAGCTGATCGGAGCGGCGCTGAGTTACGTCGTTTCTTCTCGAGATCTCGAGATCCAGTAAGATACTGACCCTGACCCACTTCGGCTGCGGGTCGTAATTGAAGAGGCGCCCGCGTTCCACTTTTAGCTGTGCCAGCAGTTCTCAAACGGTTTAGTAAAAATCTGCCACTGCATTTTTCTCAAAAACTATTACATTTATGTTAAGAACATATGAGTTCAATCGTTGCCATTCATGGTGATATATTGCAGGTTTAAATATTTGCACACAGTAAAAGAATACCCTGCATATCAAAATCTGTTATATACACTATGTATATACGCATTTACAATTATTTTTTAAATAATTTATTATAATTTATATGTACACTTGACACTGCCTAATTATTATTAGGCGAAACCGGTCGTGTGAATAAAAAAAATAAATAAATTGTCAAAAGACTTTTCTTCAATATCAGCATAATACGTATAATTATTTTGAGATTATTTACAATTTTCCTAAAGAAGCTGTCAAACACAACGAAACGTTTACTTCACTTTCAATTTTTCCAAGTGTCCACACCTAAAGGATTATACATTTTCTAATAATTATTTACGAATTAAAAGTTTCGAGAGCGACATTCTTTCTAAATCCCCCACATTAACGTTGAAAGCAAATAAATTCTTTAAAATTAAACTGGTGCCATTAGCATTTCTGAGACCGTTTTCCGGATTTTTAACGTACCACGTGTTTTATGTAGTATGTTTATGTGTTTACTTATTCGTAGTTTGTATATCTTTTCGGAATTTAAAATAGATATGTATTTCTGATCTCTGTATACATTAATATGTTATTTCAAAACCTGCATGTTGGCGAATTTACTTTATTTCCCAGGAATATAAGAATTGGCCGCTTTGAAGTGGTAAACCAATAAAAGCGTTTTAACATTAGGGTTAGTATTATTATTTCTTAATTGATTCTTAGAAATTATAAAATGGAGGCAATACACAATCGCCGTCAAAGATATTCTCAGTGGCTGAAAAATGTCGGGTTTGTTCCAGCAGCAGTTTATGAGGGAAGGACTTAAATTAACATAAAGTGTACAACAACTATTAATTTCCTACGAGAACAAAATTTAAAGATAATTTCAGGTACGTTTAAAGAAAATCGAATATCGAATAAAATAGAATGAGTGAAAGTATTACACTTATAGCCGTGCACCATGTCTTGCTAAAAATGAAACTAGGTTTAACAGTAAACCCAGTTTGCAACGCGGCTTAAACTGTAGTTAGAAACTCGCTAAACCAACTCAATGTTAAGCCAGCACGGAAGACGGATTAAATTGAGATGATTTAGTGAGTCTCTAGGTACGGTTTAAGCCGCAGTGCAAACTGGGTTAATAAACCTGGTTTAATTTTAACTAGACATGGCGCAAATGGCTATTATTCTAACAGCTCAGTGACCAAAGACGTATTAATTCTAAGTTATTTTAATATTTACCAAGATCTGACTTTTTCACTTTTCACTATTACATAAAATAACCATTCATTTCTTGAATTTAAGAAACTGACTGCTAATGTACAGAGTGAATCAATTTCAAAGTAGATAGTGATAATAGAAATTGGCTACCAATTGGCTACCTTCTTTTGTTTTAAAGCAAAAATAGCCATTTTCTACTTTTCGTCAATCGAGTATATTTCGTTTATTTTTTGAGATTGCTTTAATATTATTAGGACATTTTTTTTAATACAATTCAGTGGTGGTTGTTTTTTGTATTTGTCTAAATTTTAGAGTTATAACATAAATAATTGAGAATTACTCTGCGCCCACAATAATTTTATATCCGTAGATACGTATTTCGGCAGCTAGGCTGCTATCTTCAGTACGCTATCAACTTAAAAGCACTTAAATAGATCTAAAAACACCCTAATCCTAATAAAATTATAAAAATGTAAAAACTAACAACAATCTAATCATCCTAAAAGATTACATATGTCTAAATGTAAGTAAATATAAATTAATATGTAAATATCTAAAATTAACCGTTAGAAAAACCTTACAAATAAGAGTTAACCAAACTACACGGAAATACGGAAAAAATAGTCCAAAGACCCGAAAGAACTTCTTATTCTTACGAATAAATAAGTATTTCCCTGTTATTTGATACCTAAAAATCCTGAAAATAAAATGTACTATATGTTATGCATAAATCGAAAAAAAAAAATTTGAAAACACCTAAAATTAACTGTCAGAAAAACCTTACAAATAAGAGTTAACCAAATAACACGGAAATACGGAAATGAATAGTCCGAAGATCCGAGAAAAATTCTTATTCTAACGAATAAATAAGTATATAATTCCCTGTTATTTGATACCTAAAAGTCCTGAAAAATAAAATAAAATATATATATTATGTATAAATCGTCAAAAAACAAACTACAGATGACAGCAAATCACACCCACACACCTCAAGTTAAGAGCACTTTAGGAAAATTTTATCTCGGAGAATTCTCTACTTATCAAATATTTGCACTGGATATTTGATAAGTAGAGAATTCTCCGAGATAAAATTTTCCTAAAGTGCTCTTAACTTGAGGTGTGTGGGTGTGATTTGCTGTCATCTGTAGTTTGTTTTTTGACGATTTATACATAATATATATATTTTATTTTATTTTTCAGGACTTTTAGGTATCAAATAACAGGGAATTATATACTTATTTATTCGTTAGAATAAGAATTTTTCTCGGATCTTCGGACTATTCATTTCCGTATTTCCGTGTTATTTGGTTAACTCTTATTTGTAAGGTTTTTCTGACAGTTAATTTTAGGTGTTTTCAAATTTTTTTTTTTCGATTTATGCATAACATATAGTACATTTTATTTTCAGGATTTTTAGGTATCAAATAACAGGGAAATACTTATTTATTCGTAAGAATAAGAAGTTCTTTCGGGTCTTTGGACTATTTTTTCCGTATTTCCGTGTAGTTTGGTTAACTCTTATTTGTAAGGTTTTTCTAACGGTTAATTTTAGATATTTACATATTAATTTATATTTACTTACATTTAGACATATGTAATCTTTTAGGATGATTAGATTGTTGTTAGTTTTTACATTTTTATAATTTTATTAGGATTAGGCGCTTAACTGTCTCCAACACCCCTTTATATATGATTTAGGTGGCGATATCTTGCGGATGATTTTTGACATAACACGTACGACATATAGCGGCCAATTTTTGACTTAAGATCTACAAAATAATAATGATAATAATCATATACAGTGCTTTTATTTTACTTAATTTTTATCTCGGAGAAGCTTTTCCTTATCAAATCTCCAGTGCAAATGCGCTTAACTGTCTCTAACACCCCTTTATACCGGCTGTTTCAAATTGGGTGTGCACTGAAAGGATCTCCTAAACCGTAAGAGATACAAATATGGTTAAATAGAAGAAAAGTTGCACGAATCAATGTCTAACTCGTATTCATCAACATAATGATTCTTTTATTATTTCTTCTTGAGATATTAATAAAAATGTAAAAAAAATCGATTTTCTTTTCCTCTCTGTATCTCTTTTATTATACAAAGTGTTCTTTTAGTGTGTGCAAATAAAAAAAAAACCTCAATATAAGTACATGAAATGCTACCTTTTGTGCGTTTGCGTCCACTTGTTTGGAACCGTTGATTTGTGCGAGAGAGAAATACTTGCGAGGTCGCAACGCCTTCTTAAGGTGCGTTTAGATTTGAGCACGAACGAACTGAGCATACGCACACGGCATTCGTTCGCGCTCACCAGTATTTATTTTCTGGCGCATGGGCTGATCCAGTTGTTCGCGCACACAACGGACGACAAAATAGTAGCGGCTGTGTATATATATGATTCATATTTTAATAAAAAAAAAAAGAAATTCGAATGAGACGTCGACTTTCGTGGCAAACGCCTACTTTTTATAAAGGACAAAATAAATTACTCTACTTATTATTTAGTGTCACAGAGTTGTCATAAGTAATTCAAAAATTTTACTACAATGACTAAAATCGCCCCAAGAAAGATTTTATCTTTTTTTATGCTTCCGCACTGTCTAAATTTTTAATATTTAATTTCTTCAGAAGCTCCTGGTAGGTCATTTTTTAAAAATAATATTTTGCGTGCTTCACATTCCATAAAATAGGCAGTTTTTCATAATCTTGCAAAGCAACAAAGTTGTTGGTCCATTCCATGGCTAACTGAAAATTCAGAAACCTTTCCTACGAGGGCTGTGTCACGTGGCTTTCAATATGCGACTTTTTTCTCCTTCAAATTTTTCTCCTTCAAACTGCGCATTCATGCGTGAAGCAATTGATTCCTTTGAGCACGTACCCGAGACCGACACCAAGCGGCTCGCTCTGCCAGCCATTCGCGCATGATGTGCGTGCGCGCATAGATGTATACACTTGAGCATTCGCGGTGAATCAGTGCGTGCGTGCTCGCCTAAATGCACCAAAGGGGATCACGTTTACGGCTATTCGAGCTCGCGGCTGTTCGCGCACAGGAAAACACAACGTGAGCGTGCGCGCATAGCCGTTTACACTTGAGCGTTCGCGGAGGATGAGTGCGTGCGTGCTCAAGTCTAAACGCACCTTTACAGTCGACAGCGACCGCGCTGACTTCCGCATTCAAATCCATTTCGTAGCGTTTCGTAATAATAATAATCACCGGTATCGTTTATTAATTATTTTAAAATTTTAATTCACTGAGTGAAGTAATATGTTTTTACTATATCAACTATCGACGAATAAATTTAAAATTTATGCACCAATTAGACAAGTGCGTTAAAAGTGTTCTTCCTTCACCCTTGTACGTAAATAAACTTTTACTGTAATCTCACTGCTAGCTATGAAAGTATTACTACTTACGGTCCAAGGAAAAAAAATAAATTTATATGAGTTTATTAAAAATAATATGGAATGAGAAATTACAATTTGTTTATACCTCGCTTTTAATTTGTCCGGCAATTACGAACGGCAGCTTTTCGAATTACAGTAAATTTTAATTTAATAGTTAAATGAAGTTAATTTAAATTGTAAACGTTTTCACGGACCAGCTGATCGGAGCGGCGCTGAGTTACCTCGTTCCTTCTCGAGATCTCGAGAACCAGTATGGCACTGACCCTGACCTACTTCGGCTGCGGGTCGTAACTGAAGAGGCGCCCGCGTTCCACTTTTAGCTATGCCAGCAGTTCTCAAACGGTTTAGTGAAAATTTGCCACTGCATTTTTCTCGAAAACCATTAAATTTGTATTAAGAACATATGAGTTCAATCATTGCCATTTATGGTGATATATTACAAGTTTAAATATTTGCGCACAGTAAAAGAACACCCTGCATATAATTTTGAAATTCTGACTTAACTTTCTACCGGCACTTTTTGATTCTGCTTCGAATAGGAGTAATAGAATTGAAGTCAAACGTTTCGTCTTTACGCGACCATCATTAGTTTCAATTTTAAATACAACCTATGTCTTTTTATTGTTCTATTCGATAGCACTTTTTTTTTCTCCTGATTGTAATGATATATCACACTTAACAATTTATATTAATTTGAAGCTTAAATAATTCAGATTTTTTACGAAAATTTTATTTAATACATAATTTCAAATTTGTGGTTCGTTTTCTTATCTTTTTATTATTCTAGTCGATAGCATTTTTTCTGGTGATTTCAGCGAGTACAATATTTAATACCTTTTTTTAAAGTAAAGTTAGAATACGGCAAAAAAAACTGTTAGTTTCTTCATGTTTGTCTTAGCAAGTAAATTTATTCCTAACCACCTTTTTATTTGTTAAGAATTAGCAACTAACGTTTAGTTGTCGAAAGTGGAAAAATCAATAAATATTGACTAAATGATATTAGGTGGTTAACACAAACCAAATAAACAGCAGTATGAACATATTAAATTACAAGAACAAAATAAATAAGTTGAATAAAAATTATAGAAGAACATGAGTTTGTGAAATAAATAAATTAAAGTAAATCCTGGAAATGTCCTCCACTGTTTTCAAGACACACTTTCGTTCTCTATGCTGTTTGCTCGGCCTCAAAATCATTTTTCCCATTTCCTGGGCTTATTTTTCATTAAAATCGTACCAATTCGCGAAAAATTTTTAAATAGATTCTGTTAGGCGGCTAAAGGCTCGTTTTTCGAGAATTGCCAAAAAGGCCTTAAAAAAATTAAAATTAAAAAAATTCGAAAATGTAAGCCTTTAGCCGAAATTTCGCAGTATTCAATAATAATAAATCATTCAGTTTTTTTTTTTTTTTTTTTTAAATAAGGTCAGGAAATGGAAACAAATTTGAAATTTTCGGAATGAAATTGCTGAAATCAAATATGGTATGTGATACACGCTAGCTCCGCCTTCGGGCCTAGTGCAAGAGGGGCGAATTCGCACATTCATTCTCCCGATTTAGTGACAGATGAAGAGTGTGAGTGAGAGTGAATGCCCTTCAGTGCGTATATGAGTGAAACACAGAATACACGCACCGTAAACACACGAACGCTACCGAGTGCCGCCAGAAAATAAAGTGCCTATAATTCTATAAATATTTCTCTTTTCAGAGTCGTGCTTTTTGGTAAATTTTTTACGCTACATTGAAAGAAACATTTTTGTCATAATAAACTTCTGCAAATCTGGTAGTCATGCACTTAATTAGTTTTAAAAAGGGAATACTCAACAAATTTGTGTTATTTTGTTATTTATTTGTGTAGAATACACATTTACCTTGACATCATTAAAAATCCCTGTTAATGCATGTAATTAATATTATGTGATAACTAAGGCTTCGAATCTGAGGGTCCAAACTCAGAGGCGTTGTATTCCGCGGGCGGCGAGGCTTGATTTCTCGCTGCATTTCCGATAGGCACGGGGATTCTATGATCGAATTCTGCGTCTCATTAATTTTGATTTTGACGATTCGACATTTATTTGATTGCTCAGTCTCTCCGTAAATATTGAAGAGTTCAAAATTTACCTAGAGAAAGCGTCTCTCACAACCTGTTATGTTGACAGATCATTTTCTCGCTTCAAAAGACAAGACATTCTCACGGCAAATCGAAACGAACGAAAATTTGGCACATTATTTAATAATTAATTTTAATAACGATTAATAGCTGAGAAATTTTAGTATTACCTTCCCTATTCGAATTTCGAATACCTGAGAATACTCAATAACGCGCGTCTCTGTTAAACCGGGCAATCGAACGATTCAGATCTGCGCTACACCAGGGGTGTTACGATGCGTAATCGACATCTGGAAGACTGGACGGGCTATTTTCCTCGATGCTGTAGTGATAATACAGCAATGATGTAATAAGGTTAGATGGAGTCTAGCAGCATTTTGAATAGGACTGCATCGGCTTTAACATTAGAGAGAGAAAGATAATATGAGCATCCCCTAAGGGTAATAAAGATCAGAAATGGCCGATACCACGTGGTTTGGGGCAAATGAAACCTTAGTTCAGATGCATCCGGATATGCAAAAAACTAGCCAATCAAAAACAAATCGCAATAAATATTTTGCGTATTCAGAATGCATCTGAACTAAGCTTAATGCGTTTGCAAACACCGTTGCCATGGCAAGTAACCGGTTGAATAGCGAGTTGTCAAAATTTAATGAACTTCGTAATTTATAATTCATATTCCAATTTTAAATTAGACTATCGAATCTATTTTTACAATTTGCACATGCGTGTAATACGAAATATATTCAATATTTTAAGTAATTTCAAAATGCGTCTACCCTCCCTGTGGATGGATACAAGTTATAGGGTGACTTTCCCATTACATTAGCAAGTTAGAAGCCGGTGACACCGTGGAAGCCGCCGATCTTCGCCTAATTTTGATTATTCAGCATTGCCGCGCAACGTAGAAGCATTGCATTTTTATGTTAGTCAGTAATTAGCCGCATAACGGAACACATGCTTTTGTATTAGATTTCGATTCAGAAACAATTAAAGTTTTTTTTTAAATTGTTTTGAGTAAAATCGATAGTTAATTGGCGCAGTCAGTAGGATTGCCAAATAAATATTAGTGAATATAATATTTGGTTCGTGTCAACGATTTATTGATAATCAAGAAATTCGCTTTCCCAGTTAAGTGAACTGAATAGCTTAACGAGAAGAACTCCGAGTGGACATCGAAGGTACTTCGAGGGACAAGTTTCAAGAGCATATTGAAAAGGCGAAAAACTTTTTCGAGGGAATATCGAAGAAAGAAAACTCCGCTGTCGCAAGCGAATATTGAGACTACATGGAGTGGACGATCATTTTACTGTGAGTAGCACTTATGCCTTTTAGAGGTTCTGAAAATCGATACGATTCAAGTAGTGATTCCGATTCTGACTCACATTTTGAAAATTTTCGAAACTTTCGTTCTAGATCACCTATTACAAAAAATAAATCAAATAAATCAATTAAAATGGCACTAGAACAAGTTCCTATTCTAAAAAAAGAATATTTGGGAATGGTTCCTCATTTCAATGGGAAAACGGAATTATTACCCAGATTCATTGAAATTAGTGAGAAACTAGTAAACAAATTTTATAATGTGCGAGATCAAACGACTTCCAGAATAAATATCTGATGTCTAGTATCTTAGCGAAAATTAAAGGTGAAGCTGCTGTTAATATCTCGTCTTGTATCATTAATAGTTGGCATGATTTAAAAACCGCTCTTATTGAAGCGTATGCAGATAAAAGAGATTGTTACAGTTTAAATATTGAAATGATCGAATTAAAACAGGGTCATGAATCTCCATTTGATGTTTATAATCGTGTACAACATTCCTTAAATTTGCAAATCTCGTATGTTACACACTTTAATGCGGACGAAGCACGTGTGTTATCTAATTATTTTCGCAATTATGCTTTACGTATATTATTACGCGGATTAAAAGAACCTGTAGGATCCTTGATGCGTACTAAGAATCCCACAGATTTAAATAACGCACTAAGCATGTTAACAAATGATTTTCAATATGATGTCAATCTACAGAAAATCAAGAAAAATAAAATTCTTCCAAAACCAAATTTTATTAATTAAGCATTTGTTAAACCACAACAACCGAACGTTATAAAAAATGTGCAAATGCTAGGAAAACCAAATGTGAACTCAAATCAACAATCATATTTCAATAAAAACAATTTTGGTTATCCGAGCACAAGCGCTAATGCATTTAAATCAAATCAGATTCAAAGATTTCAAGAACCAACAACCAATGAGTACTTCAACGCGGAATACATTCCGTCCTCAACAATAAACTCCAAATCGAAATAATTATTTTCAAAACCAAAACCCTAATGCCCCACGTCATTATGTGTTTGAAGAATTACATAATATTGTTGAAAATGATGTAGAACAAGTAGAAGAAAATTTGCCGAATTACCGTACATAATTTTTCCACAAAATAATCTAAAAACTTTAATAGATACTGGTAGTTCAAAATGGTTTATTAACCCGGAAATAGTTAAAAGATATTTTAAACATTCGATTATTGAAGATCCCTTCCAAATTTCAACTGCACATGGCACGTCGACCGAAAAATATAGCACTACTATATCTTTTAGTAAATTGCTTAATATAAAATTAAACTTTTCTTTAAAATTCCATCTTTTCAAATTTCATAATTATTTCCATTATTTACTCGGTACCGATAATTTGAAGAAATTAAATGCTATAATTGATTACAACAAAAATCAATTGATTACACCAACGCGTAAAATTAATATACAATTTCACAATTTATCTAACAATACGAATTTCATTATCGCTCATCCTAGATCCGAGCAAGTTATAAAAATCAATGTAAAAAATATTAAAGATGGTGAAGCAATAATTCCTTATAAAAAATTCAATTAATTAGAAATTCCTGAATGTTTAACAAAAGTTAAAAATCATCAAGCTTTATGCACAATTTTAAACCCAACAGAAAAGAAATTAATGCTTCATTTAAATGAACCGATTATTGCTGAAAAATTTAATGAAAGTGAACAAGATTTCAGTCCAAATATTAATAATTTAGAGTCACAAAAAATTAACATTGATTTGCTATCAAAAATTCGTACCGATCACATGAATTCTGAGGAAAAATAAACAATAACTAATTTAATTAAGCAATATTCAGATATATTTCATTTAGAAAATAAACAATTAAGTTTTACAAGCAAAATTAGGGATAAAATAAAAACCAAGGACGAATTACCTGTTTATACTAAATCTTATCGTTATCCCGAAATACTCCGGCAAGAAGTTAAAAATCAGATATAAAGTATGCTTGACCAAAAAATAATTCAACCTTCTCATTCACCATGGACCTCTTTGGGTCGTGCCAAAGAAGCTACACAGCAAGAAATTTTCCCCGTGTAAACTTGCTAGTGTACATGGTAAAATATTTAGATTGAATATCTTAGTGTAAATGCTTCGAAACTTTTTACACTACAAGCAAGAGTTACGCGAAATAACTCTATATTCAATCTGTTACCAGTGTTGATGTCTTAGTACTCTCGGTTTATAATTATTTACTCTTATCAGAGTGGAGTACCTTCGATAAATGTCGTACGATAATCGTGGACCTTTCGTGAACAGTCCATTTATTTCAGATACAACATGTTTAAGACGAAGTGCATTGAATGATTAAGCAATTAAGTTTAAGTTACACATTGAGCGACATAAGTTCTAATTTCCTTGATTATAATTATTGCAACACGGAAAGACGCGCCCCCAACCGATCACAGATCGACCGATCTGAAGATCTATAATCTATTTAGCAATAAGCCCTCGTCTGTGCCCTGGGTAGTAGGTTGTGTTTGCCGTTTGCTGCACTTGAAACTCACGTCGGTAATTAAGGTAAGTGAATAACTATTTCATAATATATAATGAATGTTAGGTCCACTAAATCTTATGCTCATTTTTATAATTTCGTGAATTTTAAAAAATTGGAAAGAAACAATGCTGCAACTATTGCGCAATATTGTGCAGTATAACGTTTTAATGGATTGTAAAAATTGTGCATGAGTTTACGAAAGCTAAAAATACGATTATACAGTGCATGCTTAAGATACGAACATTTTTTGGTTTTTTCGGAAGAAAATTTTATAGAAAAACTTTGCTTGTTGAATGTACGTCTTCAATTATATTATTTTGTTATTAGATTGTTTAACTTACAATAGCTCTGACTCTTTGTTAGAAGTAATTTGTTCGCCGGACTAGATGATAAAAATAAGGCAAATGCTTTTATTTCAATTATTATTTTTTTATCATGTAAAGCAAACAAATATATGTATTTATTATAACTGCAAAAACTGCATACCTAATCAAAGAATTTTTTAGAAAAACTTTCATTATGCTTTGACAGCAAGCATGGTCGCCTTGCATGGGGGACTTATTGTCTATCCTACTGCAATGTCAGGTCAAAAAGCGATAGTAAGATGTCGCTATTTTATCTATTCATTAATCAAAGAATGTAAAAAAAAACGTTTTAATGAAAATTCCTTTCCAAAATTGAAAAGAAATATGTACTGAGTGCTTTAGAAATTGGAGAAAGCTTTGATCGTTCTTATTTTTATACATTAAAAAATATTTAAATATTTATGGACTTTTTGGAGTTAAAATATCCTGTTAAACGAAATAAGTAATTTACAAACTTCTGTTGGTACTTGAAATTTACATGTCATTCTAAGTATATTAACTTTTTAATTATAGGAACGTTTCTACAATGTTCTTCGTCTAAATAACACATATTCGTTGCTGTAAATTAGTTAAAATTGAAGAAACATTTTCCTATGAAGATTATGAAAATATAGGTAAGTCGTTAAAATTGTTTCAAAAAAGGCTAATTGTAATTGATTGAATTTATTAAAATATGTATATCAAGAAAAGAAAGATTTCAAGTACTTTTCATTTTTTTGCAAAGAAGAACTGAACGTAATGAAACCAATTTGTAACAAAGCAGTACGTTCGTTATGTTATTTTATATATTTAGGAAGATACATTTATCAGGAGATGAAAAAAATCAGGCATCCATCAGTTAACTCTTGCGAGTTGATAAATTATTGATACAAATTCGTTTTAGCAAAAAATAAATTCCCGGAGCTAAAAAATGAAGCTATTTACTTTACGGATAAAGAAGGAACTATTTTAGAGGAAGATGTTTTCATTGATTTCATTACTAATAGAAGGAATCATGACAATTCTAACGAAATAGAGCTCATGGTTGGGAAAATTCATAATTCTGATGGTATACTTATTATTCTTATTATAAAGTTAGCACCAATTGATTGAGAAAAAAATATTTATTATTTGATTTGGCCAGCATTTTCATTTTTTGGTTATCGAAGATGTTTTTTTTTATAATAAATATTTTTTCTAATTAATTTCTTGGCTTTGTTTATTATATCTATTTTAAGCTTGTTTTAATAATTAACTTGGAATTAGGACGAGTAACAGCAAAACTAAAATAGTAACATTTTGTGGATTATTGATTTATTAAAATTCTGATTAAATTAATTAATGGCAGGATGATTGCTAATTTTTAGATAATTTCAAAAATAATACGGTTTTATATCAACATACAGGTTGTCCCAGAGCTCCATAAAAGTTCCATAACTGTTTTGCTATTCCAGGTATCGACCAGAACTTTTTGTTATGTATTAGGAGCACTTCTATTGCACATTTTAAAAATGTTTTCGTTTGTATACAGGGTGTTCAAGCATTATAGAAATATCAAAGTTATGTTTTTTAAATTGAAACACCTCATTTTGGTTCGGTTTCTTTTTTGAATTCTACACTAAATTCTGTGTTAAATTTGAGTCGTTTTTACATATGTCATACTTTTTGATGTGAGTCAATTTTCTCTTGAAAATTCTCAGGTGCAAGGTTCCCTTCAAAAATTCGTTACTTCTAAATCACTAAAGATAACGCAACTGATACAAGCTTTTAAGTGATATACGGTTTGGCGGGTCCAATCCAGATATTAGAGGAGTGATTGAGAAAATAGTAATTTTTGGATGTAAATATTTAATAAACCACTGAAATTTTGTAGCAGGCTGGTGTCAAAATGAAAAGTGATTACAAATTTAAACTAACATCAAATTAGTTACAGACATATTGCGTCAAAAAGTGCGAATGTCATTGATTTAATATTTTATATTCTGTGCATGATTGTCCGCGATCGAACAGTGCGACTGCGGCTTTAGCTTCAAAATTATCCTTTCGCGTGCATTGCAAGTTCTCTTGACGATTCATGAAAATTCTAACTTTAGGACTCGATAAATTCAAGAGAACTTGCAATTCATGTGAACTGCAAGGATAATTTTGAAGCTAAAACCGCAGTCTCACTGATCGATAAAATCAAAATGGGATGTAGCAATTAAAAAAAAAAAAACAGCTTTGATATTTTTATAATGCTTGGACAACCTGTATACAAACGAAAATATTTTTAAAATGTGCAATAGAAGTCATTTTATTACATAAGGAAAAATTCGAACCGATATCTGGAATAGTAAAAAAGTTATGGAACTTTTACGGAGCTCTGGGACATCCTGTATTTTCGAAATTCAATGCAGTGTTTGCACTGGGACAAGACAAAATGAATTTTGAAACAAAACATGTTGTGACTTATGAGACAGCATGCATACTTTCTTAAGCCATTGTTACTCATTCTAAATTCAACTTATGAATGAAATTATGAAATTAAAAACTTAAGTCAATTCCGATGAAATAGGGAAGGAAATGGTTTAAAGTTAAAAACCATTTTCTTATGAAATTTATCTTCAGTATAAACTTTCGGTAGTTAAATAGCAACTTTATTTATCTTAGTTTATAAGATTTTTTTCTGTATTTAAGGTAAACCGATTCAGTCCGCTTCCACTATATCAGTAATGGGTAATGACACTGATAACTGGTTAAGTGAAGATTCGAGTAATACTGAGGGCAGTAATATTGCTGATAAGGAAAACGTTTTGATGGAAACTCGCAATAATATTCAACTGGAAGTCTTTTTCTTAGATCGGGAAAAGTTAACACTTATACATGATTCCAAGTTCTGTCATCTAATTAAAAATACTGACCAGTAAAGGAAAAATTTAATGGAATTTTATTTTGTAATATTTATAAAAAAAAACTAGTCATTTTTTCCTCATCTAATTATTGCAGTCATTGGTATAGTTGATTACAAAAAATTAATTACTAATTACTATTACAAAAGATTTAAGAGTGAAAAATCTTACAACATACTAAAAAAAAATTTTTTGAAATCGTTTCTTGTCCAATGAAAATTTTAGCAATAGTTTTTAAAACTATAAACGGACACCGATCAAATAGGAAAAAACCACTCAATGTTTCACTATCGATTGATAGCTTCGTCAGGAGTAAAAAAAGTTTTTTCGCGAAAAAGTTGAGTGATTTTTCTTATTTGAACAGTGTCCGTTTATAATTTAAAACCTATTGATTAATATTTTTTTAGTTTAGCCAGGAAAGTAGCGAGATCACATTTTAAGGTTACATTACTCCTTTGACTAAAAAATACAGCTAACTCGCATAATCTGAAATGCCAAATTAATCCATGTCGGATAAAAAAAATATGTGTCGTCAGTATAATGTATTTTATAAATTCCAGCATTGGAAAAGTGTAATAATGGAAAAAGGCAAAATACAAACAATAATGGAGGGGAAGGGTATGTATCTTGGCGCTTGAGAACCATCACTCGTAACTTTAATAAAGACAAAAAGAGAAAAAGGTCAGATAAAAAAAATGAGGAACCTCCCCCCAAAGTTCCAGCATATGTGCCAAATTTGGAAGTAGAAGAAGCCGTAGAATTTTTAAAAGATATATATCCAGTAGTGACAAGAACGAAAGTGCCATTTTCGAAAAAATGGCATTGACTTTTAACTACAGGCAAACACTTCATGAGAATATGTTAACAATATTTCCCAGATTTTTGGATACACCGCACTTGGTATGTTTACCACAAACTCCTAATAAGTTACTATTAATTTGTGATCGTTAATGATAAATTTATAATAGTTTGTTACGACAGCATGCGACAAATTTCTGACAAAAATTTTTGAACACAAGCAAATAGCAGCGGTTGGTCATACGAATTTGATAAGGCGGCAGACATATACTTCATCTCACTCTTCACACTTCATACTCGCTAAGCTAGCTTGGCTAACACACATCGACCGCCTACTAAAGTTTTTACGCATCAGCCGCTACCGGTTGCAAGTATGTTTCGACTGCAATATATTTCCCGCGTGTCTCATAGACAGTTGTTTCGGCCCTATTTGGTATATCTTTAGTAAAAGAATAGCTCAAGAAATTCATTGCATTTCTTGCATTTCTAAATTTTGAAGTTTCGTGACAAATTATTTAACAACATTATGTGGATGACATTTTTGGTCAAAAATTGTTGTCATCACCTGTCTTCATTCTGAGATAACTAGGGCAGATCAGTTAGATTGCAGTGGATTTCCCGAGCGGTCGAACTATTCCTTCGCTGAAAATGTCACCAATAGCAGCAGAAGCAGGCATGTTCAGGAAATCCACTACAATTAAAACTGACTTGTAACTAATTCCTTGCGTTTATATAATTTAGAGCATAAATAGATTGATTGATTATTTTCATTCTTTGTCGTTTTTTTTCTAGATTGAAAATAATTTTGAATTAGGAGGTTTTAAAAAAGTTGATTTAGAAAAAGTCTTTACCGACGATGTCGTTAAAATTCTACATATTTATAAAACCACTGTAAAGAATCCGCTGCTGTCAATTGTGGGAGACGGCAGCAACGAATTGTTAAGTAAGAAGCTGTGTTTTGATGTTATAATTTAAATTAATAATTTCTTGTATTTACAGGTTGGAGTGCGGCCACAAGAGCCATACTTGCTCTGGTTTATATGTTGCCGCCTGGGCCAAAATATAGAAATAAAGGGACAGGGAATAATGAATGCGTCGAAGATAAATTGATTATCTTTAAACAGGTAAATAAATTTAAAAACTGTTAAACAGTCAGACCGAAATTATTAATTTATTACAGGTCAAACGCCTATGACGGAAATAATACAACAAAAGAAGACCTCACAACCGATTCTCGTGGCTCAAGGCCAAAGTAAGTCGGCGATTGTTCAATACAATTTGATTATAGATAGTAACTCTATCCCTTGTCCTCGACATTGTTCAAGTATTAAAGCTTTTGAAATATTGTTCATGAGCCACTATGTGTTTCATGTACAGTATGACGATTGGTTGATACACTTTTGGCTATTTCTATAAACGTATTATTTTCAACTTGAAATTGACAACGTTTCCTATACACGGAAAATGATAGAACTGAGAAGCAGACTTCAGAATACATCTGTTTAGTTTCTTTAATTTTGCTCAAACTTAAGGCAATTAAAAACAAATATGATTTCGTGTTTTATATGCTCTCAAAGTTTTATTAACATAAATGAGACTCTAAAGCATTTACGTTTGTTTCATTCTTTATATGATAATCCTCATTTGTTACTTAAATGCTGCTTCACAAGATGCTCACGTACGTTTAAAACATTTAGCGGTTACCGCAAACATCTGCTTAATCATTTAGCAGATGATAATTCTTCTAAATCCGTTTCGCACAATTGGAAAGTCCAACAAGTCAAAAAGTCGATGTAATTAATAATGAATTGTTCATTGAATTTAATGATAATCGTGGTAATTATTCGAACAGTGCAATACACATAAATGACGATGTATCAGAAAAAAACAAAGTGCCATAATATTGATGCTATTCTAAAGATATTCTTTTTTCAAATTTTAAATCTAACTCTTCCGAATTCATGTATGCAAACAATTTTGGATGCTGTTAATGAATTGATTGAAAGCATTTTTTCTAACATGCAGGAAAATTGCAATAATATATCTGTTGATGAGTTAATAACTACTTACCACAAAAATATTAGAATAGCAATGCAAGAGTACAGCTCGATTTACAAATTAAAAAAAAAATATAAACTCATCTGACTTTGTAAAACCAAAAGATATTGTAGTTGGAATGCGTTTAGAGAATGTGTATGATTCCAAAGTTAGTATGAACATAGAGAAAAATATTCCATGTACATTTCAATATGTTCCAATTTTGGAGACTATAAAGTCGGTAATCAGTAGAAATAAAGACAAATTTTTAAATATATTTCAATCGTTAAATCAAAGCAATTTAAATCAAAATCTTGTCTTGGGGTCACATCTTGAAAATAATGAACTATTTATTTCAAAGAAATACTTTATCCAATTACAACTCTATTATGATAAATTTGAAACTGTAAATCCCTTAGGGAGTAAAACCGGTTGTCATAAATTGGGAGCAATATATTTCACAATTCAAAATTTTCTGAACATTGTAAATTCACATTTGAACAATATTTATTTGTTAGCGTTATTTTTTACCGCTGATTTGAAAATAGCAACATCTTTGGAACCAATATCGTTAAATACATTTCTGAACCTATCATAAAGGATATAAGTAATTTGGAAAATGAAGGTATTTATGTAGACGGCTTAAGTGAATCGGTATTTGGTACTATAATATCCCTGTCACATGATAACTTGGCTGCAAATGCACTTCACGGTATGGTAGAGTCTTTCCAAGCAAATTTTTACTGTAGGATTTGCGTAAATAATAAATCAGAATTGTAAAACATTACTTCTGCAAAGAATTCTATTTTACGTACTAATGAAATGTATGATTTACATACTAAAAGTGCCACGGAAGAAAACAACGTTTACGGAATTAAAAGAAGTGTGTTGAACGATTTAGCTTATTTCAAATTAAATGACTCATTATCAGTTGATATCATGCATGATCTTCTCGAAGGCTGCGTCCAGTTAGAAATTAAACTATTTCTTCAACATATTATAAAATTAAAAATCATTACCTTAGATATAATAAATTTTTTTAATTATGAATACCTAAACAGATCTAATAAGCCAAGCCCGATAACATTGGATAAATCTAATAATTTAATTGGTGAAAGGGCATTGCAATCGTGATGTCTGATAAGATATTTACCCTTAATAATATGTGACGTAATAACACTTGAAGTACAGTCAAAATATAATGTTCTGCTAATATTACTAGAAATAATGAACATTGTTTTTTCTCCTAGAATATCACAGGATATGGTAGTTGACTTAGAAAGGTTAGTTGAAAAACACCATGAACTTTTTAAATGTGAGTTTAACAGCCGTCTTACTCCGAAACAACATTTTATGATTCATTATCCACTTGTTATCCGTCGTATGGGACCTTTAATTAATTTGTGGTGCATGAGGTATGAAGCTAAACATGCCTTGCTAAAAGGACTTGCTATAAGATTTAAAAATTTTAAAAATTTAGCCGAAACTTTAGCAAATCGGTTACAACAAATGACAATTTTTGACTGTAATACTTTAGATGTTAATGTTGACATTGGTCCGTCTTCATCTTGTAGATTTGCAGATTACATGCACAAAAATTTAATTATTAGTAATATAGCAATTTTTGCTGACGATGTACAAGTTATTATTCCAAAGTGGGTTAGATATGGTTATTTGTTTAAACATAGTTGGATAATTTGTACAGGAAAAAATCCAGATTCTGACACCACAGTTTGAAGAAATCGTTGATATAATAGTAATAGAAAATAGCTGCTTCTTTATTACACGCAAAATGGAAACTGTGAGATTTGTTATTAATGTTCAAGCTTATAATGTGAAATTTTCGGAAAATGATTTTAATGTAGTTGATTTAAAACTTCTACTGTATAAAAAACCGTATAATTTACATCAACCTTATTCGTCAACGGACACATATGTAGTACCAAAATATAAGTTTGTTTTCTAAAAGTGATATTAAAAATTTTATTCTGTGTTCTTAAGCGGAATCTTTTGAAGCAGCATTTCCGTATTAGTAACCAAAATGTTTGTGTAGTTAAAAATCTTTCCTCTGTTTACTTAAAGAATTGTTTATAATTTTTTTTAAATACAAGAAACTATAGTATATACAATATGTAGGATACATTATATCTACATTGATGTTTACTTGTTACATTTTTTTTTATTAATTTTGTTGATATGTTTTATATTATACGTAATAAATTTACATGAATATGTATTTCTTGTAAGAATTTTTGTTTATTTTATACAGAAATTTTATATTTTGTTATACATTTATATTGATTTGTACCTGTTATTATAAGAATGATTATTTATTTTGCATAAAATTTTTATATTTTGTTTAAAGTGGCCGAAAATAAATAAGTTAACGTATTAACGTGTCATTATTCTCTACGGAATCCAAACCCACACATATCTAAGTTTTACTCTAATGATCGTAAAAAGTCACACTATCTGTATTAATTATTTTATAAATTTCGAGTGGTGTTTTACTCCACAGACATAGTAAATTTAATTCGAAATTTATTATTTATCCTATAAATTTCG
This sequence comes from Prosopocoilus inquinatus, assembly GCA_036172665.1. Taxonomy (NCBI): domain Eukaryota; kingdom Metazoa; phylum Arthropoda; class Insecta; order Coleoptera; family Lucanidae; genus Prosopocoilus; species Prosopocoilus inquinatus. Next base: position 25,044,207 of record CM069872.1, on the reverse strand, counting down.
ATTGAAATTTTACTCTAATTTTAACAAGTTTTTACTAGGAAATTTATTGTTTATCCTATAAAATTCGATTGAAATTTTACTCTACTTGATATTTTTTTACCAAGAAATTTATAACTAATTTATAAATTTCTATTAAAATATTACTCTGGACAATTTGTAAAATATTACTCTACTCTCGTGTAATTTGTACTCTACAGTTTAATAATTTTGCAGTGTAAATATTTTACACTAAAACAATTGGACCTATATAGCAAAGGATTTAGTGTAAAATATTCACTCTAATTTCTTACTGTGTAGATGCATCAGAAAAACGTAAATGGCGCATTGGCATAGACTATCGAAAATTAAACGATAAAACTATTGACGACCGCTACCCCTTGCCAAATATTACTGATTTATTGGACAAATTAGGTAAATGCAAATACTTCTCGACTTTAGACCTTGCCTCTGGTTTTCATCAAATAGAAATGTGTAAAGAAGATATACACACAGTAAAAAATTAGTGAAAAATTTAAACACTAAAACCGGTGTGTTTAAGTCCAATCAGTTTAGAGTTAAATATTTAATCCGTCCAATTTATGAAATCGTAGAGTTCTTTTTAATAACCGCATTGTACAATTTTAGCTCTTGTTTAGTGTAAATATTACGCTTAAAATATTTAATTTTTTTACAGTAAAGAGTGAATTTATTACAATATCCTAGTAATTTTTTTCTCGTATTTAGTGTACATGTACTCTATATTGGCATAGAATCCTCTCTTTTAGAGTATAAATTTTATTTAGTTAAGAGTGAATTTCTTAATATAACCGGGTAAAATTTGTCTAGTATTTAGTGTAGATATACCAGAGAATAAAATATCCTCTATTTAGAGTAAAAACATTATAATGTTTCAGAAAATTATGTATCTAGTTAGATAGGAAATATAAGTAATAAAAGTAATAAAATACCTGCTTAGAAGAAAAACTGTTTATTTAATATTAAATATAAGACCATTTATAAAAAAATTAATTTCATTCTTGACGTAAACAGTAATTGAAGTAGTTACTTACAGCTTTAAACACTATTAATTTTTATTCTTGGGAACAATATTCCTGATTAACCACCTTATTCCGTCCTCGTGTTGCTGGCGGCAACATTTCAACCAACGCAAGTAAAGCTCGAATGGTTCTGTCCCATTCTAAAAATGAGAAAGATACTAAGTGAACGAAAACATTAACTTTTCATCGTATTTGCGAATATAATCAGACAAATCGTTTTGGTTTGCAGTGGAACTGTCGAGCTACGCTTCTACTGACGAGACAAACCAGTGTACAGGGGTTGCTCGAAAGATCCACTGCAATCAAATACGATTTACAATACAATTTCTAAGAACATTAACAATTAAAATGTTATTTATAAATAATACCTGGTTCTCCAATTAACGTTATGTTTGGATTTTTTTACAGTCTCCTTATATATATTTAAAATTTTGTCCATATCGGCACCAAATTTAGTTTTAAAGTCAACTTGGGCGTGTTCTTGAAGGTAGTCCAAATCTATCTGTAACATACATGTTTATACCTGTACAAATTTTTCAAAGAAGTCAAGTACCATTAAACTAAAATAAGTGTTTGAGAGCTTTGAAACTTAAAACTTCAACATAAAAAACATAATGGATCTAGACTTCTGGTACGAACGAAAGCACTAAGTACATACAATAAAGACGTAAACAATTTTTCAGAACGTGTTTAAACTTACTAATTGAGTGGAATTCAAGAAACGAGGAAATTCGGTGAATATTTTAGTACCAAAAGATTTTCTACATTCATAAGTTTCCCTCATTTTTGCTTTAATTGCTTCGTCATCATTGGTATTTTTCAAGAATTCTATTAATATAAAATAAGTTACGACCTAATGAAAATTTCAAAGGCTATAAAAATGTTAAAAACCAAAGTGTAATCAAAGGAATAGCTTTCTTGAATTACGTGACCGCATTAGAAGAAAAATATACGATTTATAGCGTTGAAAATTAAAAAAAACAAAACAATTTTTTTGTCATAGAAACCAAAATTACCTAGTAATACATATTCGGATTCAGAATGATATGTGGATTCCAAGTATGTAAAAATATACAGGATATTCTATTTAAAATAAGAAAGCTGATGTCAATTCCGGTGAAACCGGAATTCGTACGGTGGCCCGTGCGAAAAATTCAGCTTCTTATTTAATTTGTCGATCCCGAATTTTATGTAAAAATAAAAATTCTGGAAGAGTGAACACATAGCCCTGTATTGAGTATTGGACATGCGTTTTATTAGCATTTTTTCTTGTTTTGATCTCTACTATCACCTGTCAAACCTTGTGCAGTTTTTTATTAACACCCTGTATAAACTAGGTATTAGATGCTGTTTAAATACATCTACTTACCTCTGTATTGTAACCCTCAAAGCGTGCATTTGTATTTTCCTGATTGTTAATACTAGAACTTGGTGATGGCTCATTGGTACTTAGCGATGACTCATTAGTACTTGATGATGACTCATTTAAGAATATTATGTTATCCTCACATTTTTCATTCAACCAGTTTTCAGTGCTTAGTACAGTTTCTGTTGTGGCTATACTAACAAATGACGCTTCTGAAAATTTCAAAATGCGGTAATAAATAAATTATTTTTGAATTAAATGCAACTAGGTATTAGCATTTTTTTCTAGAAAATGTGCTGTATATTTGTAATACCATTTAATGCAGAATCTCTTATTGCAGATACAATTATATCTACCGGGCCACTAGCTTTCTTGATAATGTAATCCATTAAAACATCTTCTTCTAGTAGAGTGCCATTTTTGTCCGCAAAAAATATAGCGTTGTCACCCAACTCGGGGAACTTTACTTTTGCTGAAATTATCAGTTTTAACGCATGTGCTTAAAGTGCTATCATAAACAACATTACAGACCTAAGTTAACAATGTCCTTATACTCAAATTCATTTTCAAATTTTGCCAATTTATAGATATGTCCATGTTCTATTTGAAGAAAATTCATTGTAGCAGTTTTTCTATTATTATTTATATCGCAGTACTCTTTTCCCCTTTCAATCTGAAATATTTTTTTTTTGTACATCACCGTAATTCTGTTTTATTGGTAATTAATTACAAAGTATCAGATTAACGGAAATAGGTACAACAACGAATAATTCAGATCAGTTCTATTATGCAAATTCAGATTATCATATTACACACTATATTTTAAGAATGTCAATCACTTACCTGGGAAATTACAACTTTATTGTCACCCCACGATCCTGCATTAATTGTGCAACCACAACTGCGTGTAACAACTTGTATCATGACGCATCCCCGGCATACCCCCATCATCCTCTCAAGGCATCTTTTTAGAGGTAAATTCACTCTGTTAGAAAACTAATAGATAAATTGGTTATCTTTCTTGCGTAAATCTTTCATACAGATTTATAAAAATTTAATACTTTGTAGTGAATATTTAGAGTAATTTTGTAAATAGATTATTTTTTCTACGGCAATTAGAGTAACTTTGTAGGCAGAGAGAAATTAGAGAAAGCAATTTTTACATTTTGTAATAGTGTAAAAAATAGTGTTTGCTGCACTCTAGAAATTTCATCTAAAATTTTTACTAGGTACTCTACAACTTTTACACGACTCAAATTTTTTGCTGTGCAGAAAACTGCTTATAATACGGAAAATGGCTGTTATGAATTTTTACGCATGCCATTTGGGCTTAAAAATGCACCAGCAACATTTCAACGGATAATGGATAACATTTTGCCTGATATTCAAAATGAAAAGTGTCTTGTATATTTAGACGACATAATTATTTTTAGTACCAGTCTTCAAGAACACATTGATAGATTAAAAGAAGTATTTGATAGATTAAGACAATCAAATTTCAAAATTCAATTAGACAAGTCTGAATTTCTCAGAAAACAGGTTGCCTCTTTAGGACACGTAGTCACGACTGACGGTGTTAAACCGAATACCGATAAAATAAAAGCTATACAAAATTACCCAATTCCTAAAACTACTAAACAAATAAAAGGCTTTTTAGGACTATTAGGTTACCATAGAAAATTTATAAAAGATTTTGCAAAGATAACAAAACCGCTTAGCAAATGCTTAAAGAAAGAAGCCGAAATTAATATTAAAGATCCTGAATATGTAAAATGTTTTGATTTGTGTAAAAACCTTTTAATAAATGAGCCCGTACTTGGTTCCGATTTACCGATAGCTTACGCTAATAGTAGAACATTAAATAATTCGGAAACGAACTATTCAACTATCGAGAAATAAATTACTCGCGATTATTTGGGCAGTTAAATATTTCCGACCTTATTTATTTGACCGAAAGTTTAAAATCATAACCGACCACAAACCACTTCAGTGGCTGTTCTCTTTAAAAGAACCAAATTCCAAACTAATTAGATGGCGACTTAAACTCCAGGAGTACGATTACGAAATTGTTTATAAAAAAGGTAATTTAAATAAAAACGCGGATGCTTTATCGCGAATTGAATTAAATATGATGAATAGTGATGACGGACAGTGTAAAGACATTTTCGAGTATATGGAAAATTTTAATAAAGAATTAGAAACTCAATCATTAATAGTGAAAGCAGATAATAATATCGACGATGACGACGAGACTGTTCATACTAATCATGAAGAACCAATAGCTGGTATTCCAATTGTTGAATGTTCCGTAAATTTTGGAAAAAATCAGATTGTTATTTCAGAAGTAAATTACGCACCTTCCGTGCCTACAAGAATAAATTATATCAAACGAAACAACGAATGCTTACGAGAATAATTACGAGCGAGAAATTAATTTCATAAAAGAATTTATTGCACCTAAGGTTACGTATTTTTCGAAGACCCGTTGTATGAGAAATTTTGTGCAATACTTCAAAAATATTTTAAAAATTCGGAAATTAAAATGTTAAAATGTACGAAAAAAATAATAGATATTAGTGATAATGATGAAATTTTACAAACAATTTAAAATTATCATGAGGGTAAAAATAATCATAGAGGACTTGACGAAACTGAGAATCGAATAAAACAAATTTATTACTGGCCTAGTTAACGAAGGTCTATTCAAACTTATATTAATAACTGTGAAATTTGTCAAGTAACGAAATACGACAGGAAACCACTAAAATTAGAGTTTAATATTATTCCAACTGCTGTCAAGCCGTTCCAAATTTTGCATGTCGATAGTATTACGTTAGAAAATGTAAAATTTTTGACCATAATTGATTCCTTTTCTAAATCCGCTCAAGCTTATAAATTAAATTCATCTCAAGGCATAGAAGTCGCGAATAATTTAATTAAATATTTTACTCATCACTGCATTCCTGAACAAATCATATCGGGCAATGGTGTCAAATTTAAAAATAGTGTATTAAAAGAATTATTAGAAGTTCATAAAATAAAAATACATTGTATTAGTTCACAACACCCCGAATCTAATGTAGTGTGTATAAAGAGTGGTTCACAATAAATTGTGATCTTTCCATTTTTGAGATAGAAGGCTATAATTTCATATCTAGCCATTATTTTTCATTCTGAACAACTTATCCTTATAACATTTTCCTCTATCTTATAAAATAAGGGCATTTTACTCTTAAGCGGTCTTCATTTCTCGGTGTCCATGCTGTATACCGTTCAAGAAAAATTTCATCTGACATTTGCCATTTTGATTTTAAGAGACGCAGAAGCGTTATGCATCAATAAATTTTTACAAAAATCAAAAATAAAAAAAATTCCATTTGTAGCACACTTTTTGAAAGACAATCTGTATTTTGTTTTGAAAATGAGTTTATTATCACTATACCGGGTGTCCCGCGCCATGTGCTCACCTTTCTAGAATCTTTATTTATTAATCGATTAACCTGAATTTTGGAGACAATAAACTAAACGAAAAATGGAATTTCCCGACATAGTGATAGTCGTTATAGGACTTCCGGTTTCGTCGGAAGTGATATCAACTTTCTTATTTTAAATGGAACACCCTATATATTTTTACATATTTAAAATCTACGGATCATTACGAGTCCGAATACGTATCAATTGTTAATTTTGGTTTCCATGACAACGAAAAAAGAACTTTTTTTATTTTTCAATCTAGAAAGCTATGAATCGCATTTTTTCGATCTAATGCGATCAAGTGTTTCGAAAAAATCACTCCTTTGATGGTATTTTGATTTTTAACATTTTTACAGTATTTGAAATTTTCATTAGCTCTTAACTCATTTTCTTCGATAGAACCTCATGTGTTTCTTAGCTTAGTTCAACAGAACACTTTTTTCTGAGTACACACATTTGAAATAAAGGGAGTGTAAAATTTCAATAAGACATGCTCTATTTTAAATTATTTCCAGTTTATTGATAGTATCAAAAACAACAGTATTTTTGTATGCAATGACGTGGAATACAATTATCATTCTAATAAAGAAAGAATTGTTGTAACTTAAACGACAAGAATACCTACCTATTACTTACTCTGTACAAGAAGTCATAATTAAGGCCTCGAATCTGGTGGTCCAAACTCATAGGCGTTGTATTCCGCGCGCGGCGGGGCTCGATTTCTCGCTACATTTCCACTAGGCACGGGGATTCTACGATCGAATTCTGCGTCTCTTTAATTTAGATTTTGACGATTCGACATTTATTTGATTGCTCAGTCTCTGCGTAAATATTGAAGAGTTCAAAATTTACCTAGAGAAAGCGTCTCTCACAACCTATTATGTTGAGAGATCATTTCTCGCTCTAAAAGACAAGACATTCTCACGGCAAATCGAAACGAACGAACGAACGAAAATTTGGAATGTTATTTAATAATTAATTTTAATAACAATTAATAGCTAAGAATACCTGAGAATACTTAACAACGTGCGTCTCTGTTAAACCGGGCAATCGAACGATTCAGAGCTGCGCTATACCGGGGGTGTTCCGATGCGTATTCGGCATATGAGAGACTGGACGGGCTATTTTCCTCGATGCTTTAGTCATAATACTTTTTGACTGACGTATAAAGTATTTTCCATTAATTGAAAGAACTGAAAGTCTCAAATCTGACATAGGCGACTAAATTTTTCGTTTAAAATTTGAAAATTTTATTTATATTCTGAAAGTATTAATATTTAGGAATAATTTTAACACCATAATATTGTCCATAATTTTCTCTTTTCTTTAACACCATTGCTATTTTTGTGTCTTGAAATGGCGAGCAACAATTCACAGAAATAAAGTTTTCAATACAAGTTTGCTATGTTCGGGTTTGAAACTTTCCATCCGGTATGTACACTATGTAGATACATTGTTTTCGATCGGAGAACTTGATTTTCTGGCTCTTGCCTAATAATATTTTTTTCTCTCCTACTAGATAATAATTAAAACAGCTAATCATATATATCACTTTTTGACACTGACGGCAATAAACTGAACTTCAAAATAATGCATTGTTAAAATGAAATAAGTAAACTTTCAGGCGGGAATTAATTAGAAATCTTAAGGGATATTTAATTTCGCGGGCATTTATGTGCCTGGCCAACGAAAGCGAACGGCGCTACAATCAAACGAACATGTGTCAATTCAAATCAGCTGCTATTCATTTGTTTTTACAGACTATTTGTATTTTTACTCTGCAACAGGGTATTATAATATTCCGTTACAGTGATTACGAGTGGGCAAGAGAAATCAAACTTTTCTAAGTGCAAAAATTGCAAATTTTGAAGTGTACAAATATTTGTCGATCATAGCTAAATTTCTATTAAACTAAGTGCATTTTCCAGAAGATTTTTACCATTTAAAAAAAAGGCTGCGAAATTTAAAGTCCTAAATATGATATTAAGTATTAATATTCCGAACAATATTTTCCTTTGACGATTTGCTCTTAAATTTACCGGAGAGCCAATAATTGCAATACTTAGTTTTACGTGCTATTTTTCTATGTCTGAAAAACTATTCAACACAGTGTATAAACCATGGGTCCGAAGATTTTTGTAGCCTCATTTCATTACCGACCTCGAAGCTGCGCGTCTCGGGTATAAGGCTGTGCTAAAGTCGGACAAATAATTTCGTTAGATTTCGCGTGTGTGGTATCGTCCACTAGACAAGTTTTTCCACTGTACGAAGTCAATCATACACAGTGATCTATATTATATTATGCAGCATATTATAAATATTGTTTAGGGACGTACTATATACGGGCTAAGTTTTTTTCGATATTTAGCATGGGGATCTTGGAAACTAGCAGAGCTAGAGAGACGGTTAAATGGGGAAAGATTTGTAGTTTTAGGTGGTCAGTTTAATTCAGCTTTTGTTTTTTACCTAAAGTTCATGGCCAGCTAGATATTTCGAAAAAAACTGATTTCTTATAATTTCGTTAAATGCATATAGCTCGATTATTCTTGATTTTAGGCGAAAATTGTACAGAATTAAGTTCTTAATTAAATGGTCTGACTAAATTTTCCACGTAATTTCTCATTTTTGAGTTATAACATATACATCGTTTTTTCTGTTAACGGAAACCCTAGTAGGCCATGACTAAAAAAAAATGGTTTTTTCTTTACTTTTCCAACGATATATCACTCGATAAAAACGACGGAGGTTGGGCAGTTTCTAATTGAAATTAACCTCCGCTCACAATAATTTTTATATCCGTAGATTATATATATCCGTATATTTCGGCAGCTAAGCTGCCATCTTCAGTACGCTACCAACTTAAAAACACTAAAAAAAGGATCACACAAACACACAGCAAATCACACCCACACACCACAAGTTAAGAGCACTTTAGGAAAATGTTATCTCGGAGAATCCTCTCCTTATGAAATATATAAAATATATATAAATATGAGACAGCTAAGCGCATTTGCACTGGATATTTCGCAGCCCTCGCGTTTGTTTACACGCTACGGTCGTCTATTTTATATTGCCTGCTTCACTAGAATTTGAACCGCGCAAAATATATTTCTCCTATATATCGTTATTATCATTTTAACTTACCCTGAGCATTCATTTCAACTGCCACTTCCTGCCAGAATTTTCTCCGAATGTCCCTCATATGGTATAACTTGTGGGTCATATTCCATAAAGGCGTTTTTGACATATTGTATTAATTAATTTTTCAACATCCGTCAAAAATTAAATTACCCACGGTGCCTTTCGTCAAAAAATCCTATTTATTTCGGATAGTTCGTACATCACATGGTTTCGTCCGAATTCGGACGAATCAATTCGAATGCAGTGGACACCTTTCCATAAGTTTCAGTAACATGGGACCATTCGCGCTTTTTCGTCCGATTTCTGACGAAATCAATTCGCATGAAAATGCATCCAAAGGACGACCGGTCTAATGCAGCTCGGCAAAAAAAATATCTTCGCACCGTTGGTATACATACAGTGCTTTTATTTTATTTTGCAACATATCCCTATGTTGCATTTTAAGATAATCATGTCAAAGCATTGTAAATCTAGGTAACCAACGTAACACTCCTGTTGACTGTTTCATGTGACATATATTATCGTGAAGTCTGTGAGAAATAGATTTTTTTTTAAATAAAAATGACTTACTAAGTCTGTTCGTAGAGAGTTTCTATTGAGAAGATTTAAATAATAAAGAATTGTAAGTACAAAGTTTTTTTAATCTCAAACCGGACAGAAAAATGAAGAGAAAACACTCAACGTTTCGCTATAGATTTATAACTTCGTCAGGAGTGAAAAAAAGTAAATAAACAAGTTGTCAAGAGAAGCAAGTCGTCAAGAGAAACGAAAAGGTAACATGATTTTAAACTAAAATACGAGTTGTCCGGAAAAAAGAGGAAAGAAACTAGAACTAAATTAAAACTAATTTTTTTTTTTTAATTGACAGATCTATATCCTGTTTAAAGAGTCTAGAAAACTACAAAATATGTCATTTAAATTTTCAAAGTCCGTACGTTTATTAATAGAATTTGGAGACATTTTAATTTTACACATTTCTATGAAACGTCTTTTAAAAATATTAGATTCACTGTACAAAATGTCAGTATTATCAAAATCAAAATTATGATTATTTACTAATGAATGCTCTACAAGCATTGAATGATTTTGATTATTTTTTTGAATATGATATTTATGTTGGTCTAAAACGTTATTTAAATTTTGGCTCGTTTCACCTATATAAACAGAATTACAAATTGAACATTTGATTTCATAAATCACGTCAGGTTGTTTTAATTTAGGTATTTTGGTTTTTAAATTCGAAAAAATTAAATTTAAATTATTCACAGATTTACTGGCTAAAATTTAATTATTGTCACGATAAGGATTTAATTTTTAGCCTAAAAGTAATAAATATAAAATGTAAAGGAGTCGCGACGAAATATTTCCGCGAGGAATAAAGTAGAACAATTAAGACAGCAATCTTGCGAAATCTAAGTTATAAGCAGTTCACGTTTCATAACAAAACATCGGTGGCATGCGCTATATGTGGGACAAATTAATACAACAGGTGACGAAAGGAGAACACAGAAACATGTGTGATAACAGTCGAATAGACAGATTTTCGCCTATATAACGTGCGGAAGAAGATGGGAAGACAGTCGAACCCGACTCCGGTAGGCTTAGTGCCTACTGTAAGAAGGGCAGCCGCCCTCGCAGTCGAACCAGCCGTCGACTCAAGTAGGCCTAGTGCCAACTTCCCCAGGAGGACCTTCCTCACCAACGCCGTGCAACCGCCACCCTCATCAGGACGCTGCCCGTTCCACGGAGGCATCCTCACCGACGCCTTACCGCCGCCACCCTCATCAGGACCCTGCCGTTTCCAAGAAGGATCATCATCACCGACGCCTTGTCGCCACCACCCTCATCAGGACGCTGCCGTTTCCAAGAAGGATCATCATCACCGACGCCTTGTTGCCGCCACCCTCATCAGGACATCTCATCGCAATTGCTGCAGCCCTCGAGATTGCCCTGGATCCGGTTAGTCGAATCGTCGGGTCTCTTCAACCCCAGCACGGAGGGATTCCTCATCCTCGCTGTCGCAGCCGACCCGTCGCGATTTCCGATAATCACGAAAACGCACCCCCGCACATTTAAAGATCGTCCGCCGATAGATAAAAATATTCATTTAATAAAGGTATACATTGTTTTGGTAAACTGTGTTTTCAAGCTCTACCACTGAGAACCCGCTACCTACCCCTAACCAAGTGACATGGTGGAGGCTCCTCGCTGTCGCAGCTAACCACGTGACATGGTGGAGGCGCCTAAAGTCCCAAAATAATACGTCGTGACGATAAGAAGGGGATGCCAGGTCCATACCAAACAAGATCAAACGCAGCAAAGGAATCACCGTTTCATCCACCTCATCGCAGTACAGAAGTCGGATACGAAGAAAAGGAAGTTTTTAGTCCCAAAATAGCACTCTCAAGGTCACCGAGGAAGGAAACCACCGAGCGAGAAAATGGCCAACAACAAATTCAGAAGCGTTCAATGAACATTTTGTAAGAAGTTGCATGGAGAGACGAAACGTGTACAAGAAAGAAAACAAACAGCCTAGGTATGAAAATAATATTTATAATAATCAAGGAAATAAGAATTAGGAGCGGTGAAATAACGAGAGTCCAGGGAAATGATGAAATGGACGAGTTCAAAACAGCAAAATTAGAGATAGGCAGTATAATTACGTAAATAGATGTAACTACCAATATTAGAAGAAGAAGAAACTAAATAATGATCCTATGTAACATAATCTTATATGTAATACTAAGTTAAGGAAATAAGCATCAACCAAGGGAGAATGGAAACCTTCGAAGCCAGATTTCAGCATGCAGGAAAGAAAATACAATGGATAGAAGAATGGAGCAAAGAGAGAAGGAAAATTTGAAGTAATGACGGAGAAGATTAGAGACGTTTGATTTTTTTATTGTGGTAATGCCACACAGCAACAGTTGGACGAGTAAATGGCGAAAGATGATGACATCCGAAGGACTATCAAGAAATTGACGCGCGGACTACAGGCAGAATTACAGGAATTTGGAACCAATTCAAAAACAAGTTTGCAAGAAGTAAGGCAGTTGAAGACACAGATAGGAACATGGAAAATTCCAGCATTAAGCTATCTAACACCACACATCACAAACAAACATTCATATCTTAGGTAGCTCGATGAAGCACTCGGATATCCTGTCCACAGAAGAAGAAGATTTCGACAAGATTCCCTTGTCCCGGCCTAAAGGAATAGAAAGTGCACTCATCCTCCTGGCCATTTGGACAACGTTGACATTTTTTGTGATGAAGCCGACTTCTTGGATACAACCTGTATACACAAACCTGTCCGGATGTGTCAATCCAAACTGGAGCCTCAGGATCATCAAAATGAGTAAATCAGCAGATGAAGAATTTAAATATGTGAGTTATGCTAAGAATTGAGCATTATGTTATTTAAAGAACTGCTACAGCATTTACGGCAACGCCAGTCCACTGTCTTCAAGAGATGCACGAAGTAGTAGTATATGTCGCTACAATTGCATTTGTTATTATTATGATTGCTTTAAATATAATGTTGTTAAAGAGATTACTAGGCAGAAAAAGAAGAGAAGAAACTCGAAGAAACAGGACCGGGCCATCCTGTGAAAAAAAAAGGAGACGCATTAAATGGACCAAACCATAAGCTGCATCAAGGAAAAGACCCTCTGGATCATGCCAAGTCCTCCTTGAGCCACAAGGTTGGGAAACTCCATTAGACGCTCCGAAGAAAGAAGCAATCAACATTAGAATGAGTATATGAAGATATAGAAGATATAGATATAGAAGAAAATGTGCCGTCAGAAAACCAAAACGAACATGCTCCCTGCCAAGCCAATCGTCATCCCAAATCCTGGCTGAAATACGAAACGGAGGTGAAGAAATTATCAAGGTATCATTAAATGACTTATGCTTACGTTTTATTTCAACAGAACATTGAAAAAATTAAATGTCAAGGTGGTAAATACTATGTAATATAAGAAGTACGCGCCGCGAACTATAAAACTTTAGCATACTCAACGGTTTTCTTTTTCAAGTACACGCGTGCAATTGTTTCGTGACCTTACGCAACAGACAGTTTTCCGCGTGACGCGAGTTATTCTTGTGCGGGGACGCACAAGCTTAAAGGGGAGGGAAATGTCACGATAAGGATTTAATTTTTAGCCTAAAAGTAATAAATATAAAATGTAAAGGAGTCGCGACGAAATATTTCCGCGAGGAATAAAGTAGAACAATTAAGACAGCAATCTTGCGAAATCTAAGTTATAAGCAGTTCACGTTTCATAACAAAACATCGGTGGCATGCGCTATATGTGGGACAAATTAATACAACAGGTGACGAAAGGAGAACACAGAAACATGTGTGATAACAGTCGAATAGACAGATTTTCGCCTATATAACGTGCGGAAGAAGATGGGAAGACAGTCGAACCCGACTCCGGTAGGCTTAGTGCCTACTGTAAGAAGGGCAGCCGCCCTCGCAGTCGAACCAGCCGTCGACTCAAGTAGGCCTAGTGCCAACTTCCCCAGGAGGACCTTCCTCACCAACGCCGTGCAACCGCCACCCTCATCAGGACGCTGCCCGTTCCACGGAGGCATCCTCACCGACGCCTTACCGCCGCCACCCTCATCAGGACCCTGCCGTTTCCAAGAAGGATCATCATCACCGACGCCTTGCCGCCACCACCCTCATCAGGACGCTGCCGTTTCCAAGAAGGATCATCATCACCGACGCCTTGTTGCCGCCACCCTCATCAGGACATCTCATCGCAATTGCTGCAGCCCTCGAGATTGCCCTGGATCCGGTTAGTCGAATCGTCGGGTCTCTTCAACCCCAGCACGGAGGGATTCCTCATCCTCGCTGTCGCAGCCGACCCGTCGCGATTTCCGATAATCACGAAAACGCACCCCCGCACATTTAAAGATCGTCCGCCGATAGATAAAAATATTCATTTAATAAAGGTATACATTGTTTTGGTAAACTGTGTTTTCAAGCTCTACCACTGAGAACCCGCTACCTACCCCTAACCAAGTGACATGGTGGAGGCTCCTCGCTGTCGCAGCTAACCACGTGACATTATGTTTTTTGAAAATGTGTTTAAATATATTGTGTAATGGTTCAATATAAGGCAAAGATATGTATTTATGGTTCGAAGTTTGTCTAATGTTATTAGAGACATTTGAATTTTGTAAGTATTTAATACGATTTTTAATTACTGATTCAATAAGATTTATTGGATAAGAATTTTGAATAAGAGTTTTCTTTATTAAATTTAAGTTATCATAAATGAAAACTTTATCAGAAAGTAAAATAGCTCGATCTGTTAATGAAATAATAGTTGCAATTTTATAATTTTTGGGTGTGTACGAGTGAAAATTTATGTACCTACCTGACCAGGTAGGTTTATGAAACCAATTAGTAATTAATTTATCATTGTGTCTGATAATATTTACATCAAGAAAACTCAATGAACTATTATTTTCTTTTTCTACTGTAAATTGTAATCTATTATGAAAAGAATTAAATTTATTTAAAACAAAATCTACCTTATCAGAAGGAAAAATCAGTAAAATGTCATCTACATAACGAAAATATAACGTTAAATCAAATGATAAAGAGTTAATAACAGATTTTTCTAGTTCTTGCATAACAATTTCAGCTAAAGCCGGAGATAAAGGAGAACCCATTGCTGTACCAAAAATCTGTTTATAAAATTTATCATTGAAAGCAAAATAAGATGTTTCAAAACATAAATCAACTATATCTAAAAAGTTACCTTTGGAAATATCAGTAAAATCTTTAATCTCTAACCACCTATCATAAACCTCTGGACAGCTGTTTCAGCAATGTCAGGTCAAAAAGCGATAGTAAGATGTCGCTATTTTATCTGTTCATCATTCTTACATCGCATTTGCGCATAAATTGGGCAAGTCGTTTTTGGTCTGCAGTGGAAATGTCGAGCTACGTCTCTGCTGAAGAAGCCCCAAGCAGGGCTGAAACAGCTGTCCAGAGGCTGCTCGAGGTTTTCACTGCAATCAAAAACGATTTGCACAAAATTTTTCTAACAACTTTCATTATACTTTGACAGCAAGCATGGCCGCCTTGCATGGGGGACTTATTATGAGCAAATCCCGCTTCAATTTGTCTATCCTACTGCAATGTCAGGTCAAAAAGCGATAGTAAGATGTCGCTATTTTATCTGTTCATCATTCTTACATCGCATTTGCGAATAAATTGGGCAAGTCGTTTTTCGGTCTGCAGTGGAAATGTCGAGCTACGTCTCTGCTGAAGAAGCCGCAAGCAGGGCTGAAACAGCTGTCCAGAGGCTGCTCGAGGTTTTCACTGCAATCAAAAACGATTTGCACAAAAAAAAAATTTTTTTCTGTTTATATAGGTGAAACGAGCCAAAATTTAAAAAAACGTTTAGACCAACATAAATATCATATTCAAAAAAAATAATCAAAATCATTCAATGCTTGTAGAGCATTCATTAGTAAATAATCATAATTTTGATTTTGATAATACTGACATTTTGTACAGTGAATCTAATATTTTTAAAAGACGCTTCATAGAAATGTGTAAAATTAAAATGTCTCCAAATTTTATTAATAAACGTACGGACTTTGAAAATTTAAATGACATATTTTGTAGTTTTCTAGACTCTTTAAACTGGATATAGATCTGTCAATTAAGAAGCCGCAAGTTGAGTTTGCAACGGAAAATGCGTGTATTTTAGTCGAATGTAAGAAAGAGTGACGAATTCTACTTTAAAGATAGCTCGAAGAGGTGTTTACAGATATCAAATTGTTTTTTTTTTAATCTTCGTATTTGGTTTTTCGTCGAACGTTAGAATTATTAATTACCGGAGAAATTATTTTTTTTTATTTTCAAGCTCAAATTCGTCGCACTGCCAAGTTTTTATTTCTTTAATGTAATTTTCTTTACAGTTACACGCCGCCGGGCCGTCGCCGGAAGGCGAGGCGGCTGACGCCCGAGAAGCCCGCGTAGGTAATCACATGTAAAAAGGGTAACAGGCGAACAGGGTTTCGAAAGTATTGTTGGAAAAAAAGTACAAATTCGATGAATTTTTTTTTGTTTTTCAAATGCAATAATTTTACTTGGAGGCAAAAATTCGAAGTTCATGGCAGCGAGGCTTTTTTTAATGTAATTTTCCTTGCAGTGAAGCCTCTTCGTCCAAACCGGCGGCGGGCCCTTCGGTGCCGACGACGACGACGGCCGGAAGAACAAAAACGTAAGTAATCGCATGTCGAAAAGGGTCAGCGAGTAAGGAATTAAAACGATTGTTGTTGCTAGGAAAAGAAATTGTCAGTTTTTGTTGTTGAGGAACGCGCACCGTGATTCGCAATTTTCTCGCGATATTTTCAAGATGAGTAGAACAGGAGAGAACAACAGGAGTTATCATCAGTCTGTGACTTAACTGATCAAGTTATTATTCGCTCTTGGAGGAAAGAAAAAAACAAAAAATTATGTGAAAAGGAGTCCGCTTTACTGCAATGTTTTATTCGTTCTGAAAATGTCGGGACGCACTTCTGAATAAAAGACGAAGGACGATACCGTATATGTAATACCCTGTACATTATAGCTGGTGAACCACTCTGTATAATTCGCCGATAGAAATGTTTACGCGAGATAAACGCCCCCGCACCGGATGCGTGGCCGCCAAGGAGCGACGGGAAAACGAGAAGAAGAGTAACTTGCAGACTGGACCTTGGTAGTGAAGTGTGGTTTCTTACAGTCCCATCAAAATTTAATTTAGTAATCAGTTTTATTTTGGCCATTTAGTACGAAAGTTTAGTTTCCCGTGGGGAGGGACCAGCAACCCCTGGCACAGGTCGTATAATTAGCTTATTAGTCTTTTCTTTTATTGTCGCCCCCTCGCATCTCACCTCGACGGTGTTATTTTTATTGTTGAAATTGTAACTTCTCGCCTGACATTCTTCTTAATATAGTAGTTTTAAGTTCGCCGCTTTTTATTTAAGCATCGCTGATCAACTCCCAAAAAGAACCCCCTTTTCTCCGAAGAGCTTACCCTCTTCTGTTGCTCGATAGAGCTGGTGGCAGCATTACACATTACTACCCTTAGTATCTCCCTAACCGCGGGGGTGGTACATAATTGGAGGCAGCGAACGGTGGGATTGATCAGTTATATTTTGTTGATAAAAAGCGGTACGATTAATAAAAAAAAAAAAAAAAAAAGTTACACATCATTGTTATTTAACGGGAGCGTAGTAATTTGAGATCGGTGCGAACGCACACAGTATCGGAGCTCGCGTAACGATTTGGCTTATCACTTAGTATACAGTCCTTGGTTATAAATGTATTCGAAGTAATTTTGTCGTTGTTTTTTTTTTGTTTGTTTAGTTCACACATTTTTGACAAAAAAAAGAGGACATTTAAGTACTCATTTTAAAAGTTATTAAGAAAAAATAAATAAATAAATAATTTTTGTCTTGTAAAAGTTTTTTTTTTTAACAGTAATAAAATGACTGATAATAATCCGAATGTAACTTATCCTACGCTAACAATGGGAATGATTGCTAACACAGTAGAATCGTTTTCCGGAAGAGAAAATGTTAAGGAATATTTTGAAAAAATTGAACAAAGAGCACGATTAGATAACTGGAATGAAGCCACAACAATTAAAATTGTTAAGTACAGATTAAGCGGAGATGCTTACAGATATTTTAAAACTGATTCGGAATTAGATGCGGACACAATTTCTTTTGGTGATTTTAAGAAAAAGTTTATTCAAAAATTCGCTCCAATTTCAGTACCGGGCGAAGCATTACTAAAATTAAGTAAGTGTTTTCAAAGACATGATGAATCGGTATCAAAATTCGTAACCAGACTAAAATTGTTAGGCGCAAAAATATTAGAGGAAGATTTATCGACGGCAAGTAATAACGAAAAACCGGGCCTAGAAAAGAAATGTAATCAATTGGTTCTAAATCAATTTAAAGCGGGCGTAAGACGTGATATAATGCGAAATCTAGGTGCAGTCTTAATGCGTACGGAAAATTTAACTATCGATAAAGCGGAAGAATTAGCGAGACACGAGGAATTAAACGAATTAATGTTGCAAAATAGAAATTCGAATAAAAATGTTATGTCGGTAGATTATCAAACCAAGTGTTATCGATGCGGAAAATTTGGACATTTTGCGCGAAATTGCGGATTTGCACCGGACTATATAAATAGGGGTGACCAAGATAACAGGGAACGATTTTTCTCATCAAGACCTAATTATAGTAATTACAATTCGAGAAATAAGGCTCCAACTTTTGCAAAAGAAGGTATCGATTATGCTCGTTATAATCAAAATCATAATGGGACTAATAAACATTATCAAAACGGGCCAAAACCTGTTTCTAATGAATCTAAAAATGCGTCTAAAAGTTATTTTCAAAATGGAAGGGGTAGACAAGAAACTAGAGAATTTTCAAGTTTTGATAGGGAAACGAATAATTTAAATCGGCAAAAATTTAATTCAGCATCTAATAATAGATCGGCAATTGCCACAGGTGAGAGTCGTCCTTTAAACTCGAACCGCCCTTCGGTTATGCCTCGAATCGAGGGGAAACAATAAGTATTTGTCCAGATAAAAGCAATAGCAATGATTATCGTAGGCACCAAAATAAAACACTTATGCCAATACCACTTTTGAATTATTCATTTTTGCAAGAAATACCAAGCGTAGTTTATCTTTTTGTTAATGG
Source organism: Prosopocoilus inquinatus (assembly GCA_036172665.1). Classification (NCBI taxonomy): domain Eukaryota; kingdom Metazoa; phylum Arthropoda; class Insecta; order Coleoptera; family Lucanidae; genus Prosopocoilus; species Prosopocoilus inquinatus. The sequence goes on along the minus strand of CM069872.1, from coordinate 25,025,448 downwards.
GGAAAAAAGAAAATTTTTATTAGATAGCGGAGCAGCAATTTCAATTTTAAAATGTAAGTTTGTAAATTTAAACGAAGTTGAACCAACCAAAGAAATTGTTTTAACTGGAATTACCGGTCATGGCATAAATGCGTTAGGTACAATACGTGCAGAAATTGGGCTTTTTGTAAATCAAACGATAACAACCGCGGAATTCGTAGTTTGTGAAGATGGGTTATTTATAGGCGCCGATGGTATAATTGGGAGAGATTTTCTTAATCAAAACGGTGCAGAAGTTTCTTTTGGGGACAATATTTTGAAGCTTTGGGGTGCAAAAATAAACATCGTTGCTAATGATAATGATAGTGATTGCAGTGACGAATACTTTAATGAGGTAAATGTGAATGTACACAGAACTTGTAGTGATCCAAATGATATTTGTGCAAGTGCAAATGATAGATTTTGTGATATAACTCGGGAAATACGGAATAAATATGACTACCAAGTGAGCAATGATTATAGCCGTATGGCGAACATGCAAGAAGAAAAGGAAGGAAATGAGAAATTTAACTTAGAAGGAGAAAAAACAACAGAGTATTTGAAATTACCTGAGCGTAATGAAGAATTTAGCCAAGTAACTGAAAATGGCGTGGTAAAGCGACACAAGGGTATTGAATTTTGTGATGAACGTGAGTATCTTCGAGAGTGTAATGATATTAAAGCGATTGGTCAAGTTGCTGTAAACGGCATGGCGAATTGTGAAAAAGAAAATTATAATGCAGGTGAAGAGCAATTAAAATATGAAATAAACTATCAGCGAGAATCTAACTGCGATAAAACGGCGGGTCAAGTTGCTGTAAACGGCATGGCACACCGTGAAGCGAAGTTAATACAAGAAAACTCGAATGATAAAATGAAGGGAGTTACAGGAGATTGTTTAATGAAAAGGAAAAACGAAACTCCTCGTGAAAAGGAAAATATTAAGAAGGAAATAATAAAGAGAAAGGTAACTATTACGTTCAATGGCAAAAAAAAATTAGAAGACGCTCTAAAAGAGAAAATGTGTTATGATGAGCCAGCAAGTATAATAAGTAACTGTGAAAGTGAATCTAAATGTGAAGGTAAACTGGGAAAAGAAATAAGAAATTGTAGTCAAGAAAACTTAAAAGACTTAGAAATTGATAAGGTGAACGGAGCAAGGGAAATTTCAGGAGCAGTTAAAGTGGAAACACATCGCAAAAGGATACAGGAAGGCGACCATAAACCACGAGAGGACTGGTCTAATGGTGAAACACTAACGGAAAATGAAGGAAATGATAAATGTCCGGGTCTCTATGAAGTTTTTAGTAGTGATGTAATATTAGTTGAAGAATTGATGTTACCTCCGAGACATGAAGTTCTTTGTTTAGGTAAGTTGAAGAAAACTCTAACAGGTAAATATATCTTAATAAATTCAGTTGATATTGGAATTAATGGGGTAATTGCGGCACGTAGTGTTGTGCAAAATGATAAATTTTGTAATATAAGACTACTAAATGTTAATAATTATAGTGTGACTATTAAAAGGAATACTGTAATAGCTGAGGGACACACAAAATTTAAAATATTGGAAGCTAATAAAACGGAAACAAACTATTTAAATTTGTTCAATATTTCAATGTTTAACAAAACTAGCATTCTGACAGAATTTGATTTTTCTCATTTAGATGAGCGTTCCGTGAAGCTAATATCAGAATTAATAGGTGATTACAGGGACATATTTTGTGATGATAGCACTATGTTATCTAACACTACGAAAGTTAAACATCGAATCATTACCGAAGATGTTACGCCTATTGCGAAACGTCCTTACCGTGTTCCTTATCATCAACAAACAGTTTTAGGAAACGAAATTGATAGGCTTTTGCAAGCCAAGGTAATACGACCATCTGAATCTCCTTGGTCGGCTCCAGTAGTTTTGATTACAAAAACCTTACCAAATGGGAATCAAAAAATTCGAATGTGTATCGATTACAGAGGATTAAATACCGTCACTAAGCGTGATTATTATCCGCTTCCAAATTTACAGGAAACACTTGAATATTTTGGAAAATCTACATTGTTTAGCGTGTTTGATGTAACATCTGCTTATCACCAAATTGATATGGAGGAGAAAGACAAAGAAAAAACAGCTTTCTCTACTCCATGGGGTCATTGGGAATATAATAAAATGCCTTTTGGTCTTACTAACGCACCTTCAACTTTTCAGAGATTTATGAACTTAACTTTAAGCGGACTAATTGGGGAAACTTGTTTAGTATACTTAGACGATATAATAGTTTTCAATTCCAATGGATTAGAACAACATATAGAAAAACTCAAATTAGTTTTTGATAGGTTGAGAGAGGCAAATGTTAAACTAAAACCTGGTAAATGCAATTTTCTAATGAAAGAAGTTAAATACCTAGGGCACGTAATAACCACAGAAGGTATTAAACCCGATCCTGAAAAATTGAAGGCTGTAAAAGAGTTTCCAGTACCACGAAATGTCAAAGATGTGAGAGCTTTTTTGGGATTAGTGGGTTGGTATAGACGGTTCATAAAACACTTTTCTAATATTGCTGAACCATTAACCAATTTAACCAAAAAGGGAGTCACATTTCAAATAGATGAAAAAGCTTTAGAAGCAATCGAGTCTTTGAAATTGGCAATCACTAACGAAAACATCCTGTGTTATCCAAACTTTTCGGAGCCTTTCGTTTTAGCTACAGATGCCAGTGGTAGTGGGGTAGGCGCAATACTTAGTCAAGTGCGAGATGGATTCGAAAAACCTATAGCGTTCGCAAGTCGCAAATTAAACAAAGCTGAACAAAATTATAGTGTTACCGAACGGGAGTGTCTAGCTGTTATCTTCGGAATTAAACAATTTAGGTGTTACCTATATGGGTGTAAATTTACCCTGGTTACCGATCACAGACCTTTAAAGTGGCTGCTGACGTTAAAAGATCCGCATTCGCGTTTGGCACGTTGGGCTTTATTATTATCCGAGTATGAATTCGAAATTGTTCACAGACCTGGCAACAAGCACGGAAATGTTGACGCTTTAAGTAGGGCTTATAACTATCCTTCGAATTTTGAAGAATTTTTAAATTACCGTGACCAAAACAAAATCGAAAACGATGATGTAACGGAAGAAATAGGTAATATATTTGCCGTTATTGGTCAAAGTTCACTAGCTCACACCGTATCGAAAGATTTTTGTATGGCCAGAGGAATTGCAAGAGAATTTAAAGCACAGTTTGGTTCGGTTAATGAACTTCAAAATCAAAATAAGAATGTAGGGGATGTGGCTGTTTTGAGAATGATAGATTTCAACGTATATTATCTGATAACTAAAGGGCGCTATTACAATAAACCTACTTATCAAACTCTTTGGGATGCCCTTGAGGCATTGAAAAACTGTTGCTTGCAACTTAAAGATTACCATCTAGCGATGCCTCGAATTGGTTGTGGATTAGATGAATTAGATTGGGAAATTGTAGTTGATATGATAAAATTTATTTTCCAAAGTACCTCTGTAAAAATTCGTATCTTCAAGCTAACCAACGAACCCGAACAAAAGGAACTAATGGTAAGTATTACAAATGTAGAACCGCCGGAACCTCCTTTCATACCAATATGGGACAGGGATAAAGTTAAAACTGAGCAAGGAAAAGATCCATTTTGTCTAAATATCATTGAAACCTTACAGGAAAATCGAGAACATTTTGGATTTTATTTAGATTTAGACGGGTTGTTATACAAAAACAATGACAATGATGGTCGAGATTTATTAGTCATTCCTAATAGCTACGTTAAAAAGGTAATACATGATTTTCACGATTTACCTCTAGCAGGACATCAGGGGCAATCAAAAACCTTAGCTTTACTTAAAATTAGATTCTATTGGCCCAATATGAAAAATGATATAGCTCAATACTGTTCTAATTGTCATTCTTGTAATTTGAGAAAAACATCACCACATTTAAAACGAGCTCCTTTACAAAATTTTAAAGAAATATCTTATCCTTTTGAACGAACGGCAATGGATATTGTGGGTCCGTTAGTAAATTCCTACAAAGGTAATAAGTACATTTTAACGTTTCAAGACTATTTCACTAGATATATTGAATTAATACCCATCCCTGATCAAAAAGCTGATTCGGTGGCTAGAGCTTTTGCCACTTACATTGTTGCACGTCATGGAACTCCAAAACAACTGCTGACTGATCAAGGTGCAAATTTTTTGTCGAAATTGTTTAAATCTGTTTGTGAAATTTTTGGAGTGGAAAAATTACAGACAACGCCCTATCGCCCCCAAACTAATGGAATGTTAGAGCGTAGTCATAGAGTTATAAAAGACATTTTATCACACTATATTGCGAACAGTCAACAAGATTGGGACGATTGGTTACCTTATGCTCAAATGGCATATAATTTTAGCATACACAGTTCAACGGGTTACAGCCCGTATTTTCTGTTACATGGCAGAGATCCTGTTTTACCTTTTGAGGACGTCTTAATGGCTAAACGAATTAAATATGACACTGATCAAAATTACGCGTCTGAGTTAATCGCACGATTAAATCAAGCTTTTACCCATGTGCAAGAAAATTTAGCACAAGCCACAGTTATTCAAACGGAACGATATAATAAAAGGGCTAAGGAAAGATCGTTTCAACTAGGTGATTTAGTGTATTTACATGACGAAAGTGTTCAGATAGGACTATCGCGCAAATTGGCTAAACCCTGGACAGGACCATATCGCGTTATGGAAATTAAAGGACCTGTCACTTACAAAATTAGAGCGTTAAATTCCCATAAAGATTTTATAGTACATGTGAATCGATTAAAATTTTGCAATAAGTTTAATTATCTCGAAAACTTGAATCCTCACCCACCAGTTGATAATGATATAAGCGATGAAGACGGCGAATCTCGCTCGGCTAGAGAAGGTGACGATGTCTTAAAGGCAACCTTAGATATCGCCCGAAATCTAGGAACGGGATTATTTCCGCATCAATATAACGTACAAGGAAATGATTTTCCTAACGAACTAGAAGCTAATGCACCAGAAAATGAACCTGATTGTCTGGGCACCGAGTTCAGAGATGGAGTTAGAAGGTCCAGAAGACTAAGAAGACCTCCCATACGATTTGACTGTTAAAATTTAAATTTAAATATAATTTTTAAACCTTTTAATCTAAATAAATTATAAGCAAAATCATGAAAAGTTGATTTAATAGCTCAACAGTAATTTGATTCGAAAAGTTATTTTTATCAGTGTCAAGACCAGAAAGATATGCTCCAAAGAAAAAAAAAAAAAAAAAAGAAAAAAAAATCAAATATTAGTTAAGGAAACCTGTTTGTCTGTTTTATCTTTTATCTCGCGTATAAATAACAGAGCCGTTATAGATTTCATTGTCCCTGTTAAAACAATAATAACATTAAAACTTATTCCTAAAAACTTAAAATAACAAAACAAATACATAACTAAAACGATACATGTCAAAATAATATGTTTCAAGAGATAAAAGATAATGGAACCTGTAGAGGAATACATTACACAGAAGATGGACATTCTTGGTCCGACGTCGTCGTTTATGCAGCGGTCAAAATCCAGTTAAAAGACTATCTAGCGAAGGTCAAATTAGAAAGCAACGAGATAAGCCTCTTGGGTGGAATCGTTTGCCCTTATCTGAATGGTTACTGTGTAGACTCTACATTTGGAGAAACGGTATGGGAACCTTACCAAGATACTGTATGTGATCACGACTTAAGTACATTGTACAAGGGTCTAGCGGAACTGGTAACGAATAAAGAAAGAGAGAAAATTTTGGTCGTAGAACAGGGAGACAAAGTGTTTGCACTTTCGTTATTAAAAACTATTCATGTGTGTGGTATAGAGACTTGGTTAACTGAACATCCGAAAATTTTAGTACTGGAAAGATCGACAGAGCAGCTTATGGGACGAATGGAACTACTACCACAGAACACGGAGCTAACCGCCTATATTAACAGTAAACTTTTGTACATCGAACAAGCGTATAAAAGATCGTTAGACGTGTTGTACACTGATACTGTATATCGAAGATGTTTGACAAAACGAGAACAATTAAAAATTCGTTTGGCTATGGCACCCTTAGCCCCCGACAACTTCGGCACTGTAATTAAACAAAAATTGGGTTATGTAGGTCGGGTTCTAGGCGAAGTAATTTATCTCATGCAGTGTAAACCAAAATTAGTCCAAATTAGAAGGTCCGATTATTGTTATTATGAATTACCTATCAGTGTAGACAACAAAACCCTTTTTATGGCCCCTCTAACACATCTAATCCAAGACCATGCTGAACAGATAGATTGCAATGTAGTAACTCCTCCACTGTATTACGTCGACAACGAGTGGATTGGTTTAACTCCTTATCCAGTAATTAGGAACGCGCCCATACAGTTACAAGTTGACGAAGAAGAGAAGTTAAAATTTGGTCCTATACAACCTCTGGGAGCGGCAGGCTTATACACAAGGCAGGAAATTGATAGCGTTCAAAGAATTTTAACGTTTGGAATTGAAAGAAAGGCTGTCGGCACTATTCTAACCAGAAAGCTAGCAGGAAAAGAAACCGATACTCAAGGATTCTCTACCCTACAAATTTTTGATGCAAAAGAGATGGAGAATTTAGCAAAATCAACCTTACAATATGTTTGGGGATGGTTTACTGATGTAGGGATGTTTATGAGTGGACTTATAGGATTTTTCATTGTATTCAAAATCCTTGCGTACTGCGCAGGAGTACTTGTTAATGCTTTCTCTATATATCGAACTGCAGGATGTGGACCCGCTTTATTAGCTAGCTTATGGGGTACCTTGGCCCTGTGGATTGTTCATCGTTATCGGGATATTTCTCGAAAATAAAGAACTGAGACAGAGTGTACGACCATTCAGACAGTGGACACTGAACCTCCGACCGTACGACTTACCCTGGAGGAGCCCCCTAATAATGACTGTGTTAAGGAAAGGGTTGCGTCTTCAGCAAACTTGTATCCAGATTTACCACACTGGACGGAAGTAAAACGTGAAGTCAGTAACTAAATTAAATCTTAATTTCTATCAGGGTTCCTTAATCTCCAACCTCATCCATCCTTACCGTGGTCTGTCCAACAATGTTCCTGCAGCGACCGACCGCGCTTGCAAACAAAAAAAAAAAAAAATCCTCTCAACATTATCCTCCTAGCTAAAGCCCTACAACATTCAACTGCAGACGAGAGGGCAGAGAAGAGCACAACCAGGAATAGAGGAAATCACCGAACCCGGGACTTGGAGATTGAGTGCAGTTCTGAGTGTGAACCATGCATGGAAGTGTATATCTACCTGTTTAATGTCTTTCTATTTGTTTAATACGTTGTTCTATTTGTTTTATCTGTTTAATATTTTACCTACTTGTTTAATGTTTTTCTATTTGTTTAATACGTTGTTCTATTTGTTTCATATTTCATTTTATTTGTTTAATCTTTTGATTTAGAGTAGGAAAATATGATGTAAGAAAAGGAATGCTTACTTGTAGAAATAAGCATTCTTTTTCAAAAAGGGGAGTGATGTAATACCCTGTACATTATAGCTGGTGAACCACTCTGTATAATTCGCCGATAGAAATGTTTACGCGAGATAAACGCCCCCGCACCGGATGCGTGGCCGCCAAGGAGCGACGGGAAAACGAGAAGAAGAGTAACTTGCAGACTGGACCTTGGTAGTGAAGTGTGGTTTCTTACAGTCCCATCAAAATTTAATTTAGTAATCAGTTTTATTTTGGCCATTTAGTACGAAAGTTTAGTTTCCCGTGGGGAGGGACCAGCAACCCCTGGCACAGGTCGTATAATTAGCTTATTAGTCTTTTCTTTTATTGTCGCCCCCTTGCATCTCACCTCGACGGTGTTATTTTTATTGTTGAAATTGTAACTTCTCGCCTGACATTCTTCTTAATATAGTAGTTTTAAGTTCGCCGCTTTTTATTTAAGCATCGCTGATCAACTCCCAAAAAGAACCCCCTTTTCTCCGAAGAGCTTACCCTCTTCTGTTGCTCGATAGAGCTGGTGGCAGCATTACACATTACTACCCTTAGTATCTCCCTAACCGCGGGGGTGGTACATATACGGTTACGTTGACTTTCTCCGTTCTGTTCCGAAAATGATTGCAATTGTTTTAATTATCTGACGAATTTTTGTCCAAGTTAATAATTGTACTTGCGAGGAAGAATGTGCATTTTATGGCAGCGGGAATTTTTTGTAAACAGTAATTTTTCTTACAGAATACCGTCCGTCACTACTGGCCGAGACGTGTTCAGCAGCGATGATTATTTGTTTGTAATTCAAAAATAATATGCATTCGAAACTCGTCCGAATTCAATTAGCGCGTTTGACGGAGGAGTATTTTTTTTTTCTTTTTGAAAATTTGTGCGTAACTGGATAATGTGGTGATATCGAATTTAATAAGGAGGAGAAGGAAGGGGGGGGGGTCTCCAAAGATTATACTTAACTTCCGAAAATATAATTGTCAATTTTGCGGCGGGAAGAAGACATCGTAGGAAAACGAAAGGTTTCCATTTCAAAGAAAGAAGAAGGGAAACCTTTTTGCAGCCTTCGATCATCACGTCCACATAGGTAGGTGTCAATGTAAAATGTGACCTGTCCCTTTGCGTACGTCACATGTGTAATACGTACGTAAGTACGAACGATACGTACATGCACATACTCGTTCGTTTAATAAAAAATATAATAGAAAGGCGTAGTTTTCCTACAATTATTTGATATTATTCACGATCGGTTTCGTACTTTCCGACTTTTTCAACGATTGACATTGCGAATAAAAAATAAATTACAGTTAATAATGATTTATCAAAGGTATTCAACATTTAAGTCGACATTAATTACTGTGCACAAACAATTATTCTTGTAGGCGTAATATTACGTAAACGTGTGAATAACGTTACTGTATAAGATATCGTAATGTGGTGTATGTTCATCTGTATACGACAGTTTCATAATTGAGAATAGATCCGTTAGTTATCTAAAATGTGTTTCATGTTTTTGGAAGTAATGATGAATTTAGATTGTATTCGAAAATGAAGAATCAAACACGCGATTTTCAATTAATGGTATTTCTATAGTTCATTATATATGTATGTAGAACGAAACGGCTTGTCAGCAGCGATCGTCGTCGGTTTTGGCTTTACAGTCAGGTCTTATGAGGGAGGTGCTTTTGCGGCAGCGTTAAATTATGATGGTTATTGTTTTTGATTATGAATTTTTGTAGGAAATGTGGTTAATGTAATTCTTAATGTGGGAATAATGGTGGAAAATAATTATTTCGGGACTTTAGTAATTTCGAAGTTTTTTTTGTCGGTTTCGGTGAGAAGCCACTTTATCGTGATTAGTAAAAATTGTAAGCATTTATTTACAAATTGATTGGTGTTCGGTGCTAATCAATAATCATTAATTGTTGTGTGTACGTATATTTGTAAAAGAACATGTGAAGTGTGTGCACATAGTAGGACATTATATTTATTTGAAATGTTCAACCTGTGAATCGCTTGTATAAGCGGTGGTGTTTTTGTGTCTGCGTTTGCTACATTGTTTGACCATTTCCTTTGTCGTCGTTCTGAAAACATTAAATATGATGAGTTGAAACTGGAAATACACATACGTACGTACATACTGTTTAATCTGGTGGTGATGTTTTCGTGTTTCTTTTTCTTCTATCTTATTGCACTATTTTCTTTTTCGTTGTTCTGCGGTTCACATTTGGTTCCTGCTGCGATTGCGCGGTTGAGTTTCCTTCTACGTTAATAATAGTTAATAGCTGACACCATCGAGTCGTACAGTTGAATTTACGTACCGTTTCCCCAGTGCGAAAGTCCCGATTGGACCTAAACTTTTCCGCGGCAGCTGTCATTTGGTCGTACGGTGTCCTTCGCCTTCTCGTACTGGAGACAAACGCGACAAATTAGCCAATTAACCGGTGGAAACATGAAGCACGTGTTGACATCGAATTTCGTTCGTGTAAAGTAAGAAAGAGAGGTGAGAGAAAGTGCGTACCGTCGAGTGGTAGAGTTGAACCGCGTCCGTGTACTTCCCGGTGCGAGGGTTTCGATTGGGCGTTGACGTTTTTCGCAACGTCTGTTTCGGCGCGAGAGCGGGCGGATCTTCGTTCAGCGACGATTTCTTTCGCGTTGCCCGTTCTCTGCGTTCGGCCTTCGGTCGTTGTCGGGTTGCTCGTTCGTTCGTGAGGTTCTCTTGGTCAGGATTCGTTCTTCTGTTTTTCTTCTTCGACTGGAGAAACTGACGACGAATGCGTTGTGAGAATTAATGAGTACAGGAAACCGAATAAACGGTACCTTGCTCGCTTGACGTGATTTACTGACCACCTTGAGTTTCCCAACGCCTTCTCCCGGCTCGATCCGCTGCGGTCTTCTGAGGCGGCCGAAGATCGAGGATCGTATCTGGGGATTTTCTTTCTTCGGATCGAGTACGCAAAGGTATTCCCAGCACACTTTCCTCTTTGCCATCAGAGAACGTAGAGTGTGCTGCGAACCTGGAAGCGGTCGGCGCAAACATCTTGACCGTTGCGGGTGGCACTCGAGTGCTCTTCGCGCCGGTACCGACGATTCTTCTTCCTTCTTCGGCTGGCTCGAGAACGGCGGGCCTGGCGATGGGATCCTTCCCGCACCATCGCCGGCAGAACTACAGACAAATTATTTTGCGTATCCGTCGATCAGCTCGCGACGTCGTTTCGTTTGCGATTACGATGCGGCCGTTTTTATTTATACGTTTCACGTTATTTCCTTTTTTCGATAGCGCATCGCGACGTTCCAATCTTCGTCGGTGATTCGAGTGGATCGAGTCACGGTCTCGACCGGCGTTTCATCGTAATTACATACCGACGTTGCGGCGGCAATCCCCGGCAGTGTCCGGTTAGTTCGAGACACGCTTCTAGCCGGGGACGTGCTCTACGATCGAGTCGAACCACCGTGACTCAAGATCGGAGCGGGACTGTGGAAGTCGTGGTGGGCGCGCCTGAAGTTCTCGGACGTTCTCTGCGTTGCCTTCTGGAGATTGAAGCGAGGAGACGTGGGCATGCCCGAAGTACGAATCGGATGCGGGGTTTTTCCCTGTGGGTTGAAAATTTTCACCGAGTCGACAGTCTTTGGGCGGTGGTTTCTCTGAACGGCCGCGTGTCCATCGTCGGCGCCGATTTGTTAGTAAATGTTTGAGCGCGCGTTTTCGAGGGGAGATCGTACGTTACACGCCTCGATTGGTATCGTTTCGTAGCATAACGACGGGAACAACAGTTGACGGGAGGATGAATTCTTTTTTCGGTAAGGAAAGAAACGAAATTATTTCAATGGAATCCTCCTCTTTTTGTGAACGAAATAGATTTTATGTTTCTTTAATAATTTCGCCTAACGAAAATTGTACAGTTCAAGTTCAGCACGCGTTCGATGACGGCAACGGACACGCATTCAGAGAAACCATCGCCTTACGCGGAGATCGCGATGTACGGCTGCCCGGTAGCGAAAAACACCTTTTCCACATAGAGGTCGCGTCCCGTCGTAACGGAATCTGAATCTGGACAGCGCAACGACGATTCCGCTTTAGAGGGAGGAGGAGGAGGAGGAGGAGGAGGAGGCGGCCGTGGTTTCGTTGGTTCGGTTCAGAACTGTATTCCCACGGCGACCACGTTCTTGATGTCGTTTCTCTGCTCTCGCCGTCCGTGGGGATTGTAAATTCTTACGCTGTCCGAGCTTCTCACTCTTGACAGTGCCACGTACAGTTTCCCGGCGCGAACAGCTCTCTCTCGAGCGATAGCCCCATTCGGCTGGCCGTCTCTCCTTGCGCCTTGTTCACCGTGATCGCGAAGGCCAGCCTGACGGGAAATTGCAACCTGGTGAAGCGGGGTCCGGTACCGTCGGCTCTGGTACCGTCGTGCTTGAACTTGAATCTCGAGAGCGCGACGACGTTTCCGGTCCGAAACGGAGAAGTTGCTATGGTTCGGCAGTACAGCACGTCGTCGCCCAGCGTTTCGACTGTCATTCTCGTGCCGTTGCACAGTCCCCTCGATATGTCGACGTTGCACATCAGCATGACTACGGCGTTCTTCTTGAGGCGCAGCCGGTGATCGGGCAGGTTGCCGGTGCGGAACTGATTGAGGTTTTGGGGATCGTTCTCTGCCGCGTGCACGTCCAGCGGATTGTCGTTCAACGCTTCGTCGCTGGAGAGGTACTCTCGAAGTTGTCCGGGAAAGGCGTTCAGGATGAGGTCGTTCAGTGCGTCCACTTGGACGTTCATCGGCGCCATTACGAAGCGGTCGTGCAGCGTTTCCGGGCGTTCGAACGTCGCGCCGTCTTCGAACACGAAGCGAAGTAGCTCTTGCACGCTGCCGACCAACATCTCGGGCGGCACCTCGACTCTGTCCGTGCCCTCTATCAAGTTCGAGCCGGTGTCGAGTTTTCGCAGAAATTCCGTGAACCGTTCCTGTCCGGCTGTCACTCGCATGTTGCGTCGCAGCTCCATCTTCCGAAACTGGCCATAGTCGGGACGACTTTGTATGCAGGCCGCTACCGGTCCCAAGTTGGCGCCGCCGCTCACGATCGGTAGCATTTGCTTCCAGTCGCCGCCCAGGAGCATCACCTTCGGGAATAGTAAAGTAGTAGTAGTAGTAGTAAGCGTTACGTGATTTTACGGGGTAAGAGGCGTGCAGTAAATATAAAAAAAAGTGTCCAATGCAGGGAATAATATGTGTAAATGAAGGTTACTTTTAATTTTGGTTTCTGTACGATTACGTGATCGGTAGATGAAAAGCGAATAAGGTAAATTAGCGGCAAAAGTTACTTCGCAAATCGCAAGTCTATTATTAAATAAAGTTCACGTTTCGTGTGCATGAAGAATCTAAATTGAAGAGACAAATTCGGCGCAAATTCTGGCTCGTAGCGATGCGTCGTGCCGTGAATCTATGTTGAGCGGTTGTCGTTCGTTGTTTTTGCTTTTTTAATTTGTTTTTAAAGGAGGCCGCCATCCGACGACGAATCAAAGCGGACCCATCGCTTCGGCTTAGAACTTGCGCGGAAGAAACGAAAAGCGTCAACAGTAAAGTGACGTCGTGTCGACGTCGAAATCGCTCACCTTTCCCGCGAAGCTGAGGTCCTTCTTCTCTGGCGGCGCGAATATTTTCAGCAATCCCTCGACCACTTCCAGCACGTACCTGTGCAGCATGGACACCTCGTCGATTATGATGAGCTGGGCGTGCCTGATGCATCTCGCCGTCAGGCTTTCGGCGGCGTGCGAAGGCGGTCTCTTCGGGTCGATGCGGATTCCGGTGCTGAATGCTTTGTGGACGGTGGTCCCGTTGAAGAGGAGGCAGGCGGCGATGCCAGTGGATGCCGTGACCATGACTTTGACGCCCCTGCTCACACAGCGACATATCAGCGTGTTGTACACGTACGTCTTGCCCGTCCCGCCCGATCCGATGAGGAAGAAGAGTCGCGGCGTTTCCGCGTCCGTGGGCTCGGCGGCCAGCGCGCCCTCCACCGCTTCTATGACGCTCTTTTGTTCCTCGTTGAGGCGGCTGTAGAAGTCGTCGGAGTTTCTGCGCACGTCGGCCGCCGCCGTGGCGTCCGGGCGATCTTCGGTGTCCGGACGGGGAAAGAAGAACTCGTTCAGGTCTGCGTCGACGTCGACGTCGGCTCTTCGTCGGGACGGCATCGGCAGGCCGAAGTCGGCGCAGCTCCTGCCGTGATAGCCGAGCATGCAGTTGATCAGGTAGAGCGCCTTCTGTATTCTGTCGGACTTTTCGTGCGGGCGGCAGTCCTTCTGGTAGTAGAACTGGTCGAGGAATTCGTTCCACAGGTCGAGCGGTGAAGGCGGGTTGCCGAACAGCAGTATCTGCACGAAGAGGCTTCCCAGCGTCCTGCGCCAAACGGCACCGTCTTCCAGCAGGCCCATCGTCTTGGCCGCCTCGGTGAACGTGTCGTACTCTCGGCCTTCCACGTTGCGCAGGTCTCGCCAGCACTGTGCGCCTCTGACGTGCATCAGGATTTGCTTCAGTGCGAACAGCTCGACGTTTCGGGGCGTCACGAACTGTAATCTGGCCACCGTTATTTTGTTCTTGCCGGTTCTCTTGCGCTTGTGCCATGCGCCTTCTTTGGTGTCGAATCTGTACCACTGCACGAACTCTAAGATGGTGTGCTCTCTGGGCGTGGGATCTTCCCTGTTCTTCTTCAGCCAGGCGAGGGGCTGCGTGTCTTTCAGCCCTCCGCGTCGGTAGGCGTCCGCCGCCAGTCGTTCTTCTCCGGGCACGAAGTATATGGGTCGCTGGTCCGGCAGATGGATGGGTATTTTGTGCACCGTGTGCGACATTCGCACGAAGGGGTACCCGTTCATTCTCATCCACGCCTCGTGCGGCGACCTGTAGCAGCACTTGAAGTATCTCACCAATTCGTCGTAGTGCACCACGCGTCGGCCACCTTGCTCTTCGGGCTGTTCGTTTTCTTCTAGGCGCACGTAAGCCCACGAAGAACCTTTGAACGGATATTTCAGGGCGTACTTCAGACCCTGCCTTCCGTATAGACTCTCTATGTTTATGTGCGTGCGATATTTCATCAGGAGGTACCTGTTGTGTGGTGCCACGTGCGAGTTGTCGTACACGATGGTCGCGCGTTTGTTGCCGGTGCCGATTCGTTTGGAGTACGTTCGTCCTCCGTCTGTCGGCGATCTTCTCCTGTACATTGCCGGCTTGTCGTCGAAAAGGTTTTATTGGAGAAGGGTTTCGGGAACTTTTTCGAACACGTTCCGTCCGCCATGCACGGCGAGGTGTTGGTGCACTTGTGCAGCATGTGCGAGACAACCAATTCGTGATACAGACGCTGTTGTTCCGCTTGCGGCGAATCGTCGCCTTCGTCCGGCAGTTCGGGTATTTCAGCGGAAATGTACTCTTGCACGACCTCTGCGGTCTTCTACGCGTCCGTTGCGAGCAGCATGTGAAAGTGCGGACCTCCGCGCTTCTGGAATTCCAGCGATTCGGCGAAGGCTCTCATCTCGCCGAAGATTCCGTCTCGTTCGATGTCCTGTAAGAGATGTGCGATACGATTATGAAATTGAATGTGTGTGTATATAGTGGAGAAGAACGTGTGAGATATTGACAAACTTGAAGTCACGGAAAACGTTTCCATTCGCGTTCTATTTTCCGCAGAACAGCTCAGATCTCGTCTTCTCGCGACCTTGAACTTTTGGACTGCGCGGTGCTACATTTACGAACGGATCGGAACAGAAGGTAATTACGTGATGTATCTTGCGGGCCTTGTCCGTCCATATACGGCAGGAAATGTCGACGCGATCGGCCGACGTCTGAAGTCTACCCTTGGAGCCGACGTTCCGCGCGACTGCCGGCCAGCGAGGGTTGAACGTGAACGTGATCATGAACTGGGGTATCTGCACGCGCTGGAACATTGCGGTCGCGTCGTAAAACTTCTCGCGCATGTACGCTATCGAGCCTTTCATGTTCTTCGTGGAGAACACCACTCGTCCCAGCTCTTCGTCCGCTCGAAGGTTGCGGCTGAGGTAATGCAGCAGGGGCTCCGGCAGCGTCTGGCGCAGGTCCTTCTGCACTCTTCGTACGTGCTCCGCCATTTGCTGCTCGATTTTGAAGCTCGTGTCGATGACGTGCTGTTGCGTCAGCATGCCCATGCGGAGACAGAGCGGCAGGTTGTTGATGCTCTTTCTGATCGCGTAGTGGTAGCGGTAGAACTGGGCGATGCTCACGAACTCCCTGCGTTTGGGAAGGGCCGTCTGTTCGCGGCCGCCTTCGTTGTCGTTGTCGCTGTTTTCGAACAAATCCGACAGGGAGCTCGTCTCGCTCGCGACGGAGCGATTGTCTTCGTTTGCATCGTCGCTCTCTTCCTCGTCTCTCAAGATGACGTTTTCGAGGCGCTTCGAAATTGCTTTGAGTTCGTTGGACTTCTCGCCGGCGTTCGTTATGCCCCAGTGAAATCCCTCTTCGCCGTGCGGAAACAGCAAGGGGTAGCAGGTGGAGTCTGTCATCGGATGGTACAGCTTCATGTGGCATATTCGAGAGGCGGCGCCGGCTCTCGGCTGTAACCATATGCCCTTACGCGGCGGCACTGCTTCGGCATCGCTGCACCAAATCGCGTACATGCAGTCGTCCGTGGGCAGGTTCACCTGGCGCGGATGCAAGTTGACGTCGCGTATACGTTCCGGAGTGTCCCATTCGTTCAACAAAATGAGACGGAATTGAGGCACTTCGGTGCCCGTCGCTTCTGCCGCGGCTTTTTTCGTCTGGTACTGTTCGTAGGCGTGCATCCAGATTCTCGCCAGCGGATGAGTCGCGCGCAGTTCGACGTCAAGCGCCCTCAATACGTTGGCGCGTATCATTTCGGAAAACGGGTTCCTTCTTCTTTCGGCCTCCGCCTCTTCCACGCTCAGTATGTACAGGTTGCCGAACGTGGGCGGTCTCTGCGCGTCGAAGGAGAGGTCCGATATGCGGTGGCGGAATTCGCCGTTCAGTAGGCAGACCACGTCCTGGCGGCGTCGCGCTATCGACCTGGACGAATCCGAAGGCCAACATGTTGTAGACGCGCGCGTTTTTCAAGAAGTCCCTCGCCGAACCGACGTCCACGTCGGGGTCCAAGTGGGCTCTGATGAACGGTGGCGGGTCCGGTCTGTCGGCCAATGAAACCTTGCCGCCGGCGCAGCAGATGTTCGAGGTCTCGCTGGCAAACAGGAACGCGTTGCAGTGGGGACAGCGCTTGTCCTTGTTGAGCGTTTCGCTGTCTACGTACTGGGGACAATGGTTTGCGGACGCGGCGGCGCAGCCCAATCTCGGATGCATCTTCTTACAGTCTGCTCTCTTCTCTTTCGTTATCGGGCGAAGCGGTGAAGTGGCGGCCGCAGTCTGGCGGTTTGCGTTTTCCGCCGTGATTCTGCTCGAACGCCGGGGCAACGGCGCCGGCGGTCGCATCGTCACTCCTTCTTCTTCTTCATTTTCTTCTTCGGTATCGTGATCGGGAGCTTGTCGCGGCTCTGCCCGGAGGCTGACCGGTCTTTTCACGTACTCAAAGCCGTCGTCCGATACTAAGAGGTGTCGAAGATGCTCGAGGATACGACGGCGTTCGTCTTGTATGTTGAGCGACTCGAGGAGTGTGTTTTTCCTGTTGAACAAGTAGGACTCGGCTATAAGGCACGAATGAAAGCCGCAGTTGATGAAGTTCGTTTGCACGTTGTACGTGCCCCTCTCTGTTACAATGTCGACGTTGTCGACGCTCATCTCTCCGTAGAACTGCACGACGGCTTGTTTCAATACGTGTTTGAATTCGTTGCTCGGGCGGTTGGCGTTCGGCAGCGGGTCGAAAAATCTGACGATTCCGGATCCCCTCTCGTATATGCAGACGGCGTAGTGACCCGGAAAATAGCACGGAATGATCAGGGTCTGGTAAGTGTCGAGGTCGCCGTACGCGCCGCTTCGCGCTGGCATTTCGCCCATGTTGCTGGTGTAATGCGGCGACACAACGGCGACGTGCTGTTCAGCTCGCAGCGCCACGCTGGCCATGAACGCGAACATGGACGCCTCGTCCATGAGTTGCCGCCGGTCTTCTTCCAGCTGACGTACGTCTTGCTCGAAGAGAAGGCAGAGCGTCGCTATGTTGCGGATAGGCTCGATCCGTGCCGTCTCTGTCGCTGCGACGTCGGCGTTTTCTCGAGGTGCGGCAGGCGGCGATGGCGGTGCGCAAACGACCGTGGCGTTATCTTGCCGCTGTTGTGTTTTCGGAGCGTTGCGCGCAGAATCGGCTTTCCCTAACTGTTTTGCCATGTAACTGTTCAAAGCGACGCCCTTTAGTTTCCGCGCTCTCTTGGATAGCCGCTTTGCGCCGCCTTTGTCGACATTGCAGTCGTCGCTGCTCGTGCTCGTAAGATCGGAAGAGGCGGGCGACTTGCTCTTCTCCTCGCTGTTGCGGCGAGCATCTTTTGCGGCCTTCCTTGCTTTAATCGCACCTCTGAGCACTGGCTTTCGTTTTGGCATTGTAGTATCTTGAAAAGGAAACGTCCGTTTAGCGAATATAAAATGTTTCGGAACGCGACATAATTGGTTTTTAATATTTTCTTTACGCGGCTACACGTACAGAAAAGAAACAAATCAAATTTCAGGACAAATAAATAGTGAAGTGCGTTAGACAAAGGTACGCAATCAGAATGGGTGTAGAGTTTCTTTTTGTTGTGTTTACATTTATCGCCACAGTGGTTTCCGTGAAGTTTCTATTTGGTACTCCTCGTATTTTATTTAAACTTATTTTATTTGTATTATCTGAGGCTTACCGTACTTACTTACTAACCAACTGTTGTTATTACAAATAAATCTGCTGCTTTTTTTCTTTTGTTTAGTATTTTGTTTTAATTGCGATGAAAATATTTCGTTAAGAAATGTGTGCATTGTCCGATTCGAGCGAATTTTTTTTAGGGGAACTTGAGTGACTTTGTTTCGCTGAGAATTATCATCAATAAGTTTCAGTTTTCAAGACCTGCTACGAATTGTTGCTGTCAAAAACATGTGAAATCTATTTGTGATTTTTTTACTTCAAATTTGCTTACATTTTAATTGAAAGTATGAAAAGTAAAGTAAAAGCATTGAATTTTGTGTGTATTTGTTGGCGAGGAGAAATCAAGTTATTTTCAAAACAAAGGAAAGACAGAAATACATGAATGTTTATTTAAAATGTCTAAAACTTTTTTTGAAATCAACAAAAAATCACTCGACTTTTATTTTTATATCGACTTTCGAATTGGAAACATTTTCTCACGAAATTTAATATCAATCAGTGACGCAGGTCAATTTAAAAGAAAAAATCAATCCTTATTTGTACGGCTATTATTTAATTTTTGCAGCAATTGGAAACATTTCGAAAATTCAGGCTGAGATCTAGGTTTTTTCTTAATAGATGTGAGTGAGTGTTGCGTTTTAAGCGTGAAACTCCAGCAAAAATTTAATTGCCGGTTAAAATATCGAGAAGGTATCTCTTAATTTCCCCGAGAATGTGGGTCACAATAGTAAGGCAACGTGCACGGTTAATTTTAAAACCCAAGTGAGATAGTGGACGCTTTGAAATTGCGGTAACTTTTTCCCCAAGAACTTTGAAGTGTAATGCCGGCTCAACAGAGCACCGTTGTACAGAAATAACTTTAGTAAAATTGTTTCGCAATAATTGAACTCGGATTTTTGTTAGGTCTTCTCTAACAGTGATTTTGAACCCTTTAAACATTTTTTCCTGCTGTAAGCTAGGCGGCACCATTGATGAGTCGTGAACTTGGCGATAATAGGACGATGTTACTCCCTGGATCCTGACTCGTGTTGTAATGGGCTTTCAACTCTATGACACGTGCTATTGCTCCTTCGTCAAATTGTAACTGCATTGAATTAGATAGAACATGAAGAACCTTCATAGTGACATCCTCGTCTTTTTCTTCCGTAACTCCGAATATTCTAATGCAGCTACGCCTTGAATACTGTTCTAGTTGGTCTACTTTTGATCGAAGAACCTCGTTTTCATTTTCGAGTTTGGCTACTTTGGTTTCGAGACTGTCGACGATATTGTCCAATTTTTCGTTGATGATGTCGAGTCCGGCTTTAAGAGCAGCTAAGTCCTGCCCTGAGAGACTGTCATCGGTATCTCCACGCGCGGTCTTAATGGTGTACAGGACTTCTTTTATTACATCAACATATTCTTCTTTTTGACTCTTTGTTAGAACCTTTGTTGTGAATGGATACCACAAGCAATAACGTAACCACAGATGAGTACAACAAAGAAATGCAAAAACGATCAAAATACTTAGAAAATTCACGAAACTAAAAAGAGACACACAACGAACACCTATTCAGTACGCGCCATTATTATTTTTTATTTTAAAAAGCAACATAAGGATATGTTGCATAATAAAATAATGTCACTATGTAATTACTATTAGCGGATTCTAAGTGTTGCTATGACGCTTGACTACCTCAACATAAGACAATAGTATGACAGATTGTTATTCCTCGTACTTTAATATGAAGGTAATTTCGTTTGTTGTCACGCGTGTTGTGATCTCTGTTTGTTTTTATCTCCTACTGTTCTATTGGTATAGCAACCAACTTTGCTTTTTCAAATGGTACCTATAATTGAATCGATGAGTGCTTAATCGTGTTCAGAACAAATTTACTATGTTGAGAAAACAAGAAATAACTCTCTCTAGATTTCTATTTTAAGTAATTACTAGCTTCCGGTGGCTTCAGATATCCCTATCTGAAAGAATTTTAAGCCAATAATTCACTTAAAATAAAAATGTAGAAAGTTATTTGTTTTTTTCTCAACACAGCAAATTTGGACTGAACACGATTATGCACTCATCGATTCAATAATTTTTAGCGATTTTGAAGCAAGCATATTTTTCTCTGTTCAGTGATGTCATTTTGTTATTAGGGGCAAAAGAATAAAATAAAATAAAGGAGATATGATTCTGTAATTAAACACAAGTATTGTCATTTTTTGTCAAGCGTGCTATGGAAATTTGACAAAGTTATACAGGGTAAGTTATAATGGGCGGAACAAATTTTACCAGTTATGTAGGGTGTCGGGACATTTGCGCCGCTCGGGTTAATTTTACGGGGAACGGTCAAGTTATGCCATTAGCAATTTTACATTTGCCCCGCTACTCTAGTATTAATAACATTCTTCGAAATTTTCGAATACTTTGGTGGTATGTTTGGTATATATATTTGATATATACAGGGAGATTCAGGCAACACTTTCATTAAAAGTTTATCGACTTCACCTTTGAATTTCTGTTTCATATTTTGCAGTTATAAATTAACGACAAGGATCTATCAAAATGTAATATTTTCAATTTTCGGACACTTCCGCTTATACCGGAAGTAGCTGTCATCTTTCTTATTTTAAATGGAATACCCCATTTTTTAGTACATATTTGAAATCTTCGTAAAATTCTAAAAATATTTTGTGTAACATGTGATACATTGTCGGCACAATGGTTTCTAAGGAAATTAACCGACGGTTAAACTTCAAGAAGTGGTAAGTGCCTAAAACGGCTAATTTTTCTTGTA
The DNA here is from genome assembly GCA_036172665.1 of Prosopocoilus inquinatus. Taxonomy (NCBI): domain Eukaryota; kingdom Metazoa; phylum Arthropoda; class Insecta; order Coleoptera; family Lucanidae; genus Prosopocoilus; species Prosopocoilus inquinatus. The sequence continues at coordinate 25,004,297 of CM069872.1, read as the reverse complement.
TCACATGTTACACAAAATATTTTTAGAATTTTATGAGAATTTCGAAAATATAATAAAAAATGGGGTATTCCATTTCAAATAAGAAAGTTGATAGCAAGTTCCGGTACAAGCGGAAGTGTCCGAAAGTTGGAAATTTTATATTTTAATAGACCATTATCGCTAATTTATATGAAATAGAAATTCAAAGAGGAAGTCCGTAAACTTTTAATGAATGGGTTACCTGAATCTCCCTGTGTATTTGGTATATATATTGTCGTGTTGTTTGTTGTCCGGTTAGTATTTTATTTATTTACTTTCTTTTTTACATTTCACTTACCGTCATTTATCAAACGTAGAGTAGTGTGGGTTTTACCACTCTACATTCGACGTAAATGTTTTTCATTACGATCACAGTGTTTCTATATTGTTGCAAATCTTCAAAGAAAATATGGAAGTGATCTGATGAAACAAAAACAAAAGTGCGAGACAAAGGTAAGTACGGTTTATTTTAATTTAAATCCCAAAACAAATTTTGTTATAAAATCCTTACAGCTACCGAAGTGGCCCGCTGCTGAACAAACCCCCCTTTTGTCAGTCAGCTTATTTAATAAAGCTTTAAACTGATGAGTTTGTCCGAAAGTAAGGCCCTCAGCAAGCGGTTTGTTAAAATAAACAAAGAGAAAAAAAATTACCTTATTATTTTCCTTTTTTAGCTGCACCAAACACACGCGAATTTAACCAAAAACAATAAAATAAAATATCAATTACTCCATCTACAAAATAAATAGAATTTTTTTGCCGAAAAATCAACCGTATTCCACCTCTCACCACGTGCTCGGTCTTCATTCCACCCACCTGCCGGCCGCTGTACCAACCTCCTTTTGTCACGTCATATCCGACCAAGTAAGTTTAAATAAACGTTAAAACAAAATTAAAAATTAAACATTTTTCGCTTTTAAGTAACCCAAGCGTATAGCGTCCTCTTTTCTGATGCGGATTCTTTTTCCGTTCTGAAGCCGGATGCGGACCTTTCTTCTGCTTCCATTTTTTCGAAGTAAATAATTTCTCGGAAGAAAAAAAATTGCTTCGTTTGAAACATGGTCCGTCGACACTACACCGGGATCACCATTTTCGACGTTCCTAAAAGAAGGTCTGGACAGTGCCAAAAGTTCTTGCAGCTTTTCCTCGATCCAACTCTCAGTATCAGGACAGTGGAGGAGCAAACATTCTTCATTTAAACTATTCATATTTCCTGACATAAGGCAAACAAAATAAAGAAATATTAGAAAAATAATAATTTAATAAAAAAAAACTCAACCATTTCTAGGGTATCAAGACAAATAAAAACCAAGAAATAGGATATTACACAACATAATCCCCTAAAAATAGTTAACAATTTTCTTACCATAAGAAAATTGTTCAGTATTTTTAAAAATACCTCGTACAACCATAAAAGCTTTTAGTAGACATTTTCATTTTCTAGTCCTTTGTAGGGGTGTATGGCACTAATGTGAAACTTCCCACGTACGGAAACTCCATCGAGACTTTCCAGTTCAAATGTAACATGGTCAAAACTTCTTCTTACCCTATACGGACCTTCATAAGGCAAATGCATTTTTGCACATAGATTTTTCTCTCTCCTTCCTGGTTTACAACTGCGAACGATAACTAAATCCCCTATTCTAATTGATGTTTTCCTTTTTATATTTCGATTTTCCTTTTCCACGTATTTATCAGATTTTCTTCTTATCCTCCGTCTGCATTTTTCCAAAATCTCTTGTATGTCATCTTCTTTTTCTTCTTGATTTCTCCAGGGTCTTGTTGGTTTCTTTCCTTTCATCAACGTGTATGGAGTTTGTTGTGTTACAGTGTTGGGTGTTAAATTTATAAAATCTTGAACCTTTTTCACGTATGCTACCCATCCAGAATGTTTATTATAAGTTAAGATTCTGAGGTATTTTATGACTTCCTGGATGTACCGTTCACATGGATTCCCCTGAGGGTGTCTTATACTGCAGAATGTTACCCTTATACCCATGACTTCCATTGCCTGTACAAAACGAGCATTGTTGAAGTAAGAGGCATTATCGGCGAGTAGTCTACTTGGAGTGCCCTCTTCTTCTGTAAAAGTATGTATTAGATTCACAGCAGTGAGTGTATTATATTCTCTAGTCGGGAATAACCGCACATATTTAGTGAAAACATCAACCATCACTAAAATGTTTCTATAGCCGTATTGACCAGGTATTAAATTGCCTAAAAAGTCCATAGCGACTAAATCTAAAGGATTATTTACACTGATACTTTTAATTAGATTTTTAGACACGCGATTTTTACTCTTTCCCAAAATACACAAATCACAGGAGTTAATCAGTTTTTTAATTAGACTTCTATCGCTCTTTGTACAAAAAACCTCTCTAAATAGTAACCAGGTTTTCTGAATACCAATATGGCCGTATTTAACATGTATATCATTTATTATTTCTTCCGCCAAATCTTTGTTAATTACTATTAATTTCTTGTTTTGATTTAACTTGTACAAAATTTGATCATCAATCAGAAAATTATTATGTGAAATATCATTCATTATGTCAATCTTGATATTCATTATATTTTGATCTTGCTGTCCGTTCAAAATATTTTGATGCGAATAAATTCCAGTGTTGTTCCTGAGATCATAACTATTAATTTCGATCTCATTTGTCAACTTTTTCTTCTCAAACATCCTACTAAGCGTGTCAGCAGTCACGTTGTGTTCGCCTTTCCTGTATTTGAGAACAAAATCATACTCTTGTAATATTAGACTCCAACGGTAGATTCTGCTATTAGCAAAACGTGATTTATAGATAGAAGTAAGAGATGAATGATCCGTTTCTACGATGAAACAATTCCCGAGCAAATAAAATTTTAGTTTTGTAGTTGCAAAAACTATTGCAAGCATTTCTTTCTCTGAAACAGAATAATTTTGCTCGTATCGTTTTAGAACCCTTGAGACAAAACAAATTGGTAACTCTAATTCGTCATCCATTTGAACCAGCTCCCAGCTATTGCATAATCTGAGGCATCAGTTCTCAATATAAACCTTTTGTTGAAATCTGGATGCAGCAAATTTAAATTATTGTAAAATTCTTTCTTCAGATCCTGAAATGCTTGTATTCTTTCAGCATCCCACTTCCACTTGGTTTGTTTTTGAAGAAGTTCGTAAAGCGGAACAGACTTTCTTGCTAGATTCGGTATAAATCGTTTGTAGTAATTTAATAGACCCAAAAATCTTCTCAATTGTTTTAAATTTTTCGGTTGCGGAAAATTCTTGAGAGTTTCTAACCTTGAGTCGTGTACATGCACACCATGTTGATTTATTTTGTACCCTAGATATTCCACTTCGTCCTTGATAAAGTTACATTTCTCCAAGTTAATCTTCATTCCTGCTTTACTCAAACTGTTTAAGACTAATCTTAAGTGTTCAAAGTGTTCATCACAAGTTTTGCTGAAAATTAAAACATCATCTACATAATGCATGCAAAAATTTTCATGTTCTGCTAAAATCATCTGCATAGCTCGAATAAGTGCTGCGGAAGAGCTTGACAAACCGAAAGGCACAACTTTAAATTGGAAAACTTGACCGTTTACAATAAATCCGGTATATTTTCTACAGTCCTTGTGTAGAGGTATTAACCAAAATGAATTTTTTAGATCTAATTTAGAGAAAACTGTAGATTCATTACATTTGCTTAACAGTGCTTCGATAGCTGGCGGCGATTCATGTTGCGGCTTAGTAATTGTATTTATTTTTCTAGCATCAAGGCACAAACGTATGCTTCCATCCTTTTTTCTTACTACCACAATTGGGCTAATATAGGGTGTCCTCGCTCTTTCTATAATTTCATCTTCTAACATCTTTTTAATTTCTTCTTGCACTTGTCTTTCATACAAACGGGGAATAGGATATGTCTTATGATAAAATGGTGCGTTATCGGCTACCTCTAAATAATGTTCATACTGCAACGCTTTTGTTGGTTCATTATTAATTAATTGGATGTTATCAGCCATAATGTTATTAAGAATTATTTTATAACTCTCATCACAATTTAATTTCAAAAATTTATCTTCCCCATTTTTCTTTAAATCATACTTATTTATATTGTTTATTATTCTTTCCTCTTCGTTCGTATTTTGTTCCCAAGGAATTTCTTCACCCTTAAAGATGCACGTACTTCTTTCCACATTTATGATTAAATCCATTTTATTCATCAGGTCTATGCCGATAATACAAGTGTTTCTTAATTCTGGCACTACCATAAATTCTGAATCCAAACTCATATTTCCAATACGCATGTTAAGTACTATCATTTTATCAACAACCAGTAGTTTCTTATTAGTTGCAGTTACTAAATTTATCTTCTTGATTGAAAAATTGTTTCCCTTACAAGCTAAATTGTTATTTTCGATAAAATTTTTGCTCAGAAGTGAAACCTCTGCACCCGTGTCTAATAACGCCAATAAATTAATATTCTGTAACTGAATTCTAATATGAGGTAAATTTAAATTTATTACATGTTCTTCTTCTTCTTCCTCTTGAAATATTAGATTATTTAAATATTTTGCAGTCTGTGACGTTATACTTTCCATTTTGATTGATGCGCCTCCCAAAAATCCTGATTCTCATCCGTAGCATGAACCTCAGCTACAGTTATTTCATTTGGGTCTGTATTAATATTATTGACCTGTCTTACTCCTCGTTCCTCTTTATTTGAATTACTTGGTCTTCCTTGTTGTTTGTAAGTTGTCTTGTTTTTATCCGTGTCTTTTCTGGGAAAATTGTAATTGTACTCCTGTTTTCCATTGTGACTTTCTCTTGCGTTATTTGTATTCTCATCTTTCTCTTTTGAAAATCGTTTATTGAAATTTTCTCTTTTATAATTGTCATCAGTACGTTTAGCCCACGTGTCGGTGCGTCGATTTTCATTTTTAAATTTGTTATTTATTCCAATTTGACTGTGTTGGTTTGGTTGTATATTATTTATGTTAAAGCGTCTGTCCTGTTTATTTCTTTCCTCACAATTGTCTATCCTTTTTAATAGATTTATGAGATCAGGCATCGTGCATATACCTTGCAATGCAACCATGTGTTATCTCTTGGTCAAAATGTCTCACCAGTTGAGCGACCAAATCTTCTTCTTGTAGCCTGGGTGTTAAGTATTTTATAACACTATATTTTTTTATTATGTATTTTTCTCTAGACAGACGCCCCCCTGACTTAAATTTGCCCATAAGAAGATCATCTCTTATCCTTTGCTGCTCATTTCGACCCCAATACTGACGAATGAAAGCTTCTTCAAATTGTGACAAATTAAGGATGTTTTCTGAAACCATATTTAACCAAGTTTCTGCATCGTCTTTCATGCAGCCTTTCACGATTAGAAGTTTCTTCCTATCATCTGTAATATCGACCAGCGCATCCTTGATATTATTTAAAAATTGTATAGGATTCATCCTAAAATCACCATAAAATTTCGGTAGTGTTGGTTTTTCATAATGAAACGACTGCTCCAGCGTTGAATTTACAGTTGTTTTCTTATTAATTTCGGTAATTATCCTCGCTTCAACATCTTTAATTTTTACAAAATTTTCATCCACAAACCATCTTTCTTCTTCTATTGCGTCCTGTACAACCTTCTTCATTTCTGTCTGACAATTCATTTTTTTCGTTTGAATTTCTGCTTTAATTTCCTGTCTCTCAGTCCATGCCTGACGCATTTCTAATTTCAGATCATCCATTTGCTTCCCAATCGCTTCCTTATGATCTTTCAACTGTTTTTGCATTTCTCCCCATAAATGTTTCATGTCATCCCGTAGATCTTTACTTTGTTTTTCCAAACTTTGCTTTATGTTCTGTTGTACGTCTTCTTTCAAAGTTTTTACATTATCCTTTAGATGTTTACTTTGTCTTTCCAAAGCTTTCAACTCTTGTTTCTGTTCGTCCATTTTTCTGCACAAATTTTCTTGCATATCCTGCATAAATTTAAACATCATTCTAATCTCAGATGTTTCTGGCTCAGTTTTTTCGTATTTGAATGTTTCATCCAATTCCATTTCATCATCTTCTGAATCTTTTCCTTGATCTTTCTCCGACTCTTCCGTAGTAGCTATTGCTCTTTTTTCATCAACCTCGGTTTCTCTCCTTTGTCTCATTTTCTTTTTCTGTTCTTTTCTTTGTTGTTCATTTATTTCTTCTACAGAATTATCTTGCATCTTGTCTATTTTGTCTTTGAATTCCATTAGACGTTCGAGATAATTCATTTATTAAATTTTCTTAACAATTTGTTTATATCAATTAATTAAAGGTTTGATCATATACAAACAAAGCTGTACGCTTGATTGTCTACCTCATTAATGTTTACAAAATGTGACATTATTTACATTCAAACATTTGCCGGAATGCGTTTTCAAAAATTTGAAATATTTCAAGACTTTAAAACGTGAAAAAAAATAATTAACCTTTTTTAAATGGCCCAAAGTTGACCAGCGCCAAATAATTATGTCGTGTTGTTTGTTGCCCGGTTAGTATTTTATTTATTTACTTTCTTTTTTACATTTCACTTACCGTCATTTATCAAAGAGTAGTGTGGGTTTTACCATCTTCATCTTCATCTTCAAAGAAAATATGGAAGTGATCTGATGAAACAAAAACAAAAGTGCGAGACAAAGGTAAGTACGGTTTATTTTAATTTAAATCCCAAAACAAATTTTGTTATAAAATCCTTACAGCTACCGAAGTGGCCCGCTGCTGAACAAACCCCCCTTTTGTCAGTCAGTTTATTTAATAAAGCTTTAAACTGATGAGTTTGTCGAAAGTAAGGCCCTCAGCAAGCGGTTTGTTAAAATAAACAAAGAGAAAAAAAATTACCTTATTATTTTCCTTTTTTAGCTGCACCAAACACACGCGAATTTAACCAAAAACAATAAAATAAAATATCAATTACTCCATCTACAAAATAAATAGAATTTTTTTGCCGAAAAATCAACCGTATTCCACCTCTCACCACGTGCTCGGTCTTCATTCCACCCACCTGCCGGCCGCTGTATCAACCTCCTTTTGTCACGTCATATCCGACCAAGTAAGTTTAAATAAACGTTAAAACAAAATTAAAAATTAAACATTTTTCGCTTTTAAGTAACCCAAGCGTATAGCGTCCTCTTTTCTGATGCGGATTCTTTTTCCGTCCTGAAGCCGGATGCGGACCTTTCTTCTGCTTCCATTTTTTCGAAGTAAATAATTTCTCGGAAGAAAAAAAAATGCTTCGTTTGAAACATGGTCCGTCGACACTACACCGGGATCACCATTTTCGACGTTCCTAAAAGAAGGTCTGGACAGTGCCAAAAGTTCTTGCAGCTTTTCCTCGATCCAACTCTCAGTATCAGGACAGTGGAGGAGCAAACATTCTTCATTTAAACTATTCATATTTCCTGACATAAGGCAAACAAAATAAAGAAATATTAGAAAAATAATAATTTAATAAAAAAAAACTCAACCATTTCTAGGGTATCAAGACAAATAAAAACCAAGAAATAGGATATTACAAAACAATATGTATTTGGTATATTTCTGCAAATTTTAAATCAAATTATTTCCATCACTTTTAATAGCGCACGTGCATATAATATAATGGCAACTGCTTATTTGTTGATCTTCAAATCATTATAATTGTTCTTCTGAACTCTTATAGACAACTCTATAACTATAAGAGATACAAATAATAGTGGTCAAGTTTGGATCTCTTTTTTAAAGATAAAGTCAATAGTGTAAACAGATGTTGACCATCTTCTTTTGTTTTTAACTTAAAGTTAAGTTAAGCAAAAATTGCCAGTCTTGACTTTTGTTAGTCGGGCATATCTCGTTTATTTTGATACGTTTAACTTAATTTTAACGTTATTAGGAATACAATTTAGTGATATAGTTGGCTTTTTGATATACAGTGTCTTTCAAAAAGTGCGCTACAAATGGGAATTTTTTTTATATAAATTTATTGAGACAAAGCGCTTCTGCATTCCTCAAAATCAAATTAAGAAATGTCAGATAAAATTTATCTTGAACGGTATACAGCGTGGACACCGAGAAATAAAGACCGCCTAAGAGTAAAGTGCTCTTATTTTACAAGATACAGGAAAATATCGTGCAAGTAATAAATAATTTCCCAGAAGGGAGGCGCCAATGTTCAACTTTAAATCTTTACCTGTGCTGTTATTGAGCACCTTTTCTTAGAAGGGCGCAAATGTATCGGTGACGCAAATGTATAGGTGACGCAAATGTGCACGGCGCAAGTGTCCCGGATTCGTATGAAGGAGAGAGTTTTTTTAAGTAAAGTTCATAAAAACCTACATACAAGATGTTTGTGAGAAGCCGCTGCAACAGCAAACTTTTTTATTTCTGTTTTTAGGAAGTAACTCAAAATAGAAAAGTTTTAGGACCTTTTCTTCTCAATTTTATGGTATTCTCCAAAAACAAATGATAAGTTTTCGAGATTTTCAAATTTTTTAAACGAAAAGTTAGGTTTTTTACCATCGCATCGCATTTAGGACGCCAAATTAATTATGTCTCTAAAATATCATCTCCCAAAGCCTACTACTATTTTATAAATGATTTAGAAACAAAATCTTGGTATTCACGGAAAATGGCTACAATTGCTAACTTTTTTATTTGACATTTCACGAAGTAGCTTATATATGAGAAAAGTTTCTGGACCTTTTCTCCTCGATTTTACGGTACCTTCGGAGAAATAAATGACTCTCAGGTTTTCGATATTTTCAATTGTTTTCAACTTTTTTAAATGGTTTTTAACATCGCGTTCAGGATGTCAAATTAAGTATGTCTCTAAAATATCATCTCTTAAAACAGAAAATTTCATCAATAATTCAGTCTTGATATTTGCGGGAAAAAGTGTGTCGTTACGATAGTCTACTCTTGAACTTATGAACACAATATGGTGCACGTTGAAAATGGACATTTCTTGGAAATTTCTTGTTTAAAAATTTCTTTAAATTTAGTTCATACTAAAAACCTTTGTGTCAAATACTGAAAGTGCAATATGTTAAATTGTCTAATAACATTATTTACTAAATAATTTATAAAATAGTACACTTAGGAGGGGAATATTTTAGAGAAGTACTTAATTTGACATCCTGAACGCGCACGGTGTTAAAAAATACAATATTTCATTAAAAAAAGTTGAAAATAATTAAAAGTCTCGAAAACATTATAGTAATTTGTGTCACCGAAGATACCATAAAATCAGACCGGAAAGATACTAATTTAAGCTTAATTAAAAAATATTGTCATTCCTCCTGATCACGTCTTGGTATTTTTGGACGTTTGTTCATTGTTTACAAACGTACCTGTTAATTTAGCTTTGGACTTTATCAATGATAGGTGGTCTGATTTAGCTCCTCACAAAACGATCAAAACAAAAATGAATATATTGAAGCGGTAAAATTTCGCCTCGCTTCTTCTTATTTTACCTTTAATAGTTGTTTGTATCAACAATTTTATGATACCCCCATGGGTTCTAACTTATCACCTATTATTGCTGATATAATGTTGATTCATGTGGAAAACTCCGTTTTAGCAAACTTATCTTTGAGTCCTATTTTCGTTATGATGATGATATATTAACATGTATCGATAGTGCAACACAACAAAGCTTCCTATTAAAATTTAACATATTTCATGAAAGGTTGAAATTTACCACAGAAATCGAATAAGATCATAGTATAAATTTCTTAGATGTGACCCTAATTAAGGAGAATAATTATATTATTACGAATTGGTATCGCAAACCTAGTTGGTCAGGTCGCTACATACACTTGCTTGCAATAAAATCGCGTACACCTTCAAAATCAAGTAGCCGAGTTTCCACCTATTTTTTGCTTTGTAAATGGGTATTTGAGAATTCTGTCATGTTTCCAAATGTACAGGTTACGAACTGAGATTGAAATGATTACTATTTTACCTGGTATGAGTCAGACAGTATGATTTGTTCAATAAATATTACGCCATTCCAAATATTTAAAGGTTCATAAATGTAATTTAATCGAAATAGAATTGTCGATTGCTTATGTGCTGCTATTAATATAATTTCTTTAACACTTGACAAGGCTCTTAAAAGTTCAATTTGTAATTTTCGACGGGTTGGTGACAAGAGTATTGGAAAATTTGTTAAAACTTGGAATCCCTTGCGGTTTACATTGGATTTTCTCTTAATTCAAAAGGATATTATCCGAATCGTGAATCGATATTTTTGGATATCTATCTCCAACCATATTTTTTATTTGCAAATTTTTCTTCTTCCCACATATTATTTGTGCATCATAGAATTTTTTATTTAAGCTATAATCATTTGCTATTACTGAGAATCACTATTCGTCTTCTAACTTACTCGTTTCTGTCAGTCTGAGTTTTAATTGTTCGACACTGACAAATTAAATCCAAGACCAACTTAATACAACAAAAAGCAGGTGTACGCATTTTTTTGCAAGCCACAGTACATTTTAATTCATATCACCCTATTAAGTATAAAATTTCTATCTATCTTTCTATCAACAATTTATTAGGCAGAGGTATACTTATTTCATAACGATATTTTGTTAAACAGATAAAATAGCGACATCATACGATCGCTTTTTGACCTGACATTGCAGTAGGATAGACAAATTGAAGCGGGATTTGCTCCTAATAAGTCCCCCATGCAAGGCGGCCATGCTTGCTGTCAAAGCATAATGAAAGATTTTTTCTAGATATTTTGTTAATTAAGGATGCTTTGTTGAAAAATTGCTTTCCACCTCATATAATTGAGACAAATGTTAACAAACGTCTTCGGAAATTTCTTCAAACAAATTTTAACAATAATTCTCACAATTATCTCCCAAACTAATTAATTCAAATTTCTTCCTTATCATACTAATTTACAAAAAGGAAAAGGACTTAAAACTTTTCAGTTACTTCGTAAAAATACAAATAAGAAAGTTAGCAATTGTAGCGGGATCCTATGAACAGCCTGTATGAAGGTTTATATGAACTTTTTTACTTAAAAAAGTCTTTCCTACATATTGGTAAAATTTATTCCGCCTATTATGACTCACCCTGTATATGACAAACAAGATCTACTAGTTATAATTTTTTATAAAATTTTGTGCAAATCGTTTTTGATTGCAGTGAAAACCTCGAGCAGCCTCTGTACAGCTGTTTCAGCCCTGCTTGGGGCTTCGTCAGCAGAGACGTAGCTCAACATTCCCACTGCAAACAAAAACGACTTGTCCAATTTATTCGCAATTGCGATGTAAGAGTGATGATTTGCACAAAATTTTTTAAAAACTTTCATTATGCTTTGACAGCAAGCATGGCTGTCTTGCATGGGGGACTTATTAGGAGCAAATCTGCTTCAATTTGTCTATCCTACTGCAATGTTAAGTCAAAAAGCGATCGTAAGATGTTGCTATTTTATCTGTTCATCACTCTTACATCGCAATTGCGAATAAATTGGACAAATTGTTTTTGTTTGCAGTGGGAATGTCGAGCTACGTCTCTGCTGAAGAAGCCCCAAGCAGGGCTGAAACAGCTGTACAGAGGCTGCTCGAGGTTTTCACTGCAATCAAAAACGATTTGCACAAAATTTTTTAAAAACTTTCATTATGCTTTCACAGCAAGTATGGCCGCCTCGCGTGGGGGACTTATTAGGAGCAAATCTGCTTCGATTTGTGTATCCTACTGCAATGTCAAATCAAAAGGCGATCGTAAGATGTCGCTATTTTATTGTTTATATTTTTTTAGTTTTGATATTGCCATAACATTCTTAGTTAAAGCTGACGATTTAGTTTGTACTAAATACTTTTTCTCGCTGATTTTATTTTTTTAATGTTTCTTTTCTTCAACAAAATTATATTACTGAATCGATGAAAATACTTTTATTTGAAAATCTGTAAAAATTGTTTTATCATTGTTATCATTAAAACAAATTCGTTCCCATAGCAACAAAACAAAAGAGAACACGGAAAAACTGTTTACGGCAAAGCGTGCGTAGGAATACATCAAAGAACTTTTGTGGAGCTTTATTGTAAGATCACCTCAGTAAAGCTCAGCGAAACTAAGGTTTTTGAAAATTAGCTCCAATGTAATCTTTCGTAGACGCGGCAACTAAAGCTAAACGAAGTGAAGTTTGGCTAACGAAGATACAGGGTTTCCCAAGTTGAGTGGCCAATTAAAAATTCTTGGGGAAAGGAACATACAAACATCCTGAAAATGAATACAATGCCCTAAGAGGAAGTGATCTCTCAGTCTAAAATATTTTCACTTTTATATCACTTCCGGTTAACTTTCTTATTTTAAATGGAATGCTGTACTTCCCACGAAGAACATCAATTTTGATTTTCTAAATACAACTTATATATTTCTATTATTCTATTCGATAGCATTTTTCTCCACTTACATACACTTTCGTTATGTTTTTAATAAGTAAATTTATTCTTTATTTTTATACTTTTTTTACTTGTTAAGTATTAACAACTAACAGTCAATGGTCGGAAGAGGAAAAATCAATAAATATTAATTAAATTATATTAGACGGTTAACACAAACCAAATGAATAGCAGTATAAATAAATTACATTACAAGAACAAAATAAACAATAACTTGAACAAAAATCATAGAAGAAAAACATGAATTTGTGAAATAAATAAATTAAAGTAAATCCTTGAAATGTGCTTCACCGTTTTCAAGACACACATTCGTTCTTAATCATATAGCGGGTGGAAAGTTTCAAACCCGAACATAGCAAACTTGCATTGAAAACTACGTTTCTGTAGATTACTGCTCGCCATTTAAAGGTACAAAAATGGTAATGGTATGAAAGGAAAGAGAAAATTAAGGTCAATATTATCGTGTTAAAATTATGCCTAAATATTAATACATTCAGGATAAAAATTTAATTTTCAAATTTTAAATGAAAAATTTAGTCCCCTTTGTCAGATTTGAAACTGTCAGTTCTTTTCAGTTAACGGAAAATAATTTATACGTCAGTCAAAAAGTATTATGATTATGAATAATTATAGGGGCTAAATAACAGGTACTCTTATCGTTTAAGTTACAACGATTGTTTCTTTATTAGAATAACTTTGTTCTGCATCTTAGTATACAAAAATATTGTTTCTGATTCTATCAATCTTTCAATTTAAACTCGATACTACATCAGTTTTAAATTTCAATTGTACAATAATTGAATAAGTTTCACACGACTATACACTGTTCAAGAATACAATATAACATAAAACTGTAAAGAAAATTTACACAAATCCCACATGAATTCCACAAATTCAGTTGCCATCATTTTTTTTTTTTTTAATTAGCGAGAAAGTAGGAGAATGTATTTTGTGAAGCAATGAGAGCAATTAAATGAATGATAAGTTTTTCATCATCAGTATGTTTTACGGATGAATGAACTTTTATTTTGAATTGTTTTGCATCAGAAGCTTATTGTAGAAAATTCTGGTTATTGAGTTGCAAACTTCAAATCTGACATACTAAGGCGACTACATTTTTCATTTGAAATTTAATTTACATTCCAAAAGTTTTACTGCAATATAAATAATTTTAACACGATAATGTTGGCCTTAATTTTCTCTTTCCTTTCATACCATTACCATTTTTGTATCTTTAAATGGCGAGCAGTAATTTACAGAAACTTAGTTCTCAATGTAAGTTTGCTCTGTTCGGGTTTGAAACTTTCCACCCGGTATGTTGCCTAGTGCGTCGAATATGAATTCGCGAAACATTCCTGCAGGAATCTAATATTCGCCTTCCTAGTTCGCTCTTATTATTTATCTCAACGCTAGTCACTGTTTTAATGTCTAAAATCAAAGCTTACTTTATCCTGTTTAAAAAAAAAATTAAAGATAGTAAAGTTTTGAGAGAGCAAAAGAATTAAAAAAATACATTGTTATGGAAAGTATTTTTCAAATTTATCACAAAAATATTCGTTTCTAGATACCAATGTCTTTAGAGAAGGCACTATTCAGTGGTATCCAAATATTTTTAGTATAATTAGTATTCACTTTTTCTTTTAAACTAACTGTGCAAGTCAAAATTAAAAATTAGGCTTTTTCATTTCTACATCAAAGCTGAGATATTAGTCTAGCACGTTATGTTAGAACCACCCGATATTTGTGGGTAAAAATTCATTTTCCTAAGTGCAGTGCATTATTATAATAACGATACAGATAATATTAATTTTATTATAATTTACACTACAGCTACGAAAATTTAAAATTATGTATTAAATAAAATTTTCGTATAAAAATTTGTATTATTTAAGCTTCAGATTAATATCAACTATTAAGTATGATATACCATTACAATCAGGAGAAAAAATCAAACAGAATAATAAGAGGGTATAACTTGTATTTAAAAAATCGAAGCTGATGGTGGTCGTGGGAAGACAAAACGTTTGACTTCAATTCTGCCACGCCTATTCCAAGCAGAATTAAAAAGTGTTTGCAGAAAGTTAAATCAGAATTTCAAAATTATGTATAATAAAAGAGACAGAGGAAAAAAGAAAATTGACTCTTTTACATTTTCATTAATATCTCCAGACGAAATAAGAAAAATATCATTCCGTCAATGGATACGAATTGATTCGTGCAACTTTACTTCCATTTAACCGAATCTGTATCTCTTATGGTTTAGGAGACCCTTCAGTGCACACTCAGTTAGAAACAGCCAGTATAGGGTATGCCAACTGAAATAAAAATGTTGCATCAGCACCGCTGTTTTGATTCACCCTGCATAGGTGAAAATAATTTTATGTTGTAGACCTCTAAATTCTAAAACAAAATTGTCTTAAAACTTTTTTATATGTGCAGAAGTTAACGCTTTAACCCGAAAATGCACTGTTGGGACACCCTGTATACTAACGGTTGAATTCAGCCTTTAATTATTTTAATTCTGTTATGCAAATTTAAATATTTTTCTGAGAATTTTTAGGAAGAAGGCACATTATAGGCGTTTTTGTCTGAAATAGTAACTACATGAGTAGTAACTACAAGAAATGTATTTATACCTAGGCCCTATCAAAGTAGTTATTAACAAATAGAAAATTCAAATGCCAAAACTTCTGCAGTTTGCTAATTAGTAACATAAATATTGAAATGTACCGAAAAAAAGAAGAGATTTTGTCTTATCTACTTTCCAGGTATTTCAATACGTTCTGAATCACGATAACCACAATGACAACATTCGTTATCAATAAACTTTGAGCAGAGGTTTTCCGCGCACCGAAGGCAGCCGGAAACGGCTTTTGTGGGGCACGGGATCAGAAACAAAAATGCAGCCTGCTCTATGCTTTAAATCCCGACCTCTATAATCCGGTTGCTATCTCGTTCGTTCTTAGCAAGTCAACGTCTTGCGACAGGCAAATCCCAGTGTGTTGCGGCCACCGATCGAGTGTGGATCGCAAGTCAGGCGAGCGCTCTTACTTCTAGTGTGTGCTAATAGTTCAAGGATAAGCTCCGCAAATCCCCCTGAACTCCTCGGTCTCCACATAAAAAAATTTTCAAAAATTTAAACGTAACTAAGGCTCGGCTTTGATTACTACAGGAATGAAGTAATTATTTTTTAGGCATTAATTAATGTGGAACGCAAAAAAATAGTTGTAATTTTATCTCGGTAGAAATATGCAAAATTAAGTGCGGGAATGGAATTGCGAGGGACTGATAACGGACTGTAATTACGAACTTTTGTTAATTGAATAAATACCGATAAGATAGTGACGGATTTAAACTATCGAACGGACTGCAGCCTCACAATCAGTGATGAATTTCGGCGGCAACAAACATTTGACATGCCTGACCCGGCCTTCACAATCCGATTCACGTTCAGTCTTAACAGTGATCCGTCGCCTGAAATCTCACTCGTGATGTGTGAACGGCGATGTGCATCATTTGATGAGTACCATGTTTGATAACAGTGGTTTACGATGGCAAGGCGAAAAAGGATCTTCAATCTGATAATAGGATTGATAATAGGTGTATGCATATCTGAAGTGATCAGAAAAAATTCGGATATGTGCATTCCGGCTGATACAGTGCGACGAAAAGTCGTAGTGGATCCCCTAGAACTGATAGGCATGGACGGCCAGAATGACGAAAAACATTTGCTGTTCGTGGGGGTAATGAGTGCGGCTGGGTATTTGGAAACCCGAGCGAAAACCGTCTATAACACCTGGGGAAAATCAGTTCCTGGCAAGTTGGCCTTCTTTAGTTCGAGCAATTCTTATTCGCAGTCCGTTCCATTAGTGAATTTACCTGGAGTTGACGATAGTTATCCACCCCAGAAGAAATCTTTCGCCATGCTCAAATACATGCACGATCATTTCATCGATAGATTCGAGTGGTTCATGCGCGCCGACGATGACGTCTACGTTCGGACTGACAGACTGGAAAACCTATTGAGATCTGTGGACAGCAGGAAAGCCTGGTTTATCGGTCAAACCGGACGCGGAAACAGCGAAGAATTCGGCCTTTTGTCTCTGGAGAACGACGAGAATTTCTGTATGGGTGGTCCCGGTGTTATACTCAGCAGGGAAACGCTGAAACGCATCGCTCCCTTTATAGAAGAGTGTTTGGTAAATGTGTATACTCTCCACGAAGACGTCGAGCTGGGAAGATGCGTGAGAAAGTTCGCTGGGGTTTCATGCACATGGAACTACGAGGTAGGTTATTTTATACCTATCTTTTGACTTCATCGTAATTAGTGATGCGCCGAGTCGAATAAATTCGATACCGGACTCGATTCTTTACGGTACTCAAGTAACTCGAGTACTGAACTTTTGAAACTCGAGTACAGTATTCGAGTACTGGAATCGAGTATTTTGTTGCTAGAGTACCGGAATCGAGTATTTTCTTACTCGAATACTGGAATCGGGTATTTTCTTACTCGAGTACGGGAATCGAGTATTTTCTGACTCGAGTACCGGAATCGAGTGTTTTTTTTTACTCGAGTACTTTAAAATGCCGCGACGAGTTAAATCGTGGACTCCTGAAATGCTATTTTTAGCAATGCTTAATCGAGTGGAGAACTCTTCGAAATGGACTCGACTTTGAAGTCAAATTCGAATACTGCAATTTTAGGAACGAATACCGATTGATATAAGTATTGAGTCGGTTTTCGATAGACTCGTGAAACTTCGATTAACACTTGAAATGAGAATCGAGTGCTTCTTAGCTAAACAACCAGAAATTTTATATTTGGTTTGTTTTTTGAAAATTTTAACAGGATTTTTTTTAAATACTTGAAAAAATGAATTTCTAAGAATCCTAGAGTACCAAAGATAGTAAAGAAATATTAGTAAAAAATGACAAGGAATTAAAATATACAGCTGTCCTCGAATTGAGTTCGCGATACGTATAATCAAACATATTTGAATTCAGATTTCATATTGTACAGTTCAGATCTTCTTCAGGCGAAATGAATTTGTACCGAATTTGACCTCGAAAGTTTTCAAGGTGGCGGAATTAACATGAGAAAAAATAAAATATGTGTAGGCAAAGTGATATTCCTTTTGAATTTAGGAGAAAATTTTACTAAAATAAATTGATTCTCTTTGAAATTATAGAAATATACCTAATTTCAACGTCCTATTCATTCATTTGTTTTTTTTTTTCTACTTCATAATTATATATTAATCATTTTTAATCTGTCTATTTTTTTTATTCATTTGCATATTTTAAATGGTACAATTTAATTTTTCTCACTTTTTTAAAACGTGAGTGTTATATTATCATTAACATCTTGTATCTTTGATCTAAGTTAGAGCGATTGTCATTTGTTTATGAGATTTATTGTTGGCTTTGTTTGTTGTGTACACAAAGAACATTCTGTTTTTCCTTTTCCTTTTTTTTAAACAATCGATATTTTTGCCTCAACTTTCCTTCGTCCAGACCAGTGTTAAACTTTTTTTTACATTTTGAGTTTAAGGGATCGTTTTTTGTTTGCCGTAAGTCAATAATTTCAGTTTATAAAATGGTTTTTTATTTATTGCTTGCGCAAGTCATTTTCCATTTCCTTTAACAATATGTATAGTTCGATCGTCTTTTCTTTGTTTAATTTACGTTTACTTATTTTTTCCTATTTTCTTCTCAATTTGCTTTTTTTATCCAAATCAGGGGTAGTTTTTTTTTTAATATTAAATAACTTTTTGCTTTAAATTTAAGCGATTGCGTCTTGTTTCTGATTAGTTTTTTTTTTAATTTTCGAAGAAGAGAATCCTTGGCATTATTATTTTACAACTTTACTGAAATATTATTTATACGTGATTAGTAATTTTCAGTAAATCGATTTTTCTTTCTGGAATGTTGGAATTTGGCATATCTCCCTAAATTCAAAAGGAAGACAGCTTTACCTACACAGATTTTATTTCTTCTTGTGTTAATTCCACTTCCTTGAAGAAATTCAACGTCAAATTTGGCACATATTTATTTCGAGCTAAGCAGACCTGAACTGCAAAACGTGAAATCTGATTTCGAAAATTTTTAGTCTATTATAGGTATCACGGAGCCGATCTGGGGACACTGTATACATACAGCAGGCAGGACTACCTACAATGTGCGGTGTTACGTTTATTCTAAGGGCCGGTT
Source organism: Prosopocoilus inquinatus (assembly GCA_036172665.1). Lineage (NCBI taxonomy): Eukaryota > Metazoa > Arthropoda > Insecta > Coleoptera > Lucanidae > Prosopocoilus > Prosopocoilus inquinatus. The sequence continues at coordinate 24,985,640 of CM069872.1, read as the reverse complement.
TTTCAGTCACAAGTTAACTTTATCCTTGAGTTTATTCCCATGGTAACAAGTGTCTTCGTTACCACGAAAATATGTTGAGTACTGGAATTGAACACTAGACTCGAGTTCCTGAGTTAATAACGAGACTCGAAAACTAAGAGAATTTCAAATTCGAGTGTTGGACTCGAATACTAGATTCGAGTATTAAACTCGAGTACTGAACTCGAGTACGGGACTCGAGTACTGAACTCGAGTACGGGACTCGAGTACTGGAATCGTGTTCCAGACTCGATTCTTTTTTTTTAACGAGTACGAGTCTACTCGATTCTTAAAATAACCGAGTCGGCGCATCACTAATCGTAATATCTTTGTTGGCTCCGATAGAAAGAACCTACTAAAACATTGAGAAACAAGAGTAACAGTATCTGAAAGCAGATATTTTAAATAGTTGGTTACAAAAATAATATTTGCAGAAAACATGATGTAATTGAGTTGTTGAGTACTTACTTTTCTTTTACTAAACGTATGTTCATTAAAAATATTGAAAAATCAATTATGCGGTGGTATTTCCGAAATTGAAGTAACTTCAAAAGAAAAACTTCCAGGAGAAGTGCGAGCTCTATTAAAAAATATCTACAATTATTTGAAGATAATTTGGGCATGATTAAAGGTCATAAAGCAAAAATATATTTAACAGAAGAGCCAAACATACAGAAGACTGATATCAGATCAAAACGTAAAGGTCAAAAAGTAATCTACCGTAAATTTTGAGAAGCCGGACCGATACCTTATGCCCTAAAGGAGAAGGTAGAAGATGAATTGTTACGTGTAGAAGCTGGAGGTATTGATTTACTTTAATTTCTTATGAAAACGTTTTTTTTTTACCGAACACGTTAATTCATGATAGACGTAGGTAGTCATGGTGATATAAACAGGCAATCTCTTTCTGCAAGCCTCTAAAATTTTACAGATCTTTTATACAAGCCCGTAAAATTTTACAGGTCTGTTCCAATAATTTACCGTTTACATGATTACCATAAATAACAAAATTGACTTGTAAAATATCATTTACAAAGAAGGTGGAAATAAAATGTATTATACAGTCCTCTTCACGAAACAAGCGTAATGTGTCACAGATAGTAATGACTTCAAAATAGACCGAACTTGCCACAAGTAGTAGCGTCAAGCAGTAATTTAAATGAAACGTTTTGCAGTAAAAACGGCAAAATTGTCTTTTATTTAGTTTCTCAAAAATTACTTCTCGCATTGCTAGAATGAAATTTGGAAGTAATTGCACTTATAGTACGACTCAGTTTACAGTCGAAATAGCTACATTGACATACGTGACTAATAGAGAACGGAATCTCGTACACGAGACCGTGGAATGGAGCCGTCGGAGTCAGCGATCAGGTGCTTTTGTATTCTACTGTTGATTTAACAGTAATACTGATATCAATAATACTGTAATCGCGATGTCCCCCATCACTAACTACGATGAATTGAAGATAGAGCATTTACATCAAGGCAAAACGCGAAAGCGAGTGATCGTCAACTCCGACGACTCCCTTCCACCTGTTTTATGTACGAGATTCCGTTCTCTCGTAAATCGGATTTGGACGTCAGACACACGAAACACGGTTAACAGGTTACGGAGGTTATGTGCGAAAGATTTTGTTTATACTCCCCAACATGGCGATATATAGCCAACTTAATTCTCATTTGACTACGTCACTTTTGTTTCTCTAGTATTTTAAGATGAGTTTTCGTCATTAATGACGTATCACTCTTGATCTCTTGATACGAGATTTTGACTTTCTACAGAAAGCAAATTTGGTTCCCTTTTTAAATAATTTTTCTGTTGTAAGGTTTTATTAAAAACTTGGTCAGATACGTGGTTAAAAAGCAAAATGCCAAATGTCCAAACCTACAGTTGACGTGGTTCGTACAGGTAAAAGATTGCGACGTTGCCACACTTCAAATTTTCCCATTCGTACGAGTGCTCACTTTAGGCATTTCCAAGCAAGCGTGCCAGATTTCCATAGGTACCTGTTTTAATTTCAACAACAATTTTGTCTTCAGTGTCACAAATTTCCATGTTAGTAGTTATTTAAGTGTCAAGCTTTGTAACTTAATTTTTTTTTCTCGTTTTAATCTTTTGTGGTGAGTGACGTAGGAGTTAGCCCCATAATCAAGTGAGTAGTGATGGTAATGTAAGCAGACAACAAGCCTGTAAAATTTTACAGATCTTTTATACCAGCCCGTAAAACATTACAGGTCTGTTCCCGTAATTTATCGTTTATTTGGTTACCATAAATAACAAAATTAACCTGTAAATGTCATTTACTAAGAAGGTACGAATAAAAATAATTATTGAGAAGAAAATTGTTTTCAATTTTTCTGGAGGTGTTAATAGCAAATTATACTACGAAATTATTCAATAACAGCTAATATAAAGAACCTTCAGAAAAAAATATGAAGAAACGATATTTATTTAATTTTTGCAAATAAATAACGTGACAGGATAACACAGAAGCCTAAAATAACTACTGATAATCGGCCTTATGTTGTACCACAAATGTGATGATAACGTGGACGTTAAAAGAAAAATAACGTAATTGTAATGTCACCAAATGGTATGTTGTTTCATACACAATCGCCCACAGCATACGGGCATTTACGTTAAACAATAACATTGTATTATCGTTTTTTGAAATAGGAATTTGAACTCGTCGATAACGTCACGCTAAGTTTAACATAAATGGATACAGCATAAGGGCGAATAGCTATTGTGAAATTTTGCGATACACCTTCACTTTTATTTATGCGTCGTACCTCCTGTTCTAGTAAACTGTTATGTTAACATACAGTGTGTTCACGGATTGGGTTTACAATAGAAAAAACTTTTTTTTTTATTTTTGTGTTTTTGCAAAAAGGATGAAAGTCATTCCTTGCCCTAAAACCCCAAAAAACTTTACAGAAATTACATTCTGATTAATAGCTGAGAAAAATTTCCTATACCTTTTAACTTTTGAGATTTTCCGGATGTACCAGTGACTGTCAATGCACTGAAAAAATATTTAAAAAAATGGAGGAAACAAGTCGGTGAAAGAAAACGAAGGATACTTATAATGAGAATGATGCAGCTACAGTATTGGCAATGGCATCCGTACCAAAACGTTTAATATATCTGTGTTTGAAAATTCATTTTTTTGGTTTTTCTTTGCGATTAAATTGTTTTTTTTTTAAATTAATAAAGATGGATGATTTTAACAATTACAATTTTGCTAGTTTTCATAGCCCACACACAGTTATGAGTCACATGATATAAAAAAATACCAGGCATTCTATTAAAAAAAAACATGACTTTTGGACAATTGAAATTAGGCCGAACAGAAGTTACTTTTTAACCAGCTTCTAATCAATCAAGTGCAAAACTATGCATGATCTGATAGAATGTGCAACCTACTTACTACAGGCCAAAAATTGGCGTCGTGGTTTTTGTTGCATAAAATATTTTTAGAATTTCATGAAGATTTCAAAAATGTAATAAAAGTGAGGTATTATATATTATATTTTGATAGATCATTATCGCTAACTTATAACTGCAAAATATGAAGTAGAAATTCAAAGGGAAAGTCCGTACACTTTTAATAAATGAGTTGCTTGAATCTCCCGGTATATTATGTATAAATCGTCAAAAAAACAACCTACATTGTAATTTGCTCTCATCTGCAGTTTGTTTTTTGTCTTTGGATTATTTATTTCCGTATTTCCGTGTTGTTTGGTTAGCTATAATTTGTAAGGTTTTTCTGACGGTTAATTTTAGGTGTTTACATATTAATTTATATTTGGTTATTTTTTGGCGATTTAGACATAATATACATATTTTATTTTATTCTTAGGATTTTTAGGTATCAAATAATTTATATAATATTTGTTTCTTAATTCGCTTTTGATCGAAACCCAATAATAAGAAAGTTACAGCAGTTTAACTGTCTTCACTTCTTTTAATTTACACCTATGGCTTCTTAATTAATCAAAATTATTTCACAAACTGCAACTTTATCGTCAAATAAACTCTAAATTTATCGAAAAATTTTTTGTTGCAAATTGTTTTTGATTGCAGTAAAAACCTCAAGCAGTCTCTGTACAGCTGTTTCAGCCCTGCTTGGGGCTTCGTCAGCAGAGACGTAGATAACACTACAAACAAAAACGACTTGCCCAATTTATTCGCAATTGCGATGTAAGAGTGATGAACAGCTAAAAAGTCCCCCATGTCAGGTCAAAAAGCGATCGTAAGATGTCGCTGTTTTATCTGTTCATCACCCTTACATTGCAATTGCGAATAAATTGGGCAAGTCGTTTTTGTTTGCAGTGGGAATGTCGAGCTACGTCTCTGCTGACGAAGCCCCAAGGAGGGCTGAAACAGCTGTACAGAGGCTGCTCGAGGTTTTCACTGCAATCAAAAACGATTTGCAACAATTTTTTTTTTAAACTTTCATTATACTTTGACAGCAAGCATGGTCGACCAATGTCGACTGCAATGTCAGGTCAAAAGCGGTCGTAGGATGTCGCTGTTTTATCTGTTCTAAATTTATCGAAACCGCGATTCATAAAATGTCTGCGTGAATCTATTTCCAAGTTTTGTTTTAATGAGTAGACGGTGCACAGCAATACGAAAATCCGTTTTTGGACATTAAATGAAAAAAGAAAAAATAAAATAGCCGCAACTTTTATGTGACTACATCTTTTTAGATAGTTGTTCCATGCAAAGCAGTGTTCAATTAACTCAAAAATACCTCAAGTTTGAATTTAAAACGTGCAATATTACTCCAAGTAGTAACTTTTGTTTCTTAAGTAATTTAACTTTAAACTCTTGTAACTATTTTGTTATTGTATTTGACCAAAAGTTTATTGGGAAAAAAGCTTTAATGGGTTGCCCGAATCTCCCTGAAGCAGAAGCTATAGAAAGCAATTTATTTTCCTTTTTAAATAATTTTTCTGTCATAACATACTTAAATAGTGTATAATTCCAATGGCATGCTAATACATAATTATTTTATTTTTGTTAAGAACTTGATCAGTTACGTGGTTAAAAAATTAAATGTCCGATTCTACAGTTGACAGGGCTCGTGTGGGTAACAGATTTTAAAATTGCGACGTTGCCAAATTTCAAATTTCAGTAAATTCAGTAATTTCAGAAAAATATAAAGAAACGGTATTAATTCATTTTTTTTTTGCAAATAAATAACATGTGACAGGATAACAGAAGTCTAAAATAATTACTACTGAAAATATGTGTATAGAGAACCGACGAATATGTGGTTAACGTTTACAAAGAAAATAATACCATGCGATCAACGGAATTTATAATTAGAGCAGGCTGTGATATTTTCTAAAAAGTTGACAACACCGGTTTAGTTTGAAATTAAAAATTTTAAGTGTCAGAATTGTGACGTTTATTTTTTTTAAATGATGGATAATAAACGGATTTAACCTGTGGAACCCCCCTAAGAAAAGTGTTTAAACCAGCATCCATACAAAATAAAACTACGAAACAAAGATTGTAAAAAGCACAAATAACCTCAGGTATGACAACTGTCAACTTGTTATTTATTTCTCATTCTCATTCTCCTCTAATTATGAGTTCCATTGATCGCCCGGTATAATAAAGACAAATTCCACAAAGTACAAACAAATATAAATAAGTCAGTTAATAAAAACATAAATATTAGGTTACTGATTAAACAGAACTTAAAAAATAAAAAAAAAATTGTGCTTATATTTTTGGGCTATTCGTTTGTTCAAGTAGAAAATTCTTCGCGGAACTATTTTCCCGTAATTCTGTTCCCACGTGAGTTGTTCAATATATGTATTCTTCCAAAAATGGAGAACTCGGGAAGTATATAAGTTATAAATGACAAATATAAAACATAATTATTTTGCAATTATTTGTAACAGAAAATTGCTTTTAAAAAGTTTTTCGTCTCTCCTGTAAGCTTCGACATTTTGGAGTTACACGATTTGCTTGTGTAGCCGACGTAACAAGCATAACATTTGATTTCCTAGAAATTCTGTTTTCTTTAATTGATTATGTGGCATATTGAGGTGTCGCTAGAGGATTACTGTGGTTGCTATGGTTACGTATGAATTCATTTCTCTTAAATTATTTAGAAAAATCATTTGCACAGTTTTTCTAAAAACTTTCATTATGCTTTGACAGCAAGCATGGCCGTCTTGCATGGGGGACTTAGTAGGAGCAAATCCCGCTTCAATTTGTCTCTCCTACTGCAATGTCAGGTCAAAAAGCGATAGTAAGATGTCGCTATTTTATCTGTTCTTAAATTATTTGTTAGACATAACATTAAAAGTAGTTAATGCTTATAGAATATACAGAATTTTCTTTTTAATTTCGGTGTCAGCTAAAGCGGATGTTTTTTGACCTTCCAGGCCTCTAGTTTTCTGACAGTTTAACTTTTACTCATTCTCATATTTACATATAAGTAAAAATTACACCCAATTAAAACAGCTATTTCTGTATTTCTAGTTAAAGAAAGGAACTACTATCTTCGAAACTAGAGCAAAAAAAATATTTTACAGTCATGTTGGTGTTTAACAGCGCAAAGTAGTTATGATTTGGCTATTTTTATTTCAGAAAATTTTATGTTGAACAGGGTTATCTGTAAATAGTTAACTAAATCTTCATATGATTTCGTCTAGTGCAAAAATGTTATTCATTTCCATGACTGTTTGCAGTAATCTTACAGACGCAGCTTATTGCGTTTTCTACTGACGGGCACTGATGCACAAGCGAGTGATGTAGAAAATAACCGAAAATATGAAATGCAAGAAAGATGTTCCTATTTTCTGCGTTAATCTAGACAACAACAGAATTTACTGTTATCATACGATTGAGTTAAAAGTTGTTTTTCATTGAGCTGGCCATGACTGATCTAATATTAAGCTGCTTTCGTTCTGCCACAAATCTCACCTCCTCAGATCACATCATTTCCGTCAGCTCGAGTAAGTAAGTTACAATTTCATATTCAAGTAAAATGTAGTAAAATTCAGGAAATACTCACTAGCATGAAATAAAAAAAAAAACGTTACTGCGGTAGATATCTTCCCCTTAACTTCTAACAGGGCCACAATATCTGCTTTCTAAATCTTTACGTCAATGGGATAAAAATTATAAAAGTTTAATTTTAATTATATATTAATATATTAATAAAAGTTTAAGTTTAATAAAAAATTTAAAACGGTTGGAATAAGATGTAAGAAACCCTCATTAAATTTACTTTAAAATAACCTGATACCTCAAATCCGTCATAAAGTATAAAATAACGAAGTTGTAGATCATACAGATAAGTTGAGACATCTTGTATATTTTAAAATAAATTCAGATTTTGCGGAACCTGAAAATTTTGCGTAAAACATTACCGGACTTTGCTTTAAGTAAAGACAACAAGGAAATTTGTGTACCAGTTTGCTTGCATACTTGTTTATTTTATTTGAGGCAGTGTGTTGACGTGATGACTAAACTAAGGCGCGAAACTACTTACAAACAGGATGGATTATAACGTTTTCGTAGTATAACAACTGTTTATAAGAAAGGTAACGGAATACAGTGATATCAAAAAGGCAACAGAATGCTGTTATATCAAGAAACGTTCTTAACCATAATCACAATTCTAATAAGAAACTCATTCCCAATTCAATTGAAAGTGATGAAAACTATGTATTATTAAGTTGTCAGTACTCGGTTGCATCATTAAATTCATTTCCAATTCCAGCGAAAATGATAAAAATTGTTTTTTTTTTGTTTGCTTTTCGATCCGTAAACTAATTTCCTGAAAACATTACTAATCATATTATATTATTGGTTTTCGACTCTAAATAAATTTTGATCTACAAAAATTTCCGTATAGGGCAGATCCGAAAATTTTGGTTTATTAATTGAGCTTGGTACTATCTGAGGACTTAAAAATAACAAGTTTCTAAAATGCTTTATATTATTTAGTAATCTCTTACAACATTCACATATTTAATTAAACTTTATAAGAAATGCATCGCATTTTGTTGACCTCTTTCAATTCATCTTTCTTTAGTTAACGTCATTATAGTTTGCAAAAGCAAGTTCATTTTTAACAAGAGATTACGTAATAATATTAATGTTTGTGGTAAAAAGTGGCTGCATTATTTTCTTTTTGCTAAAAACATTTGTTGCGGATTATTTCGCCAAATATGTGTTGCATGTGCGTTGTTTATGAGGTTAGCAACATTTTCTGAGAGCGGTGTTCATGCGCCGTTTGAAATCAATGCTTCTCATTGTTCTAGTATAACACATTCCTTCGCCCACCAAGTTCGCTCAGAAAGCAGACTCTGGCAACCATCTTGGCTACATTTTACTCTACCGTGCGACACGAGAGCATACACACGTGTTTCATACATTGTGGGAATTTGTGTTGCAAAAATTCAACAGGCAGTTTAACTGGAAAGAATCAAGCACTATGCCTATAAGCGTGGGTCGCGGTTACAAATGCTTTCATTGTTTATTGGAACAGAATCCGTTTCACCGAGGGGAATAAGTTTGATTACTCTGAGAATCGTTACGAGTAAGGCGAATCTCGTATTTTGGCTCTCATTTCATCGGAGTCGCCGACTAATTAAACAGCGTCCCCGAATTGAAGGTCACCAACGCTTTCAAGTACACGGTGTAGCACGACTACCCGAGTGCGGCGCTTACCGTTGACGCAATATTTTGACAATCGACGACGAGAAAACCTCAACGAACAGCTGATACAGCATTTTTTTAAATCTATTTCGTTTTATTCTAACGTAAATATTTTCAGCATATCTTTGTGTTTTAGATTAGAATATTACCGTGGCTTTTAAGTCAAATTTAATTTATTGAATTCGAGTCGATTCTATGCGGTCTGATCCTAAATTAGTTCAATTGTTGATTAAGTTAACCACCTTATTGAGTTGTAAAGTTTTTTTTTTAAGTATTATTAAGTTTATTTTGGGTCATTAAGACTAGTTCGCAATGTGGCAAAAAAATTATAAAAGTGTGCCATCATATTTATTATTTATTATAAATTACGTCACGGTGTTTTGCTACGTCCCAAACGCTCTCTTGAATGTACGAGTATCAGTAGTCTCTTGGAAGTTTTTGTTTATCAGCGCACGCTGTGAAACTTTGTGAAGCGGTTCTATTGTGCCTTCAATCAAGCTCATTGACATAAATTTTATCATCACTATTGAAAGGTGGGCCATTATCGGTTTGTTATACATCTGGTATCCCAAAATCAGCAAATATTTGTCAAATAATTGGTATTACCCTCTTTGTCACGTCCGAAGACAAAATTTTAACTATTGGATATCTTGAACAATTATCAATGATTATCAAAACTAATCATCTGTCAGCTATTGGACCTAAAAAGTCAAGGAACAACAATTCGTCAAATTGATTTGATTTTGAAATGAACTGACTTTAAAGCGAACATAATGTTTCCTAAAGGAATAATATTTTAAAATTAAAAGAACATAACCTCAAAATATGTATGAAATCACATCAAACCGAATATTGATTGTAAAATGAGCTTGATCAGTAGGGGTTGAGGGAGGAGGAGCTCAATCACTTCTTTATCAATGACAGCCAACAGAATAACTGCAAATGAAGTTCAATCAGTGATTTTTAAGTGAATTTGAATCGATTAGAATTCAAATATGTTGTAAATGGATGGTAAATGGAGGTCGACTGTAGACTCTATAAGAGATCTCGTGTCATACTAGACGTCGCTGTAATACGCGGAATACAATTCTGAATCATTTTTCCCACCGCAACATGCAACATTTTCACAATGCCTTGATTTCAGTGGTGGATTTTCGCATAGACGCGCCTGGGGCCTCTTAAATCTCCAGGCCTGAAATGTCAAAATTGTTGCGACGTTTTCATTTTTCTTTTAAACATTGTTTAAAATACGTATGATAGAATTACAATCAAAATGATTACAGTTGCAAAACCAAATCTAGATAGGGTTGCCAACCGTCCCGCGCTTTGCGGTATGTCCCGGATTCAAAGTCTTTGTCTTTGTCTTTTCGAAGACAACGTCTCAACCGACGTCTCGATTTACGAAACTTAGAAATTGGTAACCCTACCTAAAATATTTTAAGCCTGATTATGTTCAAACATGCGAATCTTGAAATGGACCTCCGCCAGGACATTCGAAACATGAAATTCACCTCAGCCACGGAATAAGCGTCATACTATGAGCAATGATTTTAAGAGTCATAATCATTGCTATGAGTTATCTGTCATTGTTTCAGGGAATTGACGTGACTCCTGTAGGTAACCAGTGAAAGGATACGTTGCTTTTCGAATTATAATTAATTATACAAAAATTTAACAAGATTAAAATGTATTGGAGACTGTGGTTTGTAGTATAAAGAAATTGGATTTAACCTCCTAACCACAAAAAGTTTGTTTAAAAACTAGGTACGTATTTCGTCAGCTATGCTGCCATCTTCAGTAGATGCCTTCTTCTTGATCACAAGAGACGTCTTTACTTCTATTGTGATCACTAACCACAAAAAGTTTTTACTTCTCTTGTGATTAAGAAGAAGGCATCTACTTAAGATGGCAGCATAGCTGCCGAAATACGTATCTAGTTTTTAAACAAACTTTTGTGTGGTTAAGAGGTAACATTCCAATTTTTTTGAACAATTTAACAGTTTGAAGATAAGAAAATATTAAATTTAGTGTTCGAATACTTATAGATCCTATAAGTACACTCTACGGTCGGTATTTACAGTATTCAGGTTTAGTGATTGACGAATAGTGTTGCCAGACGATCGATCAAAACTTAAGTCAGGCTAGGCTGACAAAAAGTCATCAATTACCAAGTGGAAATCATTTTAATTTTTTGACGTTATTATATCAAGGCTTCAAAAATTGTTAAATATTTAAGTACAAGATGATTAAAGAAAGACGAAAACCTCGAAACCTCAAATACTTTTCTTGATTGCTCTAGGCGAATGTACGTTTGAAACCAAAAAATAGTAGACAATTACTGTTTCCTGTAGTTTTTTTTCACTCAAACCGCGATTTCACAGATTTTACAAAAGTTATTAACCTGTCAAACCTAAACGCTTACAATTTTTTGTAAATATTACCTGTGAAGGCATATTTAAAGAGTACCATTAAATACGACTTCACAGGCGACACTTAAAAAATTACAGAAACCGTATTTGTCTACAATTTTTTGCTTTCTAACTTTAACATAACTTACGTAATAAAAATATATGGCCTATCACGAAACAAACTGCAAGAGAAGCAACAACAAAGGACGGGTAAAAAAATTCTGGAAAAGGCCCGAAACAGTAGTTACTTATTTTTGACTTCCGAAGATTGTGATAATGATAAAACTATGGAATCTCACGACACAACAATGCTACTTAGAAATAAACTCGCTGTATGCGACAATTTAAATATTACATTAAAGGAGGAAAATGATGCTTTGAAAGAGAAGATGCATAAATTACAAATGCAATTGGATAGTTGCAAGTTGATAATAGAAAATCAAACAAAAATTATCGAGAAAATAACTCTGTGCAATTCAATCCGTATAACAATAGCCACTCAAACAGATGCACCGAAACTATCACATAATGAGTCGCAAACTCCTGAAGAAAATCCGGCTGAAACTTTATTAAATCAAACACAGATAAAAACATACCACAGTTCGGAATCAACGGTAAAGCATGTTCAAAAAGTGAAGAACGCACCTAACAGAATATTATTCCTAACCGACAGTCACGGCAGACATATGAGCTCTCTTATGCGCGAAACTATGCCAAATGTTTCAATTACCGGCCTAGTAAAACCAAACGCCAAATTAAATAACGTGGTTGAAAATCTAGTCAGATTAACTGAAGGTTTTGATAAATCCGATTTCATATACCTGGCAGCAGGTTCAAATGATGTATACGAATGCTATGACAGTGACACTATTGGAGCACTACTGAAAGGATTTGATTCTGTTATAAATAAAACGAACCACACCAATATCATAATATCTACTATTCCTTTTACGTGCAACAATAAGAAACTTAATAATATGATTGAACATATAAACTATGGCATTTATAATCTGGCATCTAAATTTGATCATGTGAAAGTCTTTTGTGTAAACACTGTGATCACGGTTAACGATTACGCTTTCGATGGTATTCATCTGAATTTACGAGCAAAGCGTAAGATTTGTGATCTTCTGTGCAACTTTACTGCCCTTAAAAACTTCCCCTCAAGTCTTAAAACATCCGAAATAGTGGAAAATCTAGAAGTAAACCCACGACTCGGATCAGTTGATAACAATCGTTTTTTAACAGTGGGAAAAATATTGGAAAAGTCAACGTAATTAACATACTTCACCAAAATATCCAATGTCTGGGAAATAAAATAGAAGAAATGGAGGTTTTTTTTAAATGATTGTAATTTCGATATTTTATGTTTTTGTGAACACTGGTTTGTAAAAAATAACATAGATAATGTAGGTTTAATTGACTTTCATATTAGTGCTCGTTATAGTAGAACAGTACATTCACATGGCGGTGTGGTAATACTAGCGAAAATTTACATAGAAAATACTAGCATTGAATCTATTAAGGGTTTATCCACTGAATTGCATTTTGAATGCGCTGCCATAAAATTGTCCATGTACAATATTAATTTAATTATTCTAACGGTATATAGGAGTGGCAATGGAAATTTTGAGACATTTCTAGTCAAGTTGAATGCAGCATTAGAAATTGCTAGCAAGTTTAAAAATCATCATATAATACTCTGTGGCGATTTTAATGTTAATTTCTTAAATCCATCTTTAGAATTACATAAATTAAAGGATCTATTCAGTTGCTACAATATATTACCCACAATAAGTGAGCCCACTAGGGGTAAAAACTGTATAGATAATATTTGCACATCATATCCACGTGAATTATTTAGCACTTCTGTAATTCACAATGGTTTAAGTGATCATAGCGCCCAAACATTCTCTATGTATACTACTAATCACACACCTAACTTAACACCTAATAAATTTCCGTGTAGCCAAATAAAAAATAAATACAACTTAAACATGTTTAAAGTTTTATTAAGAGACGTTGACTGGACCGAAGTTTTAAATTGTAATAAGGTAAATGATCAGTATGATAAATTTATATATACGGTGCAGGAGAAGTACGATATAGCTTTCCCAATTACATATAAGAAAAGTAGAAATAATAACTCGTGTAAATGGATCACAAAAGGGATAAAAATATCATCTAATAGACTTAAAGAACTGTGTAAGCTATGCTTAACGGGTCAAGATTCAATTAAAGAATATTATAAACGCTACAAAACGGTTTAGAAGAAAGTAATATCTCTGGCTAAAAGGCAATATAATAATTCTCTTATGTTACATTCGACTCAAAAGTCGAAAACTGCTTGGAATATTATTAAGTCTAACAAAAAACTAAATCCAGTTGATAATATAAAACTAACAATTAATGATCAATTAGTTGAAGACCCGAACTTAATAGCTTCACACTTTAATAAATATTTCAATAATGTAGCTGATACTCCGAGAAACGCCCATAAAGTAAATCATGAACCTGCTAGTATACCTAAAAATATTTCTTCATTTTTTCTTAGTCCAGTAATTGAAGAAGACATTCTGAAAGTTGTATCTTCACTTAAATCAACTTTTAGTGCAGGTTATGATAACATAAGCTCATTTATTTTAAAACATTGCATATCAGAAATTGTAACACCACTTACTATGATAGTAAATAACTCATTTAGTCAGGAAGTATTTCCAGAAAAACTCAAGATAGCAGAAATTAAACCTATATATAAAAAGGGATCCAAACTGTTAATTGAAAACTACAGACCGATTTCTTTGTTAAGCTCATTTTCTAAAATAATCGAAAAAATTGTTAGCAAAAAACTATTATTCTTTCTTGAAAAGCAGAATTTATTGAATATTAATCAATTTGGTTTTCGTAAAGGGCGCTGCACTACATCTGCAATCTTAACATTTTTGAACGAGTTGTATTTGTACATGGATAAAGGTGAAACTTGCCTAGGCCTCTTTTTGGATTTCAGCAAAGCATTTGATTTGGTAAATCATAACACATTATTAGAAAAATTAGATGCATATGGCATTAGAGGTACAACCTGGGACTGGTTTTATAGCTATCTTCATAATAGAACTCAGTGTGTTGCATATAAAAGCTCTAAATCCGAAATGTCCAAACTAAATCGAGGTATCCCACAGGGATCTGTTTTAGGACCTCTTTTGTACATATTATACATAAATGACTTCCCTCTTACTAATGCTACAATTTTCGCCGACGACACGTCTCTATTGATTCATGGTAACGATACTAACCATGCTTTTTCAAAAGCAAAATCTGATTTAATGCTTACTGGAACGTATTATGCTACAAATGATTTAATTCTTAATACTAATAAATCTTTTTACATTAATTTTACTGTAACAAAAGAACCTGATCATAGTTTACTCATCCGTTATCAAAATAATACTATTAAACGAAGCGACGATACCAAATTTTTGGGTATTGTCGTCGATAGCAAATGTAAGTGGAAAAAACACATTGATACTTTATGTAACAAGTTAGCCTCAATTTGCTTTACACTGAAGCATCTGAGAAGGTCTGTAAATGCCGATGTATTGAGAATGTATTACTTTTCAAAATTTCATTCTTTGATTTCTTATGCCACAATTGTTTGGGGATCAAGTAGCGAATTTGAACGCGTTTTAATATTACAAAAGAGAGCGCTACGTTTCATGGAAGAAGTAAATTTTCGAACAAGTTGCCGAAATATTTTTAGAAAATGGAAAATAATGACAGTGACAGGAATTTTAATTTTTCAGTTGATAAATTATGCGAAAGAAAATGCACTTCGGTGGGAAACACTAAATTCATACCATAATTATAATACTCGAAATGGTTTTTCGCTAGAATTCCCCCGTCACAAATTAACATTTTACAGAAAGTCACCAAAGTACCTAGCAATTACTAGTTACAATAAAATTCCACAAAGTTTTAAGAACTTAGGTGATAGAGCATTTAGAACAAAACTAACTAATTTATTAATTCAAAAGTGCTATTATACTTTTGGTGAGTTCTTGAATGACAATTCATTTCCTGAGTAACTTGAAATTTCTGTGATATTTTGTCTTTTACATCTAATCAATAACATTTAACAATTGTTAAGTAATTTTATTTTAAAGTGTTGTCTTGTCAAATATTACACCATTCAAATGTATTATGACGTGTCCAATATCATATTGTATGATCTACTGGATGTGAATAAATATTATTATTATATTATTATTATTATTATTATTATTATTATGAATTTATAGAAAAGAATTTACGGTTTACGAAAGAAAAGTTCCTACTAGAAAAAGTATTAAATATTTTTACATTGGCTGGAAAAAGTAGCACTGATAGTTGACATTATTTACAGACGCTCGATATCGCAGATAGACAACGTCTCATCTTTTATCATTGAAATGATTTCTAACAGTAGTGTATTATTCTATATCAAATCAGAAAAAATATTGTGAAACCTAGACGGACATAATTTTAAAATGACACAAAAAAAACAAAGAAATGCAATCAGAAGTGTATTATTCTGTTTGAAATCAGAGAAAATATTATCAAATCTAGAGAGCTATAATTTTAAAAATGGCAAAAAAGGCAAATGTTTCTGCAAAAAACTAAAACTGTGTTACTTCCTGAGCAAAAGTTCTGGTGATTCGTTGTAAGTCCAACAAAAACACAATTTTATAGCAGCTAAATCAAATATTAACTATTTATAATGAAAATTGTAATCTTTTAAAATTTAGAACTTTAACCCCCAGTTTCACAAAAATTATTTAATCACTGATTATTTTAACAGCGTGTTTAAAGCCTGTGATTGGTGGGTGAAACAATGTAATTGGTTGTTTCAAATCTATTGTTAACTTCACAATGACGTTCCTTAATCAGAGAATTAAATTAATCCTTGATTAACAATTTTTTTGTGAAACCCCCCGTAAATTTTGCAGCCGCTTTTTTTCTAATGGCACTTAGTTTACTAATAAGTTAGCTATGACCGACAAATATTTAGATATTTGTATACTTCAAAATTTGCTATTTTTGCACTTAGGAAAGTTTGATTCCCCTTGCCGTTTTGTAATCATTGTAACGGAGTATTATAACACCCAGTTACAGAGTATTATAACACTCCGTAACTCCGAAAAAGTGCAAAAATTGCAAATTTTGAAGTTGTCACTTTCTACAAGTACTTAAATATTTTTCGGTCATAGCTACCTTGTTAGTAAACTAAGTGCATTTTCAGAAGATTTTTACAATTTTAAAAGAAAACGGCTGCAAAAATTAAATATGATATTAAGTGCATTTTAATATTCTGAATAATATTTTCCTTTGCCGTTTTGCTCTAAAATCTATTAATGAGTAAATAATTGTGAGTTTAGTTTTACTTGCTATTTTGCTATGTCTGAACAACGATTCAACGCAATGTATTGTGGCGCGCCACCCGGCTTAGCTCAAGGCGTCAAGAAGTCGGTTCGTTATGCGTCATTGGCTGCCACGCCACCGGGGTCTACATCGAACAGACTAGACTTTTCCGGCGATGGAACAAACTCGAATCTTCCAGCGTTAGAAAATTCGAGAGGGCAGCAAAGGATATAAAATCGCCCGGGGTGGACTCAGGAGTCAGTCGAGTTCTAACTAGCGACCGTCGAAGTTAGATTTTAGTGTGTAAATAAATTGTTACAAATAAATTAGTTTATAAGCGTTATTAAATTACGGTTAAGTTTTTTACCGAGTGTTTTATTCGTTTAAATAAATAAACATAAACCCTAGAAACGTAACAGTATATTGACGCGCTGCATAAATTCCCGCGTTCGGTCATTACCGTTTAACAGATGAACTACGTTGCTTTCATGGCTTGTTTGAGTGAATTATATAACTGAACATACTGTCAATTGATTTTCATCAATATGAGCCAAAAGAGAAAATGAGAGAAATGCGATAAAGGGCCATTTTACACTTTTATCCAGCTAATTCCTTGATTTCGCCACTGTGCGGCGCGGATTTATGGAAAAAACCTGTTATTTCCAGAATTTTTGTCCAATCGAAGTGAAACTCGGGAAACTTTAAGAAGGTACTAAATAACAATTTTTGACTTTCTCAAAGTTTCAAAAAATTTATCGGACTACCTAAATTTGGACGAAATTTTTGAAAATTTTCTCATCGATTTTTTAAAGGGATCATTTATTTTTAAGGGAATTTAACGCTTAACGACAATGCTTTTAGATTTTGCCAACTTTCTTTTAATTCTGGAAGAATATGTAAAAAAGTAATGAAAACAGCATGGAGAGTTATTTATATTTTAAGGTATGATAATTATGAAAGTGACTACGTCCATGAATTTATACAGGGTGATTCAGAGTAAGTGTCCCACCCGTTAAACATAGATAGCCCTTCAAAAAGCAAATCAAATAACTGTAGACATGGGAGGGGGGGGGTCTAACCTGTGTAGTTTTTGATATCAAAAATGGATTAAAAATTGACATTTAAACTTGTTGGTGGTCACTGGAATACTTGAATGTGTCACAACAGCAATAGACTTTCGAAGGAAAAACACAAAACACGAACATTTAACTTTGAATTGAAATCGTAAAACGACTTATTTGCATAATGCGAACAATGAACTTGATTTTTTTATGATCTGAGTACAATAATAATTTTGTCAGTGGAATCGTGTTTGTGTCTACGTGCTATCAATTCACAGAAATTTAGTGAAATTCTGGCATTTTAAGATTACTGTCCACAAAGAATAAAAACAATTAATCCCAAAGCCTCATCGGGTTCGAAAGACAATTGTTTTTGATTTTCAAATGACGATGAAGCAGCAACATCAATAAGAACCTGAGAGTGTGAGGCTCTAAAGTCATTTACTTTATATTTTTTTTGCTTTAGAACCACAATCTTCAAAATTCTCGAGCGGTCTGCCACTTCTCTGCAAATAATTCGCTTGCGCTGATTGTGAGTCAAAAGTAATAGTAAATTCGCCGTCCAACCATTCTTTGTATGTCTTCTTAAAATTAGTTTTATTGTAACACGGATAGAAACCGTTTACTTATTTCCGCACAGATACGGCCGATTTCATCGTCATTTAGTTCTGAATACTTCTCCTGCAAATAATTTTCCAACGTAATTGAAATGAACTTACACAACTCACTATAAGGTATAATCATTTTAATGTGCGGAACGTTTCTATTTATTACAAACTGACAATAAGGAGCTCTGTTAGCCTCCTTGATTCAACAAATCATGTTTATACGGACTGCTGACGCTGTTTTCCGCATCTCTACTCAACTTCGTATTCAATTAATATATATCGCATGCGGTTGATTGCGGCTATGAATTTTTTAGGGTAGTTAGTCTAATATTATAGCTTTCAGAAAAAAAATGTTACAAACCGTAGGAAAGTGAAGCTTTTTTTGTACGCTTAGTGAAAATTCGTATTACGCCCAGAAATCTAATTTCGGCTTAATTCTTACGTCTAAGCTTCTTTAAAGAGTAATTATTTTTTTTAGATAAAGCTGTTAGTCTGTACTAACCAAATATATAATGGAGTAATTTTTTAAAATAATCCATGAAGCTGGCGGAATTACAGAACATTACTCTGTTTAAGGTTAATAACTCAATGAATAAGATTTAAGCCCTTATATTAGATGAAAAAAAAATTTTACCACAAAACCATTATCACAGACAGATTCTAAGGCTAAAATAATGTAAGAAAAGTCAGTTAGATCAACAAATTAACCATCTTGTAAAATGGGTTTTTTTCATCTCGGCCCCACTGTGCGGCGCCGTCTCGATTTTATTACTGTTTTTAGGTGTTTAGTGCTCTTATATAATTAATTACTTGCTCACACCGCCAGCCTCGCAAACTGTACGTTGCATAAAATTATCATTATCACCATTGAAAGGATTAAAGAAGTGGTTCGGATTATTATTGCAACGAAGCGGCGAGATATTATAAATACAACATCTAGGCGGCTCTACGTATTTGCGGGCTTGTCGCAACTAGAAATATTGAACAATCGCCGAGTCAGAGAAGTAGTGCATTCATGAAAGGGGCGTTACTCACAGTATTGTACTGGTTAAATGTCTGCGAGAGATGCGCGCCAGAAACCTCAGTGTCAGTAGCGGTCGGGCGCCGCTCGATTTTAAATACATATTTGTATAATAACTTATTATATTTTACATATTCAAAAGCAGCGAAGAGTTATTGTTATCTACTGGAATTTGCAATTGTGAATATTCTGAGGATATCTAACTGCGCGAAAGCCCGAGTAGTCATATATGATGAGATGTGAGCGCGGCTAACAACGTAACGGTGGTTCCGTACTTGGACTGCCGCTGTCTGGGACCAGTTTAATCCAGTTCACTTTTTAGATTCTCCGTTTGATTATCACTTTAAAACGTTTTTCAAATGGCTTCCTTTCAGATAAGAAATTAATCACATGGAGAAAAATCATGTTGTTAATTCAATCGCAAGCAGAATTGTTAAAACATTGGTGTTCATCACTACACAAATATTGAGTTGAGCGAAAAACAACCTTTAGGTGCAATTATAAAATTTTTAATTGAAGTTGATTCTTGTCCGATGAAAATTGTAAGTACAATTTTTTTAAATGTTGAACCGTACAGAAATATGATGGGAACACACGAGCGAAACGTTGACTGTTTATGAAGTCAAGTCAAAATTAAATAAAGAAAATGAAAACTAGAAATAATCTCAATGCAAAAAATAACTATTTATTTCCAGCCACTACAAAAATTTAATTAATTCCAACTTATTATGAAGACATGAAAAATTATTAAAAACGATTCAAAATTATAGGCTACTTCTTCTGAAAGTTAGGAATAATGTTTCTGAGACATGTTTTCATGTTTTCTTAATACGTATTTTCAATAAAACTAAATTCCTGTACTTTTTTCATCAGAAAAAGGTTAACTTCAATTCTAAATTTTGCAAACTATACAGTAAAACTTAATATGATGTGAAACAGATAAAACAACATAAATAAAATAAATAGCCATCAGAAACCTAACAAACACATTAAGTATATTTTCTCTGATTAAGAAAGATTTTTTTTCTGATTTCAAAAATATACTTATCGTTTTTCTATATTTATTTTCACATTTTTCGCAATTTACTAATTTTATTATAGTCGACAAGAGTTAATCGTAACTAAAAGACTGGGACAATTTATATGACAAATTTCTAACAGCTAAGGCAAATTAATATTATAGGAAGTAAATTAAGAAAATAATAATTATACTAAAATATAATAATTTCAAACTTAATTATCGCAAAGTATTAAAGCAAATGTAGGGCAAATTATACATACGCGTATTTTTGAAATTAGGAAAAAATAGATATCTTAATACTAGAAAATGTACCGGGTCAAACTTATTTATTGGGTTTTTGTTGTGTCGTAATGAAATAGAAAAGGGTCAAATAAACCCAATTTATATTATATTGCACATAATTTTATATCTTGACAGATCATAATAATTTTTATCACTATTGTAAACAACGCATACTTGTTTTTTAAAGCATATTCATTTTTATAAGAGTAGAGGATACAACAATTCTCTCCTACTGAATTGGAAAATGGTACTTAGTAAATGAAGGTAATGAAATTACTATATAATAATACACATCACAGTCTTAAATAATCAGGAGGTCGTCGGTTTCGAGTTGATCTTCGAAGTACTAGCATAGTGCATGCAGATTCCCCCTGTGCTTTTTGAAGTTCTGGTGTTGCATGTTCGTTCTGCTTCCTCTCTTCAACTGGTAACGTAGCGCGTCATATTACATAGCAGAGTGTTCTGTTCTATCCGGTGTTACTGGATCACTAAACTTGACTTCCTTCTTTTTTATATCCGATTTTTGAAGTTGGTTGATATGGCGCTTGACAGTTTTTCCTCCATCTAGTAGTATGATATAATGAAGGTTTCCAAGTTTCTGTTTAACCACACCAAATTTCCACGTTAACTTATTGTTGACGAAATATCTTGTTTGTACTCTCTCTCCTACTTGCAAAGATCTCGTACGGGGTATGATATCTTGATTAGAATTTTTTTCATGATAAGGTCGCATTGCGTCAAGCTTGATTCGAATTTGTCGATCCAAGTACAATTCTGATGGTGACTTCCCACATGCTAGAGGTGTTGCTCTGTAGCGGAAAAGAATTTTCTGGATCTTCAGGTTGATTTGTAGTACTTCATTTGACATTGCCTTTAAGCGTTCTTTTAAAGTTTGAACATTTCTTTCGGCAAGACTGCTGGATGTCCTGGAGCAATGAATTTTTGTTTTATGCCAATTTTTCGACAATAATTTCTAAATGGTTCACTTGTGAAAATAGATGCATTATCCGATACCATAACAAGAGGAAACCCATGAGTTGCAAACATCCTGTTCTGTAAGGTAATAGTTTTTGTTTTATTCGATGCATCACGAAGTATTCCGATTTCTGTCCAACGAGATTTAGCATCGATCAGCAAAAGAAAATAAAATCCTTGAAAGGGTCCAGCATAATCGATGTGAATCCGGTCCCAATTGTTATCAGGAATATCCCAATGATGAACAGGTGCCTTTGCGAGATTGTGTTTAATTGATAAACAATCTGCATAAGATTTTACAAGTTTTTCTATGTCTTTGTCAATATTTTTCCGGGTACAGTAGCGACGTGCTAATTGTTTCATTTTCGTAATGCTAATGTGTGTAGCATGGAGCTCATTTAAAATTTTAGACTGGAGACTTTTTGGTATCACGATTCGATTATTTTTGAACAGATTTCCACCATTTAAAATGTAATCACTACCTAGTGATTTTGATTGAATTTCTTTCTTGATATTTAACAATTCTTCATCCTTTTCAGTTTCCTGTATAATACGATCAGGTGTCAAGTATTCCGTGGATATTTCAAATACTACAGATGAACAGATTCGATGAACTTCCTCGTTGATCGCCATGTCCGAAGAAAATTTGTTCTGTTTGATTGGAGCTCTTGACAAACAATCCACATTTTGATTGTCGGCGCTCTTCTTGAATTTTACCGTGTAGTTGAATCCAGCCAGGAAAGATGCATATCGTAAAAGTCGAGCTGAAGTCATTTTTGGTGATTTGGCCTTTGGATGAAAAATTCTTGTCAAAGGCTCGTTATATGTTATTAATGTAAAATGACTTCCAAAAAGGTAATCAAAAAAATAATATGTTCGAAACACAATTGCAGGCGCTTCGCAGTCAAGTTGTGAATAATTTTGTTCGGCATTGGTTAGGGAACGAGAAGCAAAAGCAATTGATTGTTCTGTATCATTGATGACATGCGATAGTACTGCCGCAATTCCTGTTGGACTTGCATCTGTTGTGAGCAAAACAGGTAGATTTGGATTAAATGGCATTACGACTCTATCACTTGCTATTTCATTTTTGAGTTTAATAAAAGCTGACTCACATTTAGCTATCCAAAAATACTTTTGATGTTTTCTAAGTAATGTTCTTAGTGGTGCTGAAATGGTTGAAACGTCGGGTAAGAAGCGAGAATAATATGTTACCATTCCCAAGAATCGGCGTAATTCTGATAAGTTCTTCGGACGGGGCATATTAATAATTGCTTCTACTTTTGATGGCGATTTAGATATTTTGTTCTGTTGGATCGTGTATCCTAGGTACTCAATGTGGGTCTGAAAATATGTACGTTTATTTTTATTAAGGTGCAAGTCATATTTATACAGTCTCTGGAGACAAGCAAAAAGATTTTTTTTTTGCGTTCTTCTTTTGTTACCCCGTGGAAAATGTATCGAAATAGGCAATAGTCTTCTGCAATCCCTTCAGGATTTGATCCATTACCCGGTTAAATTCTGCTGGTGCCGTTTTTATTCCAATACTTAACCTATTCATTCGATACCTTCCTCGATGTGTGGAGATGGTCTGGATGAAGTTACTTTCTTTATCTGTTCTGAAATGTATATAGGCCTTGAACAAGTCTAATCGGCAAAAATATTTTGAATCTTGAAGGGTGTTATGAATTTCGTCGATTTTCTTAATTGGATAGTTAGTATTGATGAATAAATCATTTACACCAACCTTATAGTCCACACAAAGTCGAACTGAACCATCGCCTTTGGGAATAACAACTAGAGGTGAACCCCAGTCACTTGTTGTTAACTTTGATATGATTCCAACCGCTTCGAGATTATCCAGTTCTTTTTCAACTTCTTGTCGTAATGCGTAGGGTACATTTCTTTCTGGTGTGTAGCAAGGTTTTGCTCCTTTACGAAGTTGAAGTTTGATGACAAATTTTGGTACACATCCTACTTTTTGTTTAAAAATTTCTGGAAAAGCATTTTGAATGTCAACAGGTGAAATTGATAAAATGTTCTTGTCTTCGAGTTTTGAATCATTGTTTTCTAAATCGTACAGGTTAATTTTTAAATGTCGAGTCCAAATTCTTCCTAGGAGAGGAGCATGCCCATCCGATACCACATACAGTTCTTCTTTTGACATTTTACCTTGATATTCAACATTGACTTGCACTTTTCCCAATGGTAGAAAAACGTTCTTTGTGTGTGATCGAAACGCAAGGTCTGTTGGTTCGAGATTCTTTCCAGTATTCAAATCTTGAAATTTCTTTTCTGGAAGCAACGTAAATCCTGCTCCGGTGTCAACTTCAAATTCTTGAGGTCGGCCTTCGATGTTAACCATTATTAGAAACTTTTCAGAATCAAATGTGTCAAATGACCTGTCTTTTTGATGATTGTAAATATCTACAATTCTGTTCACACCTAATTCATTGTAATTATTTAATTCGATTGATTTTATGTCCGTTCGGGTTGATCTTTTTGTATTTGTGAAAATATTGATATTATCAATTATCTACAATTATGTTGATATATTTAGGTTCGATATTTTTAAGTTCGATATCGAAATAATATGCACAATACAAAAAACCTACAAACAGCAATGCAAGATTACAATAAGATCACAATAATACCGATATTGTCAATAATACAGGGTGTTCTTTTACTGTGATCCAGCTGATCGGTCAAAACGTTTACAATTTAACTTAACTTTACTGCAAGTAATTACAAGTATAACTATTTTTAAATTTAAATCCAGTGCAATTCAAGAAGCTGCGGTTCGTAATTTCCGAACAAATTAAAGCGAGGTACAAACAAATTGTAATTTCTCATTCCATATTATTTTTAAAAGACTTGTAAAAATTTTACATTTACTTTGTTTCCAAGGACCGTAAGTAGTAATACTTTCATAGCTAGCAGCGAGATTGCAGCAAAAGTTTATTTACGTAAAAGGGTGAAGGAAGAACATTTTTAACGCGCTTATCTAATGGGTGCATAAGTTTTTATCGATAGTTGATATCGTAAAACAAATAAATGTAATATTACTTCACTCAGTGAATTAAGGTAATTCAAATTTTAAATAAACTAATTAATAAACGATATCAGTGATTATTATTACGAAACTCTGCGTTGAACATCAAGTGCGGTGTCGGTGGGCATGTTCATACCGAAAGGAAGGCGAAGTTAACCTTCCTATCTTTCTCACACATTTCAGCGGTTCAAGTGGTTCATCCGAAATCTTTTGGCTATGATACGGTAGTCACCAAAAAATACCCGCAGAAGGTAGCATTTCGTGTACTGTACGGAGGTTTTTTATTTGCATACAGTAAAAGAACACCCTATATATACCATTATCCCGGTAAATGTCGATATATGATAACGCAAAAAAATGTTGATTATTGTTTATCAGTAGTTATAAAAATAAAATATTAAAACATTATTGTCAGTGCTACAGTTCCATATTTACGTATTCTGGACACTTTGATCCCAGGACTAATCTTGCTAGCAGTCTGTTTTTAAAATTAAAGTATATTCTTTGGAATCAGAGGAAAAGAATCTAGCTTCCATTGTAACCAGGGCTGCGCCGTGCGGGTGGGCAGTTTATGTCCCGCACCAAGAACAATTTAAATTAATTAGTATTACACAAACAACGATAAAAAAATAAATCGTGAGAAAGATAACGATAGCTTCTTTGAAGGGAATAAACAATGAAAATTAAGAAAATTTCAACGCACTTCATCTCTAATAGACTTTTTTTTTAATTTTGCGACTCACATTTTCTTAATATTGTCGGCAATATCGATAACATTGATTTCACTGATAATATCGATAACTCTCATACATCGATAATACCGATAATATCGATGATATCGATAGATAATATTGATAATATCGATAATTTCGATATATCGATATTTGAAATGGAAATAACTTTATTCGATAATTATCCATATTATCGATAATATCGGTATATCGATAAATTCTCGCAGCCCTAGCCGTGTGCATGTGGTCTGAAAATTGCGTCTTTAAATCGTTCATTGTACTTGTAACTGTTGTAACCTGAAGTTTATTCGCTAAAAGTATGTGTACAGATAAATTGAATAGAAGCTACTAGTCTGTCATTAGTCTCGTAAGTAAGACAGATACTCTAATTTACGAAAGAAATGAGAAATTCCACACTGTTTCAAGAGCGCTGTACGATTTTCTGATAAATCAGGGTTGTGGTTTGAATAGTAAACGGTTTGTTAACTTTAAACACAATTTTCTTTTTAAAAGTTTTGTTTTAAAGTTAGTAATATCAATTATACTGAAATTCGGTTATTTATACATTGTGCCCGGATTTCGTAGGGACAATACGGGTAACTTTTGTATTTGAAGAGATAGAGAGATGGTTAATAGCAAAACGGTGCAGGTTCGAGAGCTCAATAAGAATCCATTTTCAAATATTACTTGTCATGGTCAACTTGGTTAAAATTTTACAAAAATCAAAATCTCCTAATTTCTTTTATTCGCCGTAACTTTTTTTGTTACTTATGATATTTAGTTGCACTTAATAAAACTAATTTCGTTTTTGTAAATATTAGTAATTAACCGAACCTCAAAATTTTAAATTGGTACCGCCCAATTTTTTTGATCCTTTTAAGAGAGAATTTGTTTCTGAATGCAATGATATATCACATGATATGGAAACTTCTTCAAAATTTTCAAAAACTGAACTTATTCTTTTTATGAACAGAAATCGCTAGTGCTACGATCACAAAAATCTTACTTTTTGTTTATCAAGTCAGGTTGCAGTTCCACTGACCGATCACAGCCAATCTTGCACAAGCGATTAAAATTTTAACCCAAAATCACATCAGCTACGGGCATGTGCTAAAAATATTTAATTGGTTGAAATTTTAATCGCTTGTACATGACTGTCCACGAACAATCAGTGGGATTACAGCCTTATCTGTAACCACCATTCTGGATTTTGAGTTTCGCATATTTTGCAAGTAAGTTCTATGTTCTTGTAGCACTTATGTACGTACAGTCGCGATCAAGCGAATCGACTTATTGACATTCTGTAACCCTTATTAACAACGGTAACAAGGGCGCGGTTAGCTTGCAACAACCTCGATTAGGATGACTGCGACTGTACAAAATCATATTTATCAAAATTTTCCATTATAAGTTGAAGTAAGTAATAATACTGACTGCAGCCTGACTTGATAAACAAAAAGTAACGTAAAAAGTAACAATTTCTGTTCATAAAAATAATAAGTTCAGTTTTTCAATTTTTTGAATTTTGATGTATCATATGATATATCATTGCATTCGGAAACAAATTCTCTCTTAAAAGGGCCAAAACAATTGGGCGGTATCAATTTAAAATTTTGAGGTTTAGTTAATTACTGGAAATTTACAAAAACGAAATTAGTTTTATTTAAGTGCCGATAAAAGTACTTAAATTATCATGTAAATTAATTCAAACCGCATTTCAATATCTTAATTAACAAAAAATTACGGTAAATCAAAGAAAATTTAGTTTTTTTTAAATTTTAACAAAGTTGGCCATGACAAGTAATATTTAAAAATGGACTTTTAATGAACTCTCGAACCTGCACCTTTTTACTAATTTACCATCTCTCTATTTCTTCAAATACAAAAGTTACCCATGCTGTCCCTAGGAAATCTGGGCACACTGTATTTACATACATTTCGAAGTTTTCTGTATTTTCTTTCAATTATTTATCTTCAACAAAACGTGTTTCGGTACATTTTGATACGGTCCACACGCAAGGTTTTGTACAGTATTTATTTTGCGCAGTTCAAGACGTTAGGAAGTAGACACCGACAACCCTTTTCGAATCTTCATCATTCATGAAATCTGCTGAAGATTACCCAATAGTAATTTTGACTAATCTTTTAAATACTTGATTTATTTTCACGAATCTTAGTCCCTTTACGCGAATCCCGAATCCACTGTCGTAGTCGTATTTTAAGTAAAAAATATCGCTAATCAATTTTAGTCATTTTTGAAAGATATTAACAGTAGGACTTGAAAAGAAAAAAAATTAAAAAATTTCATCAGTTTTTGAAGCTCTACCTTTAAAAAAAATCGGTTCTATTCGAATAACAATACATATTTTTAAAGGGGCGTTTCCATTTTAAATGGCCGCACTGTATAAAACGCTATTGCAACACTGTCAGCAAGAGTGATATTTATATAAAAATTCATTAAGATTTATTTTCCTTTACGTTTTTTTAAAGGTTAATAATTAATGAGCAGATAAAATAGCGACATCTTACAATCGCTTTTTGACCTGACATTGCAGTAGGATAGACAAATTGAAGCAGATTTGCTGCTAATAAGTCCCCCATGCAAGGCGGCCATGCTTGTTGTCAAAGCATAATGAAAGTTAAAAAAAAATTGTGCAAATCATTCTTGATTGCAGTGGAAACCTCGAGCAGCCTCTGTACAGTTGTTTCAGCCCTGCTTAGGGCTTCGTCAGCAGAAAAATAATAAAGAAGGGGTTCTTATTAATAAAACTAATCCTGTACTTGAAAAGAGAAAATACTAATTAAAAATGTAATACTGTTCTTAATATACAGGTTGTTTTTACTGGGTTCAAATAAAAAAAAACCTCAATATAAATACACGAAATTACTGCCTTCTGCGGGTATTTTCTGGTGGTCTTCTTGTGTAGTCGGTATGTTGGAATTTCATAATTCAATTAGAAATTGTGCATTTAATATGAGTCATACTGCCATTGTTTAACTCATCCGTATTTTTCGCCCAATAATTATAATCGTTGGTTTATAATTTAAAAATACTTAAAATAATAGTTGGAGTGAAGTTATATTTATTTACTTTAATAAGTTCAGGCGTTTTGTGAACGATTTTAAAATGTTTCGATTAAAAAAGATGATTTTGTAATCGAATTAATGGAAACTGTAATTTGAAGCGATAGCGAAGTATAAAAACTATTTTCTCACAAAAAATTCAAGAACGTATATTGTGGCCGATAACACTGTTAAGCATATATTTTGGAGTAGGGATATTTTTTTTTAGTGTTTCTGAAGTATTTCAGCACTCTCAAAACGAATCTGAAAACAGAAATTGCCTATCATCCAAGAATTTTTAGTAACTAGCATTTATATTTTACCAGATGGCAAAATATCCAAATATGCAAAACACTTTGTGTACTGTATCAGCACTAATGAATGTACCGTGTTAAGATAAGTTCATTCTTGTCTATTGCATGCAAGAAGTACGCACCCAAATCATCTTGATTTAGGGTGCCGTAACCAACGAACGTGGGGAACGGTTTCACCAAGACGTTGCAACCATAGAAAAGCGATAAATCCTAGTTTCGTTGCTGATTATTGCTGTACATTGAGCCTGATGAATAAAAAGTAAGCAATTGCTTTAAGCTTTTGCTTATTAGCAAAAGCAAAAGCTGAAAAAACAAATGCTTTAAGAAAAAGCAGTTGCTGAAATAATAGATGAATAAAAATGTCAAGCATTTGCTAGCTTTCCGGCTTTGTTGAAGCAATTGCTAATACGACTTACGCGGACTTGTACATATGCTTAGCTAAAATATCTTTATCAAAGTGGTATTTGCTTAAATAAAATATCGGATACTAGTGATCCAGAGAGTTGATATTGAAGCCGAGTTAGACAAAAAAATACTTTTCCTAGAAAATTTAAAGAAAATAAAATTATTTTTAATAAATCTCATAAAAAAAGAGAAAGCCTTGCAAGTAATAACTGATAATTATATGAACATTTTTAATGTTTGATTTAATAAATTCATTTTCTACGAAATGAACGATTTTTATGTAAAATCCTGAAACACGCAGATTTTTAATTGTAAAATAATATTATTTTAGCAGAATTTAGTTTTTCACCCTTCTACGCACTTCGAATGACAGATCTCTTAAATTTTTTTTTGATGGAATGAGGGGTCATATATTGGCTCATATGAAAGGAATTTTAACTCTTTTCAGTAGTATAAGAGGTTTTTTTTATAATTCCTATTTTTTAAATTAAAGTAATGCATTTTAATATCAACGAACAAAATTTTAAAATGAATCAAATGCTCGAACTAAATTGAAAGCCAAAAAGTAGACAAACTACAGTTTCCTGTAATTATTTGTTCTTAAAATGACATAGATTAAAGACGAAAATGTAATTTGTCCACTTGTTTTGCTTCCGACAGTACATTGCGCTATAAAATTATTTAGATTAACTCTTGCTGTGCGATATAACGTAAAACACTTCGTAGCAAACAAAGTATGGATGATAGAAAAGACCCCGGTCATTTTCTGCTTTCTGGTGAAATTTTACATAACATACATCGTATCATCCATGTCCCAAAAAAACTTAATTTTTGTTGACCAGTGTAATAACTTGTATCGATCATGTTTTATATATTATTTAATTTATTAAAACCTGATCTGCACATAAATGTAGTTTTAAAACACCAATTAGACCCGCGAGCCCGGATGCACGTTTTGGCCCGCGTAATTGGAGCAAAGATTTTTCTCTCTAATAGCGTTTTTCACTGGTAGCACTTTTTTGCACTCAGTGCACACTGAGTGTATCTCCAACCCGGTTCAGCTTTATGTAATAAAACGAGGTAGAGATACACTCAGTTCACAATGGTGCAGTCAGCGGAAAACGCTATAAACATACGAGCCAAGTCTGTGCGCCAGGTAATGTCACGTGCCAGCAAAGTCGGAAAGTACATGTGTGTGTGACTGGCTAATGTAGCACACTTTAGGCAAGCTAATAATCATTTCCAGTTTGAGCTTTGAAGTTCAATGAGTTCTTAATCCGCCGATTGTTTGAGTTTACTTCCGCTTTTCGGTCGTAAAACTGCTATTACTATAAACAACTTCAGTTCCATTGCAGTAATTATCGTCACATCTAAAATTGTAACATAATCAAATTGTACTTGAGTGTGGATGTCACTATATCTGACTGGTTTATTATCCGCGTTTTTTCTAGCACCGCGTAATCCTCGATAAGGTTCTTAAAATATTTTATTTCCATAACATTTGTGTCTCCAGTCAAAGTGTCGGTTTATTCATGTGTTATTTAATATCAGTTATAAACGTTACAGTTTATGTTTTAATTTTTTTTTATAAGAAGAACTGGTGTACGTTTCCATAATTTTTTACTTTGTAACTCATGTGAGACAAGAGATGTCACGTTTATATTTGCTACAAGTTATAAATATTTAAAAGATTTTCAGGAAGAATCCGCGCGCGCGGACATTACACAAAAAATAGTTACTAATTTTTATGTTACCGCGGTCGCGGTGGTGGATTTGTATGTTCTTCTTATGGCCGCAGCCCTCTGGTTTGCACATCACTTAATTCAGGATGATCAATTTATAGATTTACGACAATGAGCACCCCTTAAAAATCTTCAAATTTAATACCGCTGCATTAAAAAATTAAAAATACACATATAACTCGTCTTAAAACAGTGTGTTATTCTGAATACGATTTATGTTAAGGTGCGTTTAGACTTGAGCACGCACGCACTGATCCTCTGCGAACGCTCAAGTGTAAACGGCTATGCGCGCACGCTCACGTTGTGTTTTCCTATGCGCGAACAGCCGCGAGCTCGAATAGCCGTAAATATGATTCCCTTTGCTGCATTTAGACGAGCACGCTCGCACTGATCCACCGCGAATGCTCAAGTGTAAACCGCTATGCGCACGCACATCATGCGCGAATGACTGGCAGAGCGAGCCGCTTGGTGTCGGTCTCGGGTACGTCCTCAAAGGAATTAATTGCTTCACGCATGAATGCGTAGTTTGAACGAGAAAAAAGTCGCATATTGAAAGCCACGCGACACAGTCCTCGCAGAAAAGGTTTCTGAATTTTCAGTTAGCCATGGAATGGACCAATGAAGTAGCTTCGTTACTTTGCAAGATTATGAAAAACTGCCTATTTTATGGAATGTGAAGCACGCAAAATATTATTTTTAAAAAATGACCTACCAGGAGCTTGTGAACAAATTAAATATTGAAAATTTAGACAGTGCGGAAGCACAAAAAAAGATAAAATGTTTCTTGGGGCGATTTTAGTCATTTTAGTAAAATTTTTGAATTACTTATGACAACTCTCTGACACTAAATAATAAGTAGAGTAATTTATTTTGTCTCTTATAAGAATTAGGCGTTTGCCACGAAAGTCGATGTCTCGTTCGAATTTCTTTTTTTTTATTAAAATATGTATCACAATTATACAGCCGCTGCTATTTTGTCGACCGACACCAAGCGGCTCCCTCTGCCAGCCATTCGCGCATGATGTGCGTGCGCGCATAGCCGTTTACACTTGAGCATTCGCGGTGGATCAGTGCGTGCGTGCTCGTCTAAATGCAGCAAAGGGAATCATATTTACGGCTATTCGAGCTCGCGGCTGTTCGCGCACAGGAAAACACAACGTGAGCGTGCGCGCATAGCCGTTTACACTTGAGCGTTCGCAGAGGATCAGTACGTGCGTGCTCAAGTCTAAACGCACCTTAAGACATACGGTTCAAATAAAACGTTAAATTTGAGTCAATATTTATTTATCTATTTTTTTATTTGTCACAGGATAGCAACCTCATATAATTGCCTCGCTGAATTATGTAAATGAACCACTGCAGCATTTTTCTGATATCAAAATTCCAAATAGCAATTATTTTAATCATTATGTAATGTTCTGGCCGTCATCGTCAGTGACAAAAACGTGCAGGTCCTACTATTATACAGGCTGCTGCATTTTGAAACGCAACGTAGGAAATCCCCATGTTAATTTAAAGGTTCTCGAATAATGGCTTCCCCAATTATTTTACGGCAAAATTACATTTAGGTTTTTTAAAGTACTCTTCAAGGCAAATCTGTCTGTGAAGTTTGTGAATTTTTCATACGCTGAATTTTAACATATTTAAAAAAAGATTCTGAAACTAAATTCAATTTATACCATACTATCAATATAGCCTTGGTCAACCGTAGTGAAAACTGGACATATAATTAATAAAAGTAGTTTTTAAAAAGGATTGATAGGAAAAGCTTTTCCAGTAATTTATTTTAACATTTACTGACCGAGACCGTGCTGATAGTTTGATATAAATTGAATTTCGTTACTGATCTTTTCTTGAAACTGAGCGATTGAAAAATTCTCAAACTTCACAGACAGATTCATCTTGAAGAGCACTTTAAAAAACCTAACGGAATTTTGCTGTAAAATAATAAGGGAAGCCAATATTCGAACACCTTTAAATTAACATGAGATTTCCTGTGTTGCGTTTCAAAACGCAGCACCCTGTATATAAAACTTCAACTGCACATACTATCCACATCCTGCAAGGCCAACTTAGAAAATAGCTATCATTAGCATTTCCCGGCTAGGAAATCTTTATTGGCCCGCTGTAAGTGGTTCAATGGGAATCAAGGGAAAACGCACAAGGTTCCCTCCTCAGAGTCCACGGGGGAAACCGCACCTGTTGGTTTCAGGAATGCCACGCAACGACCCGCCCTGACAAAACACAAAAAATTAACTGGTTTTATTGGACGACTGCACTGACTTTTTAACCATCTGATTGATAAATTGTTACAAACTGTTCAATCAGCGATATTAACGTTGTAAAACCGTTAAACTATATGTATAATAAAGGTGAATAGCAAGTTTGGTAGAGCTGGACTGTGTATTAGAAATTTCAAACTGCGTATTAAATGGAACGAGGCAAGCTGCTAGATGCAATATCAGTTTTACCAACCTTGGTGAATAGATAAAACAGCGACATCCTACGATCTCTTTTTGACCTGACATTGTAGTTGGATAGACAAATTGAAGCGGGTTTGCTACATAATTAGTTTACCCCATGCAAGGCGGCCATGCTTTGACAACAAGCATCTGTAGCTCTGTACAGCTGTTTCAGCCCTATTTGGGACTTATCGGCTGAAGAAGCCCCAAATAGGGCTGAAACAGCTGTACACAGCCTGCTCGAAGTTTTCACTGCAATCAAAAACGATTTGCAACAATAATTTTGTAAATAATAAACTCTGCGCTAACCTGGGTTTTAATTCCTCGACGGCGCACTTCACAAGTTCGCACCGCCGATGCTAACATTTCACTGATTTACGATTCCTTATTTTTTTTTTCTTTTTCTTGCCACTTACGTAACTGACAATTTTTAACGAGTTTGGACTAAATTTACTTGGGCGGTGAATCATTTTAAGTCGGGGGACAATGTCACTCTAATTACACAACGAATGTACTAAAGAGTTATTTTTTATTGAATAATTCCAATGCCCAAAATGTTCAATGCAAACAAAATAATAAACTTTAACGAAAAAGTTTTATGTAACTCAACGAAAATTAAAGTTACTTCGTTTCATGTGAAATGAAGTTGAGTATTGTCCGATGAGAAATGTAAGCAAAAAGGTTTTTTTTTAAACCTTGAACCGGTTTAAGATTTTATTTAAAATTTGCAATAAAAAATATAGAATTTCCTATATTTGAGAAAATATTCTTTTCAAGTTACGTCTTTAGAAGATTATACTTCAGGAACGAAAGAGTTTTGTATGTAGATAAATTAGGTTAAATTGTAATATTTTAATGTGATCTATTTGTGGTAATTATTGTCATCTTATTCAATATCATCCTATTTTTTTTTATTCGATTTTTATACTCTACAAAGATGTCCTACAAGGCTACAAGCAAGCTATACCATGGTAATTTTTAGTTTTTTTTTTTTTTTGAGACCACATAATTAAAAAACAGCAGAGCTGATAAAATAAGAAGGTGATTGATTGTGAGCGAGATTTATCGAGTTTGTGATCTTCATCTCCTTTTTTCTCCCAGGTCCAAAAGTTGCGCAACACTGTTTTAAGTGTTTGAAATGGGAAACAAAAATTCTGCGATTTTTGTCCCGAACACTCCAGGTACATCACATTTTGTCTAGTAACTGTTTTGAAACAATCGCGAAACAAGACTTTGAAACAAAGTTCCGCGATTTTGTATCCAAGTGTGTGCTAGGTTTCGAAACAAAATTTCTGCGATTTTGTCCCGGAACACTAAGGCCTAGTACCGTGCCTTCAATTGAATTCCTCATTAAAGTTGGCTATGGTTTCACTGTTTCTTTCTCCTAAGATTTGCAGCACTGATAGCTGTTCAATTATTTAACTAAACAAATGTCAAATTAACACTTTGTATTTTCAATTAATTCAAAATGTTAGAATTACAGCAGAAAATTGTTGAAAGTTATTTTCAAACCGCTAGAATAGAAAATGGCCAGTTAGTTTATTCAATTAATCAGTGTATACAGAAGTTTCGACAGCAGTTTCCTAATTTTGCTATTACTTATGAACAGCTAGTTAAACATATCCATGCTGGTGTTCTTAAATTTCGTGAGACAGGATCACTTGGTCGCAAAACAGGGAGCGGAGCAGCTGAGAAAAGGACTGCAGCCTGCATTGAAGATATTCGGGATCGAATGGAACACTCTCCCAAGAAATCTATTGCGAAACTTTCACAAGAAGTTCAGCTATCAGTGGGAACATGTCACACCATTTTTCTGCAAGGTCTCTGGATCTCAAAATTATGGATTACTTCATTTATCCGCACATGAAAAACACAGTTTTTAGAACTACGCGTCACACAATCGAAGAACTTCGTGCGGGCATTAGAGATGTGTGTGCTAACATAACCCCCGAACACTTAGCAAACGGGTTTGAAAACATGAAACGCAGAGTACGCTTATGTATTCAAGCTGAAGGAGAGCACTTTGAGCATCTATTTTACACTTTAATGTTGTGTTTTTATTTGATGTTATGATCAGTACTGACAATTAATGACAACTAATTTCTCTAGAATTGTGTCGCCAACTTCATAAAAAAATCACAGCTTACTTTAATGAGGAATTCAATTGAAGGCACGGTACATACCTAGGCCTAGTACATACTTGGATACAAAGTCGCGCAACTTTGTTTCAAAGTCATGTTTCGCGATTGTTTCGAAACAGTTGCTAAATAAAATGTGGTGTATCTCAAGTGTTCTGGGACAAAATCGCAGAATTTTTGTTTCCCATTTCAAATGGGAAACTTGAAATAGTGTTACGCAACATTTCGACGTGGGAGAAAAAAGATGAAGGTCACAAATTCGATAAATCTGGCTCACAATCAATCACCTTCGTATTTTATCGGCTTTACTGTGTTTTTTTTTTAATTATGTGGTCTCAAAAAAAAACTAGATTTACATGGTACAGCTTGCTTGTAGCCTTATAGACCGTCTTTTTAGTAGAGTATAAAAATCGAATAATAAAAATAGATATACAGGATGTTATCGAATAAGATAACAATAATTATACCACGTATAGACCACATTAAAGTATTACAATTTAACCTAATTTATCTACATACAAAACTCTTTCGTTCCTGAAGTATAACCTTCTAAAGACGTAACTTGAAAAGAATATTTTCTCAAATATAGGATTGGAAATTTACCGTTAAACGACAGCGCTAAACGCAATAATTAATATGAATTTTACCATTTGAGTGTCAAATGAATAGTAATTTAGTTATTTATATTCGAATGATTTGCGTCTCTTTTTTGTTTTTAGTTTTAAATATTTTGATAGCTATTTTCCCAATATTTCTTGTTTGAAGCTTATTAGAATAGTAAAAAGACAAGCATTAACATTAATGCATTAAAAAAAATGTTGCAAATCATTTTTGATTGCAGTGGATGCCTCGAGCATCCTCTGTACTGCTGTTTCAGTCCAATTCCGGGCTACAACAGTAGAAGCGTAGCTCGAGAGTTCCACTCCATTTTAAACCAGCAAACACGTAATAATAATAATATTACTGTTCTAAAATTATTAAATAAAATAAAATCTCTTGAATCTAGAATAAAATCACTAGAAGTTCGTCTAACTAAATTTGTAAAACAAAACAAGAAACATAAAAAAAAAACCGTTACCCAATCTAGGGTCCAGCGAAACGCCGCATTTCTAAACCATGACAAGATTCAAATAGTCAACGTCCCACAATCAAACAATAATGACACTCGGACCTTGGACCAATTCGATAGTATGAAAAGCAGGAACATCGATGTTGAAGAGGCAGTTAAAATTACCGGTGTGAAAGGCAATGTGTCAACTATAAGAAAATAAGTAAATTGGCCTGCGGACGAAGGTAAAAAAGAAGTTCTGATCCTAGCAGGCAGTCATGGACGTGAATCTATGCGCTTCCTCTCTAACTTTTTGGATAGTAGATTTCAAGTTCAATGCATATTTAAACCAAACGTGTACAACTTTATTGTTATTTTAGCGGGTGAGAACAATATAATTAAGGGTGTAATTATTTTGTTGAAATTAATTCCATTATTGACCAGAATGATAAAACAATACATGGTCTACATTTGAATCAATCTGGCAAGCGTAAGTTATTTGATTATGTGTCAAAATTAATTGTGAACATAACTACTGAACAGTCTACCGCAATTGCGTTGGCTAGAGAAAATAAACACCAACAGAGCATGGGAACCACAAACGAAAACCTTCCGTCAATTTTGACAATCAGCTAATTTTACAATTTGAAAAAGGCAGAATATGTCATCAACGCCTACTAAATCCAATGAGTCATTTTATAACCACTCTGTAGATAAAAGTGAAAATTTCTTAAAAAATTTAAATTTGACAACATCGGTTAATTTAATTTGAAGTGTCACAACCTACTAATAGCGTTTTCGACTGATCGTTCGGATGTGTTCTCTGAGTATCATCATCTTTCTTTAACGTCATATAAAAACAAAGGCTGGAGATACTCTCAGAGCGCTCCAGAGTGGTCAGTCGAAAACGCCATAACTTAAAATCACGGCCTGCTCATAAGCAGAGAAATAATTCAAATGTTAAAATGAATGAAGTGTTCATCAGTCATTAATCAACCATTATTTATTAGAATTTTTATTATTACCAAATTTCTAGCTAGGGCACTGTTGCTAATTATATTTTTCTCAAGCTAATGCTATCAGTCAGAGGCGGCCTTAATTTAAAATTTTGTTTTGGTTTGAGTTGGTTAAAAAATTCTTGCCGGATCCTTTGGATCAGGGAAAAAGTTCGTTTTCTATGCATTATAAAGAGGAGAAAATACTAAATAAATAAAAAAAATAAGTATGTAAAATTATTTTTGCGGCACATTAGTGACTGTTAAGCCATGATAAACTAAAAAAGTAAAGGAGACTGTGGTTTAAGAGATAATTGAAATTAACCTCCACCCACAATAATTTTTATATCCGTAGATACGTATTTCGGCAGCTAAGCTGCCATCTTCAGTACGCTACCAACTTAAAAGCACTAAGAAAGATTTAAAACTACCTAATCACACTGAAAACTTTTTCAGAAGCACTAGATCTAGAGCTTATTATTGAGGTACTGCAATTATTGGAAGTGAAACTCTCACTCGTAAAAAAAGACAATTAACAAAAGT
The DNA here is from genome assembly GCA_036172665.1 of Prosopocoilus inquinatus. NCBI lineage: Eukaryota > Metazoa > Arthropoda > Insecta > Coleoptera > Lucanidae > Prosopocoilus > Prosopocoilus inquinatus. The sequence goes on along the minus strand of CM069872.1, from coordinate 24,947,664 downwards.
AAATATAAAATAATTTTGAGTGTCTGTGGCTAAGGGTTTGCTCGAATTGGAATCGTCGTGACATCAGTAGCAACCAACTGCATTTCAGATGACGTCAAGAAAACCCAATGGCGTTAAAGGTCAAGAATGGTTGCAATTTTAATTTCTCCGTGGAAATACCTGGCAAAAATGGTGATTCTCATAGACTAGCCCACTAAGAAAAGAAGACGTTGACGCACATTTTTATAACTGTTTAATTGCGAGAAATAATAATTTCCAACGATTCTCCCGAAACAGACCAACTGCGTTTGCAAATGTTTACAAAATCTTAAATAATTCTGTCTAATAATACAAACTCCAAAAGATATTACTTAATTAAAACCACAAAATAAAAGTGCCGATGCATCGAGAATTTTGTACTATTTCATGGCAGGATTATTTTAAAACAAATTCACAAAAGGGTTTGTTTAAAATACAAAGCCTGAGATCATTTGCAGTTTTACGAATTTAAATAAAAATTCCAGGGATGAAGACGATGGTAAAAAAAACTGCAGTAAGATCCAATGAAATAGGTGCGGCATGAAGTGCTTTCCCATACTCGCAGTTTCCTAAGTTTATACAATTAAGGGCCAGTATTTCCATCTTTCATTAATTTAATCGTTGGTATATTCCCATAGTTATAATTATAGAGATAATTGTTTCTGTAGAAACTGATCAACCGTTGAAGTTAACCAGAGATGAAAATACTTCTTAAATACGTTGTATTTATTTTAAGTCTGGGAAAAATCATTACCTTTTGTGCGCAATGTATATTTCGGTTGTTTTGCTAATATCAGTTTAGTTGAGTTTATAAATTTAAGCTAAATCTAAAATGCAAATAATCCTACTTATATTTTTAAAAGTAGAGCAGTTTTTGTTACGGAAATACGATTATTTACAAGAAAATTTAAATTTTAACACAAAATTATTGTTGATCATAAAAGCTAGTCCTCATATAACAGATGTTATTCTTTGAATAGGAGCAGTTTTGAAATATTGTTTCTCTTAAAGTACGATTTGTTAAGGAGTATTAAGAAGTTCATTTGTTCATTTAGCAAATTACCCGATTTTTATTTTTCCTTTTGACTGAATAAGCTTCTAATTTGTTCATTTTTTACAGATATACAAATATTTTCAGATAAAATAGCGACATCTTACGATACCTTTTTGATACCTTTTTGAGGTAGTAGGATAGACAAATTGAAGCTGGATTTGCTCCTAATAAGTCCCCCATGAAACAGCTGTACGAGGCTGCTCGAGGTTTTCACTGCAATTAAAAACGATTTGCACAAAATTTTTTTGCAAATACTTTTGTATTTATATGATTGTTGATTTTATGCAGATATTCGATGACGTAGATGATCGTGGATTAAAAAATTGAAAAACTCGCATATTGCGATGGCGCGAGGCCCCTGAAAGCGCGGGGCCCAGGCGGTTGTCCGGATCGCCCGTCCTTAAGGCCGCCAGTGCCTATCAATATTCTTTGAATTTGTGAATTTGTGAAAAGTCTAGGGAATAATTTAAATGTGTTTGTTTTTCATTTATAAAATACTTAAAAAAAAAAACATTGGACTAAAAACTAATAGAGCCTCACCTACACTACTATAAGCCTCCCCTGAGTATTTAGTCTGTTTACGGTTCCGGCGTAAGGACTAGGAAACTGTCAAATCATTCATCATCATTTATGGTGAGCGTCGTTGTACGTTTGTAACAATAATAAAACTAACAATAACAAAACCTTCGATAGATCGAAAAGAATAAGTTATATTGAAGCAAGCATGACCGATAGCTCTTGTTTTAGTTATTAAAAGCGCCACCTGTGTGTGTGTGTAGTCTTGTACACTTGCTTGCAATAAAATCGCGTACATCTTCAAAATCAAGTAGCCGAGTTTTCACCTATTTTTTGCTTTGTAAATGAATATTTTGAGAATTTTGTCATGTTTCGAAACATACAGGTTAGGAAAGGCCGTTGAAGTTGTTACTATTTTACCTGATATGAATCAGACAGTAGCTATTCAATAAATATCAGGACATACCAAATATTTAACGGCCCGTAAATGTAATGTAATTTAATCCAAATACAATTGTCGATTGCAGTCCTATTCATATAATTTTTTTAACACTTGTCAAAACTCTTCAAAGCTCAATTTGTAATTTTCGACGTGTTGGTGACAAAAATATAGGAAAATTTATTAAAACATGGAATCCCTTGCGGTTTATAATGGATTTTTTCTTATTTCAGAAGGGCATTATCCGAATCGTAAATTGACATTTTTGGACATCTATCTCCAACCATCTTTTCCATCTGCAAATTTTTCCTCTTCTCACATATTATTTGTGCATCATAGTATTTTTATTTAAGCTATAATCATTCGCTATTGCTGTGAATCATTATTCGTCTTCTAAGTTACTCGTTTTCTGTCGGTCTGCATTTTAATTGTTTGACACAGACAAATTAAATCTCAAGACCAACTTAATACAAAAAAAACAGGTGTACGTGTTTTTTTTTGCAAGCCACAGTACACTTCTGATATTTTGAAAAATATTTCAAATTTTGAACGACAATTTGTAAAATAGTGTTAGCCATAACGTCATGAAAAACATGAGTCGATTCGTTGATGTGCTATTTTCCACCAATTAGTGCAGGAGTGCGTTCATAAATTGATGAATGTGTTAGAGTGCTTGGGATCAGAGTAATGCGAACTGATCTGCCAGAGCGTCACCTGAGTGCTGCGTATTTATGAACGGTTTAGGAGCACTTTGAGTTTTAAAATTGTCGCCTGATATCTAACTATTACCTTTCTTGCATTGTATACAAAATCATTCTTCTTTGTAACACTCGTTTATTGGTTTGCACTACTATGAAATAAACGCATCAAACATACATGACATAACTAACAAACTAACCAGCACAACCACAAGTAAAACCCACATATTTTCTTGCTGATTACTAATGCGCATGCCGAGTGTTTTATCGCCTGGCTTTTGAGACCGGTGATTTTGTTGCACTCCGAGTGTTCCAAGAGCGTAATTTATGAACGCTGGAACAAGTAACTCCTTGACCAAAGCGTGCATTTATGAACGACTTTTGTGTCAATGTTCGCTCAGAGCGTCGCTCGAGTGTCATTTATGAACGCACTCCAGTTATGTCGCTTTTGGAATGTTGTCATGACACTACGGCGTAGTCAGAGTTAACACAACATCACAGGGGTTTATGTCTATTGCAACAGTTTTAAACGCAATTATAATTTCCTCCAGGTCGCTGGGACGGCAGTGATTGCACTGTATTTACAGTAATCTGTAATCCTTGGCATATTTTTAAGTTACCATGGTTACCTTTTATTGATTTTGAAAAGTTTGGAATCGGTTGTCAGAAGCCAAAGTATTAATTTGATTTCTTCTTTAATTAAACGTTTAAATTTCGTTTGCAGCCATCTCAGGCGAACGAACAGGACAATTTGTGATAAAAATAAGGTAAGAGAGAATGATAAGCGAAGAGTGCACTTTTTTGGCTATCACGGCCGCGCGGCCTTATTAAGCGCCGGAGGGAAAAACGATCCGAGCAAACGTGGTCGTAATTTATAGAAAGAACAAATTGTCCATTTATACTTCTGGAATAGCCCAAAATGTAATGGTTTTTAAAACGTAATTTAATTTTTTTTTATAAAGAGCGTTCTATCTAATGGTCGCTTTACACTACCATAGAAACCAGCCTAGAAACTGAACAGTTTCTAGGCCAAGATTTACAGGTTAATGTAATACAGGAAATTGTCTGCAAAATCTAAATGGAAAAATAAAATCTGCTCTAATTTCTACACAGTTTGCTTGACATTTGATTGCTAAGCAATTACTACTATAATGTGCTAATAAAATGAAATTGAAAGCTGTCAGTTCGTCAGTCGTAAAGCGGGAATTTACAATAAAAGAACAGACACGAATAAGCGCATTAGAAAATTGAAAAAGTAGTTAAAGTATACCAACAAGACTAACACAACAAGTCATGACTTAATTTTGTCTGTCAGACAAGCATTTGCACAAAATTTGTAGGGTAGTGTAAACCACAAAATTTATGCGACAACTAAAAATGAAACAATATATCTTGGCCTAGAAATTGTTTAATTTCTAGGCTAGCTTCTAAGGTAGTATAAACGACCTTAAAGTTATATTTTATATTTATACAGGGTGTCTCATAAATTATGGAGGAGATTGAAATGGTGGCTAGGGGAGATCAAGTTAAAGCTTTTTTCCCAATAAAGTTTTGGTAAAAACTCAATAACTAAAAAGTTACAAGAGTTTAAAGTGAAATTACTTAAGAAACAAAAGTTACTACCTGGAATAATATTTTGTGTTTCAAATTGAAATTTGAGGCATTTATGAGTTAATTGAACACTGCTTTACAATAAACAACTATTTTATAAAATGTAGTTACGTTAAAGTTACGGCTGTTTCATTTTTTCTTTTAATGCCCAGAAAAGGGTTTTCATGTCGTGCACCGCCTACTAAGTAAAATCAAAACTAGGAAACAGATTAACATAGACATTATGATAAACTATGATAAACGACAAAGTTGCAGTTTGTGAAATACTTTTGATTAATTAAGAAGATACAGGTGTAAATTAAAGAAGTTAAACTGCTCTAATTTTTTTATTATTGGGTTTTGGTCAAAAGCGAATTAAGAAAAAAGCTTTATTTTGATGTCCTACAGCTGCCCTTTCAATGTCCTCCGTAGGTTATGAGACACCCAGTATATAAGTGGTATTTGTCTTATTGTTGGTATACGTAGATCAAAGAAAGAGATGATATTTGTTTTTGAACGATTAAACACCTTAATTTTAAAACCACATAAAAGAAAGCTCTATAATTTTACCAAATATTATTATATTCAGACACATTTTATCTGAGCGCATCGATTCTAGAAGCAGCATATAACATCATCCGAATTATCGCAATTTTCCATTTCTGAGATATCTTTTTTTTTCAAATTTTCAGTCATATTTTAAATGATTGGTGGGATGCAACTGTGCAGTTTTTTTTATTTTGATTGATGCGCGAAGTAACTGCAGTAAAATTTTTTCATAAAAAAATCAGTAATAACTTTTTTTCCCACTTGCTACGAACTTTATGAAAGGCACAGTGTTACGACCGCATAATAAAATATGAGTAGACATAAGATTTATGTTTTTCTGCTTTATTTAACGATTGAACGTATTTCATGACCGTTTAAATTAACTATAAAAGCAGTACACTTATGTGAACTGCAGGATACACGTGGATAATTCCGCAGCTATAAAATAGGGTTAGCAAATTGAATTATCGAATCAGTGTTAATTTTGTTTTGTTGTTACATGTGTGGCCCAAGATTAAACAAGATTAATGTGCTAGATTAAGTTAACAGTAAGTGTGTGGAGGCGTCCCGTGTTACTACCGTGCAATGTGAATGTAATGAAAATGCGGAAGTGTTAAAATCAAGGCGGTTACTGCTACGCAGCTACCAAAGTTCGTGTTTAAATTTGTTAAAACTAGAGATCTCGAGGAGCTCGACAGTGGGTCTAGGTTCCAAATACTATGCTTTTAACTATGGAAATGAATTTGAAAATATTTGAAACTACAAAAGAATCTGAGTCACAATTTTGTAATCTTTGTGTCCGCCTTATCGACATAATTGTTTTCTAATCAATCTCAAATCCGTACTTGCGCTACAAAATTTGTCAGAATTAGTTCAAGGTTACAGCAAAAGTAAACACATTTTTATGTTTTACCATGAAAATTAAAATAGTTAAATTTTATTTTGAAAAGGGATGAACTGCGATTTTTTTACAAACCATCTTTTTCTTATGGAATCTAATTCTCAATTGTCTTCGTACTTGTTACCATTGGAAATAAACCGAGAGTTAGGGTGATTGAAAAACCGGGCCTTAGACGTTATTTATTGTTTTTAGAAAATACGATGTAACTTTTAACAAAGAAACAATAAACGCCGAAAAGTAGAAACACAAATCTGTTAATTTTATTATTAATTAAACACAGGAAAGTACACATAAGTAACTTGATTTCTTTTATTTGTAGGGTAACTCATCGTAAAATGTGTAATAATCCGCCTCTAGACTTCCTTTAGGGTCTTCAAGGTGACCATGGTCACTTGCAAACAGTTGTAATGTTTATTATTGATTCTTTGGGGTAATTCCCTCCAGTTATCGGTGTGCCTCAACTTATATTCTTTTGTGGCATCAGTATTTTATCTTAAAGTACATATATTAACCACCTTAGTATCAGCAGATTTTTTCCCTGGTCGAAAGAAGTTACATAATTAATGCCAGAGTAATCATTAAAAAAAAGTATGATCCAAATATTGTACATTGTATGACCGATGTTTTTCAATAAATTTGTGTATGTCCATGCTCCAAGTATTTCTCAGCAACTCTTACGTTCTTACGAACTGCAAAATTTAACAACGCGTTTGCTAGCCTTGCATTGCGATTTTGGGTGAAACATCCATCGTTATAGAAAACTAATTCTTTATTAACAGGAAGCGTTTCTAACTGTGATGCAGCAAAACTGCAAATTATGGAAGCAAACTCATTGGATCCTCCGTTCCCTCTGTTTCGTTCCAATAAAAGCAGTATCCATCATTATTTCTATGTCGTAATTGATGAAATTATGGACCATCAACTTCATTTTATAATAAATTGCTGATACATTTGATTTTGGGCATATCAGAACAACTTGTAGGACCATTGAACCAGTTTTCTTACGATTACTGATTTTGTTCGATTGCTTAGTATTTCTCGCCTCTTGCTTTTTTACCAGATGTAAGTCATACTCTTCTTGGTTTATATTGTTCGTCTTTCTTCCGTCGCATTCATCTTTTTTACGAGCAAACTAGCTTAGGTTCATGTCATCAAACATGTTGAAAAAATAAGCGTTTGAAAAAGGTTTAACTTGTTTATCATGGCACCAATTATTGCAATAAAACTGATAAAGCTGTTGCTTTGACCTCCAAGTGGGCTCCAAATAAAGTTTTCATGTTGTAGATCTACCATTTTATGGAGTGTTTGGAAAACTCTACAAGATTTGCTCTCCTCCTTTGGCACATACGTTTGCGTGGTTCGTCCGTTTCATTCTCATTTTTTAAATCCTTTTCGAGATTCGGTTTATCATTTTTTTTTCGTCCAAGAATGCATACATTATTCACCTATATTTAATGTTGGCTAGATTTTTTTGTTTAAATATACTAGACTAACAGTACTATCTGAGGACGGAGTTACAATAAATATTCACTCACGATCGGTTAGATCTCTCATTCCCAATGTTCTTTCTTTCTCGCTTCCCTGACTGCAACAGGTGCTGAGGGTAAACGTCTTATTATTATTAATATTGTCGTTAAATCTCTTAAAGTATAACATCCCATATTTCCTAAATTATACTGTATTCCAAAAATTCATAAACCTCTTCGTCCCATAGTTTCCACTATTGGTTCCTTTCCATATTTCTTATCTAAATTTATTTCAAAAATTTCAAATTTACGTAAATTTTCGAGATATAATGTAAAGTTATGTTTCATTTTAATGAAAATCATAGTCGGGAATGTCCTTATTAAGTAGAAATTTTTTTTCTGTTTTCAAAAATATATGCTTTGTTAGGTTTATTTCTTATCATTCATAGGAAAAACTGCCATTTTAGTTATTATTCTTGCGTACCCTACTCACAGTAGGCTGGCTTCAATACAGTGCCCGCGTAAAGAATTTCATATTCACTTTATTTTATAAAAGTCCGTTTGAGAAATGTAATACCCATGGCGACCAATTTGGCAAAAGCTTTTTTTTTCATTAAATATGAATTCACGCAAATCTAGTTTGATAAATTTCCGATTTTGTTTATATTTCACTATTTGTGTGTTTGTTTTTGTTTTTTGTGTTTTTAATAAAATATAACTGAAGAGAAACAAAAAATAAAAAAACCTTAATTTAGTTCTAATTTAGTTATTATTACCTTCGTGTTTATCCGGACAACTCGTATTTTAGTTTAAAATCATACTACTTTTCGTTTCTCTTGACAACTTGTTTATTTACATTTTTTCACTCCTGACGAAACTATAAAGCAATAGCGAAACGTAGAGTGTTCTTGCGATTTCACAGTGTCCCTTTGAAAGTTTAAAAACTATTTTCTCTCACCTATTTCATCGGACAATAGTCGACTTCAATTATAAATTTTTTTTGAAGTCGTTTCTTGTCCGATGGAAATTATATAAAAATTGTTTTCAACCTTTAAACGGAAACTGAAAATTGCACGAACGTTCAACGTTTGTTCCTAACGAAACTATCAACCGATAGTGAGACGTTGAGTATTTTGACCGTTTAATGATTGAAAACAATTTTTCTATAAATTTTCGGTCATAACACGTTTTAATAATACATATTTTAAAACATTCTTTTGAAAATGTTCTGTGAAACGTGATGAATGATGATCATTTCTAATAGAGAGTCAGATAGGTCGCTCAAAACGATAGAACGGAACTTTGTAAATTAACGCGAATAGGAAATTATTTACTCCGCCAAAACTGTGAAAATATTTGAAAGCTCGTTAAAATTTAATAAACCAAAAAATCGGCACCGTATTGAACCCAGCCTACTGAGACTAGGACATTTACGCAAGGATAATAACAGAAATGTTAGTTTTTCCTATTAATTATAAGAAATAATCCCACCAAAGTATATATTTTTGAAAACATAAAGAAAATCTCTATTTAATGAGACCTACTACGATTTCTATTTAAAAAAAAATATGACTTTATGTTATATCTCGAAAATTTAAGTAAATATTAAAAAATAAACTACACCACTGAATTACATTCCAAAAAGTGTCCTAATAATGTTCAAGAAGTTTTTTTAATATCTCTAGAAATAAACGAGATATGACCGGAAAACAAAAAGTTGAAAATGGCAATTTTTGCCTATAACTTGAAAACAAAAGAAGACAATTTTTGTTTTTACGCTATTGACTTAATCTCCAAAAAAGAGATCGACACTTGACCACTGGTTTTTTTCTATCTCTTATAGTTACGGAAACGCCCATAAGCAAGGAAAAGAAATCGGGCCATTGTTGCGCGCTCAGTACGAAAATTTAATACTCGGACTGTACTAGCTCCACCCGCAGTATTTGGAAGGGAGTTATCTCATGTGGCTGCATCGAGCACAATACTGTCGACTTGTACGCGCTCTTATTGTTTGAAATTAAATCTTTAAAGTAAGTGGTGATTTGTAGCGACTATCACATGCATTTTTATATTTTCAAAGAGACACTTTCTTCTATTAGCTCTCTAGGATGTGTGAAAAACGTTTTGACGATTAAATACATTTAAATATTTTAGTCGTCGAAGAAAAATTTTGAACTGACTCATATACTTTCCCTCTCCATTCAATGACAATTAGAAGCATCGCAGCCGCGTAACGGTGGAAGGAGTACATTCGGCGTGAAAAGCGTCTGAATTCAACTCAATTCTTAAGCTTGCCCTTAAGAGACGTCAAAATTCATCCACCCCGTACAACCTACTTTCACCCCAGCTTAGTTTCCCGAATGCAGAAAATATAGCAATTGTTTCTGTGTCTGAAATTTTATGGCATTTAATAAGAGAATTTTTATTTTTTTTTTTGTATTGCAATTACACCTGTACTTCAAAGTTCGTTCGTTCTTTGGCAAACTATAGTTCCACTTTCTGCTTCTGTAAATTTTTCCGAATTCTCTATTCTTCAAATTTTTCTCCCTATCCCAGTTCTTTATATTTACAGACAGTCTCTCGGACCTCTTTATTTTGTTTACTGTATTGTCTTTTTTAATTACTTCTCCCATGGATCCTATTATTGCACTTACTTTTTATTTTTATATTTTTATCATTTTAATCTTAATCCAAATCGTCTTCGCTTGCTTCACCTTTTTCTAATTGCATTATTTCATATTCACTGGGGATATATTCCTCAACAGTTGATGTAGGACTCACCGGTTCAAGATTTGTGAAAACTTTACATTCCTGTGATTTTTCATTATTTTCTATCTCTGTTCGAGTCACGGTCTCCTGGTTGCATTTTCAATATTTATATCAACAATATAAGTTTCTTCAAGAGCTATTTCTTTCGCAATAGTAATTGGTTTATCATTAGCAATGCATTTTTATTGTTTGAAGCTAAAACTATTATTTCTTCATTACTTTCCGAAAATATAACCTCGGTAGTTCAAAGCTAGTTCTAACATATCAGTATTTTCATCAACACTACAACACAATTTTCTTCAGGAACTAATTCTTTCCCAGTAGTAATTGAATTATTGTTTAGAATAGGATTAGTTTTTTCATTGCGTGCAGGCAAAGCCATTAATTTTTTACCATCTTCGAAAAATATTCCTAACCATTCCTAACAGCAATTGAGGAGCTTATTTTCAAAATCCAACATTTGAAATTTTGAGCTTTAGGTGTATTCTACTTATTTCATTGCTTTACTCGTTGGAGCCCAAAGAAGTAATATTAAAGATTTTTTATTGTAACATTCGTTTTTGGGTGTTTTGTAAGGTTTGTGTTAGTTACTCTTAATAAATGTTTTTTTCTTAATTATTTTTTCAAATAACGATTTTTTTTCAAAACGCATCAGGTCTAAAACGTTTTTCTCATTTTTGGAATAAAGTATCCATTAGGTATTTACCAAACTACGTATACAACGTGAATAGATAAAACAGCGACGATCGCTACAATCGCTTTTTGACCTGACATTGCAGTAGGATATACAAATTGAAGTGGGGTTGCTACATAATTAGTTTACACCATGCAAGGCGGCCATGCTTGCTGTCAAACCTAACGCAAGTTTTAAAAATTTTGTTGCAAATCGTCCCTATTGGGGCTCCTTCAGCTGAAACTTAGCTCGAAATTCCCACTGCAAACCAAAAATGACTTGCCAATTTATTCACAATTGCGATATTATACTGGTGAACACATAAAACAGCAACAAACTTATTATTATGTAGCAAACCCGCTTTAATTTGTCTATCCTACTGCAATGTCAAGTCAAAAAGCGATCGTAGGATGTCGATGTTTTATCTATTCACCACTATTACATCGCAATTGCGAATAAATTGGTCAAGTCGTTTTTGATTTGCAGTAGGAATTTCGAGCTACATTTCTGCTGAAAAAGCAGCAAATAGGCCTGAAACAGCTGTACACAGGCTGCTCGAAATTTCCACTGCAATCAAAAACGATCTGCAACAAAATTTTTATGTATACAACGTCCACAAATCAATACCTATTGAAGGAAATAAAATAGCTTGAAAATCTCAACCCAATGCTGAGAAATATGTTTTAGCCATTTATCTCGAAAAGCAAATTTTGGACATATTGCACTTTGAAAATAAGCTCCTGTGTTATAATAAAGAATTGACTGTAACTCCAACACGAAACAAGACATAGTCAATAAGTCAAATACGTAAAACACGTAACTCCAACATCAGTAGGGAGCAGAAGAATAAATTACGTTTATTTCTCTAACTACTTCTACAGAAACTAATGTCAAATACAAAACTAAACATTATCCAAACATTATTGTAAGTTCTACAAAAGTTGGCTTGAAAGATTCGCGACACTATTTCACGCCAGATTTATAGAATAACATAACTGTAAATGTTAATCAAATACCAACATGTCCAACATATTTGAAACTTCTACCAAATTGAGCTTACCTTAAAAATACTGTTACGTTTCTAGGGTTTAAATTTATTTATTCGAATAAAACAATCGGTAAAAACTTAACCGTAATTTAATAATGCTTACAATCTAATTTATTTGTAACACACTAAATCTAACTTCGACCATCGCTATTTAGAATTCGACTGACTCCTGAGTCCACCCCGGCCGATTTTATATTCTACGCTGCCTTCTCGTCTGTTCCATCGCTAGAAAAGTCTAGTTTGTTCGGTATAGGCCCCGGTGGCGTGGCGGCCGATGACGCATAATAACGAGCCGACTTCTTGTCGCCTTCAGTGTGACGTAGTCTGAGTGGCGCGCCACACTGCCCCCTTCTTAAAAACGTTTCGTCTCGAAATGTTCCTGGTGATAGTCTTGAAGGAGGGTGTCGGAATCTATATGCTGACCCATTCTTACAACTTCCCGTCTGGAAGAAGTAGCAGTCCATGGTTTTGCTGTTGCTGCCTGTTGCCTGTGGGTGGTGGCTGCAGACTAGGACTTCAATTCCCGTTCTGTGGAAGATGACTTCCAGCATGCTTCGAATTACTCTCCAGTCTGTCCAATCCGCAGCCCAATTTGGGGATGGCTAACATCATTTGTGGTTCTCTATTAGCTGTCTCCTCAGGCTATATACTTTGATAGTCAGGTTCACCGCTTGATGTCTTCTTAGTGACTAAATAATGCACGTGGCGCCTCCGATCTGCCGTCGAATCGATGATCTGCAGACTCTTGCCTACCACGGGATGCTGTCTTCGGAGCTACTCGATTTGGCCAAATTTCTTCCTAAACACCTGAGCGATTCCTTTGGACATTTTCAGGTCTTCTGTTACGCAGTGGGCCAGACTATACGCCAGTAGCACTTTAAAGAGATCTTATTGCTTCTCCGTGGTCACTCCAAACCGTGCCTTACTTCCATCAGCGTGATGAGACATAAAGGTTTCGAAGTTCACTTCGGAAACTTGCGCCCTTTGAACTGTCCCTTCATCTGCTTCTCCATGGTAAGGGGCTATCCGGTTGAAGTGGATTACTTTGGGTTTGCCGTGGAGGACCGTCTTGATGCGGTAAACGACGTCGTTGATCCGTTTCATCACTTTGTAAGGACCTTCCCAAGAGGTCTGCAGTTTTGGGGACAGGCCTCGACGTCTTTGGGGGTTATAAAGCCAGACCAGTGCTCCAGGTTGGTATCCCCCGTGTTGAGCGTTGATGTCATAGTGCTCCTTCATCCTTCATCCGATCGCTGGCCGTCTGTATATTGTGACGCACTTGGTTATGGATGTCGTCCATTTTCCTGCGTAATTTGCTCACGTAATCTTCGTCGGCAGAGACTTCGCCAGCCTTCACACCAAACTTCAGGTCGCAGGGCAGCCTCGGCTCTCGCCCGAATACCACTTTCGCCGGAGTCTCCCCTGCTGTCTCATGAACGGATGAGCGGTATGCCATTAGAAACAGGGGGATGTACGTGTCCCAGTCCCTCTGATGATCGGAAACGACCTTGGACAAATGTCGGTTGATGGTTCTATTGAACCTTTCCACCATTCCGTCCGACTGTGGGTGGAGTGCAGTTGTTCTAGTTTTTCGTACGCCGAGCAGAGTACACACTTTCTTGAACAAGGCCGATTCAAAGTTCCTTCCTTGGTCTGAATGCAGTTCCATAGGTGCACCATACCGACTGATCCATTCCCTGACAAGGACTTCCGCAATAGTGACTGCCTCTTGGTTAGGTAGGGCGTAAGCTTCAACCCACTTGCTAAAGTAGTCCATTACCACGACGATGTACTTGTTTCCATCATTCGTTTCTGGAAACGGGCCGGCTACATCGATGGCAACTCTCTCAAAAGGACTTCCAACGTTGTACTGTCTCATGGGGGCCTTACCCCGCCTGTGGGGACCGTTACTGGCTGCGCAGACTGCACACTTTCTGCACCAATCCTTCACGTCTTCCTTGCAGTTCACCCAGTAAAATCTTTCGCGCACCTTCTCCATAGTCTTCTTAACTTCCAGATGCCCACCCGAAGTTCCATCGTGAAGTTCCCTCAGAACTTCTGGCACCCTATTCTTGGGGATCAGTAACTGTGTCTTCTGTTCCATGCCTTCCTGATTCTCTATGCTTCGTCTCAGAAGACCACGATCCAACACTATGGAGTCCCACTGCGCCCAGTATGATTTTACGGACGGTGCACATGGTGCTAGCTCTTCCCAGGTAGGCCTCGCGTCCCTGCTTTTCCACTCTAGCACTAATTTCAAATCCGGGTCGTTCTCCTGGTCTCTTCGCAGTTCTTCGGCTTGCCATTTTTCGTAAACAATGGCTGTCCTCGCAGTCGTGGCTACTTTCTCGTCCAAACGACTACAGTGCTTACAGTCTTCGGCACAGGGTCTTCTCGACAAAGCATCGGCATTTCGATGGCTAGTTCCTGCCCGATGCTGAATTTCAAAATCGTACTCCTGAAGTCGTTCGATCCATCGTGCAACTTGCCCTTCTGGGTTCTTGAAACGGAGAAGCCATTTTAGAGCGGTCGGTCTTCAGCAGGATGCGTCTACCATACAAGTACTTGTAGAAGTGTTCTATCGTTTTTACGACGGCTAGCAATTCCCTTCTTAAGACGCAATAGTTTCGTTCCGGTTTTGATAAGACTTTACTGAAGTAGCCGATCACCTTCTCTTGCCCCTCTTGTATCTGGGACAGTACGCCACCGATCCCAACGTTGCTAGCATCTGTGTCCACCACGAATTTGCCTTCCGGGACAGGATAACTCAGAATAGGAGCACTAATCAAGTACTGCTTTAGTTGTTCAAAGCCAATTTGACACTGTTGGTCCCATTCAAATGGACGACCTTCTTCAGTGAGTTTTGTCAACGGCTTAGCAATGTCTGCAAATCCAGGAACGTAGCGCCGATAGTAAGTGCACAGGCCAAGGGAACTCCTTATTTGGTGTTTATTTCTGGGAGTTGGCCAGTCTTTCACCACCTGAATCTTCACAGGGTCCACGGCGATTCCATTTCCATTAACAATGTGCCCCAGGTAATTAACTTCCTTCTGGAACAGGTGACACTTCTTGAGGCTAAGCTTTAGTCCAGCTCCGCGAAGCCGCTGAAACACTCCTTCCAGGTTCCTTAGGTGGTCGTCGAACGTTTTTCCCACGACAATTATGTCGTCAAGGTAAACCATGCACGTTGTCCAGGACAGACCTTTCAGAACCGTCTCCATTAACCTCTCGAATGTCGCTGGGGCATTACATAACCCGAATGGCATCACTGTGAACTGCCACAGACCCATACCAATGGAAAACGCCATCTTTTCTCGATCTTCAGGCGCCAGCTCCACTTGCCAATATCCACTCTTTAAGTCCAAAGTTGAGAAGATCTTTGAGCCGGCCAGGGTGTCCAGGGTATCATCAATCCGTGGCAGGGGATAGCTGTCCTTCTTGGTGACATTGTTGAGTAACCGGTAGTCTACACACAATCTGGTGGACCCATTCTTCTTCTTCACAAGCACTACTGGTGACGCCCATGGACTGCTTGATGGTTCTATCACATTATCCTTTTCCATCTCGCGAATAATGCGTTCCGCTTCCTCACGCTTCGCCAACGGTAATCGCCTTGGAGCTTGACGGATAGGTCTTTCTTCTCCAGTCTCTATTTTGTGTTTCACGACATCAGTTCTTCCCTTGGATCCATTTTCTACCTCGAATACATCTTGATAGCGGCCGATCAGATTCTTTGCTTTTGTCTTCTGGTCTGGAGTCAATTCCTGGGCTGTTGACATAACCATTTCCCATAATTTCTTTGGGACTTTCGCTTCTGGCACGTTTGTTTCAAGTTGCCGGGAGATGGAGGACACCATGGTGCAGCTTCCCAAGATTGTTCCTTTCTTGATGTTGACGGAGAAACAATTGACGTTCATCAGGCGGACAGGTACTTCCTTCTTCGCCGTCAACAACATTTTCCCAACGAGGACTCCTCTTCCAATCCTTTGATCATCAGTATTAGGTTCAACCATAATGACTTGCCCATCTTGAAAAACACCGTTCACTTTTGCGCCGACGATAACCTCAGTCCATATAATAATACAACGTTTTCAGCGAGGACTACTCGAGCGGCCACGTCTCCTCGTTGTAGAACCACCTCCTCATTATTGACCGCCATCACGCCATGCTTTAAGTCCAATTGGAACCCGTGGGCACACATGACGTCCATACCCAAAATTGCCTCGTCCTCTATGTCTGCTACCACTGCACGGTGTTTTGTTGGAGTTGAGCCAATGGTGATGATAACCTCCACTTCACCGTGGACAGTTGCTGATGTTCCAGTTGCAGTTTTCAGTCTCCACTTGGTCGGCTCGGTGCGTCCAGACGACTTGATGACGTCGGGTCTTAGGATGGTCTTCGTCGCACCCATATCCAATTACATGGTGTGAGGAATGTCATCAATGGTAACATCCACGAAGACACTGCTGGTTAATTGCCATAGGGATATTACTTGTTTGGATTTCGTCTTTGGGGGCCTTTGAATACGGGTCGACGTTTGCCCCTCTGTACCGACCCGGCTTAGTTTAACTGTGGCTTTCTTGGATCCTGTCTCCTGGCCACACCAGCGGCTTCTTCTGCTTGAAGACCTGTTCCGTAATGCGGCGAACATCCTCGGCGGTGGCATATTCCCTGGCTCGCTCCTCTATAGCAGGTCCCACCTTGGAGTTAGCGGACTCTTTCTCTTCTTCCTCTTGGAAGTCCATAGCCGCTCGCACCTTGACATGCCCTCTTGAAACTCGTCTCACCGCTTCAAATTCCAAGGCATAAGCCAATGCGTTCTTGGACGTCTTCGGATGGGTCATTCTCAATGCCTGCTGGTTGTCTGGGTCACGGATTCCATCTATGAAGGTCTGCACCGTCAAACATTTGAGGAATTCAACAGGAACTGTGGGATATGCCAACTGGGCCAGACGCGCTACGTCCGCTTCGAATTCCTGAAGACTTTCTCCGGATTTCTGACAGCGATTCCTCAACTGCGCATGGTATACCTCGGTCAGATGGGCCTGTCCGTAACGCATTTCCTTTCTATTCACCAGCTTGTCGAAGTCTTCTTGTTCCTCTGGCGGCATCGTCTGTAGTACATCGATAGCGTCCACTCTCAAGGCCACAATTAACAAAGTGGCTTTTTCGCTGGCCGTCCATCTGTTCGCCTTTGCTGCTGCTTCGAACTGTTTGAAGTAGTTGGGCCAAGAAGACTTTCCATCGAACGTTGGTGGTTTTATTTTCAATTTCGAATTTTCTGTTGGTCCTTCCACAATTCGGGTTTCATTATTTTCTAGTGTTTCTACTGGTGGCTGATCCCCGAACACTCGCAACCCCGCCATGATTTGTTCCAGATTCTTGATTTTGTTATCCTGCTGGAATATTATTTCCTCCACATTTCTTTGCAGGTTTCTTGTTTCTTCCGATATTTTTACCACTAGTTTATCTTCGAGTCCTTTCGTTTGTTCTAGAAATTCACCCTTCAAATTTCGGGACTGTTCTTGAAACTTCTCGTCCAAATTTCTGGATTGTTCCATCAACTTAGTTTGCAACTCATCTTTGAAGTTTCCAGATTGTTCTATCAATTTAGTTTGCAACTCGTCTTTGAAGTTTTCAGATTGTTCTAGAAGCTTTTCCTCTAAATTTCTTGATTGCTCTCGAAATTCGTCCTTCAAGATTTTATTAAAATCTACGGGAGCACACGAAATTTCGAAAAGGAACATGTCTGGATCTTCACCAGCTGTCAACAAATCGCATCGGAGATGCTGTTGAAGTGCACCTTTGAAACCACAGGTTTCTAACTCTCGTTCTTCCAATTCGGTTTTTAATTCGGCCACTTTTAAGTCTTTCAACAACACTTTTCTCGTAGCCATTGTTTTTTTTCCAATACGGTACTTATTTAATAATCTGATTAAATTTAATTTACTTTAAATTGTTTATTTATTTGCACAAACCCGCACACCGACACCACAGTTACTTTTCTAGGGTTTAAGTTTATTTATTTGAATAAAACACTTGGTAAAAACTGAACCGTAACTTAATAATGCTTACAATCTAATTTATTTGTAACACACTAAATCTAACTTCGACGATCGCTATTTAGAATTCGACAGACTCCTGAGTCCACCCCGGCCGATTTTATATTCTACGCTGCCTTCTCGTCTGTTCCATCGCTGGAAAAGTCTAGTTTGTTCGGTATAGGCCCCGGTGGCGTGGCAGCCAATGACGCACATTAACGAACCGACTTCTTGACGCCTTCAGTTTGACGTAGTCAGCTGGGTGGCGCGCCACAATACGTAAGTCACATCATAGAATAACAAAATCACGCCGAAATTGCCAAAAAAAACACTAACACTAACACCAGGCACAAGTTAGTTTGAGCAGTCGGATTTACGAATTTTTATCTTTAGGAATATACCCATTTGGATATATATAAAAGTTTCCCGCATACGCTTTTCTAATTTTGAATTTTTTAGGAGTTCCAGGATTTTGCATAAAGACTGCTTTATTTTTTTCTTTTATCAGATGGCACCACAACGTCGTTCTTGAGTAACAGTGGAATTACTAGGTTTACTAATTAAGGTGACGATTAGTAAATCAAAAATGGACATGGGATAGCGATTAAAATAGTTTACTTTTCTATGCACCAGATGGCAGGATCCGGGTGTACAGGTTATTAAGTAATTATTGCTAATTTCTTCTTTATTGTAACTCAAAAATTGAAAAGAAAAAAAATCATTTCAATAAAAACCGAGCCCAGCCGACTGATTTATCGTTTTGCAATAAAACTTTCGTATTATTTGTTTTCCTTTTTTGATTTTGCAATTCGTTTAAGTCTGTTTGCTTAAGTGACCAATAATTTTCGATTTATTTTAATACTAAGAGGAGGACTGATGTATTTTAAATCTGTATATCTTTAGGCTACTGCAACGTCACAAGAAAGGGAAGAGAGACATTCTTGTTGTAATCACTTGTCACCACCGGTTTGGTTCCAGTTTGATATCGCGACAAGAGAGCGCTCAGCGCGGTTTGGACCCAAGACCGCGGTAAAACGGACGATGGCTTGCGCCAATCCGGAGCTTACCTTATGCTCGGAACAAAGTCGGTTGGACCCTCGAGAACGATGATGTTGAACGTGTTTCGTAACTGTGCCCACTCAGTGGAGACGGCGTGGGAAACCGGAAAGGGCGCCACCCAGCAGTGGTTACGTAACTCAGAAGTGTAGAGGATACACGACCGGGAGGGTGTATCCTGTTCCGTTCGCAGAGGTTCTAACACCCTAGGACTCGTATTCGAGCGCGAAATTCCACCCCTTAAGGATGTAAAGCCCTCGCAACAAAGTTCCCCTGACATTGGTATGCAAAAATAGCACAACAATAATAAAAAAACCTCGGTCGTAAATCGGAACTTTAATTAATATAATTTTAGTAGCAAGTTCATACAAATCGTACAAATCAAAATTATGTATAACTACGCCCGGATGTAGGGCGAGTAACGACCATGCCCTAAATACGTTCATGTACAAAATCCAACTTGTGGACAGAAAAAATTACGACAAAATTTTAAATTTAAAAGTATGCGCAGTGCGCCAACTATGGCATAATGGGGGGAGGGGATTTTCTGCAAAGCGGCGACGTAAAACGATGACGTCACTCCGCAAGGGTAGTGATGAGAAGAGGAGGCAAACCAAAAATAAATAAAATAAAACGATCTTAAAATTGCTTCCGGCGCAGCGTCGACGACTCAGCGACGGTCCTGCCTAGAACTTTTTGGCGATAGCGGCCCCTTTTCGACGGGACAGAAGATGGCGGCTGTCCGGCTCGTCTCGGTGAAGCAAGTCGAACGACGGTGAAAGGTCGATGTTACAAAGGATTCGTCACTGACAATCCACGTGTGTATCGGCTTCCTTGCCTGGGACTAGCACTATAATAACGGGAAACAAGAAGAGAACAATTAACAAAAGAATGACCACGAGGTCGTCAAAAAAACTCACCCTACGTTAACCGTAAGTGCAGAAGAGATACCAAAAATCGCTGCCAAATCCGCAGTATGCGATGGCCGCTTAACACTTGGGGGAAAATAACGACGGGCGAAAGGAAATCCACAAAAATGCGAGCCGAAGCTCAGAGAATACGTAACTCAAGGTTTTAAACCAGTCACCCCCAGTCTTAGCGATAATTGAACTCCCGACGCATGACCACCTGCGTTTGCTCCTACTTAAGCGTCAATTACACCGGGCGAGTTTACTAGCTACTCGCTAGCGAATTTACACGCTGTTAGTAAATTTTCGTCGTGTAATAACGTTTTCTAGTAAACTCGCTACTTACTTTGCTTGAGCGAGTAAAGTTGAAGGCTGAACTACTTTTCTCGTTACTCGCCAGCGTTTTTACTATCTGTCTTATACACTTGCCGTGTGTAATATGGCTAGATTGTAAATTAGCCCACTTAAATCTCAAGCATTTCCCAATTCCCAAAAATGTCGTCCAAAGTAATTCGCGCGAGAGTTGTGCTTATTGCGAGCGAGCCAGCGAGTTTACAAGCCATATGTAATTACTGCTGCGAGCACTCACTACAACAAGTTCACTCGCGCGCTAGTTTACACGCCGGCGAGTAGATAGCAAACTCGCCTCGTATAATTGATGCTTTAGACAGCAATGCAATCTAATAGCCGCTTCAAAAATGAACAACAGGCGACATCTAAACGTCGGAGACTCAAGAGTACCGAGGAAAAGAAAGGAAACCAACACCAAACTTGATTACAGGAAACTCACCGTAACACTAGTATCTTGTACTTCCAACACTACTATTAGTTTTTTTTTTATCAATGATATAATTTCAGAGAAAACGGCAGTTTCTAAAAGCGTTCTTTAACTCAGGTGGTATACAATTGTCGCGTAAGTGACGTTATATTAAAAATTAATAGTTTCTGGAATTTACTAATTTTTTCATACAGTAAATGTAACTTTCATTATTAAACTTCAAACAATGACATTGTTAAAAGAGTGTAAAATATGTATATTAAATGATAAAACTTAAAAAGCACCCTACGATTGTCTCGCAAATGACATTAGAATTGCTCCTAAATAAACCAATTGCGGAGGCCATGTAAGAGACTCCGGGACTCCGTAGGCTTTGGTTTGTGCAAGTTTTCTGACAACGCCTGTGCTTTCAACTAGTAGTGCAATTGTTTTTCTGATTGCAGGCTCAAGATCAGCATGAAAATCAGAGATTTTTGCTAATTTATCCGAATTAATTTCTTTAGAAATCAAAATGAATGGCTTAAACAACGAATCCTTTGACCTGACAAGTCATTTTGGTTTGCAGTGGACTCTCGAGCTACGTTTCTATTGATGAAGCCCCAAGTGGAGCTGAAACATATGCATAGAGGCTGCTCGAGGGATCCACTACAATCAAAATCGATTTGCAACAATTTTTTTTTTAAATAAAGTTTGTAATAATCGTGAACGTTTCCCACTGTTGTAGTTAGAATCAATGGTGCTGTAGATAAAGCATTGCAATGAATGCATGGTATTGTCGATTGAAATCAGTAAGACAAATAAGATTTATTTGCGGAAATGTATTATTAGCTACTGAAACTTCAATTTACTGTGAATGATAATTATGCAGAGTTTGAAAAAATGTGAGAACAGTAACAATGAACAATGAGATGTAGATTAAAAATTTGCTATAAAATATGTCTAAAGAATAATAACTACTTCTTTGTTTCTTTTGTTTTTATATGAATTATAACGAGCATCTAGAATTAAACTTCACGATATACATGGGCGTCGTGGTGTGTAGCTTCAATAGTGGGCGTTCAATACAAGCACTGCAGTAAAATAAACTTAGATATGTCTTTTTTATCCAAAAGAAAACTCCATAAAGACGCACATAAAAGGCGTATAAAGACGTACAGTCGTCTGCAATTTAAATGCTATAATTGCGTATCTGTGAGTCTTGAAGCACCTTGAACCTTGAAGGTCATAAGGGCGAGGTTCATGTACGGGAGATGCATTTTAGTTACCCATCATTGTAGGAACTGATCGATTATTTATGACAGGAATCATTGTAAAGACCGCTTTTCAATCCGCAATTTTCGTTGCCGGTAATAAATATTTGCAGCTATTCGTATTACACGCTTGCCCAGTATTTGTATTTCGATTAGCTGTTCCAAAAGAGCTCCAAACCTATAGACCGCTTTACAGTTCGCAATTTTTATTGTCACCAATAAATAATTGCAGCGATTCGTATTGCGCACATGCGTAGTATTTGTCTTTCGATCAGCTGAGGCAAGTTTTCAGATATAGCAAAATAGCATGTACAGCTAAATACTTGTAATTATTTGCTTTCTTGTAAATTTTAGAGCAAAACGGCAAAGGAAAATATTGTTCAGAATTTTAAAATGCATATTTAGAACTTTAATTTTTGCCGCGGTTTTCTTTTAAAATTGCAAAAGTCTTCGGAAAAATGCAGGTAATTTACTAACAAGAAAGTTATGACCGAAAAATATTTAAGTACTTATAGACAGGGACAACTTCAAAATTTGCAATTTGTACACTTCCTCGAAAAGTATGGAAATGTTTTAATCAGGCCTAGGCGCATTTTAGGCGGAAGGTTTCGTTAAATATACGAGGAACTATTAATATGCTGAAGCGATCATAGTCGGAAAAAGTTCTAATCTTTAACGCGTCTGCCCTGTAAAAACAAAACCACTATAGTTCTGGTCGACTGGATATAAAAACTTGTTTACCTAATCGATTCATTCCGAAACGAACTCGCATTCTTTTTGCAGTGACGGCGTTATAATTGATATGAATTAATAATAATAATAATAATAATATATTTATAATATATTTATTGATGCCAGCAAACAAAGTTTTTTGCACAAGTCAGGTAAATAAATACAAGTTTACATACAGTTTTTGCACAAGTCGGTTACTTACAAGATAAGATACATCAAACGTAATACATAAAATAAACTTAAATAATACACAAATCTCATATATCAAAGACATTATACCAAGTGCTTGTCCTCACATAGAATTTTGTCATTTAGAAATTCTTCATAAGAATAGTAAGCCTTATTATACAAAAAAGTTTTAATTGTTTTTTTTTTGTTTAAAACAGCTTAACGATAACTTAGTTATGCACACAATTAATTTATTAAACAGTTTATTCCTAAGTTTCCTGTGCCACTGTCCGTACCCTTCAGACGCTTTTTATTAAGGCAAATTTTATAAACATATAAAATAGCGACATCTTACTATCGCTTTTTGACCTAACATTGCAGTAGGATAGACAAATTGAAGCGGGATTTGCTCCTAATGAGTCCCCCATGCAAGGCGGCCATGCTTGCTGTCAAAGCATAATGATAGATTTTAGAAAAATTTTGTGCAAATCGTTTTTGATTGCAGTGAGAACCTCGAGCAGCCTCTGGACAGCTGTTTCAGCCCTGCTTGGGGCTTCTTCAGCAGAAACGTAGCTCGACATTCCCACTGCAGACCAAAAACGACTTGCCCAATTTATTCGCAATTGCGATGTAAGAATGATGAACATATAAAATAGCGACATCTTACTATCGCTTTTTGACCTAACATTGCAGTAGGATACACAAATTGAAGCGGGATTTGCTCCTAATGAGTCCCCCATGCAAGGCGGCCATGCTTGCTGTCAAAGCATAATGATAGATTTTAGAAAAATTTTGTGCAAATCGTTTTTGATTGCAGTGAGAACCTCGAGCAGCCTCTGGACAGCTGTTTCAGCCCTGCTTGGGGCTTCTTCAGCAGAAACGTAGCTCGACATTCCCACTCCAAAGTTTTAGAAAAATTTTGTGCAAATCGTTCTTGATTGCAGTGAAAACCTCGAGCAGCCTCTGGACAGCTGTTTCAGCCCTGCTTGGGGCTTCTTCAGCAGAGACGTAACTCGACATTCCCACCGCAGACCAAAAACGACTTGCCCAATTTATTCGCAGTTGCGAATAAATTGCGATGGCCGCCTTGCATGGGGGACTCATTAGGAGCAAATTCCGCTTCAATTTGTCTATCCTACTGCAATGTCAGGTCAAAAAGCGATAGTAAGATGTCGCTATTTTATCTGTTCATCATTCTTACTCGCAATTGCGAATAAATTGGGCAAGTCGTTTTTGGCCTGCGGTGGGAATGTCGAGCTACGTCTCTGCTGAAGAAGCCCCAAGCAGGGCTGAAACAGCTGTCCAGAGGCTGCTCGAGGTTTTCACTGCAATCAAGAACGATTTGCACAAAATTTTTCTAAAACTTTCATTATGCTTTGACAGCAAGCATGGCCGCCTTGCATGGGGGACTCATTAGGAGCAAATCCCGCTTCAATTTGTCTATCCTACTGCAATGTCAGGTCAAAAAGCGATAGTAAGATGTCGCTATTTTATCTGTTCATCATTCTTACTCGCAATTGCGAATAAATTGGGCAAGTCGTTTTTGGTCTGCGGTGGGAATGTCGAGCTACGTCTCTGCTAAAGAAGCCCCAAGCAGGGCTGAAACAGCTGTCCAGAGGCTGCTCGAGGTTTTCACTGCAATCAAGAACGATTTGCACAAAATTTTTCTAAAACTTTCATTATGCTTTGACAGCAAGCATGGCCACCTTGCATGGGGGACTCATTAGGA
Organism: Prosopocoilus inquinatus; assembly: GCA_036172665.1. NCBI lineage: Eukaryota > Metazoa > Arthropoda > Insecta > Coleoptera > Lucanidae > Prosopocoilus > Prosopocoilus inquinatus. The sequence continues at coordinate 24,923,281 of CM069872.1, read as the reverse complement.
GCAAATCCCGCTTCAATTTGTCTATCCTACTGCAATGTCAGGTCAAAAAGCGATAGTAAGATGTCGCTGTTTTATCTGTTCATCATTCTTACTTCGCAATTGCGAATAAATTGGGCAAGTCGTTTTTGGTCTGCGGTGGGAATGTCGAGCTACGTCTCTGCTGAAGAAGCCCCAAGCAGGGCTGAAACAGCTGTCCAGAGGCTGCTCGAGGTTTTCACTGCAATCAAGAACGATTTGCACAAAATCTTTCTAAAACTTTCATTATGCTTTGACAGCAAGCATGGCCGCCTTGCATGGGGGACTCATTAGGAGCAAATCCCGCGTCAATTTGTTTATCCTACTGCAATGTCAGGTCAAAAAGCGATAGTAAGATGTCGCTATTTTATCTGTAAAAATTTACAGAAAATTTCGTCAGGAGATTAATTCCTAATGGCTTTTGCACAACATATAAAAAATTGGGATGTAACCCCTCTTAACCTTAACTTAACCCCTAAGGTTCAGTTTTACAAATGGGGCTCAACTTTGAGCTGAGGCTTAAACCCTTAGCAACGATTATTTCAACAATTGTTGTGAAGGATTTAAGCTTCGGCTCAAAGTTAAACCGTTATTGTAAAACTGGGCCTTAGTGCGCACCGACTGCATTAGAGGTCCGGCATTGAGAAATCTATGGATGGATATTTGAGGTGATTTGACGGCTATTTAGACGGTGCGCGCACAGGTTTATGATTTTTTTTTTAATAAAGTAAGAGGGATTAGATCCCAATTTTTTTATATGTTGTGTAAAAACCATAGAGAATTAATGTCCTGAAGAAATTTCCTACAAATTTTCACGTCAAATATTCATCCACAGACTTTATAATGTCCGACCGCTATTTAGTCGGTGCGCGCTGAGGTTTAAGATTTTTTTAAAATAAACTAAGAGGGGTTACATCCCAATTTTTTATACGTTGTACAAAAACCATTGGGAATTAATTTTTTGAAGAATTTTTTTATAAATTTTCACGTCAAGTATCTTACTTAGACTTTTTATTGCCAAATAACCATTTAATTTGTACACGCTCAGTTCTGTATTTATTTTAAAGTTAATTATTGAGAAAGTTTATTGGAAACATTTCCTTTGTATTAATATGAAGTAATACTGCTCGTATGGATGAAATAGTCCCAATATGTCATCTGTACCTATATTGTCCGGTGATAAAGTTCACGATTTTTATTGCTGGGTATTTATTGCTAACTTCACACCGGTGTAGAGGTAAATTACTTCGTAAGAGCCTAAAAATAGAAAAATAATTGGACAGTTTATTATTCAAAATTGGGAAAAGTTTCAGTTAGAACGTTATGATTTTGTTTAATTTAGTTGGGGACAATTTTCAGAAAGATATTTCTACTTACCGATGAGGGACGTTAGGCGCGTTTTCGAATTAATTTAATTAAATAAACTGTATTTGCAATACTTACGTGTTAGTTTCAATGTAGAGGAGTAGTGATGTCAGGTGATTTTTTACCGAAGTAAAAAATCTAAATTAAACTAAAAACTGGCTAAGTAGTAAATATATTTTTTAACCGGTTAAAACAAATTTGAAACCGCCCCAAAATTCTTTTTGGGGCGCATGCGATTCTGTTCCTACAGACTACTTATTTTACCAAATTAAAAGAATTATTAGTGATATTGACTAATAGATTTTGACTTTCTCCTTTTTCACTTTCTGTTCTTTACTCTGCAGTTGCCATAAATATGTTTTTGATTTAATTTTTTTTATTTTAAGTTTATAAATTGTAAAATATACAGGGTGCTCTCAAGTTCCGTAAAAGTTCCAGAACTTTTTTGCTATTCCAGGTATCGATCGATGCGATTTTTTATGTTATAGGAGCGCTTCTATTGCATATTTTAAAAATATTTTCGTTTGCATACAGGGTATCTAAGCATTATAAAAATATCAAAATTATGTTTTTTTTTAACCGAAACATCCCGTTTTGAGTTCATTTTTTAATTCTACAGTAAATTCTGCGTTAAATTCATTTGAATCATTTTTACGTATCAGTCATACTTCTTGATGTCAATCAATTTTTTCTTGAAAATTCCCAGATGCAAGGTTCCGTTCAAAAATTCGCAACACCTACACCACTAAAGATAACGCAACCTAGTTTTTTCTCAGTCAATAAATTTTAATAATGTTTTAAAATTTGAAATCAAAAAGTTGTTCAGCATCCATTTCAAGTGCAATGCAGTCACAAAGAGTGTAAAATCGATAACTGAAACGTAGATTTTAATGCTTTTTGTGATGCTTCGCCCTTCGGCACTCTTCTCATGTGCTGCGGTTGTGACCCGCCCCGTCAGCAGTGTGTGCTGGCCTTTAGGCAGCATTTTCGGATAGTTTTAGTGGATCCAACAAAAATTTAGAATTAGAACATCGCAGTTTTTGTACGCTACAAATTCAATTCAGTTAATCGATATACTTTTTTAATATTAACTAAAAGATAGCTTCCCGATGTAGAAATTGAAATCTTTAGCACTGGTTAACACACGAATTTATTTGTACGGTGCGGCGTAATAAAGCGTTTCAAGGCCACTTATTTATAGCCCAACAGAACATAGAATTATGCTTTTACCTTTAAAAAATTACAGGTTTAGAAGGCGATTGCGTAAGATGACTGTCGCATTTTCAGTGCAATTAATTACTTGGCTAATGTAATGTGAAGTATAAAAAAATATTTACGTCAGTAAAAAGTACTTCTGTCGACGAAATTTGCTTATTTAAACATAGTTTCAGACCTGTTCGAACTTGCTAGAAATGCACTATGTGAATACGGTACGGTATTGGATGAGAATTAATATGAAAAAGAAAAGACGTTAGAACCATTTGAAAATATCATTTAAAATAATCTTTATCTTCATGTTTCGCAAAACAGATTGTTGGCTTTTTCAAAAGTGAAAAACGAAAATTTTTATTTTAGCTTACTGGTTGTCTCATAACCTACGGTGGAGATTAAAAGGGTAGCTAGGGGAGATCAAATTAAAGCTTTTTTCTTAATAAATTTTTGGTAAAAATGAATAGCTGTTGGCTACTTTTTTTTTTGTTTAAGTATTATCGGCAAACAAAATTATCTGAGGACGGAGTTACAATAAACATTCACTCACCATTGGTTAGGTCTCTCATTCCTAATGTTCTTTCTTTCTTTCTCGCTTCCCTGACCGCAACAGTCGCTGAAGATAAACGTCTTAGCCTCGGGGCATCGCATTCCAATTCGATAAGGACCATGCAAATTATAAGTAACCCTTTACGAGTATCTATTCAGTAAAATGGAACAGTCCACTCACCGGGGCCGCTTTCCCGGCCCCACCTGCTCCAGCGGCGAATCTAGAAGTTGTAGCTCCCTCATGATGATATTGGATACTGGGGAAGTCATCCTCGCACGTTGACTTCTTATCTTCGCATGCATTAACCCTCACATTCACCTGTGGATACAAAACCCACCCCTCCCGATGGATATTAGCATACCTTGCCTCCCGAGCATACGTTCTCAGGATCAGTTGATGCACCGACTGCGTGAGTGTCAAGCACCACTCCGTACCAGTCCAATAACATCATCATGTCAGACCTTTCTGGATAGCTCAATGCCATCACCTGGTCAGGAATGCAATCAACCGAATTCCCACTCACAAAGAATGCAGAATACGGCTAATAGCTTTGCCGGTACCGTGCTCTTCATCGGCGCTGCTTGCACGCCGCGGCAAGAGCCCCGATACCGTATGCTGGTGCACGGTAGCATTCTCTGGCAACACCCCGGATCGCGTCCCAGACAATATTCTGCTATCAGAATACCTCCGTCTAACTCATGACTCATGACCCTCAAACCGTATTGCCAGTCGTGAGAATGTACCGCCCTAACACTTCTGCCAGAACATACCATCACAGGTCATATTCTACAGACACCCTATGAACTAGATCATGCCCGGCAACACACCGCGGCCACCCCGTATATCACCAGGCCCAACCGCGGCCCCGATTACCGACACGTTTCGCCTTCCGCGAAGCCCTTGGGAGACTGTCATCTCTGCCGTTTCTTTTCAGCCAAGACTAAACACACGCCCCCATATCATATTACCAAACTAATAACGTAAACAAATATGCTAGTGCTTCAGAGATATCTCGAGAATGCATAAACTTTCTTAAATTCTAAACTTGTAAAATAAATAACTACAACATAGCTAAAAAGGTACAAGAGTTTAAAGTGAAATTAATTAACGAGAAAAATGTATAAATTAAAGAAGAAATTAAGAAAGTTAAACTGCTGTGACTTTCTTATTATTGGGTTTTGGTCAAAAGCGAATTAGGAAAAAAGCTTTATTTTGATGTCCTACAGCTGCCCTTTCAATCTCCTCCGTACGTTGTGAGATACCCAGTATTTTTCAACGAGTGACGAAAGTGACATTTGTACGGCGAGACATAAGAATAGTTTACCAGGCGAGGCTAAGCCGAGTTTGGTAATCTTTGCGAGCTTAAGAAAATGATTTGGACGAGTTAAACACTATTCTTATTCTACTACCCGATTTACTTTTTTTGGTGTTGTGAAATCATGATAAAGCTACGACGAATAGCACAAACAGACGTTTAATAATGTCACGATACAGCAACAGCAGGCAGCTAGACATACGTAAAAATTAATAAGATGAACTTTCGTCTCTAGTGACGAAAGTTAACGTTATGCGATTTGTCTTCAATAGTAACGGAAATCAAATTTTCGTCGGAAATATTCAGTGACAAAAAAAGTCTTTTCATAAAGGGTCGGAGAAGAATTATATTTTTAGCTTGTTATAAAGTCTTGTCTTTTCATATCAATTATGCAGTTATCAACAGCAAGAACCTTACGAAAATAAACTAATGGAAGAGATTATACAAATTGCTACGATTTTAAAGTCCAAAATATTTATGATATTTTACGCTGAAGCAAGTCTGCTCAGATTGCACTGGGGCCCTCAAGTATTCTCTATGTAGCGCTATTTGGGCCCTAATTGAAGCCTCATCAGCAGAAGAGTAACTCAAGAAACTCCACCGCAATCCAAACAATTTACCAGATTTTAAACCGGTAAGTCCGGTAAGTAATTTCCGCACAGTGTAAGGTCAAACCTTTGGCCGCATGGGGGCGCAATTTAAGATATTTATCTCAATTAAATAAAAATCATTTAACTATTCCAGGAAAAAAAGAGCAGGCGAAATACAAGGAATAACGTGTGCTGCTTCTTTTCTTCGCAATTATGTATCATTGGTAATTTTGGTTTTCATGACAAGGAAACATTTTTTGAACAGATAAAATAGCGACATCTTACTATCGCTTTTTGACCTGACATTGCAGTAGGGTAGACAAATTGAAGCGGGATTTGCTCCTAATAAGTTCCCCATGCAAGGCGGCCATGCTTGCTGTCAAGGATAATGAAAATTTTAGAAAAATTTTGTGCAAATCGTTCTTGATTTATCCTTGACAGCAAGCATGGCCGCCTTGCATGGGGAACTTATTAGGAGCAAATCCCGCTTCAATTTGTCTACCCTACTGCAATGTCAGGTCAAAAAGCGATAGTAAGATGTCGCTATTTTATCTGTTCATCTCTCTTACATCGCAAATGCGAATAAATTGGGCAAGTCGTTTTTGTTTGCAGCGGGAATGTCGAGCTACGTCTCTGCTGAAGAAGCCCCAAGCAGGGCTGAAACAGCTGTCCAGAGGCTGCTCGAGGTTCTCGCTGCAATCAAGAACGATTTGCACAAAATTTTTCTGAAACATTTTTTGTTTTTTTTTTTAATGAAAATGAAAACCTGAGGATTTTAATTTGAGGGTTACGTTCAACAAATGTCGGTGAGAAAGTGGACAATCAAGTTAAGACGCGCGTTAATTTTCCGGACTGTTGCGAGTTTTTTTTCAACTGTATAGAGTGGACCATTTTTGATGGTTTTACAGAGTTTCTCAGTTATTTATAGGAATAGAAGAAAATCGTTTTCGCTACCCAATGCTACTTTTTCGAGAAAAATACAGTGGCAAAACAAAAGTTAGCTATCTCGATTCGTCCGGGAAATATCGGTCGGAAACGAATTTTTCCGAAAAATTCTTTTTCACAATATCTCAGTTGTTTGACAAGATATTTTGAAAATTTAAAAACTATTTTATTCGGCAATTAACGTAAATTTCACTGACGTTATTACCTTCTGTAGAAATTGCATCAGTTCTGCTAAACAGACTATAACTTTCTAATTTTAAATGGGAACCGCAGTTGGCTATGACACAAATAAATAGCTTGTTTAATGAGGTTTTCAAAAATATGAAGTTTGATACAGTTGCATTTTAATAACTGACCTAAGTCAAGATGCAGACAAACGCAGAGTAGACATAAAGGAAATTCGTGGTCGTTATACCTTACATGCGACGCTTGCGTTAGCGTTTTTATTTTTTATTGTCAAAGAGCAATTAACGCGCCTGCTTTTTTAATTGACGCTGATTTTGGACTTTCGTTCAACGACCCAAACTTCTAGAAAATAAACTCGTAGCATCCGTCAGGGGAATAGAAGGGGAAAGTTTATAAATTAGTAGAAACTTAGAAATTGGGATTATTCATTCAGCATTTAGTGATTCGTCATTATTAATTATTTCAAGTATTCAGTTATTTTAGTATTAATTATTTTCTTTGTAAGTTAGACCTTAATAAAATTTAGTTGTGATTATTTGTGTGTTGTGACTTCGGAGGCGATCCGGGGAGGCGACGCTGGGTCGAGTGCAGCGCACGGGACGAGGTAATGTAAACTTTTACATTTATTATTTTCATTCGCAATGTCTGTCCCGTCCTGCAAGCGAGTGCTCAACATAACGGGAGACGCTATTTTCTCTCCCGAGTCGGACATGCGGTTCGTCCCTGGAAAATCTCAATGTGGTTAACACAAATCGGGATAAGATCGTGACAATATGGAAACCTAAAACCCTATCCAAATATGTGATAATGTGTAGGGCGTTCTGTTAGAAATAAATGTATTCTATACCCAAGAAACTAAACACTTTGCAAAGTGCCAAGTGCTTCGCGAAACATCTTGCTGATTCGTCGATTAAAAAGTATGATTGACCGAGAGTCGTTCAAGTTGGCTATTTTAACTTACGAAAGAAAAAAGAATTCTTATTACAGCTTCCTGTAATGTCAATGTTTCCTTATGAACAATTAGATTTTTGTTATCTTGTTTTTCAAGTGTTTAATTCTTTTTCCAAAATTTTAGAGATTTATTGTTACAAACTAGAATGTGTATTGTATAAGAGTCATCAATTTACCAATAAAATTACACAAGAAATGTCTCAAAATTAATATCTGAAGCACTTAAATGCATTTAAAGTACGAAATTCCAATTCGTATTTAACAATATTCATCTTTTGCAGAACATTTTTAAATACTGCTATGCTTAGGTCGTAAAATAAATAAATAATTTTGAACCTGAAAGCAATGTAAAATTATCAATAATAGTTACGGTTTGCAATTATAAATTCACGATGCAATATTTTTTATTTTTATTTTCAATTCCCGTTATCCTCTTCGTTAGCGTCAAATTTTAAGCATTTTGATTTTATTAAGTACGTAAGCTTCTGCCAATTGCTTTTTAAATTTTGCTAAAATATAATTTTATATCGTTGAATTTCTTATTTCAAGAGTTCATTCAAGTCAACGAATTTGACATATTTTTATTTCTCCAGAAAAAATAAACTTCTGCTTATTTTTTTTAAATTAATTAATCGAGAATCTCGTTTTGTAAAACAACAGTTATTATTTTTTTCTTTTTCTAAAATATCATACACACTTCTGACCCAACCGGATGTTATTACTTGTTTTATTCAAGCACGTTGAATCCTGCCTTTGCAGGTAAATGACCTCTTTCTTTTCTATATTTTTTTTTTATTATTCCAGAACTAATTTTGTAATTTGTATACGTATTAAATTAAATTAATTACAAAATCAGAATTTAAATCTTCGTTCATAAGTGATAACATAACAATTTATATTACTGCAGGATGAATCATCATTCAGTCATGCACAGACTACGGAGCGTTACGGTTGTGCTCGTCTCCGCAAGTAAGTAGTGGTAGATTTTAGACTAAGTTTACATTTAGTTTAGTTTTTAAGTCATATGTTGTATTTTAAATTTTTATTTTCTGTACATTTATTCAGCATGTTAATTTAGCGTAGTTTTAATCACCCGCAATGGTCAGGTAAGACCCGTAATTATTTGTCTCCCGTCCTCAATGCCGGGAATTTCATAATTTGCCTAAATGACACTCATGCACATTTCTTAATGATTCTTAGTGTGAGGCTAAGCTAACATTCGACAACCCATTAAGATATTCTGAGCTTATTACTTCTGACCCCTGACTGCGTAAAGATGCATTTCACTGAATTTACAAATGTCCAAATTACTTCGGGTTTCAGCTAAGGCAAATTTGGTTTTACTCATTTTAAATTTCTCAGATTTCTAAATCACCAAAATTTTCATATTTTGTCACTGCCCAGCCACTCCTTAATTAGGGTAATAGCCAATCAAATTTACCATGCCACTTTCCTCCAATTTTTCCCCGTTTTTAATTCTTTTTTACTGTAGCATATTTAAATTTGGATTTTGCCCTGAAAAATCAGACAGAACTACAAGTGTCTCGGGTTCACGTTATGTGTAACATCTCAAGTTTCAACCCTACGTTTGTTCTCATCTTCAAACTAACTTTGTAACATTTTGTGTAAATAATTATACATTAAAAGTGTAAATACCGAGTGTGTGTTTTCGCTTAAACCATTAGTGCACCTTTTGAACCATCCTCAAGGATCATCCAGGATTCCAGAAAGCGTCGCTAAACAAGTAGGTTTGTTATATATATGCATTTGTATTTTATATAATTGTGTTTTCCATAATGTTGCCCAACTCAAATTTAAAGTTTAACACAAAGAATTTTCTTTTACATTATACTAGAACTTCCCGTGTTTAATTCCAACATCGATGCTTACAATTATTGCACAGAGTTCAATCAAGATTTCATTCGAATTGTTTTTTGGTGAACGTGATGCTAACGAAATTAATATAATCTAACTCAAACCAAAAAAATCCTATTATTATTATAAAAAAGTTTTAGTTTTTCCTTATGAAAGAAGTGGAAAGAAGTGGAATTATTTGATTGCATTAAACCGAAAATATACGATTTCTGGCTTGAAAAATTGCGTGCCAAGTTATCTTCTCGCTTTCGTTCTTATACCTACACTACTAATTTTCATATGCTAAAAAAATTTCTAAATTATTAATTAGTCGAGGCGAACGCAAAATTCAAACTTTTCTAAACTAGGCTAAGCTCGGACAGTCAATTATCTTTAATCTCGAAATCATTTGCAACATTGTTTTTTGACTGATAAGCATTGATAATGTAAACGTTTCAAGTTTCAGTACAACTCTCTGACTTTGTTACTATTACAGGATGAATCACAAAATTCAAAAATTCGAATTCAGCGGACATTATATGACGTCTTTTCTCATCCAATTACGACAACACCGGGCATCTTATGACGTCACGCAATCGTTTGTATATGGAAAATTTCCAGAACACCAAGGTCATCGACGCTTAGAGGCCTCGTGTCTTCACGTAAGAAGATAGATAAAAACATCTCCAAGGTTCCAGACTCCGCTTGTCATCACAGAACATCTTTTCCCATGTGATGACGTCATGACTCCCCCCCTCCCCTCCCGCTCCAAACATCCTATCAATTTCACGCAAGAAGAAAAATAATCATCTCCAAGATTCCAGGCACAGACTTCGCTCTCGATTTTTATACCATTTCGGGGTTTTGAGACCCCTATGTTATTTCTTATGGGATTTTGGCCCCGAACCGGCATAGCATATCTATTGCTTCTTTAGATCATAATATCCTTCTCAATAAAATGGAGAATTAGGGCAGACGTGGACGTTGTCTTGAAAATTTTTCGTTCATATTTAAGTAATAGAAATCAAATTGTTTCACTTTCATTAGAAATCGACGGAACTTATCGAACTACAGAATTACCTGTACATCGCGGTGCCCCACAAGGATCAATTTTAGGACCGACTTTATTTTTAATTTACGTTAACGATATGTCTTTATCCTTAACGTCCGGCCAACTATCACAGTACGCAGATGACACAAACGTAATTGTTGTCGAAAAAACTGTTGCCGAAGTGTCAAAAACTGGTTTTGATATTATTAACAAGATGAGCGAATAGTATTCGAAAATAGCCTTAGTCTTAACATGAGCAAGACTAGTATCGTCACGTTTAGAAAACAATCAATTTTTTGGCGGTCTTCCAGTCGCGCTACTAATGTTTTCCTACTGCAAAAAACAATTATCAGAATTATGTGCAGAGCATCAGTGGACAGCTCATGCAGACCGTTATTTCAACAATTGAGAATATTACCCCTAGCTTGCTTATACATTCTCGAACTTGTGACATTCTTAAAGCAGCATGAGCACTTGTATTCTCGAAATTTAGATCATAATATGGAAACCGGAAATTGCAGTGATTTTAGCATTCTGAGCCATAAGTCTTCATTATATCAATGTGGTGCTCATTATAAAGCTATCAAAATTTATAATGCCTTGCCTTCGAATATTAAGCACACAAATTTAAAATTTTACTTAGAAACTACCTCCAGTCCAAGAATTGCTATCACATCAATGAATTGATTGATCCTTAATTCTACTCTTCATTATTAGTGTCCTCTTGAACACTTGCTATATATTATTTTGTGTTAATATTGTATATCCTGTAATTATTTGTCTTATTTACATTTCATATTTATTATGTGCATATATATACATTTATTTTCTATAAATAATCTTGAATCGAAATGCCAGAAGGTCACAAAAAACAGCGCCGAAAGTTTAGATATTATTTTGTACTCTGAAGATCAGTACAAGATCTGTGGAGCAGATAACATGGTTCGGTTTAACAGAAAACCATTCTCAAATCTGATACTGATTTTTACTTTTCATGTACATCTACTTGACAATGTCCACATCCTTGATGATCAGTAAAAATAAATTTTTATTATTATTATTATTAATGAAAACAATTTGAAAGCAGATGGACAGATTGGTAAAAGGTCTTTCCAATTCACGATTCATACGGAGCGAATGTGTCCATTATAAGAACAGATTTTTTACCAAAGCGGAAGCTAATGAATAATGGAAGTGTATACCACATCCAAACAACTACTGACGAGGTTACTCCAGTTTGTGGTGTAGCCGAAATTGACATTAAAATTAGAAGTACGAAATTTAGATACAGGATGTTAGTGGCAGACATTGTTGATGATTTCATACTTGGAATTGACTTCATGAAGAAAAACTGTTTAGTTGTAGATTTGAAAGATAAAGTGTTACGCATTGGGTCTTCACGTTCCTGGAAATTCACCAACAGTGTCAAAAATTAAACTGGAAGAAAGTGTAAACATTCCCGTCTTAACCGATAAGCTGATACTGGCTAAGTTGGAGGGCAATCTTGGTAGCTGTCCTGCCGGAATCATAGAGCGAACGGAGATCAGCGGCGCCAAGAAAGGAATTTTACTTTACGTTGAGTTATTGAACCATCGCAAAATCCATGGGCATCTCCTGTTGTATTTGTGACTAAGAAGGATGGCAGCACGCATTTTTGTGTGGACTATAGGCGATTGAATGACGTCACGAAAAAGGACAGTCTTCCCTTGCCCCGGATCGAGGACACAATTGACACCTTATCCGGTGCGAAGTGGTTCTCAACTCTGGACTTGAAAAGTGGCTATTGGCAAGTTGGAATTCATTCCGAGGATAGGAAAAAGACGGCTTTCACTGCAGGTAAATGTCTATGACAGTTTAAAGTCATGCCTTTTGGGTTATGTAATGCCCCAGCCGCTTTTGAGCGACTCATGGAGTTATTATTGGGTGGACTTAGCTGGAAGACTTGTCTCGTGTACTTAAATGACGTAATTGTCGTTGGAAGAACCTTCAATGAACACCTTGCGAATTTGAAGAACGTCTTCGAAAGGATTGAACAGGCGAAGCTGAAATTGAATCCGGCCAAATGCAAGTTCTTTCGGAAGGAAATAAAATACCTCGGACATGTCATTTCTGAAGCTTGAGTTGTTACAAACCCAGCCGTTAAGAACTGGCCACCACCGAGAAATGTGCATGAATTACGAAGTTTCTTGGCGCTTTGCACATATTACAAACGATTTGTTAAGGACTTTGTAAAGGCAGCGAAACCTCTACATGCATTGACCGAAGCAAATGCCACATTTGTCTGGAGTGAAAACTTCAAGAAGCTTTAGACAGGACTTTTTCGTGACGCTTCATTATCGATAGTGATGCTAGCAACCACGGGATTGGGGGCGTCCTGTCGCAAGTGCAAAACAGGCAAGAGCGTATTATTGGTTACTTTAGTAAAGTTTTGTCGAAAGCTGAGAGGAACTACTGTGTAACCAGGAAGGAGATTCTTGCTGTAGTGAAAACTACTGATGCTTGGTTTATACAGTCACTAAAACTAAAACTAAAAATTAACTAAAACTGAAATTAAAACTACGCAAAAGTTTCCGTTTATATAAGCAAACATTACGCATGCTCGTTGCACACCTAGCTGTGAAAATTCCGTGGAGGGAATATTAAGTGGCAGAAACTACAGTCAAATTAACGGTCATCCCGCCTTTTCCACTAAGAATTGAAATAAACGAAATCTTAATATTTAGTGAGTTGTATAAACCGCTTCGTACCAGTACGGCATTTTAATTTCTTACTTGGAAGTTATTAATGTTAAGTTATTAGTTTTAGTGACTGTATAAACCACACTTGAGCATTTTCACAAGTATCTTCGAACTGGTCGAACGTTTCATCTTCGCACAGACCTTGCAGCATTGAAATGGCTGCTTCAGTTTAAGAACACAGAAGGCCCGCTTGTCAGACGGTTAGAGCGATTACAGGAGTACGACTTTACAATCGAACATCGTCCAGGTCGTGTTCATAACAATGCAGACGCACTCTCTAGAAGACTTTGTCCGGAGAATTGTCGGCACTGCTCGAAAACAGAAAACAAGGACGGAATAATTCTCATCAGAAGGACTGGTGTCGTAGTAGACAGATGGCAAATGGAGACCATCAAGAGGGAGGAACGAGACGATCCGGAAATAAGGACCATAATTGAATGGAAGGAAGGGGAAAAACGTCCAACCTTGACGGAGATATCAAGGAAGAATCCAGTGTACAAAACGTATTGGGAACAATGGGTTTCTCTGGACTTAAAGGATGGTTTGATAATCAGAAAATGGAAATCACCTGATGGTAGTGAGGTGAAAGACCAATTAGTACTTCCAATGGTAAGAGTCGCTGAGGTCCTAGAAGAGATTCATGGTGGGGCATCCGGTGGGCATTTAGGCATCAATAAGACATTGTCGAAAGTGCGAGAAAGGTTCTACTGGACGAAATGTAGAAGTGACGTGGAAAATAGGTGTGCCAGACGTACGACTTGCGCTGCAGTATCCGGACCTGCGAAAAATACTTCCGGAAAGTTAAAACGTTGATGCCCCATTTGAGCGGATTGCCATTGCCATAGCCATGCCATTTCCAGAAACCCGTGGAAACGAATACATCATGGTAGTAACGGATTATTTCATCAAATGGCCAGAAGGTTATGCTTTGCCAAATCAAGAGTCAGTAACGGTTGCGAATGCTTTGATAGAGATCTGTGTAACAAGGTTTGAAGTCCTATGGAGATCCTTTCTGATCAAGGCAGGAACTTTGAGGGATATATTTTCCAAGAATTGACTCGGTTACTGGGCATTTTCAAAACATGAACAATTCCCTTGCACCCGCAATCAGATGGAACGGTGGAGCTGTTCAATAGGACTCTGGAAAGACATCTGGCCAAAGTTGTTTCGGAAAACCAACGAGATTGGGATGAATATCTTCCCCTTTTCCTGATGGTGTACCGTTCTGCAGAGCATGACACAAGCGAACGAACATCATTCAGTTTTGTTTGGAAGGGCGTTTGCCTTCTGAAATAAATTTGAGCGACCAGAGACTCGACTGCGACTAAGGGAGTATTCTCAAGATCTAGAACGCTGAACTCACATTCACGAATACGTGTGGCGTAACATCAACTTAGTGACCGACAAGATGAAGACCCCCTACGATCGACGAGCCAGTGAAACAGAATTTCAAGAAGGGAATGGTGTGGTTGTAAAATCCTAAGAGAACTCGCGGACTCTCTCCCAAACTATAGTCTACGTCTTGGGAATGACCCTATAAAATAATTAAGAAGATCAACGATGTGGTCTACAGGATACAACAACTACCCCATGGGAAAATGAAGGTGGTCCACATCGACCGCTTGGCTCTGTACTCTGTTCGGGACGAGCAGAACTAAGGAAGGGCAGTGTTACGCCGCCATGAGCCCGGGTGGTCAAGGGCGTGCCTCCGACTGATTAGGAAGGACATAGAATTCACTGGAAGGTACTCGAAGAGTACCGGATTGTACGATGCGTTTTCTGGAGTATTGGCCTATATAATGGGACGATTGTCGAGCGATTAGCAATCCTTATTTAGTAAACGAAGAATGCGAGATACTACGAAGCTGTAAACGACGACGTAATAGAAGTGAGATTTGTTAAATTTAGTGTTAGTAGTTCCAGTGTATTCTGTTGAGTAGACGATTGCGTTTTAATAAAGTGTTTAAGAATAGTCGAGGAGTATTATTTAAGAACCCCAAAGTCGTAACAATATGCTGTAAAAATGTAAAAAATCGAAATGCAATCAAAGGAGTGGTTTTCTCGAATTACTTAGGAACGATTTATATCTTTGAAAATTAAGAAACAAAAAATTTCATTGACATTGAAATCAAAATTACCAAGTGATACATATTCGGATTCACAATGGTTTGCAGATTTCAAATATTATGTAAAAATATACAGGCATTTCCATTTGAATTTTGAAAGGTGATGTCACTTTTGTCAAAACCAGAAGTCGTACGGTAGCCAGTGCTATGTCGGAAAATTCAACTTTTTCTTTAATTTATCGATCCCAAATTTTAGGTACAAATAGAAATTCTAGAAAAGTGAACGCATAGTGTGGATAGCCTGTAGTGAATATTGGACGTGGATTTATTAGATTTTTTTTCTTGTTTTGATCTCTACTATTACCTACCAAACGTACAGGATTTTTATTATAACCTGTAGATAATATTTCTGTAGTTGTAAAATATTAACGCCACGTACATAAAGGTGTCCACGGATCGACTTGACAAGAGGAGAACCTTTTTAATATCAACTTTACGCAAAAAAACTTATTCTTTACAAAAAGTTCTGCTTGTCAAAAAACTCCAGAAACAATGCTTGAATTTAAATTTTGAACTACAGTTTGTCTAAAAAATCCAAATTTCTAAATTTGATGTTGTAGAAATCAAAGTAACGTATCTATTATGGAACGCTTTTCGAGAAACGATTACATTGGAAACTTTTATAACAAATCTGGTGCTCTTGGGGAGCAAACAGCTGACATTTTTATTAGATAAGTTTTAACATTTAGCATGATTATTAGCAAGAATGCTAACTAAGGCAGAACGCGTTTATTTGATAAATTGTTATGATATTGGTAATGTCTTCTAAGAATATGGGATTGATTTTTTTCATGAAAAGTTTCCCGATACAATGATGTCATGTGAACCAATCCTTCAAAAATATCTAATTTTGAGGCACTCTTTATTTTAAAATTCAAACTTGAGTACGGTTTCTGAAGTTTTCAGAAAAGATGAATGTTCTTAGGCAGAATGCGAATCAATAACAATAAAGTTGTATTCTTTCTATAATTCAGATATTTGAATAGTTTAGACACCCTTCAGTCAGAAAACTTAAATGTATGTGTGATTTTTGAAGTTGTTTGTCTAAAATCTACATAATTATAAATGTAGATTTGTATAAACAACATTAAATTAAGACAATTTGGGTTTCTTAGGCAGACTGTATTTCAAAATCTAATCATTGTTTCTAAGGTTCTTTGAGAAGCAGAACTTTTTGTAAAGAATAACTTTTTTGTGTAAAGTTGATATTAAAAAAGTTTTGCCTCTTGTCAAGTCGATCTGTTGACACACTATGTATTTACTAAGCAAAATACAAATTAAATATGATTATTCAAATAATACTCACTCCACTCCTACTTAGCACCTTAACGTCTTGCAACTGTAATGAAATGTTGATTTTTCGTAATTGATTTTTTTTCTGGGATCTTGGAATTGGCTATATTTTCCTAAATTCAAATAGGAATCGTTTTATCTTAAAAAAAATTCTCTTAAATTCAAAAGGAAGACCACTTTGCCCACGCAGATTTTATTTATTCTTTTTCTTGAAGACTTTCGACGTTAAATTTGGTACATATCTACTTCGCACCAAGCAGACCTAAACTGAAAACATGAAATCTGAATTCAAAATTTTTTGGTCCATTATACGTTTTGCGTAGCCAATTGTACATACCTATAACACGGCGAATGACTATTTTTAAAGTCCATTCTTTTAAATGTGTAACAGCCTTTGTGGCATTTAACGTGTTAATTTTTTATACCTTGAAATCATTGATGGTAACGCAACGATCAACATGTACTATGTTATTTTACTATTAGATATTCATATTTACACCTTGTAGTTATGTAACAGTTATCGTGTATCTTTTAAATAAGTTATCGTTGAACACATTTGAATAAGTCCCTCTTATGTGCCGCCAATTTTATGGCAACGCTGCACTTTTGTTAAAGTAATAGTATATTCCGATTAAACAAGAGTCGGAATTAGAATTTAATAAGAGTCGGAATTCTGATGTTCCCTGCAGTTCGATGGATGAAAGGACAAAACGAAATGCTGTACCTACAATACAGGAGCCATGCTCTAGGCCAGAGCGTCTTAGAAAACGCTACCTCCGCTGTCGATTGTTTCGGAAAAACGAGATTGCATTCACAGAGAGGCGCCTGGCAAACAAATACTTAATAAGGCCGGGGTGCGACCACGGACACCGCGCGGCGTGTTGGCGAGTGATCTCAAGTTGTATAACGCCCGGCCGTCGTTGATATGATGGCGCCGAGGTTGGCACAGAGGTTGCATTGGAATGCAACCGCGACTGTGGCCGCCACCGCGACCGCTCCGGTGTGATCAACGTTTCAACGTAACCATCGCAACTGCAACGTTTGACATGGTGGGGGTACACTTCCTAATCAACTGCTATACAAGTTTGGGATAAAGTATGGAAACACCAACTAGTTCTCCCAAATTAAGAGTCGCTGAGCTTCTGGAAGATATTCTTGATGGTGCATCCGGTGGACATTTGGGCATCAATAAGACCTTGTCCAAAATTACAAACAAAATTACACCCTTACAACGTCGGTGCCCCATTTGAAGGGAATACCATTGATATAGCCGGCCATTTCCAGAAACTAACCATCGAAACAAATACATCATGGCAGTGACAGATTATTTTACTAAATGGTCAGAAGGTTATGCTTTGCCAAGTTAAAAGTCTACAACGGTTGCGCATGCCTTGATAGAGAACTGAATAACAAGATTTAAAGTACTCGTGGAGATCGCTCCGACCAAGACAGGAACATGTTTTCGAGAAAGTAACTTGGTTACTAGACATTTTCTAAACCCGAACAACTTCTTTCCAGCAAGTCAGATGGAATAGTGAAACTGTTCAATAGGACTTTGAAAAGACTTCCGGCTAAAGTGGTTTCGAAAAACTAACGCGACTGGGACGAACATCTTGCCCTTTTTCTGATGGCGTACCGTTCTGCTGAGATCCGTGACAATTCGTGTACGACAATGATGTGTACGACAATTGTGTGTACGACAATTCGGTGTACGACAATTGAGTGTAAGTTCAGAATGACAATTAGGTGTACGACAGTTCGGAATAACAATTAGGTGTATGACAATTGGGTATATGACAGTTAGGACTGCGAGAATTTATCGATATACCGATATTATCGATAATATCGATAATTATCGAATAACGATATTTCCATTTCAAATATCGATATATCGTTATTATCTATATTATCAATATTATCAATACTGTCGATATTATCGGTATTATCGATGTTATCGGTATTATCAATATTATCGATATTATCAGTGGAATCAATGTTATCGGTATTGCCGACAATGTAACATTCCCAAAAATATTAAGAAAATGTGAGTCGCAAAATTAACAAAAAAAATTTTGTTAGAGATGAAGTGCGTTGAAATTTTCTTAATTTTCACTCTTCAGAGAAGCTATCGTTATCTTTCTCACGATTTATTTTTTTATCGTTGTTTGTGTAATACTAATTAATTTAAATTGTTCTTGTTGCGGGACATAAACTGTCCACCCGCACGGCGCGGCCCTGGTTACAATGGTAGCTACACTGAGAAAAATAATGTGTTGAATCAGTTGTGTTGTTTATATACTGTCGCGCTCGCTCCGAAGGGGTAACGACAACGCCAAATAAATTAGGGGGTAGCTCAGTGGTACGGAGCCCTTTTGCCGCTTGGAAGGTGGATTGGACTTACCGGCCTACTTGGAGTCGTCCCGCAATCTTCTAAGGCTGCTCGACGGGTCAAGGGGTTTCAGGAAAAACCCTCTCACTTGTCACAGCTTTTATTGGATAAAGGCACAACCCCCAAAAATATCTTCTGGCGACGCACCTTCCTCAATCGCCTCCGCTCATCCAATGCCCGTCCCGCTCGATCGAGCGTTTTTTGCATACTGGCGACTCAGCAAAGTGCGCCGCTGTTCCGCAATAGTGGATATCTTATATTTACAGGGAGTTTCATATTAACAAAAGTAACCTTCGTGACAATACATCCCAAACGTGATGTTAATTTAACGTGTTTTCTGTTGACCCAACTCATT
This sequence comes from Prosopocoilus inquinatus, assembly GCA_036172665.1. NCBI lineage: Eukaryota > Metazoa > Arthropoda > Insecta > Coleoptera > Lucanidae > Prosopocoilus > Prosopocoilus inquinatus. The sequence goes on along the minus strand of CM069872.1, from coordinate 24,904,349 downwards.
AGTGTTCATTCAACCGAAAACACGTTAAATGAACATCATTTTTGGGATGTATATAAACAACACAACTGATTCAACACATTATTTTTCTCAGTGTAGATTCTTTTCCTCTGATTCAAAAGAATATACTTTAATTTTAAGAACACACTGCTAGCAAGATTAGTCCTCGGATCAAAGTGTCCAGAATATGTAAATATGGAGCTGTACCATTGACAATAATGTTTTAATATTTTATTTTTATAACTACTGACTAGAAAATAATTAAAATATCCAACATTTTCTTTACGTTGTGATTAGGACTGCGAGAATTTATCGATGTGTCGATAAATCGCAGAACGATATTTTTATTTTCAGGTATTCATATATCGATATTTACTGGGATAATAGTATATACCGGCTGTTTCTAATTGAGTGTGCACTGAAGGGATCTCCTAAACCGTAAGAGATACAAATTCGGTTAAATGGAAGAAAAGTTGCACGAATCAATGCCTAATTCGTATCCAGTGAGAGAATGATTTTTTTCTTATTTCTTCTTCAGTTATTAATAAAAATGTAAAAAAATCGATATTCTTTTTCTCTCTATATCTCTTTCATTATACATAATTTTCCAATTCTGATTTAACTTTCTACAGGCACTTTTTAATTCTGCTTTCAATAGGAGTAATGGAATTGAAGTCGAACGTTTCGTTTTGCCACGACCATCATCAGTTTCGATTTTTTAAATACAACTTATGTCTTTTTATTGTTCTACTCGATAGCATTTTTTCTCCTGATTGTAATGATAGAGTACATTTAACACTTGATATTAATTTGAAACTTAAATAATTCAGATTTTATATGAAAATTTATTTAATACATGATTCACAAATTTTTGGTTCATTTTCTTATCTTTTTATTACTTCAGTCGATAGCATTGTTTCTGGTGATTTCAGCGAGTATAATATTTAATACCTTTTTTAAAAGTAAAGTTAGTATATGACAAGAAAACTGTTACAGTTTCTTCATCTTTGTCTTAGCAAGTAAATTTATTCCTAACCACCTTTTTATTTGTTAAGTATTGGCAACTAACATTCAGTTGTAGGAAGAGGAAAAATCAATAAATATTGACTAAATGATATTAGGTGGTTAACACAAACCAAATAAACAGCAATGTAAACATATTAAATTACAAGAACAAAATAAATAAGTTGAATAAAAATTATAGAAGAGTTTGTGAGTTTATGAAATAAATAAATTAAAGTAATTCCTTGAAAGGTCTGAAACTGTTTTCAAGGAACACATTCGTTCTTAATCCTATGTGTTGTCAAGCGTGTCGAACATGAATTCGCGAAATATTTCTGTAAGATTCTAATATTCACGTTCTTAGTTCCTCATTATTTATCTTAATGCTAGTCACTGTTTCAATGTCCAAAATATAAAGCTTATTTTATCCTGTTTAAATTATGGATGGTGGTCCTGATATAACGTGCCAAACTTCAACTTGTCAAATGACTGACAATATTTAGTACCATTTTTGGACTTAACCATATTTACAAAAAATTAAAGATAGTAAAGTGTTGAAAGCCACAGAGTGCTAAAAAAATTAAAAAAAAAATTACATTGTTATAGAAAGTATCTTTCAAATTTATCACAAAAATATTTGTTTTTAGCTGCCAGTCTTTGTAGAAGGCACTATTTAGTAATATCTAAATGTTTTTAGTATAATTAGTATACACTTTTTCTTTTAACCCAAAGTGCGAGTCAAAATTAAAAGCTAGACTTTTTCATTCCTATACCAAAGCTGAAATACTAGTTTAGCAACTTTTATTAGATCCACCCGATATTTGTCGGTAAAAATTCATTTTCGTAAGCGTAGTGTATTATTAAAATAACGATACAGAAAAACTTTAAATAGTTTATTATAATTTACACTATAGCTAAAAAAATGAACCAAAAATTTGAAATTATGTATTAAATAAAATTTTCGTATAAAATCTGAATTATTTAAGTTTCAAATTAATATCAACTATTAAGAGTGATATATCATTACAATCAGGATAAAAGATGCTATCGAACAGAACAATAAAAAGACATTCACCAGCAGAAAGTTAAATTTAAAACAAAGCCTTGCGGTCCACTGCGCCAAAGATAAGCTCTCAAGAATTAAAGAAAGCTGGAAGGGAAAGATATGGAAGTTGTATTTAAAAAATCGAAACTGATGATGGTCGTGGCAAGACGAAACGTTTGGCTTCAATTCCATTACTCCTATTCAAAGCAGAATCAAAAAGTGCCTGTAGAAAGTTAAATCAGAAAAAGAAAATCTATTTTTTTACATTTTTATTAATATTTCAAGAAGAAATAAGAAAAAAATCATTATCTCAATGGATACGAATTAGTCATTGATTCGTGCAACTTTTCTTCCATTTAACCGAATTTGTATCTCTTAAGGTTTAGGAGATCCCTTCAGTGCACACTCAATTTGAAACAGCCGGTATAGGGTGTTCTTTTACTGTATGCAAATAAGAAAACCTCAGTACTGCACAGGAAATACTACCTTCTGCGGGTATTTTTTGGTGGCTACCGTATCATAGCCAAAAAATTTCGGATGGACCACTTGTCTGGAACCGCTGAAATGTGCGATAAGGATAGGAAGGTCAACTTCGCTTTCCTCTCGGTATGAACACGCCCACCGATACCGCACTCGATGTTCAACGCAGAGTTTCTTAATAATAATCACTGATATAGTTTATTAATTACTTTATTTAAAATTTTAATTATTTTAATTCACTGAGCAAAGTAATATTACATTTATTTGTTTTACCGATGAAAATTTAAGCACCTATTAGGCAAGCGCGTTAAAAATGTTCTTCCTTCACCCTAAATAAACTTTTACCTTGATACTCTAAATTTTATAGCTCTTAAATTTTAATGTAAAATTGATCTTGCAAAATTGTGGATATTTAATTTTACAAGTAGATTTTATAATAAAACTTTGAGAGCTACTGTAACAGTAAAGAAAGAAATCGGATTTAAATAGTTGAATTGTTGAGCCATAACGATTAAAAACTGTCGTATACCGAATTGTCGTGAACCCAATTGTCGTACACCAAACTGTCATACATGCAATTGTCATACACCAATTTTCGTACACCGAATTGTCTTACACCTAATTGTCGTACACCGAATTGTCGTACACCCAATTGTCGTACACCCAATTATCATGGATCCAATTGTCGTACACCGAATTGTCACATACACCCAATTGTGGCACGCACCTGTTTGTCATACACCGAATTGACATACACCGAATTGACATACACCAAACTGTCGTACACCGAATTGTCGTGCTCCGGTTCTGCAGAGTATGACACAACTAAACGAACACAGTACAGTGTCTTGTTTTGAAGGGAAATATGTATATTGGACGCTTTTTACGCCGATTGTACTTTTTCACATTTCAACCTTTCGTCGATTTCTTATTGAATGGGAGGAGAAAAAGTGCAATGCGTGCGTTCGCACTTCGCAGAAATTATTGTGGGCGAGGTTGCTACAGTCCTAGTACAAAATTTTCGTACCGTTTGCAAAACAAGTGGCTCGGATTCTTTTCCCTGGTAATTATTTAACAGTGTATTGCCTACTTATAACATGAAATTATATTCCACGGCCACTCAAAATTTGAATTTTTTAAATTCTGTATTACTTTACGCATTAACACCATTTATTTGAAGGGTAATAAATTACCATTCTGCCCTTGTGTTATTATTAAAAATAGGTACATGTAAATTATTACATGGAGCGAACTTCATTCTATTTTTGATCGATAAAATTAAATGCAAATCGAACTTCGAACTTTTTTTCTGTCAACACTCTTCTATCGGAACGCGTATTTATATTGAAGCGAAGGTTATTTACGACCCTGATGCATTTTCGATAGCTACCTGTTTCCGATCTAAACACTCCAGGTAAAAAAATCGAGACACAGGTATAGGTACGTTTTGCTTCGAGCGCTTTGATACGAACTCTAAAGATTAACTCGCTATAAAATAACCAAAACCTTGAAACATCATGTCAAAAATAGGTTGTCCTGTACAGGATTTTTTGTTTTATATTTTGCACTCTATCTAGAGATTTTATTTCAGGTTAGAGGATACTTTAAATGCAAAAATTTTAAGAGTTACCTATTAGGAGTATATTTTCGAGTTTATACTAGAAAGATAAGCGTAATGTAAAGTGAAGAAAATAAAATACAGCCTCTGTCCCAAAATATGGTATTTATACATTACGGGTTTTATACATACACTGTGTTGAATCGTTTTTCAGACTTGGCAAAATAGCATGTAAAACTAAATATTAGAGCAAAAAGGCAAAGGAAAATATTGTTCAAAATATTAAAATGCACTTAATATCATATTTAGAACTTTAAATTTTGCAGCTGTTTTGTTTTAAAATGGCAAAAATCGTCTGAAAAACGCATTTAGCTTACTAACAAGTTAGCTATGACCGACAAATATTTAAATATTTGTATACTTCAAAATTTTCAATTTTTGCACTCAAAAAAGTTTGATTTCCCTTGCCGTTTCGCAATAATTGTAACGGAGTATTATAATACCCCGTTATAGAGTATTATAACACTTCCTTACTCTTCGAGGAAGTGCAAATTTTGAAGTTGTCACTGTCTACAAGTGCTTAAATATTTTTCGGTCATAGCTACCTTGTTAGTAAACTACGTGCATTTTGCCATTTTAAAAGAAAACGGCTGCAAAAAGAGAAGTCCTAAATATGATATTAAGTGCATTTTAATATTCTGAACAATATTTTCCTCTGCCGTTTTGCTCTAAAATTTACAAGAGAGCAAATAATTGCAAGTATTTAGCTTTACATGCTATTTTGCTATTTCTGAAAAACGATTCAACACCGTGTATGTATTTGTCCTAAATTAAGGTACACAGAACTCTTTGGATTTACTTTCTTTATCTTTATTGAAATTCAAAATTATTATAATAGGAGTGATGATAAAAAGAAATTTTTGTTTTATTGATCCATAATATTTTGTAATATTTTGCATTGTTAACTGTATATTGACCACACAAAATTGTTACCAACTTCATTGCGAAATTGTTGTCTGTTCATATAATATTGAATTTGGTTATTAATTACATTGATTTGGTCTTTTTTCATTGGACAATGCAATTTTCAGAATTTTTAATTTTTTCACCTAGATACAAAGAGTGTTGTATAATTTATCAATAGTTTTTGATAATATTGCAATTAGCGATAAAATTAAATAGAACAAGATTCATGCAAAGTTATCTATTAATCACCAAGAGTTCTTGATTTTGATAAATATTCACCATTAACAAATTATCATTTTATATAATATTCAAAATATCTGAAGGGTACAGGGGAAAAATGGCTTCAGTCCACTTTTTACTGAAAATGACAAAATGGTAATAATGGCTGGAGTCCGTTGAAATACACTCGAAGATCCACTACACTGGGGAAAAACGGCTTCAGTCCGCGTGCGCCTTGGGAAAAACGAAGAGGTTGAAATGGTAATGTAATATGCCGACACTCAGTGAAAAGACTGTGCCCATAGCCTGGTAATAGGTACTCTTATTATTTCCAGGTACCCTGATTTTAGAACACTGTCTATATTGTCTGCTCCTTATTCCAATGAAATTTTGATTTTCTCTTTTGAGATTTAGGCTTTTGGTATATTTTTTGCATTTTAATTTCTTGCACATGTTTGGCTAGAGTTTGTTTCAGATTACTTGACTTGAGTTCACTTTGTAATTAGTTGAGCTTTGATAAAGTGTCCGTTTGTACTTGATAACAAGAAATAATTGCAAGTGTGCAATTAAAAGAACAAAAAATGCTAAAACAGTAAATGAGACTGTGGTTAAGAGATAATTGAAATTGACCTCCGCCCACATTAATTTTTATATCCGTAAATACGTATTTCAGCAGCTAAGCTGCCATCTTCAGTACGCTACCAACTTAAAAGCACTAAAAAGATCTAAAAACAACCTAATCATCCTACTAAAATCATAAAAATGTAAAAACTAACAACAATTTAATCATCCTACGGATATACAGTGACCGCTAAAAAGTAAAGTAAAAAGCACCATAAGGGAAAAATTTTTATTATTGATTTTTTTTTAAAACTTTTTGCGCTAATAGTTTGTGTATGTTCGGTAACCAAATATACGTAGGACAATGCTGGTGAGCAACTTTTAGTTTTCCAAAAAATAGCACTTATTTAAGATACGAAAATTAAAATATTGTTGTAATTTGGAATTATTGCACATATTAGACAAAATTTTAGTAGGATTCAATAGTTATCTACAAACTGTGTGTCTTGATTGCCAGACAAAATTTCCTTAACTTAGCCTAAGCAGACCGAAAATTGCAAGAATTGCATCTACTTTTTGGTTTGGACCAGTTTAAACCTGTACTTGTAAAATCAACGTTGGCATAAACAGTAAATATGATTTCATGGCTACCACGAAAAATATCGATTTCATAAGTACGGATATTATTTAAAAAAAATTTTCGGAACAATTCGGAACAAAAGAGGAAAATTTATTCTATAATTTTTTTTATGACTATGAATGAATAAGCTAACCACTCGTAAGAGTTAAATTCCAAATGACCATTGACTGTTTCACATCTGGAGCAAAACTGAGAATATCGAAAACCTTCCTTTTTTGGAAATACTAGATCGAAGTATACATAGTTGTACATAACTATTGAATCCTACTAAAATTTTGTCTAATAAGTCCAGCAATTCCAAATTACAACAATTTTTTAATTTTCCTATCTTAAATAAGTGCTATTTTTAGCAACACAAAGAGTAGCTCATCAGCATTGTCCTACTTATATTTCGTTATCAAACATGCACAAACTATTGGCGCAAAGTCTTTTAAAAAAATCAGTAATAAAAAATTTCCCATATGGTGCGAACTTTTTGGCGGTCACTGTACATGTGTAAACGTAAGTAACTATATTTTAATAAAAATTTTGTGCAAATCGTTTTTGATTGCAGTGAGAACCTCGAGCAGCCTCTGGACAGCTGTTTCAGCCCTGCTTGGGGCTTCTTCAGCAGAAACGTAGCTCGACATTCCCACTGCAGACCAAAAACGACTTGCCCAATTTATTCGCAAATGCGATGTAAGAATGATGAACATATAAAATAGCGACATGATGTCGCTATTTTATATGTTTATATTTTAATATGTAAAGATCTAAAATTAACCGTCAGAAAAAACCTTACAAATAAGTTCTAATCAAAAAACACGGAAATACGGAAATAAATAGTCCAAAGACCCGAAAAAAGTTTTTATTCTAACGAATAAATAAGTATAAATTCCCTGTTATTTGATACCCAAAAATCCTGAAAATAAACTATATATGTTATGTATAAATCGAAAAAGAAAATATGTAAATACCTAAAATTAAATTTTCAAATAATAGAGAATTAAATACTTACGAAAGTATTTTTTTTCGGAAAAATAGAAAAAAATTAATGAATTCAGACAACGGACCAATACCTAGTTCCGTATTATTTGATTTACTCTAATTTGTAGGTTGTTATTTGACGGTTCATATTTAAATACACCGGGTGGAAAGTTTCAAACCCGAACATAACAAACTTGCATTGAGAACTAAGTTTCTGTAAATTACTGATTGCCATTTAAAGTTACAAAAATGGTAATGGTATGAAAGGAAAGAGAAAATTAAGGCCAATATTATCGTGTTAAAATTATTTATATTGCAGTAAAACTTTTGGAATGTAAATTAAATTTTCAAATTTCAAATGAGAAATGTAGTCGCCTTAGTATGTCAGATTTGAAGTATGCAACTCAACAACCAGAATTTTCTGCAATAGGCTGATTCAAAACAATTCAAAATAAAAAATTACGGTTCTTGACAAGCTTCAGATGTAGACTATATTTTTCTAATTCTAGTTTACTACGTTTACTGTACAAATACTTGATTTCTAAATCTAACCATTTTTGTTTGGCAGATTTTACAATTGCTTGTTGATGTCTAGTATTTACATTAAATCTAATATTGATAAACTTTTATTATTATTATTAAGTTTATCAATATTATAATTAATAATATTATGATTAAAGATGTAGCAATTCACAATGGTTACTCAGTAGATATTGTAGAAAATATGTTAGGGAAAATTGTAAATAAGGCCAATATCAAAAAATTTACCACTTTGTTACCAGCAGAAACAAACACGTCTAAATATATTAAAATTCCGTTCGACAAAAACTGCTCTAAAGGTTTAAATAACATTTTTAAAACACAAGGGTACACAATTGCATATACTAATAACAACACTCTAAAATGTTTACTAACAAACCCCAAGGACAAAACTGAATCAAATGAAAAATCAGGGATCTACGAATAACACGTTTTAAGGAACACTTATCTCACTTAAAGTACAATAGAATTGAAAAATCCAGTGTTGCCCAACATATTTTTGACACCAGTCATAAAATAGATTTAACTAATCTTAGGTTAGTAAAAGCAACATCAAGCAACAGGGAATTAGACGGTTTTGAAACCATTTTTATACACAAAAACAGTAATTATTTAATGAACGCCGATCACGGGCCTTTGGCAGGTTATGTGTTGCTTGACTTAGTTGACGCAACCCGGTGAGGCACTCACTACTGAAAGACCACGCTTCATTGGAGCGGAACACACTTAGTATATAAGGTAGCGATAGGTATGACACCGCCGCTTCTCCTATGATTTAGTAGGATAGAAGTTGCAACTACTGAAGATGGCAACATAGCTGCCGAAATACGTAAATAGTATTTAGTTTAAAAAAAAACAAATTATGGTTAGGAGTCAAATCCAAATTTATTGTTAGACAAGCCACAGTCTCCAATACATTAAACATGACGTATAAATTGTTTTCCGTTAACTGAAAAGAACTGACAGTTTCAAAAATTTGAAAATTAAATGTTTTTTCTGAATGTATTAATATTTAGGAATAATTTTAACACGATAATAATGGCCTTAACTTTCCTTTCATACCATTATCATTTTTGTACCTTTAAATGGCGAGCAGTAATTTACAGAAACGTAGTTTTCAATGCAAGTTTGCTATGTCCGGCTTTGAAACTTTCCACCCGGTATATGATTATTATGATTATTATCATTATTATTTTTTAGATCTCAAGTCAAAGATTGGCCGCTAAATGTCGTACTTGTTATGTCAAAAATCATTCGCAAGATGTCGCTATATGCCGGATATGCCGGGTGTCCCGCGCCATGTGCTCACCCTTCTAGAATCTTTATTTATTAATCGATTAACCTGAATTTTGGAGACAATAAATTAAGCAAATATGGAATTTCTCGACATACTGCTAGTCGTCATAGGACTTCCGGTTTCGCCGGAAGTGATATCAACTTTCTTATTTTAAATGGAACACCCTATATATTTTCACATATTTAAGATCTACGGATCATTACCAGTTCGAATACCTATCAACTTATAATTTTGGTTTCCATGACAACGAAAAAAGAACGCATTTTTCGATCTAATGCGATCAAGTGCTTCGAGAAAATCACTCCTTTGATTGTATTTTGCTTTTTAACATTTTTATAGCATTTGAAATTTTCATTAGGTCATTTTTTTTTAATAGAAACTCATATGTTTCTTAGCTTAGTTCAACAGAACATTTCTCTTTGAGTACGTTAATACCAAATAGATCATATTTTCTTTGTCATTTGAAATAAAGAGACTGTAAAATTTTTTTTGCTCTACTTTAAATTATTTTCAAAGAAAATATGACATATATGGTATCAGCGTACTCAGAAAAATATGTTCTGTTGAAGTAAGCTGAGAAACATATGAGGTTCTATCGAGAAAAACGAGTTAAGACCTAATGGAAATTTCAAATACTGTAAAAACGTTAGAAATGAAAATACCATCAAAGGAGTGATTTTCTCGAAACACTTGGTCGCATTAGATCGAAAAAATGAGATTTATAGCTTTCTAGATTCAAAAATAAAAAAGTTTTTTTCTCGTTGTCATGGAAACCAAAATTACCAATTGATACGCATTCGGACTCGTAATGATTCGTAAATTTCAAATATGTAAAAATATATAGGGTATTCCATTTAAAATAGGAAAGTTAATGTCACTTCCGGCGAAACCGGAAGTCCTACGACGACTACCAGTATGTCGAAAATTCCATTTTTTGTTTATTCTATTGCCTCCAAAATTCAGGTTAATCGATTAATAAATAGATTAATTTCTAGATTGAAAAATAAAAAAGTTTTTTTTTTCGTTGTCATGGAAACCAAAATTATCAATTGATAAGTATTCGGACTCGTAATGATCCGTAAATTTTAAATATGTAAAAATATATAGGTGTTCCATTTAAAATAAGAAAGATGACATCACTTCCGGCGAAACCGGAAGTCCTATTACGACTAGCAGTATGTCGAAAAATTCCATTTTTTGTTTAATTTTTTGTCTCCAAAATTCAGGTTAATCGATTAATAAATAAAGATTCTAGAGGGGTGAGCACATGGCGCGGGACATCCGGTATAAAGGGGTGTTAGAGACAGTTAAGCGCATTTGCACTGGATATTTGATAAAGAGAGGATTCTACGAGATAAAATTTTCCTAAAGTGCTTTTAACTTGTGTATGGGTGTGATTTGCACTCATCTGTAGGTTGTTTTTTGACGATTTATACATAATATATACCGGCTGTTTCAAATTGGGTGTGCACTGAAGGGATCTCCTAAACCGTAAGAGATACAAATTCGGTTAAATGGAGGAAAAGTTGCACAAATCAATGTCTAATTCGTATCCATTGAGAGAATATTCTTTTTTCTTATTTCTTCTTGAGATATTAATGAAAATGTGAAAAAATCGATTTTCTTTTTCTCTCTGTATCTCTTTTATTATACATAATTTTGAAATTCTGATTTAACTTTCTACATGCACTTTTTGATTCTGCTTCGAATAGAGGTAGCAGAATTTAAGTCAAACGTTTCGTCTTTCCATGACCATCATCAGTTTCGATTTTTTAAATACAACTTATGTCTTTTTATTGTTCTATTCGATAGCATTTTTCCCCTGATTGTAACGGTATATCACACTTAATAGTTGATATTAATCTGAAGCTTAAATAATACAGATTTTTATGTGAAAATTTTATTTAATACATAATTTAAAATTTTTAGTTCATTTTCTTAGCTATAGTGTAAATTATAATAAACTATTTAAAGTTTTTCTGTATCGTTATTTTAATAATGCACTGCACTTACGAAAATGAATTTTTACCGAAAAATATCTAGTGGTTCTAATATAACTTGCTAGATCAGTATCTCAACTTTAGTGTAGGAATGAAAAAGTCTAGTTTTTAATTTTGACTCGCACTGTTGGATTAAAAGAAAAAGTGAATACTAATTATACTAAAAATATTTAGATATTACTGAATAGTGCCTTCTACAAATACATTGGCAGCTAAAACCAATATTTTTGTAATAAATTTGAAAGATACTTTCTATAACAATGTTTTTTTTTTAATTTCTTTAGCACTCAGTGGCTCTCAACACTTGACTATTTTTATTTATTTTTTTTAATATGATTAAGTTCACTCGTTTTAACCAGTTGAAGTTTGGCACGTTATATCGGAACCATCATCCATAATTTAAACAGGATGAAGTAGGCTTTATATTTTGGACATTGAAACAGTGGCTAGCATTAAGATAAATAATAAGGAGGAACTAAGAAGGCGAATATTAAATTTTTACAGAAATGTTTCGCGAATTCATGTTCGACACGCTAGACAACACATAGGATTAAGAACGAATCTATGTCTTGAAAGCAGTGGAGGACATTTCGAGGATTTACTTTAATTTATTTATTTCACTTTATTTATTTCACAGAGTCATGTTCTTCGTCTATAATTTTTATTCAACATATTTATTCTGTTCTTGTAATTTAATATGTTTCTACTGATGTTTATTTGGTTTGTGTTAACCACCTCATATCATTTAGTCAATATTTATTGACTTTTCCTCTTCCGACAACTGAATGTTGTTGCTAATACTTAACAAATAAAAAAAGTGGTTAGGAATAAATTTACTTATTAAGAAAAACATGACGAAACGATATCAGTTTTTTTGTCATATTCCAACTTTACTTGAAAAAAGGTGTTAAGTATTATACTCACTGAAATCACCAGAAAAAATGCTTTCGACTAGAATAATAAAAAGATAAGAAAATGAACCAAAAATTTGTGAATCATGTATTAAATAAAATTTTCATATAAAATCTGAATTATTTAAGCTTCAAATTAATATCAACTATTAAGTGTGATATATCATTGTAACCAGAAAACCAGAAAAAATGCTATCGAATAGAACAATAAAAAGACATAAGTTGTATTTAAAAAATCGAAACTGATCATGGTCGTGGAAAGTCGAAACGCTTGACCTCAATTCTATTACTCTTATTCGAAGCAGAATCAAAAAGTGCCTGTAGAAAGTTAAATCAGAATTTCAAAATTATGTATAATAAAAGAGATACAGAGAGAAAAAGAAAATCGATTTTTTCACATTTTTATTAATAACTCAAGAAGAAATGAGAAAAAAATCATTCTCTCAATGGATACGAATTAGGCATTGATTCATGCAACTTTTCTTCCATTTAACCGAATTTGTATCTCTTACGGTTTAGGAGATCCCTTCAGTGCACACCCAATTTGAAACAGCCCGTATATTTTATTTTATTTTCAGGATTTCTAGGTATCAAATAACAGGGAATTATATACTTATTTATTCGTTAGAATAAGAAGTATTTTCGGGTCTTGGGACTATTTATTTCTGTATTTCCGTGTTGTTTGGTTAGCTCTTATTTTTAAGGTTTTTCTGACGGTTAATTTTAGGTGTTTAGATATTTTTTTTCGATTTATACATAACATATACAGTTTATTTTCAGGATTTTTAGGTATCAAATAACAGAGAATTTATACTTATTTATTCGTTAGAATAAGAACTTTTTTCGCGTCTTTGGATCAATTATTTCCATTTTTAAGTTTCTTTTGACGGTTAATTTTAGATCTTTGCATATTAATTTATATTTACTTACATTTAGACATATACCGTCTGTCCTGCGCCATGTGCTCACCCTTCTAGAATCTTTATTTATTAACCGATTAACCTGAATTTCGGAGACAATAAATTAAACAAAATATGGGATTTTTTGACATACTGCTAGTCGTCATAGGACTTCCGGTTTCACCGGAAGTGATATCAACTTTCTTATTTTAAATAGAACACCCTATATATTTTTACGTATTTGAAATTTACGGATCATTAATACGTATCGTTCGAATACGTATCAACTATTAATTTTGGTTTCCATGACAACGAAAAAAAAAACTTTTTTATATTTCAATCTAGAAAGCTATGAATCACATTTTTTCAATTTAATGCGATCAAGTGTTTCGAGAAAATCACTCGTTTGATGGTATTTTGATTTTTACAGTATTCGAAATTTTCATTAGGTCTTAACTCATTTTTTTCGTTAGAACCGCATATGTTTCTTAACTTAGTTCAACAGAACATTTCTTTCTGAGTACGTTGATACCAAATACATCATATTTTCTTTGAAAGTCATTTGAAATAAAAGGAGTGTAAAATTTCAATAAGACATGCTCTATTTAAATTAATTTTCAAAGAAAATATGACGTATTTGGTATCAGCGTACTCAGCAAAAGATGTTCTGCTGAGCTAAGCTAAGAAACATATGAGGTTCTATCGAAAAAAGTGAGTTAAGACCTAATGAAAATTTCAAGTACTTTAAAAATGTTAAAAATAAAAATACCATCAAAGGAGGGATTTTCTAGAAACACTTGATCGCATTAGATCGAGAAAATGCAATTCATAGCTTTCTAGATTGAAAAATAAAAAAGTTTTTTTTTTCGTTGTCATGGAAACCAAAATTATCAATTGATAAGTATTCGGACTCGTAATGATCCGTAAATTTTAAATATGTAAAAATATATAGGTGTTCCATTTAAAATAAGAAAGATGACATCACTTCCGGCGAAACCGGAAGTCCTATTACGACTAGCAGTATGTCGAAAAATTCCATTTTTTGTTTAATTTTTTGTCTCCAAAATTCAGGTTAATCGATTAATAAATAAAGATTCTAGAGGGGTGAGCACATGGCGCGGCACATCCGTATATCTTTTAAGATGATTAGATTGCTTTTTTCTAAAATCTTTCATTATGCTTTGACAGCAAGCATGGCCGCCTTGCATGGGAGACTCATTAGGAGCAAATCCCGCTTCAATTTGTCTATCCTACTGCAATGTTAGGTCAAAAAGCGATACTAAGATATCGCTATTTTATTTGTTGATTAGATTGTTGTTAGTTTTAACATTTTTATTATTTTATTAGGATGATTAGGTTATTTTAGATCTTTTTAGTGCTTTTAAGTTGGTAGCGTACTGAAGATGGCAGCTTAGCTGCCCAAATACGTATCTACGGATATAAAAATATTGTGGGCGGAGGTTAATTTCAATTATTTTATCACGTTATAAGCAATACTTAAATTTAAGTTGAGCTTAAGTGTTTGGTGCAACTGGCCATAAGTGCCCTGACAATGAAAGTTGTTTTTTTTTTGTTGCGTATTTACCCTACTTGACCCTATTTATTTTAACGCAATTTTCCGAAATGCAGAAATAAAAGACATGCTTAAATATTTTCCGCAATAAAATAATAACAATGCAAGTTTATTGACGGTCAGCAAATAAACTACACCACGTATACTTACAAATGGTAAAATAATTTTACAAAACGAAATTTCTAATTTTTTTTGTGAGCAGAAATTGAAAGACTATATTAACAATTACTGAATATGAGTAAAGTTGATTCATAAAATATGAAACTTATTTGAGGACAGGCTGTATTACTAATAATTGCACGTAGTCACCAAACCTTAAACTTATGACCGCCTAACCTATTAAACTCTAAACATTTAATTTTTTTTTATAATTGGGAGTCCATTGTCTAATAACGTTCTAACAATTAATCCTTTCCTCTGCTATTTCTTTTTAATGAGACTGTTTCAATTTTGTGTATAAATCTTGAAAAAGACAAGTAACAGATTAGACTTAACCTTTTTCTTTTTCAATTACCATCAACAACAACCTAGTTTCAGCTGTTAGAACAGCATCCTGGCCATTCTACAAGCTAATATTATGCCGGTTATGATGTATATACATATAATACTCCGACTCGGAGTTTATAATTTATATGATGAATGAATGGTATATTTCTATCGACTCAAATAAGTCGTTATCCAGGCAATTACCCAATGAATAAGTTATCTGTTACATAAGTCAATGTAGTAAAAAGGAAGCCAAGTGTTACGAACGATGTAAGTTCTGTAAGACTTTGAAATAAATAGTTTTTTTTAAATCTTTTTAATAACTGTCACTATATAATACGAAAAACAAACATTTTACTAGTTACATGGGACGTTACCGGCATTGAATGATTTGGTATCAGAAATGTTATTGAAAACGCAAAACTTGTACATAGTATAACCACGGCAAGAGTCAACAATAGTACCATTTTCGACTTCGCAAAAAAAGAAAACATTACTATAGCATAGTAATAAATAAATCTTGTAAATGATAACTAATAATTATTATATGAATATGAAGCAATATTTTATTTTATTTCGAGGAAACACTGATCAAAAATTTCAAGATGTAATTCTAAATTCTCAGTTTCGATTTTTTAAATAAAACATGATCAAAGAGATAAGAATGCAATTATTAAAAGGCCATTAGTTATACTTCTAAAAAAAGCGGATTTTCGCCACCATAATATGAATTTTATTTATGCATACACATCCATACACAGGATTTTTCTAAATTTATCTAAACATCCAACTAATGGATGATTACACACTCAGTAATGTGCACTCGTAGTGAGTAGACGTTGGTATTTGCTGTCTGTGTTTAAATATTAATTTTGGTCGTATAATAACAAAATGAATGTCGAGAGAGTTACCAGATCAAGTGGCTGTGATAAAGATGAACAGTTGGTGCAACGGATAGTTGAAAAAGTCCTCACTAATCCTAAATTCTTGGAAAAACTTATGTCGGCCTTTACTGAGAAGATTTCTGAATTGGAAACGAAAGTCAAGGATAATGAAGACAAGGTAGCGTCACTCAAATCTAATGTAACGGACTTGGAAATGAAGCTCGAACAACAGGAAAATATATACGCAAGAACAATCTCGGGATTTTTAGGGTGCCTGAGAGCAATTCTGATGATCCTGAACAAGTAATTGTCGACTTATGCAGGAACAAACTTAACTGTGCAATTAATAACAACGATATTGACTGTTGCCATCGTCTGAATGGTAAAGAGGGGTCCTGCAGACCATTAATCGTAAAATTCTGCTCCAGAAATGTGAGGAACAAAATCTACCACCTTAAGAAAAAATTAAAAGGAACAAAAATTGTCATACGTGAAGACTTGACCCATCGTCGTGCCCCCTGGACCATGGAATTATTCTCTTGTTTTGGTAACTCCAGCTCTTTACAAACAACGCTAGTATTTTTGTAAAAATCAATGGCATAATTCAAAAAATTAATTCATCGCTCGACTACATGAATTTTATAAGTAAATACAAGTAAACACAGCAGTATACCACCACAACCTTGTTCGAACTAACTAGCTATTCTTTTGTCAGTTTAAGCAACTCTTTATTCAATTATTTCACTTATTATTAAAGTTTTCATATTTCGAGGGGAGAAAAAGAAAAGTTTTGTTTTATTTCACATTACAATATACTCTTGTTCATCTTTTTTTAGTATTTTACAAACATATTTTAAATTATGAATGTATACTTAATCTTATACAACTCGTGAAATGAATAGAACTTTTATAAAACTCGGATCCATTAATATTAGGTCGCTATCAAACAAGGTTCAAGAATTAACTGATTACGTACATCTCAATAATAGTGATGTCTTACTTGTTACGGAGACCTGGTTAACTCAGAATATTCCAGATGACTTGGTAATGATAGACGGTTATAATTTTGTAAGAAAGGACAGAAATATGCGTGGCGGTGGCGTGGGTATTTATTTTAAGGATTATTTTCACTTTTCCGTCATTGGTACTAATGATTCTATTGAACAATTATGGGTGCATTTGAAGTTGAGATGCGAAAGTTTTGTAGTTGGTGCAGTGTATAAACCTCCTCAGCAAGACTATAAATTTTTTCTTGACGAAATCGAAAGCTCTTTTGCCATATCACTTCCTTGTTCTGAAAGGATATTCTGTGGTGGACATTTTAATATTGATCTTTTAAAAATAAATAACCTACCGACTCAATACTTAATAGAATTCTTTGATTCTATTAACTGTAAGCAATTAATAACCCTACTAGACTTACTCAAAATTCAGCTACATTATCGGATCTAATATTAACCACAGATAATACTGACGTTATTGAATCCGGTATGATAGCGTGTGACTTTTCTGATCGTCACCTTACTTTCTGTACATTTCCTTTAAATAAGTGTCTCGTCCTACCTGCAATTAGAACTTATCGTGATTATGCTAATATAAATGTAGAACATTTCTTACTCGATCTACAGCGCATACCATTTCAACATATATTTCTAATCAATAATGTTGATGAAAAAGTCTCATTTTTCAACTGTCAAATTTTGAATCTATTCGACAAACACTGTCCTTTAATTACACGTCGTTTCACTAAGAAATGGATCCCTTGGTTAACTCCAAATTTAAAAAAATTAATACAGCTGAGAGACAAGGATAAGGCAAAATATTATAGGACTACTAAAGTAGTGGATTGGGAATATTATAAGATTAGAAAAGAAAGCTTCTTTTGATTTTGTATCGCGCTCTCGGAACTCAACATCTTTGTGGAATAGTCTGAAACATCTTGGCATAAATAACAGTAAACCACCCTCTATTCCTAATCATCTTGCATATCCCGACAGAATTAACAAGTTTTTCATTGACAGTTTACCCAACCCGCACATTAACTCACAGAAACTGCAACAATTATATGGCGAAATTTCGATAGAAAGTTTACCTTTCATACAGTTAGCTCTGATTATATACGCAAACTATTAATTCGCTTTAAATCTAAGGCACCTGAATTTGACAATATCAATAGAGTTATGATGGAGATGTGCTGCCCATTAATATTGCCATATATAACACACATTATCAATTCCTGTATTATTGATGGTATCTTCCCAGAGCGTTAGAAACACGCTCTCGTTAGACCAATACCAAAGATAAAAAAACCCACTGATATGAAACAGCTTCATCCAATAAGCTTGCTTGCTTTGCTGTCAAAACTACTTGAGTGTACTATAACTGAACAGCTTACCAGTTATGTAAACACTAATGACATATTACCTAATGTACAATCTGGCTTCAGAAAAAATTACAGTTGTGAAACAGCCTTGTTGAAGGTAACTGATGACATTTTACATGCTTCAGATAACAATCTTATAACAATTCTCACGTTACTTGACTTCAGCAAGGTATTTGACACTGTACAGCATGGTGTCTTATATATGATACTCCGTCATATTGGTCTTGATAATGGTGCATTAAACTTGATTAAATTCTATCTTAACAATCGTAAACAGAATGTCGTACTTGAAAACGCTTTATCTGCACCCCTCATTTTAACTCAAGGCGTACCTCAGGGTTCCGTAATTGGTCCCTTGTTGTTCACTACCTACACTTCAAAATTTTTATCCTCAATAAAATATTGCTCAGTTCATGTTTACGCTCAATAAAATATTGCTCAGTTCATGTTTACGCTGATGATACCCAACTCTGTTTCTCATTTAAACCCTCAGAGTGGAATAGTGCTTTGTTGAAGATAAATGCCGATCTTAACGCTATGTCAACAATATCCTTAGTTCATTCTTTATTTCTAAATGCTTCCTAATCTCAAGTAATGCTATTTGGAAAAGCAAGGTGTTGTTCCAATCTGTCAAATGTACTTAATGTTCACATTAATGGTGTCAAAATTCCTCAAGTCTCTACTGCTAAAAATTTAGGTTTAATTATGGACAACACTTTCAGATACCACAGACAGATTTCTAAATATATTAGTAATTAAAAAAAATTGTTCACTCTGAACCTGTTTCAGTTGAACGTCAGTTTAAACCTCCATTGTACAACTGGCTCTAAATTCCGGTTTCTACATCACAGTTTAAACTCCGTTTTATTCCTATGGAAACAATTATCCTAGCAACTGTTACCACGGGAATAAAGCGAAGCTTAAAGTTAAACTGTGTTGGAAAACCTGGGTCTATATGGCTCGGTATTGTAAATGAAAGTTAACTTCAACTTCCAGTTTATTGCCATAGCAATAATTGTGTTCACAATTGTTACCATGGGAATAATACGATGGTTAAAGCTAAATTACCTTTATAATACTGGACCTAAGGTAGAAGTGTTTACTGATTTATGTTAAAATATTTAAATTAATACTTAATTTTAAAAAATAACCGTAATGTATAAATTCGACAAAATAATGTTTGTTGTACATTTTTTTCAGTAAATTGATTCAACATTTTGCGTTGTCAAAAAAGCTAATTTTAATTTTTCCAACTGCACTATTGACATCAACTTTAAAAGAAAAATATATTTAAAGCATTATGAAAAATGAACAGATTTGTTATAAATTATTCGAGAAAATAGTTGTTAAGCTTTAAACGAACACTATAATATCGCAGGGAATACTCAGCATTTCGTTTGACAAAACTATCAAGCGATAGCGAATTTTTATAACATGTGCTATGTTTCTGTAATCGGCATAGTGAGTAGATTCTTTTGCTACAGAATTTCAGTATTGAAAAGTGCCTTAAAAAGTATTTTTATTTTTTTGATATCTCTTTAATAATGAAGATAGAGGCAAAATAAGAAAAGTGATCTGTTTGATGATTTTACAAAAAAAAATAATTTTTTTTGCAGCTTGGAGAATGTCATTACAAATTTTAAGGAAATGTGTGACTTCAGTTGCTCAGATAATAAAAAGTAAGACAGGTATAGCTGTATAACATTTTAATCAACCGATTTCTTTACTTCCTGATAAATTTATCTGCCAGGTAATATAGTCGGAAACTGTTATCGGTACAACGGTTTCCAAGGATAGTACCTGGCACAGAAATTTATCAGGAAGTGTAGAAATCGGGCATAAGTATTAAAAATTGGTTAACAAAACGAGAAAATAATTTTAGAAATTAAGACTTAAAAACATCCTGCAATCCATCGCTTTAAAGTTATTTATCATATTAGAAACTCGTTCGCGGTAGTTTTCTTCTCTGTTATTCCCTACAAGTCTCTAACTTTAGTGAAATGACCACATATGAAGTGTGTCAGGGTGTTCCCTGACAAATTTCGTCTTATGTTGTAGAAGTGATTCTAAACAAATAGAGCTTCATATGTGCCGGGTGAGTCATACATTTGTATTTCCTTATCAATAGAAATAAGGCAAGAAAAATTGTTTGACTTGTCAAAGACTCTTTGTTAAATTAGTTAACGACGATCTGCCATTGTTTTCGAGCGATCATGCCTCCTTCAATTTTTTAAATTACATGGTACATTTCTAATAATGGATTTTGAAGGGAATTTTTTTTCTCTTTCTGATTGTGTAAGAGTTTAGTTATCTTAGATAACAAATATTTTCAGAAAAACACCAAAAACTTTTCTATCACAATAATACTGATTGGTGCGAAAATTTCACAAGTCTGGTGTGTTTTAATAAATAATGATTGTAAACAATAATCATTAAGGGTCGGACATTCCTAGGATATCTGGTAAAAACCAGTATAAATATAAACAAAGCAGCGGCGTAGATTTCAACGTCGCCGCTGAATGGGTTTTATGCCCGAGGCACTCTCACCCTGGCGGTCACTGTATCAGAAGCAACCGTTTGATGTAAATTACGTGTGTAACATAATTGCCTTTATAGTTTCTTTTAAAATAATAATCATGAAAACTTTAAAATTCTTTAATGTAACTTTTAAAAAGACTGGCATAATACATTTAATTCATTTCAATTATAGCGCCGTCACTGCAAAAAGAATGCGAGTTTATTTCGGAATCGGTTATGTAAACAAGTTTTTATATCCAGTCGACCAAAACTGTAGTGGTTACTGCGTGCCGCATAGACTTCTCGGGCTTCGACTGGTTTATTGTTTTGTTTTTACCGGGCAGACGCGTTAAAGATTAGAACTTTTTCCGACTATGATCGCTTCGGCATATTGTTCCTCGTATATTTAACGAAACCTTCCGCCAAAAATGCGCCTAGGCCTGATAATCATGTAGGTACTAGAAGTCAAACCTACCCAATGACGAAAAAGCTGACCACACAGAGTATTTTTAACTAACTGTGGTATTTGTATTTCGGTTGTAAATTTGTAGGTTAATAGTGAATTCCTTAATTTATTTTTTGAAAATCACCTTAATCTCAGCAAAGTTAATAAACAAAACCACTTTAACAAATTTCTAACTTATCATGCGTAATAACACCTTAGGAAAAAAAATCAGTTAAGTAAATGTTCAATTGACGAAAATTGCAAAAATAGCAAAAACACTGTCCTTTCGGCACTCTTCACTGATAAATATCACATGTACTAATTCTTCATAAGAATAATACGTACATATTAATGACTGCCAAATACCTACTTTTTAAGTTAAAACTGTACCTTTTGAGTTTAGAGATTCTAAAGTCTCGTACAAACTCTGTCAGTTAGTAGACAATAAAGGATTAGTGTTTGTGTTATTAGTCATAGGCAATTAGATTTAGAGACAAAACATATCTATTAAAACGCAGATTATAATATTCGTAAAGAACACTAAAATTGTACGAACATCCCTTGAAAATGATATCCAAGGAATAAAATCACTTTCGCAGTATAATCCGTGGCTTACTGCGATGGAAAAGTTTTTGGACTTTTTCAGAGAATTTTTGTTATCTATGCCGCGTCCAGATCAATGTTAACAAGTGTTAGCTAACAAATCTTCTGAACAAAATTAGTGAACAAATGTTACTAGGAACGTCGAAAACCACGTCCACACCGACTCGAACATGGGCACCTAACACTGTTCGCGAGCAGTGTTTACTAGCATTGTTAGCGGCAAATTGTATTTCAATAACATTTCCGCTAACATCTGCGAGCTAATAACTATGTTTGGGAAGATATCTATGTTCCATCCATGAGAAATATACACTCGAACAAAATTTAATGTATAACACCATATCCAAAACATGAAATATTCTAACAAGAAGAAATATACAGAGTGCCCCAAACATTTGGAATAGTGCGAAAATGCCCTTTTAAATTCATTTTATCAGGAAAATGTTTTAAGAAAAGTTGCGTAGGCTTTCATTCCGCATAATTTAAAATTATTTTCAAATATACAGGTTGTTCATTTAATACGTTACGAACCTAACATTATTTTTTTTTAAATGGAATACTATACATTTTATTACAGTTTCAGTTAACCCTTGAAGAGACGATAAAAAGAAAATAAATTATTTAACTTATTTTTAGTATTTACAAAGCTATTTTAAATATTTTTGCAAAAAATGGGTCATATTTGATCTAAAATGCTAAATTATCAGTTTTAATGATTCGACAATCAGCCTTTATTCGTCTCAGAAATATTTTATCTGCTATATCATTCAAGACGTTTATCCAAATGCTTTATTTTTGTTCAAATTAACAATTATCATTGTTTATGAAATTAATACAGGAACTGAACGATTTTTACTAAATAATTGCAATTATACTATGAAAACAAATGTGATGGATTTATTTACACCGTCTCAAATCATTTTGAAGATACATATCCAAAAACAACTTGAAACATGATTTTTAACATTTTTACAAATTAACTAAGAAAAATAAAATGTCCGAAGTCACAAATAAGTAAACTGATTATAAAAATTTAGAATATTAAAATAAATTTTTTGCTAAACACCTAGTTTCTTGTTTTTGCGTGTGCAGGTAACAGGTCTATTAGAAGCGTTTTAGTTAGCCATTCTTAATTACTACTTAAAAATTGTTTATGTACTCTGTGACATGACAGCCATTTTGACCTTAAAGTCTACATTTTTCCGTTATTGATTTTTATTTGAATTTTATGATCTGTTAATTTCCCTTGATTACATTTTTGAAAACCAGTACACAAAACAAAAGATACTTCGAATCATTATTAGCACGCCACACATAATAAAATGTTCCACAGGTTATCTGTATTGTATCTGAAAATTGTATTTTTTTAGTAAAAATGCAGTTCTATGCACTTATTTTTTTTAAGTACGTCTTAAGTGAATGTGTAAGCTTAGATAACAGTTAAAAATAATTACCGCCAAAGATAGCCAATTTCTAAAAAGCTTTAGTGAATAACGGAAAAATTACGGCTCAACTTTGTTAATATATTTTTGTCCCTAGCGTATCCCGTATCATAATATTACTCACGATATTGGATTAATTAGAAAATCTAACCTGTAGTTGTGCAGTCCATATTTATAATCACAAACTTCCCTTGTTTTACTAAACTAATAGTTTACATTACTACTCCGCTGATGAGTTCATACGCACTTGAAAAAATGCTAGATTTTAACGGCTCACAATTTTGTTTTATCTCATAGCTAACTATTCATGAATGTAAATTTGACTTATCTAATAATATTACTGAAATAATCTGTAATTATTTTAATGATTTTCATAAGCTAGGAAAATACATTTTGGCCGGTTCCTTGTGGTTTATATACCACTGTGCAAGGCGGTAAACTTCAAAGGAAATGGATGTTATTACGATGTCCAGCGGTGTAAAATCATGGAAATAATTTGATATTTTAAAAACTGCATATCAGAATAAAATAAAATAATATAATAATAAAATTTGAAGTACGTATTTTTTAATAATTGATGTAATTTCGTACATACGCATACTTTTTTCAATTGTTTTTCAATTTTAAAACCTTTTTCTTGTGTTATAGTATACGTGGTCTGTTTTATTAAATAACTGTTCGAGGAACAATTGAATACAACAAGTAAAAATTTTCATTGTATTCGTTATTCACAAATAATTTATATTCCAATAAAATATATTTTAATCAAAATACACTTAAAATATTCTTTCATTTTTTTCTGTCCTTAAAATTATTAGTTATTGGTACTTAATTGATGAAAATTACCTTAAATCAATGTAAAATTAATGTAACAGTAGATTTTCCGCTGTAACTCAGTCAGCTCTATTTTATAAAATTATTATTAGCTATATAGGGTGTTCGGTAACTGAGAGCTATACCAAAATTATATCTAAATTCTCGCGAAACTGTTTTAATAAATTTTCATGAAAAAATAAGTAATTGTTGCCTCCAAATGGCGAGACAGCAATTACTTATTTTTTTCTTACTCAATATTGATGTTAGGCTTTTTGACTGATTCTTCTATTTTGATTTGCTGATCAATTAACGAATATTAATTAAATTAATTAATAAAGCTCATAGCAACCGTTTTCCTCTTGTCTATCAAACCGCAACGTGATTCTAAATGTAATTTTTTAAAAGCATTTTAATAAATATTTAAATATTTTCAAAGTAAAGAGAAATGGAAATTAGTTTAACAGGATCATATTCAATTACTTTGAATAAAAAATAAAACACATTCATTAATTTATCAGCTAATCAAAACAGAAAAACCGGATGGAAGGTCTAATCGACGTCAATATTGAATGAAAAAAAAATAGAGATGGAGCCAGGGAATGAATCCGGTGCTTTGAAAGCACCGTTATGGGTGTATTCACCAGGGTGCATACATAAATGTACCGGGTTCATTCAAAAATTTAAATTTCTCGCGCAAATCGAACGTGAAACAACCTTTTCTTGATATGATTTAATTGTTTGCAAGTGGTTTAAGGGGTTTAATGTTTGATAGTATATGATGAATAGCTGAATAGTAAACTTTTAAGTTTAAGCGAAAGCTTTATAGCTTAAAATGTGAACAAAATGAGTAAATTTTTGAAATTAACATTACAAAATAATTGTCTAACGATAGTCCATACAAAGTATATTATATTTGGTGTCATTTTTAAGCATTTTTTATGTCTTATGTAAATGTAAGGCAACCGGGCAATGCACCCAATGCACCGGGTGCATTGTGTGTGCATTCCGTGATACCACCGGTGTAAACGGTTGCACCCGGTGGAATTCCATCTCTAAAAAAATAATTGCTGTCTTACCTTTTAGACAAATGCAATTAACGTTTTATGAAAGCTTATTAAAACAGAATTTCACGAGAGTTTAAATGTACTGGTGTTCCATTAAAAAAAATATAAACTTTGGTACGGCTCTCACTTACCGCATACCATATACAGCCAAAAATAATTTTATAAAAATCGAGATGATTGAGTTACACCTCGTTAATCCGTTTGAATTTCGTTTCTATTTAATATACTATAGACTACAGACGGTACAGAACACCGCGGCACTCGGTGGATACCTGTATACGTACTATAACCTAAATATATTCTGCCTTATGCATACTATACCACAAATTATTGGCAGCATGCATACTACTGAATTCGGAAGATACATGTTAAAACTTTATAATAAATTAATAACTGCAGGGATTAGACTTAGAAAACTTATGAAAAACCTTGAAGAATGAGCACTATCTATTCATAATGCAATTAAAATAATAATAATAAAGATAGCTTAAAAATCTAAAAATTAATTAATTATTAAGGTACGCAATGACTTAATTTTATTTCGTTTAAATATTTTTATAAACTTAATTTTTGTCAACGTCCAATAAAAGTTGATGGTATAAATTGCAAATAAAACATGTTTTAATAAAAAACCAAATATCAATCAAGCAGATTTATTTAAAAAAAAAACGTGATAAAATGTTCTAAATATCCTTTTTCACGTTTTAGATAATTTGGTAGATCATCAAATGCTTTTCCAGTATTTATTAGATCCACGATTTAATTTCTGATTTTTCTTAACTGAAAAATAACTATTTGTTTTATAGAAACGTATGAATGCATTAAATATTATTATTAATTCGTGTACTTGCGTTCTTGTATAGCAATGATATATTTTTTTTTAATTAAATTTAATATACGAAGTATTTTAAGTATAAATAAACATTTATAATTGTAAGAAATAAAAAAAATCAAATTTCATTCAGATACGACAAGCAGTTTTGGAAATATAATTGGACAGTTTTTATAACATTGCTCCGCCGCCGGCCGTAGCGCCGCATGTTATAAAAACATTTATTTACTTTTGAAGTTTACCGCTTACGAATGGAACAGTGTTCGTAGACTTCAAATGTTAGTAGAAATGTTATTAAAATTCAATTTGCTGCTAACATTGTTAGCGAGCTAACAATGTTCGCCTTGGTGTGGACCCGACATAAGGTGGCAAAATTGTTACACCCTTAGAAAAAGAAAAAAAATTCTACCAACATTCATCATTAGAAATATACTATGTAATTTTAAAAAAAAACGAAGAAGGCACGGCCGTTGAAAAACAATTGCACATTAACTGATTAAGGGGGTTAACTGATTTAATATAGTTCTTGACATACCAAACAATTTTTCCTAAAAGATTTTTGCTCTATTTCTATTTATAAGAAAGTTATTAAAGAAATGCAGATATACAGGGTGTTCTTTTACTGTGTGCAAATAAAAAAACCTCAGTATAAGTACGCCAAATACTACCTTCTGCGGGTATTTTTTGGTGGCTACCGTATCATAACCAAAAAATTTCGGGTAGACCACTTCTTTGAAACTGTTGAAATGTGCGGGAAAGATAGGAAGGTCAACTTCGCCTTCAGAGTTTCGTAATAACAATCACTGATATCGTTTATTAATTATTTTATTTAAAATTTTAATTCACTGAGCGAAGTAATATGTTTTACAATATCAACTATTGACGAATAAATCCGAACATTTATGCACTAATTAGGCAAGCGCGTTAAAAATGTTCTTCCTTCACCCTTTTACGTAAATAAACTTTTGTTGCAATCTCGCTGTTACTGCTTACGGTCCTTTGGAAACAAAGTAAATATAAAATTTTTATAGGTCTTTTAAAAATAATATGGAATGAGAAATTACAATTTGTTTGTACCTTGCTTTTAATTTGTTCGGCAATTACGAACCGCAGCTTCTTGAATTAGTTATAAATTGAACGAAAGTTTTTTCTGATATTTTCTTATGCCGTAAATAAATCTTAAGCAGGAATTTTGAACACGCTGAAGCCTCTTGCGACTTATATCATCTAAGCACGGTCCGTATACCGTATCACAAAAGTTCAATTTTGAAAGACCAATAACATTGCATAAATCTATTTTGATTTTTGGGTTCAGGGTGTGTCTACATCTAAATAACAATTTCAAGCTGTAATAAGCATTTCTTGGTGTCCTGTACATGTCCATGTTCTCTAAATTTTAATTCAGAGTCTATCAATAATCCGAAGTTTGTCAGGTTCCTTAGGAACTAGTTGTACACTGTTAACAGAAACTTTTAAAAAAAAATTGTGCAAATCGTTTTTGATTGCAGTGAAAACCTCGAGCAGCCTCTGTACAGCTGTTTCAGCCCTGCTTGGGGCTTCGTAAGATGTCGCTATTTTATCTGTTCGTTAACAGAAACATTACAATTGTTCACAGCAACTCGTGTGTCGTTTTTCCTTCCAAAGAAAATAATTGATGATTTACTTGGGTTTAATTTCAAACAATGGTTTTTTGACATTTCACATTTCATACAATCTAGAGAGATCGTTACTAATGGTGTTATGTGCTCGAGAAGCTTCTCACAAAGTGAATAATTTATTTATTTGTGTATCGTCGGCATAATAATAATATTTACATTTATTGAAAACTGCGTCAAAATTGCATGTGTAGATGCTGTACAAGCTGACTACGCGAGAATTCCTACCCCCCTTTAACTCTTTTATTTTTGATTGCAGAAAAAGAACGTTTAATACAAATCTTAAAGGGACTAATTCAAAATTTCTCTATGTGGTCACAAAAAAACAATTGATGGTCGGATAAAAGAGATATAAACTAAACTTAAGTTTTTTTTAAACGGAACACCCTGTATTTTATTACGTTTTTCGGTTCGAAATTAAATTCTAATCGGACTATATGTAATAATGTAGAAGATTTGTATAAAATAATTCCTGCTTAATTATTTTATTTTTTATTTGAGAAAGAAATATTAGTTTACATCTCGTTTATCCGACCATCAATTGTTTTTCTATGAGAAGAGAGAGGAGAAACTGAATTAGTCCCTATATGTTTTGTATTAAACATTTCTTTCTGTAATCAAAAATAAAGGAGTTAAAGGGGGTAGGAATTCTCGCGTAGTCACCCTGTACAAGAGCGGGCCAAGAATGAAGTCTTGGGGAAAAATTTATGTAATGTAGTACTGATAATAATATTTTGTGATTTACAGTATCGAAAGCGCGTGAAAAGTCTAATAAAATTAAAGCTGTTATTTCTTTACGATCTCTAGCAAAAATTATGTCGTCTATTATATGCGAAAGGGATGAATTACAGCTATATCCAGATCTAAAACCAGACTGTACTTGAGATAGTAATTCATTACTATTATTGATAAATGAGTTCTTATTTGAATATCAATATTTTTTTCAAAAATTTTGGATAACGTGGGCAAAATACTTATAGGACGTAACATTAAATTGAGAGGGATTTTCTTTTTTTGGTAAAGGTATGATATGTGCAAACTTCCAATAAGACGGGAAAGCACAATTTGTAATACAAAAATTTATTATGTGTGTTATATGCGGCAAGAGCAACGGTAAATACGTACAAATAACGGAAATATTTATACCATCGCTACCAGTAGCTTTAGATTTTATTTGGATATAATTTTTAAAACATAATTTTTAAAATATCTTTCATCAACTGGCAGAAAGTTAAGGACAGAAATATTAGAATATTTTTTATTGTTACTATAATAGGCACATAAATTGTAAACATTCTCGTCAAAGCGAGGTATAAATTCCAGAAAATATTTATTAATGTCATTCGTATTGGTTACGTGATTAGGTAAATCATTAGATTAACAATTATTTATAGCACCAAAGGACTGTAAATCCTTCCAAAATGCTGAGGAATTGCAAGTTTTATGGCCCGAACTAAAGTATGTTTTTTTTTTTCGTGTCGACAAGTAGCAGTTGTTAGGTTTCCTGTTTGTTTATATTGAGTCCAATCATTTTGATTCTTAGTGCGTTTAAATTTTTGCAGAGCACAATCACGCAAAATCATTAAGAGTTTTAGATTCGGAGTAATCCATGGTGACGCAGGTTTGGTAAAACGAGCTGTAATTAAAGCCGCATGCAAATTCAGCAAAGTTGTAATATTGTGATTAAAGAATTGCACCTTCGGATTAATGTCAGTTTAATCATATATGTTGCGCCACGTAATAGATTTTAAATCTGAAGTAAATTGTTCCAAATCAAAATATTTGAAAGTTCTATAAGTTTTAACAACTGGTTGATTTTTTCTTGAATTTACTAGAATAGTGCAGAATATTAAATCATGATCGGAAATATCGTGTATAGGCAACACTCCAGAATTCAAAATTAATTTGTCATTAGATGTAATACTTAAATCTATTAGAGATGAGGTAAATTGTGTCGTACGTGTAGGCATATTGATGATTTGCTTTAAGTCTAAAATGTCTAGACAAGAATTGAGACTAATAGTATTATAGTTATCAATATTAAGAACATCTATATTAAAATCATCTAAGCAGAATACAATCTGTGCTCACAGGAAGGATGTGGGATACAGTGGCCTCCAGCGTGTTCATGAATTCCAAAATATTAGTATTTGGCATCCTGTATAATACTCCAAAACTAAAATACTCACGGCCAAATTTTACTTTGATCCACAGTTTGTTCAACATTGTTGTTGGTAACGGTTTTTTTCAGTAATAGAAAATTTATATGTACTTTTTAAATACATACAGGCTGTCCGTTTTTCGAGCCCTAGCATGAGGATCTCACTTCTGTTAAGAGATACGAGTTCGATTAAATTAGGCCAAAGTTATATATTTTCATGATAATTAATAATCTGAAAAGCAATTTAAATTATTCCTTTTCGTTTCGAAGATATTGAGAAAAAACTAAAATTTTCATTTTAGTTTTTATTTTTTAAATCGAAAACCGATAAAGCTAGACATTTATAACTTACACATTATTACGGCACTTTTTTATGTAGAATTTAAATCTGTCATTACATTTACCCGAGCTGTTAAAATTGCAGATACACTGTCAACTTTCTTTTTTCTTATGGGCGCCATATTGGATTTTCATATTTCTAAATAAAGATTTTTTCTGCGATTCTAACAATGTATCACACATTACGGTTGATTTGGCTTTTTAACCAATATTTCTATTTTTTTATTTTTACAAAGAACGCTATGAAACAATCAAGAGTTTGTCACTTATGTGGCGTTAGCTTAACCAACGGAAAACGCGGAAGAAATTCTGCACTCTTAAGAATCACTTTTTCATCAATCAATTGTTATAATATTCTTATTGCAAACAACCCACACTTTAAGTACTAAAGAATTCTTCGGGTTTAACAAGACAAACTGCAGTCAATTTTACATACCACACCAGGTGGAGAATTCTGAAAGAAACATAAGAATCGTCATTGGAAAATCCATATCCATAACCCCACAAAAAGTAGCTTAAACTTTTTGTATTATAAAATTGTGTTTCATTGTACCTACCCATCAGAAAATAGTGTGTGGGAGATAAATCTTGCCCTCTGCTGGCCAGCCGATGTCTCCGTTATTTCTTTTTAGAAAACATTTTAGTTAAACAATCAGCAACTCAGGTGTCATGAGAGAGCAAGCCATCTTGTTGAAATCAACTGTTTATTAATGTATTTCATAAGAAACGTTTTTTTACGAAAATTTAGGTATCCGTTTTCAGACAATGATGATTTTTATGTTCGCTGTGTTGCTTGAAAAGCTACTCATCATCGGTGACTTTGTATTTGGCTCGTCAGCATTGGATTGAAGGAAATTTGTATTTCCTTCTAACTGGCTTCTTATAAATGTACAAAATTTTATTCGTCATTCATTATCGCCGGGCATTTTTTTTCTTCATCCATGCCACTTAATGTGGTAGCAAACAATTTGGTTTGTTGAGGTAGAAGGAGTATTTTGCACTGAAAGCAGTAGTTGTTTACAATTAAAATATTATGACTTTCGAGCTTTTAAAATTTCTTCCGCGTTTTCAACTGATCTAGCTAGCGCCATGTAAGCGTCAACATCTAGATTGTTTCCACAGCGCTCTTTGTAAAAATTAAAAAATTGAAATTTCGGCCAAAATGTCGAACCAACCATAATGTGTGATACATTGTTACAATCGTAGAAAAAAATCTTTATTTATAAATATGAAAATCCAATATGGCGCCCATAAGAAAAAAAAGTTGACAGTCGTATCTCTGCAATTTTGACAGCCCGGGTAAATGTAATGACAGATTTAGATTCTAGGTAAGAAAGTGCCTTAATAATATGTAAGTTATAAATGTCTAACTTTATCGGTTTTCGATTTAAAAAATAAAAACGAAAATGAAAAATTTTAGTCTTCAAAACGAAAAGGAATAATTTAAATTGCATTTCAGATTATTAATTAGCATGAAAATATTCAACTTTGGCCTAATTTAACCGACCTCGTATCTCTTAAGATAAGTGAGATCCCCACGCTTGGGCTCGAAAAACGGACAGCCTGTATATGCCAACTCCGCCTCCTCTGGTGGCTCTGTCACGTCCTACAAAAACATAACCATCAATACTTACTGAGCTAGAGTGAATTGTTTCTGCGAGCCAAGTTTCTGTTACTGCAATTTTATTATAATCTAATTTCAGAAGCAAATCTTACAAATTATTAATTTTACCGAAAAGAGAACGTACATTTAGGTGAGCACATTTCAAATTCTGCATCTTAATCTAAATTTAATCTAATAAACTAGTAGAGTGATCTAAAAGACTATATAACACTACACATCCGTAGATATCACAACCTCCAACAGATACATGAGATGGGAAAATAATGCTTGCAGTAATTGAAAAAAATAAAAATAAAATAAATAAACTGATGATACTCAGCTTTATTACTCATTCAATAAAGAAAACGTTCATGCAGCCGTGTCTTTCGTAAATGATGGTTTGCAATCCCTTACTGAACTTTCTGTCAAGCATTGCCTTCGCATTAATAGTAAAAAAAACTTCTGTTCTAGTTTTTGGTCGGAAGTCGAGAGCTTCTGTTATTAATGCTCTCAAGGTGAAAATTAATAATGATGTTATTTCTATTTCTGATTCCGCCCAGGATTTAGGGCTGCATTTAGATACTAAATTACGATTTAAGGAAAATGTATCTTACCATAGGCGCCGGATTTTGCAAATATTGTCGGGTGCAATTTTTGTCCTTACCTAGTTCAGTTTATAATCTTTATAATATAACTTATTCATAAATTGAAAGACCACTGCCTTATGAAAAATACAACTATAACAATAGTTAAGAACTCGATAACAAAGTGACAAGTATATGGAATAAATGACAAGGTTATGAGTTCTGAATTTTTAATAATTACGATAATTTAATTAAGGGCATCTTTCGTCTTAACAGTGAAAAGATTTTTTCTATTTGCGTGGAATTGAAAAGGATTCTTAAGACGAATATAAATGTGAATAAGATAATAAGATAAGTATTAAAATTGTCTTACCAACTTAGTATCAGGGAGGAGGAAAGAAAAGTTTTTCCTCATCCCCGCTATTTTGACAATATTTTACAGGGGACTGTGTTTTACACCAACATAATGCAGCAGGTGGTGTTTTTTTGATTTGTGAACAAATAATACACTAATAGCGTTTTCTACTGACGTACACTACACGCACTAACTGTGCACTAAGAGTATCTCCAACTCATTTTATTACATGAAGTTAGAAGAAGATGGAGATACAGTGAGTACGCACGCACGCAGTGCACGTCAGTAGAAAACGCTCTAAGTATGCTGTATTTCTGCTTTGGACGATGAACCAGGAAGAGCTAGCAATTTTTTAAACAAGTTGTAAATTTCTGGTAATCCTGTTAATTATGGATTTTCTTTAAAAAAAACTGTGTGTTCTTTGAATTCATTAAATAAAAAGACACTACCATGATACTACTTTGTCGGGTGCTCTCTAATACTTTTGCACCCAACAAAATCATTTGTCGGGTGCACGAGGCTCCTGCACCCGACGAAGCGGCGCCTATGTATCTTACTTGATCAGACGAGGGTATTGCAAACTTAAATTACTCTATAGATGTAAGGATTGCCTAGTTAGTCCTCTAAGAAAAGAATTATGTGAATCTCCTGTACTCTCTCGCTTTAACTTTTGTTCAAGCGTTTATTACCATTGCCTAGACAGGTGAATAGAATTAGGATTCAGCGTCTACAGAATGCTTGCTTAAGATTTATTTATAGTATTCGTAAACATGACAGAATATCGCACACACTCGCATGGGCTGGATGGTTAAAAATGTCACGTAGAACTGAATTTTGTTCGATGAAATTTTATCATAAAATTATTTTTTTCAAAAAGCCGACTTATCTATATCGTAAGCTTACTTTTAGAACGGATGTGCACAATATTAATATTAGAAATAAGGGGTTATTAACTGCTCCAATACATCATCTTGAAATCTTTAAAAGGTCTTTCTCTTATAATGTTGTGTACTTTTTAATGCCATTCCCGCTTCTCTGTGCACATTAACACCGCCATCCCTTGTCCGTCAGCTACGGAATTATTTCCATCTAAGTGATTTTTAGCTTGTATAATTCAGATTGAATATAATTATGCTTAGTAGTTTATCTGCCTATGCTTTTCTCTTTGTTTTTACATATATACTTATAGCTAGTAATTTATTACTATTATTTTTGCTATTTAAAGTTTTTCTTTTTGTTCAAGTGCTCAGAAGGTAGAGCAGCTGCTTCCTTTGAAGTAAGCTGATTCTGAGCTATTGGTAAACTTATGAATTTATTGTACCGTGTCTTGTAATTGCTTTACTTACCAATAAAACTGCTATTATTATTATTATATTTTTTTTACAGCAAAAGAAAATTAAATTGAGAAAACATGTGTTGCGAAATTATTTGATAACGAGACATATTAAAAAGAAAAAAAAATAATAACGAGAGCCTACCGTTAGTAATTTAGTACGTCAATCTTCAGAATTAATAAAAAGAAAACATTCCATAATTTGATAAATAAAATAAACAAGAATTCGTACCCTTAATAACAAAATTCGACATTTCATAATACAAATTGAGGTAAACATCGGAAAAAATAGGCTGCTTTAAATAAAAAGAACATGTACCCTAAACAAATTCACATTTTAATACCAATTATTAATTAATCATCCTGAAATATCGCTTAAGGAATTTATCAGAATCTTTTTGTTGTTGATTCGAACTCGCACATTTGTACCCTTTAGAGTCTATTTATTATAAAAAGCAGTTTGTCAGAATTTATAACAGTGAAATTTCACTAAAATTTGTCGCGGATGATTTTCAGTTGCTCGACCCACTTGATGGCATCGGTCTATTTGTTCATATGAAATATTCACCCCTATTTTTTCAGAGAAAAAGGTAATAACAATATTTTCGATATCTTCCGAGATTGCTTCCGGAATACCTAGGACACGAACATTGTTTCTTTGCGAATATTGTTCTAATGCATCAGTTTTTAGCACCAATTTCGGTTCAGTTCTTCGAAGTTTTTTTTTTTGTCTATCGAATCGCTCCGCTAACGTCTCAATTTTTACTTTAAAATTTTTAATGATTTCTTCGACTAACCTCTTGTTTTCTTGTATGAGTCATTGATGGAATCCTTAAATATGCTTTTTATTTCGGTAATGTCTTCTCTGGTTAACATGTTTGATGTTTCACGTCGTTACGATACAAAGACACTTAATTAACTCCTTTTTCTTATCTCACTTGATATAACGATGCTGTATCTTGTGTATAACACTGCTTCTGACATAAATTTGCAAGCAAAAATATTTGAAAAATTAAGTTTTAAGGAGGAATGTCCGCAGCACGTGCACACACTAAGCTACTCGCGCATGTTTATTAAGTTGAACGTTGTAGTACACAAGTAACGTATTTAATCATGAAATAATATTGAAATAACATTTCATGATTAAATACATTATTGATGTATTACATTTTGTCTGTCTTTTACCAATATCTCAAGAACGTTACATATACATGCTGTTACCTCAGGTAACCGACAAACTTACATAATGCGTTCTACAGTCGTTTAGATTACATACATGTCCAACAAATTCAAAAACAAATCTGTATAAAACTGTCGACTTATCGCATACAAGTCACGATGAATGTTTAGCACAAGTCTTCGACAAACACTAGTGTTTCATGTGAGCATGCTCCTACACGTTTAAGCGTGCCCTTATTTTTTATTATTATTAACAGTTTGATTAATTGGAATCAGACACAACTCTTCTTTGCTTCAACTAATCTATATTGCACTTAACTAACAACTTAACTATATAATTAACAATAATTATGCGGACAAACGGAATAACTGTTTATGTTGTCTAAACGTTGCGAAAACTGATAATTAGAGACCGGATTTATAAGTTTTTACAAGTTTTTTACGCTAACATACCTAAACTTGGCGTTTTGTATTTATATGTTTGTCGATTAGAGAAGCCCAAAAATGGTAGTTTTATTTCGCATATAACTTAATATTTTAGACTTTTAGCGCATATTTATTTATTTATCCATATATTGATATAAATAACATTATAATTCCATATACGGTCAATATTCAAGTCTGCAGCTTTTCCAAGAAGTAATTTATTCTTCTCAACGTCTGGCCACTTTATTTTACGATTTCCCGGAATGTGATTTTCTGGGAATCTGTAGCGACTTGCACTTGCATTTTGCACTTATGTTTTGCATTTCAGTTTGAGATAAGAACTCCGTGAATGTGTGTGACTAGTGACTAGTGTATTTATCAACGCGAATTAGTTGTTATTTTCTTATTTAATTTAAAGACGAAATAAATTCAGTGCTTATCTTTTCAAAATGCCGAAAGTAGCATCCTCTCGATCCGAGCTATTGAAAAAATGGATTAAAGCATCTAAACATCTAACTACAGATGGAAAAGTTATTTTTTGCAACTCATGCTCAAAACAGGTAGATACCTTACAAATTCTCTTAAAAATCACATTTTCATTTTGACAATATTTTAAGGTGTCGTCAGACCAAAAGTACCAGATTGATCAACATTTGGCTACAAACCTCCATAAGGAGTCGGAGAAAAGATGTGTGTCTAACTTTAAGCAGTCTTTTATTTCTTCAACAGCCAGTAACTCACAGGGCAGTGACACAGGAAATGAATTCTTTTTAGACTTGTGCAGTGCTATGGCAGAGTCAAACATTCCTTGGCATAAACTTGAACAAGCAAGTTTTCGAACTTTTTTGGAAAAATATTGCAATCGTCATATTCCAAATGAATCGACTTTGCGGAAAAACTATCTAAGTATATGCTACCAGCAACGGATGAAGAAAATAAGAGAGAAGGTTAGCGACAACAATGTTTATATAGTAGTTGATGAAACGACAGATGCCTGCGGTCGTTATGTAGCAAATATGTTAGCAGGAGTATTAAGCAACACAGTTGCACCAATATCTTATTTGGTAAATAGTGCAGTTTTGGAAAAAACAAATCATTCAACGATCGCACGTTATATTAACGACAGCTTGACACTTTTATATGCACCTAATCAAGTTAAATCGGAAAATATATTACTAATGGTGTCTGATGCAGCAGCCTACATGATAAAAGCAGGACAGGCTTTACAGGTGTTTTACCCAAATCTGATGCACTTCACTTGTATGGCTCACGCAATGAATAGGCTCGCTGAATTGGTGCGACTAGAATACCCAACAGTAAATAAGTTGATCAATAACGGAAAAAAGACGTTTCTTAAAGCCCCACTGCGTATACAACACTATAAAGAATTAGCTGCTGACCTGCCATTACCACCAGAACCAATAATTACGAGATGGGGTACGTGGCTTGAAGCAGCAAATTTTTACGCAGATAACTTGAAACAATTAAAGGAAATTTTCTTAGAATTGGATGATTCCAATTCAGCGGCTTTAAGAATTTGTAAGGAATGCATGTCGAACACAAACATCGGGAATCAATTAGCATTCATTAAAACTCATTTTTCGGTTTTAATATCCACCATTAAAAAGTTGGAATCATCCCAGACGGCTCTATTAGATTCTTTTGAAGTGGTCGATGATGCAATTGAAAGTGTAAAATCAATTCCAGGGGAGATAGGAGAGAAGTTAATGGCAAAATTAGACAAGGTTCTATTACGTAATCCTGACTACAATAAAATGAGGAAAATCTGTTTAGTTTTAAAAGGTCAAAGTGAAGAGGATTTGGACATGGACCCCAAAGATGTAGCATCCATGAAATTTGCGCCCATTACTTCATGCGATGTCGAGCGTTCGTTTTCCTCTTATAAAAATATTTTGACAGACAGACGACAAAATTTTACCCCAAATAATTTAAATCAACTGTTGATTATATTTTGTAATCCTACTACTTAAGTGTTAAGTGTTGAAATTACTTATATGAAACAATTTATGTTTTTATTATTCTAAAGTATGTATAAGTAAAATAAAATTTTTATCGCATATAATATCCATATTTTGATCCATTTTAATCGCATAAAAAGAAACTTATTTTCCACTTTTTTAGCACATATAAATCCGGACTTTACTGATAATCTACTGCCTTTCTTAGCGTCGCACTTGACCGAAGGGTGTTGGCCAGGGGTCCGGATGACAAATTCCTAGAAGGGAGGCAAGCAGGCCTGACCGATTACAACTTCGTTAAACAACATTGCTTCGGACTGACTTCTGACTTATATCGAAATAATTTACACCGCAACAACTAGAACACGACTTCTTCGCTACATATCTGGTGTTTAATAATAATATGTGTCGCATATAGATTATAAGGATCAATTTTTGTTTTTGGCCGCGGCCGCATATTGCTACTGTGTTCCTTTTGAACTGCTCCATCATGAAAATACGGGCTCGCTTAATAATTTAAAACAGCTAATTATTCTGCACATGTGTAAATACCTTTGTATGGGCTGTTGTTGTGTTTTCCATTCATTTCGAATACAAATCAGTCATGTAAAACTTGTCGGAAACATGTCAAGTACATGAAAAGTCTAATACTTATATGAGACATATTTCAGATTTGTTCCAAACTTTTCAAGCAACATGTAATATCTGTTTTTTTATTTATTTACCATCAAGTAGGTCTTGATTTTATTTTATTAGGTTGGCTATTAATGTAAAATTAGACAAATAAATTTCATGCGTGGACAAATTTTTAAATCACAAAAATGCACCTTAAAGTAACCTTAAACTCAAAATCAAAATGACTTTCATTGTCAAAGTTTAGTTACTTGCAAAAGTACCACTTTTTCCCTAAAGTTTCACAGCGTACTTTGTAAATAAATAAAAAACAGATATTAGGATACATGTTTAATACAAACATGTATGTAATGTAAACGCCTCTTAAACAAAAAAGAAACTCATACACACTTTAACTCAATTTCTTTCCATTGTTGAGATATAGACAAAAGAAAAAATGCGTACCGGTAATGTATTTATTCATGAAATAATATTGAAATATGTAACTTTTCATGTTTAAATACTTTATTGATGCACATTTTTTTCTTCTGCCGATATCTCAAAAATGGAAAGGAATTGACTGAAAAAGTATATGAAGCTTTTGTCCAGAAAAATCTCTAGAAGACATGGAGTAAGTTTGTCGATTACCTCAGATAACACCTGTATAATAAAATGAATCTTATTCATATCTGCACCCTCTGGACTCCATTTATTCTTATACACTGACAATCTTATAAGACTGCACATAGTAATTATTATCAACGGAAGCATTATTACATTATTTCCAAATTTATTTTATTCGCTATGGTTACCGTGCGTTATTAGTAATAACACTACTGATTTTGAATTGTCAGATTGAATTAAATTGTTCTTTCGATTTATTGTAAAATGTATACAACCGCGGAAAAAGTGGAAATGTAGGTACACATCATTCTCAAATGGAGCTTCATTGACAGAGGTCTTTGCGTTATTTGCAGCCAAATTTCCAGATACTTAGATCAATTATTTCCTTCCTTAATACTTCCCATGTGCAATTTGTAAATGATTCAGCATTAAGAATTAAGTAGTAACTATAGCAACGTAATGTTAAAACTCCTATGTGCAATTTTATATGATTCAGAAATGTATTATCTGATCACGTAATTTTCGTCTATGTGCAGCGTTACAAGATTCTCACTGTATAGTGTGCCAAGGGAAGTTTATTAAAACGCAAACTCAACTTAATAATTACGTTTAATAATAATTATTCAGAAAAGTTACAGTCGATCGGTTCGCGATAAGTTCAGAACGTATGTAATCTAGATATAAGGATGCATAGAACATGCGTGTTCCTGGTGGTGAAGGGTGGCAGTACGTATCCACCGCAATATACAGGCTGTCCCACTTAAGGCATATTCTTTCATACCTCTCTAGTTATTAATTTTACGAAAAAATGTTCCAAATGAAAGTTTCACAGGATCATGTGGAGCATATTTTAAAATTAGTTTGACGTGTACAGAGTGTTCCGTTTAGCCTGTGCGTTAGTCACTTCGTTATTTTAAATGGAACACCCTATATATTTTTGCATTTTCGGATTCTGGATTGAATTCTTACAGTACCTCAAATAAATGCAAATATTTTCCGAACAAATGACGTTAAGGACTTGTGGTTTCTTGCAAAAGTTTCGTCTTGAAACGCTTTTTCAGTAAATCTGTAAAGAAGAAATTCTAGCAACATAAGTTCTTAAGAAAAAATTAATAAACTAGAGAATATTCAAACTACGATAACTATTTTTTTAATGGAATGCCATTTAAATTTTATCATTATTAGATGTGGTATTTAATTCTCTTTTCAATAATATAGGATAATTCAAAAAACATTTCATAAATTTATTGAATTTCATTTTTAACCTGCGTGTTTGAAGCAAATTGAGCAAATCTCAAATCTTGATTTGTGAATTGTCTCGAAAAGTAGATCGAAAATAGATATAATAAATTTTATTTATTGAATATACAGTGTGGCCCCGGATTGGCTTTGCGATACTAATAATGGACCAATATTATTTTTAGTTCAGATTTCATGTTTTGCAGTTCAGGTCTACTTGGCGCGAAATATATGTGTGCCAAATTTGACGTTCGAACTTCTTCAAGGTGGCGGAATTAACACAAGAAGTAAAGCATGTGTAGGTCAAGTGGTCCTTCTTTTGAATTTAGGAGAAAAATTACTAAGATAAATTGTTTCCCAATTGAAATTAGGGAGGTTTACCAAATTCCAGTATCCTAGAAAAGAAAA
This sequence comes from Prosopocoilus inquinatus, assembly GCA_036172665.1. Classification (NCBI taxonomy): domain Eukaryota; kingdom Metazoa; phylum Arthropoda; class Insecta; order Coleoptera; family Lucanidae; genus Prosopocoilus; species Prosopocoilus inquinatus. The sequence continues at coordinate 24,863,726 of CM069872.1, read as the reverse complement.
ATTTAATTACGAAAAATTACTAATTATAAATAATATTTCAGTAAAGTGGTAAAATGTTGACGCCATCTACATATTTATTGATCAAAATACAAATTAAGCGTGATTTTTCAAATAATATTCCATTCATATTGGCATCTGATGAAATATTAATATCCCGTTATTCGTTTCTTCCTAAGATGTTGGAATTGAATATATCACCCTAATTTCAAACGGGAATCATTTTAGGAAAATTTTCTCCTAAAGTCGAAGGAAGACCACTTTACCCTCCCAGATTCTCTTTCTTCTTGTGTTAATATTGAACACCTGCGACGTCAAAATTCATTTCGTACCAAGCAGACCTGAACTGCAAATGATGAAACCTTAATTCAAAAATTTCTAGACAGAAATAACTAAGTTGTTTGACATCATTAATTATGTTAATAATTACATTAAATCAGATTTGTAGACTAAATAGATTAAATGTACCTTGTTTCATTAGGTCAACAAAATCGTTAGTTGGACCAATTTTAATTATTACGTTAGTTGTCCTACTAACGTTTTAAAGTAAAATATAAGAGAAATAGTAAAATCATTTAATTTATTCAGACTACAACCAATTCAATCACTTCGATCTTTCATTTTAGCAATACGAGTGCTTTGTCTGAATGAGCTCGTTTCGTTCAAGTTCGATTCTATATTATTTCATGTATTGGAAACTTCTGAAATTTCGATATTTGGGGAATCTGGTGTTACAATTTGTAATACACGACTGAGAATCATGAGAATGACTTGAGTTGTTTTTATATTTCTTTACTAATCTGTATAATATATGTATAAATACTAACAGCAAGCACTATAGTGTATGAATAACCGTTTGATTTTAAATTATTAGTAAAACTTTGATCTTTTAACCTTTTTTCTATCCGTTCTAACTTAAATCTGGCTAACTCTAAACTATCTCTGTCTAGATTCATAGGATTTACTAGGGACATATACAGGGAGATTCAGGCAACCAATTCAATAAAAGTTTACGGAATTCCTCTTTGGATTTCTATTTCATATTTTGCGGTTATAAGTTAGCGATAATGATCTATTAAAATATAATATTTACATCTTTCGAGCACTTCCGCTTGTACCGGAAGTTGCTGTCAACTTTCTTATTTTAAATGGAATACCCCATTTTTTATTGCATTTTTGAAATCTTCATGAAATTCTAAAAATATTTTGTGAAAATTGGAAATATTACATTTTGATAGATCATTATCGTTTATACAACAGTCGTTGACAATATCAAAGTCAGGTAAATGAATTCGGAAATCACTTTTTAGAGACTCGTTTGCTACTTTCCATATCAATACACTCGAAGAGGTGTATAATTTGCAATTATTTTGTAAAGTCATGTTATCTAGTTTCGTTAAACTAAAATCGATGGGATGTGTATTTTTACAAATTAAGGTGTCGTCTATTTTATCAGGAACGATATAAATCCAATTACCTGATTTAAAGAATGGGTAAAATATTTCCTTTGAGATTTGTGGCAATAAATGCGGGTGCAATAACATATCGACTTCGCATGAAAGCGAATTTCGAGTTGATAAAATTGGATTAGCTAAGGGGCATAATGGACATATAATTACGCCGTTAGGAATTTGTTTGCACTAGTCTAAATTTTTCAAAGGAACATAGGTAAGTTTAAGGAAGAGGCGTTACTTTAAATAAATCTCATTTACTATTAATGGAGTCAATATTATGAATATTATCTTGTCGTTTAATTCATACACATTCAAAGAAACTAGCTCTAGTAATTTTGCAGCGTTTTTATGCTCGACAGGCATTGCGTATGAAGTCGAGGCCTACCTATAGCCACGTAATTGTTTTCCGCAGTTCATTAACGTATTGTCTCGGAGTATAATTAAAGAATGCAATAGATTGTTTGAAGAAAATAAGATTGCATTTATTATTACAGAATATTCGTTATTAATTAAATGCCCGTCGACAGCTTATTCTAAGGCAAGTCTAACAACCTTTTTGTTATTTTTGCTAAAAGAAGTGTGAATTTTATCAAAAGTTTCGTTAAAGATACGATTGTTATGTTCTACATTTATGATTGTGTTGTTAAACTCTGATTCATTGGTTAATACAGATTTTATTGCGGAGTCATAATATGTCGCGTCTTCATGATCTAAAGTGCCGAATAGGGTTTTCATTATTGAACCTATTCCATTTATTATCCGCTTTGTTCGTTCGCTTTCGTTTTCTCCCTTGTATAGCAAATGACCTTGTGAAATTAGTTTTAGGGAAAAGTGTTTTGAGAAGTTAGAATTTCGGCGAAGTTTCCAATTTTTTAAAAGGCGTTAACAGTTGCGAAATGTAATGCAATCGTGGGCAACACCTTAACGTGCTGGCGCAGGATTTGACCCTTGGTATTTCGATCCCATTGGTTGGTGCTGACCTAAGATTTTGTAGTGATTGACGTTAAGCCTTAAGCTTGGTTCTCACTATCCTGCAAGCGCCTGCAATGCACGGGCAAGGAACGGGCTTTGCACGTGCTCGGCAAATATTGTAACCTGTGAATTCAATACTTTTCCCGCATTCTCATTATGCGGGCACCGGCCCGGGAAGCATTTTCGTATCGGACGTAGCATATAGCACATCGGAAATGATCGAGCTATAACGACTTAAATCAAATATCGGACTTGCGGTATTGCACAGATGTGCAATATCAGTTGTCCAATAAACATTAACCTGTTCGAAAAAAATTAGTAAACAAATTCTTTGTCTTTTAGGTCGGTATAACACGATAATATTTCTTGTATGAAATTTGTGAAAATGTACAGAAAAGTATCGAATGACAACCATTCATACAATTCAACTTATTCGCCAAATAGCGTTATTGGGAACTTTATTAGCAAATGGAACGGAATTGGGCCTAAATGGTCAATATTTATCCAGAGAATTATTATGTGACGATATATTAAGGACAAAATTTAAATCGGAGGAGGAAAGAGAGAGAGAAAAACAAGAGAATCTAATACGTAAGGGTACGAACATATCGAAAATGCCTCGCTGTTTGCAATTCAGAAAAACATCGACGGAAAAACTCAAATTTGAATTTTTTCTGATTTAAAAAAGACTTTTTTTTAGCTTTTAAGTGGCTTATTTTTCAAAGAAATTTAAAAAAATTAAAGATGTTTTAACATACCACCTTAAGAAACAAATATGTATGAAAACATTTTCTGAATATGACACTTGAGTTTCTGTCCGATGTCCAAAACATTACATTAGATCGTTCCACTGTGCGGCGTTCAGTTGCAATTACCTAAACTGATAGGTAGCAACTTAAGAAAAATACATTTAAACTTGGTAGCCGCAACGATAGTTTACTCCTTTACTGTGACGTAATTGATTAAAACAATTGCTGTCTAAAGGCCTGGACTAAATATACAGACGGCAATGGTACTACTTACTCGCTCTCTTCGTGCTTTCATATCCAGGTCTGCTTTGAAACATAAGTACCTTAATTCATACCAGTTTACGCGACCGTCAAAACTATGGAATCGTTAATATTTCTCTAGAGCAAACGTGGGCATAAAATACGAGAAGAGCCAGCTTGTAGTATCCCCCACCTATCGACGGTAACAATGAATCCATTAACAAACAAGTACGATCACATAGAAGTTACAAAAAAGCTTCATGTGTGATTGGTTGCTGAGATAAGCGCGCAACCAATATCGCGAAGAAAGGGGATATACCCCGTCACGTTCCCCTACCATGCTAAGGTCTGCTCTAGGTATAAAGGCAAACTTTCATGGGACTTTTAATATTTTTTTGTTGTTTTTATGTATGACAAATATAAAAATTGTGGACTAAACTCAGGCACGAAAATATATTTTTTTTTATTGTTGACTGGTATAATTGATCGGAACTATGTAAAATGGTAATAAAAAGCGATTCTATTTCATCAAGTTTAAATAAAGTTTCAATGTATTTTGATATGCTAAAATCCATAATAATATTTTACTGCAAATACTGTATATAATTTTGTCGATAAAACGTCAGCGGAGATGTTTCCATGCAGCACTGACGCAAATACTGGCATTTTTGTTGAAATTTGAACTGGATGACCACTTAAATTAATTAACATTAACGGCCAATTGAGGCCTTATATAAGCGTAATGTGTACACTTTGTTAATTAGCTCTAAATTGGGTTCGGTAAATTGCCGCAGCTTATGCTGTTACTATGATTAATGTTGTCCGTCTGATGTTTCAGATGCAAGTCATCTTGTACCACAACTCCAGCGGAAGTGCCGCATTCACCGGAGATTTGAAGCAGAAGGAAGTACATCGCGCCATCACATTGCATCCGATTAAGCAACCCCAACATATGGAACGTCTACATAACTACGTAAAGGTATTTTTTTTCGTACAATTCTCGCTCGTGATAATTGTAGACAGGATATGAAACAGAAAAACACTTTAGAATATACCCGAATATACTTTTTATTTACTTGACGTTTCGCAGAACTGATGGTTCGCTGTATCAAAAGCGATTTTTTTTTAATTATTAATTTTTCAGAAAAATTTATTTTTTGTGAAATCAAATGATATTTTCGCGTACTTTGCTCTTATGTCGAGTTCAAATATTTTGATTTCCCCGGTATATGACACGAGGTATTTAAATTTTTGATACATGAATCTTGAGCTTGGGAAGATGCAGGAGCTTTTATAAAGAATATTTTTTTCTGAGAAATCAATAATAAAAATAGTGTCCCATATTTGTCCAACTTTCTACTAATCACTGTACAGGGTGATTCACAATAAGTGTTTAATCCGCTAGGGGTGTATTTACTAAGATCATGCAAAAAGTAAATCTTATGTGATGTAACTTACGGTTTTTGTAACATATTCGATGTGATCTTCTTTTTTATGCGCTTATTCACATGATTGATAAATGGGCCGCCATACACCACGCGTCTTAAGGCTAGCTTATTCGGCCAAATTTAATTCATTATTTAATTTATTAACATTGCAATTACTTCTGGATGTACGTTTTGACTCGCGTACGTGAAACGCAAGATTCTGCTTCTTTGCACGAGCAACTCTGCGTTCCCAGTATGCTACCACCCAAGAGCTTTCAAAAGTTCTATGTGAATGTGAGTCCAATGTACGCTGGGCAGTGATTTGCATTGTTTAGATTTTTTTGTTCCAATTGCCTCATTTGGAGTATTCATAAATTGAATTTTTCATTTGTAATGTTTGATTAAACATAGTTCCAACACTGTGGTATTTAATACATACATTCAATTAAAAAAAATCCTAAAGGGCCGCTGTTGGCATTAACAGCATACCATTCAATTCTTCACAGGTAGTAATCTTAATAATTGAAATTAACCTCCGTCCACAATAATTTTTGTATCCGTAGATACGTATTTGGGCAGCTAAGCTGCCATCTTTAGTACGCTACCAACTTAGAAGCACTAAAAATATCTAAAAACAACCTAATCATCCTAATAAAATCTAAAAATTTTAAAACTAACAACAATCTACTCATCCTAAAAGATATATATGTCTAAATGTAAGTAGACATAAACTAATATGTAAAGATCTAAAATTAACCGTCAGAAAAACTTTACAAATAAGTTCTAACCAAACAACACGGAAATAAATAGTCCAAAGACCCGAGAAAAGTTCTTATTCTAACCAATGAAAAAGTATAAATTCCCTGTTATTTGATACCTAAAAATCCCGAATATAAACTATATATGTTATAATTGAAGTTTGTTCTCGTCCGATGAAAATTGTAAGTACAAAGTTTTTTTAATCTCAAACCGGACAGAAAAATGAAGGGAAACACACTCAACGTTTCGCTATAGATTTATAGCTATAAGTATTATAAAAATTATGTGATTTTTAAGAGTGCAGAATTCCTTCCACGTTTTCAGTTGGTTAAGCTAGCGCCACATAAGTGTCAAAACCTTTATTGTTTCCACAGCGCTCTTCGTAAAAATTAAAAAGTAGAAATTTGGGTCAAAAAGTCAAACAACAGTAATGTGTGATACATTGCTAGAATCGGAGAAAAAATCTGTATTTAGAAATATGAAAATCCAATATGGAGCCCATAAGAAAAAAAAGTTGACAGTCGTATCTCTACAATTTTGACAGCTCGGGTAAATGTAATGACAGATTTAGATTCTTCGTAAAAAAGAGTCTTAATAATGTGTAAGTTATAAATGTCTAGCTTTATCGGTTTTCGATTTAAAAAATAAAAACGAAAATGAAAAATTTTAGTTTTTTCTCAATGTCTTGAAAACGAAAAGGAATAATTTAAATTGCTTTTCAGATTATTAATTAGCATGAAAATACGCAACTTTGACCTAATTTAAACGACCTCGTATCTCTTAAGATAAGTAAGATCCCCATGCTTGGGATCGAAAAATGGACAGCCTGTATACTATACAGGCTGGGCCAACTGTACGTGGGCGGAAGATAGTGACGTTACTGTACATAACATACATAACATAGATTTAATAAACACGCTCAAAATGTAATCCAATTTATTTTGTCATTTTTAATTCGGCGATTAAGAAATATATTAAAATTTATTAATAGTACAGACATAATACAGTCAAAGCTCCCTAACTCGAACTCCTATAACTCGAATTTTTCTGTAACTCGAAGTTTCTTTCTGTCCCTTGCAATTGCCTAGCGTTTCGCATTGATTTTTCGCTCTTTATCTCGAATTTCTATAACTCGAAATAAATTTGACGAACAAAGGACTCACAAAGCTCTATAACTCGAATTACGACAGATTCCCACCTTTTCATGTTTCCAGCGACACTGCTTCCGGGAATCCCCTTCTTCGGATCTGAGACAATAATGCTACGCTCTTCAGTTTACTGTTTCAAGTAGTTTGGTCGTATTGTCTTTACATGCATATACATTTCCGTCAACTTAAAAGTCAAAAGTGGTGTCAAAAACGAAACTATTGCTGAAGAATCGGGATTGTAAAAATCACGATCCCGGGAATCCCGGGGAATTTTACTTTTTGCGATATCTTATATATCTTCTAGAATAGTTATCAACATTAGCAACTTTGCGTTTTTGATACATATCTCAGTTACATTATGAATTTAAACAAGCTTGGAAATATAATAAAAACAAAATTATTTTAAATCTCTTGTAACCGTAACAGGTTACTGCAGCGTTTCCCAAACTGTGGGGCGCAGCAGAATAAAACTAAGAACAAATGAACGCAAACTGCAACTAATATATCGCATTATTTTGTGCAAGAAGTTGTATATACATTAATTGCCATAAGTTGGCACCGAACTTGTATTTTTGATGAAAACTAAGGATATTCTAATTTCTGGAATTAAAACTGACGTTTTGTTTGACAGTGATAAACAAAATTTAATGCTCACGACGTCATATACTGTATATCTATGTCAGCTATGAAATGTACTGATTAGTCTTAAAATATTTAATAGATAAGCATTTAACAGTTATTTAGCATCAGTGCTAAAGTTCAAGTTCGAGTATCGACGGCGAGGGGGGGGGGCGAACCATAACACAGCTCAAAAGGGGGTCGCGAAACCTAAAAGTTTGGGAAACGCTGGGTTACTGGATATTAAATGCTTATTAAAATGCTACAGAACATCCAACGTCATTACAAATTGATAGATATAAATTTCAAGAATTTCTACGTTCAAAGTTTAAGAGCTATACGTAAAAAGTCTTATACTATTGGAAACCTTAGTAAGGGATGTTTTAAACTATATGTTCATATAAAGGGAGTTCCATTTAAATTTTTTTAGAAAAATGGTAATTTGCGTCGTGCATCAGTAACCGGAAAAATTTCAGGTGGATTACACATTTCTGTTTTCTAATAATTAAATACTGTATCCACCAAAATTCAAAGCAAAACATTTAAAAATAACTAATATATGGAGTAACAAATTTTGCCATTTTTTACCTGTAAATTGTCAATATCTCGAAAACGATAAACTTTAGGTCAGTAAAACCTTATATTATTTTCGTCCACTGATAATGAGACATCTAATAGTACAATAATATGCAGGTGTTCCATTTAAAAGAACATATGTTAGGGTCGTCAACCTGTTACGCACTCTGTATAAGACTAAATAATTTTAGATTGTGCATCTAAACGATATGTATGTTATTGCGCACACAGATTTCAAAAAAATCTTCAATAGTAACGCTACAATCTTCCGCCCACACACTGTTGGCCCATCCTGTATAAACTATGTACGTATTTCGGCAGCTATGTTGCCATCTTCAGTAGATGACTTCTTAATCACAAGAGAAGTGTTGAAGACTGAAGATGGAAGTATAACTGCCGAAATACGTATATAGTTTTAAAAACCTTTTTGTGGTTAAGGAGGTGTAATCCAATTTCATTGTACTGTTAACCAGTCTCCAATAAATTTCAATACTGCATAAACTAGCTTACTAATTAAAAAAAAAATGTTTGTTGTTAAATCAACAATGATACAACGTGGTTTTCATGATAGTAATTGTTCGATCTTGCCCTGCCCGAGAAATAATTTATGTTTGAAAGAATGTATACATATTAAAATGTATTGGAGAATGTGGTTTGTAGTACAAAGAAACTGGTTTTAATCTTCTAACCACAAACATTTTGTTTAAAAACTAGATACGTATTTCGGCAGCCATCTTCAGTAGTAGTAGTGTGATCAAGAAGAAGGCATCTACTGAAGATAGCAGCATAGCTGCTGAAATACGTATCTAGTTTTTAAACAAAATGTTTGTGGTTAAGAGGTTAAACCCCATTTCTTTGTAGAATGTATACATATTGTTACGTTTCTAGGGTTTGAGTTTATTTATTTAAACGAATAAAACACTCGATAAAAACTTAACCGTAATTTAATAAAGCTTAAAAACTAATTTATTTCTAACAATTTATTTTCACACTAAAATCTAACTTCGACGGTCGCTAGTTAGAACTCGACTGACTGGTGAGTCAACTCCGGGCGATTTTATATCATTTGCTGCCGTCTGGAAGTCTCTACGCTGAAAGATTCTAGTCTGTTCGATGTAGGCCCCGGTGGCGTGACGGCCGATGACACATAACAGCGAACCGACTTCTTGACGCCTTGCGCTAAGCCGGTTGGCGCGCCACACTGCCCCCTTCTTAAAAACGTTTCGTCTCGAAATGTTCCTGGTGATAGTCTTGAAGGAAGGTGTCGGAATCTACATGCTGGCCCATTCTTGCAACTTCCCGTCTGGAAGAAGTAACAGTCTACGGTTTTGCTGTTGCTGACTGTTGCCTGTGGGTGGTGGCTGCAGACTAGGACTTCAATTCCCGTTCTGTGGAAGATGACTTCCAGCATGCTTCGGATTACTCTCCAGTCTAGTCCGTCCAATCCGCAGCCCAATTTGGGGATGGCTAACTTCATCTGATGGTTCTCTATTAGCTGTCTCCTCAGGCTATATAGGGCACTCCACATAGTCACATAGTCAGGTTTACCGCTTGATGTCTTCTTAGTGACTAAATAATGCACGTGGCGCCTCCGATCTGCCGTCGAATCAATGATCTGCAAGCTCTTGCCTACCACGGGATGCTGTCTTCGTAGCTCCTCGATTTGGCCAAATTTCTTCCTAAACACCTGAGCGATTCCTTTGGACATTTTCAGGTCTTCTGCTACGCAGTGGGCCAGACTGTACTCCAGTGGCACTTTAAAGAGATCTTGTTGCTTCTCCGTGGTCACTCCAAACCGTGCCTTGCTTCCTTCGGCGTGATGAGACATGAAGGTTTCGAAGTTCACTTCGGAAACTTGCGCCCTTTGTACTGTCCCTTCATCTGCTTCTCCATGGTAAGGGGCTATCCGGTTGAAGTGGATTACTTTGGGTTTGCCATGGGGGACCTTCTTGATGCGGTAAACGACGTCGTTGATCCGTTTCATCACTTTGTAAGGACCTTCCCAAGAGGTCTGTAATTTTGGGGAGAGGCCTCGACGTCTTTGGGGGTTATAAAGCCAGACCAGTGCTCCAGGTTGGTATCCCCCGTGTTGAGCGTTGATGTCATAGTGCTCCTTCATCCGATCGCTGGCCGTCTGTATATTGTGACGCACTTGGTTGTGGATATCATCCATTTTCCTGCGTAATTTGCTCACGTAATCTTCGTCGGCAGAGACTTCGCCAGGCTTCACACCAAACTTCAGGTCGCAGGGCAGTCTCGGCTCTCGCCCGAATACCACTTTCGCGGGAGTCTCCCCTGTTGTCTCATGAACAGATGAGCGGTATGCCATTAGAAACAGGGGGATGTACGTGTCCCAGTCCCTCTGATGATTGGAAACGACCTTGGACAAATGTCGGTTGATGGTTCTATTGAACCTTTCCACCATTCCGTCCGACTGTGGGTGGAGTGCAGTTGTTCTAGTTTTTCGTACGCCGAGCAGAGTACACACGTTCTTGAACAAGGCCGATTCAAAGTTCCTTCCTTGGTCTGAATGCAGTTCCATAGGTGCACCATACCGACTGATCCATTCCCTGACAAGGACTTCCGCAATAGTGACTGCCTCTTGGTTAGGTAGGGCGTAAGCTTCAACCCACTTGCTAAAGTAGTCCATTACCACGACGATGTACTTGTTTCCACCATTCGTTTCTGGAAACGGGCCGGCTACATCGATGGCAACTCTCTCAAAAGGACTTCCAACGTTGTACTGTCTCATGGGAGCCTTACCCCGCCTGTGGGGACCGTTACTGGCTGCGCAGACTGCACACTTTCTGCACTAATCCTTCACGTCTTCCTTGCAGTTCACCCAGTAAAATCTTTCGCGTACCTTTTCCATAGTCTTCTTAACTCCCAGATGCCCTCCCGAAGTTCCATCGTGAAGTTCCCTCAGAACTTCTGGCACTCTATTCTTGGGGATTAGTAACTGTGTCTTCTGTTCCATGCCTTCCTGATTCTCTATGCTTCGTCTCAGAAGACCACGATCCAACACTATGGAGTCCCACTGCGCCCAGTATGATTTTACGGACGGTGCACATGGTGCTACCTCTTCCCAGGTAGGCCTCGCGTCCCTGCTTTTCCACTCTAGCACTAATTTCAAATCCGGGTCGTTCTCCTGGTCTGTTTGCAGTTCTTCGCCTTGCCATTTGTCGTCAACAATGGCTGTCCTCGCAGTCGTGGCTACTTTCTCGTCCAAACGACTACAGTGCTTACAGTCTTCGGCACAGGGTCTTCTCGACAAAGCATCGACATTTCGATGGCTAGTTCCTGCCCGATGCTGAATTTCAAAATCGTACTCCTGAAGTCGTTCGATCCATCGTGCAACTTGCCCTTCTGGGTTCTTGAAACGGAGAAGCCATTTTAGAGCGGCGTGGTCGGTCCTCAGCAGGAAGCGTCTACCATACAAGTACTTGTAGAAGTGTTCTATCGTTTTTACGACGGCTAGCAATTCCCTTCTTGTGACGCAATAGTTTCGTTCCGGCTTTGATAGGACTTTACTGAAGTAGCCGATCACCTTCTCTTGCCCCTCTTGTATCTGGGAGAGTACGCCACCAATTCCAACGTTGCTAGCATCTGTGTCCACGACGAACTTGCCTTCCGGGAGAGGATAACTCAGAATAGGAGCACTAACCAAGTACTGCTTTAGTTGTTCAAAGCCAATTTGACACTGTTGGTCCCATTCAAATGAACGACCTTCTTCAGTGAGTTTTGTTAACGGCTTAGCAATGTCTGCAAATCCAGGAACGTAGCGCCGATAGTAAGTGCACAGGCCAAGGAAACTCCTTATTTGGTGTTTATTTGTGGGAGTTGGCCAGTCTTTCACCACCTGAATCTTCACAGGGTCCACGGCGATTCCGTTTCCATTGACAATGTGCCCCAGGTAATTCACTTCCTTCTGGAACAGGTGACACTTCTTGAGGCTAAGCTTTAGTCCAGCTCCGCGAAGCCGCTGGAACACTCCTTCCAGGTTCCTTAGGTGGTCGTCGAACGTCTTTCCCACGACAATTATGTCGTCAAGGTACACCATGCACGTTGTCCAGGACAGACCTTTCAGAACCGTCTCCATTAACCTCTCGAATGTCGCTGGGGCATTACATAACCCGAATGGCATCACTGTGAACCACAGACCCATACCAATGGAAAACGCCGTCTTTTCTCGATCTTCGGGCACCAGCTCCACTTGCCAATATCCACTTTTTAAGTCCAAAGTTGAGAAGATCTTTGAGCCGGCCAGGGTGTCCAGGGTATCATCAATCCGGGGCAAGGGATAGCTGTCCTTCTTGGTGACATTATTGAGTAACCGGTAGTCTACACAGAACCTGGTGGACCCATCCTTCTTCTTCACAAGCACTACTGGTGACGCCCACGGGCTGCTTGATGGTTCTATTACATTATCCTTTTCCATCTCGCGAATAATGCGTTCCGCTTCCTCACGTTTCGCCAACGGTAATCGTCTTGGAGCTTGACGGATAGGTCTTTCTTCTCCAGTCTCTATTTTGTGTTTCACGACATCAGTTCTTCCCTTGGATCCATTTTCTACCTCAAATACATCTTGATAGCGGCCGATCAGATTCTTTGCTTTTGTCTTCTGGTCTGGAGTCAATTCCTGGGCTGTTGACATAACCATTTCCCATAATTTCTTTGGGACTTTCGCTTCTGGCACGTTTGTTTCAAGTTGCCGGGAGATGGAGGACACCATGGTGCAGCTTCCCAAGATTGTTCCTTTCTTGATATTGACAGAGAAACAATTGACGTTCATCAGGCGGACAGGTACTTCCTACTTCGCCGTCAACAACATTTTCCCAACGAGGACTCCTCTTCCAATCCTTTGATCATCAGTATTAGGTTCAACCATAATGACTTGCCCATCTTGAAAAACACCGTCCAGTTTTGCGTCGACGATAACCTCAGTCCTGCTGGGTAATACAATGTCTTCAGCGAGGACTACTCGAGCGGCCACGTCCCCTCGTTGATGTAGAACCAACTCCTCATTATTGACCGCCATCACGCCACGCTTTAAGTCCAATTGGAACCCGTGGGCACACATGACGTCCATGCCCAAAATTGCCTCGTCCTCTATATCTGCCACCAGTGCACGGTGTTTTATTGGAGTTGAATCAATGGTGATGATAACCTCTACTTCACCGTGGACAGTTGCTCATGTTCCAGTCGCAGTTTTCAGTCTCCACTTGGTCGGCTCGGTGCGTCCAGATGACTTAATGACGTCGGGTCTTAGGATGGTCTTCGTCGCACCCGTATCCAACAACATGGTGTGAGGAATGTCATCAATGGTGACATCCACGAAGACACTGCTGGTTAACTGCCGTAGGAATATTACTTGGTTGGCTTTCGTCTTTGGGGGCCTTTGAATACGGGTCGACGTTTGCCCCTCTGCACCGACCCGGCTTAGTTTAACTGTGGCTTCCTTGGATCCTGTCTGGGCTTTGGACATCGCCTGCGAACATGTCCTTCCTCCTGACAATTCCAACAAACCAGCGGCCTCTTCTGCTTGAAGACCTGTTCCACAATGCGGCGAACATCCTCGGCGGTGGCATACTCCCTGGCTCGCTCCTTTATAGTAGATCCCACCTTGGCGTTAGCGGATTCTTCCTCTTCTTCCTCTTGGAAGTCCATAGCCGCTCGCACCTTGACATGCCCTCTTGAGACTCGTCTCGCTGCTTCAAATTCCAAGGCATAAGCTAATGCGTTCTTGGACGTCTTCGGATGGGTCATTCTTAATGCCTGCTGGTTGTCTGGGTCACGGATTCCATCTATGAAGGTCTGCACCGTCAAACATTTGAGGAATTCAACAGGAGCTGTGGGATATGCCAACTGGGCCAGACGCGCAACGTCTGCTTCGAATTCCTGAAGACTTTCTCCGGATTTCTGACAGCGATTCCTCAACTGCGCATGGTATACCTCGGTCAGATGGGCCTGTCCGTAACGCATTTCCATCCTATTCACAAGCTTGTCGAAGTCTTCTTGTTCCTCTGGCGGCATCGTCTGTAGCACATCGATAGCGTCCCCTCTCAAGGCCACAATTAACGAAGTGGCTTTTTCGCTGGCCGTCCATCTGTTCGCCTTTGCTGCTGCTTCGAACTGTTTGAAGTAGTTGGGCCAAGAAGACTTTCCATCGAACGTTGGTGGTTTTACTTTCAGTTTAGAATTTTCTGCTGGTCCTTCCACAATTCGGGTTTCATTATTTTCTAGTACTTCTACTGGTGGCTGATCCCCGAACACTCGCAACCCCGCCATGATTTGTTCCAGATTTTTGATTTTATTATCCTGCTGGAATATTATTTCTTCCACATTTTCTTGAAGGTTTCTTGTTTCTTCCGATATTTTTACCACTAGTTTATCTTCGAGTCCTTTCGTCTGTTCTAGAAATTCACCCTTCAAATTTCCGGACTGTTCTAGAAGTTTCTCGTCGAAATTTCTGGATTGCTCTAGAAATTTCTCGTCTAAGTCTCTAGATTGTTCCAACAATTTATTCTGTAATTTATCGAAATTTCCAGATTGTTCTAGAAGCTTCTCCTCTAAATTTCTGGATTGTTCTCGAAGCTCGTCCTTGAAATTTCCAGATTGTTCTAGAAGTTTCTTCTCTAAATTTCCAGATTGTTCTTGAAACTTCTCGTCCAAATTTCTGGATTGTTCTCGAAGTTCGTCCTTGAAATTTCCAGATTGTTCTAGAAACTTCTCGTCCAAATTTCTGGATTGTTCTCGAAGTTCGTCCTTGAAATTTCTGGATTGTTCTCGAAATTCATCCTTCAAGATTTTATTAAAATCGACGGGACCACACGAAATTTCGAAAAGGAACGTCTCTGGATCTTCACCAGCTGTCAACAAATCGGATCGGAGACGCTGTTGAAGTGCGCTTTTCAAACCACCGGCTTCTAACTCTCGTTCTTCCAATTCGGTTTTTAATTCGGCCACTTTTAAGTCTTTCAACAACACTTTTCTCGTAGCCATTGTTATTATTTTTTTTTTCTATACTGTACTTATTTAATAATCTGATTAAATTTAATTTACTTTAAATTGTTTATTTATTTGCACAAACCCCACACCTGACACCACTGTTACGTTTCTAGGGTTTGAGTTTATTTATTTAAACGAATAAAACACTCGATAAAAACTTAACCGTAATTTAATAAAGCTTAAAAACTAATTTATTTCTAACAATTTATTTTCACACTAAAATCTAACTTCGACTATCGCTGTTCGAATTCGACTGGCTGGTGAGTCAACTCCGGGCGATTTTATATCACTGCTGGCGTCTGGAAGTCTCGATGCTGGAAGATTCTAGTCCGCTCGCGTAGGCCCCGAACGCGTGACGGCCGGTGACACATCGAAGCGGACCGACTTCTTGACGCCTTGCGCTAAGTCAGGTTGGCTCGCCACAATATCTTTTAGGTAAAGATAAGCACGTGTTAATTACTAATTTTATTTCCATGAATAATTCCTAATAAATGCGTTTTACAGAGGACTGACTAATATTAAACAAATTTCTGCATTTCTGAAAAGATAAAATAAATAAATAAATAAATCCCCGTGGTTCTTAACCGAAACGATGAAAATGAATTTACATTTATTATATTTTGCACTATAAACTGTTTTAAGTGTTTTTATTTTTAATAAAATGGCATCTTATTTGGGTCAAGAATACATATAACAACAACATAACAACTGACTGTGATTGACTTCTCTCAAAACAGCCTTCTAATTACAAATATAATATAAATATACATTTTTGAATTCAGATTTTATATTTCTTGTTTTTACGTTCTTGTTCTGTTGAAGTCTGCTTGGCGCGAAATTCTCGAATTTCAACATTTTAGGAAGATTGAAATACGGAAAATGGTAACGCTATCTGCGTATTTATCGACTAAAAAACAAATACAACATGATTATTCAAATGAACCTCCACCCATATTAGCACTTAATAGTGTGATGATTCATCGACATTTGTCGGAACTACACGCGTTAGAGCCTGGCGCAACAGGATCTCAAAGCATCAAGGAACGTCTGTCTGCTTCCGCGAATTTTCTGGGTCACTTCGATAAACAGACGGGCACCGGACGGCATGGAGTTCTCGCTTGACCGAACAATCTCGCAATCTAACCCTGCATATTTAAACAGTCGGACGGGGAAAAAAGGATCATTCGAATTGGAATTTATATCTAACTGATCGTTCAGCTTATGTTAAAATAAATTAGTTTATTAAAGTCTGCATTAATTTTTAGTAGAAAATTCAATTTGTTTTTTCTAGAATATTGGAAATTTTCTCCTAAATTCAAAAGTAAGACACTTTGCGTATACAGATTTTATTTCTTCTTGCGTTAATTCAATCACCTTGAATACATTCGATGCAAATTTTAGTCGCGGCAACAAGGCTGTCGAGTCTGAGTCGGAGTCGGAGTCACAAGCAATTATTGCGTTAACGGAGTCAGAGTTTGAGTTGATAAAACTATACCGGCTCCGACTCCTGTAATTGTTTTTGTAACCGGAATACAGACCGCATTTTTTCATGATTACGTTTTTCTACATTACGTGCGCACCTTAAATGTCAACAGATAAAATAGCGACATCTTACTATCGCTTTTTGACATTGCAGTAGGATAGACAAATTGAAGCGGGATTTGCTCCTAATAAGTCCAGAGGCTGCTCGAGGTTTTCACTGCAATCAAAAACGATTTGCACAAAATTTTTTTAAATGTCAACGTTTCGCTGTATGTTAAAATTCCTTCAAGATAAACTAAAAAAGGAAAAGATTCGACTTCTTCATTGCTGAAAAGGTCAGAGGATGATCAAAAATTATGATCTAATGATATAAATTAGTTTACATGCATATTTTTTATCATTTTACATGTCGTAGTACTCAATAAAAAATAAAATATTTAGTAAAATCTTTTTAGTTTTTCGGCAATATCTAATAATATAGTGAATTTAATCGATTTTATGGCATTAAATATACCGTCTGTTTCAAATTGAGTGTACACTGAAGGGATCTCCTAAACCGTAAAAGATACAAATTCAATTAAATGGAGAAAAGTTGCACGAATCAATGCCTTATTCGTATCCATTGACAGAATAATTTTATTCGTATTTCTTCTGGAGATATTAAAGAAAATGTAAGAAAGTCGATTTTCTTTATTCCTCCGTATCTTTTTTATTATAAATAATTTTGAAATTTTGATTTAATTTTCTACAAGCACTTTTTGATTCTGCTTCGAATAGATGTGGCAGAATTGATGTAAAACGTTTCGTCTTTCCACGAACATCATCAGTGTCGATTTTTTAAATACAACGTATATCTTTTTATTATTGTATTCGATAACATTTTTTCTCCTGATTGTAATGATATATCACACTTAATAGTTGATATTAATTTGAAGCTTAAATGATACAGATTTTTGTATGAAAATTTTCTTTAATACATAATTTCAAATTTTTGGTTCATTTTCTTATCTTCTTATTATTCTATTCGATAGCATTTTTTTCTGGTGATTTCAATGATGTATAATACTTATTTCTTTTTTCAAGTAAAATTAAAATTTAACAAGAAAAACTGATACAGTTTCGTCATGATTTGCTTAATAAATAACTTTATTCCTAAATACTTTTTTTATTTGTTTAACAGTCAATAATCGGAAGACGAAAAATCAGTAAATATTAATTAAGTCATATTAGATGGATAACACACACACATAAGCAGAAGTATAAACATATTAAATTACCAGAACAAAATAAACAATAACACGAACAAAAATCACAAAAGAATAATATGAATTTGTGAAATAAATAAATAAAGTGAAATTAATAAATTAAAGTAAATTCTCGAAATGTCCTCTACCGTTTTCAAGTCATACATTTGTTCTTAATCTTATGTGTTGCCTAGCATGTCGAATATGAATTCGTGAAACATTTCTGCAAGAATTTAATGTTTGCATTCTTAGTTCCTCCTTATTATTTTCCTCAACCTACTTTATCCTGTTTAAATTATGTAGGGTAATCCTGATATAACACGCCAAATAAACTCCAACTGGTGACTTCGTCAGAACGAGTGATAAAATCTAGTAGCATTTTTGGATTCAACCGTGCTGAAAAAAATTAAAGATAGTAAAACGTTGAGAGCCGTTAAATGCTAAAGAAATTAAAAAAAATTACATTGTTGTAGAAATGTACACAAAAACATTTGTTTATAGCTGCCAATGTCTTTGTAGAAGATATCCAAACATTTTTAGTATAATTAGTATTCACTTTTTTTTTATGCTAACAGTGTGAGTCAAAATTACAAAATTAGGCTTTTTCATTTCTTTATTAAGCTAAGATACCTATCTGGCATGTTATATCAGGACCACCCGATATTACAGTAGCGATACAGAAAAATATTAAATAATTTATTATAATTTACACAATAGCCAAGAAAGTGAACTAAAAATTTTAATTACGTATTAAATAAAATTTTCATACAAAAGTCTATATTATTTAACATTCAAATTAACATCAACTATTAACTGTGATATATCATTAAAATCAGGAGAAAAAATGCTATCGAATAATAAGAAGGTAAGAATATGAACCAAAAATTTGAAATTATGTATTAAAGAAAATTTTCATACAAAAATCTATATTATTTAAGTTTCAAATTAATATCAACTATTAAGTGTGATATATCATTACAATCAGGAGAAAAAATGCTATCGAATAGAATAATAAAAAGATATACGTTGTATTTAAAAAATCGACACTGATGATGGTCGCGGAAAGACGAAACGTTTTACATCAATTCTGCCACATCTATTCGAAGCAGAATCAAAAAGTGCTTGTAGAAAATTAAATAAAAATTTCAAAATTATTTATAATAAAAGAGATACGGAGGAATAAAGAAAATCGGCTTTCTTACACTTTCTTTAATGTCTCAAGAAGAAATAAGAATATAATCATTCTGTCAATGGATACGGATAAGGCATTGATTCGTGCAACTTTTCTTCAATTTAACCGAATTTATATCTCTTACGGTTTAGGATATCCCTTCAGTGCACACCCAATTTGAAACAGCCGGTATACAATATTTTTTCTTTTTCTCTTCGCCTTTGTTTGTATACATTACTTGTAATTGTACTTAAAACGTGAAAACGCACATATTAAATAAAGTCATTATTATTATTATTTCAGTCATGGTATTCTCAAATAGTCTTTTTACGAATATGCGTCAGAAACGTTATGGCCCTACTCATCAATAGGTACATTCGTTTTAGATGATTTAGGTTGCCGCAAGTCACCTGCGTCAACGAAATGTGTATTCGTTTTAAATTTTCGGCATGCGGTATTTGACATTGGCATATTCGTTTTAATTGCCACTGCGGCAGTGCTGGTGTTGACGCAATGTGCACCTACTCCAGAGTAGGGTTTAGTTGCGTCAACACCAAAGTATTGTTTACTTAACCTTAGTTTCATTATTTTTCAGCAAGGTCGTTTTTCATCACACAGAAAAATCTTTGAATACAGTCGATGCATTTACTTATTTGAATGATGCACACTTTACATTAATTCAAGCAGTTTCTTGTTGATTCAAACATTTTTTTTACTTGAATAGAATACATAATGGCTTTTCTTTTAAATAAATGATTGCACTGAACGTACCCAAACGAAAATTATGTTGATTTAACATTTTTCTTTTCTCTGGGCACAACTTGCCCATCACAAACTATTCGTTTTAGATCAATTTCTGATGCAACCATAATTTGACCTAGATGGGCATCAGCTACTTGACGATGACGCTATTCTGGCAAACCCAGCATTTCTAAAACGAATATACCTATTATGTGCCTGGATTGTGACACCCCTGCAGCACTTTTGTCTATCCTAGTTGCAAACCGTTCTATCTGTCAAGGAAGCAACATGCGTACTCCTCCCTCGAACGTCAGCGAAAGACTGACGATTTGGGCAGCGGGCAGTGTTGCCAACCGTTCCATAGAATATTCCTCTACCACATTCCTAAAATTCCTCAAAAAACCTCAAAATTCGTGGCATTTATAGTCGTATTTTTTTAACTGGGACCGATAATTTGCTGGATCATTTTAAGTACAGTTCAGTTGGAGAGGTAAAATTTGTTTTTTTTATTAGGTTATTTTAGTTTTATTTGTAGGTTATAGGTTATGTTTGCAACAATTTTATGTTTTTTGACAACATAATTAGCGTTTAAATTTAAATATCGAAGTACTGTTTTTGGAATAACCCATAACTTTAAAAAAAAATGTCTGCACTTAAATTCGTTTGTTTTGTTCGTTATTTTCAGGTTTTGCAGTTATTACAAAAGGTGCAGGTAGCCAGGGTTACCAGATTTTTCTTGAAAAATATAGCCAAACGTACTACTAAAAGTAGCCCGATTACCCCAAACTCCGAAGTGTACAAAAATATTACTCTTAATTTAATTTAAAAATTAGGAATAAATAAAAAATAAATAAATTTTTTGTAATAATAAAACAATATAAAATACGGTAGTGATAAAAAACAAAAACGAATTATTAATCCTATAAATGTAATTTATTTTACAATTGTCAGCGTGAATTATTTTTAACTTTTTGCTAAATATACGAATAGAAAGGCACAAAAGAAAATTGTGAACAAAGGTAATATGAATAAGATAGACTAAAAAAATAAAGTAAAAATTCAGAAGCGAAAGAAAAACTCAACAGAAACAGCAATAAAATACAAGGCATGAAGCGATAAAAAAGAAGATCGACATATTCGTAGAAAATAAAAGCAATTGTAAGTAGGTAAGTAATTTTATTACAAATATAGATTATTATTATTATTAATTCTCAAACAAAACAAAGAAAGTAGTAAACGACGAAATACGTTCGCAAAACAAAAGATCACAATTGTGATGGACACAAAACAAATGAAAAACGCTGAACTACGAAAAAGGGTTAATAAAAAGCGAAAAAACGATTCCATAAGAAAGAGCAAAAGAGAAATCCATAGTATGAAAGCATACAAAACTAGTAGAAAAAAAAGCCAACCGTAAAAAAATGCGTCAGTCAACAAAATAAAATCAATCTGAAAAAATAAAACAAAAAAAAACAAGAACATAAAATGAATTAAAAAAGACAAACAAAAGTTATATGAAAATAGACGGAAGTTTTTAGAAATGAAAACAAACTCATAGGAAACAAAAGAGAACTGTAAAAACTAATTCGACCAAAAAAGGGAAGAATGCGAGAAACAGAAGGAAAGAAAAACACTAGAAGAATGAACAAAAAAGTAAATGAAAAAACGACAATTCAAGAAACAAAAGAAGAAAGAAACAAAAAAAGAAAGAACCAGGAGGACGAAACAAAACGATGGAACCGTGTATAAAATGTACTTCATGAATTCCTTAAAATAAAACAAATCGAAATAGAATGAAAAAAATCGAAATTAAGAAGAAACAACATCATACTCATCAAATTATATTAGAATGTAGAATTTTGTTGAGTGCCATATGTGAAGACAAAAACAAAACTAGTCCAAATAAGACGCCAAATAAGATTTTTAAATGCCAAATATGCTAAAATGTATCCCAAACGACGGAATTTCGCCGAAACTGTCAACCCTATAGAGAAAGCTTTTACCAAATCATGGCCTACCGCAAACGGACTTATTGCTCTTATTAATGAACACTTGTTTTAAACGGATTAATATTATTCCTCATGATTACTCACAGCTTCAAATTATTCACAAATTCCTCAGTTGTTAAAGAATTTGAGGAATTACTCACAGATTGGCAACACTGGCAGCGGGGTAAGGGATACTACGTTTACTCGTCCACATTCAATATCATTTCAATAAATAGCTATATTCAATAAAGTATCAAGAATTAAAAAAAAGGAAAACAATGGTGTAGATAATTATAAAGTGATCAGTTTAGTATTTTTTTCAACTTCAAAAGGTGCATATTCTCCAAGTAAAAGTTATTTTTAGAAAATTTTAGTGCTCCGTTCAGAAATTTTTTTCAGTAAGAAAAATTACATTAATCATAATTCTAAAACAATACTCGTTTAGTCAAACTTGCTTTCTTCAACATATATTTTTTTTGGTAATTTATAATAATCCCTATACGAGTACAATTAATTTAAAAAAACATCGCTTCTAAGGTAGTTCCGGCTCTTAATGATAGTCCAATAGATATTCGACCTGTCTATTTTATTTTATTTTATTAATTATAATACTAGAAAAAAATAAATAAAACCAAGTTGTCATTAAAGAAATTAGTTGCAGCTGTGTAAAAAGTAAAAATGTCATAAAAATATTCTATAAAGCCAAACAGCAAGCATCTGCAAATCATGTTTTGTTATGCGAACGATTAGTAATACCATGCGTAAATATACATAGCAAGGCTGTATACTTTTATAAAAAAACATATCAACGTATTGTTTTACTGCAATCTATAGGCAACCGACTACACATAACAATGCGTTGAGATGATTTTTTTATAAAAGTATACACCGTCGCTATGTATTCTTATAAAACAAACGCATGGTATTTACAACTTTTGTATCTACATAATATACTATAGCAATCTCCTTTAAACTTTCGTAAAACAACTTTGCTTGCCTGGTTGATGTAATCGGCATATAATAAATTGATCTATATCATATGTGCATTGTTGGTATAATAGTTTCTAGAAGTGAGTTTAAAATATCAATAGCAATGTAAATATCACTTTGCGTTAAAATAATTTACATTTTGTGACCCTAGGATGTTTCGTATAGATGCACAGGCAACCAAATATACATCCAACCAAAAATTTTCTTTTACTACAACGGAGCTTTAATAGTATATTGTTGAACGAGTGACGAAAGTGACATTTTTTGAACGAGTGAACAGTTCTTCAGGCGAGGCTAAGCCGAGTTTGGTAATGTTCACGAGCTTAAAAAATGATTGCGAAAAGTTAAACAGTATACTGTTTCTACAACCCAACTTATTGTTTCTGGTGGAGTGTTAGGAAGATCAAAATCACTTTTTGAATCAGAAATCATGATAAAGGTCCGATGAACAGCAGAAACTGACATTTACTATAGTGACGCGATACAGCGACAAAAGGCAACTAGACTGATAGGATTTACTTTCGTTTCTAGTGACGAAAGTTAACGTTATGAGATTTCTTCTCACTAAATACGGAAATCAAACTTTCAACACCCTGCATAAGAAAATAAATCTGTATATCACATTTGCACCTTCTTGACTGCATTTAATGTTCTTTAGACGTAAAAAATGTCAAAGACCATATTTTATTAGTTTGCAGCGCAAGCGCATATTGGTAGGATCTACCCACAGCACAACGCCCCTCTTTTGTATCTCCTCTTTAAAACAAGGCTGTGCATGTTAGAGGAACATGACGGCGTCCCCCTTGTCCGCAATATGAAACTATTGCTTAATCTCAGCAATCAATGACACACGAAACTTTTTTCTATGAGTATCTTAATCGGTTCGTTGTTACTGTACTTTTTCATTGATACTTACTCGCTCTATTCAGGTTTTCATGTCCAGGTATGCTTTGAAACATGACTTTATTTTATGAAGTCGCACTTTACAATGCAATTTAAACGAGAAACTGCCCTCATAAAATGCAGGTTAGTAAACATAATTTATGCGACCGTCAAAGCTTTGGAATCGATAATATCACTCTAGGCTACAAAAGCAAATATAGATGATAAATATTTTTTTCTGTTGACCGGTGTTATTGATGATTTCTGTAGAATTGTTTTGAACCTGTTCACGGTCAGCATTCTTTAAAATCTTGTCACTTTATTCGTATCAGGAAAATGCAAAATTATTTATAACTAGTATTAAAGTAAGTGATTGTGCAGATATGCAGCTTACCTTTTTGTACATCTAAAGTCTCGAGGCGGAACTATCCCGTTGTTAGAACTGTCTAAATTATATCTATACATATTTTGTATACCGATCAGTGGTCATTGCTCCTTGATGCTCAGAGGTATGAATTCCAAGCTGCATTAGTTTATTACGTTTTAGCAGACAGTTGTAATACAACTTTAATTTTTTATATTTTTCTTATTTCTAATAACGAATTAAATTAAAAGAGCTAACATAGAAACGAAGCATGTTAATATACTGTTACGACTTTGGAGTCCGTCGATTAATTTTGTTGGCTAGATTTTTTTTGTTTGAATATTATAGACAAACATGTTGAAAAAATAAGCGTTTGAAAAAGGTTTATCTTGGGACCAATTATTGCAATAAAGCTGTTGCTTTGACCTCCAAGTGGGCTTCAAATAAAATTTTCATGTTGTAGATCTACAATAATGGGACTCCATTTTACGGAGTATTTGGAAAACTCTACAAGATTTGCTCTCCTCCTTTGGCACATACGTTTGCGTGGTTCGTCCGTTTCTTCTTTCTAATTTTTTTTAAATTCCGTTCGAGATTCGGTTTTTCATTTTTTTTTGTCCAAGAATGCACACACCATTCACCTATATATAATGTTGGTTAGATTTTTTTGTTTAAATATAATTGCCAACAATACTATATGAGGACGGAGTTACAATAAACATTATCTCACCATTGGTTAGGTCTCTCATTCTCAATGTTCTTTCTCTCTCGCTTCCCTGAGCGCAACAAGCGCTCAGGGTAAACGTCTTGGCTTCCGGGCATCGCATTCCAATTCGATAAGGACCATGCAAATTATAAGTAACCCTTTACGAGTATCTAATCAGAAAAATGGAATATTCTACTTACCGGGGCCATTTCCCGGCCCCACCCAATCCAGTGGCGAATCTAGAAGCTGTAGCTCCTTCACAATGATATTGGACACTCGGGAAATCATTCTCGCACGTTGACAGTTGAAAATTCTCCTGTTAGATTAGGCTGAGTACTAATCGATTGATCACATTAGACAAACAGTCGGCCGAATACACTTTCTCGGCCCAGCACTCGGCATATGTAATTCGGCCTGTAAAGACGAATTACACCTTTCCCGTGTAATTACCTGCTCCAATAACAATTTCTCGGTCGATTAACAAACCGAGTGACTCGGCCTAGCACTCGGCAGGTGTAATTCGGCCTTAAGGCGCACCTCGTTTGCAGGCCGTGCGAGAACGTTTTATTGCTGTTTCAAGTTAAAAGTGAATTGGCTAATCATTCTCGATTCTTTTTCCTTTTATTTGTTTTTTTGGCTGTACCACTAGGCTTTTTGCCTGTAGGTCCTCTTCGTTGTGTACTTTCTCGTAGGGTGAAAACTTCACCGTTAGGTAACTGGCCTAATTGATCTAGCTCCTGGCCCTTCGAGTGACTTCGAAGGAGAGTTGCGGCCGCTAAATCCTTAGGGATGAGGACGCTTCACCCCACCGTTTCGCCTCCAAGTTAACATGTGCTAATTTTAGAAATTAGACAGTCTCCAGTGGAACAGAAAAAAATACAACTTTTGTTTGTTAATTGGAACTGCCTGTATATTGTTTGCTTAGACGAAAGGTCATTTTTTCTGATTTCAAAAACATAATATGTTGAAATATAGAAGGGCCATTTAAAAGATATAGATAAAGGATATAGATAAAGATATAGATAAAGATAATGAAGCTAGAATATCAATAAGTAAATTTATACTCCAAAAATATTAAGGATTTTTTATTATTACTTCATCGTGTAAGGTTTCCAAATTCGGTTTCATATTGTCTTTTGCTAACTAAAACAGCCATTTAAAACTTTTGTAAGCATCTCTTCCCAGGCCGTCTTGATTTCTTAAACGTTAATACACTGATAGTTTAAATTTAATTACATCACGAACGGCTCTTCCAAATTACGACATATATATTTTTGAAATAAGACAAAGATCTTTCATCTTAGCGAATAATATACAAAAAAAGTATTTTTTCTTCTATTTGTCGCGCTTTTTGTTTCTAATAATAATTCTAAAAGATAATAGTGGCATTTAAAGTTTTTTTCCTAGCTCCTAAAATAAAACCTTTAGATAATCCTGTACGATAATTATCGGATTTATACCATAAAAACAATTGTACGATGTACTATGCCCGCCAGAAAAATCTGGGACAAGTCTTTATATATGCATTTTGGAATTATTTTATTAGTTTGAATGTAACTTGTTTCTACGGTAACGCAAAAACAGAAGTACACTTGCTTGCAATAAAATCGCGTACACCTTCAAAACTAGTAGCCGAGTTTTCACCTATTTTTTACTTTGTAAATGGGTATTTTGAGAATTTTGTCATGTTTCGAAACATACAGGTTAGGAACAGACGTTGAAATTGTTACTATTTTACCTGATATGAGTTAGACAGTAGCTATTCAATAAATATCACTACATTCCAAATATTTAACGGGCCATAAATGTAATGTAGATTAATCGAAATATAATTGTCGATTGCTGTCCTATTCATATAATTTTTTTAACGCTTGTCAAGACTCTTCAAAGCTCAATTTGTAATTTCCGACGTGTTGGTGACAAGAGTATAGGAAAATTAAATTAAAATTATTAAAACATGGAATCCCTTGTGGTTTATAATGGATTTTTTCTTAATTCAGAAAGGCATTATCCGAATCGTAAAACGACATTTTTGGACATCTGTCTTCAACCATCTTTTCTATATGCAAATTCTTCGTCTTCCCACATATTATTTGTGCATCACAGTATTTTTATTTAAGCTATAATCATTCACTAGTGCTGTGAATCACTATTCGTCTTCTAAGTTACTCGTTACTCGTTTTCTGTTAATCTGAATTTTTAATTGTTTGACACTGACAAATTAAATCTCAAGACAAACTTAATACAACGAAAAACAGGTGTACGCGTTTTTCCTGCAAGCCACAGTACATAATTATAATACAAGAGGATACGGACGAATACATCATAGTAACAATAAATAACTCGTCTTATTTACAAAAGGACACATTATGCGTCCCAGATTTTTTTGGCGGGCAGAGTACATACGCGATAATGCTAGCAGTATGATTGTATCCGATAATTTTACCAAACAAAAGTTTGACGGAAATATACTAAGTGTGGTGGTTTTTTGAAAATAAATATTGTTATTTATAAATTTGTTATTTTGATTTATGTTCATAATTTTCACTTTTAGCCCTCTAGGGGGTAGCTTAGGTAGAACCCTCGCTTATGGTACCTCCAAGGACGGCCTAGATTAGAATAAAGACACAACTTACCCTTCCTAATTAGAAGGAAACACCGTCTTTTATGGAAATTCTTTATTTAAACACTAAGTGCTTGTAGGGGGCGTGCTTCCGGCGCATTGATTGTCGAATTTCTGAACCGCTGTCCTTCACGGACTCCTCTTCACGGTCTTGCTTTTTCCAGGCCTTGTCCAAAGAAGCATTCCTCAAGGAACTCATTCCCGGAACTCTCTGCCCTCAGTCGGTTCTCCGGTGTTTTTAAAAATTAGCGCTTCCCCCTACTTCAATTTATGACCCTAACACTACTTGTTAACATTAATAATGAAGCTTGTAATATATCACGCAGCATTTGTGGCAATATTATAGACAAACAATACTATCTGAGGACATATAAACATTCACTCATCATTGGTTGGGTCTCTCATTCCCAATGTTCTTTCTTTCTTTCTTGCTTCCCTGATCACAACAGGCGCTGAGGGTAAACGTTCTAGCTTCCGGGCATCGTATTCCAATTTGATAAGGATCATGCAAATTGTAGGTAACCCTTTACTAATATCCTATTCAGTAAAATGAAACATTCCACTTACCGGGGCCGTTTCCCGTCCCCACCCACTCCCACGGCGAATCTAGAAGCTGTAGCTCCCTCACAATGATATTGAACACTGGGGAAGTCATCCTCGCACGTTGACTTCTTATCTTCGCATGCATTAACCCTCATATTCACCTGTGGATCTTCGTCGGTGCTGCTTGCTCACCGCGACAAGACCCCCATACCGTATGCTGGTGCACAGTACCATCCTCTGACCAACGCCCCGGGTCGCGTCCTGTCTAAATTCTAAACTTCTAAAATAAATAACAACAAATTTAAAAATATTTTGTAATAGGTGTGTGTTATTTAATAAATACTATTTGCGAAATTCTCTATTTTCGAGGGCGTAGACAAGTAGAGGCTAAACGGTGGGGGCGAAACATTACACAACGAAATCCTTACCTACCGACCGATGCTTAACGTGGGGGATCTGTAGGGTTAAAGCCCTTGCTGCCTTTGCTGAGGTGACGCTTACCCATTAAAAGGTAGGACTTTTCCCCCTTTATTATTTCTCCCGGTGCTATTTCGTTTTGCAATTTACATTTGCCGTTAATGTTAGCCATGTTATATCGTTTTTGCGTGACCAGTTAGGTTCGATACCTTTGTTAATCTACTAGGTCCCCTCTGAACTCTTGTTCTTTCCTTTTAAGTATTGGCTAATTTTAGTATAGAGCACTACTAAAACGGAGCAAACTAATCATTTGGATCCGAACAAATATTACTGGCGGTTTGAGGTTTGTGTTTCATATTTTCGTTGAATAGTAATTTTTCTTTATAATTAAGATAAGTTTTGCGGCCTTCAGCCCTTTTCTTTTGTGATCTAATCACGCACCCACCTCCTCTTCGAATATTAGTTTGACGATATTGAATTTATTGTCCAAATTGTTTTATTGCGAAGCGATTCACGGATATTTCTGCTTTAGTTACGCCTTTATTTTGTTGTTGTTGTTTGTCATGTTACCTTGTTTTATTGATAATAAAAATGTTACGATATATTTTGGACGTAACTAAGTTTTCTTAATTTTCCTTGCGGTTCCCAAAAAAATTAACTAAATAAATAACTTTTCGCGTTTTGTTTTGAGATACCCATTACCATCTCATTGCAGCAGCCAGCAGCACCGAAGTCAATGGTGCTAATCTTCTACTTATCCACTAGGTAGGTAGCAAGAGTTTTGGTCCTGGCCATCAGAAAATACAAACTGGACGTAGGAGTATTCAGTTTGATTAAGTTCTAGTACTAATTTTATTTTTAAAAAAATTGCCCATACTAAACAAAATAAAAATAATTCAAGTAATAAGTAATAATTAAGCAAAGCAATATTTAGAACAAAGAAATTGGATTTAACCTCCTAACCACAAGAAGTTTAAGTATAAACTTTTTTTTAACTCGAACCGGACAGAAATATGAAGGGAAAACACCCAACGTTTCGTTATAGATTTATAGCTTCGAAGCTATAAATCTAGTAGATATAATTTTTCTCTGTGTGCAGCAGGATTCTCACTCTTTATTGCAAGATATCATCCAATGTGTGTTTAAGTAGAATGTCATCCTTAAAAAAAGAGTTGTTACGATTTCCATGAAAATTTTGCGACGTTAGTATGCATCAGTGCGGCAATGCAAAGCGTAGTACATAAAACCAAATTCAATGCGTTACTATTATATTAGATATTCATCCTTGAATCTAATTATAGACAATAATTTTATGGCTTGCGTTAATCAGTAATCACATATATTTTAGACAACTGAATACTTCAAGGTTTACGTTAAAAAGTGAAGGCATATTGTTTTCCTTGGCTGTTTTTTTTATATCACGATAGGTATCGTACAATTATTTAGAATTACGGTGAAACTATTATTTGTTGAATGCGAAACATTTAGCATTTTTTGAAAATACAGGGTGCTTGCAAAATAAGTGCAAGTGCAGTACGTCGACAGCACAAACAAGAAAAAAAAAATACAAAAAACTCGTATAACAGAAAGAAAATTCTTTTATCCGTCCCTTATTCACACTCATGAAATAACAAAAAAAAGCTTCTGGAACTTGCTTCTCTGATCGTAAACAGTAAACATCGCAGGAATGACTAATACGCAAGACAACTCATCGAATTTCATCAGGATCATCACCTTCAAGCAAACGTTCACTATTAGACATTTAGAAATGTTTATAACAATTGTTCGATGTGGCGTCCATCATTAGCCACACACACACACGAGTTCGGCGAAAAAGTGATTCTTGTGTTTGTGTGCATACCAAGATTAGCGCAAATATTGTCGGCGGCATTATGAATACACTTGCACTCCTCCATACTACGTAGATGGTAATCATATTTAGCTTTAACTCGTTTAATAATTTTTCACAAACTAAATTGTTGGTCCCAACAGCAATAAATTGCGTAATCATACAAAATTAGGGTTCGGAAATGCTCTCTCATGTGCGCATATGAACCAATGAATCTACTCACAGTTCACTCACGGACGTTGTTAAACGCGAAGATGAGCAATACGTTCTTTCGCTTTTATTCAGGTTCATGAGCAGCTCGTGGACACTCGCGTGCGCTCATTCCGATACATCAAGACCAAGGCCTTAGTAACGGGCTTTTAGTTTTCTT
The DNA here is from genome assembly GCA_036172665.1 of Prosopocoilus inquinatus. Classification (NCBI taxonomy): domain Eukaryota; kingdom Metazoa; phylum Arthropoda; class Insecta; order Coleoptera; family Lucanidae; genus Prosopocoilus; species Prosopocoilus inquinatus. The sequence goes on along the minus strand of CM069872.1, from coordinate 24,833,408 downwards.
TTTTTAATTTACGAATCAATCTCAATAAAATTTTCGAATATTTCTCTGTTACAAAAATATGTTATCGGTTATTTATTGTACGGGACTTAATATTACAAAAAGGCTTATTTTGGTAATAAAATTAATGATTAATGATAATAATTGTGTATTGTACATCGGTTTAAATTCAGGAAACGAACGGCACCGTATGAAATTGTCGAGGATTTTTAACGGCTTGTCTGCACACTGCACGTAAATACTTAGCATTTATTATCCCCTGAACAACTCGTAACTCGTGTGCGGTTGCCGTCCGCTCTCTCACGAGTCATGAGCTCTTACGGAGTGAGTTTTATGTATTCGTTCATATGCGCACAGGAAATGATAAGGAAATTCTCACGAACACAAGCATTTCCTTTTGAGTATATTTTTCAATACTCAGTCGCGAGAGATTCTTGAGTTTCCGAACCCTGTAAGAAACTAAGCAAATTCTTTCGCTCAACTGTAATACAACTTATTGCAGCGTTAAAAAAACGCTTTTATTGACCTTTCGACTTCGGCAAAGGTCACTGCTCGATTGCATTTCTGTTTTTTGTTCCAATAAAATTTCCTTGTCTTGACCTACCTCAAACACCTAGACGTACACTTGCATGCAATAAAATCGCGTACACCTTCAAAATCAAGTAGACGAAATTTTACCTATTTTTTGCTTTGTAAATGGGTATTTTGAAAATTTTGTCATGTTTCCGAACGTACAGGTTAAGAACTAAGATTGAAATGATTGCTATTTTACCTGGTATGAGGTAGACAAGTAAATATTAGGCCATTAATATCGATTAATAATAATAATAATCGAATTAGAATTGTCGACTGCTTATGTTCTGCTATTAATATAATTTTTTAATACTTGACAAGACTCTTCTAAGTTGAATTTGCAATTTTCGACGTAATAGTGACAAGGGTATTGGAAAATTTGTTAAAACATGGAATCCCTTGCGGTTTATATTGTATTTTCTGTTAATTCAGAAGGGCATTATCCGAATCGCGAATCGATATTTTTGGACATCTATCTTCAACCATCGTTTTTATTTGCAAATTTTTTTCTTTCCATATATTATTTGTGCATCATAGTATTTTTATTTAAGCTGTATTCGTTCGCTAGTACTGAGAATCATGTCGTCTTCTAACTTACTCGTTTTCTGTCAGTCTGAATTTTAATTGTTTGACACTGACAAATTAAATCTCAAGACCAACTTAACATATCGAAAAACAGGTGTACACGATTTTTTGGCAAGCCATAGTACATGTAAGTTCAATCGTTCCCATTTATAGTGATGTATTACAGATTTAAACTTCTGAACTTATTTCACAAACACCTGGTCTAACAGAGTGAATTACACTTTTCAGCACTAAAATTGTTTCTGAAATAAAAATAGCCAAATCATAAATATTTTGCGCTGTTAAACACCAATCTGACTGTAAAATACCTTTTTTTAGCTCTCGTTTCAAAGATAAAGTTCCTTTCTTAATTAGAAATACAGAAATAGCTGTATTAAGTGTGTGTTCTTTTTGCTTATACAGCCTGTCCCTTCTTCGAGCCCAAGCATGGGGATCTCACTTATCTCAAGAGATACGAGGTCGGTTAAATTAGGCCAAAGTTGCGTATTTTCATGCTAATTAATAATCTGAAAAGCAATTTAAATTATTTCTTTTCGTTTTGATGATATTGAGAAAAACTAATTTTTCATTTTGGTTTTTATTTGTTACATCGAAAACCGATAAAGCTAGACAATTGTAACTAACACATTATTAACGCATTTTTTTACGGAGAATCTAAATCTGTCATTACAATTACCCGAGTTGTCAAAATTGTAGAGATACGACTGTCATTTTTTTTTCTTATGGATACCACATTGGATTTTCATATATCTAAATAAAGATTTTTTCTACGATTCCAACAACGTATCACACATTACGGTTGATTTGACTTTTTGATAAAAATGCCAATTTTTTGATTTTTACCAACTAAAAACGCGTAAAAAATTCTGCACTCTTAAAAATCACTTAATTTTTATAATACTCTTATTACAAGCAACCACACCAGGGGGGGTGAAAGAAACATCAGAATCGTCATTGGAAAATCCATATCTATAACCCCACAAAAAGTAGCTTAAATTTTGTAACTTCTTGTGTTTTAAATTTGTGTTTCATTGTACCTACCCATCAGAAAGTAGTCTGTGGGAGATAAATCTGGCCCTCTGCTGGCCAGCCGGTGTCTCCGTTATTTCTTTTTAGAAAACATTTTAGTTAAACAATCAGCAACTCAGGTGTCATGAGAGAGCAAACCATCTTGCTGAAATCAACTGTTTATCAATGTATTTGGTAAGAAACGGTTTCTACGAAAATTTAGGTATCCGTTTGCTTGAACAGCTACTCATCATTGGTGACTTTGTATTCGGCTCGTCGGCATCGGATCGTATCACATTAAAGGAAATATCTATTTCCTTCTAATTGGCTTCTTATAAATGTACAAAATTTTATTCGTTATTCATTATCGCCGGGCAGAAGAAGTTCCATTTTTTTTCATTCTTCATACCACTGAAACTGGTAGCTTTGAAAGAATTTGGTTTGCTGAGCTAGAAGGATTATTTTGCACTGAAAGTAGAAATTGTTTACATTTAAAATATTATGACTTTTGAGCTTTTAGAATTTCTTCCGGGTTTTCAATTGATTTAGCTAGTGCCGTGTAAGTGCCAACATCTTGATTGTTTCCACAGCACTCTTCGTAAAAATTAAAAATTGAAATTTCGGTCAAAAAGGCGAATTAACTATAATGTGTGATACATTGTTAGAATCGGAGAAAAATCTTTATTTAGAAATATGAAAATCCAATATGGCGCTCATAAGAAAGAAAAAAGTTGACAGTCGTATCTCTGCAATTTTGACAGCTCAGGTAAATATAACGACAGATTTAGATTCTCCGTAAAAAGTGCCTTAATAATGTGTTAGTTATAAATAGGAGCTTTATCGGTTTTCGATTTAAGAAATGAAAACGAAAATGAAAAATTTTAGTTTTTTCTCAATATCTTCAACACGAAAAGGAATAATTTATATTGCTTTTCAGATTATTAATTAGCATGAAAATACGCAACTTTGGCCTAATTTAACCGACCTAGTATCTCTTAAGATAAGTGAGATCCCCATGCTTGGGCTCGAAAAATGGACAGCCTGTAAATGGGAATAAGTAAAAGTTAAGCTGTCACTAAACCCTAGACCCACTTTATCTGTAATAAACCTGACGTTTAAATTTAAAAAGATCATATATTTTTTTCTGTGATATTCATGTGTAGGCATTAACTAATTTCAATGTATATCTAACAATTATTGAAGAGAAATGAATTTATATGTAACCATAGAAACCACAGCAATCCTCCACTGACGCCATAAGAATCAATTGAAGAGAATACGGTTTTTAAAAAATCAAATGTTATACTTGTTACATATCAATCGTAACAAGTATAACAATCGATATGAAGTACTTATAAAATAGACCAATATGTGTTAAAAAATGATTTTATATTACCTAATTTAATTCCGTATTCTTGTGTAAATAAGTAGATATTTATTGCTATATTTAGGGCGAAGCTTCTTAAAGGCATAAAATATTAGCGTACGGGTGGGCCAATAGTGCGTATTCCATGGATAGCGCCTATATTAATGCATATTTTGAAAATCTGTTTTCGCTATTACTTCCCTGTGGTATAGATGCATGATTTAAAATTAGTTGCAATTAGACAGGGTGTTCCGTGTGGCTGTGCCAGAACAAAGTTGTGTTTTTTTTTGTAAATGGAACGTACTGTATATTATGGTTTACTTCGATCGTCTTTAAGCGCAGATAAATTTATTATAGGGGTGCTATGTGCCTAAACCTAATAGTTTTTGAGATATTGACATTTCAATGTAAGAAAATGCTATTATTTGATGTTTTACAGATCAGATATTTATTAAAATTCGGCATTTAAATTTTACAGTAACGTTTCATAACCTCTATGGAACAGAAAACAATTTCCATCTCGAACATATGTAAACTATGTAAAATAGATAGCACAGTTAATAGTAACATTTATAATACCTGTCAATATCACAAAGATTTGTACATATTTGACTTGTTTTTATAAAAAGAAAAGAAATTGTCGTCTTAATTTTCAATACTGGGAATGATTTCTTAAAAATCTAACTTATTTTCGACCCTTTTTGAGAAAATTAAAAAAAATGTATATACAAATTTCTAATTTCTGGAATTATAGCTGACGTTTTGATTACTCGCGAATGTACTTATAACAATAAGTACAGGCACAGCTTTGGTATGCACTCTAAATAATTATTGTGATTTCTATTTCAACACTTAAGATATCATGCGTCATGTAAAAATTTCTATGCATTATCATATTGTTTGAAGAAATTGGATTTAACCTCCTAACTACAAAATGTTTGTTTAAATTGTAATAAAAGAACACTTGTATTTAACTGTTTCACGATTTTTAAATACAAGTGTTCTTTTATTACAATTTATTCAAAATGTTTCACCAAGAGCCTACTGCACAAACAAAGATTGTTTAACTAAATACGTATTTCGGCAGCTATGCTGCCTTCTTCTTGATCACAAGAGAAGTGACACAATTTTTTTGTGGTTAGGAGGTTAAATCCAATTTCTTTATACCACAACCCACAGTCTCCAATACATTTTAATATCATATTGTTTATTCACTTTTTCAATGTAGGATGACGCCTTGTCTAAATACACATTAATCCATTAACTAATTAATTTAAATGGTTTCAAATGTATTGGACTAGTACATCGTAATATATTTGATAAATCACTTTTCGTAAATTATTAATAAATTCAGCTACTTTGTGATAGGCCTCTTCGTCGCGCTCCTCCGTACACTCTGGTCAATGTCAATAACATGTAGTGAACTAGTTGTGTTACACGATATTCTACGCAAACAAGTTTCTTCTGTTAGATAATGTTGCATGTGCTCATGGTAATCGAAAAACCTGAAACGTATTTGATTACACTTGTAGTTGTAAGAAAACGCAAAGCACAATGGCTATTTTCATTCTGGAATAAATACTGCGACAGAAAATTATTATTGTTTTGGAAGTATAAGACGTGGGTAGGATTTTTTTTTACTTTTCGTTTTATAAATTAATATCCTTCAATGTATTTTTCCAGAAAGTTGGATAATTCACTAAACGAAAACCAATTCATTGGTTCCAATTATTTATAAATTTTGACTACCTGTCTATTGTAACCAGTAATGTAAAAATTTCATGAAACATATCTTTTTTGAAATATTTCATGAAAAATTTTATGTCGCCTACTTAGGTACTAACTAACTACTTAGCTATTAACTCACCAACCGTCATCAAAAAATTCTAATAAATAGAGATGGAATCACATATTTTAACGTCACCAATAAGAGTTTTGATTAGCAGAAAATTATTTTTATTGCGTTCCTCTGGGGGAAGGGGCGTCCTAGGATTGGTTTGCGGCAATTCTTCGTAATGGGGTGGCACAGTATTACTAACTCTCCAAGTTTCAGATTCAATTTTTTTTGTAGGAAAATATTGTATTTTGTTCATGATTAAAAAGCAGCCAGATTATTATAGAAAAGTAACGTTTTTTTTTTCTCGAACATAATGCTTTTCTTATCGATTATCGAGAATATCTCGCAGCAGTTTTAAGTTATTAATCAGTTTACTCTTTTTACTGATATTCTACAGGGTGTCCACCGAGTGACACGGTCTTCTCTACCGTCTAACGTATGCAAGATAAAGAAGACATTCAAACGAGCTAAGGTGTAACTCAGTCAGCTCTATTTTATAAAATTATATTTTATATACAGCTATACAGGGTGTTCAGTAACTGAGAGTCTTACCAAAGTTATATTTTTTAAATGGAACACCCAGTATATTTTTACATATTTCGAAAGTACGCATGACGAATAGGTAATAACCAAAAATATCGGAAGTTTTATTTAAGAGTTTGTAAGATATTAATGATTATGTGTAAAAATTGCTCTATTTTGTGCTCTTATAATTTTGTTATTTATTTAGATTTTTTCGTGAATTTTTGTAGGTATTCAAAACAATATCTTAACTACAGAAATTTCACAACAGCTTCAATCTATTAGTTATTATGTGTAGAGGGTGTTGAGTTATGTAAAATATAATTTTCCTCAAAATTTTTATATGGAACACCCAGTATATCTAAACTCTTGTGAAAAACAGTTTTAATGAGCTTTTATAAAACGCCAAATGTTTTTGTTTAAACTGAAGAAATCGCGAGACAGCAATGAAATATTTTTTTTCTTTCAATATTGACATTATTTTGCTTTTCTGTCCGGTTTTTCTGTTACAGTTAGATGATAAATCAATGAATATATTTTATTTTGTGTTCAAAGTAATTGAAAATGGTCCTATTAAACTAATTCCAATTTTCCTTTACTTTGAAGTATTTAAGTAACTTTATTAAAATAATTAAAAAAAAGATAAAATTTAGAATTACCTTGCCTTTTGCTAGAAAAGGGGAAAACAGTTGCCATGAATTTTTAATTGACAGAACAATTGTTTAGACTAGTGACACAGTACTTTTACAAATTTGTATTTCTTTTTGTGATAACAAAATGGATTTTAATAATGAAAAGTTACGTAACGTGACACACCTAACAGGAGAAAGCGACCAAAACTGTCTTTTGGCGTCAAGATTACAAGAAGTAAGAAGTATTTACAAGAAGCTGAAAAACAATTCGAATATTTATTATTAATTTTCTAGATCCAATGGTTCCTTGTTATTCTTAATTTGTTCACTGTTTTCTGTTATTTTCTAATTTAATAGTTATTATTCTCAATTTGCACATTACTTTGTTACTTTCTAATTTATTAATTAAGTTAACTAGTTGGATTTGGGTTTGGGTTTCATTTGAAAATTTTGAGAAAAATTAACTTTTTCAAAACTTAAGACCCTGTATATATAATAAATAATAGATCGAAACTGTTGTGAAATTTCTGTAGCTGAGATATTGTATTGATTACCTATAAAAATTCACGACGAAATGTAAATAAATAATCAAACTATATGAGCTGGAAATAGAGCAATTTTTTACACATAAACATTAATGTCTTACAAACTCATAAATAAAACTTCCAAAATTTTTGGTTATTACCTATTCGTTATGCGTACTTTCGAAATATGTAAAAATATATTGGGTGTTCCATTTAAAAAAATATAACTTTGGTATGGCTATCAGTTACTGAACATCCTATATAGCCAAAAATAATTTTAGAAAATAGAGCTGACAGAGTTATACCTCAGCTCGTTTGAATTTCTTTTCTATCTTATATACTTTAGACCAGCGTTTCCCAAACTTTTAGGTTTCGCGACCCTGTTTTGGCTGTGTTATGTTTCACTCCCCGCCCCCCTCGCCCCTTCCGTTGATATTCGAACTTGAATACTGACGTCAAATGATTGTCAAATGCTTAATTTTTAAATATTGATATAGATATGTAGTACATCTACAGGATGGATTAATTTCGATGTGCAAATCACCACTTACTTTAAAGATTTAATTTCTAACAATAAGAGCGCGTACCAGTCGACAGTATTGTGCTCGATGCAGCCACATGAGATAACTCCCTTCCAAATGCTGCGGGCGGAGCTAATACAGTCTGAGAATTAAATTTTCGTACTGAGCGCGGAACAAGTGGTCCGATTTCTTTTCCTTGCTTATGGGCATCTCCATAACTATAAGAGATAGAAAAAAACTAATGGCCAAGTCTCGATCTCTTTTTTTAGAGATTAAGTCAATAGTGTAAACAAAAATTGGCTATCTACTTTTGTTTTCAAGTTATATGCAAAAATTGCCATTTTCGACTTTTCGTTTTCGGTCATATCTCGTTTATTTCTAGAGATATTAAAAAACAGTTTGAACTTTATTAAGACACTTTTTGGAATACAATTCAGTGGTGTAGTTGATTTTTTAATATTTACTTAAATTTTCGAGATATAACATAAAGTTATGTTTCTTTAAATGGAAATCATAGTAGGCAATGCCCTCATTAAATAGAAATTTTTTTTTCTATTTTCAAAAATGTATACTTTGTTGGGTTTATTTTTTATAATGAACAGGAAAAACTCATTTTTATTATTATCCTAGCGTTAATATCCTAGTCTCAATAGGATGGGTGCAATACGGTACGATTTTTTTGTTTTGCAAAAAATTTAAACGAGCTTTGAAATATTTTCACAGTTTTGACTGCGTAAATAATTTCCTATTCGCTTTAATTTGCAAAATTCCGTTTTATCGTTTGAGCGACCGTTTTGACAAGAGCTCCTATCTGACTTTCTATTGAAAATGAGTTCATCATTCATCACGTTTCACAGAACATTTTAACAAGAATGTTTAAAACTATGTATTATTAAAACGTGTGATGACCGAAAATTTATAGAAAAACATCGCAGGAACACTCAACGTTTCACTATCGGTTGATAGCTTCGTTAGGAAGAAACGTGGAACGTTCGTGCAATTTTTAGTGTCCGTTTAAAGGTTAAAAACAATTTTTATAAAATTTCCATCGGACAAGAAACGATTTTAATAAAAAATATATAATTGAAGTCGACTCTTGTCCGACGAAATATGTGAGAGAAAATAGTTTTTAAACTTTAAAAGGGAAACAGTGAAATCGTAAAAACACTTTACGTTTCGCTATCGCTTTATAGATTCGTCAGGAGTGAAAAATTTAAATAAACAAGTTGTCAAGAAAAACGAAAAAGTAACAGGATTTTAAACTAAAATACAAGTTGTCGGGATAAACATCAAGATAATGAGTTTTGTTACGTGATTGGCTAATAATTTGGAAGCGTAAACTAGTCCACGTGGACTCGAGAAAGGATTTAAACGAGGAGTTTTTATGATCCATTTATGATTTCTTTTAAAAATAATACCGCCACATTTATTGCACTGTAACCTGGCACGATTGTGTCATATTTGCGCGGAGCCACGTGTGCTTGTTTCAGCTAGCGACGGCTAGCTACCGATTTTTGTGGGTGTAGTAAAAGTACTATTAATGAACGAGATCATGCGTTTATGTATCTAAATTATGTATAGTATTATCGGTCGCAGATTACAATGAACAGAAAATTTTTTAGAACGTAATTATTGCAGCAAATTGTCATCTTCAACTTCAATTCAAATAAACAGCGTTCTTGGTTTCCTTGATTTCCGACGACGTTCTAAATTTGACGAGTATGGAACACACAAAATTGCTTTTTAGTGCCTAAAGTTATTTATTGTGCGATACACAATTAAAACGGGGCACACGCGTCGTAAATGGTATCATAAACAACGATTTAATATTCGTACACTTGAGAAAGTCGTAACATGCAAATCGCATCACAAATTTCGTCCGACACGAAAATAACAAATAAAGTTCTATCCTTACGCACAAAGCAAGTACGGGCTGCACTAATTATGTGTGTCGCATGCAGTCAAAGAGTAGTTAAATTAATTAATTAATTTTATTTTACTGTCAAAATGCAAATGTTTTTATTATCTAACATTTTTTTATCATTCAGGTCACAGTGCATTTAGAAAAATTATTAACGCAACTGAAATTGTCGTAATACGAGCTGGATATGCTAATAAAACGGATCAGAAATTCGGAATCTTTATGATATTAAATTGTGTTTATTTACGGCCTCTTTATGGCCACGGCGAAGTTTCACTTGCAGTGTGCGCGGGTATTTTCGCGGCGCCGCACCGCTCCTTCGTTTGCCGCGCTGTGTTGTGCTACGACCTATATTCAAAAAATATTAGGTGTGTTCCTTCCTTACCGCAAAATTCAATGTAACTCAGCGGCACTCAGTAACCTTGGAAATTTGTATGTTTCTTTTTACACGCTCGTTGGTGAGATTATGTGAGCTACCTCCGAATCAATCAAATAGGGATTTAAGTTAGAATGCATGTGTCTGTAATGGCCGAATGTCTCGTTTGACGTTTGCGCGATGTCAGTGCAATTAACTTGTTTTTTTTTAGAACGTTTTAACTCAGCAAAACTTACTTCTGATATTTACTGATCTGGAATCGAAAGTAAAACGAACACACCTATTATTTCTTCAGAACAAGCACGAGTAGTTGAATACAGTCGTATCACTGTGCGTGTTTATGTATTCTTTTTGTATTCTTTTTAGGAAGGGGGGGAGGAGGGACAGAAACACCCTAATAAATACCTAATCTATATGTATTTATACTATTTTCTGTAGCAACTACCAGCCGACACCTGGACAACATCAGATAAACACAGAAATAATATGTTATTATGAAACCAGTGGAAAATGTCTGACAGCTAAAAATGTTGGGAAACAGTATAAAATTATATCACTGTATGCATAACATTTCTTGAAAATTTGTTTCATTACGAAAAAGAGCTATTTAAGTAGAATTCATGATTATTTCGCGCTAAAACTGCAATCCGGATCACTGTGCAATGGTTAGATCTCTCATTCCTAATGTTCTTTCTCTCTCGCTTCCCTGACCGCAACAAGCGCTCAGGGTAAACGTCTTGGCTTCCGGGCATCGCATTCCAATTCGATAAGGACCATGCAAATTATAAGTAACCCTTTACGAGTATCTATTCATAAAATGGAACAATCTACTTACCCGGGCCGCTTTCCCGGCCCCACCTGCTCCAGCGGCGAATCTAGGAGCTGTAGCTCCCTCACAATTTTATTGGACACGGAAAAGCTATCCTTACACGTTGACTCCTTATCTTCGCCTACATTAACCCCCTTATTCACCTGTGAATACAAAACCTACCCCTCCCGATGGATATTAGCATACCTTACCTCCCAAGCACACGTTCTCAGAATCAGTTGATGTCACCGTCTGTGTGAGTGTCAAGTACCACTGTATACCGGTCCCATGACATCATCATGTCAAACTTGTATATATATGCAGTTGATTCCTTATACATTTAATTATTTTTATTTTAACCATCGTGTTAGCAAACATCAATATTTAGCGATCTACGTTTTGTTAGACATTGATGTCAACTTTCGATGTTTATCGATCGATGTTGTATCCCTACTCTGAAATGACAACGAAAGTGTCTTAGGTCCGTAATATAATAAACCAAACTTATGCTAAGCGTTCGTTTACAATTCGCCATAATTCATAAACTGGGCGCATTTCCAACATTTTGTGCTCATAACCAGTGAGAATTTAAGAATATATTATGAATTACTTTTCCAAAAGGCGGGAAATACGTCGGATTTATGAATTACAGCGAATTGTAAGTGAACGCATAGCGTAAGTTTTGTTTATGAGCCTTAGTCCATATACTATTAATTTACTTTATTTACAACTGTCACTTGACATTTAAAATCAAGTTAAACCTTAAACCGTACCCTGTTCCGTGAATTGCTGCGGGTTTTTTTTTTCTACTGAAAATTATTTTAACTTTTAATAGCAATAATTTCAGTGAGAACGGACAGAGGAATTTATCTTCCGCTTAATTCACAGTTTACATTTATTTCATCGGTGTGTTTTGCTTATAAAAAAAAAACTTTATATTAACGACTCAAACATAATCAACATCTATGAGGTTTCCTGTATATTATTAGTGTACACTTACTTTAATGCTAATGCTAATAATAACTTAATGTCAGCATTTGTATTGCGAGATAACACTTCCTACCTTGAATAACATTAAACATGCACAATCTACGCGTGAAATTTTGTTTGTGTAAATAATACGCCGTGTATTATTAGAGTGATGCAAAAATGTAAATTTATTTAAATTGACACGTCTAACAAAATTAGCACTTCCCATTTACTTTGACCATTAATTTTTTTCATCGCCAGAGGTACATGTACTGCGAGCAGTTCAATTCAGTTTATTGAAAATTATCATCGAGAAGCAGTTGCATAATTCACTTCCCTTTCATAACTAATTGCAGTAAATATTTTATTATAACCACACAAATATAAGTAAGTTAGGTAAATTGAATAAACGAGCCATCAAGGTCTCGAATTTAGTTGAGCGGAAGTAGTGCATTAAAAAATCCATTTCTATGAAAATAGCTTTTTATTGTATGTACTAATCTTACTAAGCAAACATTTTAAAATTCGCCTTATTATTCATTATCATTAATGATGTTAATTTGAAATATATAATAAAGTCGATGTACCCTACCATGATGATCCATTTTATAGTTCTTATAGGAAACAGCAAAACATTAATAAGTATTTAATTTTTTATATCGGGCGGTTAATAAGGGAAGAATCACTTTTGTCTAGAAAATTTTCGCTATATGTGCTTTCAAAATAAAAATAAAAAATAAAATACGCATATTTTTTTCAGTACTAAAGTTTTGATATATCGCACAACTCCTTGGACGTTACACAACCTCTAGTGTACTTCAGCCCCGGTTTACTAATTGATAATAAAAGATCTGACCTTGCTTTTAAATTCCGTTTCGACTCTCTGTTGACTAGTAAAACTTGAGCATGTATTTTCCACGTATTATTGTTTTCTAGACCATTTCTAACCGAGTAGAATTTATAAATCAGCGTTTTCCAAATTTTTAGATTTAGCGACCCCTTTTGAGCTGTTATGATTAAGGCCTCGAATCTGAAGGTCCAAACTCGGGGATGCGTCGCATTAATTTTGATTTCTACGATTCGACATTTATTTGATTGCTCAGTGTCTCAGTGTCATTGAAGAATTCAACATTTACCTAGAGAAAGCGTCTCTCACAACCTGTTATGTTGAGAGATCATTTTCTCGCTTTAAAAGACAAGACATTCTCACGGCAAATCGAAACGAACGAACGAACGAAAATTTGGAATGTTATTTAATAATTAATTTTAATAACAATTAATAGCTAAAAAAATTTAATATTTTCTTTCCTATTCGAATTTTGAATACCTGAGAATACTCGCAACAACGCGCGTCTCTGTTAAACCGGTCAATCGAACGATTCAGAATTGCGCTACACCGGGTGTGTTCCGATCTTCCGATGCGTATTCGGCATATGAGAGACTGGACGGGCTATTTTTCTCGATGCTTTAGTTATGATTCATGCCACGTCGTCACGTCGAAATCTCGTACTTGAAGACTAATGTTGATCAAATGTTTTCATTGTATTTTTTAAATATTTGAGACTCATCATTACATTTCATAATTGACAGTAACAACACATTTGTTTTATTGAAACTTGTTTGCATATCCTGCAATGCATTGACCCGTTTTTTTTTAAACATGGGAATATTTATATTGAACACATGTTCAAAGTGAAAAGAAAAACTCACGGTGGATGTACAGTCGCGAGTATTAAATTTTAGTCGTCACTGTCAATCAAAACGTTAATTTTAATTCCAGAAATTAGAAATTTTCGTAAATAATAAATATTTAAGAGACTATTTCTTCCATTCAAAATTAAGCATCTCCTTAGCTTTAATAAAATACAAATTCGGTACCAACTTTTGCCATTTAACAACGACCAAAATTTATTGCTCGTGAAAGTATGTATATGCAATCTCTCGTAAAAAATAATGTGATAAATTTTTTAATTTATTCTGCTGCGCCCCCCTTCGAAGACTTACACGCTCCCCTAGGGGACGCGTCCCACAGTTTAGGAAACGCTGTTATAGATGTTTTCGTTTCATAAGTGATCTGAACTCTCTTTTTTTATAAAGGTCGAAGAATCTTCAAAAGACTGCTTCCCGGCACTTCGACACCGGGACAGTGGTGAATTCACTAGGGGAGATGTCCCTAGCGACTAGCAGCTAAACTACTATCCTTCTACTCCACACGCATGCGCAGAGGGGACCGCATCTAGGCATTGCTTCCCCTGCGCGTGGTTGCCTATTACAGGTCTTATTTCTATGATCTCCACTTCCTATTATCTTCTTCTTCTTCCCCATCCTCTTCCTCTTTATTTTCATCCTCCATCTTCTTCTTCCTCTTCTTCCCTATCCTTTTCATCCTCTTCTCTCCCATCTTCTTCTCTCCACAATTCTCTTCTCGTTCTTCGCCATCTTTCTATCCACCTCATGTTCGCTATCTTTTATCTTGTTCTTCCGCCTCTCTTTCCTCTTATTATTCATTCCTTAACCTTTCTTGTCTCAGCCCATCTTCGCATTTAGCTTTTATGATTTCTTTGCGTCCCCGAGATTGCCTCCCAATGTCGCTCGTCTCTGCATATTTCCTCCGCCACATTTTCTTTCGTGATCCAGACGCCCAGTTTCTGGTGTAGTCTCATACGGAGATGGTCCCATCTTGGGCACAGGAAGATTGTGTGTTCTAATGTGTCGTTTGTGGCAATACCAGCACTACGCTGTCTCAATCTGGTTATATTCTTCTAGGTAGTTTCCAAAGGCTCCATGTCCCGTAAGGGCCTGTGTTATATGGAAGTCTACCTATTCCCTTGTTCTCACATCATTTTTCCACATCTTTTATAAAGACCTTGACCTAATCGTTACACCTATCTCAACTTTCCTGCCAGTTCGCGCAATGTCAAAAATCTGTCGTATAATATTAAGGCCTACTACATACTTGGATACAAAGTCGCGCACAAACGCGAAACATTGTTGCGAGACAAAGTATCGAAACTGTTTCTATACATCATCGCATGTCCACACTTAAGCGTAGTTCTGGATACGCAAAATATTTCTTGTTGATTGTATTTGATTGGTTGGTTTCTTTGAAAGAACTAATCGATTCGCAATAAACATTTAGCCTACCTATCCGGATGTATGTTCGTTCAATGCAGAACGACACCGACGTAAACAACATTTTCTATAAAATTGGAAATTTACCGTTAAACGCAATAATTAATATGAATTTTACCATTTGAGTGTCAAGTGAATAGTAATTTAGTTATTTATATCCGAATGTTTTGCGTCTCTCTTTTGTTTTTAGTTTTAAATAAATTAATGACCATTTTTCCCAATATTTCTTGTTTGAAGCTTATTAGAATAGTAAAAAGACTAGCACTAACATTAATGCATTAAGAAAAATTGTTACAAATCGTTTTTGATTGCAGTGGATGCCTCGAGCATCCTCTATACTGCTGTTTCAGTCCTATTTAGGGCTTCATCGGCAGAAGCGCAGCTCGAAAGTTCCACTCCAAAGCAAAGCGACTTGTCCAAGGATATTCGAAAATGCTATGTAATAGTAATGAATAGCTTAAATAGCGACATCCTACGATCGCTGTTTGATCTGACATCGCATTTGCAAATATCCTTGGACAAGTCGTTTTGGTATGCGGTGGAACTCTCGAGCTGCGCTTCTGCTAATGAAGCCCTAAATAAGGCTGAAACAGCTGTATAAATGACGCTTGACGGATTATAGAGGATGCTTGACGGATCCACTGCAACGAAAAACGAATTGTAACGAATTGTAACAAATTTTTTCAACATTTTCATTATGCTTTGACAACCAGCATGGTCGGCTTGCATGGGATGACTTATTATGTAACAAACTGGCTTCAATTAGTCAATCTTAATGCAATATCAGGTCAAAAAGAAATCGTAGGATGTCACTATTTGAACTATTCATTAATGCATTAGATAAACAGTTATATCAAATTTCATCAATTCATTTTACCTTAAATTTCGTGGTCTAGAATGACAAGCTGCGGTCCTTCAAACCTCAATCTTTGGTATGTGCACTGCCATGGCCAGCGATATTGGAATTGCTGCCTGTAGTATCGCTGCTTGATATAGTTCTCATGCTCAGTAAAAAATTAAAAATAAAAGAAAACCAAAACATTGAGCCATTTATTTTCTCGGCGAAGTTGGGTTTTAAAGTCCAATCTTTTTCAACTTCAAAAATTACAATTTTGTATTTTTTGATTAAATCTTCTACAGGGTGTTATCGAATATGATGGTAATAATTATACCACGTATAGACGGCGTCAAAATGTTACGATTCAACCTAATTTATCTATATACATTTTTTTTTCGTTTCTCTGATATAACCTACAAAAGCAACTTGAAAAGCATACCTTGAGAAAAAGAACTACGCAACAATTAAGTATTGCACATTGACAGATAAAATTCCATGTAATGTTTTCAAGGTAAGTTAGAGCTTTTCGAAATTTCGAGTTTTTGCTGCAATAAAATCTTTCGACCTAATTATCTCGAAAACGGTTAATCTGACGAAAATGGAACTTAGTTCATTTATAGTACAATTTTATTCGTACTTTTTAATTCTTGTTTCAGTAGTCTTTAAAAAGTGATAATAAGTAACTTATTTACTAAAATGATAACCTATTTCCCCGGATCTACGCCACTGGTGAAGAATGCTGAATTTTCCCTATGATATATGCATCCCTGTATTTCACTTATACTGTATGTCAAATTTGAACGATCTATGTCAAACCGTTATAGATATATTTGAGAAAATATTCTTTTCAAGTTACCTCTTTAGGAGGTTATACCTCAGGAACGAAAGAGTTTTGTATGTAGATAAGTTAGGTTAAATTGTAATACTTTAATGTGGTCTATACGTGGTATAATTATTGTCTTATTCGATAACATCCTGTATATCTATTTTTATTATTCGATTTTTATACTCTCGTCCTACAAGGCTACAAGCAAGCTGTACCATGGAAATCTAATTTTTTTTTGAGGCCACATAATTAGAAAAAAAAACAGCAGAGCCGATAGAATACGAAGGTGATTGATTGTGAGCGATATTTATCGAATTTGTGATCTCCATCTTCTTCTTTCTCCCACGTTCAAATGTTGCGCAACACTGTCTCAAATTTCCTATTTGAAATGGGAAACAAAAATTCTGCGATTTTTGTCCCCGAACACTCGAGATATATCACATTTTGTCCAGCAACTGTTTCGAAACAATCGCGAAACAAGACTCTGAAACAAAGTTGCGCGATTTTGTATCCAAGTGTGTACTAGGTTTCAATACAAAAGTTCTGCGATTTTGTCCCAGAACACTTGAGATACACCACATTTTGTTTAGCAACTTTTTCGAAACAATTGCAAAACATGACTTTGAAACAAAGTTGCGCGACTTTGTATCCAAGTATGTACTAGGCCTAACGCTCTCCAAAATAGCCTGCTCAATGTCTGCAACTGTCTGGTAGAGGTGGTAAAGTTAGCTCATTCTCACGAACTAATTCTTTTGTTCTTATTCCCAGTCTTGGGCAAGTTCGCGAACCTTGTTCATTTAGCTCATTTAGTTCGTGCGTAGAAAGAGACAATCCGACACGATTGCGTTTAGTCGGTGCAATCGTAAAGTTTGCCCTTGCATATTTTACAATTTGCAAAAACTGAGATTATTACGAATACAAAATGTTCTCGGAGAGTGTATAACCAGCATAAGTAGGTACTTAGTTTTTACGAAGTCGTTTTTGTCCATATTAAAATGATTTCACACTTCACTCGATTTTTGCACTGTTCTGAAAATCCGAATTTGTCAGCTCAACCATCGTCGTATCACAAAAATAAAATAAACGACAACGCAAGAAACAATGTTATTGACATAACCTCAACTTACCGGGCGTTGTTACGGTCAAGTACGTTACGATCCTCGGCATGTTTTGTTTCAGTTATTTCACTTCCTAATAAATAATAAGCAATCAGCTGTTTACTTGTTCTTGGAAGTGTGTAGTGGCTACACGTCCACTGCAGAGCAGGCGCATTGACGATTTTAACTAATAATTATCACTAAGAATTAAAATAAACGAATTCTTAATTTTTAGTGAAGTTGTATAAACCGCTTCGTATCAGTACGGCCTTTTAATTTCTTCGCTGATAGTTATTAATGTTTAGTTATTAGTTTTAGTGACTGTATAAACCACACTGAAGAATTGAAATAAACGAATTCTTAATTTTTAGTGAAGTTGTATAAACCGCTTTGTATGAGTACGGCCTTTTAATTTCTTAGTTGATAGTTATTAATGTTTAGTTATTACTTTTAGGGACTATATAAACCACACTTGACAAGTGTGCGAACATTCGGAATGCTACGATTCAGAAACTGTTCCAGGTAAATGCGTTTAGCTAAAGCAGCATTGCCCTGGCTTTCACTATAAATTAATACAATGCCAGTGCATTCATGATTTGAAAATGTAGGCATTGTACAAGAAGAACTATTTTAATTCAGACGCTTGACAAAGGTGACAGCAAATTATTTTCAAAAGTCATCTATTTGACAAACGACCGTTTGTGAGCAATTAAAATAAATGAAAGTACTACCCATTCTTAAAACCTGTGATTATAACAATACTAGATCACTCGTTGATTTATGGAGGGGGGAATTAAAAAAAAGCTGGCGATTTGGAAAAAATTATATAGAGAAAAATTGTTTAATTTGACGTGTTCTGTTACTGGTTAAAATTAATGTACTTATTTCTGTGACACCCAGTAATTTGAGAAATGAAAGGTACACCTTGCGACGAAAAGAAAATTTTGCAACATTGCTTCATTCGCAGTAACCTTAAACTCAAAATCAAAATGACTTTCATTGTTTCAAAGTTTAGTTACTTGCATAAGTACCACTTTTTCCCTAAACTTTCACGGCATACTTCGATGGTAAATAAATAAAAAACAGATATTATTTGATCTATCTAGAGGATACTACCTCGTTGTTATCCACGTTCAACGTCACCCTTTCCAGGTTTCGCTTGCCTGCTGTGCGATTGTTTCCGAGTTGTACAAATTTCTATGTAAAATGTGAATGCAGACGCCATCTAGCGTCACAGTAGCGAATTAAACGAGTGTATGTACAACAGCCGAGGGGAACACCCGCATTTTTATTTCTCCACCCTAAGACCTGCTTTGCACAACTCAGAAGTTGAAATTTTAACATACCCGTTACTGCACCTGGCAATATCATAATTTCAATCTTGTGTCCCGCTAGAGTCAGACCAATTTTGCCTAGCTGTTGTACTTTTCCCACGTCATAAGCCGCTCTTTCCTCTAACAAGCCCAGTCCTGGCCGAAGTCACCAGAAGTGCCAAGTCATCGGCGTATGTTATCGTAGTTATGTCCTGCTCAAGATCTAACTCAAGTACACTGTTGTACAAGACATTCCACAATGTGAGGCCCAGCACCGACCCCTGAGGGACATCACATGTGAAACATACTTGACTACCATCTTCAGTCATTACAGCCCTGTTTGCAAGGTATGAGCTTATGATTCGTCTTAATTCTTCACTAATTTCATACTTATTGAGTACAATCATTATCTGCTTCCATGAGGCCGTTTTGAAGGCATCTGCTTATGTCCAAGGCCAACAGTATACAATACTGTCAGTTCTTATCCGCCTTGCTTCGTATATTACCTACTACGTTTTGCACCTATTTTAGGGCATTTGTAGAGTTACCCACATGAAAGCCATGCTGGTTTTCGCTTAATATACGCATTTCGTCCGTCTCTTGAATGATTCGGTTCCTAATGAGTGATGATTTCCTCCGCTGGCTGTTTTCTGGGTTTTTTCAATTAGGACGAGCTTGACTTTTTTCCATTTATCTGGAAAATGACCTTCCTGCCAGCATTTATTGTACACACCCAGCAAAATTTCCAGGTTAGCAGGTATTTATGCCTCGACCACCTCAGGTGGCAGGTAGTCGGGTCCAGTTGCTTTCGCGGACCTGATCCTGTCAGCGGCTCTGATCAACTCCTCCCTCATACCCGGACCGTATCAGGGTCGGAACCGACATGCCGGATGCTAGAATGGATGAACATCGTATTGCCGCCGGCAAAACGCATAGCATGCCCGTTTTGCCTCCTTCACAAAGCGATGCAAACGCATTTGCACCGCTGTGTGCAGACGGCAAGGTGTCTATTACAAAGCGCCGTCAAGACCTTTATCTAGATCCAACGAGTTTTTTATTTTTACTAGATTTCGTGTTCGAAACTCCTCAGCAATTTTCATTACTCTATCTCGGACTACTCTTCATTCTCTTGGTACACTTGGTTCCGTGGTATGTCCATCGTGAGGCGTTGTGTGAGGATCTATATCATACCTCACATTTCTGTGGTCACTGAGGCTTTCAAATTCTGTATCAACCCTCCAATTTTTTATACGCATGGCAAACCCTGTTGTCGCCCTGGTCAGATCTATATGCGATGCTCTCCTCTCATTCACGAAAGTAGAGGCTTCGCCTGTATTCATCAAGATCAAGTTATTTGCAGAAATCCATTCCTCTGGAATTCCGCCCCTCTATTTTGTTTGGAGTAGCCGTCATCTTGACGTTGAAATCGCCCACAACTCAAAAATTCTCTTTCCTGCTTCTCATATAACTCGCCAAGGTGGCCAAAAGAGTAACTGAAAAAGTGATCTGAACTCGAAATGATTTGAACTGATCTGATCCCAAGTGATACTACGCCGACACGAAAAGAACACCCAAATGTATTATTAAACTCCTAACTTCAAACAATGTCTCGGTTCTTCAGCGGGAAGGGGAAAGTAGACTGACGCAGCTAATGATTAGTTCACTTTACACTAAAAGAACGCTTACTGGTCAAGCGGATCAGATCTGTTCTACTCGGTGCTATTCCGCTCGTTGAAACGAAAACTGCTTATATTAGCAAGTTTAATCATTTATATCCAGTGTCTTTTTGACACAAAAAAATATCATTACCTTAGAGACTTTTTCACTTTTTTAGAAACTTTTTGAACAGTTCACCTTCAGTTGTGAGTTCCCTTGCATAAATAGTACTTCCGTCTTCTTACTGCACAGTTTTGGGGTTTCGGTTTACACTACCGTTCGTGCCCGACGTGTATGGTCAAAATCCAAACGTTTTACATTGAACAGCTCCTTTTATTTTCGATTTTCTAATTTTCACGGCTCTGTTGAGCAGAGTGCAAAAAGTTTCCATCTCAAAATTGCCTAGAATCAAAGCTAGCAATGGTCATCATTGCTAGCATTGATAATGATGATGATGATAATAATTGCTAACACAGAGAAAGTAAAATAAACAAAGACTGTGAACAGGTTCGAAAAATTAAAAAAAAGTCTTAACATTTCAAAGACAATTCTCATTTTGAAGAGGACCAAACCAACAGACGTTACAGAATCTGACCTATCATTGATGCTTTATTACGTGGGCTGCTGGAAAAGATTCTGGAAACAGTATGAAAAAACGCATATGAAATTGGTAAACACTATCATTGTTTTTCGAAGTATTCGCCTTTGACGTCAAGACACTTTTGCATACGCTCGAACCAATTTCTAAAGCACGTTTTCCACTCTAAAGATGGAACCTCAGAAATCAGTGTCCGGAATGTTTCAACCGCTGCTTCAGCCGACGAAAATCGCTCACCACGCATTTTATTTTTAATATTTGGGAACAAAAAGAAATCATTAGGTGATAAATCAGGTGAATATGGACAATGAGTCATTAATTCAACATTTTTGTTGGACAAAAAATCAACTGTTTGACGGTCTAAGTGAGCGCTGGCGTTGTCATGATGAAGAATAAATCGTCGATTTCGATTCTTTCTTCTTATTTGATCGATGACTTCCGGCAAACAAATTGTAGTATACCAATCAGCATTCACGGTTTTTCGATCCTCTAAAGTCACGGTTGCTACATGTCCAGTTAAACCAAAGAAACAAGCAATCATTTGCTTCGCAGCACTGTGTGAACGGACAACTTTTTTTGGTTTTGGTTCATTTCGAAATACCCAAACGGTAGATTGTTTGTACTTTCTGGCTCGTACGAATAGATCCACGTTTCGTCACCAGTAACGATATTATAAACTAAATTTGAACGACCTCCATTGAATTTCTTGAGCATTTCTTCGCACCATTTGACACGACCCTGCTTTTGCGCTTCTGTTAAAGTGTGTGGGATCCAACGACTACAAAGCTTTCGTACGTTCAAATGATCATGCAAAATCTGGTGTATTTCCATGTCAATGCGTAAGGATGTTTGAATCTCACGGTATGTCACATGTCGATCTCGCTCAAGCATTTCACGCACAGCATCTACATTAGTGGCAACAACAGATGTTGATGGACGACCTTCACGAAATTCATCACTGAGAGAGATACGTCCACGCTGGAATTCGGCAAACCAATTATAAACATTGCTCTTTGATGGTGCTTCATCTTCAAGAGCCAAATGAAGCCGATCGAGGCATTGTTTCGACCACATTCGAAATCGTAAAAAATCATGGCACGAAAATTTTCACGCGAGATTTCCATGTTTACACAAAATTACTTTTTCTCAAATGCTGTACAAACAAAACTAGTTCACTTGGATAGGAACTGTCAATAGAATTATAGGCGGAAAACGTCAAATTTTTCAAATATGACAGTTGATAAATGCTAATAATTCTAGACCTATAGATTCCAGAAAATTTTCCAGCGGCCCACGTAGAAGCATTTCAACAAGTACTCCTTGAAAAAAGATTGTCATTAGACGAACAAATTTGTTCTTGTAAAAACAAGCGCTATGTGGAACAACATGTGCCCATGAAACCTTACAAATGGGGTTTTAAATGGTTTGTTCTATCAGGAGCTTCCGATTTTGTTTTTAATTTCGAAATCTGTACAGGCCGCGACAATATTTTGAAAGAAGGAGAGCCTGATTTGGGTGCCACTGGTAATATGACGGCGAGATCTGTGCCGATGAAAGATTATATTTTATATTTCGATAATTACTCTACCAGTGCAGGTCTAATGTACTTGGCACAAAATGGAATTCATGCGTTACGAACAGCACAAAGAAATCTTATTCCAAATAATTAGGCTACCTGAAGAAAAATAATACAAAAAACACCCCTGGGTACAATTCATGGAATTTGTATCAAATACGCCCCCGAGATTATGTCTAAATCTATGACTCGACAACAAGATTGTAACAATTTTTTCAGTTTGATTGAAGTAATACGGTTACGAAAATAAAAAGTAGGTATCCCAAAGGAGGAGATCGACATAACTTGCCCGTAAATAGTAAATGGGATGTAATAAAAATATGTTATGTCGCAATAGGTCGAAAGCGACTGTCCAATGTATTTGCATTGATAGTTGCTTTAATGACAGCATCTATCTCAGAAACTATCATCGTGAAATCAGCTTAGACTCAGCTGTTTTATGATAAGTATTGTCAGTGATGGTATCGCTTAAACTAACGTTTGCTCTTCTGCCTGTACCTAGATATTTTAATTTTATAATTTTTGCGAGAAATATTTAGACACTTGGGTGCACGATTGGCGTTTTACTGCTTTTTTCTTCGTAGTTTACGTAAGGAACGGTAAACATTTCTGTATAATTTACACGAGCACATTACAAATATAATGTATACTCTTCACACATTCTCTCATTCGAAGGCTGAATGAGCGCATAAATATAAATTGTTTAATTTTTTTTTGGGAGTCTCGCTTTGGTTTTCCTAGACGCATGGTACGTTTATGTAAACAAGGTTGCTTAACTGATTCTATAATTAGAAAAAATATCGCATTCATAAAGAAATCTAGACAAATAATAGAATGGATTACATTATTTATTCTGCAGACCGATATAGGCAGACAAGAACAGTATTCTGAAATCAACTATTGGTCATGAACGAAACATGACGTTAATAATTTAAGTGTTTGTTTATATATTAAACTTGATTATGCTCTCATAATAAATACTTTTTCTGAGATATTACTTAATGAAAGGTTTACAATTTATTAAATAAAGAATTACTTCTATTATTTAAATATATGAAATACTCAATTGAATATTGTAGCCTGCTCTAAACTGAAACTATTTGTACAGGGTGACTACGCGAGAATTACTAATCCCTTTAACTCTTTTATTTTTTATTTTAGGAAAAAATGTTTAATACAAAACTTATAGGGACTAATTCAAAGCTTCTCTATGTGCTCACAAGAAAACAATTGATGGTCGGATAAGCGAGATATAAACTAAACTTAAGTTTTGTTTTAATGGAACACCCTGTATATTTCTCTTTCAGTATGTTGCAATAGTTATTCTTTTTTTTTTCTCCCGTATGCGAATAGTGCTTTTGTTAATTATAGCGTATAATTTCTTTTCTACCTTAGGAGCAATGAAAATTCGTATGCGAGCTTGTACGTTTAGTTCTTTGTTTAATAGTATAACTTCTCTTTCACATATTAGATATACAAAACCTTTTTTTATCGTTTCCGTAGTTTAGATATACTTATCTGATCTGTGCTAATGCCATTTTCAACTCTAAAAGTATCTCATTTGAACATTCGGTCGTTGACAAATAAATTTAATTTTTTTAGCAACTTTTCCCGCCATAACATCACACGAGTGTGATGTTATGGCGGTAAGTGAAACGTGGTTAACTAATGTGGTTTCTGATGATGCTGTGAATATTCGGAATTATACTCTGATTAGACGTGATTGGAATGGTAAAGGAGGGGGTGTTGCTTTGTATCTTAAACAAAGTTTTGTATCTTAAACAAAGTTTTGTATATAAGCTTATACGTTGAGAATGCAATGAATTCTTGGAACAATTATGGATTAATGTCACTTGCAATAGAAAGAATATTTATATTGGAGTACTTTATCGTCCACCTAACTCCAACTTAAGTGATTTTCTTGATGGCTGTATTGACATACTTGCTGATTTTTCTGTCATGTGCGATCTGATGATTTGTCTTGGCGATATAAATATTAATTTACTTTCATTAACTTATGGTAGTCTCTCATTTACTTCAATTTTGAGAGGTTTAAACTTGAAGCAACTTATAGATGTTCCAACACGTGTTGCTCAAAATTCTTCATCTTTAATCGACGTTATTGTTACAGGTGTCAGACCACAGTCTCGTTTTCTGTTAGTTAGAGTTCCAAGTAATGCGACCTACCCCCGTTTTAAGTACGTTCCGCTCATTCAAGTTCTTTGATCATGTTATATTTACTAATGCTTTATCATGAATTCCTTGGTGGGATATTTTATTGCTCGATAATATAGATGATAAGATTTATTTTTTAAATTATTATCTTAATAACTTGTTTGACCGTCATGTACCCTGGAAAACATCTTTCTTTTCTAGACCTAAAGCAGATTGGCTTACAGATAATTTGCTGCTTATGATCCATCTACGTGACAAAGCTCTTCATAAATTTAAAAAAAACAATCTTCAAGCTCATTGGGAATATTACAAACAGCTGCGTAATCTCACCACGGCTGCAGCAAAATCGGAAAAAAAGCATACTTAGAATTTTGTTTTAATAACTACTACAAAAAAATATTCTGGCGCAAACTCAAGGAACTCGGCATATATAATCGTAAGCCAGCCGACATTCCTCAAAATTTGCAAAACGTTAATGCGATTAACAATTACTTTAATAGTGTTACTAATCACTGTCTTGATCTAGATGTGGATATTTTACATTTTTATCGTTCTACAATTAATCCTAAGGCCAACACCTTTAGCTTCAGTGAAGTCTCTGAGGATCAAGTTGCTGAAATAATCAATGCTGTGATTTCTACTTCAACTGGTGTCGATGCCATATCTATTGATATGATTAAGCGTTGTTGCCCCTACTTGCTTCCTGTTCTTACTCACATTTTTAACTACTGCTTGAGCACAGGTACTTTTCCTTCCCAATGGAAACACGCTAAAGTAATTCCAATAGCGAAAACGAGGAAGCCATTAAGTTTTCAAGATCTCCGAGCAATTAGTATCTTGCCGACCTTGTCGAAAGTTTTGGAGAAAATTATTGATAAGCAATTGCGTCATCATTTAGCGTTATGTAATTTATTGCCTCCTTTTCAATCAGGTTTTCGACCTGGCTATAGCTGTTCCACAGCACTTTCGCTTATTATAGATGATATTATTAAAGGTATTGATAATAATAAACTTACTGTTCTTATCCTGCTTGATTTCTCCAAGGCCTTCGATATGTTCATGCACGACCTACTCTTGGCTATCTTACACTATTGTGGATTGGATGCAGTTGCGGTTGGATTGATTGGTTGCTTCCTTTCGGGTAGGACACAGTCGGTTGTTCTAAATAACTTTAAATCTAATAATGTGAGTTTAAGACCAGGTGTTCCTCAGGGTTCTATCATTGGGCCCTTGTTATTTGCCATATATACTTCGAATTTTTTTACCTTCCGGAACACGTTTTGTAAATGACATATGTTTGCTGATGATACGCAGCTCTATGCTTTCTTTGATATTTGTGATTTACAAACTTGTATGACTGGAATCAATAATGATTTAAATAAATTGCTTAAAATCTCTTCCAAGCGTTGTTTACAAATTAACCCTAATAAATCTTGCTTTTTATTATTTGGAAGAGATGAAGCACGTAACATTGCTTTACCGCTACTTGAAATTAAATTAAATACTGTACGTCTCTCCCATCGTGATTGTGTTAAGAATTTAGACTTACATATCGATTGTAAATTACGTTTCAGGGAACATGTCTCTGCGTGTATCAGTAAAGCCTATTGAAATTTAAAAATGCTATATCCTAAGAGACACATTTTAACCACCAAAGCAAAAATATTTCTTTGCGAAGCACTAGTTTTATCTCATTTTAATTATTGGGACGTGCTTTACGGATCTTGATCGTGATCTGGCGAATACAGGTAGTGCAAAATTCATGCTTGCGATTTATGTACGGCATTCCAAAACGGCAACATATGTCACATAAGTTAAATGACGCAGGTTGGCTTAATATGGTAAATAGAAGATTTATCTCGCATGCTTTTGTCAAAAAATCCTTTTTTTCAAAACCCCTCCATATCTCCTCTCCAAAATTAGGTATCGTACTGATGTTCACAGTATTAACATCCGTCGTAAAGATCTTATAGATATTCTGCTGCATCGTACCGTGTTCTACAAAAGATCTTTCACTTATATTGCTGCTCATTGTCTCAATGATTTTGAGTCTCACTTAAAAATCTTACCACCAGTATCTTTTAAACTTAAATTGAAAAGTAGTTTAATTTTTGTTCAAATGAGATAATAGATAATCTTTATACCTGCAATAAAGTTGCATCACTTTTCATTTATTTAATATCCGTGTGCTTTGTATACCTCCAAATGCTGATCCTTGCCTGATGATTTCTCTTTTTCATTTTTTTCCCATTTCTTTTACATTTTAATTTTCTTCTTATTTTCTTTTAATCTTTTTTTTCCTTTATTTTCTTTCCTTTTATTTATTTTCTAGTATTTAGTTTAAAGTTAAGCTAGTTTACTAGTCTGGGAGGCCGGGTAGAGCAGTGTACTACTTGTGTAGCACAACTGATGGCCTTCCATTTAGATCATAGCGCATTTTAACTTTTTTTTTCTTGTAACGTTTATTGTTTTGTTTCTTTATTCGCTGTTGATCTAATAAAACTCTTATTATTATTATTATTATTATTAAATTCTAACGAGACTACATGTATGATAAAACTAATAATATAGAAAGTGTCTATGAAATAATTCCCATTTCATTTTTCTTATTTTTTAATTTTAGAAACAGAAAACTTGAATAATGATTCTTTTATACTAAAAGACATGATTCGAAACATGTTAAAAAGATTTACACTTTACATAAAAAAATATTGAGAACGCTTTGAATATGTTTTATGTTAAATTTTCAGTCATTTTTTAAAGTTCAATTCTAGTTTAGAAGTTACGTTTTAGAAAATATCTAAATCGATTTAATATGTTAATGGTTATATTTTATTTAATGTTATTTTATTCAAAACCAAAACTTTGTTTATTTTTTGGGCATCCAACTCTCAATTGTTTTCTGTGAATATATGTAGCAGTACTGAATAAATTCTACAACTTCTTTTATCTTTTTTCTTTGTAAAATAAAAAAAATAGCAGGAATTATTTTATAGACACCTTTTACATTATTCGTTTTATTATACATATGGTCTCATTAGAATTTAATTTAGGATCTAAAAAAGTAATAATATACAGGGTGTTCCATTTCAAAAAACTTAAGTTGAGTATATATGTTATTTATCCGACCAACAATTGTTACTCTGTGGGTAAACAGAGAAACTTTGAATTAGTCCCTTTAGGTTCAGTATTAAACATTTTTTCCTAAAATCAAAACTAAAAGAGTTAAGGGGGGTAGGAATTCTCGCGTAGTCACCCTGTACCTACACTTATAAAGAAATCAAATCATCATCAAGATATCCCTTGTTTGTTTTTAGATGTACACTAGTTATCAACCGTGTAAAAGACGGCGATTGTAAATTGCGGCGGAGTCAGGGATTGTACAGGGTAGGGCAGAAGTATGAAACCGGCTTAATATTCCGAAAACTGTTTGACGTATCTATTTGAAATTTGGAATGTGATTCAGAGTCAATAGGACCTACATTACCAATTTGTTTCAATTGTTTATCTGCGCTTGTTTCTGAGATCCAATGCCTACTTGATTTTTCTTAGATGACAACCTGCTGATTTTTTTCCTCTATTTAATAGTTCGTTTAATTCTTTACACGACCACATAAAAATATTTATCTATTGCATAAGAAAATTTCTAGAAAATAATGTTTGAATGAAAAAGTTAGAAAAAATGGTTTACGCTGATAATTACTATTTGTTTTTATGTTTTTAAGGCAATTTTTATTAAAATTTTCTTTAGTTCTATCTTAAAAACAGCCCATAATCTTGTGGTTTTACAGTTTGTTTGTTAAAACTAGAATTTTTGGCGAATATCAAACAATAAACCATTTTTCCTAACTTTTTCATTCAAACGTTTTTTTCTCGAAAATTCTCTTATGTAATGGATAATTATTTTTATGTGGTCGTTTAGAGAATTAAACGAACTATTAAATAAAGGCAAAAAAATCAGCAGATTGTCATTTAAAAAAAAAAATCAAATAGGCGTTGGATCTCAGAAACAAGAGCCGGTAGACAATTGAAATAAATTGATGATGTAGGTCTTATTGACTCTGAATCACACGCCAAATTTTAAATAGATACGTCAAACAGTTTTCGAAATATTAAGCCGGTTCCATACTTACTTTCCATACATACGGCGAGTATACATTTATTATAATTAAACACACCGTCTGTTTGATTAAAAAGGCCACGAGCTGTAACTCCTTTATTTTTATTCAAACATCAAATAAAGTTTGTGTATTCTTGAATGGGACGTTATTCTCTACAGAATGAAGAATGACTGTACACTGTACAGGAGTCATGATGTCATCGACATTTTTTTTAATGGCACGATGAAATTTCTTTTTGTAAAATATGACAGAACATCCTTTTCCCTTTTTAACCAAATAAAATTGTTAAATTTTTACAAAAGAAAATTTTCGAGAATATTCAAGAAAATCTACCTACATAACTTACCATTAGCGCTGTGGTTTCCAAGGAGATTCGGTCGGGCTGAAACTAAGCGCGACTGACGACGACGACGACCAAAGTTAATATATGAGAAGTTATCTCATACGCTTCAATTTACATGCATAAAGCCGAATGCCTAATTGCGTGGATAGGGATATCCGTAAGGTCTCTGATGACGTCAGACTAGACTGTGGCGACTTGATTGGTCGCGATCCACGGCGCATGCAAGTTCGGTGTCGTTACCATAACAACGCAACTATTCTGATGATTTTAAATGGAAGCTTTTACGAGTGACGTAGACTTGAGACCCATACGAAAAATGTCGAATCCGTCCGATATTGCATGAGGCAACTTCCTCGATACTAACTTTGCGCGACGTCCGCTCCAAATAAAAACAATAAAAACCGAGCGAAGTCTAGGAAACCATGGTCATTTAATTTTTCGCTTTTGGTTAGAGTCGCGGTTAGTTTCAGCCCGACCGAATCTCCTCTCGAAAATTTTTTTATGTAAGAATATAAAAGTTTTATATGGTTGAAAAGGGAAAAAGGATGTTCTGTTATATTTTGCAAAAAGAATTTCAACGTGCCATTTGAACAAATTGTCGGTTACATCATGACTCCTATACAGTGTAGCCAATTTTTTTTTTTTTGATTCTTCATTCTGTAGAAAGAACGTCCCATTCAATAATATTTGTATATACTCTATTGGATGTTTAAACAAAAATAAAGGAGTTACAGCTTTGGGCCTTTATAATCAGACGGTATACTGGTTGTCTTATCATAAAGTGTGGAGAAGGTTAACGGGGTAGCTACAGGACATCAAAGTAAAGCTTTTCTCTTAATAAACTTTTGATAAAAAATCTAAAACTACAGTTACAAAAGTGTTAAGTGAAATTGATTAACAAGCGAAAGTTACTATCTACCGTAATATTTTACGTTTTTTATGTTTTTTACGTTTTAAATTCAAATTAGGGGTACTTAAGAGTTCGGTGAATAGTGCTTTACATGAAAAAAGTATTTAATTTTAATTTAATTTAATAAAATTAGACATATGAATACATACACAAATTACACATATTTACACATACCTAATTCCGTATTATTTGATTTATTCTAATTTGTAGGTTGTTATTTGACGCTCCGTATTTAGATATATATGATTATTATCATTATTATTTTCTAGATCTCAAGTCAAAAATTGGCCACTAGATGTCGTACTTGTTATGTCAGAAATCATCCGCTAGATGTCGCGACCTAAATCACATATAAAGGGGTGTTAGAAACAGCTCGGGATTTTTAGGTTTTTAGGTATCAAATAACAGGGAATTATATACTTATTTATTCCTTAGAATAAGAAGTTTTTTCGCGTCTTTGGACTATTTATTTCCGCATTTCCGTGTTGTTTCTTATTTGTAAGGTTTTCTGACAGTTAATTTTAGGTGTTCACATAATTTTTTTCCGATGTTATACATTAACATATATAGTTTATTTTAGATTTTTACATATTAATTTATATTTACTTACATTTCGACATATATATCTTTTAGGATGATTAGATTGTTGTTAGGTTTAACATTTTTATGATTTTATCAGTGTGATTAGGTTGTTTTTAGATCCTTTTTTTTAGAGTTTTTAAGTTGGTAGCGTACTGAAGATGGCAGCTTAGCTGCCGAAATACGTATCTACGGATATAAAAATTATTGTGGGCGGAGGTTAGTTTCAATTATCTTGTGGCGGCATAAAACAGATCATTCCTGGACTCGGTGACTCGCTTCATTCCAGTTACACCGATCACGCAACGCCCGATGTTCCTTCTAGAATTCGGAGAGACATCCTTCTAAGTACGAGACCACCACGTTAAGCGTGGTTTCTAACTACCTAGAGGAAGGAAGCAAAGGCAGTCGACAACGAAGGCTCTCGGGAATAGGTCTGATACCTGCCGCAACAGTGATGCTCATAATCCGTGTAATTTGTAAATAAAATGTAAAATAGTTCTAAATAAAATTAACTTAGGAAAAGAACTACAAATTGGTGACTC
Organism: Prosopocoilus inquinatus; assembly: GCA_036172665.1. Taxonomy (NCBI): domain Eukaryota; kingdom Metazoa; phylum Arthropoda; class Insecta; order Coleoptera; family Lucanidae; genus Prosopocoilus; species Prosopocoilus inquinatus. The sequence continues at coordinate 24,802,060 of CM069872.1, read as the reverse complement.
CGACGCGATTTACGCCGTGAATTAGTGAAAAATTTTAACGAGTCTCCGATTTTTTATAACGATGTCGCTCTCTAACAATACAGAAGAGCAACCGGGAATGATAAGCAGTGATATCGCGCGCGTACTGGTTCGCATTCCTCCATTTTGGACCGCCAAACCGGATCTGTGGTTCATTCAGTTGGAAGCACAATTCGCACAAGCCAGAATAACCGCCGATTCTACAAAATACTTCCATGTCATCGGAGCTTTGAATCCCACGCAGCTAGAAGAGGTAGAGGACATACTCACAAATCCGCCGGTAGAAAATAAGTACAACAGCATTAAGAAAGCGCTAATTGACCGTCTCTCAGCATCACAAGACCAGCGAATCCAACAGTTGCTAGAACGTGAAGAGATCGGAGACCGTACACCTTCTCAGTTCTTGCGACATATTAGAAGGTTAGCGGGTTCTACGGCTTCTGAAGATTTTGTGAAAGCGATATGGTTGCGACGCCTACCCGAAAACACGCGCGCCATTCTTGTCGCGCAATCATACGCTATGCTAAGTACAATGGCAGAATCAGCGGACAAAATTCACGAAACGCTTTCCCCGGTAAGCTAATGCTCAGCAGTCTCGAAGGGCGATCAAGGTTTGCATTCTACGCTGCAAGAAATAATTAAACGTTTAGATAAACTAGAATCGCGTAGACAACGATCACCTTCGCCGGCGCAGAGAGAGTCTGAACGAAGTCGTCACGCATCTCATCGCCAAAGGCAACCCTTCAGGTCTAGTAAACGGGCAGAAAACAATGGGGATGAATGCTGGTATCATCAGCAGAGATTCGGCGATACTGCAACGCGATGTCGGTCCCCTTGTAGCCGATCTGCGGGAAACGCTCGGGCCGCACGTTGATGGCGGTAGACAGTGATGGCCCGAAACCACGCCGCCTTTACATCACCGATAAGAAAACAAAAATTGCGTTTCTAGTAGACACTGGTGCTGATCTGTGCGTATTTCCTCGGTTAAAGACACACGGCAATAGGACTAAAACTAACTATAAGTTATATGCGGCAAATAAATCCATGATTACGACTTACGGGACTATTGTATTAAATTTAAATTTAGGATTGCGACGTGATTTTGTGTGGCGTTTCGTAGTGGCAGACGTGGACAAACCCATCATCGGCGTAGACTTTCTTTCGTATTTTGGATTGTCAGTGGACGTTCGTAATAAGCGAATACTCGACAATACCACCCACTTGGCAACGCGTGGCTCCGAAGTAAGGACTACAATTAACTCTGTCAGAACAATTAGAATAGGATCGGAGTACGAAAGTATTCTGCTCGATTTTCCTGAAATCACACGCCCAACAGGTGCTGGAAATACGGTGAAGCACAATGTCGTGCATCACATAAATACAACACCTGGTCCACCGATATTTTGTCGGCCCAGAAGACTCGCACCAGATCGATTGCAGCTAGCGAAAGACGAATTTAAAATGATGCTACACGAAGGTGTCATACAACCATCCAAAAGTTCTTGGGCTTCAGCACTACACCTGGTGCCGAAGAAAAACAACGAAATGCGACCGTGTGGTGATTATCGTGCGCTTAATAACCGGACAATTCCCGATAGATATCCTATTCCACATATCGAAGATTTTTCGCATAGACTTGCTGGGATGGAAGTTTTTAGCACTATCGACTCAGTGCGAGCTTATAATCAAATACCGGTAGCAAGCAAAGATGTGGAAAAGACAGCCATCACGACACCTTTTGGACTGTACGAATTCCCACGTATGCCATTCGGTTTAAGAAACGCAGCACAAACTTTTCAGCGATTTATCGACGAAACGTTGCGGGGACTAGATTTTTGTTACGCGTACTTAGACGATATTTTGGTGACATCGCAAAACGCTGAAGAACATAAACAACATTTACGTCAGTTATTTCAGCGTCTTGCTGAGTACGGTGTTGTGATTAACACGGACAAATGTGTGTTCGGGCGAAAAGAAGTGCGTTTCTTAGGATATCTAGTGAATAGAAGTGGCACGAAACCGCTACCCGATCGGGTGGAAGCTATTTCCAAATTTCCGCAACCAAAGACAGTGAAAGAACTTCGTCGTTTTCTAGGAATGATAAATTTTTACCGTCGTTTCATTCCGGAAGCTGCGCGCTTACAACAGCCACTTAACGCGTTATTACACGGGTCGCTAAGAAAAGACGCGCCGGTATTGTGGACAAGAGAAGCACAAAACGCGTTTACGGCCGTCAAAGACAGTCTAGCCAACGCCGCTTTATTGGCACACCCGATCTCTGGAGCACAATTATCGATGATGGTGGATGCGTCCGATTACGCAATCGGAGGAACGCTTCAGCAACGTAATGGTAGCGCGTGGCAACCGTTGGCGTATTTTACAAAGACTGTAACTTCGGCTGAGAAGAAATATAGTGCTTATGACCGTGAACTTCTGGCTGTGTACGCCGCGATCAAACGGTTTCGATACGCTATCGAAGGAAGACCGATCACGGTTTATAATGACCATAAACCACTAACATTCGCATTTCAACAAAAGCCAGACAAGTGCACACCAAGGCAGTTCCGATACCTAGATTTCATAGGCCAATTTACAACAGACATTCGTCATGTAAAAGGGAATGAAAATGATGCAGCTGACGCCCTCTCCCGAATCGAAGAAATCTCAACCGCCGTTAACAGCACAGAGTTAGCCGCGGCTCAGCGCAACGACCTGGAGCTGAAGCAGTTACTACAGGATAAACACAGCGGATTACAGCTGAAGAAAATTAGGTTGACCGACGATATCGCTGATTTGTACTGCGACATATCCACGGGTACAGCTCGACCTTACGTTGTCGAAGCTTTGCGAAGACAGGTTTTCAACAGCTTTCACTGTTTGTCGCATCCTGGTGTACGAGCTTCCCAGAAGCTAGTGACTCAGCGATACGTATGGCCAAAGATAAACCTGGATTGCCGCAGATGGGCACGATCCTGTGTACAGTGCCAACGAGCGAAAATTTCTCGTCATGTTGTAGCGCCGATCAGTTCATTTACGAACGACGCAGGCCGTTTCGAGCACGTCCATATCGACATCGTGGGACCGCTCCCTTCTTCCAGGGGTTTTCGCTACATGCTAACGTGCGTAGACCGTTTTACCAGATGGCCTGAAGCAATACAGCTCCCTGACATCGAAGCCGCAACGGTGGCGCGAGCCTTCGTGGAACAATGGGTAGCCAGATTCGGCGTAACCCTGCGAATTACAACGGACCAGAGTCGTCAATTCGAGTCACGTTTATTTAAAGAATTAAATGAATTAATAGGCGCGACTCACATACGAACGACAGCGTACCATCCGGCAGCAAACGGAATGGTAGAAAGATTTCACCGCCAACTCAAAACCGCCATAAAATGCCACGAGACAGAAAAATGGGTCGACGTGTTACCCATTGTTTTACTCGGCATCAGAACAGCTCATAAAGAAGACCTGAATGCTTCTACGACGGAGTTGGTGTATGGATCGACGGTGCGACTTCCTGGTGAATTTTTCGGCTCTCAGTCCGCGCAGTTGACGGCAGACTACGGACAGCAATTTAGAAACCGTTTACGTTCTCTACGACCAACGCCCGGAACACGTCACGAAAATAGAAAAATATTTGTTTTCAAAGATCTGCATACTATATCGCATGTCTTTGTTCGACACGATGCTGTAAGACGACCGCTGCAACCCTCGTATGACGGGCCGTACAAAGTTATTGAGCGAAATGATAAAAATTTTAAACTAAAGATAAATGATAAGGAAATACGAGTCTCCATTGACCGTTTAAAACCAGCCTATATTGAGGCCGATAGATTAGACCCCGCAGCTACCTGCTCGAAGACAGCGGGCAGTGACTCGAACGCACCAGACTTAGAGGAGCCGCCAAACAAATTCTCAACAAGATCCGGCCGTCGTGTTCGATTCACCGACCGATATCAAGCTGGATTTTAAAAAAATTATATTTCTCTGTTTATTTTTATATAGATAGCGTTTACACTGGCAAGGGGGTGATGTGGCGGCATAAAACAGACCATTCCTGGACTCGGTGACTCGCTTCATTCCAGTTACACCGATCACGCACTGCCCGATGTTCCTTCTAGAATTCGGAGAGACATCCTTCTAAGTACGAGACCACCACGTTAAGCGTGGTTTCTAACTACCTAGAGGAAGGAAGCAAAGGCAGTCGACAACGAAGGCTCTCGGGAATAGGTCTGATACCTGCCGCAACAGCGATGCTCATAATCCGTGTAATTTGTAAATAAAATGTAAAATAGTTGTAAATAAAATTAACTTACGAAAAGAACTACAATCTCTTAAACCACAGTCTCCTTTACTATTTTAGTATATTTACAAATGTAATGTAGAACAGACAAAACAGCGACATCTTACTATCGCTTTTTGACCTGACATTGCAGTAGGATAGACAAATTGAAGCGGGATTTGCTCCTAATAAGTCCCCTATGCAGTGGGAATGTCGAGCTACGTCTCTGCTGAAGAAGCCCCAAGCAGGGCTGAAACAGCTGTCCAGAGGCTGCTCGAGGTTTTCACTGCAATCAAAAACGATTTACACAAAATTTTTCTAAAAAATTTCATTATGCTTTGACAGCAAGCATGACCGCCTTGCATAGGGGACTTATTAGGAGCAAATCCCGCTTCAATTTGTCTATCCTACTGCAATGTCAGGTCAAAAAGCGGTAGTAAGATGTCGCTGTTTTGTCTGTTCATCATTCTTACATCGCAATTGCGAATAAATTGGGCAAGTCGTTTTTGGTCTGCAGTGGGAATGTCGAGCTACGTCTCTGCTGAAGAAGCCCCAAGCAGGGCTGAAACAGCTGTCCAGAGGCTGCTCGAGGTTTTCACTGCAATCAACAACGATTTGCACAAAATTTTTCTAAAAACTTTCATTATGCTTTGACAGCAAGCATGGCCGCCTTGCATAGGGGACTTATTAGGAGCAAATCCCGCTTCAATTTGTCTATCCTACTGCAATGTCAGGTCAAAAAGCGATAGTAAGATGTCGCTGTTTTGTCTGTTCATCATTCTTACATCGCAATTGCGAATAAATTGGGCAAGTCGTTTTTGGTCTGCAGTGGGATTGTCGAGCTACGTCTCTGGTGAATAAGCCCCAAGCAGTGCTGAAACAGCTGTCCAGAGGCTGCTCGAGGTTTTCACTGCAATCAAAAACGATTTGCACAAAATTTTTCTAGTAATGTAGAACAATAAAAAATCATCAGTAGTTAGAAGTAAATTTTTTAACATCAAATAACAAATAATAAATTTTTTAACATCAAATAACAAATAATAAATTTTTTAACATCAAATAACAAATTTAACATCAAATTTATTCACTTCACATAATACTTCAAATGTTTTCTTACGTGGAAAGAAAAATTGTTTTCTGAAAATATGTTGGAATCTGGCAGAGTAGGAAATGCCAATATGTTGATAATAAATTATCAGCCCAAAATTACCTATCGCTTCGGCTTCTTGGTACGACCCAGAAGTTCGAAGAAGTTCGGATTTTAACATCTGTTTGTATATGACCTTCCGGATGTAAAAACGAATTGCTATTACCGTACAAATAAATAAAGTTGGATTTTTTCAGCTTGTATGTTTTGTAGTGCTTTACTAAACATTTGTAATCCATTAATATGTTTTCTTGGATTAAAAGAAAATTAGCATTTTTTTAGGAGTTTTTCGTATAACTAATGGCCTTTTAATAAATGCATTCTTATCACTTTGATTTTGTTTTATTTTCGGTGTGTATTTTTCGAGGCGATTCTTACCTCAGATGCAAGCCACCCGACCCCGAGCTACGCAAGCCTTAAAATTCCGCTAGATTTTTTCATTTGACGCTAGTTGAGTCCCGAACTTGAAATGAAATTATGTACTTGAAAGTTGATACTTTTTATAAAAATGTGTTAAAACCATAGACTTTTTTTAATTAATTTTTGTAATTATTGTTTGATCGTTTTTATTGTTGTAGCATATACACAAGTTAATTCACTCACAGTTACGTCAAACACTCATAGACACATTTTTGGCAAATTAAAAAGAATCAGCAATGATGTAGCAACCTGCAGTTAAACATAATTCAAAAATAATTTAATTAACATTAAATACTTTTTTCCTTTTGCAAAAACGCTTGGACATGTCGATTATTAGTATAAATTTGCAAAAGTTTAGAATAATTCATTTATAATAGTAGCGTACCGTTGGGGTACAAAAATGTTATTATTCTTTAATTGAAACTTCCATTCCTTTTTTTTAGAAAATCCAAAAGGGCATATTTATTTACGTACCATCGTAATCACGAAAACCAACTACACTCAACATAGTTGTTGATTGAAGCGTCCTTCAAAAGAAACTTTTGTCATTTTAACGTTAATTCATTTTGACAACCTAAATAAAAAATGCCGCACTTAAATGCAATTCAGAAGGAGATAATTCAAACGTAATTGCAAGAGAATTAGCTTTCGAGCAATTGCAGGTATTGCAACTGAATCAGTAATTAGTCCTATACCGTTTTTGACAAATGGGTGATGTTACACAACTAAAATTTTTGGAAATGGAAGCGTCTGTTTCACTTCGCTGTAGCTTGTTTTTATAATTACGATGGTACTCTTACGGCGCGCGGAAACATTTAGAACGATTTTTTAAATCAGTAGGCCGTTTTTCGTAAATTTTATGTGTATGTACTTCCTTTCACGAAATTTTGATTTGTAATTAGAGAATTAAAACCAAGGGTTGCACCTCATAATTTGTAATTGTCATTTGATACAGCATTTTGATACAGTTTATTTTATTATTTTTTTAATGAAATTGCTGGAATAATTTGAGATTACCTAATTGATTTACCTGATGTTAGTATTTAATAACAGTAATATCGATACACCATTTAAATCGTATTTACTTTGGGAAATTTATTATTTTAAGCCACAATGCACCTGTACGGCTTTTGTTTGTTTTTGTTTTGTATTGTTTTTTTAAAGGGCAGTGAAAATGTTCTGAATGTTATGGATAAAGAACGTTGACGTGAAAATCTGCTTTCAGTATTTTTCATCTATTTGGTTCCGTTTGGATACAATTTTTTATTTGTTTTTTTGCACTGCGTTAATTTCAAAAAAAAATTATGTAATCGTCATGTAATTTTAATTTTCATATAAATGCAAGGTACTTTTTTTTAATTCCTCCACGTGGTTGACTCATTGTTGGTTATGAACCAGCCTTAACCGCTTTGACGTATAAAATAGCATAAGGCCACTTTTATACTAATAAAACAATTTAAAATGGTTGTCTTACCAGAGCCAGAACCAGACCGACAGATTACGTTTCAAGCAAGGCTGTTTCACAACTAACAATTCACGGCCAAGCAAGAGGAGAAATTTTAAACAGGACCCGTTACTAACGCTTACCAAAAAGTGTGTCCAAAATAAATTACGTTTTTGGGCCTCTTTTTGTCTAAAATTATTGATTTTCCATTCGTTTAAATTGTTCTGAAAACAGCCATTTGCATGTCAAGGCAGGAAAATAAAAACAGGGATTTTGCATGAACGATTTTTAGATTGATAGCGCTGAGTAACATTGAAATGTCAAGTTGAACCTCACAAATTGAAGAAAAATTATTATTTCCGTATTTTTAAACTACATATTCTATGGCTAAAATTTTCTGTTTTTGTAAATCAATTCGTGTAATTCAACGTTGAATTGTACCGCTAACATAAGAAAGATAAATTTCCTAACCTACGCTATTTTGACAATAATAACTGTTTTCGTCCGAAAAAATTTTGTGTATCACGCGTCCAGAAACTTTTTACGAGTAGTAGTAAGTAGTTTCTGGTCTAGTGACACAAATAATTATTTTAAGACATCGTTCGCAGCATTCAAAATCAAGACATCAATCTTCCTAGATTTAATAAAATATAAGTCAACAATAAATCTTTGACAATCAGTGACGACCAAAATTTATTGCTCGCGACTGTACGTAGTTCTTTTGGAATTCGTAATAAAAAGAATAAAATTATTATTATTATCAATGTATTCCGAAAGTACGTCACTGTACAAATATTACAAATGAACCACTCTAAAATATAGAAGATTAAATAGTAATAATTGACCAATCCGAGCGTTTTTAAGGAAGTATTTATAAAGGTACGTTTAGACTTGAGCACGAATGAGCTGAGCATACGCGCACGGCATTCGTTCGCGCTCACGAGCATTTATTTTCTGGCGCATAGGCTGATTCAGTCGTTCGCGCACACAATGAACGACAAAATAGCAGCGGCTGTACAATTGTGATTCATATTTTAATTAAAAGAAAAGAAATTCGAACGTAGACATCGATTTTTTGGCGCCTTCTTTTTGTAAGAGACAAAATGAATTATTCTACTTATTATTTAGTGTCAGGGAGTTGTCATAACTAATTCAAAAATTTTATTACAATCACTAAAACCGCCCCAAGAAACATTTTATCTTTTTTTGCGCTTCCGCACTGTCTAAATTTTCAATATTTAATTTGTTCACTGGTAGGTCATTTTTTAAAAATAATATTGTGCTTGCTTCACATTCCATAAAATAGGCAGTTTTTCATAATCTTGCTAAGCAAAAAAGCTGTTTCATTGGTCCACTCCATGGCTAACTGAAAATTCAAAAACGTTTTTCTACGAGGGCTGTGTCGCGTGGCTTTCAATATGATACTTTTTTCTCTTTCAAACTAAGCATTCATTCATTTGAGCTTGTATTAATTCGTTTAAGCTTGTACCCGAGACCGAGACCGACACAAAGCGGATCGCACTACCAGCTATTCGCGCATAGATGAACACACTTGAGCATCTAACTACACCAAAGACGATCATATTTACGGCTATTCGAGCTGGCGTTTGATCGTGCACAGGAAAACACAACGTGAGCGTGCGCGCATAGCCGTTTACACTTGAGCGTTCGCAGAGGATCAGTGCGCGCGTGCTCAAGTCTAAACGCACCTTAAGAAATACATTCACCGGCAAAAAAACGGGCACTGTAAATTTCTTTCACTAAACTAATAAAACGTTTTAATTTAACCAAAGAATGGTATTGGATAATAATATCATTCAATGCAGAAATGGGATATACGAATTAGTTAAGAAGACGATTACAAAAATTTAATTTGAAAAAAGTAACAGCTGCAGTAAAAACAAATTTTTATTCGATATAAAAATTAGGGTTTACAGTTCTTATGAACTTTCTGTTTATGAAATTTTGTTGCAAATCGTTTTTGATTGCAGTGAAAACCTCGAGCAGCCTCTGTACAGCTGTTTCAGCCCTGCTTGGGGCTTCGTCAGCAGAAACGTACCTCGAAATTTCCACTGCAAATCAAAAACGACTTGATCAATTTATTCGCAAATACGGTATAATAGTGGTGAATAGATAAACCAGCGACATCCTGTTTATGGTAGGTATGCAGTTCAAGTGCTGAAATTACTTCATTTAACAGTTGAGCAATCGCATGAAATCAAATTCATTAGAAAGTTTGAAAACTTGTTTGAAATTCTTCTTGAAAACAAATTGCAGATTTGGAGATTCTCGGACAAGGCTAGACTAAGAGCTATAAAATATTTGTGTCCGACCGAATATTCGGTTTCGGTTCCGGCCGGTTTCGGCCACAATTTTGTGACCTAAATTCAATTTTAATGAGATACATATTTGATTTTTGTCTAGCAATAGCTGAAAAAAAAATTCTCTTTTGACTTTTGCAAAATATAGTAAGAGACAAAAATTTTGTGTTTTGTGTTTGTCTAACAATATGAGTTTGTTTGATTTCAGTTACTGATAAATAAAACTAACTTAAAATTGTTTTTGTTTCTGTCTTACAATATAAATTTATTTAATTTCAGTTAATTAATTTAGACTTTAGTAAAACTATTTCTGACCTTCGAATAAGTTTCGGTTTCGGCCGAAACTGAGACATTGGCCAAAATTTGGTTTCGGTTTCGGCGAGAGCATCGGTTTCGGTCGGACACTAAAAATATTCGGTTGCATCTCATCCAACGTGTGGCCCGGTATTCTCATTCATTAAAATTAAGCCACTTTCTGTTCAGGTAAAATTTAAGCTATTAAAATCCCTGTTACAAAATATTTAAGGGTAGCCGGTTCTTTCTGCCAGTCAGTGTACAATGTTCCAGATTTTTATCCACGCTATATTTAGATGTAATACACAGTTCACGATTGTTTTAAACACGCAGTATGATATTTTTTTAAACTAAAATAGTAAAGGAGACTGTGGTTTAAGAAATAATTGAAATTAATCTCCGCCCACAATAATTTTATATCCGTAGATACGTATTTTGGCAGCTAAGCCGCCATCTTCAGTACGCTACCAACTTAAAAGCACTTAAAAAGATCTAAAAACAACCTAATCATCCTAATAAAATCATAAAAATGTTAAAACTAACAACAATCTAATCAACCCAAAAAGATATACAGGGTGCTGCGTTTTGAAACACAACAGAGGAAATCCGATGTTAATTTAAAGGTGCTCGAGTATTGGCTTTCCTAATTATTTTACAGCAGAATTTTAAGTGTTTATATATTAATCTATATTTGGTTGTTTTTTGACGATTTATACATAATATACGGGGTGTTTCATAACTTCATGAACATAAATTAAGCGACGAAAGTTTGCCTGAAAATGAATAGAATGAACCATTTTTTGTTAAACAAAGTATTAATTTCAATTATTTCTTAAACCACAGTCTCCTTTAGTATTTTAGTTTAAACAAAGTATTATTAAATTTTCAAAAAATAAATGTTTTTGTCGAACGGGTAAACCGTTTGAGCGACTCTGGTTTAAGTTTATAATGTTTACGAAGAATATGAGTGATGTAATGTATTGTCAATCATCGCCGGCCGGACCGGGAAGTTAGTTATACGTTAGGGTGGTTGCACCGAAGTGCGACCTTAAACAATGACAGAATTTACAAATAGTGAAATTGTTGACGTGATTTTAGTGTACGGTGAAAGTGGTCAAAATGCCTTAGCTGCAAGGTGTTTGTACGCACAGCGTTTTCCAAACCGACATTTTACCAAAGACGGGTTTTGCAACATGCATTTGTGAACTGAGGAGAACCCTCACACAATTCGTCGCGATCATTTTCAACAACGATTTTCTGGACAGGTATTCTAAATGGCAATTTAATCGGCCCGTTCGTCTTGCCAAACCGTTTAGATGGTCTCCAACACATAAATTTTCTGCGAACTAGTCTACGGGAACTTCTTGATTAGAAGAAAAGGGCGATTAGGTGGCCTGCACGTTGACCTGATCTAAATCCTTTGGATTACTATCTATGGGGGGCTACATACTAGTTGGCTCCGGTGGTCAATTTTTAATCTTCCCATAGAAAAAGGTTACAGGTAAGTTGGCTCCGAAGACGTGTGCTAATTGGCTCTGAAGATTTGCGTTAGTTCCCAGTATTTACATTCTAAAACCTTCCAGAAATTTTTATTATTATAAATTCTCTCAGTAAGAATGAGTAATTAAAATATCCCGGTAGATAAGTTTTTCCGGCGAAATTTTCGCTAATATAACTTGAAAATAAACACAATGATAATTAGTTAACTTGGACATTCACAATGGAACTTGTCGAAAAAATTTTGAGTGAAAAAGGGAAACCTGTAATTGTTTTGAATAATTTTAAATAAAATTTTCACAAGATATTATGTGATAATGTGCAAAAAGAGCAATGTGCAAAACGTGGGTATAAGTCATTCCTTCAAACTCACGGTTCAAATGATAATATAATAAAACATAACGAATCAATTCTATAACTGGGCTGCAGTCAAAAAAGGTTGATAGTACATAACAGTCTAGTGTGTCTGCAAATCTTTAAACAGACAAAAATTAAGCAATTCGGTTAAGAGAAAAGCAGCTACCGATATATGAATAGCATCGATATTAAAACAAATAAGGGAGAAATATTTCTTGGTAAAAATTATGTAGATAATAATTTTGTGGCTTGTTCGTGCGAAAATAGTTAAAAAAATTTAAATAAGGTATCAACGATCTACGTTGATGGAACATTTAAATGTGCAGCAAAGTTTTTAATCAACTTTTTACTGTCCATGTCCTTGAAAACGAACACCACATCCCCCTCGCCTTTTTTTTTTTTGTTGCCGAATAAGCAAATTCACTCATATGTAGCAATTCATTTATTAAAAAGAAAGAATACAGGAGAAAAATTATTTCAAAAAAACATTTCCCCTTTTGACGAAAAAAATGTAATTGAAATTAATCTCCCCCTACAACAATTTTATATCCGTAGATACGTATTTCGGCAGCTATAAAATCATAAAACTGTAAAAACTAACAACAATCTAATTAACTAAAATAGTAAAGAAGACTGTGAATTAAAAAATAATTGAAATTAATCTCCGCCCACAATAATTTTATATCCGTAAATACGTATTTCGGTAGCTAAGCTGCCATCTTCAGTACGCTACCAATTTAAAAGCACTTAAAAAGATCTAAAAACAACCTAATCATAATACACGTAGTATTAAGCTCACTACTATTGTTAGCCACTGATAAGTCAATTTGACTTAGTGGCAATATCTATCTGGTTAATTTACTATTCCGTTTTTCTGTTTTTTTTTCTATGTTTTGTCTGTTTAACAATTTATTATTATTTAACATTCTTTGAAGCAATAGGGTCCATGAGAATAATATAAAATTATTTATAGCTCTCTAATCGAGACTATAGTCAATAACACACGCGAAAACACCAAATTTGTACGCTGTTTGTATTTATTATTCTCTTAAATTAATAAATAAAATCGAAAATATTCAAATATAAATCACGTGATTTCGAAAGGCTTCCCATTCGTTGTGACGACAGTGTTTGAATGTTTGCTCTTAATATGTGCTGAAAAATATAGTTTTAATTTAAGCAACAATTACGAAGCGAATATCTTAAAAAAATTATTATATTTTTTTTACTTTGTTGGTGAGAAATTTGTGGTGGAAACGGGAACTTTTCGCCATTGACAAGGTTGGTAACACTAAATTTTGTGAAACGCTTATAAATAATTTGTTCGGAGTTCTTACACAGGTATTTTTACATTGTAGCACAGCACAATACTGATAATATGTTTTACTACTTATTGTAATAAGTTTTATGTGTTCGTATTGATATTCATTTATTGCGATTTGACAAGATATAAACATTGACGTCACACGGTCAGAAGGTGCGTTTTGGCGGGAATTTAATCAATTCAAATTTCTTTAATTTTTTACGACTTTAATATTCATTTATCAAAGAAAAGAAATATATCTAAATTATCGTATTTTTACCTACTTTCAAATAAAATCTTAAAAAAAGTGTTCATGTACCCTATTGTTTGAAAAAATTGTTTTTGTTCTTTAGTTAAATAAATATTTTTCGTAAATCATATTTCAGTTATTTATGCTGTTTAAAAATGTCATGTAAAACATTTTGTTGATTACGTTGATTATTATTACTTATTATTCCTCTGTTTCGTTTTAAGGAATTATTGTCAATTAACATTTTTATCGAGACAATTGTTTGTAAAAAGTGTTTTGTTCTTTAGTTAGCTAAAAATGTTATGTAATACATTTTATTGATTATGTAATGTAATACAGTAGTGTCCGGTTATAACGAACCCTGAAATTGTATCAAAATACGTTCGTTATATACGAAGTTTGCTATAATAGGCAATTTAAAACAAAGTGTTTTTAATAGTGACTCTTTTATTTTACATGCAATAAGTATTGTAAAAAAATAACATGAAGCCTCTGCGAAACTGTTATATGCATATGATTAGAAACACAAGTCTGCATAATAAAATCGGTCAGTTTTTTGTAAATTTTGTTTGAAAAATTAACGTTATTTACATAAACATATAAAATAGCGACATCTTACTATCGCTTTTTGACCTAACATTGCAGTAGGATAGACAAATTGAAGCGGGATTTGCTCCTAATAAGTCCCCCATGCAAGGCGGCCATGCTTGCTGTCAAAGCATAATGAAAGATTTTAGAAAAAAATTTTGTGCAAATCGTTTTTATTTACATAGTTTTGAAGAACGCAGAAACTATTCGAAACATGTTCTGAAATTGCATGTGACTAAACATTTGCGAGTTTCAGTCACTGTTTCAATAATCTGCTCATGCTGCTATGTTATTATCAACCCTAACATATATTTTAAATAAAATAGCGACATCTTACTATCGCTTTTTGACCTGTCATTGCAGTAGGATAGACAAATTGAAGCGGGATTTGCTCCTAATAAGTCCCCCATGCAAGGCGGCCATGCTTGCTGTCAAAGCATAATGAAAATTTTTCTAAAAATTTTGTGCAAATCGAAGCCCCAAATTTTTCTAAAAATTTTCATTATGCTTTGACAGCAAGCATGGCCGCCTTGCATGGGGGACTTATTAGGAGCAAATCCCGCTTCAATTTGTCTATCCTACTGCAATGTCAGGTTAAAAAGCGATGGTAAGATGTCGCTATTTTATTTGTTCATCACTCTTACATCGCAATTGCGAATAAATTAGACAAGTCGTTTTTGTTTGCAGTGGAAATGTCGAGCTACGTCTCTGCTGAAGAAGCCCCAAGCAGGGCTGAGACAGCTATCCAGAGGCTGCTCGAGGTTTTCACTGCAATCAAAAACGATTTGCACAAAATTTTTCTAAATATATACTTTAAAGTTAAATTCATTCAGCACTTTGGATATAATGTTCTACTCGAATAAAAAATCAAGAGTCGGCTGCTATAAGGCCTATAAATGCACGTTGCTCGTAACAAGTAATCGGAGAATAGCGCGTAAATCGGGAAAACCCCTCCAAATTTCGTTATAAAAGGAAAATTATATCTCCTTTTAAGTCATATCTGGTTCACTATATCCGAGAGTTCGTTATAAGCGAGTTCGTTATAACCGGGAAAAAATAAATTGAGCTTATGGAAAAATTTTCGTTGCTTGAAATATAGGACGTTATAGCCGGAAGTTCATTCCAATCGGGTTCGTTATAACCGGACTTTACTGTACTTTTGTTGGTTATGTAATTAATGTAATATCGGTTTTCTATTAAAAATATAAAAAAAAATCCTAAAAGATATATATTGTTCTATGGTTTAAATTAATTAATTTAATTGAGTAAAACACTCAGTAACAAACTTAACAGTATTTTAAAAATGCTTACAATATAATTTATTTCCAACAATTTATTTACACACTAAATCCAACTTCGACGATCGCTAATTAGAACTCGACTGACTCCTGAATCCACCCCGGCTGATTTTATACTCTACGCTGTCTTCTCGTCTGTTCCATCGCTGGAAAAGTCTAGTTTGTTCGGTATAGGCCCCGGTGGCGTGGCAGCCAATGACGAATAACGAAACGACTTCTTCACGCCTTCAGTTTGACGTAGTGAGCTGAGTGGCGCGCCACGCTGCCACCTTCTTAAAAACGTTTCGTCTCGAAACGTTCCTGGTGATAGTCTTGAAGGAGGGTGTCAGAATCTACATGCTGGCCCATTCTTGCAACTTCCCGTCTGGAAGAAGTAGCAGTCCACGGTTTTGCTGTTGCTGACTATTGCCTATGGGTGGTGGCTGCAGACTAGGACTTCAATTCCCGTTCTGTGGAAGATGACTTCCAGCATGCTTCGAATTATTCTCCAGTCTAGTCCGTCCAATCCGCAGCCCAATTTGGGGATGGCTAACTTCATCTGGTGGTTCTCTATTAGCTGTCTCCTCAGGCTATATAGGGCTCTCCACATACTTTGATAGTCAGGTTCACCGCTTGATGTCTTCTTAGTGACTAAATAATGCACGTGGCGTCTCCGATCTGCCGTCGAATCGATGATCTGCAGACTATTGCCTACCACGGGATGCTATCTTCGGAGCTCCTCGATTTGGCCAAATTTCTTCCTAAACAACTGAGCGATTCCTTTGGACATTTTCAGGTCTTCTGCTACGCAGAGGGCCAGACTGTACTGCAGTGGCACTTTAAAGAGATCTTGTTGCTTCTCCGTGGTCACTCCAAACCGTGCCTTGCTTCCTTCGGCGTGATGAGACATGAAGGTTTCGAAGTTCACTTCGGAAACTTGCGCCCTTTGTACTGTCCCTTCATCTGCTTCTCCATGGTAAGGGGCTATCCGGTTGAAGTGGATTACTTTGGGTTTGCCATGGGGGACCTTCTTGATGCGGTAAACGACGTCGTTGATCCGTTTCATCACTTTGTAAGGACCTTCCCAAGAGGTCTGTAATTTTGGGGAGAGGCCTCGACGTCTTTGGGGGTTATAAAGCCAGACCAGTGCTCCAGGTTGGTATCCCCCGTGTTGAGCGTTGATGTCATAGTGCTCCTTCATCCGATCGCTGGCCGTTTGTATATTGTGACGCACTTGGTTGTGGATGTCGTCCATTTTCCTGCGTAAGTTGCTCACGTAATCTTCGTCGGCAGAGACTTCGCCAGGCTTCACACCAAACTTCAGGTCGCAGGGCAGTCTCGGCTCTCGCCCAAATACCACTTTCGCTGGAGTCTCCCCTGTTGTCTCATGAACGGACGAGCGGTATGCCATTAGGAACAGGGGAATGTACCTGTCCCAATCCCTCTGATGATCGGAAACGACCTTGGACAAATGTCGGTTGATGGTTCTATTGAACCTTTCCACCATTCCGTCCGACTGTGGGTGGAGTGCAGTTGTTCTAGTTTTTCGTACGCCGAGCAGAGTACATAAGTTCTTGAACAATGCCGATTCAAAGTTCCTTCCTTGGTCTGAATGCAGTTCCATAGGTGCACCATACCGACTGATCCATTCCCTGACAAGGACCTCCGCAATAGTGACTGCCTCTTGGTTAGGTAGGGCGTAAGCTTCAACCCACTTGCTAAAGTAGTCCATTGCCACGACGATGTACTTGTTTCCACCATTCGTTTCTGGAAACGGACCGGCTACATCGATGGCAACTCTCTAAAACGACTTCCAACGTTGTACTTTTCATGGGGGCCTTGCCCCGCCTGTGGGGACCGTTACTGGCTGCTCAGACCGCACACTTTCTGTACCAATCCTTCGCGTCTTCCTTGCAGTTCACCCAGTAAAATCTTTCGCGCACCTTCTCCATAGTCTTCTTAATTCCCAGATGCCCACCCGAAGTTCCATCGTGAAGTTCCCTCAGAACTTCTGGCACCCTATTCTTGGGGATTAGTAGCTGTGTCTTCTGTTCCATGCCTTCCTGATTCTCTACGCTTCGTCTCAGAAGACCACGATCCAACACTATGGAGTCCCACTGCGCTCAGTATGATTTTACGGACGGTGCACATGGTGCTACCTGTTCTCAGGTAGGTCTCGCATCCCTGTTTTTCCATTCTAGCACTAATTTCAAATCCGGGTCGTTCTCC
Organism: Prosopocoilus inquinatus; assembly: GCA_036172665.1. Classification (NCBI taxonomy): domain Eukaryota; kingdom Metazoa; phylum Arthropoda; class Insecta; order Coleoptera; family Lucanidae; genus Prosopocoilus; species Prosopocoilus inquinatus. The sequence goes on along the minus strand of CM069872.1, from coordinate 24,784,636 downwards.
TGGTCTCTTCGCAGTTCTTCGCCTTGCCATTTGTCGTCAACAATGGCTGTCCTCGCAGTCGTGGCTACTTTCTCGTCCAAACGACTACAGTGCTTACAGTCTTTGACACAGAGTCTTCTCGACAGAGCATCGGCATTTCGATGGCTAGTTCCTGCCCGATGCTGAATTTCAAAATCGTACTCCTGAAGTCGTTCGATCCATCGTGCAACTTGCCCTTCTGGGTTCTTGAAACGGAGAAGCCATTTTAGAGCGGCATGGTCGGTCCTCAGCAGGAAGCGTCTACCATACAAGTACTTGTAGAAGTGTTCTATCGTTTTTACGACGGCTAGCAATTCCCTTCTTGTGACGCAATAGTTTCGTTCCGGCTTTGATAGGACTTTACTGAAGTAGCCGATCACCTTCTCTTGCCCCTCTTGTATCTGGGAGAGTACGCCACCAATCCCAACGTTGCTAGCATCTGTGTCCACGACGAATTTGCCTTCCGGAAGAGGATAACTCAGAATAGGAGCACTAATCAAGTATTGCTTTAGTTGTTCAAAGCCAATTTGACACTGTTGGTCCCATTCAAATGGACGACCTTCTTCAGTGAGTTTTGTTAACGGCTTAGCAATGTCTGCAAATCCAGGAACGTAGCGCCGATAGTAAGTGCACAGGTCAAGGAAACTCCTTATTTGGTGTTTATTTCTGGGAGTTGGCCAGTCTTTCACCACCTGAATCTTCACAGGGTCCACGGCGATTCCATTTCCATTAACAATGTGCCCCAGGTAATTCACTTCCTTCTGGAACAGGTGACACTTCTTGAGGCTAAGCTTTAGTTCAGCTCCGCAAAGCCGCTGGAACACTCCGTCCAGGTTCCTTAGGTGGTCGTCGAACGTCTTTCACACGACAATTATGTCGTCAAGGTACACCATGCACGTTGTCCAGGACAGACTTTTCAGAACCGTCTCCATTAACCTCTCGAATGTCGCTGGGGCATTACATAACCCGAATGGCATCACTGTGAATTGCCACAGACCCATACCAATGGAAAACGCCGTCTTTTCTCGATCTTCAGGCACCAGCTCCACTTGCCAATATCCACTCTTTAAGTCCAAAGTTGAGAATATCTTTGAGCCGGCCAGGGTGTCCTGGGTATCATCAATCCGTGGCAGGGGATAGCTGTCCTTCTTGGTGACATTGTTGAATAACCGGTAGTCTACACAGAACCTGGTGGACCCATCCTTCCTCTTCACAAGCACTACTGGTGACGCCCAAAGGCTGCTTGATGGTTCTATTACATTATCCTTTTCCATCTCGCGAATAATGCGTTCCGCTTCCTCACGCTTCGCCAACGGTAATCGCCTTGGAGCTTGACGGATAGATCTTTCTTCTCCAGTCTCTGTTTTGTGTTTCACGACATCAGTTCTTCCCTTGGATCCATTTTCTACCTCGAATACATCTTGATAGCGGTCGATCAGATTCTTTGCTTTTGTCTTCTGGTCTGGAGTCAATTCCTGGGTTGTTGACATAACCATCTCCCATAATTTCGTTTGGACTTTTGCTTCTGGCACGTTTGCTTCAAGTTGGCGGGAGATGGAGGACACCATGGTGCAGCTTCCCAAGATTGTTCCTTTCTTGATATTGACAGAGAAACAATTGACGTTCATCAGGCGGACAGGTACTTCCTACTTCGCCGTCAACAACATTTTCCCAACGAGGACTCCTCTTCCAATCCTTTGATCATCAGTATTAGGTTCAACCATAATGACTTGCCCATCTTGAAAAACACCGTCCAGTTTTGCGTCGACGATAACCCAGTCCTGCTGGGTAATACGTCTTCAGCGAGGACTACTCGAGCGGCCACGTCTCCTCGTTGATGTAGAACCAACTCCTCATTATTGACCGCCATCACGCCACGCTTTAAGTCCAATTGGAACCCGTGGGCACACATGACGTCCATCCCCAAAATTGCCTCGTCCTCTATGTCTGTCACTAGTGCACGGTGTTTGCATTGTGTTGTGCATTGGAGTTGAACCAATGCTGATGATAACCTCTACTTCACCGTGGACAGTTGCTGATGTCCGAGTTGCAGTTTTCAGTCTTCACTTGGTCGGCTCGGTGCGTCCAGATGACTTAATGACGTCTGGTCTTAGGATGGTCTTTGTCGCACCCGTATCCAATAACATGGTGTAAGGAATGTCATCAATGGTAACATCCACGAAGACACTGCTGGTTAACTGCCGTAGGGATATTACTTGTTTGGATTTCGTCTTTGGGGGCCTTTGAATACGGATCATCGTTCGCCCCTCTGCACCGACCCGGCTTAGTTTAACTGTGGATTCCTTGGATCCTGTCTGGGCTTTGGACATCGCCTGCGAACATGTTCTTCCTCCTGGCAATTCCAACACACCAGCGGCTTCTTCTGCTTGAAGACCTGTTCCACAATGCGGCGAACATCGTCGGCGGTGGCATATTCCCTGGGTCGCTCCTTTATAGCAGATCCCACCTTGGAGTTAGCGAATTCTTCCTCTTCTTCCTCTTGGAAGTTCATAGCCGCTCGCACATTGACATGCCCTCTTTAAACTCGTCTGGCCGCTTCAAATTCCAAGGCATAAGCCAATGCGTTCTTGGACGTCTTCGGATGGGTCATTGTCAATGCCTGCTGGTTGTCTGGGTCACGGATTCCATCTATGAAGGTCTGCGCCGTCAAACATTTGAGGAATTCTACAGGAGCTGTGGAATATGCCAACTGGGCCAGACGCGCTACGTCCGCTTCGAATTCCTGAAGACTTTCTCCGGATTTCTGACAGCGATTCCTCAACTGCGCATGGTATACCTCGGTCAGATGGGCCTGTCCGTAACGCATTTCTATCCTATTCACCAGCTTGTCGAAGTCTTCTTGTTCCTCTGGCGGCATCGTCTGTAGCACATCGATAGCGTCCCCTCTCAAGGCCACAATTAACGAAGTGGCTTTTTCGCTGGCCGTCCATCTGTTCGCCTTTGCTGCTGCTTCGAACTGTTTGAAGTAGTTGGGCCAAGAAGACTTTCCATCGAATGTTAGTGGTTTTATTTTCAATTTCGAATTTTCTGCTGGTCCTTCCACAGTTCGGGTTTCATTATCTTCTAGTGTTTCTACTGTTGGCTGATCCCCGAACACTCGCAACCCCGCCATGATTTGTTCCAGATTCTTGATTTTGTTATCCTGCTGGAATATTATTTCCTCCACATTTCCTTGCAGGTTTCTTGTTTCTTCCAATATTTTTACTACTAGTTTATCTTAGAGTCCTTTCGTTTGTTCTAGAAATTCACCCTTCAAATTTCCGGACTGTTCTAGAAGTTTTTCGTCGAAATTTCTGGATTGCTCTCTAAATTTCTCGTCTAAGTCTCTAGATTGTTCCAACAATTTATTTTGTAATTTGTCGAAATTTCCAGATTGTTCTAGAAGCTTTTCTTCTAAATTTCTGGATTGTTCTCGAAGCTTCTCTAAATTTCCAGACTGTTCTTGAAACTTCTGGTCCAAATTTCTGGATTGTTCTCGAAGTTCGTCCTTGAAATTTCCAGATTGTTCTAGAAGCTTTTTCTCTAAATTTCCAGAGTGTTCTTGAAACTTCTCGTCCAAATTTTTAATTTATTTGCAACAATTTATTTACACACTAAATCCAACTTCGACGATCGCTAATTAGAACTCGACTGACTCCTGAGTCCACCCCGGCCGATTTTATATTCTACGCTGCCTTCTCGTCTGTTCCATCGCTGGAAAAGTCTAGTTTGTTCGGTATAGACCCCGGAGGCGTGGCAGCCAATGACGCATAACGAACCGACTTCTTGACGCCTTCAGTTTGACGTAGTGAGCTGGGTGGCGCGCCACAGTATGTCTAAATGTAAGTAAATATAAATTAATATGTAAATATCAAAAATTAACCGTCACAAAAACCTTACAAATAAGAGCTAACCAAACAACACGGAAATAGGGAAATAAATAGTCCAAAGACTCGAAAAAAACTTCTTATTCTAACGAATAAATAAGTATATAATTCCCTGTTATTTGATACCTAAAAATACTGAAAATAAAATATATATGTTATGTATAAATCGAAAAAAAATTAATAAATTAATACGTAAACACCTAAAATTAACCGTCAAAAAACCTTACAAATAAGAGCTAACCAAACAACACGGAAATGGGAGATAAATAGTCCAAAGACCCGAACAAACTTCTTATTCTAACGAATGAATATGTATATAATTCCCTGTTATTTGATACTTAAAAATCCTGAAAAATAAAATCTATTTTAGTTCATAGTTACAAATGTAAACTATGAAGAACAAAAATAAACTAAAAATATTAATAAAGTTCTCTTCTCCTACCCGGTACTTGCAGTTGTTCATCCGGTGAATTTTGAAAGATTCTTCTCAGAACCACAAGAATGGTCTTCCAAGGTTTCGCTGCATCGTATTTCTAATCTACTCACACAAAGTAATTTATACATACAAATAAACATATGCTTCCACTGTCAACAATTTCGAAAGAGAAAAACTGCCGAATTTCCATCGTTTTTTTTTTTAAATAAACATATCGAATGTTATATCGTTGGATAGGTAAAAGAATGCCACTTTTTTCAGATCATGAGGGTTTCCATTAAAAAAAAAACGATGTTTATGTTATAACTCAAAAATGGGAAGTAACAAGGAAAATTACTATTTAATTAAGAACATAATTCTGTACAACTTTTGCCTTTACAACTTTTGTCTAAAATCAAGAATAACCGAGCTATATGCATTTAAAGAAATGATAAAAGATTAGGTTTTTTCGAAATATCTAGCCAGCCATGAACTTTAAGTAAGAAACAAAAGCTCCATTAAACTGACCACCTAAGACTACAAAGTTTGCCCCATTTAACCGTCTCTTTAGCTATGCTGGGTTCCAAGATCCCCATGCTGAACATCGAAAAAAAAATCACCTGTATAGATATTTCTATAAACCACGAATCTTTTTTTTGGATAATAAAACAAAAACCCACGCTACATATGGCGCCCAACCTCGTGGGGCCCAATTTAATAAACAAGTGAAAGTGTTTCCGACAGCATCAGATAGGGGAAAAATATCGGATGATCACGAATTATCTGGAAAATCAGCCGGTGTAAGACACAACGTGGGAGCCCAACACCTCGAGGACAAGAAGCGTTGTGTACCACGCCAACGCCATCCTGACGGAAGGCAATTATATTACAACCAAACCGCTCATAATTTCCGAGAATATTCGCCTAAGCATTTGTAAATTGACACACACCGGTTGAAAGGTAAGGCAATTCACTCAGTTACTACTTCGCGCGACACGAAAAACGCACATTTCGTGAATGTCGTTGAACCCTCGCCGGAGCGAAAGAATAAAGCATCAGGTACTTTCGGATAATTTAAATCGAGAATCAGAAATTATTGATCCCGCGTCCGCAGTCGTACAAATGACGACACAACAACTTCAACAGTTGTTAGCAGGCGTACGTGCGCAAGTGAAGCAACAATTGCAGAATATGCAAACTAGTATCCGTACAGAATTAGAGGACCGCAGCGCTACACCGGTCTCGACAATCACAGGATCGCAAGGAAATTTTACAGTGTTCGTCCCGCGTAGAAGTGTTCATCGATGCAATTATCACCTACAAGGATTGTGTCGGCGTTACGGACGAGAACACTATTCGAGAACTCTCAATGTTACTGACGGGAAATGCCGCCACGTGGTGGCTAGATTTTAAAGCTAGCGTTCCGGACTGGCAAATTGTAACTGGTGCGCTGAAGAACTCTTTCGGTCCGGAGAAACCCGCGCACCAAATCTATCGGGAACTTTTCGCGGTAGAAGAAGATGAAAATACGACGACAGACATTTTTGTTAGTAAAGCGAGAGGGCTATTAGCGCGTTTAAAAGATCCGCCCTCTGCCGATATTCAGTTGGATATGATTTACGGCTTGCTGAACAGAAAAATTAGAAAGTGTCTAAAACGAGAAGAAGCAAAAACGTTTGAAGACTTTTTACAACTCGCTCGCGAAACAGAACAGCAGTTAAACAAAGTGCATGATTCAAAACAAAAACCATTGAAACAAAAACCTTTCGAAACCCAGAATAAATTTCGACCGCGGTGCGCATTTTATCGTAATTTTGGTCACACCACGGATGAGTGCCAAACTAAACTGCGAAAAACGGCGAAACAAATTAATTCTGACACCCTCTGCGTCAACCGGTTCACAACTACAATGCTACGGTTGTGGAACCCCGGGTAGAATCCGAGTAAAATGTCCGGCCCTGACTGAGCGCCGTACAAGCGATGGCTCTCAGGGGGTATTAAACTATGCGGACATCCTCAAAACATATTCAGACACGGCCAGTACAAAGTCATTGTTACCATTTCACCTATTCGGATGCAACGGAATTGTATTCGCTGATTCAGGGACGCCGGAAAGTATCGGTGGCCAACGCGTGTATGAGTTCTTAAAAATGAGAGATCACCCATTCGAAACTTCAACGATGACGATTGCGTATGCGGACAGAGTGCCTGAAAAACAGAACGTTCTGACGGCAGATGTCATGGTTGTCATTGAAAACAACAGGACCCTCTTTGGTATGGATTTTCGCCAGTTGCAAATTACAGCGATAATACCTGGAATTTCGCGGACCAACCGAAGGTAAAGTAGCAATTCATGGACGACGTACCTGTAACTGCTGATGTGACGGCTCTACAAAAAGCAAGACGGTTGAAGTGCACCTTCGTACGGATGAAGGACAAACTCTCACTACAGAGCAACGCAAGCAGCTGAACGAGTTGTTGGAAGCTCAGTCGCACATCTTCCAAAAGAACAACGAACCTACTCCAAACGCAGAACATAAAATTGATACCGGAGATAACGCACCAATTTCCGTGCCACCATACTGTATGAGCCCCACAAAGAAGGAGCTATTGCGGAAGGAGTTAGATACGATGCTTTCTGATGGTATAATTGAAGAGTGTGAATCACCATGGTCTGCGCCACTCGTGATGGTCCCCAAGAAAAACGGAGCCGTTCGTACTTGTGTGGATTTCAGACGTCTGAGTACTATTACTAAGAGGGATAGTTATCCCATGCCTTTGTTGGATGATCTTCCGCACGCAAATAAAGCTACCAACTTCATCACCACCATGCATCTACAGTCGGGATACTGGCAGGTACGGGTTCGCGAAGAAGACCGTGACAAAACCTATTTTATCTGACCTCTAGGAGCGTACAGTTTCATGCGAATGCCGTTTGGCCTATCTAATGCGCCAATGACTTTTCAGCGTTTAATGGATAGGTTTCGTGCGGGATTAAAGGATCATGAAAGGATTTTGATAGTGATTTCGAGCACCTTCGATAAACACCACTTAGAAGACTTACGTGCGATATTTTACAGACTGACCACTTTTAAATTGTGTGCTCGCCACGAAAAGTGCGTTTTCGCCGGTGGTGCGGCGAAGTGCTTAGGACATGTAATCTTGGCAGACGGCGTTCAAGTCGATAAAAGCAAGGTGGACGCTATCGTAAATATCGCGCCGCCAAAGAACGTCAAAGGTGTACTAAGCTTTTACCAAATGTGTCCGTGGTACAGAAGAAGTAGCAAGATCGCTTTCCGCGCTCACTAAAAAGAAAGCCGTGTGGCGTTGGGAAGAAGAGGATCAACGCCTTTGACCATCTAAAATAGTGATGGGTTGTTCTTTTGAAACCTGTTCTTTTTCTAGAACACTTACAAAAATAATAGGTACAGATCGGAACTGAACGGAGTGTCGGAGTATTGGTGGTCGGAGTTACGGAGTTCGGAGTAGCACGTAGAATACCGAGTCGACACCCGAAACCCGAAACTTTAGGGACACGCAATACTATTCTTTTACTGGACTGGAACAATTCCAGCTTATTACTTTAGATCTCTAACAAGAAACAGTCTTGTTCATCGATAATATGTACTCATAAGCCTTAACATCCGCATTATAAATTTAATTATATAGGTAATTTTATGCTCCTGTCCGAGCTAGTCGTCTAAAACTATATCCGTCCACATCCCTGTTCATAACACTATGCAGATAATACAGAATAAGGATAATGAATCACTTGCTCACTTGCTCGGAGCAGTGTAATTTTCCACAAAACTTGTTCCAGATTGTTCTTTGGAACATGTATTGTTTGAGAACTTGAACAGATTGTTCCAGCGACGTGTGGGACGAGCATATCGCCGCGGTACGGTTCTCCATTAATACGGCCTTGTGTAAGTCAACAGGGTCTCACACCAGCCTAGTAAACGTTTGGCCAGCAGCTTCGAACTCCAAATAGTGTGACACGTGACCTGAGGGCGATAATACACAACGACAATTTCATCCCCGAAATCACTCCCTATCTACGTGATTTTTCCCGAGTGCTACGGGAGGTGAGAAAAACTTGGGAAAAGCGTCAAGACCTCCGAAACGATCAAGCCGAGGGAAAATGTAGACCCAGTGCTCTATTTCGAGTTGACGATCAGGTTTTAGTGACCTCTTGTCCGCTAAGTAATGCCAAGAAGAGCTTTTCTTCTAAATTTGCATCCAAACGTTACGGTCCTTATCGGATCGATCAATCGACGAAGTGGTCCAACCACCTACGAAATTGTGAGTGAAAACAGGGAATTATTGGGAAAATTCCATATCAGGGACCTACGAATTTTCAGGGAAGACTATACTCCGGTCGAAGCAGTACTCCCACGAAGGAAAGGTGGACGACCTCCGAAGACAAATCGACTGGCTTCCTTGTCGAGACGCCTTCGAAGCCACAGGGGGAGTGTATAGCACGCCATGCAGTGTCGGCCTCTTACTGAGGGAGAAATAAGTTAAGGGGATGTTCTTCGTTTGAAAAAGACAGAGTTTTTAATTTTCATGCGACAATCCTCTGTACTGAAGTATAAGAACGGGCAGCGTAGGGAAAAAACCTACCTAAATAGAGGTTTGATTGAGAGTTGCCGACAACCCTACTTAGCTGTGAAACAGGCAATAAAACCGTAAACTAATAACTGGGACATTTTATTTATCGTATTGTAAAATATTAAACAACGACGTATTTTAAAAGTTGTAAATATAATTTATAATTTGGAAGAAATAAGAAAAGAATATTACGTATGAATGTATTTACGTAATTCATTAAGAAGAGTAACAAACTATAAAATTATTTTAGAAAAATTTTGTGCAAATCGTTTTTGGTTGCAGTGAGAACCTCGAGCAGCCTCTGGACAGCTGTTTCAGCCCTGCTTGGGGCTTCTTCAGCAGAAACGTAGCTCGACATTCCCACTGCAGACCAAAAACGACTTGCCCAATTTATTCGCAAATGCGATGTAAGAATGATGAACATATAAAATAGCGACATCTTACTATCGCTTTTTGACCTAACATTGCAGTAGGATAGACAAATTGAAGCGGGATTTGCTCCTAATGAGTCCCCCATGCAAGGCGGCCATGCTTGCTGTCAAAGCATAATGTTAAAATTATTAATAATATTAATGATTAATAAATTATATGACCACAATAATAATAACGAAAATAATACAGTAAATTCTTATTAATACATCAATTACAATGCACTACAATTAATAAATCCAGTCCACATGAATGGTCTTTTTTTTAGAAATTAATAATAATAATTACATAATTCAATTGTATTCTAATTGAGAAAAAAAGTAAAACAGGACTTTTTCTCACTTAATCTAAATGGGACTTAAATTTCAGCTCTCTAATTTTTTAACTGTAATTTTAAAAATCAACGTAAAAATTTTGATAAAAATTATGCAATTGCTTTTTCATTTAGTTATCAAAAAATTGTTCATTCCGAAGAATTTTTTCAAATAACATTCTTTTTGGCGTCCAAAATATAAAATAACAGTAATCACGTTTTGTGATGTAAAGTTGCCTTTGCATTTGATGAAAGTAGTCATGATTTCGCTAGTTATGTGAAAAGAAATTCCTTAAGTTTATTTAAAAAAGATTAGTTTTAGAAAGTAAACATTTAGTTAATTATTCGCTAATTATACACTTGACCTATATATTGTATTGTAAGCAAATTAGAATCAGAATTGAATAGTCTCGGTCAACTTGTCAGACTGTCGGACTGAAGTTTGATCTCTTTTATTTATTAAGTATACTTTGTACTCGTAAAAAGTGAAATAAATTAGTTTTTAAAAAGTGTTTTCCGCATCCGTTCGATTTAATTCGCTTCAGCTGAAACAAATTATCAACTGAAGTCGCAAATTTTACTTTTCTTTGAAAAATTGCGTCCAGTGGTGTTTGTTCGCGTGTGACACTTAATTTCGACTAATGCATCGTCTCCCACTAGTCCATTAGAGGTGGCTCTATCCAAAATTCTTCGTTTTTTCCAACAAAGAAACCGTATTCACTAATTTCTTTCTTAATCAATTCCGCAAATCCCGTCCATACTATTGGTTCATGATCTTTGCCATAATTGGTGTATTTATTTCCTGTGAATGCAGATTGTAACATCGATTTACACACTTTTTTTGGATCAATTGTTGTTCTCAGTTTACATATTTTTCCAAATGACGGAGCTATAAGTCGTTTTTCGTGGTTTTGAAAGTGGAATTTTTGATTTTTTTCCTATTATTAAATAAGTTTTTATAATTGTGTTGTCCGAAACAAAACAAGTCAAACGAGACAGTCTAAATTATATATTTCGTTTTGATTTAAAGAATTTATTTACACAATTATAACTAAAATGCACTAATTACAAAACGAATTGAATATTGTTACTGACTAGTTTTCACGAGTTGAGCGAAACCAAATATATCAATAAAACAATAAATATGTCATAAAATCCGACAACTCTGTCCGGCTGAATCTGACTATTCTACCCGCCGCACCCGCATCAAGACTGAGGGAGAAAGAGAGTAAAGGATGGTGAACGCTTGTAGTACAATGTAAGGTTCAAAGTCGATGATATTTGAATCAAAACTGTAACACTAATTAGTATCAAACAGGTTTTTTTCTTTCAAGACATTATAAAACGAAGTTACAAAATGTTCCCTAACTTGTTAAATTTGCAAATATTTTCAAACTTATACACAAATTCTCTAATCAAATAGAGTGTGTTTATAACATCTTTCTATTTTTTTTTTTTTTAGAAGTGGCTAGAGCCCCTAACGCGAGAGATCGCTTCGAACGGGCGTGGTTTATTAAAAAACGTTCGGGATTCACAAAAAATTGTAACGATCCCGAATGTAAAACTTGCTAAAACTATACATGTCATTCGTGCACCACTGCATTTTGCTTGCCTTGTAAATTAGGATTATTACGAGCAAAAGTGGTTGTGTTAGTTATCATTTTGCTTTTTTTTTTATGATTAACCGGTATATACCGCTCCAATTATCGTAAACAACTGTTATTAGTGTCAGGTATGGCGTCAGGCCTGCGGTCAAGTAGTGTGAGGTTAGAAACTCAAAATAAATACATCTTAAATTCTTCGTATTAGTACAGTTAGTGATTTTTAAAAATGAAAAAGGAAAAAAGAAAGGGAGGCGACAAACTTTAGTGCAGTTGAATTACTTGAACACATTTGGCAGACAGTTTCTGTTGCGATACAGCTCAGCAGGATTAACACCAGGTGAAATAATTTTAACATGGAGTACAATCTGTGGTGCCAATGACATGAGAAAAAGCCTTGTGGAGCTTCTTCTATTGGCAATTTAATTAACTGTTTGCTTTGCCTTGCAATAAGATGAGTGACACGATTAATTATTCTACGTATCGATGGTTTCTGAAAGTATCAGGAGTCGGCTGTTGAAATATTTCAGTGGATAATAACGTAAGATTGTCAGCAACATGATTTATAGCATAAAATAATTTTTTTTTTTGCTTGTTGCAGATTCTAGTGCGGGACCAAAGAGTTCCATAACTCCTTTGGAAAAGCGAAACGTTAAATTCATTATCATCCAAATCATTAAAAGGCATAATACAGTCTTAAGCAATTGCTCGACTATGAATACCGCTCTTAGAATTGTACACTTTGCAAAAATGTTCTATTTTGTTGCACATATGCGATATCGCGGCACTATCCATGCACCACTTTCGATTCGGATCGTTTGTCTTGTATCTCGAAATATTTAAAGACGCATTGTCCGCTTGTCTTGCATATTCCTTTTTACTTTTGCTTCGACACTCATTCGCTTTATGTCCGAGCTTTTTACACTTAAAACATCGAATCGAGTTGTCACTTTTTCGTTTTCCAACGTTACTTTTATTCATTTCTTTTCTGTCATTCCAACTACCCTGTTTCTTTATACTGGGGTCTCATAACCTACGGAAGAGATTAAAAGGGTAGCTAGGGGAGATCAAATAAAAGATTTTTTCTTAATAATTTTTTGGTGAAAAAATAACAAAAGAGTTACAAAAGTTTAAAGTGAAATTAATTAATAAGCAAAAGTTACTCCCTCTAGTAATATTTTATGTTTTACAATAAACAACTATTTTAAAAAATGTAGTCACCTTAAAGTAACGGCTATTTAATTTTTTCTTTTAATGCCCAAAAACGAGTTTTCATCTCGCTGTACACCGCCTACTAAGAACAAAACTAGGAAACAAATTAACATAGACATTTTATGAATGGTGGTTTTGATAAATTTAGAGTTTATTTAATAATAATGTTGCATTTTGTGAAATAATTTTGATTAATTAAGAAGCTATAGGTGTAAATTAAAGAAAAAATTAAGAAAGTTAAAGATAAAAGCTTTATTTTTATGTCCTACAGCTGCCCTTTCAGTCTTCTCCGCACGCTGTGAGAGACCCAGTATACATAGCATGCTTCGTTCTTCATTCTTGCGAGCATCGCTTTCTTCAATGATTTTTATCCGGAGCGTTTCCGGTGCGGGCAACTCATCGCGCGACTCAATGGCGCATCTAAAATTTTCATAGGCAGCGGGCAAACTATAATAATAAAATTGTTAATAAGTCCGCGTTAATTTCGACTTGTCGTTTAGTTTATCCACAGAATCAAAGAAACTGTTCAAATCAGTTCGTATGTCACCATCATCTGTCATTTTATGTAGCGTCAGCTGTTTCAAAAGTATCGTTTTTCTAGTCGGGCCTTTGAATTGTTATATTTCTTTCAGCCTTGGCCACATCCAAAAATAAAGGATCTAGGAAAATATGACACTTAATAAAATAAAAGTGAAACGAAATTTAGTTCGCAAAAGTGGCTCCACCTGGATTTTGGGCACAGCAAGGGCGGGAATTTTAAACTTTTTAAATAACGTTTTAAATAAATACGTGTTTCAAAAGTTATAAAGCAATAATATGCGTTTTAAATATTCACACTTTATTTCAACTTAAGAAATTGACAGATACAAAAACGAGAGGCAAATTTTCTTAAAAAATACGATTAACGCACTACATAAATCAGGTTTAATAATTATTCTGTGATTTTCGAGAGGATTCGCCTTGATAATCATCACACTCTAAATGATTCCTTCTCTTTTATATTTGTTGTTGCTGCAACAATCACTGAACAGCGAAGTTTCTTGGATCTGGATATTGTCACGATGGGAGTTTTTCGAGTTTTTCATAAAAAATAATATAAAGAAATTATTAAAGCAGGGGCTTGTGAAATCGAGGGCAACAGTGTCATAACAATGCGTATGGTAACCCGATATAACACGGTTCTTGTTTCAAAACAAAACATCGGCAGAATCGCGACAACTAGGGCAAACGATTTCTGCAAGTAGGCAATACAATTGAACGCCGGGCATATTGCGAATAACGCAAAGCGCGATTCAACAAAAATTGCATATAAAATGTGCGAATTAAAATTTAGATAGGCAATCGAATCCGACACCGGTAGGCTTAGTACCTAGCCGCCCTCGCAGTCGTCTTAGGAACGACTCCGAATTGGCATCCTCCTGCCATTTCGAAGAAGTCAACTCCAGTTCCGGGGAGCCGTACCAGCCGGCCAGCTGAAGCCATCGCCGCACTCCTGCTTGCCGTCGCCACCTTATCTGGCCTCACAATGGTCGTCGCTGCTGCCCCCTAGATTTAGCATCTACTGCGCCGAAGCCATCGCAGGCGCCTAGATGCCGGAATCGACCACCCTTAGTGTAACATGGTGAAGGCGCTTAAAATCCAGAGCCAGAAGAAGACCGTGGTCATCCGTTCCTTAGCCGACCTTGACATCGCCACAACATACCGCCCGTCGAATCCCGTCGCCACCAGACCAAGCCAGCCGCCAGACAAATGACCCGAATCGCAGCCACCCGTCTTGAATTACGAACAAACCATATCATATTAAATTTTACATTAATAAAAGGTATCCACTTTTATAAAATAACTGTGTTTCAAGCTCTACCTTCTGAACCCCTCCGCTACCCCCTTACCGCGACAGGGTGGGGGTACCACCCTTAGCGTGACAATATTTATATGCAGCTACGATGTTAATCGGAATATGTGCCGGTATCTTTGAATTGTCATTAATTCTTCATCATTGTCAGCATTTGCACCTTTTTTTAAAAGTATCACAGTTACTGCGTACATTTTAATAGAAATAAAATATTTTTACCTGTGCCCGGGCACGTTGACAATTTTTCGGTGCAGTAACTGGGTGTCAAATTTTGTCCATGCAGCGATACCCGATACAAATTTAAGCATTAAATTAATTACGAATTACACTAACAGCTGTAAAGCAAATTATGAAAGCAAACTAAACACGAAACGCACTAAAAGGATTTATGCAAATTCATATCAAAAAAGGTGGAAATATTCAGACTAGGTCAAACATAAATGTCCTTAAATTTTTTCGTATTTTCAGTCAAACATGGATTTATTTGATTGGTTGTTAGTAGAACACTAGCGCCAGCTGGGTTTTGGGCACAGATATGAATTCATTACAATGCTCCAAGATTCTGCCGAATCTTCTTAGATCCTTTATCTTTGGCCACATCTCACGCGAAGTCACGCAATTTTTGACTTGCTTCAATTCGCTTGAGCTTATCGACAAAATTATGTCCGACCTTGCTTTCAAATCGTTTCGCTCCCAAGCCAAAACGTCAGTCACTTTTTCCAAATCGGGCTTTACTGCAGTTCCATTCGCACACTCCCATAAATCGTTTTTGATTAATATGGCCTTCACGTATCGTAGTTATCCTTTCCGAGAAGTTCAATTCTCGATGAACTTGCAGTCTTCATGTCGGCGACTATTCTTCACAAACTTTGAAATTTATTCAATCACAAAAGATACAGCATTGATGTATGTACAAAACTTATATTATGAACAACTATTGTTTTATGTGTGTACTTTAGTAGGCCCTGTACGACTGTAACTCGCAGTACTCGCACGTGAATTATTCACATTCCAACATAAATTTAAACGAACAGTAAATTCCTAACAATGCAGGATGTAGCTAGTACAAAACAAATTGGTAATTGGTGATGTTGACTTGAAGTCATCGGCAAAAAATTCTAATAAAAGTCCTTTAGTTTTCGAGATAAAAATCACAAAAAATTTGGCCAAAATTGTTGTTGCGCTTCTGAATTAAGGTATCAAGCTGTCACAACAGTCACAATTCGGTTCACTTACGCAAATAATGAGTTGACGAACATGGTGTTATTTTATGGAAAAAAATGATTTTCTTGGATTTCTTAGGACTTCCAGATGCTACAGTTTTTTTTGTACTAGCAATTTCCAGACTCCCCTGTATTTTATGTGATGATATATTCAGTGCGGCGTTATTTTAATCATCGTACGCGCACCAGTTACTATGTATATCCGCTATTAAATTTAGAATGATGTAATTGAACTGTAAATCTACTCACAAAAGCATGCAAACACGCAAGGTCATTTTTTATGTCTGGTCAATTAAAATTAAGTACAAAACGCAGATGTTCTTGAAACTCCAGAAGCAGCAGATTAGAACTCCTACGTATGTCATGTCATACGTTTTCTCCGATATCGATAATTGTTATATTTAAATCTTGCGTGTTTATGCAAGTTAAACATGATGTTTGTTAATCTTATCTTCGTGAATATTATTTTTACATAATTTGAAGACAAAAATTTTTCTTTCAGGGCTTGACGATACAGTCGCTTCAGCAGGAAAGTCTTTATCTTCACCGAGACATTGCAAGTTCGATGAAGAAACTGAAAGTTGGATTAAATCAGCTCACAACCGCAGATTTAGTAAAAAATGTGCCACTGTTTGAGGAACCACTGGGGTCAGAAAACTATCTTGGAGATCCGAGTTTGCTAGGTAGTATTTTGTTTACAGGGATAGAAATTAAATAAAAAATTAAATTTAAATTAATTAAGGAAAAACTAAACTTATACAAAATTGTTCATAACTAATTGATAACGTCTAAATCGTTGGTAAACGAGTAACAACAGCAAGTAATTATATTGGATTTCAGTAAAATATCAGTGCTTTAAATGACAGTAAATAGGACTTTCTATCGTTCGTAGATAGTCGATAAAATCAAAATACACTTCAGTCCCGGAAATTCAAATAGTTATGAAAATTGATCGTCGAAAATTGGTTTAGAAAGGGAAAGAAATCACAATATTTATTGTTTCTTATATATCTATTAGAGTAGTATAAACATAATTTTAAAATGCTTAAAGAAATGTAAGTTAATATACAGGGTGATTCAGAATAAGTAGAGATTTTGTATGTGATCTAAGTTAAAACGAAAGAATGAGAAAAACATGTTTTCTTACTTTTAAGTTATTTAATTGACTATGAAGACTTGTCTGGAATCGTTTAATCAAAAAACCAAATTATCTGGAAGACAAAGGTGAGTGTTAAGATCTAAAACTCAGATAATTTATACATATATATAGATATATATCAATGGCTTGTCATATCATTTGCATAATGCCAATCTAACACTTTATGCTGACGATACCACCATTTCGGTTTCAAATAGCAATTTGAAAGAAGTGCTGTCTCTCTCAGAAATTACAAAATCCTCGTGTCAGAGATGGTTCCTAGCTAACAAACTGTGTTTAAACGAATCGAAAACCAAACATATGATCTTTTCAACACGTCCTATTGACGATTTTAATAATCCTGCTTCAGTTAAACTGCTTTGAGTTTACTTCGATCCTACTCTTACATGGCATAGCCATTGTGATTATGTAGCAAATAAGTTATTATATTATATATTTGTTTAGAAATTTTCAAAATAAAAAATCTAGAGAGTATTCTCTACACATATATCATAGATTATTTGTACCTCTGCTTTCGTATGGCATTCTTCTTTGGGGACATTCTCAATTCTTAAAGCGTATCTTTGGTCTTCAGAGGAAAGTGGCAAGAATAATCTCTGGCAAACATTTCAGAGAACCCTCTAAATTTTTATTTAGATCTTTGGGCATTTTAACCATTCCCGCTCTTTACATACTCAGGTGCTTAGAATGTATCAAAAGGAATGAAGAAGAGTATTATGTCAATATACAAGACACCCACTGTCACAACACTAGATCCACTGGCAATTTATATACACCACATCACAGACTTCACCGTACTAAAAACTGACATAATTTTTTGCAATTAAATATTATAATGTACTTCAGATAATACAAAAAAAATTATCATTAGGCAATTTCAAGCTTACTTTGAAAAATTATCTAATAAATTTGGCCCCGATTGAATAAAACGAATTTCTAAAGAGCAATTTTACTGATCTTTACCAGGCTACCACCAAAACCAGTCGCCACTAATCTCAGCTATTTTGTTGCGTTTAAAATTTTTATATTTGTTTAATTTGTCTCTGTTTTTATAAATGGTGACAGGTTACAGATCCGAGAAATTAATTAATTTGATTAACTAAACTAGAACTCTTAAATATCCTTTCTGTTTGCCAGAATTTGTAGTAAAGGCAAATTCGCCATATTGTAAAATGTTTTTAACAAACCATTTTTCTGAAAATTTTAGTTATGTTTTCAAATATGAAAATTGAAGTCCCTGTTCGCAATTCTAGAAATTTAAGTCGTGATCAAACTGTTAAAACCATTGTATAGAATGAAGCCAAAGATATGTAGCCACAACCAACGAAGCTGAACAGTTGACAATTTCAAGAATTCCAGTCGGTTTAGGGAAAGCGAGGATTAAGGAATAGAACAAGGCAAGTTCATAAAAGGGTAAACAAGCGCCTTAAACGGCCAATTTTTACATTTAAGTGCCCTGCCTACTCGACATTGCATGACAAAAATGCTGAAAATTTAATTATACAATGCAATGAATGTCCAAATTACCACACAAACCATAAGAAATCGTCTTCGTGATTTGGGTAATCACGCTAGAGTACCTTATAAATGTCCCTTAACCACCAAGGTCCTTTAAATGACAAGATTGCAATGCTTATAACTAGAGACCGGATTTATAAGTTTTTACAAGTTTTTTACGCTAACATACCTAAACTTGGCGTTTTGTATTTATATGTTTGTCGATTAGAGAAGCCCAAAAATGGTAGTTTTATTTCGCATATAACTTAATATTTTAGACTTTTAGCGCATATTTATTTATTTATCCATATATTGATATAAATAACATTATAATTCCATATACGGTCAATATTCAAGTCTGCAGCTTTTCCAAGAAGTAATTTATTCTTCTCAACGTCTGGCCACTTTATTTTACGATTTCCCGGAATGTGATTTTCTGGGAATCTGTAGCGACTTGCACTTGCATTTTGCACTTATGTTTTGCATTTCAGTTTGAGATAAGAACTCCGTGAATGTGTGTGACTAGTGACTAGTGTATTTATCAACGCGAATTAGTTGTTATTTTCTTATTTAATTTAAAGACGAAATAAATTCAGTGCTTATCTTTTCAAAATGCCGAAAGTAGCATCCTCTCGATCCGAGCTATTGAAAAAATGGATTAAAGCATCTAAACATCTAACTACAGATGGAAAAGTTATTTTTTGCAACGCATGCTCAAAACAGGTAGATACCTTACAAATTCTCTTAAAAATCACATTTTCATTTTGACAATATTTTAAGGTGTCGTCAGACCAAAAGTACCAGATTGATCAATATTTGGCTACAAACCTCCATAAGGAGTCGGAGAAAAGATGTGTGTCTAACTTTAAGCAGTCTTTTATTTCTTCAACAGCCAGTAACTCACAGGGCAGTGACACAGGAAATGAATTCTTTTTAGACTTGTGCAGTGCTATGGAAGAGTCAAACATTCCTTGGCATAAACTTGAACAAGCAAGTTTTCGAACTTTTTTGGAAAAATATTGCAATCGTCATATTCCAAATGAATCGACTTTGCGGAAAAACTATCTAAGTATATGCTACCAGCAACGGATGAAGAAAATAAGAGAGAAGCTTAGCGACAACAATATTTATATAGTAGTTGATGAAACGACAGATGCCTGCGGTCGTTATGTAGCAAATATGTTAGCAGGAGTATTAAGCAACACAGTTGCACCAATATCTTATTTGGTAAATAGTGCAGTTTTGGAAAAAACAAATCATTCAACGATCGCACGTTTTATTAACGACAGCTTGACACTTTTATATGCACCTAATCAAGTTAAATCGGAAAATATATTACTAATGGTGTCTGATGCAGCAGCCTACATGATAAAAGCAGGACAGGCTTTACAGGTGTTTTACCCAAATCTGATGCACTTCACTTGTATGGCTCACGCAATGAATAGGCTCGCTGAATTGGTGCGACTAGAATACCCAACAGTAAATAAGTTGATCAATAACGGAAAAAAGGCGTTTCTTAAAGCCCCACTGCGTATACAACACTATAAAGAATTAGCTGCTGACCTGCCATTACCAGCAGAACCAATAATTACGAGATGGGGTACGTGGCTTGAAGCAGCAAATTTTTACGCAGATAACTTTAAACAATTAAAGGAAATTTTCTTAGAATTGGATGATTCCAATTCAGCGGCTTTAAGAATTTGTAAGGAATGCATGTCGAACACAAACATCGGGAATCAATTAGCATTCATTAAAACTCATTTTTCGGTTTTAATATCCACCATTAAAAAGTTGGAATCATTCCAGACGGCTCTATTAGATTCTTTTGAAGTGGTCGATGATGCAATTGAAAGTGTAAAATCAATTCCAGGGGAGATAGGAGAGAAGTTAATGGTAGAATTAGACAAGGTTCTATTACGTAATCCTGACTACAATAAAATGAGGAAAATCTGTTTAGTTTTAAAAGGTCAAAGTGAAGAGGATTTGGACATGGACCCCAAAGATGTAGCATCCATGAAATTTGCGCCCATTACTTCATGCGATGTCGAGCGTTCGTTTTCCTCTTATAAAAATATTTTGACAGACAGACGACAAAATTTTACCCCAAATAATTTAAATCAACTGTTGATTATATTTTGTAATCCTACTATTTAAGTGTTAAGTGTTAAAATTACTTATATGAAACAATTTATGTTTTTATTATTCTAAAGTATGTATAAGTAAAATAAAATTTTTATCGCATATAATATCCATATTTTGATTCATTTTAATCGCATAAAAAAAACTTATTTTCCACTTTTTTAGCACATATAAATCCGGACTTTACTTATAACTGAGCAAAAAATTGGTTACAGATGAATCACAGTTCTGTTTGTTTAGTTCAGGTAGATGTGAATGCAATTTTAGAAATACATCAAATTTCGGGGACGGCTCCATTATGGCCTGGGGTAGGATATTTTTAGAGGTGCATACAGAGTTAGTGGTTATGAATAATGGTACTGTGATTGCTGATAGGTACATCAGGGAGGTTTCTGTACCAGATGTTGTACCCCATGCGCCATTCATTGGCTCAGGCTTCCTATTAATGCAAAATAACGCAGGTCTGTCAGCTGGAATCCCAAATCGAAATGGGATTGGAAGGATCATATCGGGTTCTCTCAGTCTTCAGCAATAGCTTTAAGTCAATTCGCGGTAAGAGTAGCTGAAGAGTGGAACCATCTTTAGTCGTAATAAAACTATCGAGTTTTTTATACCATTCACAGCCAGATTGTTTTAACCCCTACAACGGTTTTAGTAATTGTAACGTATTGGGAAGCGTAAGACTGGTTGTCAAGTAGTTTATTTACTTATAATAAATACAATCGGAAACGGGTAATTAGAACATGTGGTTTATATATATCAGTAACAGTACCTAACACCTTCCTCCTTAAATATAACACTTAAATTAAGGAATGTGAATTAATCATTTTCTCGGTCTTAAATTATAGCGTCTCTCATTCGATGCATGCACAATATTGCTAGGTACAGAAGATTCAGTTGTTTTAGTTGTTTCATTTTCTAAATGAACATTTTGATCTTTCACTACACTACAACTAACTGGATCAGATCGCAGCGGGTAAGAAATGACAAGGAGATTTTGACGTAACATGAAATTGATTTGCATGACGTCGCCAGTTCTTACCTTCTCCTACGTTAACATCAAACATAACCGAGCCTAATTTTTGAATAACTTTACCAGGTCTCCATTTCTTTTCTGACGCAGTAGTCTGACAAGTACCTGATCGCCTACTTCAATGTCTCTAAATTCTATCTGTTCTTGGAATAATCAAATCTAAACGTGATCGAAGTTCTCTGGCAAACATGAGTTTAGCAGAGCTCTCCTCAGTAGTAGCGTGTTTGGATCTTCGATAATCAAATACCTAGTCAAAGCAGTGTCTAAATTTTCTTTGCCTAAATGAGCATTCTTTAGTACCAGTTTTATAGTTTTTACCGCATTTTCGGCTGCCCCATTACTTGCAGGATGACAAGGTGCTGCAAATGTATGTTTAATACCATTTTTTTTTTTAATCTCAAATTCCGCAGACGTAAATGGAGGACCATTATCAGACACAAGTAATTCAGACAAGCCAAAACGCGAAAATACAGTACGTAAAATAGTTATTGTTTTCTCAGCTGTAGTAGTTTTCATTTTAAAAACTTCTAACCACTTGGTATAAGCATCAACAATTACAAAATATTTACGATCATATATCGGTCCGAGAAAATCTACATGTAAACGTGACCAAGGCGAGTTTGGTCGAGGCCATGGACTAAAGCTAACTTGATTTGGATCTGAACGAACAAATGAACAAATACTGCAATTTTTAACTTTATCTTCAATGCTTTTATCTAGACACGGCCACCAAAAATATGAACGAGCTATTGATTTTAGTCTGTTCATTCCCAAATGTGAAATATGTAACTCTTCCAACATAATCTTTCTTAAAGACTCTGGAATAATTACCCGATAACCCCACATTAAACATCCGTGTTGTATATGTAACTGATCTCTTCTTACATACATTTTTCGATTTCTTCTTTATTAGCAGGCCATTTGCTCAAGCAAAAATCATAAATTTTAGACAATTCCGTATCACAACGTGTTTCTTGTGCGTTTTTTTTTTATAATCACTGGAATCATATCATTTAAATAGTAAATGTGACCAAAATCTAAAGATTTATTCCGAGATTTGGACTCTAATGGCAATCTTTAGAACTAACATATTTAATGTCATAAGTGTAACTAGACAAAATTACTGACCATCTTTGAAGACGGCTAGCGGCCATCAGAGGAATACCTTTCTTATTTCCAAATATACTAACTAAAGGCTTATGATTCGTGATTAGAGTGAAAAATCTACCATACAAATATTGGTGAAATTTTTTAATTCCAAATATAGTAGCCAAAGCCTCTTTATCAATTTGAGAATATGATCTCTCGGCTTTATTTAAAGTACGTGAAGCGTACGCTATTGGTCTAGATTCACCATTTGGAAATTGGTGTGAAATTACCGCTCCAATTCCATATTCGCTAGCATCAGCTGCTAATGTTAAAGGTAAATTTGCATCATAGTGTGCTAAAAAATCAGCGGAAGCTACCTGCTAATTGACTGTATTAAAAGCCTTTTGAGATCTGTCATCCCAGCTCCATTCACTACTTTTTTATAACAAAATATAAAATGGATGCAATAAAGTACTCAAATTTGGTAAAAATTTTGAGTAATAATTTATGAGACCTAAAAATGCCTTTAATCGAGTGACATTGGTAGGAGCCTTCGCATTTAATTTTGCATCAACCTTATCTTGTGAAGTGTGTAAACCCTGGGCGTTTATAACATACCCTAAATATGAAATTTCCTTCTGGAAAAAAGCACATTTGCTAATTTCTACATGAAGACCACTCGTCTGTAACTTGGCTAAAACATCGTGTAATCGATGTAAATGCTGGTGCTCATCTGGGTCCGTTATTAAAATATCGTCTAAGAAAAGTACTACCCCTTCCATTTTTGAAAATAGCTGCTGCATCAATCTTTGAAAAATTCCGGTAGCGGAAGCTATACCGTAAGGTAAACGATTAAATGTAAACAAACCTTTGTGCGTATTAATCGTAACAATTTTCTTTGAGTCATCATCAAGCTCTACTTGAGCGTAGGCTAAATAGTTAACCATTTTGTAACTTAGCAAACAAATCGTCAATTCGTGGTAAAGGGTAACGATCGATAAGTAGATTTGGGTTAACCGTGATTTTAAAATCCCCACAAATTCTGATTCGGCCATTTTTCTTAATAACGGGAACGATTGGTGTAGCCCAATCACCGAAATCCACCGGTGTTCATATTTTGTTTTTAATAAGTTCATCGATTTCATTTTCAACCTTTTCTTTTAATGCAAACGGCAAAGCTCTAGCTTTACAGAATACAGGTACTTATTATTACAGTATTACATAAATGTAATGTATCTTTCTTTTCTTTAAAAATACCAAGTGATGTAGAAAATACTTCCGGAAATTCTTAAAGTAACTGATCCGAGATCGAAAACATGCTCCTACTTAAGAAATTAATGTCTAAATACTCGGTTACATTAATATTTAAATCTTTGATTCAAGATCTACCAATCAGAGGTGGGTCGCCTCCTTGAATAACATACAATTCTAAACTATTGACATTTTGCTTATAGTTTACGTTAACATTAATAAATCCGCAAGGTCTAATAATTTGTCCAGTATAAGTTTTTAATTTTATATTCGTTTCATTTAACTTCTTAAAAGAAAAATATTTCTGATACGCATCTAAATTAATTACAGATATCTCTGAACCGGTATCGATTTCCATTAATAATTTTACATCTTCAATTTTAAGAATCAATTTAATTGGTTTAGTTTTAGATGTAAAATTAAATAAATTATAATCTGAATCTGAATTGCTATCCTGATTCACGTAAAAATGTTTACTATTTTTCCTACAGCCTTTGTTTTTACCGCTACTTTTTCTGCAGACACTTTTAATGTCAATTTGTCCTTCTTTAAAAGTTTACTTTTAAAGTGGATGGTTCTGACAACGCTACAGCAAAACAGCTCACCACATACACTGCTATCCCCCCAAAAATTTATGGCGTTCCCATAATAAACAGAACCATCCACTTCGTCCCATAGTATCTTGTATTGGTGCTCCCTCCTTTCAATTGTCAAAATTTATTACCAAAATTCTTTCCAACTTAAATCAGAATTTTAATTTCAACATTAAAAATTCTTTTACATTTGTACAAAAAATTAAAAAGAACAATTCCTGATAACTATATTTTAATTTCGTTAGATGTAACTTCGTTATTCACCAACATTTCAAAGCAATTAGTACTCAAAATTATGAATGATGATTGGGACCAAATACAATTACACAGAACCATACCTAGGGCAATTTTTGTCAACATGGTCGAGTTCTTGTTTGACAGCAGCTGTTTCATTTTTGACAATAAATTTTACCCACAAATTTCTGGTATGATCCCAATTTGTGGAAAAAGAATTTTATTATCATTCAAAAACTTGCTATACAAAATGGCTGTTTGAGATTTATTTAGAATGTAGGACTGTACAGATGTTTAAGTTGGTAGCAATGCTTTAAGTAGCGTTGACAAAAAAAACTTCATGTGTGTGGCCAGCAAGATGGCGAACAATAAAGGGCAGTAAAAAACGTGCACGTGTTTAATCATTAAAACAAATTGATAATTCACAAAAACACCCGAACGCATGACAATCAACAACAAAGAAAAGTACAATCAAACATAAACAATGGCTATCCAAAAAATCTCATTGCCCATCTGTTGAGTGACAGACCCAATATTTCACAATTACAAACAATAGAGTATCAAAACCAAGCCAAACATTTCAAAATTCCATTTTTGCCTAACTTATATTATAACATTGCCAGAATCTTAAATAATAATCAAACAAAAATAGCTTTTTATTCCTTAAAATCAACCAACAGCTTATGATGAACAGATAAAATAGCGACATCTTACTATCGCTTTTTGACCTGACATTGCAGTAGGATAGACAAATTGAAGCGGGATTTGCTCCTAATAAGTCCCCCATGCAAGGCGGCCATGCTTGCTGTCAAAGCATAATGAAAGTTTTTAGAAAAATTTTGTGCAAATCGTTTTTGATTGCAGTGAAAACCTCGAGCAGCCTCTGGACAGCTGTTTCAGCCCTGCTTGGGGCTTCTTCAGCAGAGACGTAGCTCGACATTCCCACTGCAGACCAAAAACGACTTGCCCAATTTATTCGCAATTGCGATGTAAGAATGATGAACAGATAAAATAGCGACAATGTCAGGTCAAAAAGCGATAGTAAGATGTCGCTATTTTATCTGTTCATCATTCTTACATCGCAATTGCGAATAAATTGGGCAAGTCGTTTTTGGTCTGCAGTGGTAATGTCGAGCTACGTCTCTGCTGAAGAAGCCCCAAGCAGGGCTGAAACAGCTGTCCAGAGGCTGCTCGAGGTTTTCACTGCAATCAAAAACGATTTGCACAAAATTTTTCTAACAAGAGCTTATGCTCAAAACTTAAGTCAAAAACCCCTTTGCTTGATCAATGCAAAGTTGTTTATAAAATAGATTGTATGGGGTGTGATTCCTCTTATATTGGCCAAACTAAACAGAAACTATGCCATAGAATGAGAAATCATAAATAAGATTGTAATCCATCTCAACAATCCAAATCCGAAAAAAACTGCTCTTTCTATGCACCATTTTTCCGCAGGACATACGTTCGATTTTAATAATGTTAAGATTTTAGATTATGAACCGGTCTTTACAAAAAGATTAATTTCCGAAATGATTCATATAAAGAATAATAAAAATTCTATAAATTTAAGAACGGATACAGAAAATTTAAGTGTCATTTACCATAACCTTATCAAATATCACACTGTCAATCGTTTGTAGGTTAATTTTCTTAGCTTGGCCAATACTTGGGTAATTTCACTCTAACCTGTAAGTTGGTTAACATGTCGCATTGCTGAGTAAAAACCAGCTTCAGTCTGTCATTTGGCGTACGTTTTCTAACGTTATTTTTAACTTTGTTTTATTCTTAATCATTTATTGTTAATTGTTAAAAAAACATCCCATTTTTGATGAACTTTGCTTTAAACATGTTTTAATGAAACCGTAAGTGTTTACATTTTTTTATCTACCTGTCTTAGACTAACTGTTGTTTTTTTCTTTTTTACAGCGACTTTTAACATGTAAATATCACCCCAAATCGTACGATGGTTTGTAATTTATCGTTTTGTGTTATTCAGAGGTAATACTTTCTTTAATTGTTAGTTGATAGAATCTCACTGTATACCTTTTAGGCTCTGAGGAAGGTTTTGAAATAAAACCGAAACTGGTCAGCTGAATGATTTAGAATCCTTTTTTTGTCTTAAAAACCCGATCAATTACCAAGTTTTTCAAAATTTAATATCCCTGTATAGTATTAAAAAACTTTTAAGGAGATTCAATCCAATTTTACAATAATCGTGAAATTATAACCTAATTTTCCGATGTCCATTGTTTTTAGTGATATCAGCAGAAATGGTAACCCTAACACGGCCTCCTCTGAAAGGCAAAAGGTCTTGTGTTGACTAGATTTTTTTTTGTTTAAATATTATAGACAAACAATACTATCTGAGGACGGAGTTACAATAAACATTCACTCACCATTGGTTAGGTCTCTCATTCCTAATGTTCTTTCTTTCTCGCTTCCCTGACCGCAACAGGCGCTGAGGGTAAACGTCTTAGATTCCGGGCATCGCATTCCAATTCGATAAGGACCATGCAAATTATAATTTATAATTATTTACGAGTATCTATATTCAGTAAACTGGAACATTGCACTTGCCGGGACCGTTTCCCGGCCTCACCCACTCCAGCAGATATTCTAGAAACTGCAACTCCCTCACAATGACATTGGACACAGGGGAAGTCGTCCTCGCAGGGTGACTCCTTATCTTCGCATGCGTTAACCCCCACATTCACCTGTGGATATGAAACCCTCCCCTCCCGATGGATATTAATATACCTTGTCTCCCGAGCATACGTTCTCGGAATTATTCGGTGTCACCGACTGCGTGAGTGTTAAGCACGACTCCGTACCGGTCCAATGACATTATCATGTCAGACCTTTCTGGATAGCTCAATGCTATCACCTGGTCAGGAATGCAATCAACTGAATTCCCACTCACTAAATGAACGCAGAATATAACTATTTGCCGTACCCACAATTTCGTCCCCGACTGTATCTTAATCACCTCCGCGAGCCCGACTTACGTTCACCGTCCGCGTCATCCCTCGGGAGACTGTCGTATTTCCGTTTCTTTGCTAAACTAAATAAATAAACTAAATAATATTACCAAACTAATAACGTAAACAAACATGCTAGTGCTTCACAGATATTTCGAAAATACATAAGCTTTCTTAAATTCTAAACTTCTAAAGTAAATAACTACAACACTTGAAAGAATATTATACTCGCACACTTCTTAATTCCGAAACCTGCTTTATAATGAATTAATAAATAAATGTATGAAACAGTTGAAGGGGCATTGAGAGACCACAGACCCGATCCCGATTATCGTTTGTTGATAAACTGTCACGTTTTCATTTAATTAAACATTGCAAATATAGGTATCGCCCTCTCTGGTCAATCGTTTAAATTTTTCCATGAATTTGCGCATGTCCTGCTTAAAAATTTTATTCTACCATTTTTAACTATCACTGAAAAATCACGAGGTGAAACTCATCGGATAAGTTGCGAAATTTTAAAATAAATTGGCCACGAATTGTGTGGAATTAAAAGCAACTATCAAGAGCATTAAAAACCAGCCAAATTTTCGTGGGTTTTGTTGTTATTTGGTCCTCGGACTGGTTTTCGTCACTTCGAGTGGAAAAACTTTCATCGCACGTGGTGCTCATTCTTTTCTTCCGACAAAACCTCGATTAATTAATCGTAAGTATTTACCAAATTACCGACGGCATTTTCTAATATCTTAATCTCTTCTTTAGGAGGTTTTTCTTTTGTTGTTTGATTTTCCTGGTGATTTACGTGCACATTCCGGAAATTTCTCTTGGACTTTGGACTCCGCCACGTGAATAACAAATTCACACCCTTCGAAGCCCACATTTCTTCGCTTTCTTACAACACAGGGAATTCGCGCAAGAGATAGGAAAAATTACCTACCGGAAGCGGTCCGTGAGTTACAGTTTTTATTTTTTATTATTAATTATTGGAAATTGCCGATATCGGAAAGTTAAAGTTGGAGGTTTAATGTAGATACATGTTTATAGTAACTAAGAAAACACTTATATTCAGTAGAATTAGTTCTTTTTTAGTTAATTAGCTAGAAGTGAAAGCTGTTAGGGTTGTCGAGCGCAATTACCAACATTTTGGTTTTTTTGTTGAATTTATCGCGTGCTTCGACATTTGCCTTAAAACAAAAATAGTACTATTTTGGGCCATAGGGTAGTTACCGTATCTATCTCAAAAGGTCATGATATACTAATTACATATTTGCATTTAATTGATCTGTTTGTTCCACCAGTTATTTGTGGATTTAACTTTTTGGACTTAATAAAGTAATATTGAATCGATCTTTTTGGTGTACAACTTTTTGATATGGCATTAACCTGCGTGAACCGATTTGGAGTTTTGAGAGATGCATTTAACTGTAAAATCTAATTATTTTCACCGTTTTCTTTGTGAAGCTGGTAATTTTTTTTACTTCTGGGGTTTTAAATAAACGGTGTGGCGCCCAATTCCTTTTTTTTGTTTACATCATTTTTTTGTTCGAATACTTTGTGCGAACCTCCCCTCGCCGACTTTGAGCTAGCGGCCATACCAGCTAGATTTTTCTGGGTATGTATCTCGTCTGCCTCGGTACCCTACAAGATCTACAGGGTCGGTTCTATATTCCATTTGCATAGAATTTATGGGGAATCACAGACGTGACAAATAATTTTGGCGCCCAACGTGGGGCCCTCGATTTCTCCGATTTTTATTTTGCGCCTTATTAATTTTCTTAGTGTGTTTTTTCTAAATATTTTTAGTAGTTAAATATGGAACACAAAATTGAAATCAATAGATTATCAAAAGGTGAAATTCAATACGAACTAAAGATTCGAGGTGTTGATATTGACGGTAACACAGATATTTTGAGATCCCGTTTGAGGACAGTTTTTCAGTTAGAGCAAGATGGTCAATGCCGTGTAATTAGTCCATACCCTTTAAGTCATGATTAAAGTCCGGATTTATATGTGCTAAAAAAGTGGAAAATAAGTTTTTTTATGCGATTAAAATGGATCAAAATATGGATATTATATGCGATAAAAATTTTATTTTACTTATACATACTTTAGAATAATAAAAACATAAATTGTTTCATATAAGTAATTTTAACACTTAACACTTAAATAGTAGGATTACAAAATATAATCAACAGTTGATTTAAATTATTTAAATATTTTTATAAGAGGAAAACGAACGCTCGACATCGCATGAAGTAATGGGCTCAAATTTCATGGATGCTACATCTTTGGGGTCCATGTCCAAATCCTCTTCACTTTGACCTTTTAAAACTAAACAGATTTTCCTCATTTTATTGTAGTCAGGATTACGTAATAGAACCTTGTCTAATTTTGCCATTAACTTCTCTCCTATCTCCCCTGGAATTGATTTTATACTTTCAATTGCATCATCGACCACTTCAAAAGAATCTAATAGAGCCGTCTGGGATGATTCCAACTTTTTAATGGTGGATATTAAAACCGAAAAATGAGTTTTAATGAATGCTAATTGATTCCCGATGTTTGTGTTCGACATGCATTCCTTACAAATTCTTAAAGCCGCTGAATTGGAATCATCCAATTCCAAGAAAATTTCCTTTAATTGTTTAAAGTTATCTGCGTAAAAATTTGCTGCTTCAAGCCACGTACCCCATCTCGTAATTATTGGTTCTGGTGGTAATGGCAGGTCAGCAGCTAATTCTTTATAGTGTTGTGGGGCTTTAAGAAACGCCTTTTTTCCGTTATTGATCAACTTATTTACTGTTGGGTATTCTAGTCGCACCAATTCAGCGAGCCTATTCATTGTGTGAGCCATACAAGTGAAGTGCATCAGATTTGGGTAAAACACCTGTAAAGCCTGTCCTGCTTTTATCATGTAGGCTGCTGCATCAGACACCATTAGTAATATATTTTCCGATTTAACTTGATTAGGTGCATATAAAAGTGTCAAGCTGTCGTTAATAAAACGTGCGATCGTTGAATGATTTGTTTTTTTCAAAACTGCACTATTTACCAAATAAGATATTGGTGCAACTGTGTTGCTTAATACTCCTGCTAACATATTTGCTACATAACGACCGCAGGCATCTGTCGTTTCATCAACTACTATATAAATATTGTTGTCGCTAAGCTTCTCTCTTATTTTCTTCATCCGTTGCTGGTAGCATATACTTAGATAGTTTTTCCGCAAAGTCGATTCATTTGGAATATGACGATTGCAATATTTTTCCAAAAAAGTTCGAAAACTTGCTTGTTCAAGTTTATGCCAAGGAATGTTTGACTCTGCCATAGCACTGCACAAGTCTAAAAAGAATTCATTTCCTGTGTCACTGCCCTGTGAGTTACTGGCTGTTGAAGAAATAAAAGATTGCTTAAAGTTAGACACACATCTTTTCTCCGACTCCTTATGGAGGTTTGTAGCCAAATGTTGATCAATCTGGTACTTTTGGTCTGACGACACCTTAAAATATTGTCAAAATGAAAATGTGATTTTTAAGAGAATTTGTAAGGTATCTACCTGTTTTGAGCATGCGTTGCAAAAAATAACTTTTCCATCTGTAGTTAGATGTTTAGATGCTTTAATCCATTTTTTCAATAGCTCGGATCGAGAGGATGCTACTTTCGGCATTTTGAAAAGATAAGCACTGAATTTATTTCGTCTTTAAATTAAATAAGAAAATAACAACTAATTCGCGTTGATAAATACACTAGTCACTAGTCACACACATTCACGGAGTTCTTATCTCAAACTGAAATGCAAAACATAAGTGCAAAATGCAAGTGCAGGTCGCTACAGATTCCCAGAAAATCACATTCCGGGAAATCGTAAAATAAAGTGGCCAGACGTTGAGAAGAATAAATTACTTCTTGGAAAAGCTGCAGACTTGAATATTGACCGTATATGGAATTATAATGTTATTTATATCAATATATGGATAAATAAATAAATATGCGCTAAAAGTCTAAAATATTAAGTTATATGCGAAATAAAACTACCATTTTTGGGCTTCTCTAATCGACAAACATATAAATACAAAACGCCAAGTTTAGGTATGTTAGCGTAAAAAACTTGTAAAAACTTATAAATCCGGTCTCTAGTCATGATAGTGAAATTAAGTCAGTTTCAGAAAAAATTCAACAGGTCGCTGCTTTAATTAGTTCTTTGAAGTCAGAGGATAAACCAAGTATTTCTAAAATTAGTACAGGTCTCGCTCATTTAATAAATCGTGTAGATCGTATTCCGACCTCTAATGATGAACAAGCTAAGAGTTAAAATGCATTATTTTCTGAAGTTATCAATCTTCCTGCGTTATTTGAAGCCAAGTTAAAAGATTTTGGTTCCTTAAACACTGACTCCGTCTTGATCGATAAATTAGATGCAACAACTCGTGTAGTATCCAATATTAAACCTGTACCTGTTCAAAAGTGGGGACTTAGATTTTCGGGAAATCCTAGAGATTTATCGGTGAGTGCTTTTCTAGAAAGGGTTCAGGAATTACGAATTGCTCGTCACATTTCTGAGGAAGAATTATTTGATTCTGCTTTAGACTTATTTACAGGGAGAGCTTTAGTGTGGTTTCGTGCAGCAAAATCAAAATGTTATGATTGGGTATCTTTAGCTGAAGCTCTTAAACTCGAATTTCAACCGGTCGATTACGACGATAAGCTTCTTGATGAGATTAAACGCAGAACTCAGGGTGCAGATGAAACAATCGGAGTTTATATAGCAGTCTTAACTAATCTTTTTAATAGATTATCGAAACCCTTATCTGAGGAACAGAAGTTAAAACTTGTGTTGCGCAATCTTTCTCCTTATCTTCAAGCAAATTTGGGAGTAACTGAAGTTACTTCATTAGAACAGTTGGAATCATATTGTAGAATTTTAGAAACTCGTAAATTTAATGCAGATAATTACAAACCCCCTTCTAAAAGTCGTGGTGACTTAGAACCTGATTTGGCGAATATTGGTATTAATTCTTGTCCAATCTCTGAGATCAGTACTTCTTCGAGTTCTGGTTTAAGCAGGGTTAAATGTTGGAATTGTAATCAAATAGGTCATGTCTCATCTAGATACCATCAACCTAAACGCATGCATTGTTATCGATGCGGAAAGCCAAATGTTATTACAAGAAATTGTCCCAGTTGTTCGGGAAACGTGAACAGAAGACATTAAACGGTCGTGTGGTGTCTTCCAGAGTTATTTCCAATTCGACCTATTATTTGAATAATTTAAATTTTGTTCAGGAAGAACGATTTAATAAAAATAAAGTCATTCTGGATTTCTTGTTTGCACAGAGAGAAGGAGATGAACGTCCATTCTTAGAGATTTCTATTTTTGGAAAATCATTTTTGGGGTTATTAGATTCTGGTGCTACCAGATCCATTATTGGTAAATTCGGTTGCTACTTAAATAGTGAAGATGCTCCTGATTGTACAGTAGCAAATGGTGACAAATGTAGAAGTATAGGTTCTGTTACATTGCCGGTGAAGCTGGAAAATACAATAAAATTGATTAATTTTCTGGTATTACCTGATGTTTGTGAATATATAATTTTGGGACTCAATTTTTGGAAAATTGTAGGAATTGTGCCAGATTTAAGTAAAAGTGTATGGAAATTTTCACCATCAGTTAAGCTGAACAGCGTTAATGTCATCCCAACTTCCCAACTAACTTCTTTAGAACAAGAATGTCTTAATACTTTTCTCAAAACTAAATTGGATATAATGGGTCAGTCTTTGGGTTGTACACATCTTGTTGAACATGAAATCAAAACTGATTCTGAACCCATAAAGCAACGATATTATCCTGTTTCTCCAGCTGTCCAAGCACAAATAAACAAAGAGTTAGATAATATGTTAGCGAGCGATATAGTGGAACCATCTAAAAGTGCATGGTCTTCTCCCATATTACTTGTACCAAAAAAAGAAGGTGGTCATCGTTTCTGTGTAGATTTTCGTAGAGTTAATAAAGTGACAAAAAAAGATGCGTACCCCCTTCCATACATGTCTTCCATTTTAGATCGATTACGTGGTGCTAAGTATTTAAGCTCTTTGGATGTTAAAAGTGCGCATTGGCAAATTCCTATGAAGGAAAGTAGTCGTGAGTTAACTGCCTTTACCATTCCAGGTAGGGGTCTTTTTCACTTTAAGAGGATGCCTTTTGGTTTAACCAATGCTCCCGCCACTTGGCAGAGGTTAATTGATCGCGTTATCGGAGCCGATTTAGAACCTTTCGTTTTCGTCTATCTTGACGACATTATCGTCATTTCACAAACCTTTGAACAACATCTAGAGATTCTCGAAAAGGTTTTTAATCGCCTTGTTGAAGCTGGTTTAACTGTCAGTCAAGACAAATGTCAATTTTGCCGTTCTGAATTAAAATATCTCGGTTACATTGTTAATCAAAAAGGTTTATGTGTGGATCCCGATAAGGTGACCTCTATTCTTAATGTACCCACACCTACTTGTGTTTCGGATATTCGTTCATTTGTTGGTATGTGTTCATGGTACCGAAAGTTCGTTCCTAATTTTTCTATGGTCATAGCGCCTCTTACCAAATTGTTACATAAAACACATAAATGGTTGTGGACACCTGAATGTGACCAATCTTTTAATTTACTTAAAGAGTCTTTAGTGAGTGCTCCAATTCTCAATTGCCCTGATTTTAGTCATCCTTTTTACGTACAAACAGATGCTAGTGCTTATGGTTTGGGTGCGGTACTGTTGCAAAAATTACTAGAAGGCGAACGAGTCATAAGTTATCTAAGTAGATCCTTAAGTAAAGCTGAAAGAAATTTTTCGACCACAGAACGCGAATGTTTAGCGGTAGTGTGGGCTCTTGATAAACTCAGACCATATTTAGAAGGCTCACATTTCACGGTTGAAACCGATCATCATTCCTTGATTTGGCTTAAAAATTTAAAAGATCCTTCGGGTAGATTGTGTAGATGGGCTGTAAAACTACAACAATACAGTTTCGATATTGTTCACAGAAAAGGAAAAGAAAATGTAGTTCCAGATTTCCTTTCAAGATCCGTCCCAGTTATTGATGCTAATAATCCTACTCCAAATTTTATTGTAAATTTCGAGAATTCTTCCGATAAGTGGTATTTGTCTATGCGAACAAAAATTTTGGATGATCCTATAAAGTTTTCTAACTGGAGAGTGGTTAATGGTGTATTGCATAAATATGTCCGATGTAAAATTGTAGAATTAGCTTCTGAATCAGATTACTGGTAAATAGTTGTTCCGAAAGATAATCGAAGTGAACTTTTCAAATATACTCATGAAACTCCAACCACAGGTCATGCTGGAATGTATAAGACCTATCATAAACTTTGTCAGCGGTATTATTGGCCACGGATGAAAGCCGATGTTATGCACTATGTTCGACGTTGTAAAGTTTGTCTTGAACAAAAGCCTCTTCAGCAACGAAAACCGGATTTCATGGGTTCACGTCCA
Organism: Prosopocoilus inquinatus; assembly: GCA_036172665.1. Classification (NCBI taxonomy): domain Eukaryota; kingdom Metazoa; phylum Arthropoda; class Insecta; order Coleoptera; family Lucanidae; genus Prosopocoilus; species Prosopocoilus inquinatus. Next base: position 24,749,602 of record CM069872.1, on the reverse strand, counting down.
AAAATTTCGCAGCCTTTTCAAATGATAAGTATGGATATTTTAGGTCCACTTCCTAAGTCCACCAAGGGATATCGCTTTATTTTAGTTATTTCCGATTATTATAGTAAGTTCATTTTAACTTTTGCTTTGAAATCTGCTACTGCGAAAATAATTTCTCAGGATGTCGAAAATAGTGTCTTTCTTTTATTTGGAGTGCCTCAGTACTTAATATGTGATAACGGTGTTCAGTTCAAAAGCAAGGATTTTCTAAACTTAATCCAGAAATATAAAGTAAAAGTGTTGTTCAATGCTTTGTATCACCCTCAGAATAATCCAACTGAACGTGTAAACCGTGTTATAAAAACTATGCTATCTGCATATGTGAAGGATAACCATAGACTTTGGGATCAGTTTTTACCTTCCGTATCTTGTGCAATTCGAACATTGAAACATGAGGTCACTGGCTATACTCCTTACTACTTGAATTTTGGTCGAGAACATGTTCTAAGTGGGGAAGAGTATGCGTCATTGAATGTAGGTCAATTAAATGATCTAGAGTTCGATCGAAATGAGAATCGTGTTAGACTGAGATCAAAAGGTTTTGAAAAGATCTATTCTGAAGTAGGAGTTCGCCTTGAGAAAGCTTACCAGAAAAATAGTTGTCTTTACAATTTGAGGAGACGTCCGTTAGAATATAATGTTGGGCAAAAGGTTTGGAGGAAAAATTTTGTTTTATCTAGCGCTGCTGATTATTTTGCGGCTAAGTTTGCCCCTAAGTTTATCGGACCTTTCACTATTAAGAAGAAATTGTCACGAACAACTTACGAACTAGTAAATGAAAATGATGAGCCCAAAGGCGTCTGGCATATTCAAGATCTTAAATCAGATCCTAGTTCTACAGATTAGTTGAAATTATTGATCAGTGGCTTCCCATTTTTAAGATTCATGCTTCTTCTTGATTATACTGATTTGTTGATATTACTACTGGTTCCATTCGGTAGTGTTGTGGTTTGTTGAGGTACAGTTGGGAAATGTCAGTTATTAGATTTAAGCTAAGTTCAAGATAGTTAAGCTAGTTTTAACCTTTTTTTATCGAGGTTTTCATCGGAAAATGTTTTGAAATTTTCCTTCCTGAAAGAAGAGGGGTAGTTGTCACGTTTTCATTTAATTAAACATTGCAAATATAGGTATCGCCCTCTCTGGTCAATCGTTTAAATTTTTCCATGAATTTGCGCATGTCCTGCTTAAAAATTTTATTCTACCATTTTTAACTATCACTGAAAAATCACGAGGTGAAACTCATCGGATAAGTTGCGAAATTTTAAAATAAATTGGCCACGAATTGTGTGGAATTAAAAGCAACTATCAAGAGCATTAAAAACCAGCCAAATTTTCGTGGGTTTTGTTGTTATTTGGTCCTCGGACTGGTTTTCGTCACTTCGAGTGGAAAAACTTTCATCGCACGTGGTGCTCATTCTTTTCTTCCGACAAAACCTCGATTAATTAATCGTAAGTATTTACCAAATTACCGACGGCATTTTCTAATATCTTAATCTCTTCTTTAGGAGGTTTTTCTTTTGTTGTTTGATTTTCCTGGTGATTTACGTGCACATTCCGGAAATTTCTCTTGGACTTTGGACTCCGCCACGTGAATAACAAATTCACACCCTTCGAAGCCCACATTTCTTCGCTTTCTTACAACACAGGGAATTCGCGCAAGAGATAGGAAAAATTACCTACCGGAAGCGGTCCGTGAGTTACAGTCCTCCTCTGAAAGGCAAAAGGTCTTGTGTTGACTAGATTTTTTTTTGTTTAAATATTATAGACAAACAATACTATCTGAGGACGGAGTTACAATAAACATTCACTCACCATTGGTTAGGTCTCTCATTCCTAATGTTCTTTCTTTCTCGCTTCCCTGACCGCAACAGGCGCTGAGGGTAAACGTCTTAGATTCCGGGCATCGCATTCCAATTCGATAAGGACCATGCAAATTATAATTTATAATTATTTACGAGTATCTATATTCAGTAAACTGGAACATTGCACTTGCCGGGACCGTTTCCCGGCCTCACCCACTCCAGCAGATATTCTAGAAACTGCAACTCCCTCACAATGACATTGGACACTGGGGAAGTCGTCCTCGCAGGGTGACTCCTTATCTTCGCATGCGTTAACCCCCACATTCACCTGTGGATATGAAACCCTCCCCTCCCGATGGATATTAATATACCTTGTCTCCCGAGCATACGTTCTCGGAATTATTCGGTGTCACCGACTGCGTGAGTGTTAAGCACGACTCCGTACCGGTCCAATGATATTATCATGTCAGACCTTTCTGGATAGCTCAATGCTATCACCTGGTCAGGAATGCAATCAACTGAATTCCCACTCACTAAATGAACGCAGAATATAACTATTTGCCGTACCCACAATTTCGTCCCCGACTGTATCTTAATCACCTCCGCGAGCCCGACTTACGTTCACCGTCCGCGTCATCCCTCGGGAGACTGTCGTATTTCCGTTTCTTTGCTAAACTAAATAAATAAACTAAATAATATTACCAAACTAATAACGTAAACAAACATGCTAGTGCTTCACAGATATTTCGAAAATACATAAGCTTTCTTAAATTCTAAACTTCTAAAGTAAATAACTACAACACTTGAAAGAATATTATACTCGCACACTTCTTAATTCCGAAACCTGCTTTATAATGAATTAATAAATAAATGTATGAAACAGTTGAAGGGGCATTGAGAGACCACAGACCCGATCCCGATTATCGTTTGTTGATAAACTGTCACGTTTTCATTTAATTAAACATTGCAAATATAGGTATCGCCCTCTCTGGTCAATCGTTTAAATTTTTCCATGAATTTGCGCATGTCCTGCTTAAAAATTTTATTCTACCATTTTTAACTATCACTGAAAAATCACGAGGTGAAACTCATCGGATAAGTTGCGAAATTTTAAAATAAATTGGCCACGAATTGTGTGGAATTAAAAGCAACTATCAAGAGCATTAAAAACCAGCCAAATTTTCGTGGGTTTTGTTGTTATTTGGTCCTCGGACTGGTTTTCGTCACTTCGAGTGGAAAAACTTTCATCGCACGTGGTGCTCATTCTTTTCTTCCGACAAAACCTCGATTAATTAATCGTAAGTATTTACCAAATTACCGACGGCATTTTCTAATATCTTAATCTCTTCTTTAGGAGGTTTTTCTTTTGTTGTTTGATTTTCCTGGTGATTTACGTGCACATTCCGGAAATTTCTCTTGGACTTTGGACTCCGCCACGTGAATAACAAATTCACACCCTTCGAAGCCCACATTTCTTCGCTTTCTTACAACACAGGGAATTCGCGCAAGAGATAGGAAAAATTACCTACCGGAAGCGGTCCGTGAGTTACAGTTTTTATTTTTTATTATTAATTATTGGAAATTGCCGATATCGGAAAGTTAAAGTTGGAGGTTTAATGTAGATACATGTTTATAGTAACTAAGAAAACACTTATATTCAGTAGAATTAGTTCTTTTTTAGTTAATTAGCTAGAAGTGAAAGCTGTTAGGGTTGTCGAGCGCAATTACCAACATTTTGGTTTTTTTGTTGAATTTATCGCGTGCTTCGACATTTGCCTTAAAACAAAAATAGTACTATTTTGGGCCATAGGGTAGTTACCGTATCTATCTCAAAAGGTCATGATATACTAATTACATATTTGCATTTAATTGATCTGTTTGTTCCACCAGTTATTTGTGGATTTAACTTTTTGGACTTAATAAAGTAATATTGAATCGATCTTTTTGGTGTACAACTTTTTGATATGGCATTAACCTGCGTGAACCGATTTGGAGTTTTGAGAGATGCATTTAACTGTAAAATCTAATTATTTTCACCGTTTTCTTTGTGAAGCTGGTAATTTTTTTTACTTCTGGGGTTTTAAATAAACGGTGTGGCGCCCAATTCCTTTTTTTTGTTTACATCATTTTTTTGTTCGAATACTTTGTGCGAACCTCCCCTCGCCGACTTTGAGCTAGCGGCCATACCAGCTAGATTTTTCTGGGTATGTATCTCGTCTGCCTCGGTACCCTACAAGATCTACAGGGTCGGTTCTATATTCCATTTGCATAGAATTTATGGGGAATCACAGACGTGACAAAACAAGACAGTAAAGTTAAAAAAAATTATTATTGTTTACATATTTTTCTTACATAAATGATACTCCTAATAAGTTTAAAATTAATACTTACTTTAATATTTTAAATAACATAAACATAACATATTGCTTTTAGAATTTGAGTAAATATCCTCTCTTTCTTCTAAAAAGCACTCATATCCAAATGTGTTCTTTTTTCTTCCAGCAGACAACAAAATAAATCACCGACCCACTTGTCAAATCAGTGAAGTAGAAATGCAATACGGTCCTTCCCATTCTTGAAAAGATATAATTTACGGCGGGACCGGAATGCGATACCGAACATCCTAATGTTTACAATTTACATCTGGTTCAGTGTACCACAGTATATGTTACTTCTTTTTTTAGGTGTGACGTCAGTAAGAAATGTTTTACGTTTTCGCGTTTCTTTTTCTTTTTGACAGTCGGACTGCAAATTTCAAGGACTTGAAAGTTCAGATTTCTTTTGGGCATGAAATTATCTAATTCGGAATTATTCAAGATCAATCTGTAATCTGTAATTTTAAAATTTTAAAATTTGAAAATTCTATTTCGATTTTCATCAAATGTGGCAATGTCCAAAAATTTCGAGGAAAATCAGATTAGCCGTTGTTGTCAGTTAAAGTTACTAATTTGTGTGAAATAACTTATTCAGGCAGAATATTAATCCTAGAGCGTATTTATTTCATTCAAAGTTAGGGAACTTCGAACTATTTGTCATAAAATACTAATTGACATGATTTAAAAAAAACTCCGGTGTGTGGATAACTAAAAAATTAATTCGAGAAATTTTATTTTAAGACCGCTGTTAGAAGAAACTGATCAAAGTTTATGTTAAGGATAACGCTACTATTTTGCCAATGGTTTACATAGCACCTCGCTTGTCTTTTCAATAAAGAAACGCCGATTTAAACATTTATTCCAAACTTTTCATAAGGACAGAATTTTTTTTAACTGAAATATCTGCATGTTTGATGTTGTAAGAAGATACAATTTAATTCATAACACAAGCAATATCGGCTGACCCGATTGTACTAAGAAAAACGGAATGATTTTTTTTCATAAACACAAAAATAAAAAACTTTTCTATTGTGAACCCAATCCGTGGACACAGTGTATAAAAGTGTAACATTTTCTTTTACTTTAATTTTTTTTTAATTTTTTCACTTGTGTAGAATGGAATGTAATATGATTTAAGAGGAATCCTTGTGAAGGTACCCCTCTCGGGTTGGTATTTTACTTGCTTGTTAATCCCCAACACTATGACATTTAAGGGGAAATGTTTCCAATTTTATGATTGGTTGAACTTGGCTGCAGGTGCGCTCCAAACATTTCATTGATTACCCTTTAGTATGTTGTTGTATTGTCCGTCGGCTTCAACGAAATTTAAATTTTTGTAGCAGAAATAAGCTCCACATACAAATTGTAAGAAATAATCTTCGGCAGTATCAGCATGTTCACAATATTTTTACAATTACAAATATCTACTGTAAATAATGTGGGCGCAGCAGGCTGGCTGATCGATGAAATCCGAGTCGCTCATGACTAAAGGATCGAGGAAAATAGCCCGTCCAGTCTCCCAGATGTCGATTACGCATCGTAACACCCCCGGTGTAGCGCAGATCTGAATCGTTCGATTGCCCGGTTTAACAGAGACGCGCGTTGTTGAGTACTCTCAGGTATTCGAAATTCGAATAGGAAAGAAAATACTAAAATTTCTTAGCTATTAAATGTTATTAAAATTAATTATTAAATAACATTCCAAATTTTCGTTCGTTCGTTCGTTTCGATTTGCCGTGAGAATGCTTATCTTTTAAAGCGAGAAAATGATCTCTGAACATAACAGGTTGTGAGAGACGCTTTCTCTAGGTAAATTTTGAACTCTTCAATATTTACGGAGAGACTGAGCAATCAAATAAATGTCGAATGGTCGAAATCTAAATTAATGAGACGCAGAATTCGTCCTATCGTGCCTATCGGAAATGCAGCGAGAAATCGAACCTCGCCGCTCGCGGAATACAATGCCTCTGAGTTTGGACCCTCAGATTCGAGGCCTTACTCATGACGATTCGAGAGGCATCTGAGGCGCGTTCAGAAACTGCATTGCGATTGCACTTTGGGCGTTTAAAATGGAAAGCAAAACGCGCAAAATAATTTACATGACAGAGAAAGTATATAACCCGGAGCGCGCTCTTTCTTATTCCTGAACGGGCCCCAGCACACGATAATTCACGATCCTTGGGAGGGAATTTTAAAATAATAATGATGAAGACATAACTTGTTTAAGATGAGTTGGACAGTTTTAATAAATTAATATAGTCAAATTTATTATAGAATTTAATTAAATTTCTATTTTTATATAAGTTATTTATGTGTGAATTGGAATAAAGAATGTTTAATATATTTTGTAGGAAAATGTTCACGAATTCCAACTCGAAAGTACAGTACCCGAAAAAAGTAATGTCTCCTCCATAAAATGCAAATGTTTGGGCTAAGCTGTCGAGCCCTACATTACAGGGAGGCGGCCAAGCATTGCGAGCAGGTAATCCCGCTTGCGAAATGTATTTAATCTGCCTGAGATAAATTCGAAGCGTTCAAAATTCTGTAAATATAATTATAAAACAAAGTGTTATTTGTTTGGTAAAGTCATACTATGCATACATGCACAATAAAAGTAAATTTAATGATTTTATAAAAATTAAGTTTAACAAAACGATTCTCATATGGTAATTAATTATTAATTAAAAATTATTTCAATATTAGAGAATTAGAATTCTTCAAAGATTTATTTCGGCCTTTAACTTGTTTTTAAGGAGTAATATTCATTTAATATTTTATTGTTATTCGTTTTATTTTTAAATTGTAAAGGTTCAGTGTTCATTTCAAATATAAGTTGTTTTAGATTGTGTCATAGTTCGTTTTGTGAATTTTATTTTGCCAGGAGCAAATGAAATACTGAGTTAAATTATTTTAAATTAGGGATACACAATACTAAATAGAATAAGTTGATGTGACATCATCGATAATTTTTAAAACCAATAATACAATTTTTCTCTGGAATCCTGTACTGTAGCTGTTTCTGATTATGGCCATCATGCGTATTTATATTTTTATCTCGGAATTAAAAACGAAAAATGTGGTTCGATAAAATTGTTACAGTACAACGCTTTGTTTTATAATTATATTTACGGAAGCGGGCAGTCTAACGTTTCGAATACCTCTCGGACACATTTCGCAAGCGGGATTACCTGCTCGCAATGCTTGGCCGCCTCCCTGTAATGTGGGTCTCGACAGCTTAACCCGAACATTTGCATTCTATGGGGGAGACATTCCTTTTTTCGAGCACTGTACAAGATGACTACGCAAGAATTCTTACCTCCTTTAACTCTTTTATTTTTGATTTTAGGAAAAAATGCTTAATACAAAAGTTAAAGGGACCAATTCGAAGTTTCACTGTGTGCTCACAGAAAACCACAGTTGATGGTCGGATAAACGACATGTAAACTATACTTAGGTTTTTTTTTTTTAATGGAACAGCCTGTATATTATTATATATTTCGATTCTAAATTAAATTCTAATGGCACTACACATGTAATAAAGCTAATAATGTAGATGGTGTCTATAAAATAATTCCTCCTTATTTTTTTTTATTTTTGATTTTAGAAAGAAAAAAGGATAAAAAAGGTGTACAATATATAAAAAAAATAAACGAAGCTTTGATTTTAAATAAAATAACATTGAATAAAATTTTACCATTAACATATTAAAACGATTTAGATATTTTTTAAAAATTAACGTTTAAGGTAGAAACAAAAAATAATTCGGAAAAATAACTGAAAATTTAACGTAAAACATATTTAAAGCGTTCTCAATTTTTTTTACGCAAAATGTACAAGTTTTTAAAATATTTTGAATCATATCTCTTGTATAAATGGGAGTTTTCTATTTCTAAAATTCCAAAATAAAATAAATTAAATAGGAATAGACACCTTATACATTTTTAATTTTATTATATACGTAGTCCCAGTAGAACTTAATTTAGAATAGAAAATCGTAATAATATATAGGTTGTTCCATTAAAAAAAAAAACCTAAGTTTAGTTTACATGTCGTTTATCGGACCACAAATTGTTTTTCTGTGAGCACACAGTGAAACTTTGACCCTATAAGTTTTGTATTAAACATTTTTTCTTGAAATCAAAAATAAAGGAGTTAAAGGGGATAGGAATTCTCGCGTAATCACCCTGTACATGCGGTCAACTCCTTTATTATAAAGAACTATGGTTGAATTCTTGGCTTCCAGTTAGAAGCACATGTCTCTTTCTTCTAGAAGAAATATATTAATTAGTACTTTACTATTCTATTGACTGTAATTATTGTTAATTTTGGAATCTCGATTTCAACGCAAAATAATATCTTTATAGAAGTAATGTCAAATTACTAACAATATTGAACTTGAATTCTTTTTCCCGAAAATATATTCAATTGCTAGTATTATTTATTGTCCTCATTAACAACGCATATTTTTAATTTAATATTTAATTCTAAGTTTTATTTAATAATTTTTGTAGAAACATAATTAGTCTTACAGCTTATTTACATGAGGACATATTCATTCATAACAAAAACTTTTACAAAATTAAATTTTAATAACACATTAATAAAATTCCAGTTAGAAAAGATTTAGTAACGGAGTTCGAAATTTATTGACAAACATTTAAATATTTTCTAATTTATTTAAAAATATTTTCTTCTATTTTTATATTTTCGTTATTGTCATTGTTGCAAACATTTCTAACATTCATACTTCCGTCAAATATTTCAATTTTACAGTCCGTACAAGTGTAATTTCAATGTTTTGTTTCTTTTGCCTATATCGATGTTAAACTTACAATTCACGTAAATAAATGATTCAAAATGCTTTCAAAGTATTTTTCAAACATCGACAATATTCGGTCACTCCCGGCTCGGATCCGACTTGCCACCAGCCTGTCACAAGCTAATTTTTGTTTCCAGCCGCGATATTCTCTTATATAAACAATTTTTAGAGGAACAGAAAGAGAAGATATGTTTGCTTCCTCTTTCGTTACCTCCCCCACAATTGATAGTGGAAGAAATCCGTCCACACCTCATGAAAATAATTCATGAAAAACATGCAAAACGCGCGAATTCATAACTACATTACATATACATATTTTTGAAAGCTGTTTTCGCAGTTTTGTTAATAAAACTTCAATCTACAAAGTGACCAACGCGTTTTCGAAAATATGAACTGGAAGTATATTTAATTGGACTGTAAAGTTCAACTACGATTTTTAAATGTTAATTACTTTTTTTCTAATTAACAATTAATCGTAGCGAAATTTCCATTGGTCACTTTGTAGTTCTAGTCCTTAAATACGTGGTGTTAAAAAATGAAATAAATTGATTAAGAACTAAAGCCTCTACGACTTCACGCGTTTTAATGATGTTCGTATATGGCATTATTCGATGGGATTCCTCTTAAGTTGGCTTTGAGATTTGTTAGGGTTCATTTTATTTGTTTTAATTTTGTACTTGGGTTGAATGGAGTTAGGTTGTTGAGTGCAATTACGTCAGAAAAACCTTACAAATAAGAGCTAACCAAACGGTCTAATGGTTAATTTAGGTGTTTACATATTAATTTATATTTGATTGTTTTTTGACGACATATGCATAATACATATATTTTATTTTATTTTCAGGATTTTTAGGTATCAACTAACAGGGAACTTATACTGATTTATTCGTTAGAATAAAAACTTTTTTCGGGTCTTTAGACTATTTGTTTCCGTATTTCCGTGTTGTTTGGTTAGCTCTTATTTGTATGGTTTTCTGACGGTTAATTTTAGGTGTTTACATATTAATTTATATCTACTTACATTTAGACAGACAGTGAATTTATTTTATTACGCAACATATCTTGCTTTTTGCTTTTTAAATAATCATGTCAAAGCATTGTAACCATAGAACCATAGGCAACTAATACCGCCAATTCAAATAATTTAAATGTTTAGCACACTTTGAAATTCTCGATGCAAATTTTAAGATTACTTCCTGTTTAATCCTTTTTTAAATAGATAGTGAGCACAAGAAAACGTACACTTACTAAATTGCACTCACATGCTGTTCAAGAGAAAAAGTAAACTTTTGGTACGAATAATAAATAACACACTAATCGGTCAATTTTTATTATTTAAATCTTCTCAACTCGATAGTTCCTCAAATACAGCAAATTTGAAAGCCCCTGGTACCAACACGATGCTTGATATTAACAAGATGGTGCTCCATCACATTTTACGATGAGCCAATAAACTTGATCAGCCAGAAACTCTCTACGAACAAACTTATTAAGTCATTTTAATTTTTAAAAATTACTAAATTTCTCACAGACTTCACGGTAATATGTGTCACATGAAACAGTCAACATGACAGATCGAGAATAAACGCGGAGTAAACAACCACGAGTGTTATGTTGGTTGCCTAGATTTCCAATGCTTTGACATGATTACCTTAAAATGCCACATAAGAATATGTTGCATAATAAAATAAGAGCACTGTATATACCGGCCGTTTCAAATTGAGTGTGCACTGAAGGGATCTCCTAAACCGTAAGAGATACAAATTGGTTTAAATGGAAGAAAAGTTGCACGAATCAATGCGTTATTCGCATCCATCGACAGAATGATTTTATTGTTATTTCTTCCTGAGATATTAATGAAAATGTAAAACAGTCGAGTTTCTTTTTTCCTCGGTATCTCTTTTATTATAAATAATTTTGAAATTCTGATTTAACTTTTTACAGGCATTTTTCGATTCTGCTTCGAATAGGGGTAGCAGAATTGAAGTCAAACGTTTCGTCTTTCCACGACCATCATCGGTTTCGATTTTTTAAATACAACTTATGTCTTTTTATTATTCTACTCGATAGCATTTCTTCTCCTGATTGTAATGATATTCGCACTTAATAGTTGATATTAATTTGAAGCTTAAATAATTCAGATTTTTATGTGAATATTTTATTTAATACCTAATTTCAAACTTTTGGTTCATTTTCTTTTCTTCTTATTATTCTATTGTGTAGCATTCTTTCTTTACTTTATACCTTTTTTTCAAGTGAGGTTAAAATATCATAAAAAGACTAATAGAGTTTCGTCATGATTTACTTAATAAGTTATTCACAACTACTATTTTTTTTTATTTGTTGAGTATTAACAATAATTAATTAAATTATGTTAGATGGGTAACACAAACAAATAAACAGCTGCATAAATCCAGGAGTAATAAATTACCAGAACAAAATAAACAATGCCTTGAACAAAATTCACAGAAAAATGATTTTGTGAAATAAATAAAGTGAAATTAATAAATAGAAATAAATCCTTGAGATGTCCTCCACCGTTTTCAAGACATACATTCGTTCTTAATCCTATGTGTGGTAAAGCGTGTCGAATATAAATTCGGAAAACATTTTTGCAAGAATTTAATATTCGCCTTCTTAATTCCCTCTTATTATTTATCGCAACGTTAGTAACTGTTTCAATTTTCAAAATCCAAAACTCCCTTTATCCTTTTTAAATTTTGCATGGTGAGTACTAAAGAAATTAAAAAAAAAATATACATTTTTACAGAAATTATCTTTCAAATTTGTCACAAAAATATTCGTTTCTAGCTGCCAATGTCTTTGTAGAAGGCACTATTCAGTGATATCCAAACATTTTTAGTATAATTGAATCGATGAGTGCGTAATGGTGTTCAGTCCAAATTTACTGTGTCGATAAAACAACTAATAACTTTCTAGATATTTATGTTAAGTGACTTATTTGCGTAAAATTCTTTCAGATAAGGATGTCTAAAGCCTCCTGAAGCCAATAATTACTTAAAATAAAAATCTAGAGAGAGTTATTTGTTGTTTTCTCAACACAGTAAATTTGTTCTGAACACGATTGTGCACTCATCGATTCAATTATAGGTACCATTTGAAAAAAGCAAAGTTGGTTGTCATACCAACAGAACAAGAGGAGATAAAAACAAACGGAGATCACAACACGCGTAGCAACAAACGAAATTACCTTCATATTAAAGTACGAGGAATAACAATCTGTCATACTATTATCTTATGTTGAGGTACCCGGAATAGTGATATTTTCGTTTTTTTCTTATTATTGCAATTTTCGTCACTATACGAGGATCGATTTTACAACGTTAATAACATCCCCCACGTTTAGATCTATTTTGCCGATCTATTTATCTTAACAACAATTGTGTAGGCTTTCATTCCGCGCAATTCAAAATTGCATTTTCGCACTTTTCCAGAGGTTTGAAACACCCTGTACAGTACACCGTGATTCAAAAATGTCTCCCGATATTTTCAGGGCGAATAGAACATCAAAAAATAAGGTCACCTTTTTGTTTAATTTTTTTTTTTCAAAAATGAATGATCAGTTATAAGCCCTGAAGAGAAAGTGAAAAATATTGTGTTTTGGTAATATCTCCTGGATCCTTTAAGTTATCAAATTAATATTTTAAACACATGTAAGGCATCTATTTAACTGTGCACATTTTTTAAATTGTAATAATTTAATAATTTTAAGGAACCTACTGACGTCCCAATTTCGCGTCAAATCTGCAGGGCCGATCGGCAGAGTCCCTGCAGGTTGCAGATTGGAATGTGAGTATGCAAGTTGGGGTGACTACTTCCGTTATCGGAAGGTTGGATCAACCAATTCACGATTTGTAAATCGCCCCTACAGATTGGGATTAAATCCTGACGTGCGTACCGCGATCGGGAAATTTCGGCTCAAACAACGTTGAGTTCTGTCGGAGGAGTGTTATCACGTGCAAGTTTAGTTTACAAAATTACGAAATAGTGACATACAAAGAAAAGAAATAGCAAATTGAGGTGTTGCTTATTTTTGAAATCATTTAAGTGCGGTTTCAGACGGTTCTGCATGGATACAGTACAACATCGGTGCAACATTCGCAGGAACGATGTTGTACCGCAGGTAACTTTCACACGGCGCAGCAGATTGTGTAAATTTATTTGCCGGTTGATATGATAACATGCCGTCCCGCTGGCGAGCCTTGCAGACCCGTGTGTACGTGGCTATTTATTTTACGGGTGCCGCCGATGTTGTATCGAATCGTCTGAAAACGGCCTAAAAATGACACTTGAAGAATAAATGTATAAATTTTCTAACGCTATATTTTTCACTTACCTTTATGTAATGCTTTAGACATTTTTATATAGCCCAACAGATTTCGGGAATAATTTTTGAGCAATGTTTGGGTAGATATGGTCGAAGTAAACTTCAAATCTTGGTAAAATTGTTGCCAAATAACGCAAAGTAACGACTAGGCGTTCTTTTGCACCGATACTTACGTACTAAGGTAGTAGCATCTATTTATTATCCTGCCGATCGGCCCTGCAGATTGGGAGCGAAATTGGGAAGTCAACGGTGCCTACCTTTACATAAACTCAAATCAGCAATATCGTTCTACTGTCACAACTTTTAATGTTTGGATAATCAGAATGTTAGATAGAACTTGCACTAGAAAAAAAACGTTTCATAGAAATGTGTAAAATTAAAATGTCTCCAAATTCTATTAATAAACGTACGGATTTTGAAAATTTAAATGACATATTTTGTAGTTTTCTGGATTCTTTAAATAGGATATAGATCTGTCAAAAAAAAAAAAATTAATTTTAATTTAGTTCTAATTACTTTTACCTTTATTCTGGACAACTTGTACTTTAGTTTAAAATCATGTGACCTTTTCGTTTCTCTTGACGACTTGTTTCTCTTGACAACTTGTTTATTTACTTTTTTTCACTCCTGACGAAGCTATAAATCTATAGCGAAACGTTGAGTGTGTTCCCATCATATTTCTGTCCGGTTCGAGATTAAGAAAAATTGACTTACAATTTTCATCGGACAAGAATCAACTTCAATTCACAATTATAATTATAAGTTGTCAGGAATACAATCATTAGCGTAAAGAAAAAATATTGTTACGAATTTGGACTTAACATTGGATAATATTAAATAAATTTGTCGGTAACAATTACACAAAGATGCAAACATTTCAACGTTAATATGAATTAAATTACTAGTATTTAAGGTAAAAGTTACCAAAAAAGATCTGCTACGTTCTTTCGCAATTGTCGCAAATGCGGTTGCAATTAATGTTGGTGTCAAATTTTTAATATCGCTTGTTACGTGCATTTTTATCATTGTTGTTCACATTGTGGAGTAGATTTCTATAGGTGTTGGTGTTTCGAGTACGGCTGGACTGATGCCAGGGGCGAAGCGGTCTCCGACGTGCTGATTTAGTTCCGACCAGGACGAAAGCGTTAAAGTCGGGCATTATCCTTCTTCCATGCGCTATCAGAGCAGAGTGTTGGCAATTTGTGTTTCTTGGATTGATCAACCCTTCGTTTTATGGAAGTTATCAAATTGGTAAAAGTTTTCTCTAGTCTTTACGGAGTTTGTGATTTCACAGGTTTTTGTAACGTGGTGATTTTTCGTCAGTTTAGAACTTGTTTTTTGAGGCAAGGTAAGTCTCGTTGTCCTTCATTTTGTACTCAACTCGCTCGTCTACTTTTCACGGTCTTTAATTTTATTTCGTTTTCCCCCTTTTAAGCACCTTGTGAATGGCAAACTTCTGAAAAGGGGCAGAATTGCCACAACAGTTTAGCGTCGTTTGGAGACCCCGAGTCGTATCCAAATCAGCCATGTTTGAGCTGTAGAAGCATCCCGCCCCCCTTCGTGCCTTCGCTCTTTGAATTGTATCATCTGAGCAAGGTAATGCCGCCCTGACCTGAAACCATTATAAACACGCACCACCAGCCTACGCGGAAATTTTCCACGTATTTTATTTTTTATCTGCGGTGCGGAGTCGTGCGTCCGCCTCATTAATTAAAATTACGGCCGACCATCCCATTAGAGGGTTTGATCTCATGCTGAACTTTGTGTTGGCGTTTGCCTTAATAAAGAATTTGTTTCTGGGTCGAACTATTTATTTGGTAGAAAACGTTACTGTTTTGGAAACATACCCTTGGGGTTTATTATCCTTTTGGGTAACCTTGTTTCCATGCAGGACTTATTACTCAATATTTGAGGGTGTATCAAAGAAGAAGCGAGTTCTGGGGAGTTGTATGTTTCGAGGATGGTTAAGGACACATTTTCGCAGCGGCATATTTGTTTTTTGGCAATGTAATTCAAGCGGTATTATTTTTTTAATTTTATACATGTAACGTATAAAATCCAAACATCACGTATTATACCGGGTGGAAAGTTTCAAACCCAAACATTGCAAAGTTCCATTGAGAACTACGTTTCTGCAGATTACTGCTCGCCATTTTAAGATACAAAATGGTAATGGTATTAAATGAAAGATAAAATTAAGGCCAATGTTATCGTGTTATTATTCTTTTATTTTATTATATTTTTGAAATAGAAATTAAATTTTTAAATTTCAAATGAAAAATGTAGTCGTCTTAGGCCCGGTTTCTCAGTCAGAGTTTAACTTTAATCTTCAGTTTTTTTTTACTTAGGGCGACTTGTATAACAGATAATTACCAAAAGATTAAAAGTGACCCACTGATGATCAGTGAATTAATGTAAGTATCTCTTGTTCAAACGTTAGTCAAACGGTAATCCATTGGTGAACTACAAGTAATGGTAACCAACCAATTTTGTTTGGTTAACAGATTATTAACCTAAAAATTTACAAAAATTTTGTTGCAAATCGTTCTTGATTGCAGTGAAAACCTCGAGCAGGCTCTGTACAGCTGTTTCAGGTCAAAAAAGCGATCGTAGGATGTAAATTGGACAAGTTGTTTATGGTCTGTAGTGGGAATGTCGAGCTACGTCTCTGCTGATGAAGCCCCAAACAGGGCTGAAACAGCTGTACAGAGGCTGCTCGAGGTTTTCACTGCAATCAAAAACGATTTGTAACAAAATTTTTCTAAAAACTTTCATTATGCTTTTACAGCAAGCATGGCCGCCTTGCATGGGGGACTTATTAGGAGCAAATCCCGCTTCAATTTGTCTATCCTACTGCAATGTCAGGTCAAAAAGCGATAGTAAGATGTCGCTATTTTATCTGTTCATCATTCTTACATCGCATTTGCGAATAAATTGGGCAAGTCGTTTTTGGTCTGCAGTGGAAATGTCGAGCTACGTCTCTGCTGAAGAAGCCCCAAACAGGGCTGAAACAGCTGTACAGAGGCTGCTCGAGGTTTTCACTGCAATCAAAAACGATTTGCAACAAAATTTTTTAAAACTTTCATTGTGCTTTGACAGTAAGCATGGCCGCCGTGCTTAGGGTAGCATATTATGTAGCAAACCAACTTCAATTTGTCTATCCTACTGCAATGTCAAGTTAAAAAAGCGATCGTAGGATGTCGCTGTTTTATCTGTTGATCACTAAAAATTTACAATTTTCATCGGACAAGAGCTATTAAAACTTTGACGTTGTCAGAAGTACTTGCAACAGTTTAAGAATTGTACTCTTATTACAGAGAGATTACGTGATGAATTTATTTGATGAGTCACAAATACGTATCTACACGGTTGAGAGATGTTTTGAAGTCTTAAAGCGAGGGTTCCCTATATTAGCGTACGGTATAAGGTTAAATTTGGACAAAGTACAACCCATTAAAATTGCTTGCGAAAGCGTTTCCCAAACTGTGGGGCGCGCCCCCTTAGGGTGCGCGTAAATTTTCAAAGGGGCGCGGCAAAATAAATTTAAAAAAATTAAACGCAAATTGCAACTAATTTATTATTTTATTTTTTACAAGAGATTACATATACGTACAGTTGCGAGCAATAAATTTTAAATCTAAACACAGCTCATAAGGGGGTCGCGAAATCTAAAAGTTTGAGAAACGCTGGCTTACGCCGTACTTCATAATACTGCATGCACGATGTCGGATGGCCTTCCGGAAGATATAAATGATGACATTGAACAAGAAATTGCAAAAACCATCGTACAGGATCTTATTATTCAAAATAATTATGGACCTAATTTTATTTTTGACGTTATTGGAAGGCAAACTGAATTGTTCTGATATTTTTTTTTCATAAATTTAATACGGACATTATATTCTTGGATGTATTTGTCATGGTTTTCCTGCATATGCTGCATTTTCTTTAAATGTTCTTCTTTTGAATATTACACACTTTATTGGCCCACAAACCACCAGGGAACCAACACCAAAGTAAAGGGAAGCCATAAAATCTATTTAATAGCACAACATTATTCAAAGCTTTGTAATAAATGGTATTATTTGCCCCAGGTTTAAAGTCTGTACCTTTCAAAATAAACAGTCAATTCAAAAACAAAACTGAAAACACCCTGCGTCTTAGTAAATATTTCAAAAATTTAAATTCGGTCAATTTTTGGTACTTGAAGTACCTACGATTCAAAATAATAATGTTTGGTACAATAATTTCTTCTAGTGGTCCCAAATAATGATTCAGATCATCTCTCCTTTATGCAAATTTGGCGCTTCATTGTAACCAATCTCTAGTACAGCTTCAGTCATCTAACTATGATTTGACCACGCGTTGAACAAGTGATTTTACGTTTGATCTTTTGTTACCGTGATCCGTATGTGATCTCTTTGTTATCTGACCTACTGGTTAACTTTCTTTTATACAAGTCGCCCTTATAGGAACAGATGGAAATTAACTGAAGATTAACGTTAAACTGTGACTAGCAACCGGCCCATAGTATGTCAGATTTGAAGTTTGCAATTCAATAACCAGAATTTTGTACAATATGCTTATTATTCAAAATAAAATTCCATTTATCAGTGAAGCATATCTGTGACGATGAAAAACTGTTAAGATTTATTTTTTTGCTCTTGCATTGCTTCACAAAATATTTCCTACTATTCTTGTTAATTTCAATACAATGTTGATGGCAACTGGATTTATGTAATTTATGTTTTTTTTTTTAATATTCTTTACAGTTGTGTGTTACTTATTCTTGAACAGGGTGAAACTTATTTAATCCTTAGTACAATTGAATTTAAAACTGATTTAATATCGACATGTGTCGGTATTCATTGCCCATGGCATCATTTCAAGTTTATTGTTAGTATCAAAAATAACAGTATTTTTGTACGCAATGACGTAGAATACAATTGTCATTCTAATAAAGAAAGAATTGTATTAACTTAAACGACAAGAGTACCTACCTGTTATTTGCTCTGTACAATAATTCATAATATTTTTTGACTGACGTATAAATTGTTTTCCATTGAAACAACTGAAAGTTTCAAACCTGACATAGGCGACTAAATTTTTCGTTTAAAATTTGAAAATTTTGTTTATATTTCGAAAGTGTTAATATTTATGAATAATTTTAATACCATAATATTGTACATAATGTTCTCTTTTCTTTAATACTGTTACCATTTTGGTATCTTTTGTATCCGGTATGTATTATCCGTAGTCTCTTTTTCGCTATAAAGTCCTCTCACTCTCACCCTAGCAGGCCTTGGAAGTGTCAGTGGTTATAATTTCTTGGTGCATACTAGAGGCCCTCTAGTTAGAGCCTGGCAGAATCAGCCATCTTTCAGCAAAAAAATTTCCGTCAGTGGAAATGTGACAGTATTATTTAAGCTTGCTTCCTCTTTCAAAGTCAAATTTCAGCAGAAAAAGTCCCGTCCGTCAGTATCAATAGGCTGTATTCTCATCTTATGATTAAAGTTGTCTGTAACTAAAGCTTATTTTCAATGTTATATTCAAGTGTTGGCGCCAAACTGCACTTCCATTCCTTCCTATTTGCACTGGATATTTCATAAGGAGAGGATTGTCCGAGATAAAATTTTCCTAAAGTGCTCTTAACTTGTGGTGTGTGGGTGTAATTTGCTCTCATCTGTAGGTTGTTTTTTGACGATTTATACATAATATATATATATTTTATTTTTTTCAGGATTTTTAGGTTTTTAGGTATCAAATAACAGGGAATTATATACTTATTTATTCGTTAGAATAAAAAGTTTTTTCGCGTCTTTGGACTATTTATTTCCGCATTTCCGTGTTGTTTGGTTAGCTCTTATTTGTAAGGTTTTCTGACAGTAAATTTTAGGTGTTCACATATTTTTTTTTCCCCGATTTATACATTAACATATATAGTTTATTTTAGATTTTTACATATTAATTTATATTTACTTACATTAGATTGTTGTTAGGTTTAACATTTTTATGATTTTATCAGTGTGATTAGGTTGTTTTTGGATCCTTTTTTTTAGTGTTTTTAAGTTGGTAGCCCACTGAAGATGGCAGCTTAGCTGCCGAAATACGTATCTACGGATATAAAAATTACTGTGGGCGGAGGTTAATTTCAATTATTTCCATTAACTAATAGCGTTTTCCGCTGGCTGCACCGGCGTGCACTGAGTTTATCTCCATCTCGCTTTATTATGTGTATAAAGCTGAACCAAGATGGAAATACACTCAGTGCAGTCAGTGGAAAATATTAAGGAGACTCTGGTGCATACTAACACATCTACTAACATTTGACACATCTAAAACCTGCTGGGGTGTCGAAACTTTATGAATATATTAAATAGTTAAACATAAATCACCGAATGAATATCTTGAAGAATTATTATTTTTTACTTTGTTGGCGACATAATATTAACAAATAAATTATTGAAACTTCTGTTCATACAGTTAACTATTTAGAAATGTATGCACTGAAATAATTTCGGAGTTTTAAGTGAATTTAATATTTTACCTGAAAAGCGTCCGGTATACTCACGTCAAACTCACGTACGCTTTGTGGTTATTTTTTCATTTATTGTGTCATATTCGCACTATTAACGCTTGGATTTATTATAAACTTATATGTTGTGTTAATAAAATAGAAATATAAAGTGATTTGCATTACATTTGCATTCTCATTTAGGTATTCAGCTTGTCATTTTTGACAACCCGCTCGTTCAAGGTCAAATACCCACTGTCAAGTGTCATATGATGGCAGTACCTGTGTCCTTAAACAGAGATCGAATGCCTTATATTTTTAGCATCAGTAACGCCACATTACGTCACAGAACATGACTGGAGATTACTCGATCATTCTAGTCTGTTGGAGCAACAGAGGGCTCTGCTACATAAGCCATACTAAGGCACTCGATCTCTGTCTAAAGACACAGGTACTGCCATCATATGTTTTTGACACGCGACAGTGGGTATTTGACCTTAAACAAATCAGTTGTCAAAAATGACAAACTAGAATATTTTATGTAAATCAAGACGAAAAATAACGCAAAATAGTTTCAATTTCTATTTTTTTGAGATAAAGTATAAATTTTTAATAAAACTAAGCGACAACGAGACGACATGACAATAAATGGGAATGTTCTAAAAAATATCTTTTTTGATAGGTATTACCTACGGTTTTTTGGACTGGGTCCTAAACCTCATTTTTATCCTAAATGCTTATGGAATTTTCTAAATCCAATTATTTTCCAAGTCCCATTATCCGGCATCTAATAGCTTACCCATGGAACTTGATGGGAAATTACAATCAGTCCACAATTTTTTATTTCAAACTTAACAGCTAAATTACTGAAACTTCTCTTTATATGGCCAACTGTTTAAAGATTTATGCCTTGAAATAGTTTCGGGATTTAAGTAAACTTAATATTTTATCTGGAAAGGTTCTAATATACTCACGTATGCTTTTTGGCTACTTTTTCGGTTTATTGTGTTATATTCGCACCGCTAACGCCTAGATTTATTGTAAACTCATTCTTTGTTTATTATAAACTTATTCTTGTCTTAGTAAAATAGAAATGAAAAAGATTTGCGTTATATTTGTGTCTGATTTACATAAAAAATTCAGTTTATCACTTTTGACAACCCGCTTGTTCAAGGTCAAATACATAGATTTCCAAGAAAACAAGAAGTCAATTGTAAGTGTGTCATTTTCTCAATTCGAATGATTTATAAAACATGAAAATTTTTACCGCTTTTATGCAATTTTTGGCTGAACAGAGGCGTTGAAGTATTGTAGAAAGCTTATCGCATTTGCGACATACCTACATTCTGATAATTATGATACGAAAACTAGAAGATCTACAATTACATTAATTCGTTAAACGTTAAAGCTAACTACCAGAAATAGCGTTTTAAGCAAATGGACGATTATTCTTTCCAAAAATGCAATTTTTAAAACTTTTCTGGAATAATTGCAAATGTCAGTGTCAGTCATATCTGTAAGCAATGATCTGGTATGGGGTGGATGGAATGTAGAGTGAGAGGTAACGCAACGAACATTAGAGAGAGAGAAAACTAGCCTCGATCAGCTGAGTTGGGGCAAAACATCAAAATTAGTTTGACAATGTCAAAACGTGAAAACATTCGTTGTCTGTGCGTTTAGCCTGTCAGTTTTCAAATTAGATTTTGTGGAGTCGTTTTCTCGATTTTAAGTTATTTGAAGTGACTTATCAAGTTTTTGTTTATTATTTAATTAAAGGTTTTTAAAAAAAATTAGGCAATCAAAAACGATTTGCACAAATTTTTTTTTAAAAACTTTCATTATGCTTTGACAGCAAGCATGGCCGCCTTGCATGGGGGACTTATTAAGAGCAAATCTGCTTCAATTTGTCTATCCTACTGCAATGGCAGGTCAAAAAGCGATCGTAAGATGTCGCTATTTTATCTGTTCGTCTTAATCTTAGTTCAGATGCATTCTGAATACGCTAAATACTTATTGCGATTTGTTTTTGATTGGCGAGTTTTTTGCATATCCGAATGCATCTGAAATAAGCTTTCATTTGCCCCCCCAAACCACGTTGTTTCGGCCATTTCTGATCTTTGTTACGCTTAGGGGATGCTCATATTATCTTTCTCTCTCTAATATTAAAGCCGATGCAGTCCTATTCAAAATGCTGCTAGACTTCATCTAACCTTATAACATCATTGTCTGTAAGTGCCTCATGTAATTATTTTTTAATACATTTTTTTTTTTTTTGAAATAACGATTTTCTATTTCTTTATTGCGCTTTTTTAGCTATGTTTTTGTGAAAACATACGTACCTTAAACACTTTCACAATGTAAAAGTTTAACAATAAAATTAAATTAAATCGGAAAAAAAATTAAGTAGTGATCAAGTAGTCATTTATTCCATTAATTTTGACTCCAGTCGCAAGGCGGTGCTCCAACGCGCAACGCTTTGCTCATTTATTTTTCAGACATTCCGATCTATATACTAATTATATTTCTCTTATCTGTGAGCCGTACGATCCGTCAGGAGTGACCTCGAATAAATAGAAAGTACATTTTGTAAAAGTGTTATTTGATATACAAGCTCATTACAACTGTGTTGTTAATTGCGTAAAGAGATTTATAATTAAAGTATTCAGAAATTAACGACTATAATTTGTGGACCCCCAAATGCGTAACAAATTGGTGTTAGAGGTGGGATATTTCAAGAATGAAGCTGTGCGAGTTAAAAGTGAAGGAGCTGCGTGAGGAATCGGAAGAAAGAGGCCTGGAAAATTCGGGAAAGAAAAGCGGCTTACAAGAACAGCTGAGACAAGCTCTTGTAGATGAAGGTAAAGACCCGGAAACATTTCAATTTGAAATTGAAGACGCGGCAGCTCTACTGAAAGAAGTGAAAGAAAATATGAAATTGGAAATGCACGAAGTGAAAGAAAATATGAAATTACAAACGCAAGAAATTAACAGAAAAATAGATGAAATTAGTGAAAAGGTGAAATTAGAAGTAAAGGCGCAAACGCAAGAGATGAGAAAACAAATGGAAAGTATGGAAATAAAAATGGATACTTACTGATCTAAATATAGAAAATATGAAGATGCAAAGCGATGAAAAGATCGAAGGTCTTAAAACCGAACATGACGAGAAAATTGAGGAAAAAATTGAAGATATCCGAACTCAGTTTCGCAGTATAATTAAGGACATGAAGTTTGAATTCGACGACAAACTTGACGAAAAATTTGGTGGAATAAAAATTTAGTTCCAGGATAAACTAGAAGATTTGGCTAAACAACTGCATAAAGTGGAGCTTGGTCGTACCATTGCACCATCAGCTGGGTCGTCCAGTCAGAAATTGAAACCCCCGAAATTTGAAGGCGACTTACCGTGGTGTACTTTCATTCGTCAGTTCAAAATTGCTGCTGATGTGAATGGCTGGAATGACTGTGACAAAGCTGTAGCACTCGTTTTAGCTCTGCGAGGTCCAGCATTGAATGCCTTACAGTCCATTCCTGTGGAAGTCCAAAACAACTTTGATCAACTGGTGGAGAATTTAGAAATGCGTTTTGGTGATGCACATATGAAGCAACTGCATACCATTCAATTAAAAACTCGTACCCAGAAAAATGGTGAGTCACTCCAAGATTTTGAACCCGACATTGAGAGATTGGCCATCCAAGCATTCATTCACGGTATTAGAGATCAGGAAATGCAACAAGTATTACGGTTGGGTAACTTCTCCAAATGCACAGATGTACTGGCCCGTGCACTGGAATTCGAGGCAGCCAAGTAAGCATCTAGAAGCCTAGTCCGGGTACGAGAGGTGAAAGCTGCTGATGAGAGTACCCTAACAGAAATCCTCAAAAGGCTGGGTTCACGTTCACATTGCAATTTTGATTTTGATTTCTCTCTGAAAATTAAGTCTGCCTTGAAATAAACAGTTTAAAAAACATATATATAAAAAAGAAAATTAACAGAAAGGACATCGAACAGCGTTTTCTTAAAGTATCATTCTAAGTTAAAGTTGGAATTAAAATTCAATTAAGCACAAGTTATAAGAAGAATCAGCGCTTCACGCAAGTCTCAACATTTTGGTCCTTCGTTCCGAGATTAGGAAATATTAAGAAACGCTAAGATTGTACGACGTCCTAGGCAAGTTTTCAAGAGACCAGAACATTCTGGTGCTATACAAGTATCAAGCGCAGAGCATCGAGTATTTTAAGCAAGATTTTCAAACATTAAAATATTGTGGTGACATACGTCAAAGTTTAAAAAAGTCAGATTCTCAAGCGTCCACAAGGCAATTCTTTGCAATTATTACACATAATCCTGAAAGCAAATCTTTAAGCCACAGAAGAATTGAACATCAAAAGGGTTCCACAAAACAAGAAGATGACCAATGAAATTTTAAAAAGATCTAATATTCAAAGAGGAGCAAACAAACGTCAACTAAAGGGATTTTAGAATTTGCTCGAAATAGCGCAGAAAATCAGTTGCCACAATTGCAAGAAAGATACGATAGAATGCCAGAAGTATGGCGAAAGTTTCAAGAAATAAGCGTACAAATCGAAGGGATACTACAAGAGAAAGGAGATATGCAAGCTTGGGAAAGTTTTATTCAAGAGGAAGAAATATATAAAGAAATGTATTTCGAAGCAATGGGGTTAGCCAGAAATAAGCTGACGAAGACAGATGTAGAAATAATTAACCAAGTGACAGAACAATACCAAGGGAACAAAAGCAGCACGTTAAAAGTTAAATTACCGCCTTTAACAATTCAATCATTTACCGGGGAGTACGATCAATGGTTAGCTTTCAAGGACTCATTTCGTACCGCTGTCCATAATCAGAAAGAACTTCTAGATGTTCAAAA
This sequence comes from Prosopocoilus inquinatus, assembly GCA_036172665.1. Lineage (NCBI taxonomy): Eukaryota > Metazoa > Arthropoda > Insecta > Coleoptera > Lucanidae > Prosopocoilus > Prosopocoilus inquinatus. Next base: position 24,724,813 of record CM069872.1, on the reverse strand, counting down.
GTTTCAAATTCTTCTAGGTTTATTAAAAGGTGACGTCCTTAAAATTATCTCAGCTCTTGAAGCAACTGAAGCAAATTATAAAGTTGCCTGGAATTTGCTAGAGAAAAGGTATGAGAATGCTAGGCTGATTATCAATACTCACGTAAGGGCCTTGTTTGATCTTCCTCCGGTCCTAAAATAAAATCAAATAAACCTTCGACAAATGATTGATGATATAGGTTCCCACTTAAGATCACTCGAATCTTTGGTCAGCCTGTAGATCAATGGGACACAATGTTAATCTACTTACTGACCAATAAGCTGGACAATTCAACACGAGAAGAATGGGAGAAGGAAATCAATAGATCAGAACAAACCTTACCTGCAGTCGAAGAATTGCTGGAATTTCTGGAGAAACGTTGTTTGATGCTAGAGATGACTGTGAAATCTTATCCTAATCAATTTAAGAAGCCAGAAAAAAGAATTACCCTCACCATAACATCGTCAATGTGTTATTTCTGTCAAGGATTTCACTTTCTCTTCATATGTGAAAGATTTTTGAAATTGTCTCCGAAAGAACGACTGAACGAAGCAAGAAAACTGAAACTGTGTACAAACTGCTTGAAAACAGGTCACTTTTATAAAGAATGTCGATCATCTTTATGCAGAAAATGTAATTTGAAGCATAACACCTTACTGCACGATGATGAAGCATTAACGAAGGCAAAGAACAAAACCAATCAACAAGTAAAACGAGCTTCCAGTAAAACACTTCAAAGTCAATATCAGGGAGAACAGTCGATTGTGACACATTGTATTCCCAGACAAGCAACACATGTAATACTGTCAACTACTCAAGTATTTATCAAAGATTTCAATGGAAATCAATGTAAATGACGAGCTCTATTGGACCCTGGTTCTCAGTCGAACATTTGAACAGAGAAATTGATTAGAAGATTAAAAATTTCATGTAATGAAATCAAGCTGCCAATAACCGGAGTGAATCAGTCAAAACTGACAGTTCGGAAGTCAACAAGAATTACTTTATGTTCTACAACATGCCATTTTTCAACTGAGCAAGATTGTTTAATTGTACCAACAATCACAGAAAACATTCCTCAAGTTCATCTGAATCGAGAAGCCTTATTCCTGCCAAGCCAAATAGACTTGGCCGACCCCGAATTCGACGTACCAAGACCAGTTGATCTTCTAATAGGTGCAGGATTATTTTGGAAACTTTTACGTCCTGGAGAATGTATTTCTAATAACAATCAAGTATTTCTACAAAACACACACTTGGGTTGGATTATTGGTGGAGAATGTATGTAATGTATGTATGTGGTAGTACAGCAACCAGTTACCTACTTCAGCATGTCATTTAACCACTACGATAACATTAGAGAAGCAGATGGAGAAGTTCTGGCAGACAGAAGAACTAGATGTTAAGCAACAGGATGAGAAGGAACAAACAGTATGTGAAACGCATTTTCAAAGCACCCACACTAGAACAGCGGATGGCAGATTTCAAGTGGAGCTACCACAGAATCCAGATGTCAAATTGGGAGAATCCTTCAACACAGCTTTTCGAAGACTAAAATATTTGGAAAGCCGGCTAGAAAACCAACCAAGCATGAGGAAGGAGTACATTTCATTTTTAAAAGATTATGAAACGTCAGGCCATATGTCACTGTACACAGGAGAACACTATAACAAAAATCAAGAACACTACTATATTCCGCATCATCCGGTCATTCGATCATCCAGTCTTACAACCAAACTCAGAGTCACTTTCGATGCTTCAGCCAAAACATCATTAGGAACATCATTAAATGACAAATTATTAATAGGCCCGAATTTACAAAATGATATCCTTCAAATTTTATTACGTTTTCGTTGTCATGAATACGTACTGACGGCTGACGTAACCCAGATGTTCCGCCAAATACAAGTTAAAGACAACTTCAAAGAATATTGTGGCGTACAGACCCTGATCAACCAGCAAAGATTTTCACCTTAAATACCGTAACATATGGAACTTCATGTGCACATTTTGTCGCTATCAGATGCATGAGACAATTGGCTCACGAGAGAAGGATTGAATTTGCAAGAGCAGCGACAGTTTTGGAGAATGATTGCTACATGGACGACGTGCTCACTGGTACTGATACTATTCCTCAAGCCATTGAATTACAAATTCAACTGTCAAAACTTCTCAACGACAGCAAAATCCAATGATTTAATAAGGTTAGATGGAGTCTAGCGTCATTTTGAATAGGACTGCATCGGCTTTAACATTAGAGAGAGAAAGATAATATAAGCATTCCGTAAGAGTAACAAAGATCAGAAATGGCCTGTACCACGTGGTTTGGGGCAAATGGAAGCTTAGTTCAGATGCATCCGGATACGCAAAAAACTAGCCAATCAAAAACAAATTGCAATAAATATTTTGTATATTCGGAATGCATCTCAACTAAGCTTAATGCGTTTGCAAACACCGTTGCCTTGGCAAGTAAGTGGTTGAATAGCGAATTGTCAAAAATTAATGAACTTCGTAATTTATAGTTCATATTCCAATTTTAAATTAGACTATCGAATCTATTTTTACAATTTGCACATGCGTGTAATACGAAATATATTCAATATTTTAAGTAATTTTAAAATGCGTCTACCCTCTCTGTGGATGGATTTACATCTTTTTGTCGCATATTTATGCAATCATCAGCGAAACAAGTAGTTATTCTACATTTTATTAACGCGATTATTGGAATATTATAATAAAAGATATTTAAGAAACCTGTTTATATTTTTAGAGTAAAATAGTCACTTACATAAAACTAAAAATCTAATAAAATGACATTTAAAATCAATTTAAAACATCCGTAAAAACTAGAAGCGAAATCTATGGATGTTGAACTTTAATTAAATACTGTCAACTGCTCAAGTATTTATCAAAGATTTCAATGGAAATCAATGTAAATGTCGAGCTCTATTGGACCCTGGTTCTCAGTCGAACATTTGAACAGAGAAATTGATTAGAAGATTAAAAATTCCATGTAATGAAATAAGTAATAAACAAAAACTTGATAAGTCACTTCAAATAACTTAAAATCGAGAAAACGACCCCACAAAATCCAATTTGAAAACTAACAGACTAAACGCACAGACAACGAATGTTTTCACGTTTTGACATTGTCAAACTAATTTTGACGTTTTGCCCCAACCCAGCTGATCGAGGCTAGTTTTCTCTCTCTCTAATGTTCGTCGCGATACCTCTCACTCTACATTTCATCCAACCCATACCAGATCATTGGCAAAATCCTACAACACTTATCGGATTCACGAAAAACAGAAGATTTATTGGTTCTCGACGAAAACGAATCTATCAAAGTATTGGGACTGCAGTGGAATAGTAAAGATGTTCTTCAATATTGCATCAATTTGACATCAGATGTCAAGATGTCTAAACGAAAAATTTTGTCAAATATTGCACAAATTTATGATCCTTTAGGAATCATAAGCCCCTTAATCGTTACTGCAAAGCTGATCATTCAAGAATTATGGAAACTGCACATTGATTGGGACGACGAGATTCCACATAATTTGAAATTAACATGGCAAAATTTCTACAATTCACTACATCTGACGCAACATTTGAAAGTTATCAGAAATGTCAACACTAGAAATATTTCCCGAAGACTCATACTACATGGATTTTGCGACGCTTCAGAAAAGGCATATGGAGCATGCGTGTACGTTTTAACTGAAAATGAAGATAACAAAATGCAATGCAATCTTCTTTGTTCAAAAACGAGAGTAGCTCCATTGAAAATAGTAACTCTGCCACGGTTAGAATTAAATGCAGCTCAGATTCTTGCTCGACTTATTTTCTTCGTAAAACATGCATTGAAACAAGAGATTTCAGAAATTCATTTGTGGAGTGATTCGAAAGTTACCTTACATTGGATAAGAACGTCAACAATCAAGCTAAAATCGTCTCAAATAGAGTAGCCGAAATTCAAAAACTTACACAACAATACCACTGGCATTACGTGCCATCAAAACTAAATCCAGCAGATTACGTGTCAAGAGGAGTTCATCCCAAGAAACTTTTAACTTTGGAAACATGGTGGCATGGTCCCTGTTGCCTACCGACGAGGAACGAGTGGCCATCACAAGAAATTTCTGCCCTAGATAAAATTCCTTAACAGAAGGTAGCAGTAACCTTAGCAACATTTTAAGTCGAATCTGATCTTCTGAGAAAATTTTCATCATTTTCTAAACTGCATTCTTCAATGGACTCAAGAAGAAGCTTTTCCTGAAGATATTACAAATCTGCGTTCAGGTAAACCAATTAAAGTTAACAGCTCGCTACTTTGCTTAAACCCATTCTTAGATGAGGACGGTCTCATAAAAGTTGGTGGCAGATTAAAAAATGCCGATATTCCGATTGAACAGAAACATCAAATCATTTTGCCCTCAAGAAATCATATAACAGAAATAATTTTACGTAACGAGCATGTTCGGCTTTTGCACTGTGGACCTCAACAACTTTTATGTGCCATACGACAAAATTATTGGCCTTTAGCTGGAGAAAGAGAAGTGCGAAAGGTTACCAGAAAATGCATCCCATGCTTCAGATACAAACCGACGACTTCAGAAATTATAATGGCGGACTTACCGGAACCAAGAGTTAATATACCAATTCACCCGTTTGAGACGACCGGAATCGATTTCGCAGGACCATTCCAGGTCAGGGAAAGTAGGAGAAGAGGTAAAATTCCTATCATGAAGGCATATATTGCTGTTTTCACCTGCTTTTCAACAAAAGCAGTACATTTAGAAATGGTGAGCGATCTTTCAGTAGAATCTTTCTTGGCTGCTTTACGACGATTTACAGCAAAAAGAGACTTATGCAAAGTTATTTACACCGATAATGCTACAAATTTCACAGGAGCAGCAAGAGAAGGATATTTATGAGTTACTTAAATCCGAAGAAGAGGAAATAAGTTCGAGATTGGCTTCGAAGAGAATCACTTGGAAATTCATACCCCCAAAATCGCCACACTTCGGTGGTCTTTGGGAGTCAGCAGTGAAATCAGTGAAGAAACATTTATATACTGTAGCCAAAGGTCTTTTGTACACATTTGAAGAATATTGTACATTATTAGCAGAGATAGAAGCTATTTTAAATTCGAGGCCACTTACACAAATGTTGTCAAATTCCGATGATATTTCTGCATTAACTCCGGCTCATTTTCTCATAGGTGCCCCATTACTGGAACCTGTATCAAAGAGCTACGTTAATGTTTCTGACAATTACCTATCTCGTTGGCAGCATTTGCAAAAGCTGAAACAACATTTTTGGCAAAGGTGGAAGAGAGAATATTTACACCAACTTCAAACGCGGACTAAGTGGACTACCGGCAAAGAAAACTTATCAATTGGAACTCTAGTATTGATAATAGAGGATAATACATCACCCTTACATTGGCCTCTTGCTCGAGTCATTGAAGTTTATCCTGGTTCAGACGGTGTAATTCGAACTGCTGATGTCAAGACGTCATACGGTGTTTATAAACGCAGTGTTAAAAAATTATGCGCCTTACCAATGTAGTCTTAATTTATGTAGGACATTTATTAGTTATTTAAGCTTTGGATGACAACTTCGGGTTAATTTTGAATCTATTACATTAGAGTATTGAAATATGTTATTTCAAGGGGGCGGAGGATGTTCACGTTCACATTGCAATTTTGATTTTGATTTCTCTCTGAAAATTAAGTCTGCCTTGAAATAAACAGTTTAGAAAAAACATATACAGGGAGATTCAGGCAACCCATTCATTAAAAGTTTACGGACTTCCTTCTTGAATTTCTATTTCATATTTTGCGGTTATAAGTTAACAGTAATGATCTATTAAAATAAAATATTTCCAACTTTCGGACACTTCCGCTTGTGCCGGATCAACTTTCTTATTTTAAATGGAATACCCCATTTTTTATTGCATTTCTGAAATCTTCATGAAATTCTAAACATATTTTGTGAACATATGATTCAAGAAAAATTAGCCGTTTTAGAGATATTTCCATTTTTTAAAAAAAGTTCAAAGTTGCAGTACCTTGTTTATGATGCTACCATCTTTGTGTAACAAAAGCCATAATTTCAATTTTTGGCCTGTAGTAGGCTATGCTCATAAGCTTTCAGGTCATACCTAATTTTACATAAAATCGTTTACGGGCTGGTTGAAAAGTAACTTCTATTCGAAGTGATTTCAACTGTCGAAAAGTCATGTTTTTTAAATAGAACACCCAGTATTTTTATACCATAAGAATCAGAATTAAATGTTCTTTCGAGCTGTATTATCATTTCCCAAACCCATCTCTCACCTTTCTCTTTCTATTCATGATTTTCTCTTTGACACATCAATTTTTTCACTTTTCAGTATTATTCCTGAATAGTGTGCTATGAAAATTTAACAAACTGAGATTTTTTAAATTAATTTCTAACTGTAATTTCAATTTCATTTTAAAAACCGACAAATAATATTTACATACACATCTATCATCTGAACTTTTTGTTTACATATGCTTCATGTATTAGAATTCTTGGTACGCCTATTTACACACTTTCAAGGAGAAATTTTCACTTAGAATACAACAATTTTATGAAAACTAATAAATAAATCAGAAATATTAAAAATAATACACAAATTGTTGGTTATAATATTGGCTCTAAGTTGTCCTCGGCTATTATTTATTAGCAATAATTTTCTACTGTATCTGTAAGTAATAACACATTTTCCTCGATATAACATTTTTTTTTTAACTTCTTGAATTGTCGATTTTCTTTATCATCAAATACCTTTAATATGTCTGTGTTTGATTATTCATTTTTTGAATATTTCTCTAGTTTTCATAGCCCACTATTTAAAAATAATACCGAAAAATTGAAAAAAATTACGTGTTAAAAACAAATCATCGATAACGAGTGAACTATAAGAGACAGGTATAGGGAATGCTAATACAGGACGAAAGAATATTTAATCCTGAGTCACATGGTATAAAAATATACTAGGCGTTCCATTTAAAAAACATAACTTCTCGGCAGTTGAAATTAGTTCGAATAGAAGTTACTTTTTAACCAGCCTGTAAACAATGAAGTGCAAAACTGGACGTGATCTGAAAGAATGTTACTGTAGCCTACTGCAGGTCAAATATTGGCATCATGGTTTTTGTTGCATAACGATGGCAATATTATAACCAAGATTCTGCAAGTCTGAATTATTTTAAAAAAATGAAAATATCTCGGAAACGGTTAACTTTTCTTGTATTACATGTTGCACAAAATATTTTTAGAATTTTATGAAGATTTCAAAAATGCATTAAAAATTGGGGTATTCTATTTAAAATAAGAAAGTTGACAGCAACTTCCGGTATAAGCGCAAGTGTCCGAAAATTAAAAATATATTTTGATAGATCCATATCGTTAACTTATAACTGCAAAATATGAAACAAGAATTCAAAGGAGAAGTCCGTAAACTTTTAATGAAAGGGTTGCCTGAATCTCCCTGTATATAAAAAAGAAAATAAACAAAAGGACATCGAACAGCGTTTTCTTAAAGTATTATTCTAAGTTAAAGTTGGAATTAAAATTCAATTAAGCACAAGCTATAAGAAGAATCAGCGCTTCACGCAAGTCTCAACAGGCTGAAACACCTTGAAGAGAAGAAATCCACGAACAACAGTAGACGAATTACAACTTGTTGGAACTGTGGTAAACCAGGTCATTTGACTTCCAACTGCCGGCGCAAACGAGCGCGTCAAGACGATGACTTTGAATCAAAACTAGTCAGAAAGAAAGGCCGAATGATGACTGACTCTGCGAAGAGCCCCACGATTGTTTCCATTTCCAGGATAAGGAACAATGAATATAGCTTGATAGCAGATGGAGAAATTGGTGAGAGATTTTTCCAATTCACAATTGATACCGGAGCGAACGTGTCCATCATAAGAACAGATCTTTTACCAAAATGGAAGCTAGTAAATAATGGAAAGGTATATCACATCAAAACAGCTACTGGCGAGGTTACTCCAGTTTGTGGTGAAGCTGAAATTGACATGAAAATTGGAAGTATGAAATTCAGGCACAGGGTGTTAGTAGTAGACATTGTTGACGGCTTCATACTAAGAGTGGACTTCATGAAGAAAAAACAGCTTGGTTGTAGATTTAAAAGATAAAGTTCTACGAATTGGATCTGAAGAAATACCTCTCCATGTTCCTGGAAATCTATCTACAGTGCTAAAAGTAACACTGGACGAAAGTGTAAACATTCCAGCCTTAACCGATAAGTTAATTCTGGCGAAGTTGGTAGCTATCCTGCCGGAATCATAGAGCCAACTGAAATCAGCAGCGCCAAGAAAGGAATTTTACTGGCTGGGACTCTGGTGAAGATCCAAGAAACAATTCCTATTCGTCTTGCAAATGTCAACAGTTACCCAGTGACCATACTCAGCGGAACAGTGGTGGGCAAATGTGAAGCAATGTGCGCTCGGCATCAGTTTGACATTCTACCACCACTATTAGAAAAATTGCTGGAAAAGGTATCAACATCATTAACACTCATGGAAACAGAAGACATAGGAAGACTGTTTCGAAAATTCAAAAGAATCTTCGCCTTTACCGATGAAGACTTAACCCGGACGGACATTGTTCAGCACAGAATAAACACTGGCGATTCGAATCCAATTCGTCAACCCGCACGAAGACTGCCATTGGCGAGGAGAGAAGAGACTGACAAGTTAATCAAGAAGATGCAAGGTGAAGGAATTATTGAACCGTCGCAAAGTCCATGGGCATCTCCTGTTGCACTTGTAACGAAAAAGGATGGCAGCACGCGTCTCTGTGTGGACTACAGGCGATTAAATGATATCACGAAAAAGGATAGCTATCCCTTACCTTGGAGTGGTGACACAATTGACACCTTATCCGGTGCGAGGTGGTTCTCTACTCTGGACTTGAAAGGTGGCTATTGGCAAGTTGGAATGCAACCCGAAGACAAGGAAAAGACAGCCTTCACTACAAGTACTGGTCTATGGCAGTTCAAGGTGATGCCTTTTGGTCTATGCACCGCCCCAGCCACTTTTGAGCGACTCATGGAATTGGTATTGCGTGGTCTTAGCTGGAAGACTTGCCTCGTTTACTTAGATGATGTGATTGTGGTTGGCAAAAAAACCTTCAAAGAACACTTTGCAAATCTGAGGAACGTTTTCCAAAGGATTGAAGAGGCGAAGCTAAAATTAAACCCAGCCAAATGCAGGTTTTTCCAGAAGAAAGTGAATTATCTTGGACATGTCATCTCTGACGCAGGAGTTGCGACCGACCCGGACAAGATTTCAGCTGTTAAGAACTGGCCACCACCGAAGAATGTGCACGAATTAAGAAGTTTCTTGGGGCTCTGCACCTATTACAGACGATTCGCTAAGGACTTCGCAAAGGCAGCGAAACCTCTACATGCACTGACCGAAGGAAAAACCGTTTTTTTCTGGAGTGGGGACTGCCAAGAAGCCTTTGACAATCTGAAGGCTCTTTTGGTGACTGCTCCTATATTGTCTTATCCAAGATCAGACGGCAAGTTTATTATTGATAGTGATGCTAGCAGCTACGGGATTGGAGGCGTACTGTCACAAGTGCAAGACGAGCAAGAACGTGTTATTAGTTACTTCAGTAAAGTTTTGTCGAAAGTTGAAAGAAACTACTGTGTAACCAGAAAGGTGCTTCTTGCCATGGTGAAGACAACATAACATTTTCACGTATCTTCATGGCCGACAGTTTCATCTTCGAACAGACCATGAAGCATTGAAGTGGTTGCTTCAGTTTAAGAACGTAGAAGGCCAGCTTGCCAGATGGATAGAAAGATTACAGGAGTGTGGTCTTACAATCGAACATCGTCCAGAAAACCTTGTCCTGAGGATTGTCGGCACTGCTCAAAAGCAGAAAATAAAGAAGATAATTCCCATCAGAAGAACTGGCGTCGTAGTAGACAGGTGGCAAACCGAAACCATTAAGAGGGAACAGCGAGAAGATCCTGAAATAAGAACCATATTTGAGTGGAAGGAAAGACAGCAACGTCCCACCTGGGCAGAGATATCGGGGAAGAATCCAGTGTTTAAAACCTATTGGGCACAATGGGATTCTCTAGAGTTGAAAAGTGGGTTGCTAATGAGAAAATGGGAAACGCCTAATGGGGGTGAGTTGAAGGACCAACTCGTGCTTCCAAGAGTAAGGGTCGCTGAGGTCCTGGAGGAAATTCATGACAGTACGTCCGGTGGACATTTGGGCATCAACAAGACATTATCGAAAGTACGAGAAAGGTTCTACTGGGCGAAATGTAGAACTGATGTGGAAAATTGGAGTGCCAGGTGTACTACATGTGCTGCAGTATCCGGACCCGCGAAAATGACTCGCGGAAAATTACACCCTTACAACGGTGGAGCACCATTCGAGAGGATTGCCATTGACATAGCCGGCCCATTTCCAGAAACCAACCATGGAAACAAATACATTATGGTAGTGACTGATTATTTCACCAAATGGCCAGAAGGTTATGCTTTGCCAAACCAAGAGTCAGTAACCGTTGTGAATGCCTTGATAGAGAATTGGATAACAAGATTTGGAGTACCCATGGAGATCCATTCCGACCAAGGCAGGAACATTGAAGGACACATTTTCCAGGAATTGACCAGGTTACTAGACATTTTCAAAACGCGAACAACTCCCTTGCACCCACAGTCAGATGGAATGGTGGAGCGTTTCAATAGGACTTTGAAGAGACATCTGGCTAAAATTGTTTCGAAGAACCAACGGGACTGGGATGAACATCTTCCCCTTTTCCTGATGGCAGACCGTTCTGCAGAGCATGACACTACTAAATGAACTCCATACAGTGTCTTATTCGGAAGAGAAATGCGTCTGCCTTGTGACTTAAAATTTGGGCCACCAGAAACTCTACTGGGACTAAGTGAATACTCGCAAGAACTCGAACGCCGTGGTCTATGTCCCAAACTGTAGGCGCCTTGGAATGTACCCTATCAAATAATTAAGAGGATCAATGATGTGGTCTACAGGATAAAAAAGCTACCCTGTGGGAAGATGAAAGTGATCCACGTCGACGTTTGGCTCCGTACTCTGTTCGGGAAGAACAGAACTAAGAGGGGGCAGTGTTACATCCGTCACGCGCAAACAGATCTATTTTTAGCATCCGTAACGCCACCTTACGTCACAGAACATGACTGGAGACTACTCGATCATTCTAGTATGTTGGAGCAACAGAGGGCTCTGCTATATAAGCCGTACTATACCGTAGCCGTACTATCATATTTTACAAAAGTCGAAAGAGTTTTTTTTTAGCTTTAGCTCATAGATAAAATTCAAATGTGTGTCTTATTAAAATTTAATTTAGATCAGAATCAGAAACTTTGGTATTTTAGAGATTTCACGTCGTGCCAAGCGAAGAATTCACTTAATAATGTTACGCATTTGGGGGTCCACAAATTATAGTCGTTAATTTCAGAACACTTTAAACATAAGCTGTCTCTTTACGCAATTAACAACACAGTTGTAATGAGCTTGTGTATCAAATAACACTTTTACAAAATGTACTTTCTGTTTATTCGAGGTACGAATCCTTCGCTCGCTAACTTAATAACTAATCACTCCTGACGGATCGTACGGCTTAAGGCACTCGATCTCTGTCTAAGGACACAGGTACTGCGACAGTGGGTATTTGACCTTGAACGAACGGGTTGTCAAAAATGACAAGCTGAATACTTCGTGTAAATCAGAATGCAAATGTAACGCAAATCACATTAAATTTCTATTTTATTAACACAACATATAAGTTTATAATAAATCTAAGCGTTAATAGTGCGAATATGATACAATAAATGGGAAAATAACCAAAAAGCATACGTGAGTTTGACGGGAATATATTGGCCGCTTTTCAGGTAAAATATTAAATTCACTTAAAACTCCGAAATTATTTCAATGCACAAATTTCTAAATAGTTAAATGTATGAACAGAAGTTTCAATAATTTATTTGTTAATATTGAAAATAAAAAAACTGTAGACTGATTGCAATTTTCCGAACTTGAAAAACAATTAGATTTAGCAAATTCCAAAACCAATGAAGATAAAAACGAGGTTCAATGTCCAGTCCAAAGAACCGTAGGTTACTTGACCAAAACAGATACTTTTTAAGCAGAACTTACAGTTTCTCATAACAGCAATTGACTCCTGTTCGGTTAAAGATTAAAAACTTACAGTTTCCGGTTATTATGTCATATTCCTGTTATAAACGCTTGGAGTTATTATAAATTTATATTTTGTCTCAATAAAATGGAAATTTAAAGTAATCTGCCTAATTTTTCGTCTTGATTTGCATAAAATGTTCCAGTTTGTCATTTTTGACAACCCACTCGTTCAAGGTCAAATACCCACTGTCGCGTGTCAAAAACATATGATGGCAGTACCTGTGTGCTTAGACAGAGATCGAGTGCCTTAAGCCGTACGATCCGTCAGGAGTGATTAGTTATGAAGTTAGCGAGCGAAGGATTCGTACCTCGAATAAACAGAAAGTACATTTTGTAATAAAAGTGTTATTTGATAGACAAGCTCATTACAACTGTCTTGTTAATTGCGTAAAGAGACAACTTATGATTAAAGTGTTCTGAAATTAACGACTATAATTTGTGGACCCCAAATGCGTAACATTATTAAGTGAATTCTTCGCTTGACACGACGTGAAATCTCTAAAATACCAAATTTTCTGATTCTGATCTAAATTAAATTTTAATAAGACACACATATGAATTTTATCTATGAGCTATAGCTAAAAAAAAATCTCTTTCAACTTTTGTAAAATATGATACAAACGATAATTTTAAATTATTTTTGTTTTTGTGTTACAATATACAGTTGAAGTATACAGAAGTAGATAAACTACAGTTTCCTGTAATTATTCTTTCTCAAAATGCCATAGATTAAAGACGAATTCACAGACTTTACTAAGGTTTTAAATTTGTTAATTTTGAAAGCTTTTGATTTTTTTAAATGTTTTCTCTGAAGTCGTCTCTAATCGCTACCATTTTCAGAAAGAATAATTACAGGAAACTGTAATTTGTCTACTTTTTTTGCTTTCAACTGTAAGTTCAGTTATTAATAAAACTTAAAATTGTTTTTGTTTCTGTCTTAAAATATATATTTATTTAATTTCAGTTATTAATAAATAAAACTATTAATTAAACTCTAGTAAAATTATCTCTAATTTCCTTCGAATAAGATTCGGTTTCGGCCGTAACTGAGACATTAGCCGAAGTTCGATTTCGGCGAGAAAATCGGTTTCGATCGGACACTAACCGTAATACCTACTGTTTCGGGAGAAAAAAATTATAGAAAAATTTTTTTTAGAAAAATTTTTTTAAAAAAAAAATTTTGTGCAAATCGTTTTTGATTGCAGTGAGAACCTCGAGCAGCCTCTGGACAGCTTATTATAATAAATTAAATTATAGTTGAAGTGGCCAAGGGAAATTCAAAGAAAATATTTTTAAGTATCTCAGTTGACCGCAAGGGGGCGCAATCAAGGGCCATCAATAAAAATTAATTTTGCTAGCAAATATCTCAGAATAAGCTGCAGTTTTAATAGCGTCATTAGAAAGCTGAATTAATTCTGCACAACTTTGATTTTAAACTTATTATCGTGTCACCGTTAATAAGGGTGGAGAAAACAGTTGAACTGTTTACTTTATAAAATGTCATAACTTCTATACTCTTTATCAGAAATTAACGAACTCATTTAAGAGAGAATTTTAAGCTGACCTACAGTTTCTATTCAACGACTACGGCTAATTTGTTATAAAGTAGCTAGAGGACGCTATTTGCTAACGTAATAGTCTTTCACAGTTTTTCAAAAAATAATTTTAATTGAAAGGTGTGTTTCTTTTGAAGCAGTTACAAAACTTACAAAATAGTGAACATTATGGTGAAAACCTGAAATGATTGTAATTTTTTTATTCTCAAGTTATTATCAGATATGTCTATTAATTATATTAGCGGAAGGAGTAATATTTTTAATTGTAAGGTTAAATATTGCTTGCAAAAGTTTTCATTAATGTTAGGACATTATTTAGAAGCATTTAAATGTTTTTTGAAAAAGAATATTTAAACACAAGAATCAAACACAAATAGAGAAACAAGAGTACTTCAACACTAAATAAAAGCAATGAACAATAATCATGCACTGTGATCAACAGAGTTTCACTGGGCCGCTATACAATACTTTTTTTATTGTCCACATAGAGTTGTGCAGAAATTATTATTGATATCGTTACGGATAGTAAACGGCTATTTCGAAATGAAAGATGGATAGTATTTTGAAAATATTTTAGGTGCGGACCTTCAATCATTGTTGATTACAATGTATTTTTGTATTTTATTGTTCATTACTTTCATTTAGTGCATGTGTTTTTCTCATTTATGTGTTATTTGCTGTACTGTTCTTTTATTTATATATTAGGCTCTCAAAAACAACTACAACTACAATTTGAACAGATCAGTGTCTTTCTACTTACCTTAAAATGAAAAGTGTTACTCCATAGCTTTTGTTTGAGCTATTAGATTCGTTTTTATCTTCAGTTTGATAATAACTCGAGAACGAAAAAAGTTGTTAATACCGGGCTTTTACCAAAATGTGCTTTTAATTGGATGCTTTGTAATCACTGTAAAAGGAATATTCCTTTCCATTTATTTATTTATTTTTTTGGGAAACCGGGAAAAACTATTACTTTTGCAAATAGCGCCCTCTAACTGCTTTATGACAAAGTAGCCGGTGTCGTTAAATAAAAACTTTAAATTAGTTTAAAATTCCCTTTGAAATGAGCCAAAATTCGTTAATTTCTGATAAAGAGTACAGAAGTTATGATAGTTTTTAAAGTAAATAATTCAACTGTTTTCTCCACCCTTATTAATGGATTACGATAATAAGTCTAAAATAAAAGTTGTGCAGAATTACTTTCTAATGGCGCTATCAAAGCTGCACTTTATTCTGACACTTTTGTTAGTAAATTTAATTTTTCTTGTCGAGCCTATTGCGCCCCCTTGCGGTCAACTCGGGAACTTAAAAATATTTTCTTTAAATTTTTCTTGGTCACTTTGACTATAATTTTTTTCACGAAGCTGTATTACGGTTATTTATACACCGTGTCCCAGAACTCGCGTCCCAGAGAGCAAGGGTATATTCCGACTGCATTACGAAATACATATTCGAAAACTAAAATTGTCTAACGCAGAGGATAAGAACGTTAAGAATAAAAAGCAATAGCCAATCCTAACAGTGGAACAGAAGATGGCCACAGGTATTTCATAGGCTTTCATTAAATTCCTAGGATACTTAGAAATACATTCTTGATACTTATAGCGTTTTCCACTGGCTGCACCAGTGTGCACTGAGTGTATCTCCATGTCGGATCAGCTTTATGTAATATAACCAATATAAAACGAGATAGAGATACACTCAGTGCACACTGGTGCAGCCAGCGAAAAACGCTATAAACAAATGTGAACAAACTGATCCAGTTCATTGTGACTATAGCCGCTTTCTATTGTCAAAATGAGCTACTCGGAGCTCCTCCGAACTATCCAAAATGTTCCAATTGCAGGGTGCGGAACACATTTGAACTGATCTTTTTTACTTTCCCCCGTCCCCTCACGCATCTGTATCTGTGACTACGCATATATAGCACGCTTACATGACTTAAGGCCGACGCGCACTTATCTTACCCGGCCAGCAGCGCACCGGTCTGCGCCAACCGGCATATTATTTACGTATTTTTATATGTATAAACGCACACTAATGGGAATCGTATCACCCCACACGGAATCGGCCAGTACGGAATAATTCGACTAGAATATTTTAGTCGGCTGCCGAAACTGACTTACGCTTCCTATCATATTTTTTAGCTTTTCTTCCTCTTCATATAATAGCGCCACAATCACAATTTTAGGATCTAAATGAGCATCCATACGTGTTTAAATTTGAAAGAATACCAATGTTCATTGCTCAAGCGCATAGAATTTGATGTAGGTGACGATCCGAATAATGCGCGTTGCTTCTAATTATTACTTCTCAGCTTTTGTTCTTCCTCTTCACATAATCATATTAGGATTTAAAAGAGCATCCATATTTGTTAAAATTTGAAAGAATACCAAAAGAACTCAACATTCGTTGCTCTAGTGTACAGAAATTTGTAATTTGATGTAGATAATGATCCGTTAGTGTGCGCTGTTACATATAAAAATAGGTAAATAATAAAATGCCGGCCGGCGTGGAGCAATGCGTTACCGGCCGTGTAGGATAAGTGCGCGTCACTTCTAATTTTTGACGGCCGGGTAGGATAAGTGCGCGTCGGCCTTTATGCAGCGTTCCCATTCAAATCTCAGAAGTCTCAGTCAGTTCGGGTCATCTCAGGTGCTTGAAATTCGTAATTGGAAAGCGGATATTGCTATTAATCTTTGTACCTGTCACTTGAAAGGTTTAAGATTTACTTCATGTTTTCCGCCGCTGATTATGTCGAATTATTTATGGGGATTTATGTGATAATTATTCACGGGGAATGTAGTCGCAACGTCAGGAGGCAGCACAAGTTTTTTTTTTCTCAGCGCTTGCTCGATCGTCCCCTAGACCATAAAATGTAGCTTAGGATTGGATAGTCAAATTATTCCGACACGTAACGAAATTGATGGTGCTCCTAGAAGAGTTCGAACTGTCGTAAACGAAGAAGCCATACTAAATACGTTTGAGGAAGGTGGCTCAAGAATCATAAGAGAAGTTGTACGCGAACTGAGTGTTTCGCGTTCTTCAGTTTAACGTATTAAAAAACGATCGCCAATACCTTTTCTTTTTCTCGCGACCGAGGAACAGCTCAGGAATCGAATCCAAGATGCTTTTGCCGCGGTAATTCCTCAATGGTCACGGACTCTAAATCGAGCATTTTGAGAAAAGGTCGCGTTTAGAAATGAATGGTGGACATTTTGAGCTGTAACTCTGTTCTTTTTAATTTTGAATGCCTTTTTGTAACCAATTTGTTGTTCCTCAACCTCAATTACGTACGTAAATGCATTTGTTTTCTCAAAGAGTACTGTCACATTGACATTACAGTAGACCACGATATAGAGAACACTGGTACGCTCACTCGCCGCCATTTTCAGTTTAAAATTTTGAGCAAGTTGAGTAGTTTGTAAAAATTCGCTAGATGGCAGAACCGTATCGCGGACTGTCATTTTTATCAAATTCCGCAGCCGATTCTTCTGAGGCTCTTGTGGTAAACAAAACACATGGGTAGAGATAAACAGAGGTCAGTACGCAACAACTGGTTTGAGGTTAAATACTGCATTTCAAATTTTAACTATGAATTTAAAGCGAAGTTGTCAGGCGTAGAAATTTTAATTTAAAGAGGGTATGTATTGGCGAATAATTTAATTCGTTTCCTAATTTAGTTACATTGCATTCAAAATAGAAAAACTTCTCAGAGTTAATTTGTGTTGAAGCAAGGAGATTTTAACATAAACATGAACTCATCGTAAGATTGCTATCTAACCTAGAATATCCACCAATCCATCTGGCAATAAACTGACCGATGTATTGATTAAAATGTACTCAATATAACGAGTGGATATAAACTCACAAAAATACCTATCTAGTGTAACATCAGTTCTGCATGCAAGTGACACCAAAAGTGCATAAAGTTAAAACACCTAAACGTTACTGCAGCTTGTTTCCTTCAAGTTTGATGACCTTGCAAATTAATTCCATCGAAGCTGAAAATATCAAGTGTTATGTGAGAGGCTCATAACCTTCTTTATATTATTTCTAATTTAATAAACATATTGTTTAATCTGATTACATCTCTTATTCCAAGATTACCGTAAGAGTAGCACTTGTCTTCACTTGCATCACAAGTTTGAAAAAACTGATGATGATGACCAACGTAATGAAAGTTTATCTACGTTTCACTCTGGCTCTTTCAGAAAATAAAATGATTTATTAATCTCGAAGAAATTGACAAAGAACAGTGAAGCAAATAGCATCTTCGATTCATTTGCACTGGTTGCAGTCAGAGTGTTTGCATCTTGTAATAACACAAGATGAAGATACTCGTTGTGCGTTGATACAATGCCAGTGAATCAAAAACAGTAGTAGATATTTAAAGCATCATTAAATATTCAGTTAACCAGAATAAACTGCTGTCAAACCAATTTAGGTTACAGATGTAGACTTACGATTCATACAATTAATTGTGAAATATTGTTAATTATAGATTTTGGAAAGGCTTCAAGAATGAATCAAAATGCAGGTGTCACAATATTAAAGCAACATTTTGTGTGCTTGATACATTTTCAAGAAAAATTGTAAAAAATCGTTGTCAGTGGAAATGAAATCATTCAAAGCACACTGACAGATGATGTTATTCCTCAACTAAATGTTTGCTCCTAGTGAACTAATGCTAATCTCACATCTGTCCTTTCTTCCACCACTACCAAACAGATACAAGAAACAAACACTACCAATAACCTCTGAAAGGTTTGTAAAAATCAAGGCAAAACGTACTTGCTCGTAACATTAGTAAATATCTTTCTACATCTGTTTGATTGCTTGCTAAATTTGACAGTCGCCATTTATTCTTTATTTCATTACACACCAACCAAAGTTTGCCATTAATACACACGTAAATACTGAATATACGTCGCCTACAACCGTACCAACAACACGTAATATAACCTACAGGAGTGCATTAATGACGTTTAATGACAGTCCTTCATACATTGGTGTCATCTAGCGGTAAAATTTAAATCACGTAACTAGGCACTACTTTTGACTTCCTCGTTTTGTATGGGGAAGATAGGGAAGTGCGCGTACCAGTGTTCTGTATATCGTGCAGTAGACCAAAATCAAAGTTAGTATATGGGAAGTTGCCTCAAGCAATATCGGACGGATTTGACATTTTTCGTACGGGTCTGAGGTCTACGTCACTCGTCCAAGCTGAAGCTCCATTTAAAATCATCATAATAGTTGCGTTGTTATGATAACGGGGCCGATAGTGCATGTGCCGTGGATCGCGACCAATCAAATTTCCAAAATCTAGTCTGACGTCACGAGAGACCGCACAGACAGCCCCTCCAGCGCGACCAGGCATTCGGCTTTGTGCATATAAATCCAAGCATATGAGATAACTTCTCATATATTAACTTTGGACTAAAACATTTTTAAAAGTTTTACAGATAACAATATTCTACCGTCTCCAGCAAAATTTAAAATTCTTACGTTTCACGTAAGCGAGAGCTCTCGGCATTCGCTACCGCTTTTTCATTCTCATTTGAATACAGTTTAACCTAGATAATTTTTGTTTCCGAATTTGCAGTCTCTATTACCGTAGGCACGTCCCATATTCTCTCGGGCGCGAGTTTTGGAACACTATTTATACCGCCGGTCACCACCCACCTTGAGACACCCGGTATATTTATACTTTTATTCGAACTGATTTCAACTGATGAATATTGACGTCGCGATTCATTGCAATTTAAGAAGATTATTAGGTTCCTCTTAACCCAATAAATTAAAATATCTTTTGGGAGTATTATTTACAACGTTATATCCACTCATTAAAAAAGAGGAGTAATAAT
Organism: Prosopocoilus inquinatus; assembly: GCA_036172665.1. Taxonomy (NCBI): domain Eukaryota; kingdom Metazoa; phylum Arthropoda; class Insecta; order Coleoptera; family Lucanidae; genus Prosopocoilus; species Prosopocoilus inquinatus. Next base: position 24,705,104 of record CM069872.1, on the reverse strand, counting down.
TTTATCTAAACGATCGTACATTCATATGCCACTTTCAGATACAAAGTTAAAAAAAATGTTTACATTGCATTTTCTCTTATCTGTTTAGGAATTCCATCAGGTCTAAACCGATTTGCTGTAGAAACGTTACCCGATGTCCTGGACTGGGAATTTTTTAATAAAACCGTATTCTCGCACAAGGATGCAAACCCCAACCACAGGATCACCTCGTCTTTGAAAGAAGGACTAAGTGATGTACTACGCGAAGTAAGTACACACATTCAAAATTTTCGAAACTTGAAGAACTACCTTCTACTCTTAGACAATGGACATCATAAACCTATACTCCAAACAAAGAGGAAGGGTAATTGACTTCAAGGACATATACTATACGTATTGGAGGCTGGATCCGGTAAACGGCGCTGACATTATTTTAGATCTTTTGTTGGTCTACCGCAAATATAGGGGTCATAAAATGACGGTCACCGTAAGGCGGCATGCTTATGTACAGCAAACATTCACAGGTATGTTTTTACATGTCGTCTTATTTTTAGACCACACGCTACCATTTTCCATCACGATTAATTTATTAGTAAAACAATGGAATGTTTTATACGTTCAGGATCTTTTTGCACTCTAGTGGTCCGTGTTAAGGCAACATTTTTCTGACTGCCGATCAACTATTAAAAATTCAACTCGTCAAATTTGTAAAACAAATTTGCCACTAAAAAGACAATGGCCCATACCCTCGTCATTGATTTAACAACGCTGTGATTAAATTCTCTCACTCTCTTACTCATGAAATTCACATAAAGCTATATCGTTTATGTTTATTTTAATCATGGCTTTAATTAGAGACGACTCTAATCATGAGATAAGAATACGGTCCAATATTATTTACGCAGCTAAACGGCGTTCAAGTTCTTGCGAGTATTGACTTAGTCCCTGGTCACCCAAATTTTAAGTCACAAGGCAGACGCATTTTTCTTCCGAATAATACACTGTATGGAGTTCGTTTAGTAGTGTCATGCTCTGCAGAACGGTACACCATCAGGAAAAGAGGAAGATGTTCGTCCCAGTCCCATTGGTTCTTCGAAACAACTTTAGCCAGATGTCTCTCCAAAGTCCTATTGAAACGCTCCACCATTCCATCTGACTGTGGGTGCAAGGGAGTTGTTCGCGTTTTGAAAATGTCTAGTATCCTGGTCAATTCCTGGAAAATGTGTCCTTCAAAGTTCCTGCCTTGGTCGGAATGGATCTCCATGGGTACTCCAAATCTTGTTATCCAATTCTCTATCAAGGCATTCACAACGGTTACTGACTCTTGGTTTGGCAAAGCATAACCTTCTGGCCATTTGGTGAAATAATCAGTCACTACCATAATGTATTTGTTTCCATGGTTGGTTTCTGGAAATGGGCCGGCTATGTCAATGGCAATCCTCTCGAATGGTGCTCCACCGTTGTAAGGGTGTAATTTTCCGCGAGTCATTTTCGCGGGTCCGGATACTGCAGCACATGTAGTACACCTGGCACTCCAATTTTCCACGTCAGTTCTACATTTCGCCCAGTAGAACCTTTTTCGTACTTTCGATAATATCTTGTTGATGCCCAAATTTCCACCGGACGTACTGTCATGAATTTCCTCCAGGACCTCAACGACCCTTACTCTTGGAAGCACGAGTTGGTCCTTCAACTCACCCCCATTAGGCGTTTCCGATTTTCTCATTAGCAACCCACTTTTCAACTCTAGAGAATCCCATTGTGCCCAATAGGTTTTAAACACTGGATTCTTCCCCGATATCTCTGCCCAGGTGGGACGTTGCTGTCTTTCCTTCCACTCAAATATGGTTCTTATTTCAGGATCTTCTCGCTGTTCCCTCTTAATGGTTTCGGTTTGCCACCTGTCTACTACGACGCCAGTTCTTCTGATGGGAATTATCTTCTTTATTTTCTGCTTTTGAGCAGTGCCGACAATCCTCAGGACAAGGTTTTCTGGACGATGTTCGATTGTAAGACCACACTCCTGTAATCTTTCTATCCATCTGGCAAGCTGGCCTTCTACGTTCTTAAACTGAAGCAACCACTTCAATGCTTCATGGTCTGTTCGAAGATGAAACTGTCGGCCATGAAGATACGTGAAAATGTTATGTTGTCTTCACCATGGCAAGAAGCACCTTTCTGGTTACACAGTAGTTTCTTTCAACTTTCGACAAAACTTTACTGAAGTAACTAATAACACGTTCTTGCTCGTCTTGCACTTGTGACAGTACGCCTCCAATCCCGTAGCTGCTAGCATCACTATCAATAATAAACTTGCCGTCTGATCTTGGATAAGACAATATAGGAGCAGTCACCAAAAGAGCCTTCAGATTGTCAAAGGCTTCTTGGCAGTCCCCACTCCAGAAAAAAACGGTTTTTCCTTCGGTCAGTGCATGTAGAGGTTTCGCTGCCTTTGCGAAGTCCTTAGCGAATCGTCTGTAATAGGTGCAGAGCCCCAAGAAACTTCTTAATTCGTGCACATTCTTCGGTGGTGGCCAGTTCTTAACAGCTGAAATCTTGTCCGGGTCGGTCGCAACTCCTGCGTCAGAGATGACATGTCCAAGATAATTCACTTTCTTCTGGAAAAACCTGCATTTGGCTGGGTTTAATTTTAGCTTCGCCTCTTCAATCCTTTGGAAAACGTTCCTCAGATTTGCAAAGTGTTCTTTGAAGGTTTTTTTGCCAACCACAATCACATCATCTAAGTAAACGAGGCAAGTCTTCCAGCTAAGACCACGCAATACCAATTCCATGAGTCGCTCAAAAGTGGCTGGGGCGGTGCATAGACCAAAAGGCATCACCTTGAACTGCCATAGACCAGTACTTGTAGTGAAGGCTGTCTTTTCCTTGTCTTCGGGTTGCATTCCAACTTGCCAATAGCCACCTTTCAAGTCCAGAGTAGAGAACCACCTCGCACCGGATAAGGTGTCAATTGTGTCACCACTCCAAGGTAAGGGATAGCTATCCTTTTTCGTGATATCATTTAATCGCCTGTAGTCCACACAGAGACGCGTGCTGCCATCCTTTTTCGTTACAAGTGCAACAGGAGATGCCCATGGACTTTGCGACGGTTCAATAATTCCTTCACCTTGCATCTTCTTGATTAACTTGTTAGTCTCTTCTCTCCTCGCCAATGGCAGTCTTCGTGCGGGTTGACGAATTGGATTCGAATCGCTATCTTCCTATGTCTTCTGTTTCCATGAGTGTTAACGATGTTGATACCTTTTCCAGCAATTTTTCTAATAGTGGTGGTAGAGTGTCAGACTGATGCCGAGCGGATGCATCGTTTACTTGAATGTGGTTTACAGAAGCCATTGCTTCACATTTATCTACCACTATTCCGCTGTGTATGGTCACTGTGTAACTGTTGACATTTGCAAGACGAATAGGAATTGTTTCTTGGATCTTCATCAGAGTCCCAGCCAGTAAAATTCCTTTCTTGGCGCTGCTGATTTCAGTTGGCTCTATGATTCCGGCTAACAAGACTGCCTTCTAAGTTCGCCAGAATTAGCTTATCGGTTAAGGCTGGAATGTTTACTACAGTTTCTTCCAATATTACTTTTAGCACTGTAGATAAATTTCCAGGAACGTGGAGAGGTAACCTCGCCAGTAGCTGTTTGGATGTGATATACCTTTCCATTTTTTACTAGCTTCCATTTTGGAAGAAGATCTGTTCTTATTTCATGATCATTTTGGAAGATTTGTTCTTATGATGGACACATTCCCCCGGTAACCTCGCCAGTAGCTGTTTTGATGTTATATACCTTTCCATTATTTACTAGCTTCCATTTTGGTAAAAGATATGTTCTTATGATGGACACCATCGCTCCGGTATCAATTGTGAATTGGAAAGATCTCTCACCAATTTTTCCATCTGCTATCAAGCTATTTTCATTGTTCCTTATCCTGGAAATGGAGACAATCCTGGGGCTCTTCGCGGAGTCAGTCACCATTCGGCCCTTCTTTCTGACTAGTTTTGATTCAAAGTCATCGTCTTGGGGCGCTCGTTTGGGCCGGCAGTTGTAACTCAAATGACCTGGTTTACAGTTTACAGGTCTAACAAGTTGTAATTCGTCTGCTATTGTTCGTGAATTTCTTCTTTCCAGGATTTCTGTTAGGGTACTCTCATCGGCAGCTTTCATCTCTTATACGCGTACCAAACTTCTGTTACCCAATCGCAATACTTGCTGCGTTTCTTGATTCTTAACACCGTCGATGAATGCTTGGATAGTCAACCGATGGAAAACTGGTTCGGGCAAGAAATCTCCGCACGCCATGGGTACCAATCTCTCTATGTCGAGTTCAAAATCTTGGAGTGACTCACCATTTTTTCTGGGTACGAGTTTTTAATTGAATGGTATGCAGTTGCTTCATATGTGCATCACCAAAACGCATTTCCAAATTCTCCACCAGTTGATCAAAGTTGTTTTGGACTTCCTAAAGAATGGACTGTAAGGCATTCAATGCTGGACCTCGCAGAGCTAAAACGAGTGCTGAAACTTTGTCACAGTCCTTCTAGCCATTCACATCAGCAGCAATTTTAAACTGCCGAATGAAAGTAGACCACGGTAAGTCGCCTTCAAATTTCGGGGATTTCAATTTCTGACTGGACGACCCGACTGATGGTGCAATGGTACGACCAAGCTTCACTTTATGCAGTTGTTTAGCCAGTTTATCCAGGAACTGAATTTTTATTCCACCAAATTTTTCGTCAAGTTTGTCGTCGAATTCAAACTTCATGTCCTTAATTATACTGCCAAACTGAGTTCGGATATCTTCAATTTTTTCCTCAATTTTCTCGTCATGTTCGGTTTTTAAACTGTAAGTTACCATTTTTATTTCCATATTTTCCATTTGTTTTCTCACTTCTCGCCTTTGCTCTTTTTATTTTCTTTCACTTCCTGCATTTCTAATTTCATATTTTCTTTCACTTCCTGCATTTCTAATTTCATATTTTCTTTCACTTCCTGAATTTCTAATTTCATATTTTCTTTCACTTCCTGCATTTCCAATTTCATATTTTCGTTACCTTTTTCCATTTTTTCTTTAACCTCTTTCAGTAGAGCTACTGCGTCTTCAATTTCAAATTCAAATGTTTCTGGGTCTTTACCTTCATCTACAAGTTTCAGCCGTTCTTGTAAGACGCTTTTCTTTCCCGAATTTGCCAGGCCTCTTTCTTCTAATTCCTCACGCAGCTCTTTCACTTTTAACTCGCACAGATTCATTCTTGAAATTTCCGCTTCTGACACCAATTTGTTACGAATTTGGAGGTTCACAAATTATAGTATTTAATTTTCAGAACACTTTAGTTAAAAGCTGTCGCTTTACACAATTAACAACACAATTATAATGAGCTTGTCTATCAAATAAAACTTTTACAAAATGTACGTTCTATTGATGAAGGTACGAACCCTTCGTTTACCAACTTAATAACTAAACTCGTGGCGGATCGTACGGCTTAAGAGCGATCTTTCCGTTTCAGTATAGGGCAAACCCAATGTACTTTTACGAAACGGGATTGCACGTAGCGCCTTTATTATGAAAGATAATTCGAAAAAAAAATAATGTACTTGTTTAAGACATTCTGAACTACAAAACGTCTGTTTTAAAAAATAGATTTTGACTCTCAATTAATCAATATTAATTAAGAAAAATCCGCGTTTTGTACCTTATCTTTAACATTTTCTTTCTCCTACTTCTAATTAAAATAATAAAAATGTAAAACAGACGTTTTGTAGAGCAGACATTTCTCTATAAATACTTAAATTATTATGTATTTTCATAAATAATTGTAGTCGCTACATGAAATCCCGCAAACAATGAAAATTCGTCAAATCTGAAGGAACGGAAAGTCGAGGCAATCCCTTCCCGTTTCTCGGAGAGACGAGTACAAACATAGTGTTAAAGTGACACAGAAACAGCAAAAAATAAGGGATCCACTTTACAGGCATGTTATGTTTATATTTATATTTCATAATTATCGATAAACTAAACGAAACTTAAAACTCTTACTCTTCTACAAATATGATTTGATATTAATATAATCAAAGTCAAAGCCGTATTAGAATAGTGCGAACTTATTACAGATACGAAGTCAATCAAACTTGCAAAAATGAAATTTTTTTACATTAAAAAGACCGTAGATTTGAAGCTTAAAAACGAATTTGAAAGAAAATAGATCTACTGTTAAAACATGAAAATGAAAAAATCGTTTAATTATGACTATACCGGGTGGAAAGTTTCAAACCCGAACATTGAAAACTTGCATTGAAAACTACGTTTCTGTAGATTACTGCTCACCATTTAAAAATACAAAAATGGTAATGGTATTAAAGGAAAAAGAAAATTATGACTAAAATATTATCGTGTTAAAATTATTCCTAAATATGAATATATTCGGAATATAAATTAAATTTTTAAATTTAAATGAACAATTTAGTCCCCTATGTCAGATTCTTTTCATGTAAAATTGGATAATGTAAACTAATATCTGTTTTCTATTTATTTACTATCAAGTAGGTCATGATTTTTTTTACTAGGTTGGCTATTAAAGTAAAATTAGACAAATTAATTTCTTGTCAAGAACTCAAAATCAAAATGACTTTCGTTGTCAAACTTTGTTAGTTGCATAAGTACGACTTTTTCCCTACACTTTCACAGCATTCTTAGACGGTAAATAGATAAAAAACAGATATTAGCCTTTAGAGTTCGTAGATTGTAATAGTGCCCACATACATTTTTTTCTTATAAAATGGCATGTCTTACTGAACAGAAAAATAGAAGTGTGCATGTTTAACTAAAAGCTTACTAAATAGAGAAATTTTAAAATTTCATTTTTTTCATATTCCTTTCCATGGTATCTATCGAGCCGAAATAGTAACTTCTACCAAAGAAAAATGTACTTTTACATACACAGTAATAAATCCGAAGTCTGCAAGATCTAGTTTTGGGGGTCGAATTTTCTGATTTATTATTTATTTTTTTATTTACGTTGATATTACATGATCGTTTTCTATTCTGAACAGCAAAACTCATAACAAGATTTTCAAATACCATCCCAAAATTCAAACAGTTGCCATACGTCCGGATTTCCCCGGACGTGTTCGGGTTCTCCGGCAATCCGGGGACGTCCGGGTGGGTTTTGATAACTGATTCGGATTTTCGTTAGGTCCCAAAGCCAAAAGTTAACTCACAAGGCAGAATCTGCCCAGGCAACGAAACTTACAGCATTTGCAATTTAGTTTAATAAGAAGGACGACAAAAAACTTAATGAAAAATTTAGAGTTGCCATTTAAAAAATAATAAAATGTGTAATAAAATTTTTGAGTAAAATCACATTACCTGTTAATGTCAGTCACATTTACTAGTAATTTAGTTATTTAATTAAATGTTACGGCATTGGAAACTTTTCCTATAACTTCACAATTGAGATTATCCGGATGCGCCAGTAACGATAAATGCAATGAAAAAATTATTTAAAAAATGTCGGAAACAGGGTCGGTATTAAACAGATAGAAAACGAAGGAAATTTATAATGAGGATGATCCAGCTACAGCGTTGGCAATGGTTTCCGTAGCTGAAACACCGCGCCTGCCTTTACGCACATTTTTAAATTCATGACACTGACAATACCGGCTAACATGATTTTACTCAAAACTTTTCGAACTTTGCCATATTTTATGAAAATCAGAACAGAATTTTCAGTTTTTCTCAGCTATTAGTCGGTATTTATTATTTCAGATATTGTTTTTTGGGGGTTTTAGGACAAGTAAAAACTTTTATACCCACAGTGTATGTATGCTTATAATGAAATAATTATTAAATTTTATTATATTTATTAAATCAACTAATTATCGTTTACTGCGGTAGCCTGTCTCTCTTACTATAACAAATTTTTACACAAAAATTAACATCGTGTCATACGGGTCTAATAATTCAGTGTAATGAGACCGTATACAAATATTTATGAGTTGATGAATAACATGCCACAAGTGATAACGAAGGCAAGATGCCTATCCTTGTTAGATTTTACTTCCCCTATTTTAGTTTTGTGGAGGGAGAAAATGTTTTAAGGGGAATACAGAATCGGTCGGTCGTTAGACGGAAAGATCGCTCTTAAGGTCACTAAATTAACACACTTATGTGTTCAAGTAACGCCAATACATTCCCATTCCGAGATGCTTGTGTAACAAAGATAACAAATACAAATGTCGCAAGAGCAACAAGGAAATCAATGTGTCGATTTTGAACCTTAATACTGGCTGTTTCAAATTGAGTGTGCACTGAAGGGATCTCCTAAACCGTAAGAGATACAGATTCGGTTAAATGGAAGAAAAGTTGCACGAATCAACGCCTAATTCGTTCCATTGAGAGAATGATTTTTTTCTTATTTCTTATTGAGTTATTATTAAAAATGTAAGAAAAATGATTTTCTTTTTCTCTCTGTATCTCTTTTATTATATATCATTTTGAAATTCTGATTTAACTTTCTAAGCAGAATCAAGAAGTGCCCGTAGAAAGTTAAATCAGAAATTCTAAATTATGTATAATAAAAGAGATACAGAGAGAAAAAGAAAATCGACTTTTTTGCATTTTTATTAATATCTCAAGAAGAAATAATAAAAAAGTCATTCTGTTAATAAATACGAATTAGACATTGATTCGTGCAACTTTCCCTTCCCTTTAACCAAATTTGTATCTTTTGCGCTTTAGGAAATCCCTTCAGTGCACACCCAGTTTGAAACAGCCGGTATCGCAGAGCCTCTGTGCTCGAAATTTCTAGAATGACCGCGTATCTTCAGTCATGTTCTGTGACGTAAGGTGGCGTGTCTGATGCTAAAAATAGATGTTTGCGCATCATGGCTGTAACAGTATGACATACAGCGATACTCCCAAGGATCCTCCTAGCTAAGGCACTAGATCTCTGTCTAAAGACACAGGTACTGCCATCATGTGCTTTTACACGCGACAGTGGGTATTTGACCTTGAACAAATCACTTGTCAAAAATGACAAACTGGAATATTATACACTGTGAACGTTTAGAGTGGAATAATCCATATAAATAAGTGCCAGATCATCTGCAGCTAAAATCCTCGGACAGGTAAACCTATTTTTATTAGCGCGAATATTTTTTTAAAGTTATCTTTTTTCCAACCCCCACCCCTTTCCGCAATGACGTCATCGACATTTTTTTTAATAGCACGCCCCCAATTTTTTAGCAGATTTGGATAGATTTGAAAATTCTGATTTCATCAATATGCATAATTTGACATTCGCACTGTCGGTACCCGAGAAATTAATTACGAAAGATACACACAAAAAATGGAGGTTCCACGGAAGAAAAAGATCTGTCAAATTTACTTGATGATATTTTTTATCATTTATTTCAATTAAGGTGTTGAAACAAATGATTATTTGCCGGTTCGTGCATCAGTTGTTCATTTGTCTGAAATAAACCGTAGAAAATTTTCCATTTTTTGTTTTTCTTTCGTAATTAATATCTCGGGTACCGTCAATGCGATTGTCAAATTATTGATGAAATCAAAATTCTCAAATCTACCCAAATGTGCTAAAAAATTGGGGGCGTGCTATTTAAAAAAAATGTCGATGACGTCATTGCGGAAAGGGGTGGGGGTTGGTCGCTATTTTATATGTTCATCATTCTTACATCGCATTTGCGAATAAATTGGGCAAGTCGTTTTTGGTCTGCAGTGGGAATGTCGAGCTACGTTTCTGCTGAAGAAGCCCCAAGCAGGGCTGAAACAGCTGTCCAGAGGCTGCTCGAGGTTCTCACTGCAATCAAAAACGATTTGCACAAAACTTTTCTAAAATCTTTCATTATGCTTTGACAGCAAGCATGGCCGCCTTGCATGGGGGACTCATTAGGAGCAAATCCCGCTTCAATTTGTCTATCCTACTGCAATGTTAGGTCAAAAAGCGATAGTAAGATGTCGCTATTTTATATGTTTATATATACAAGCTAAACTATATAAACAACACTCCTTCCAGGTTCCTCAGGTGGTCGTCGAACGTTTTTCCCACGACAATTATGTCGTCAAGGTACACCATGCACGTTGTCCAGGACAGACCTTTCAGAACCGTCTCCATTAACCTCTCGAATATCGCTGGGGCATTGCATAACCCGAATGGCATCACTGTGAATTGCCACAGACCCATACCAATGGAAAACGCCGTCTTTTCTCGATCTTCAGGCACCAGCTCCACTTGCCAATATCCACTTTTTAAGTCCAAAGTTGAGAAGATCTTTGAGCCGGCCAGGGTGTCCAGGGTATCATCAATCCGTGGCAGGGGATAGCTGTCCTTCTTGGTGACATTGTTGAGTAACCGGTAGTCTACAGAGAACCTGGTGGACCCATCCTTCTTCTTCACAAGCACTACTGGTGACGCCCAAGGGCTGCTTGATGGTTCTATTACATTTTCCTTTTCCGTCTCGCGAATAATGCATTCCGCTTCCTCACGCTTCGCCAATGGTAATCGCCTTGGAGCTTGACGGATAGGTCTTTCTTCTCCAGTCTCAGTTTTCTATCTCGAATACATCTTGATAGCGGCCGATCAGATTCTTTGCTTTTATCTTCTGGTCTGGAGTCAATTCCTGGGCTGTTGACATAACCATTTCCCATAATTTCGTTGGGACATTTCCTTCTGGCACGTTTGCTTCAAGTTGGCGGGAGATGGAAGACACCATGGTGCAGCTTCCCAAGATGGTTCCTTTCTTGATATTGACGGAGAAACAATTGACGTTCATCAGGCGGACAGGTACTTCCTTCTTCGCCGTCAACAACATTTTCCCAACGAGGACTCCTCTTCCAATCCTTTGATCATCAGTATTAGGTTCAACCATAATGTCTTGCCCATCTTGAAAAACACCGTCCATTTTTGCGTCGACGATAACCTCAGTCCTGCTGGGTAATACAACGTCTTCAGCGAGGACTACTCGAGCGGCCACGTCTCCTCGTTGATGTAGAACCAACTCCTCATTATTGACCGCCATCACGCCACGCTTTAAGTCCAATTGAAACCCGTGGGCACACATGACGTCCATGCCCAAAATTGCCTCGTCATCTGTGTCTGCTACCAATGCACGGTGTTTTATTGGAGTTGAACCAATGGTGATGATCACCTCTACTTCACCGTGGACAGTTGCTGATGTTCCAGTTGCAGTTTTCAGTCTCCACTTGGTCGGCTCGGTGCATCCAGATGACTTAATGACGTCGGGTCTTAGGATGGTCTTCGTCGCACCCGTATCCAACATGGTGTGAGGAATGTCATCAATGGTAACATCCACGAAGACACTGCTGGTTAACTGCCGTAGGGATATTACTTGTTTGGATTTCGTCTTTGGGGGCCTTTGAATACGCGTCGACGCCCCTCTGCACCGACCCGGCTTAGTTTAACTGTGGCTTCCTTGGATCCTGTCTGGGCTTTGGACATCGCCTGCGAACATGTCCTTCCTCCTGGCAATTCCAACACACCAGCAGCTTCTTCTGCTTGAAAACCTGTTCCACAATGCGGCGAACATCCTCGGCGGTGGCATACTCCCTGGGTCGTTCCTTTATAGCAGATCCGACCTTGGCGTTAGCGGATCCTTCCTTTTCTTCCTCTTGGAAATCTATAGCCGCTCGCACCTTGACATGCCCTCTTGAGACTCGTCTCGCCGCTTCAAATTCCAAGGGATAAGCCAATGCGTTCTTGGACGTCTTCGGATGGGTCATTCTCAATGCCTGCTGGTTGTCTGAGTCACGGATTCCATCTATGAAGGTCTGCAAGACTTTCTCCGGATTTCTGACAGCGATTCCTCAACTGCGCATTATATACCTCGGTCAGATGGGCCTGTCCGTAACGCATTTCCATCCTATTCCCCAGCTTGTCGAAGTCTTCTTGTTCCTCTGGCGGCATCATCTGTAGCACATCGACAGCGTCCCCTGTCAAGGCCACAATTAACGAAATGGCTTTTTCGCTGGCCATCCATCTGTTCGCCTTTGCTGCTGCTTCGAACTGTTTGAAGTAGTTGGGCCAAAAGACTTTCCATCGAACGTTGGTGGTTTTATTTTTAATTTCGAATTTTCTGCTGGTCCTTCCACAATTCGGGTTTCATTATTTTCTAGTGTTTCTCGAAGCTTCTCTAAATTTCCAGACTGTGCTTGAAACTTCTCGTCCAAATTTCTGAATTGTTCTCGAAATTCATCCTTCAAGATTTTATTAAAATCGGCGGGACCACACGAAATTTCGAAAAGGAACATCTCTGGATCTTCACCAGCTGTCAACAAATCGCATCGGAGACGCTGTTGAAGTGCGCATTTCAAACCACAGGTTTCTAACTCTCGTTCTTCCAATTCGGTTTTTAATTCGGCCACTTTTAAGTCTTTCAACAACACTTTTCTCGTAGCCATTGTTTTTTTCCGATACTGTACTTATTTAATAATCTGATTAAATTTAATTTACTTTGAATTGTTTATTTATTTGCATAAACCCGCACACCGACACCACTGTTACGTTTCTAGGGTTCAAATTAATTTATTTAAACGAATAAAACAGTAAGTAAAAACTTAACCGTAACTTAATAATGCTTACAATCTAATTTCTTTGTAACAATTTATTTACACACTAAATCTAACTTCGACGATCGCTATTTAGAATTTGACTGACTCCTGAGTCCACCCCGGCCGATTTTATATTCTACGCAGCCTTCTCGTTTGTTCCATCGCTGGAAAAGTCTGGTTTGTTCGGTATAGGCCCCGGTGGCGTGGCAGCCGATGACGCATAACGAACCGACTTCTTGACGCCTTCAGTTTGACGTAGTGAGCTGGGTGGCGCGCCACAATACTATTTATTTTTTGTTTTCCAGTAGCTAACAAGCCATCCATGACACCAAAAACAAACAAAAAATAGTTCAATTGTTTTCCCTAAAAATCAATTATTGTTAAGTAAAACAGCTAATTTAGTTTAATAAATAAATAGCTTCGAGATAGATATATCGGAGACTGACATAAAACCACAAGTATGTAAAAATGAATTAACTCTATTTGAACATTTTTTTAATTATTAATAAGAATAGTTGAGAGATTTCTATAAATTTTAAATTGTATAAATTAATGCATTTCTTTAAGGAATTCTTGAAATGTTGGATATTTCTTAAGTTTAATAATGCTTTCAAGAACTTTTGTATATTAATAAATGTAATCGGGGATAGAAGTGAAATGTCTAAGAAGTTTTGATAATATAAAGTTTAAGATTTAATAATTGCAAAGGAACATACAACGTATAATTCTTCAAAACTGCATTGACAGTTCATCCACATTTACTTTACTTGTAGTTTTATGAGTCCTCTAATAACATTACATATTTATTTTGTTAAATTTAATTATCTGTATTATTTATTCTAATAATAGTTTTTTGAGGAAAACAACTGAATTTTCTTTTGTTTCCATTGTCATAGATAGCCTGATAGGTACTGCAATATAATGTAAGTTAGTACCTTTGCTCTTTATAAAAATAATTATATGAAACTTTATATTTTTGAAAACCTCATTAAACAAGCAATTTATTTGTGTCATAGCCAACTACGGTTTCCATTTAAAATTAAAAAGTTACAGTGTTTTGCAGAATTGGTGCAATTTCTACAAGAGACAATAATGTCAGTGAAATCAACGTTAATTTTTTAATAAAATAGTTTTTTGAATTTTCAAAATATCTTGCCAAACAACTGAGATATTGTGAAAAATAATTTTTCGGAAAAATTCGTTTTCGGCCGATATATCCCGAACGAATCAAGATAGCTAACTTTCGTTTTCTCCACTGAGTTTCTCTTGAAAAAGTAGCACTGCGAAAGGATTTTTTATTTTTGTTTTTATCCAGAAAATTTGTTTTAAGGATTTTTGTTTAGTTTATTGTCGTTAAAGAATTTGTTTTTAAAACAAATAAATTTATTATTTTTCGTTGTATTACTTAATTAATATGATAATAATAATATTTGACAGTTTTAATTGGTAATTGATAATTTGTTTAAATCTGGCGGTTTTCTGGAGGTTTTGAAAATAACTTTTTTCTCCTCTTGGCGTTGGCAACACTGCGCGCAATACGCATGTTCTGATTCGATCCTACCATGCGTGTCCAGGGTTGTCAGTTTGGGGGATTTGTCGCCAATTGGGCTACCTTTAGCGTCTGTTTTGCGACAAAAAATATATATTGGCGACGGGCGACATTTTAGGCTACAATAAGCAATAAGAAATAATTTAGGCGATTTGGGCTACATAAAACATTGCTAAAATAAGTGAAAAATTCAAAAAGATGCTCAGGGTAATCAAATTCACAGGGTTATTTTTATATAAATGTTGGTGAGAAACTTAACAACTCGCCGTGTAGGGTGTCGATGGCAATTTTGATTGTCAATTCAGTACGTCAGTTGTTAAGACATTCAAAAACGTTTATGTTGTTAAGACATTCAAAAACGTTTATGTATTTCCTCTATCGTTACTAATGTATAAACTCTAGAGATAAAATTCAGATGTATCTACCTATATTAAAAATAGAAGTAAAAGACGGAGTTCAATCAGATTGAAAATCAATTGATTACTCTTCCAGTCAGTTTAGGAAAAAGGACAAAATATAAAGAACAAACAAACATCGAAAGTCCCGTAGCTTTTCCATAGAATACTGGTGCCAAACGTAGACCAGTAGAAAATTTAAAAATCTAATCTATATGGCGACTTGTACTGTAAAAATACTGGCAACCCTGTGCGTGTCTGTTTACATGCAATTCCCGTTTGTTTACATGCAATTCTAGTACGATACGATCCTAAAAATTGTATCGACCTTAAAGTTCGATCTTATCCGAATCCACTTTTTTTGCCTGCTTTCATGGTAGAGGAATCGTATTCAAATCGATTTCAATTCGACATGTGAACAAGGTAAATGACTTCGTTTCTCTCATGTCAGATTTTGACAGCCGTCACCTCCCTCCCTCCCTCCCACCCTCCCTCCCTCCCTCCCTCCCTCCCTCCCACCCTCCCTCCCTCCCTCCCTCCCTCCCTCCCTCCCTCCCTCCCTCCCTCCCTCCCTCCCTCCCTCCCTCCCTTCCTCCCTTCCTCCCTTCCTCCCTTCCTAGAGTCTAAGAAGAAGGTGAACAGCTAATATTAAGGTAGACTCTTTTTGCTAACATGTAGTTTTGTTACAGGAATCGAGATCCGCGAAGTAGACGTCAACGAAGATTTTCAAAAATACACCGACAACCTATACGATGCCGACATACCATTTCATCAAAAAATCATGCATAGCATCTCCAAGCTCGGCAAGAATTTTCAAATGCCCGACATATTTGATGCTGCTCAAAATCTTAGAAAGAAGTACATTCATTTTATTTTGCCGTTAAGTGGACGTTATGAAACATTTAGACGGTTCTTGGACATGTACGAAGAAGTGTGCATCAAAGAAAACGAACAGACCAGACTTACAGTAGTGTTATACAAAAGTGATGAATATAAAGAGTCGCGAACTTTAATTGACAATCTGCAAATGAAATACAAGAATAGTGAGATTGACGTGGTGGTCGTTAATGAAGTGTTCGCTAGGGGAAGGGCACTTCAGTACGGCATCGAAGTAGTGCAGCACGATGAACTTTTGTTTTGCATAGATGTAGATATCGTTTTTAATACAAGAAGCCTGTTACGTATACGCCAAAATACTCTGAGGAACCAATCTATTTATTTTCCCATAGTTTTTAGCCTTTACAACCCGAGAGTGTTCAATAAGGCTTTCAATTTGAAAGACCACGCTGTGTATGAAAAAGAATTGCTATTGAACGAAGATAACGGCTACTGGAGGCAATTCGGTTTTGGACTAGTAAGTTTGTTCAAAAGTGACTTTTTGAAACTGGGCGGTTATAACACAACAATAGCCGGTTGGGGTCTGGAAGACGTCAACTTTTTCGACAATACTCTAAAGTCTAGTTTGCATATCGTTAGAAGTGTAGATCCCGGCTTAGTGCATGTGTATCATTCTGCAGTTTGTGATAGTAGTTTAGACCAAGCTCAAAAAAAGATGTGCGAAGGAAGTGAGGCTAGCACATACGGTTCAGTGCAGGATTTGCAGAATTACCTCGTGAAACATAAACATTTGTATATTTAGTAAAATTAATTTTTATGACATCAACCCATACAGCAATACCACTTTAGTCTTAAAAAAATATTCACAACTAAAAATTTCTCTGATATACAGGTATGTCTAAAACATTCGTTGTCATAAAATACTCAAGGGAAAATGTCAGTTAACAGATCGTTGGACTGTCCACTTCAATACCCGTGGGTAAAAGTTTAGATAAATCTACAGATTTACCAATATTTATTTTTTTTACTTTTTAATGTACCGACCACTTTAGTCTTAAAAAAATATTCACAACTAAAAATTTCTCTGATATACAGGTATGTCTAAAACATTCGTTATCATAAAATACTCAAGGGAAAATGTCAGTTAACAGATCGTTGGACTGTCCACTTCAATACCCGTGGGTAAAAGTATAGATAAATCACAGATTTACCAATATTTATTTTTTTTACTTTTTAATGTACCGACGCCGTCAAAAAAGCGTGGACAATTTTCTTGACATAAATTTTACGATACTAAAATTTTTGCTAGGTAGCTGTAATTATGAATCATTTACGAATGAGAAACAAATTAGCTTTTTAAAGATAAATTCATTTTCTATTTTTGCCTTATCTGAAACTCAAACTGAAATAATAGGTATGTTCGTTTTACTTTCGACTCAGATCAGTAAATATCAGAAGTGAAGTGAGTTTTGCCGAGTTAAGACGTTCTAAAAAAACAAGTTAATTCCACTGACATCGCGCAAACGTCAAACGAGACATTCAGCCGTTACATACACATGCATTCTAACCTAAATCTCTATTTGATTGATTCGGAGGTAGCTCACATAATCTCACCAACGAGCGTGTAAAAAAAAACATATAAATTTCCAAAGTTACTGAGTACCGCTGAGTTACTTTGAGTTTTACGGTAAAAAGAACACACCTAATAACTACACTGTATCAATTATTATCTGTCATCCGTTAGTGTCAGTTCATAATAGCTTCATTCACACTTTATTCGTTTTATTTGACGTTTTTTGACGCAACATACAGCGTGTTCCAAAATTCAGTACTCAAATTTTGTGAGTGAGTAAGGCTTGATTTCTTCACCTGATAAATTTATCTACCAGGTGGGATCTTGGGAAACTATTATCAATACAATGGTTTCCAAGGATAATACCTGGCAGATAAATTTATCAGGAGGTAAAGAAATCGGGCACAAAGGACGCAAAATAATTAAATTTCGTTAATGAACTTATATCCTAAAATGCCAACTTACTGAGATGCACCACAATAACTGATGAAAATATACAAGAAAAAGAAAATTAATAATTGCATTCAGAATGATATTGGTAGTTATTTATGACAATGTTATTTTTATAAAAATTGTTCAAAGTTGTGACCTCTTGCCGGAATGCAAGCTCTGCAACGACGCATCATTGATTGCTGAATGGAATGAAATATTCCAAGCTACTCACCTACAGATTCAATTGCTGCATGTATCTGGCCAATAAGTTCTTCCTGCGTTTCAATTGGAACATGAAAATCCCCATGGTTACCGTATTCGAGGTCACCAAATCAGATTTTCAGTTAACTTGTGGACAGATATTGTTGGAAATAATCTGATAGATCCGTACAGTTGCCTCCACGTCTCACCAGCGAAGTTTATCTTCATTTTCTTCAAAAGGTTTTACCTGACCTGCTTGATGATGTTCAACTAGACATACAGCGTCGCATGTGCTATCAACATGAACCATCATGTTGATAGCACACTCCACGGCCTGAGCGTTCTCCGGACCTTACTCAGTTAGATTTTTTTTTGTGAGGTCACTTACGGAGTCTGGTTTACGAAACGCCAATTGAAATGCAAGAAGAACTTATTGACCGGATACATGCAGCAATTGAATTCGTAGATGAGCAGCTTGGAACATTTCACCGCATTCAGCAATCAATTACGTGTCGTTGCAGAGCTTGCATTGCTGCAAGAGGTCACTGCTTCCCCTTCAACGGCGAGGAGGTTTAGAAGCAACAAAGTCACGGAACACTTTACACACACAAAATACACTCCCGCTCCAGAGGACTTTGACAAATCTATGACTTAACCCGTTGGACAACTACTACAGATAAAAAAATTAACTATTGCATTGGTGGGATTGACTGAGGTTGACTAAACATGCATATGCTATCGGAGTAGGTTCTCTTGGATCAACACAGATCACATGACACATTTGACGCTGATAAACTCTGTAACAAGCCAAAAAGTTCTACAACGAATAAAGCTAGTAATAGTAAAGTTATTCTTTTAATTTTTAATGGTATAAAAATTAGGTCAAACTATACACTGTGAACGTTTAGAGTGGAATAATCCATATAAATAAGTGCCAGATCATCTGCAGCTAAAATCCTCGGACAGGTAAACCTATTTTTATTAGCGCGAATATTTTTTTAAAGTTATCTTTTTTACCAACCCCCACCCCTTTCCGCAATGACGTCATCGACATTTTTTTTAATAGCACGACCCAATTTTTTAGCAGATTTGGGTAGATTTGAAAATTCTGATTTCATCAATATGCATAATTTGACATTCGCACTGTCGGTACCCAAGAAATTAATTACGAAAGATACACACAAAAAATGGAGGTTCCACGGAAGAAAAATTATCAAGATCTGTCAAATTTACTTGATGATACTTTTTATCATTTATTTCAACTAAGGTGTTGAAACAAATGATTATTTGCCGGTTCGTGCATCAGTTGTTCATTTGTCTGAAATAAACCGTAGAAAATTTTCCATTTTTTTGTTTTTCTTTCGTAATTAATATCTCGGGTACCGTCAATGCGATTGTCAAATTATGCATATTGATGAAATCAAAATTCTCAAATCTACCCAAATCTGCTAAAAAATTGGGGGCGTGCTATTTAAAAAAAATGTCGATGACGTCATTGCGGAAAGGGGTGGGGGTTGGAAAAAAAGATAACTTTAAAAAAATATTCGCGCTAATAAAAATAGGTTTACCTGTCCGAGGATTTTAGCTGCAAATGATCTGGCACTTATTTATATGGATTATTCCACTCTACACGTTCACACTGTATTAAAACGCTTTTTTTGCCGCGCGGAAAAAGGCAGTTTAGTATAACTTAATTTTTATAACATTAAAAATAAAACATTAAGCTCAATTTATAAAATAACTCCCGATCGCGCGATGCACTCATACCACCGCCTATATTGTAAAAATATTAATACAAACGAAGCACTGGCATTAAAGCACAGACCAATAAGAAAATCTGAAACGTGATAATGAATAAAAAGTTAATGGACGAAACACGTTCTTTTCGTGTGCAATTAGTTTTCTTTACTTACTAATTAAACAGGTGTTTGGAAATTGCTAGTACCAACAAAAAAAAACTGGTTGTTGGTGATGATGAGTTGAAGTCATCGGCAAAAAAATTTAATAAAAGTCCTGTCCGTATGACACGATACGAAATTTTATATAAAATTTTGCGGAAAAACTTTTAATAGTTATTTACGTGTCCAAGCTTTGTAAAAAAATCTTTACGGGCAACCTGGAGTTTAATAATCCAGTGAGCCTAGTAAAGATTATTTGCAAAGCGTGTCGCGTACAATCTTTTATTTTCACCGTCACACGGCGATTTTGAATTAATTAACTTAATTTTTTTATGAAAACTTTTTTATCGAAGGCGATTTCTAGCTAGATGTAGTCATGGTGACGTACACAGACAATCTGCTCTCTACAAGCCTGTAAAATTTTACAGCTCTTTTATACATGGCCGTAAAAATTTTACAGGCCTGTTACAGTAATTTACCGTTTACTTGGTTACCATAAACAACAAATTGACCTGTAAAATGTCATTTACTAAAAAGGTGGAAATAAAAAAGTACTTATATCGGAGCAAACATAATTAGCATTTAGTTTACAGAAAATTTTGTACAAAAAATATTTTCTATAATTTTTTTTAGGATTTGTTTGAAAAATTATTTTGCGTAAACTTATTTTGTACAAAATCTACTCTGCACTTGCGCATTACATAAATTAGGTCATGCTGAATTGTGAGGTTATGTTTAACCAATATATCGGGTGCTTGAAAATTGCTAGTACAAAAAAAAATTAGTAGTTGCTGTAATCACACTGGCGTGTTCTAAATTTGTAATTCTTTATTGCAGCGGCAGTTTAAAGATTTTAGATGGGTTTTCATTGTCGTCAATCGATAAGTAGATTATCCTGAATAAAAGATGCAAAGAATTCGTAATAAATACGCTGATTCATGAAGCTTTTTTCTTACTGTGGCTGATGTGACCTCGTTATATACAGTGACAAAGTAATCGCTCCGGTCAACATTCGGCCCGTTTTTAATTATAGTAACATGTTGGAGTCAAGTTTTAAATATTTACACGAATATAAAATTTTGCAGTAAAATGACTTTGTACAGTGTGGACCATTTTTGATGGTTTCACGGGGTTTCTCAGTTATTTATAGAAATAGAAGAAAATCGTTTTCGCGACCTAATGCTACTTTCTCGAGAAAAACACAATGGGGAAAACAAAACTTAGCTACTTCGATTCATTCGGGAAATATCGGTCGAAAACGAATTTTTCCGAAAAATTATTTTTCACAATATCTCAGTTGTTTAGTTGTTTAGTCAAGATATTTTGAAAATTCAAAAACTATTTTATTCAGAAATTAATGTAGATTTTACTAACTAATCTTTTGCTGAAAATGCACCAGTTTTGCGAAACAGACTATAACTTTGTAATTTTAAATAAAATCTGCAGTTGGCTATGACATAAATAAATAGCTTGTTTAATGAGATTTACAAAAATATAAAGTTTGATTAATAATTTTTTTTTAATAACAGAGATACTAACTTTCATTATTTTGCAGTACCTATCAAGCTATTTATGACACTAGAAACAAAAGAAAATTCAGTTGTTTTCCTCAAAAATCCATTTTTAGAATAAATAATAAAGGTAATTATATTAAAAGAATATATAAATAAATCAATAACTGGAAATACATAATACTTTTAGAGAACTCATTAAACTACGAGTAATATAAATATGAATTGACTATCAATGCAGTTCTGAAGAATTACATGTAATATGCTCCTTTGAAATTATTAAATCTTAAATTTTGAATTACCAAAAATTCTTAGATGTGTTTATTTCACTTTTGCCCGTGATTAAATTTATTAACATACAAAAGTTCTTGAAAGCATTTTTAAACTTAAGAAATATCTGACACTTCAATAATTTCTTAAAGAAACACATTAATTAATACAATTTACAAAATATAAAAATTTGTTAGCTGTTCCTTTTTAATCATTAAAGAACTGTTCAAATGGATTTAATTCATTTTTACATATTTGTTGTTTTATGTCAGTATCTAATAGATGAGCTATTTATTTATTGAATTAAGTCAGCTGTTTTACTTAATAATAATTCACTTTTTGTGGAAAAAAACTGAACTCATTTTTTGATTTTGTTGCCATGGGTGACTTGTTAGCTACCGAAAAGTAAAAATAATTAGTATCTTTATTTTTTGTAAAAATAATTATATCAAACTTTATATTTTTGGAAACCTCATTAAACAAGCCATTTATTTGTGTCATAGCCAACTGCGGTTCCCATTTAAATTAGTAAATTTAGTAAATTAGTAAATAATTATATTTCACTGACATTATTGCTTTCACGGAGAATAATATTCTGTAAAATGTATTGCAATTGCAATAGATTCTGCAGCACACGCGAGTTCGTATTGTGACAGCATGTGTCTCATGTACTATATACAATTATTTGAATGTAATGTAACCTCATGTAAAGATTGCAATAAAAATTGTAAATTAACGGTAGCACATACCTGTACATTTAGGAATATATCGTAAAAATAACAATTGTCTAATTTAAAATTACCACCACAAACTGTAATATATACAGTTTATCACGTTAGAAATATCTCAATTATTTACTTCAAAATAGTGTAAAAATTTACTCACGCGCGTGTATAAATTACAATATTTTTAAATAAGATTTGCCACAATTGCAGTAAAAATAACAATAAACTTTCTACAATAATTCTAATGTACATCTGACATTAGAATTTTTCTCCATGTTTTGGTAGAAATTAGAAATATAACTTTCTAATTAGAAAGTTATATTTCTAATTTCTACCAAAAGCAATAATGTCAGTGAAATATACGTTAATTGCTGAATAAAATGGTTTCTGAATTTTCAAAATATCTTGTCAAACAACTGAGATATTGTGAAAAATAATTTCTCGGAAAAATTCGTTTTCGGCCGATATTTCCCGAACGAATCGAGATAGTTAACTTTAGTTTTCTCCACTCAGTTTTTCTCGAAAAAGTAGCATTGGGTGGCGAAAGCAGTTTTGTTCTATTCCTATAAATAACTGAGAAACCCTGTAAAACCATCAAAAATCGACCACACTGTACATGCGGTCAGCTCGGTCTCCTCGGTGCACAATACTTTTACATTTAAGTGGACGGCGCGCGCCCGCGCGGCGTTATCTCAGGTTCAGAGTGTTCTCCCACCTAATGAATGAGGTCTATATACAGTGGGCGTTGGTTGAAGTCATCGGCAAAAAAATTTAATAAAAGTCCTGGAGTTTTCGAGATAAGAATTCCTAAAAATTTGGACAAAATTGCTGGTGCGCCACTGAGTTAAAGTAACAAGCTGTCACAACAGTCACGATCGGTACATTATTATTCCCGAAGTGAATGCCGTGCCGCTTACACAAATAATGAGTTGACGGACGTGGTGTTATTTTATGGAAAAAAATGGGTTTCTTGGATTTCTTGGGACTTCCAGATGCCACAGTTTTTGTTTTTGCACTAGCAATTTCCAAACACCCTCTATATTGTCAATAGCACAACCTAAGATATACAAGATACCATTAAACTCAGAATATTAGAAATTTTTGGAGCTAATATGGACTCTTCATTTATTCTCTTCAAACATAGCACACACATAATACGTATACTAGGTGTCACAAAAATAAGTACATTAATTTTAACCAGTAACAGAACTTGCCAAATTAAACAATTTTTCTCTATAGGTACCATTTTTTCCTAATCGTCAATTTCTCACTGACATTTGTAGAACGTAACGTAAGTATTAAATTATTCATTTTCAGTTTTCACGTTAAGATTTCTATCCGGCAATCTGTTCTTTCTTTACGGAACTAAACAAGCTTTTGATAACTAAAATTTGTTGTGAAAAATAAATTTTTAAGTAGTAATATTGCATTTTTTAATGATATAAAATTGAGGTTACTTTTTGCGGCAAGTGACAGTTGTAAATAAGAGTATATGAACTAGACATACGTTTGTTAACAGTTGTCATTTTAAAGATGTTAAAATTTTTTTAAAACTACATACGTTATTGCCCATCATCTTTAGAAATTTTGCAAAAATGGTTTTAGTAATAAATAGCATTTAATCGACATTAGCTTTATTTTGAAATTAGATAATATAAGATAATAAATATTGTCAATAACGTGCATACTTTTTTGCTTTATTAGTCAGTTTTACTAGAAATTGTATAGTTATTTATGAGACAACTTGTGTTAGAGGGCAGTCACCCGAAAAAACAGGTAAACCATCAGTCAATACTTTATACCTATTTGCAATAAGCATTTAACTTCTTTTTTCTTGTTTCACGCTAACTCCACTGCAAGCTATTGTCATAACAACCAAATTAATATGTTTCAATTACTAGTAGAACTGACTAATAAAGTAAAGCAGTAAGCATGTTATCGACAATAATTGTCGTATATTCTCTAATTTCAAAGCAACGCTAATATATTTCAAATGCCATTAAAGTAATACTAAAACCATTATCGCAAAATTTCTAAAGATGATGGGTAATGTAGGCTAAGCTTTACATGACACCCAATCTTACCGAAGCGCATTTCAATTTTTGCAAAATTACTAAAATCCTATAGTAAGATCGCACGGACATCAGCTTGTATTCAATATTACGAATGTGTTTAGAAATTTTGCAAAATTACTTGTTTTTATTATGCCTGATTTCTTCACCTCCTGATAAATTTATCTGCCAGGTGTTATCCTTGGAAACCATTCTATCGATAATAGTTTCCGAGGATACTATCTGGCGAATAAATTTTTCAGGAGATGAAGAAATCGGGCCTTAGTAAGATTGCACATATTCCACAATAATTCGATGTTTTGCAAAATTACTAATGTAATTGCAAAAATACAGATTATTCAAAATTCCTGCGACATAAATATTAAATTGCCCCTAGTATACCAATTCTTTAAGTCAGATTAAAAATTAATCAGAAACTTGTCTTAAAAATCTAAATTTGTTCTGGACATATTGAGTTTTACTTGAACACCATCGACTTATAATGTTTTGAATGAAACATTGCAAGGACTTATTGAGTTTTGCTTGAAATTGACAAGGAATTTGCGTACCGTACCTATCGAGCGACGGTTCGACTTCATTATTTGCCTGTATGACTACAACCCCTTGCTACTTTTAAAATAACGAAAGTAGCAAGCAAACAATAACAGCAAAATGATTATGCGTAATAATTTCAATAATTTCCACATGTGTATTTGCGCGATGTGTTTGTGAGCTCTTCTAGAAGGTTGAACAAAATTTGATTACAAATCTGCTTGTAGATTTCTATTATGCTGGGTGCAAATATTTAAACCTGTAATCACCATAAATGGCAACGATTGAATTCATACGTTCTTAACAAAAATTTAACAGTTTTCGAGAAAAATTCAGTGGCAGATTTTCACTAAACCGTTTGAGAACTGCTGGCATAGCTAAAAGTGGAACGCGGCCGCCTGTTCAATTACCTCCCGAAGCCGAAATAGGCCAGGGTCAGTACTTCAGTAAATCTTGAGAACGAGCGTCGTATATCAGCCGCCCTCGTCAGCTGGTCAATCAAAACGTTTACAATGTGCCTGGATTGCTGGATTATTTAGAATTAACTTCACTCCAAGTAATTACAAGTTTAAGTATTTTTAAATTAAAAACTAGTGCAATTCAAGATGCTGCGGTTCGTAATTGCCGAACAAGTTAAAAGCGAAGTACAAACAAATTGTAATTTCTCATTCCATATTATTTTTATTTGACTTATAAAAATTTGACGTTTACTTTTTTCCATGGACCGTAAGTAGTAATACTTTCATAGCTAGCAGCGAGATTACAGCAAAAGTTTATTTACGTAAAAGGGTGAAGGAAGAACATTTTTAACACGCTTGCCTAATTGGTGCATAAATTTTCGGATTTATTCATCGATAGTTGATATCACAAAACATATTACTTCGCTCAGTGAATTAAATAAATAATTAATAAACGATATCAATGATTATAATTACGAAACGCTGCGTTGAAAATCGAGTGCGGTATCGGTGGGCGTATTCGTACCGAGAGGAAGGTGAAGTTGACTTTGTTATCTTTCTCGCAGTTCTAAACTTATGGTCCGCAGAAGGTAGCATTTCGTGTACTTATATTGAGGTTCTTTTATTTGCACATAATAAAAGAACACCCTGTATTGTAAACAAACTACGCCCCTGAATATATTCTGAGGTAATGATAGGCGCTACACATTCAAAATTAATTCCCGTATTATCAGAAAACACTAATCTCAGACTTATCGAGTTTTGCTTGAAAATGTGTTGGCTGCTATATGAAACATACCTGACTTATTGAATTTTGAAAAAAAGTTCCACATCGTATAGACATATTTGTATACATCAAAATAATTTTCATATTTGCGAAGCTTAAAAAAATTTTAAACTTTTGTATAAAACATTTTTTCATATATTCAACAGGAATTCCATTGGATGACACATCCAGTATAATAAAATTTATTGACGTCACATAATGTTCTTGTTTAAACAAGTTCTTCCAAAGACTGTATATCAGTTATTACCGTTTAGTTCTGAAAGATTATTAATTTGAGCAATAAATTATGAAACAGTATGTACAAAACCTCAATACATTGCAAACTATTGCTTTATATAGTGTCCCAAATTTCTTGCGATTTTACACATCCTTCTTACTCACTAAGAAAGTTTTTATAATATAAATATTTTCAGTTTACATTACTCCGTAATTTCTTGAGCGATTAAAATAAATAAAAAATCGCAGAAAAAATTAATATAAAATTTCTAAAACGGTGAAATTTGGAGACACTTAAGATATCAGAGGTTAAAATTTGCTGTATGGGATCGTACTGTGATGAATAAAAGTGCACTTCTATGCGGGTCCATTTTAAAGAATTCGCCGAAAAATGGATGGATCAAGGTATTTTGATAGACAATTTTAAGTATCTTTGTAACAGGACAGAAAGGTTCGATCTTTTACTATTGTAAAGGTGGTGCATTACACCTGAAATCATAATTAAAATAATTACTTAATTTAGGTAATGTTGATATATTTTCAGAGTACATTCCAATTTTAATTTCGCTATGAAAAAAAATCCATGTTCGAGAATCAGCATACAGAAACGTATATTCACTCTATTTAGTTGAAAATGGATTTGCCTACTTCTGCATGAATGCTCTTCATTTGCTTCAAATATTATTATATTTCATTTAACGCTGAACAGCTTCCATGCGTCGTTATACATACCCTCATTACTCTTACATCACTTACAATTTACAAATTAATGAAAGATCGAACACTCCTGTAATGTAGGTATTTTAAAACCATAAGTGCCTGTAATAATTGCCATTTTTGTTCCTAGTTATCTTCCATTATGACAAATTATTACGTTAGTTAATAAAGTTCTTTTGGTTGACTTCAAAATGCACAGAACAGATTTGCTACTAATTCCTTACATGTAAAATCTAGCTCAATTGCAAATACTTCAAAATAAAATAAATAAACGAAACAATTTGTCTTTAATTATTATTACTAAGCGGTTGAGAAATTAGTTTATATACATCAAAGAAAAGAAATATGGTAAATTATGGGATATTAAATTATTACCGAGGTATTCGATAGTTGTAGTCCATGTAGTCTTCGGTAGTAGAAAAAGTATTCGAATAAAATGCAGTCCAAACTGCAACGAACGAGCCAAAGACCGAATAAATGAAGGACTATTAACCAATGGATGAATGAATAAGTCAATGTTATTCAGACAGATAATTGTATCAGAGGTATCTAATACTTAATCTGCATTTTTTTTACATTTGGGTGTAAACAGTCAGTGTGTGTGAAATGCAAATTAAGTGGGAAAATCCCAGTGAAAAATCAGTAGGCTGCTATGGAGGCTACAATAACTTTATACACTAGAATTGCAGTACGTTTAAACCGACGGAACTTATGTTGGATTTGCACAGCTCTTGCACACGGCATCCCGTCATTTGAATTCTTGTTTGTGATTGGTTGATTTAAAATTTCTGAACGTTAAAGTTTTACATCAACTAATCATGAATAGAATTTCGAATGCTGGATGCCGTATGCTGGAGGTGTGGAAACCCTGCTGTTACGTCCCCTGCATGATATCGCCCCCTTTTGGGTCGTGTCTTATGCGCGACGTGGTCTTCGTTCGATAGTTTTCTTCTTTAACGTGAGTCGGATTTCGACCGCTCTGCGGGGGCATGGGTTATTTTTCCCTTCCGATTCTTCCTCCGACGGATGATTGCGTTTTCTTTTGAAGGTGCGTCGTTTATGTTTATTCTGACTCCAAGATTTGTTTTGGGATTTCTTCCTTCTCATATCGTCTTTGGTTCCTTTTGACTTTCTGAGTTTGGCATGCGTGTCTTCGAGAAGGTTCGACGCGCGTTAATAATCGGAGTGGAGTGCCATTTCCTCCGGCACGAGTTCAATTTTCCTTCTTTGGTGACAGGAAGAAGCAGCGCTTGTTGGCTGTTCCCTATTGTTGGAATTTTGGAATTGAAGTATTACGAATTTTGCAAGCTTGCTATTGCTGTATTTGATGGCTCAGGCGTAAATGGAAGCTTGGTTTTTGATCGTCCTCGCATTTATTCTGCGGATGCGAAATTTTAGCGCTTCTCTGTTTGCCATGAGATTTTTTTTTCTCTTCTCGCCGACTGCTACTCCGCCATTGTCGTATCGTGCTCGTAAAGTTCTGTACGAGGTAAGTTACTTTTATTTTCCTTTCGTTCTCTTTACTGTTTCGTACGTTTCGTTTCCTTTTTTTTTATAACAAGCAGTCGCGGGCTGCGTACTGTAACGAGGCGTATGCTGTCGCCGTCCGAAGCTTATGTGAGCGTGATGTAACTCGCCTTTTTTTTTATTTACGCACGCTTCGTGTTGTGTTGCACGCTGTGCTACGTCTCTGCTGAAGAAGCCCCAAGCAGGGCTGAAACAGCTGTACAGAGGCTACTCGAGGTTTTCACTGCAATCAAAAACGATTTGCACAAAATTTTTTTTCAAGACTTTCTTATGCCTTGACAGCAAGCATGGCCGCCTTGCATGGGGGACTTATTAAGAGCAAATCCCGCTTCAATTTGTCTATCCTACTGCAATGTCAGGTCAAAAAGCGATCGTAAGATGTCGCTATTTTATCTGTTTATGATTTTATTAACACGATGTTGGTTATATTTTTCATAAGAAATAGAATATACACAGGCTTACTGTAAATTAATTTGAGAGTAAACTCTGGTTAGCCAATGGACATGGTAACATTTTTTGTAACAATGATATAGACTTAGCTCATTAGTAGTATGTCTCTCTCGTCATAAATTTTACAGAAAACTTAATGTATCTTCCAATTTTCAGGGTGAACAGAACAAAAAAGTCACTTTTCTATATACTTTTTAGAAAATACAAAATACGAAATTGATAATAAAATAGGTAGATTATTGACATTACGTAATAGGTGTTTGCTTTATGGAATAAGTTTACTCATTCACATATATTTTTCAGAAAAAATATAACATAAATGCTTAGAATCGATTGACTTTTTCTATAAAATGTAGAATTTCAAATTAGTCAGTAAGCATTCATCGGTAGTCTGTTTCACTTTATATAAATTTAAAAGAAAATTGTAACGTAAAGTGTCATGAGGATCGATAACTACACAAATTTACGAAATAAGTTTTACTCATTCACAAGTACTACTGCATTACAGACATCTATACACCCGGCTATTCTTATTGAAATACAGAAATCTGCTTTACCTTCCTTGCAGAAGTGTAGAAACCTACTCCCAACTATTCCTACTCTACTACAAAAATCTGTTTAGCATCTTCGGCTATTCCTATCTAAATAGAGAAATCTGTAGAAATATACTTTCACCTTTTCCTATTCAAATACAGAAATCTATGTTAGAATCTTCCTAAAACTGTAGAAACCTATTCTAATCTATTGCTATTCAAATACAGAAATCTGTAACTGACTCCACCATCAACCTTTAACTACGATCCCCTCACTGCCGCCCTTCGCCAGTATTCCACAGCAAGTTGATCTCTATTGGTAAGCGCTTTTATAATATTCATTTATAATATTTGCTCTCTACAATGTTGTTTGTATGTGTGATGAGTTAATTTGATTCTGATTCTTTTTCAGATATAATTATTTTCAAGCAAACAATCACAGTGAGTGTAAAACGTATTTTTTTTATGAACAGATAAAATAGCGACATCTTACTATATATTTACTATATTTTTTATATTTACTAACATATTTATCAACAGATAAAATAGCGACATCTTACTATCGCTTTTTGACCTGACATCGACGCAGCTAGATGACCCGATCACAAATGCGGTACTGAATACAGTGGGTGACATGTTTGACCTTTTTATTTCTCAGGAGGTGAATCGTATTTTATCATCTGCCACAAAGCAAGTGGTTGAAACTGTTCACCTCCAAGAAGAAATTAATCGTTCAACTGTCACTCAAGTCAAAGCAGGTTGTTCCCGCAAAAGATCGTATTTGCCTGGGGAAGAGTATTTTAAGTTGAAGCGTCAACGTATTGTTACGTTTCTAGGGTTTTAATTTATTTATTTAAACGAATAAAACACTCGATAAAAACTTAACCGTAATTTAATAAAGCTTAAAAACTAATTTATTTGTAACAATTTATTTTCACACTAAAATCTAATTTCGACGATCGCTGTTCGAATTCGACTGACTGGTGAGTCAACTTTGGCCCATTTTATATCCTTTGCGGTCGTCTAGAATCCTCCATGCTCGAAAAGTCTAGTCTGTTCGATGTAGGCCCCGGTGGCGTGACGGCCGATGACGCATAACAGCGAACCGACTTCTTGACGCCTTGAGCTAAGCCGGGTGGCGCGAAACAGTATGAATGATGCGAAAGTTAATCGACGAACTGTCTCATCGTATATGCACTCACCTCCAAATCAAATACTATTCACTAAGCAACGATCTTTATACCTGACTTCGAGGTTGTCAAATCAGTCAGGACCTCGAGTTCTTACAGATAATGTTCTTCTAAATTCATCATTTAATTCCGAAATAATTGAGATATCCGATTCGTCGATGAGGGTATCTCAATTATCACAGTCTACTACTTCTACCCCTATCACTAATGTTAATAATAAAATTAAACAGATAAAATAGCGACATCTTACTATCGCTTTTTGACCTGACATTGCAGTAGGATAGACAAATTGAAGCGGGATTTGCTCCTAATAAGTCCCCCATGCAAGGCGGCCATGCTTGCTGTCAAAGCATAATGAAAGTTTTTAGAAAAATTTTGTGCAAATCGTTTTTGATTGCAGTGAAAACCTCGAGCAGCCTCTGGACGGCTGTTTCAGCCCTGCTTGGGGCTTCTTCAGCAGAGACGTAGCTCGACATTTCCACTGCAGACCAAAAACGACTTGCCCAATTTATTCGCAATTGCGATGTAAGAATGATGAACATATAAAATAGCGACATCTTACTATCGCTTTTTGACCTAACATTGCAGTAGGATAGACAAATTGAAGCGGGATTTGCTCCTAATAAGTCCCCCATGCAAGGCGGCCATGCTTGCTGTCAAAGCATAATGAAAGTTTCTAGAAAAATTTTGTGCAAATCGTTTTTGATTGCAGTGAAAACCTCGAGCAGCCTCTGGACAGCTGTTTCAGCCCTGCTTGGGGCTTCTTCAGCAGAGACGTAGCTCGACATTTCCACTGCAGACCAAAAACGACTTGCCCAATTTATTCGCAATTGCGATGTAAGAATGATGAACAGATAAAATAGCGACATCTTACTATCGCTTTTTGACCTGACATTGCAGTAGGATAGACAAATTGAAGCGGGATTTGCTCCTAATAAGTCCCCCATGCAAGGCGGCCATGCTTGCTGTCAAAGCATAATGAAAGTTTTTAGAAAAATTAAATTAAAGTAATTTCTCATTTTGAGGTGCCTCCAACTAAATTAGTTTCAAATTTAATTCCAAATTCTGTTTCAAATTTAATGCAATCACCTCCAGAAATTTCAGATGAAATTATTCCCGGCCAGAAAATTGTATCTTATATGCAGGACGTAAGAAATTGTGCAGGACCGTCTCGTAGTGCAGCATCTGAATCTCACTGTGAGATGGTTTTACACAACTTACCGTCTCCTGCACAATTAATTCAGGGGAAAGTGCAAGTAGAAAATATTTCGCTACCTTCTTTTCCTTCCTCACCTAAAAATCCTGATATAACCGATTTAGGGGCGTATTCTGTAACTTTTTAACGAGCTGTTAAAATTTAGAGAACTTTTAAAATTTTAAATACAATTCCATGATTGGTTGTTACCGTAGCAACAAAATTTAACACCCCTTTACATTTAACGGTTTTGATATAGAATAGACCCCTTAGTGAATATTATTGTAAAAGCTGGTCAGGAATGTTGGAATAAAATTGCTCCTGACATTGCGAAACGATGCAATGAGGGCGAAAAAAGTTTTGATGATGTTGAGTATAGATTGCGGTGGTGTGAAAATATATTTCATACAGTTAATTTAAAGTCCGAGGCTGATCGGACTGTAAATCAAATGTTGGACAAAATTTCACAAGTCCGCGACCGTGTACAACAAATTCAAAACTTGTTGCGTGATCTGGCCACAGATATAAATGCTTTCAGGTGACTGGACATTTATATCTGTGGCAATTTCTTTTCTAATGGTTCTTCGATCCTAATTGGATTAGCTGGAAAAGGTATATTAAAATTTCGACTTTAATTTTTATTATATTTTCAATTTACAGATGTTCAGCTCCATGGAGTTTAAAAACTTCTAAATAACGGTGAGTTACTTTCATTTCTATTAACGAGAGAATTGGTTTTAATCGTTCGTTTTCAGTTGACTGATGGAACAATTATCCGAGGAGAACAAGGGGCGATAAATTTCGCTTCACTTAATGACCCACCCCCATCATATACGCCCACGAATCAAATACCAGAAGTGGCACCCGTAGCGCCACGAACAGCGCCGCCCGCCGCCGCCAGGAGATACGCGAAGGCGCATCATCCTCAGGACTCTGAGGAGAAATTTGCAAGAGCAGCAGCAGGAGCACCGGCAAGACGATATGGATGAGAGCTGGGAGGTATTTTAAATAAACAATTATTTTTAAATACTTTTAATAACTTTATTATTTTTCAGTGATTCGGAAGAGTACTTTTTATTAATTTTACTATTTTATCATATAGCCATCTAAACTTTTACGAAAAATTTTAAATCCCATTAATCATTTTAACTTTTTCTATTTATGTAACCGCTTTGTATTTTTTTTTGTTGTAATGGTATTGCATACAATTTTTCAGTCGATGCGCAATTTTCATATACTATTTTATTATATTTGATTATATAACCATTTAATCTTTTATGGAAAATCAGCAAACGTGGTATTATTAGCGGAAGATCAGGGGCTGGCAAAAGCAACCTATTGGTTACGCTTTTAACACACCCTAACGGATTGCGTTTTAAAAATTTATACATTTGTTGTAAGACCTTATCCCAGGGAAAGTATGAATTTCTTCGACAATTGCTAGCAACAGTGCCCGAGATAAATTACTTTGAAATTTCTGACATTGATAAGATGGTATCACCTAAAAATGTAAAAGAATATTCGGTTGTTGTGTTTGATGATGTTAAATGTACTATACAAAATTTAATTAAATATTTTTCTTTTGGACGTCATAAAAATGTCGATTGCTTTTATTTAAGTCAAACTTATAGTGCGATTCCTAAACAATTAATTCGTGATAACTGTAATTTTTTGGTGCTGTTCCGTCAAGATTCCACAAATTTAAAGCACATTTATGATGACCACGTTAACGCAGATTTCAGCACGGACCAGTTTCAATGATATATGCTGCGCTTGTTGGAAGGAACCGTTTGGTTTTTTAGTAATCGATACTGACTGTTCCATCAACGCAGGAAGATGTCGCATAGGATTCGACACGCACATACATCTTTGAAACCACTACATAGTTCTTCAGTACTGTTAAAGACGTTAAGGGAAACGGATGCGTCATGAGTGATAAAGTTAAAGCTGAGTTAGCTATTGCACGCGAAAGTTTGCGTACTAAAGTAAAAACACTTAAATCTGACATTGCACAAACAAAAAAGTATCTTCAGACAACTTATTCACCTATTGTAGAGCCACTGAGAGATATTGCTACTAAGTTGTACAACAACATAGTCCACAGTACGACTGGTTACAAACCCAACAAGATAAATCAAAGGAATGCGAAAAGTATTTTACACTAAATCTACAGCAATATTAAAATCGTAGATCCAAGAAGTGCAAAATTTAAAGTTGGAGATCACGTGCAAATCAGAAAAGACAGACAAGCATTTGCAAAACTGTACAAACCGAATAGGTCGAATGAAATTTTTACAGTAACATCGGTAAAGAATACTTTTCTCAGAACTTATCTAATTAAAGATGCAGACGATGAAGCTATTCTTGGTGGATTTTATGAATACGAATTACAAAAAGTGAAACATCCTGATGTATATTTAATTAATGTACTGCGAAAAAAGGCAACAAAGTCCGCGTTAGTTACCTCGGGTTGAGCTCGAAACACGATGCTTGGACACCGAAACACAATATTTTATAATAAATCTTTATTAACTACAGCTGTAAGATATAACGTTTACATAAATATCCCAATATTCTACTATTTTTAATTACTTAATACCGTATCTTATACTCTACTTACAATTAACTACTTTTCTCTAATTCTTTCTCTAAATCTCGAATTAATTCTTTTAATTTTCTATTTTTTCGATTTCAGCTATTTTGTAGTGGCCCCATGCCAGAGTATGATTTTTGTCATCATATGATGATGCAATTTTGTTTGTTTATTCTGTGTACACAGTATGACACGTATGAAAATCAGAACGAAATACATTTTTCTATAAATACAATCATCCTGTTCGACAATTTGTTTATAATCATTTACAGGTAAATGTTTCTCTATTATATATTTTTTGACAGCTTTCGCTCTTTTAGTACAATTTGAAATAAGGTTAATACAATAGGGTTTCGCACCTGTGCTAATAAACGATTTTACTATCTCTCCGGCGTATTCATCTTTAAATTTTCCAACCATAGTCTGAGTTTGAGGTATTTGGTGCATATTATTTGCCGCATAATTTGAAGTATCAAATTTATCTAAATTCTGTTTTATATCATCGTATACATTATTAATAGTAATGCTCACTATTAAACTGTCCGTATCCGTATATAATAGGTTTGCATGATTGTCATACTTTAGTTTTATGAAATTAAAGTAAAAATCGTACATCACTGTTTTTGATATGTCTAAAACAGAAAATCCCACGTATAAAGGTTTATTATAATTTATTTGCACCTTAGCTAATTCTATTGCGACTAAATGATTACCAAATATTTTGCTTGACTTATAGTTTGGTTTCGCAATCAACACTTCAGCTCCCAGTCTTCGGTGATGTGTTTCCGAATGCGTTGCTAATTTAATATCAACGCGATTTTCAATATTTTCCATTGTTTTTCCGAAAACACTGTTACTGAATAATTTATAAAAAAAAATTCAAATTTGTTTTTTGCTTCAGCTCGCTTGTTGGAATTAAAATCTATGTATGAGATTGTGAAAATTTAATCGTTCTGTGAATTCGAGTCAATACTAAACCTTGTTCCAAACATTGTTTTAAGTTTAAATAATGAATTATGTAATTAGTTTTATTACAAAGATTTGGAATAAGTTTACTGTACACTGAATTCGGTGGAATAACGTTTTCAGGACAAAAAGGCAAATCATTATGACGATCGTGTAAGTGAGCAGGACATTCCAAATCCACTTTGAAAATGTACCCAATATCCGAATCTTCCTGTAACTGTAAAATATTTAAATTATTAATTTCTTCTGTGGATAACCACACAAAATTTCCCCATGGAAATCATCGCGAAACCATATAAGTTGGTAACATCAAGATATATTAAAAAAGTCTTGTAAAAACCTATTATTTGCATTTTTCATTCTTTTACTACACATACTTATACCTCCGCGAATACCGTTTTTGAAAAAATGTAACATATCAACATCTTGTAATAATTCTAATTTAATTTTTGTCATTCGCAACATTGCCTCCCAACTTAATCCAGGAGCTGTATAGAAATAACAAGGATCCAATTTATAATTATTAATACACAGATCTCTAAAATTTTCAAAAACATCTGCTAAGAGATGTTACATAAACATCACTATAATCACCCATTTAAACAATTTATCTTCATTGAAGTGTTTTCTAATTTCCCGACACTGCCAATCTTCCAAATAAGAGCTTAATTTCTGCAAAGATGATTGCATGAAACGGAAAGAATCCACGAACCTTATTTTAAAATTTATTTTACGCTTTCTTCCTTTACAATCAAAGTATTCTCCTACATGGATTATTTTTGCAAAAGAAATATATTTCTCTTTATTTTGTGCAATTACATCAACATCCTCCCCTTCTAATGCCATTGTGTTTACAAATAAATGACTATCATAATTAGAGAGATTGTGAAAGAAAACCGGAATGAATTTTGGTACTTTATAATTAATGTTACATACGGAATGTGCGGCACCTCTAAACGCCACCGTTGAATGCTCGTGATCGTCTCCTCTTCACGCGTTCACTCACTCATAGGCACAATCTTGCTTAAATATTTTTCATACATACATTTAATATCATTTTCTAAAGACCTTACTCAATCGCAACATTTTGCCCACGATATATGTTTAATTTTGACAGGTTGTCATTAAAACTACTGTTAAGCATTAGGCTATTTTAGATTAAGATTAAAAAAGTACATTCTTATTTTCTTTATTTTATAATTTAATTTTGGTCATATTGGCATGTACGTTCTTCATTTTAATTGCTCGAAGATATTCCGCGTAGTCAGTAATCTGGTATATCCAAATCTTTCAAATTGTTTTCTCATACCGAACTATTAAAGTAAATTCTATCACCCGCGGTGTATACCTCATTCAATTCATTGTAAAATTTATTTCAATGTTTGCGCTCATATTTAAGAAAATGAACCTCAGGCCTACTAAATGAGCATTTTACATCGAAACGCATCAATTTCTAATTCCGTCCTTTGTCATCGTTTGCATTACGCCTTAGGAACTCGCCGACGCCTTGCTGTTTAAGCTACTATTAGGCGCTCTTACCTTATTCGCAACCCTTAGACACGGTTTTTCCCGTCTGTCAGGATTCAGTCAGGAAATACATTAGTAAAATTTCTCTAGTTCACTCTTTAAATTATCAAGCGCAACCAATCACCGGTTTAGTCATTAGCAACAACCATCAGTTCCATCGTTCCCCCACATTGTAATTACTGAATCAAAGCTCAACGCAAGCAAAAATTCAAGGGCAGAGGCAACAATCCACCGGATGAGTCTCCAGTTGGTTTCCTAAAACACATTGTCAGTCCCGAATCGCTTTCTTACAAATAGTTTCCGTTAAAAATAATCGTCTTATTAACATGGCTGACGCACTCAAGTCTCTCAAACACAAACGCGGTCAATTAAAGGCAACTATTGTGGATCTGGAGGATTCTTGGTATACTTATAAAAACACAATTTCACAATATGCTTTTTTTAGGGCAAAACCACGATATACAGAACACTGGTACGCGCACTTCCCTATCTTCCCCATACAAAACGAGAAAGTCAAAAGTAGTGCCTAGTTACGTGATTTAAATTTTACCGCTAGATGACACCAATGTATGAAGGACTGTCACTAAACGTCATTAATGTACTCCCGTAGGTTATATTACGTGTTGTAGGCACGGTTGTAGGCGACGTATATTCAGTATTTACGTGTGTATTAATGGCAAACTTTGGTTGGTGTGCAATGAAATACAGAATAAATGGCGACTGTCAAATTTAGCAAGCAATCAAACAGATGTAGAAAGATATTTACTAATGTTACGAGCAAGTACGTTTTGCCTTGATTTTTACAAACCTTTCAGAGGTTATTGGTAGTGTTTGTTTCTTGTATCTGTTTGGTAGTGGTGGAAGAAAGGACAGATGTGAGATTAGCATTAGTTCACTAGGAGCAAACATTTAGTTGAGGAATAACATCATCTGTCAGTGTGCTTTGAATGATTTCATTTCCACTGACAACGATTTTTTACAATTTTTCTTGAAAATGTATCAAGCACACAAAATGTTGCTTTAATATTGTGACACCTGCATTTTGATTCATTCTTGAAGCCTTTCCAAAATCTATAATTAACAATATTTCATAATTAATGGTATGAATCGTAAGTCTACATCTGTAACCCAAATTGGTTTGACAGCAGTTTATTCTGGTTAACTGAAAATTTAATGATGCTTTAAATATCTACTAATGTTTTTGATTCACTGGCATTGAATCAACGCACAACGAGTATCTTCATCTTGTGTTATTACAACTCTGACTGCAACCAGTGCAAATGAATAGAAGATGCTATTTGCTTCACTGTTCTTTGTCAATTTCTTCGAAATTAATAAATCATTTTATTTTCTGAAAGAGCCAGAGTGAAACGTAGATAAACTTTCATTACGTTGGTCAGCATCATTAATTTTTTCAAACTTGTGATGCAAATGAAGACAAGTGCTACTCTTACGGTAATCTTGGAATAAGGGATGTAATCAGATTAAACAATATGTTTATTAAATTAGAAAGAATATAAAGAAGGTTATGAGCCTCTCACATAACACTTGATATTTTCAGCTTCGATGGAATTAATTTGCAAGGTCATCAAACTTGAAGGAAACAAGCTGCAATAACGTTTAGGTGTTTTAACTTTATGCACTTTTGGTGTCACTTGCATGCAGAACTGATGTTACTAGATAGGTACTTTTGTGAGTTTATATCCACTCGTTATATTGAGTACATTTTAATCAGTACATCGGTCAGTTTAATGCCAGATGGATTGCTGGATATTCTAGGTTAGCTAGCAATCTTAGCATGAGCATGAGCATGTTTATGTTAAAATTTCCTTGCTTCAATACAAATTAACTCTGGGAAGCCTTTCTATTTTGACTGCAATGTAACTAAATTAGGAAACGAATTAAATTATTCGCCAATACATACCCTCTTTAAATTAAAATTTCTATGCCTGACAACTTCGCTTTAAATTCATAGTTAAAATTTAAAATGCAGTATTTAACCTCAAGCCAGTTGTTGCGTACTGACCTCTGTTTATCTCTCCCCATGTGTTTTGTGTTTACCACAAGAGCCTCAGAAGAATCGGCTGCG
This sequence comes from Prosopocoilus inquinatus, assembly GCA_036172665.1. Taxonomy (NCBI): domain Eukaryota; kingdom Metazoa; phylum Arthropoda; class Insecta; order Coleoptera; family Lucanidae; genus Prosopocoilus; species Prosopocoilus inquinatus. Next base: position 24,666,283 of record CM069872.1, on the reverse strand, counting down.
GAATTTGATAAATATGACAGTCCGCGATACGGTTCTGCCATCTAGCAAATTTTTACAAACTACTCAACTTGCTCAAAATTTTAAACTGAAAATGGCGGCGAGTGAGCGTACCAGTGTTCTCTATATCGTGGGCAAAACCAATGGAATTGACAAAAATATATACTAACATTCATACATAGTTACAAGCCTACATAGCCTTCTATGTAAAGACAGCTTAACAATTTTACATCAATACTTCCCCTAAAATTTTACACTGTTTTTAGAGAAAAAAAAGCTTATACCATACCTATTAATGAGCGCATACGAACAAATTGAAAACGCGGAACAGGTTTGGTAAGAATATCTGCAGCCTGTTTATCACCAGGTACATATTCGATTGTCAAATAACCTGCCTGAATTTGTTCTCGAACGTAATGAAATCGCACATCTATATGTTTTGAACGTTTATGAAATTACGGGTTCTTTGCTAATTTGATAGCACTCGCATTGTCCACTAGATGAACAGAAACATATCTTAACGGGGCAATTTCGTTAGAGTCTCATTAACCAAACTGTTTCTCTTGTTGCCTCGCTCACAGCCACGTATTCTGCTTCTGTTGTTGACAAGGATACGCACGGTTACCGCTTGCTTGCCCAGGTGATGGCTCCTCCACCGTATTTGGAAATCATTCCGCTTACTTAGCGTTGAGTTTCAGGATCACTTGCGAAGTCAGCATCACTGTAGATCTTGAGTCTATTGTTTTCGGTACTTGCTTGGTACTCAATGCCCAATTGTGTTGAACCTTTACTATAAGCCAGAATTCTTTTCACTAAATTCCAGTGCTTCTTTTCTGGTTTCTCTAGAAATTGCGAAGCATAGCTTATCGCAAAAGCGATATCTGGCCTGGTAGCAACAGCCAGATACATCAAGCAATCGACTGCTTCTCGATATGGAGCAGAAGTTAATTCAGGCTCGGTTGCTTCCCCTGGTTGAAAGTACTGGTCAATAGATGTCGAAATAGGATTTGCCTCAGCCATAGCAAAACGTCGAAGTACATCCTCAGCATACCTTTCTTGATTAATTTTTATAACACCATCTTTACGTGTAATCTGTATATTCACAAAGTAACCAACCGGCTCAATTGTAATGCTGAATTCTGCTTTTAGCTGCTGCAGGAATTCTTCAATATCACGCTTTCTTGACGCTGCCACTAAACCGTCGTCGACATAAAGTACCACTATCAACTTATTTCGTTGATCTTCTCGATAAAATAAGCATGGATCCGCCTTACTTTCACAAAGTCCAAAATTCATCATCACGTCTTTGAAGCGCTAATTCCAGCACCTTGGCGACTGCTTTAATCCGTATAAACTTTTCTGGAGTTTGCAAACTCGGTCGGTACCGTCTTCGAATCCTTCAGGCTGATCCATAAATATTTCTTCTTTAAGGACTCCATTTAAGAAGGCCGATTTGACGTCAAATTGTGCCAGTTTTAAATGCTCGTCAGCTGAAACACTTAAAACAGATCGAATTGTGTCAAATCGAGCAACAGGGCTGAAAGGTTTCATTGTAATCAATGCCTATTTTCTGACTATATCCATGAACAACTAGTCGTGCTTTGTAACGACTAATTTGACCATCAGCCTTGCGCTTGATTCGAAATACCCAGCGATTTGATACAGACTTACGACTTGTTGGTAACTCAACTAAAGTCCACGTTGAATTCTCCTTCAACGACGTCATTTCCTCTTCCATAGCTCTTTTCCATTTTTGACATTCTGCAGAGTTTATGGCTTCTGCATAACTTCTTGGTTTATCAATTTCAGCTAACATCGTCTCTATCAAGCGTTCAGGTGGCCTAACATTACGTCTATCTCTTAGTTTTCTATCGGAAGATTCGGTCTTCAAAATTTCAGTTGAAGATCCTGAAGAATCTCAGTTTCTGAGTCACTCGCAGTATCTTCTTTAACAGCTCCTGAAATATTGACAATTTCTTCTGGAAATAGTACCGTCGTTTTTCTAATATCTTCTGGTTCAAACACCAAGTTTTTGCTTAAAACGACTCGATTCTGTGGCTTCATCCAAACACGAAATCCATCCATAGCATCTGAGTAGCCAACAAACAAACTCTCTTGTCCTTTCGAGTCCCATTTCTTTCTTCTCTCTTTCGGCACATGCACGTAGCACTTGGTTCCAAAAATGTGAAACTTGTCTAAATGAGTCGTCTTCCCCATGAAGAGTTCGTATGGAGTCTTTTCAGTTTCATGACTTGGACCCGTGTGATTGAGGACATGTACAGCGGTGTTTACAGCTTCCGCTCATAATATTTTAGGCAGAGACTTAGCTAACAACATCGTATGAGCCAGTGTGACTACTGTCCTATTCGTGCGTTCAGCACAGCCATTTTGCTCCGGAGTGTAAGGATTGGTAACAGGAAAGCTTACTCCGTTCGATTTCATTAAATTTTGCACTTCAAAGTTGTTAAATTCTCGTCCTCCATCACATTGGAATACTCTTAATGTACGTCCACAATTGTTCTTTACTATTTGGAGCACTTCTAGAATCTTTGAAGCAGTCTCTGACTTTTCTTTCAAGAAGTACACCATGCGAAATTTTGAATAATCACATGTAAAACACAGGAAGAACTTTGCACCACCAAGTGATGTACATTCCATTGGTCCGCACAAATCAGCGTGAATCACTTCACCTGATTCCATTGCACGTTGTTGACGTAATTGAAAGTTATTTCGAGTTTGTTTTCCCTGAACACATGCACCACAAAATTCTCCATCATCTTGGATATCAATTTCACGTGCTTTCAGAAACTTTTGAACGTAACGCTTATTCTGGTGACCCAGCCGCTCATGCCAAAGTTGTCATGTTTGTTTTGACATAAGATTTGCTTCGGAGACATAAGGTTGCTCATATTTCATTATTCGAATTTCCATCTTGAATAGCTGGCCTTAACGCACACCACGCGCTTTCACAACACCATGTTTCACAAATTCACATTCTACTTTTGATGAATTGAATGACAGGCCCTTGTCTAAGGCAGACGTGACAGAAAATAGATTTCTCCGGGCAGCCGGTACAAAAAGAACATTTTCCATGTGACAACGTATCCATTTTCCATCAACAGATGATTCAAATTGAATGGTCCCTTTTCCAAGTGCATCCATCGTGGATTTGTCACCAATATGAATTTTTATGGATGTTGCAAAATATTCAAACGACGAATACCAACCGAATTGATTTGTTATGTGATCAGTTGCTCCAGTATCCACGATTCACAAATCATACGCCGCCGGAGCCAAAACATTTAAACTTATTTTCTTTTCCTTTCTCATGTGGTGAGTTGGTAAATTTCTTTGTTGACTTACAATATGCACCAACAGTAACTCCTGAGTTACCTTCTTTTCTTCGTGCTTTGGTTGCCATCAGCAAAACTAATTCGTCTTGCTTTACCAAACGTTGTAATCGTCGTTTTTCTTCTGAAGTCAACATATCAATCAAATTCTGACATTCTTCAGGTTTTGCCCACCAAGACTGACGCAAGCTTTCATAACTGTCTGGCAAAGTATCAGCCTTACCAACAACAATGATTCATCTGGCTTTACATTAAGTTGTTGCGTACGTAAAACCAGACCTTCAAACCGAGCAATATGCGTCACCATATCATCGCCGGAAATCATACTGTTACGTTTCTAGGGTTTTAATTTATTTATTTAAACGAATAAAACACTCGATAAAAACTTAACCGTAATTTAATAAAGCTTAAAAACTAATTTATTTGTAACAATTTATTTTCACACTAAAATCTAACTTCGACGATCGCTGTTCGAATTCGACTGACTCGTGAGTCAACTTTGGCCCATTTTATATCCTTTGCGGCCGTCTCGAATCCTCTACGCTGGAAGATTCGAGTTTGTTCCATCGCCGGAAAAGTCTAGTCTGTTCGATGTAGACCCCGGTGGCGTGGCAGCCAATGACGCATAACGAACCGACTTCTTGACGCCTTGAGCTAAGCCGGGTGGCGCGCCACACTGTCCCCTTCTTAAAAACGTTTCGTCTCGAAATGTTGCTGCTCGAAATAGTCTTGAAGGAGGGTGTCGGAATCTACATGCTGGCCCATTCTTGCAACTTCCCGTCTGGAAGAAGTAGCAGTCTACGGTTTTGCTGTTGCTGACTGTTGCCTGTGGGTGGTGGCTGCAGACTAGGACTTCAATTCCCGTTCTGTAGAAGATGACTTCCAGCATGCTTCGAATTACTCTCCAGTCTAGTCCGTCCAATCCGCAGCCCAATTTGGGGATGGCTAACTTCATCTGATGGTTCTCTATTAGCTGTCTCCTCAGGCTATATAGGGCTCTCCACATACTTTGATAGTCAGGTTTACCGCTTGATGTCTTCTTAGTGACTAAATAATGCACGTGGCGCCTCCGATCTGCCGTCGAATCAATGATCTGCAAGCTCTTGCCTACCACGGGATGCTGTCTTCGTAGCTCCTCGATTTGGCCAAATTTCTTCCTAAACACCTGAGCGATTCCTTTGGACATTTTCAGGTCTTCTGCTACGCAGTGGGCCAGACTGTACTCCAGTGGCACTTTAAAGAGATCTTGTTGCTTCTCCGTGGTCACTCCAAACCGTGCCTTGTTTCCTTCGGCGTGATGAGACATGAAGGTTTCGAAGTTCACTTCGGAAACTTGCGCCCTTTGTACTGTTCCTTCATCTGCTTCTCCATGGTAAGGGGCTATCCGGTTGAAGTGGATTACTTTGGGTTTGCCATGGGGGACCTTCTTGATGCGGTAAACGACGTCGTTGATTCATCACTTTGTAAGGACCTTCCCAAGAGGTCTGCAATTTTGGGGAGAGGCCTCGACGTCTTTGGGGGTTATAAAGCCAGACCAATGCTCCAGGTTGGTATCCCCCGTGTTGAGCGTTGATGTCATAGTGCTCCTTCATCCGATCGCTGGCCGTCTGTATATTGTGACGCACTTGGTTGTGGATGTCATCCATTTTCCTGCGTAATTTGCTCACGTAATCTTCGTCGGCAGAGACTTCGCCAGGCTTCACACCAAACTTCAGGTCGCAGGGCAGTCTCGGCTCTCGCCCGAATACCACTTTCGCGGGAGTCTCCCCTGTTGTCTCATGAACAGATGAGCGGTATGCCATTAGAAACAGGGGGATGTACGTGTCCCAGTCCCTCTGATGATCGGAAACGACCTTGGACAAATGTCGGTTGATGGTTCTATTGAACCTTTCCACCATTCCGTCCGACTGTGGGTGGAGTGCAGTTGTTCTAGTTTTTCGTACGCCGAGCAGAGTACACACGTTCTTGAACAATGCCGATTCAAAGTTCCTTCCTTGGTCTGAATGCAGTTCGATAGGTGCACCATACCGACTGATCCATTCCCTGACAAGGACTTCCGCAATAGTGACTGCCTCTTGGTTAGGTAGGGCGTAAGCTTCAACCCACTTGCTAAAGTAGTCCATTACCACGACGATGTACTTATTTCCACCATTCGTTTCTGGAAACGGGCCGGCTACATCGATGGCAACTCTCTCAAAAGGACTTCCAACGTTGTACTGTCTCATGGGGGCCTTACACCGCCTGTAGGGACCGTTACTGTCCGTTACGTACATCCATCGTGGATTTGTCACCAATATGAATTTTTATGGATGTTGCAAAATATTCAAACGACGAATACCAACCGAATTGATTTGTTATGTGATCAGTTGCTCCAGTATCCACGATTCACAAATCATACGCCGCCGGAGCCAAAACATTTAAACTTATTTTCTTTTCCTTTCTCATGTGGTGAGTTGGTAAATTTCTTTGTTGACTTACAATATGCACCAACAGTAACTCCTGAGTTACCTTCTTTTCTTCGTGCTTTGGTTGCCATCAGCAAAACTAATTCGTCTTGCTTTACCAAACGTTGTAATCGTCGTTTTTCTTCTGAAGTCAACATATCAATCAAATTCTGACATTCTTCAGGTTTTGCCCACCAAGACTGACGCAAGCTTTCATAACTGTCTGGCAAAGTATCAGCCTTACCAACAACAATGATTCATCTGGCTTTACATTAAGTTGTTGCGTACGTAAAACCAGACCTTCAAACCGAGCAATATGCGTCACCATATCATCGCCGGAAATCATACTGTTACGTTTCTAGGGTTTTAATTTATTTATTTAAACGAATAAAACACTCGATAAAAACTTAACCGTAATTTAATAAAGCTTAAAAACTAATTTATTTGTAACAATTTATTTTCACACTAAAATCTAACTTCGACGATCGCTGTTCGAATTCGACTGACTCGTGAGTCAACTTTGGCCCATTTTATATCCTTTGCGGCCGTCTCGAATCCTCTACGCTGGAAGATTCGAGTTTGTTCCATCGCCGGAAAAGTCTAGTCTGTTCGATGTAGACCCCGGTGGCGTGGCAGCCAATGACGCATAACGAACCGACTTCTTGACGCCTTGAGCTAAGCCGGGTGGCGCGCCACACTGTCCCCTTCTTAAAAACGTTTCGTCTCGAAATGTTGCTGCTCGAAATAGTCTTGAAGGAGGGTGTCGGAATCTACATGCTGGCCCATTCTTGCAACTTCCCGTCTGGAAGAAGTAGCAGTCTACGGTTTTGCTGTTGCTGACTGTTGCCTGTGGGTGGTGGCTGCAGACTAGGACTTCAATTCCCGTTCTGTAGAAGATGACTTCCAGCATGCTTCGAATTACTCTCCAGTCTAGTCCGTCCAATCCGCAGCCCAATTTGGGGATGGCTAACTTCATCTGATGGTTCTCTATTAGCTGTCTCCTCAGGCTATATAGGGCTCTCCACATACTTTGATAGTCAGGTTTACCGCTTGATGTCTTCTTAGTGACTAAATAATGCACGTGGCGCCTCCGATCTGCCGTCGAATCAATGATCTGCAAGCTCTTGCCTACCACGGGATGCTGTCTTCGTAGCTCCTCGATTTGGCCAAATTTCTTCCTAAACACCTGAGCGATTCCTTTGGACATTTTCAGGTCTTCTGCTACGCAGTGGGCCAGACTGTACTCCAGTGGCACTTTAAAGAGATCTTGTTGCTTCTCCGTGGTCACTCCAAACCGTGCCTTGTTTCCTTCGGCGTGATGAGACATGAAGGTTTCGAAGTTCACTTCGGAAACTTGCGCCCTTTGTACTGTTCCTTCATCTGCTTCTCCATGGTAAGGGGCTATCCGGTTGAAGTGGATTACTTTGGGTTTGCCATGGGGGACCTTCTTGATGCGGTAAACGACGTCGTTGATTCATCACTTTGTAAGGACCTTCCCAAGAGGTCTGCAATTTTGGGGAGAGGCCTCGACGTCTTTGGGGGTTATAAAGCCAGACCAATGCTCCAGGTTGGTATCCCCCGTGTTGAGCGTTGATGTCATAGTGCTCCTTCATCCGATCGCTGGCCGTCTGTATATTGTGACGCACTTGGTTGTGGATGTCATCCATTTTCCTGCGTAATTTGCTCACGTAATCTTCGTCGGCAGAGACTTCGCCAGGCTTCACACCAAACTTCAGGTCGCAGGGCAGTCTCGGCTCTCGCCCGAATACCACTTTCGCGGGAGTCTCCCCTGTTGTCTCATGAACAGATGAGCGGTATGCCATTAGAAACAGGGGGATGTACGTGTCCCAGTCCCTCTGATGATCGGAAACGACCTTGGACAAATGTCGGTTGATGGTTCTATTGAACCTTTCCACCATTCCGTCCGACTGTGGGTGGAGTGCAGTTGTTCTAGTTTTTCGTACGCCGAGCAGAGTACACACGTTCTTGAACAATGCCGATTCAAAGTTCCTTCCTTGGTCTGAATGCAGTTCGATAGGTGCACCATACCGACTGATCCATTCCCTGACAAGGACTTCCGCAATAGTGACTGCCTCTTGGTTAGGTAGGGCGTAAGCTTCAACCCACTTGCTAAAGTAGTCCATTACCACGACGATGTACTTATTTCCACCATTCGTTTCTGGAAACGGGCCGGCTACATCGATGGCAACTCTCTCAAAAGGACTTCCAACGTTGTACTGTCTCATGGGGGCCTTACACCGCCTGTAGGGACCGTTACTGGCTGCGCAGACTGCACACTTTCTGCACCAATCCTTCACGTCTTCCTTGCAGTTCACCCAGTAAAATTTTTTGCGCACCTTCTCCATAGTCTTCTTAACTCCCAGATGCCCTCCCGAAGTTCCATCGTGAAGTTCCCTCAGAACTTCTGGCACCCTATTCTTGGGGATTAGTAACTGTGTCTTCTGTTCCATGCCTTCCTGATTCTCTATGCTTCGTCTCAGAAGACCACGATCCAACAATATGGAGTCCCACTGCGCCCAGTATGATTTTACGGACGGTGCACATGGTGCTACCTCTTCCCAGGTAGGCCTCGCGTCCCTGCTTTTCCACTCTAGCACTAATTTCAAATCCGGATCGTTCTCCTGGTCTCTTCGCAGTTCTTCGGCTTGCCATTTGTCGTCAACAATGGCTGTCCTCGCAGTCGTCGCTACTTTCTCGTCCAAACGACTACAGTGCTTACAGTCTTCGGCACAGGGTCTTCTCGACAGAGCATCGGCATTTCGATGGCTAGTTCCTGCCCGATGCTGAATTTCAAAATCGTACTCCTGAAGTCGTTCGATCCATCGTGCAACTTGCCCTTCTGGGTTCTTAAAACGGAGAAGCCATTTTAGAGCGGCATGGTCGGTCCTCAGCAGGAAGCGTCTGCCATACAAGTACTTGTAGAAGTGTTCTATCGTTTTTACGACGGCTAGCGATTCCCTTCTTGTGACGCAATAGTTTCGTTCCGGCTTTGATAGGACTTTACTGAAGTAGCCGATCACCTTCTCTTGCCCCTCTTGTATCTGGGAGAGTACGCCACCAATCCCAACGTTGCTAGCATCTGTTTCCACGACGAATTTGCCTTCCGGGAGAGGATAACTCAGAATAGGAGCACTAATCAAGTACTGCTTTAGTTGTTCAAAGCCAATTTGACACTGTTGGTCCCATTCAAATGGACGACCTTCTTCAGTGAGTTTTGTCAACGGCTTAGCAATGTTTGCAAATCCAGGAACCTAGCGCCGATAGTAAGTGCACAGGCCAAGGAAACTCCTTATTTAGTGTTTATTTCTGGGAGATGGCCAGTCTTTCACCACCTGAATCTTCACAGGGTCCACGGCGATTCCATTTCCATTAACAATGTGCCCCAGGTAATTCACTTCCTTCTGGAACAGGTGGCACTTCTTGAGGCTAAGCTTTAGTCCAGCTCCGCGAAGCCGCTGGAACACTCCTTCCAGGTTCCTCAGGTGGTCGTCGAACGTCTTTCCCACGACAATTATGTCGTCAAGGTACACCATGCACGTTGTCCAGGACAGACCTTTCAGAACCGTCTCCATTAACCCCTCGAATGTCGCTGGGGCATTACATAACCCGAATGGCATCACTGTGAATTGCCACAGACCCATACCAATGGAAAACGCCGTCTTTTCTCGATCTTCGGGCGCCAGCTCCACTTGCCAATATCCACTCTTTAAGTCCAAAGTTGAGAAGATCTTTGAGCCGGCTAGGGTGTCCAGGGTATCATCAATCCGTGGCAGGGGATAGCTGTCCTTCTTGGTGACATTGTTGAGTAACCGGTAGTCTACACAGAACCTGGTGGACCCATCCTTCTTCTTCACAAGCACTACTGGTGACGCCCACGGGCTACTTGATGGTTCTATCACATTATCCTTTTCCATCTCGCGAATAATGCGTTCCGCTTCCTCACGCTTCGCCAACGGTAATCGCCTTGGAGCTTGACGGATAGGTCTTTCTTCTCCAGTCTCTATTTTGTGTTTCACGACATCAGTTCTTCCCTTGGATCCATCTTCTACCTCGAATACATCTCGATAACGGCCGATCAGATTCTTTGCTTTTGTCTTCTGGTCTGGAGTCAATTTCTGAGCTGTTGACATAACCATTTCCCATAACTTCATTGGGACTTTCGCTTCTGGCACGTTTGTTTCAAGTTGGCGGGAGATGGAGGACACCATGGTGCAGCTTCCCAAGATGGTTACTTTCTTGATATTGACGGAGAAACAATTGACGTTCATCAGGCGGACAGGTACTTCCTTCTTCGCCGTCAACAACATTTTCCCAACGAGGACTCCTCTTCCAATCCTTTGATCATCAGTATTAGGTTCAACCATAATGACTTGCCCATCTTGAAAAACACCGTCCAGTTTTGCGTCGACGATAACCTCAGTCCTGCTGGGTAATACAACGTCTTCAGCGAGGACTACTCGAGCGGCCACGTCCCCTCGTTGATGTAGAACCAACTCCTCATTGACCGCCATCACCCCACGATTTAAGTCCAATTGGTACCCGTGGGCACGCATGACGTCCATGCCCAAAATTGCCTCGTCCTCTATATCTGCCACCAGTGCACGGTGTTTTATTGGAGTTGAACCAATGGTGATGATAACCTCTACTTCACCGTGGACAGTTGCTGATGTTCCAGTTGCAGTTTTCAGTCTCCACTTGGTCGACTCGGTGCGTCCAGATGACTTAATGACGTCGGGTCTTAGGATGGTCTTCGTCGCACCCGTATCCAACAACATGGTGTGAGGAATGTCATCAATGGTAACATCCACGAAGACACTGCTGGTTAACTGCTGTAGGGATATTACTTGGTTGGCTTTCGTCTTTGGGGGCCTTTGAATGCGGGTCGACGTTTGCCCCTCTGCACCGGTCCGGCTTAGTTTAACTGTGGCTTCCTTGGATTTTGTCTGGGCTTTGGACATCGCCTGCGAACATGTCCTTCGTCCTGGCCTTCCCAGCGGTTTCTTCTTCTTGATGACCTGTTCCACAATGCGGCGAACATCCTCGGCGGTGGCATATTCCTTGGATTGCCCCTTATTAGCAGATCCCACCTTGGCGTTGGCGGACTCTTCCTCTTCTTCCTCTTGGAAGTCCATAGCCGCTCGCACCTTGACATGCCCTCTTGAAACTCGTCTCGCCGCTTCAAATTCCAAGGCATAAGCCAATGCGTTCTTGGATGTCTTCGGATGGGTCATTTTCAATGCCTGCTGGTTGTCTGGGTCACGGATTCCATCTATGAAGGTCTGCACCGTCAAACATTTGAGGAATTCAACAAGAGCTGTGGGATATGCCAACTGGGCCAGACGCGCAACGTCTGTTTCGAATTCCTGAAGACTTTCTCCGAATTTCTGACAGCGATTCCTCAACTGCGCATGGTATACCTCGGTCAGATGGGCCTGTCCGTAACGCATTTCCATCCTATTCACAAGCGTGTCGAAGTCTTCTTGTTCCTCTTGCGGCATCGTCTGTAGCACATCGATAGCGTCCCCTCTCAAGGCCACAATTAACGAAGTGGCTTTTTCGCTGGCCGTCCATCTGTTCGCCTTTGCTGCTGCTTCGAACTGTTTGAAGTAGTTGGGCCAAGAAGACATTCCATCGAACGTTGGTGGTTTTATTTTCAATTTCGAATTTTCTGTTGGTCCTTCCACAATTCGGGTTTCATTATTTTCTAGTGTTTCTACTGGTGGCTGATCCCCGAACACTCGCAACCCCGCCATGATTTGTTCCAGATTTTTGATTTTATTATCCTGCTGGAATATTATTTCTTCCACATTTTCTTGCAGGTTCCTTGTTTCTTCCGATATTTTTACCACTAGTTGATCTTCAAGTCCTTTTGTTTGTTCTAGAAATTTCTCGTCGAAATTTCTGGATTGCTCTCGAAATTTCTCGTCTAAGTCTCTAGATTGTTCTAACAATTTATTCTGTAATTTGTCGAAATTTCCAGCTTGTTCTAGAAGCTTCTCCTCTAAATTTCTGGAATGTTCGATTAATTTAGTTCGCAACTCGTCTTTGAAGTTTACAGATTGTTCTCGAAGTTCGTCCTTGAAATTTCCAGATTGTTCTAGAAACTTCTCGTCCAAATTTCTGGATTGTTCTCGAAGCTCGTCCTTAAAATTTCCAAATTGTTCTAGAAGTTTCTCCTCTAAATTTCTGGATTGTTCTCGAAGCTTCTCTAAATTTCCAGACTGTTCTTGAAACTTCTCGTCCAAATTTCTGGATTGTTCTCGAAGTTCGTCCTTGAAATTTCTGGATTGTTCTCGAAGTTTATCTTTCAAGATTTTATTAAAATCGACGGGACCACACGAAATTTCGAAAAGGAAGGTCTCTGGGTCTTCACCAGCTGTCAACAAATCGGATCGGAGACGCTGTTGAAGTGCGCCTTTCAAACCACAGGTTTCTAACTCTCGTTCTTCCAATTCGGTTTTTAATTCGGCCACTTTTAAGTCTTTCAACAACACGTAGCCATTGTTTTTTTCCGATACTGTACTTATTTAATAATCTGATTAAATTTAATTTACTTTAAATTGTTTATTTATTTGCACAAACCGCACACCTGACACCACTGTTACGTTTCTAGGGTTTTAATTTATTTATTTAAACGAATAAAACACTCGATAAAAACTTAACCGTAATTTAATAAAGCTTAAAAACTAATTTATTTGTAACAATTTATTTTCACACTAAAATCTAACTTCGACGATTGCTGTTCGAATTCGACAGACTCGTGAGTCAACTTTGGCCCATTTTATATCCTTTGCGGCCGTCTCGAATCCTCTACGCTGGAAGATTCGAGTTTGTTCCATCGCCGGAAAAGTCTAGTCTGTTCGATGTAGACCCCGGTGGCGTGGCAGCCAATGACGCATAACGAACAGACTTCTTGACGCCTTGAGCTAAGCCGGGTGGCTCGCCACAATACTAAATCCGAAAAATTCTGACTGAACTGCATGTGAGGCCTGTTTCGTCTGCTGTTCGAACACTGCATGAAGTTTCGCCCACATATCTCGAGCAGATTCACATGCAACTAACAGTGCCATTACTTTGGACTCAACAGTCTTTACTATAATTTTACTAGTACTGCAATCAGCTTTGTCCCATGCCTTATATAATACGTTGTAAGTATCTCGCTCCTCTATAGTGGCATCATTTGTCAACTCTATTGGTTTCTTAATTTCGTCAATACATACTTCATATGCACCTTCTGTCCCGCGTAACAAATTCCTTATTGCGAACTTCCAAATGGTCCAATTTTCAGTCCCACCAAGTTTCTCGAGTCCATGGAAATCCATGCTTAACCCGTACGGCACCAAAGCAAAAATTCCACCCAAGAACTTACAGCAAAAGCAATTTACCCAATTGGACTTTTTTCTGACAAAGCTTCAGAGACGGAGACAAATAGACAAATATCTCATACACCAAGAGAACCACGCTCTGCTACCATATTGTGAATCTGGAGGATTCTTGGTATACTTATAAAAACACAACTTCACAATATGCTTTTATTAGGGCAAAAGCAATAGAATTGACAAAAATATATACTAACATTCACACATAGTTACAAGCCTACATAGCCTTCTATGTAAAGACAGCTTAACAATTTTACATCAATAGCAATGATAACAAGATTCGTCACTTTCATGAAATCCAGTAACGCAGACACAGATGTATTTCACGTAAAAGAGCGCAAGGAAAATATAAAGTCACTTTTGTCGGATTTTGATAGCATACAGTCGGAAATAGAAATATTAGAAGAGTTAGAAGTAGATGATCAAGAGCGGGAAGAATTTGAATTAAATTTCTACAACGCGTTAGGTCTCACGGAGCAATCGTTAACAAAATACGATACACGTAGCTTCATTACGAAAGATAACAATATCTACGACCATCGACTTACAAACACGGAGTCACAACTCAATACACAAATTCGTTTGCCACGAATTGATTTGCCGGTTTTCTACGGAAGCTATGAGGACTGGTATCCAGTTCATGACACCTTGGAATCATTAATTAATGCAAATTCAACCGTATCAAACATTCAAAAATTTCATCACCTAAAGTCCTCCGTGAAAGGAGAAGCAGCATCGTGTTAGAAAACCACAGATGTAATACAAAAATAATTGCTTTATTAGTACAAATAACTTTTAGTAGATTAAAAAAAAAACAATTGGATATTTTTAAGACGAAATACAAAGTGTTGCCAGTTGCTGAGTCTTGATTCGACTGCCCGAGGCTTGAATTGTCATCCGCACTAGCTGATGCTTTCTGCTGTCTCAGCGTCTGCTTCCTCCCACATGCTGGTACTTCCCCGGCGAATCTTATCGCAACTATGCTGGCCACACAGGTTTCTCACAATCGTGTTTAGAATCAATAGAAATAACATCCGATAATTACATTGACGCGTGGCAGATTTTGAGAGAACGCTATGACAATGAAAGATTAATTGTTCAGAAGTACAACAAGGCCATTTTAGAGTTACCGTGCGCCCTAAAAGAAAGTTTTAAGGAATTATGTCATATTCTAGACGGAGCTCTCAAGCACATACGCGCCTTAAAATCGTTAAAATGTCCGACTGATTATTGGGATGATTTACTGGTTTATATTATCTCATCAAAATTGGATTCATTAACCGGGAAGGAGTGACCGAGTTCTTAGCAAGGAAATGTCAAGCGCTCGAGGCATTAATTAAGATTCCAAAAATCAGTGATACCACGCGGCCAAGTACTTCACAAAAGGTTCAACCAAAATTCAACACAACTACACATATCATCACACACAACACAAAATGTCCGATTTGCGAAGAAAATCATCCGATTTATCAATGTAAGGTGTTAGTTACGATGTCAGTAGATCGCTGCTGGAAAGAAGTGTAATGTGCACGCACAAGTTGCATCCATTTGCCGGATACATTCCTATTATCTTTCTTTGCAATGTTTATATGCTGTTGCTAGTTCTACCCGTATGTACGCATACGGATTAATATTATGCCAGACTCCCCTTGAAAGAATCTTACGAACATAGATTTACAGTGACTAAAACAATAGTGCATGTGTGTATTTTAAAACCAGCCAATAGTGATCGCGAGTTCGCCCAACAAATGGACACATATTGCGGTGGATACGTATTGCTACCCTTCACCCCCAGGAACACGCATCTCCTATGCATCCTTAAATCTAGATTTTAGATACGTTCTGAACTTATCGCGAACCGGTCGACTGTAACTGTTTCTGAATAATTATTATTAAATGTAATTATTAAGTTGAGTTTGCGTTTTAATCAAATTTCCTTGGCACACTACAGAAGTTAAATGGAAAAAATTATGCACAAATTGCTTAAAATCAAATCATGTAGCATTACAATGTACTTCAAGCTCCTGTAAGACATCTCATAAGAACCATTACACTTTATTACACAAATCATTTGAGGTAAAGTCAGTTCCAGCAAAGTCTGAACAGTAGGTAGCAACTACAATTTCAATCACAGCGCTGTTCTTCAATTAACGAGTCAAGTATTGCTGTCAACTGCGATTATCAATAAATTAGATATCAATGGGCAAGCACACTTCTAGATTCAGGATCGCAATCTAATTTAATATCAAAAGATTTAGCGAAGCGTCTTGGCAGGCGTAAGTCAAAGCAGCACAAGAGTAACCCATAACGTTGACGTGCAAATACAGTCGAAAGACAGCAAATTTCAAACACTGTTAAACTATTTCATATTAGACAAGATATCAGAACAAATACCGCTTACTCCGATATCAAAAGACATCATTCAGATTCCGGAAAACATAAAACTTGCAGATCCAGAGTTCTATCAGCCTAAAAATATTGACATATTAATAGGTACTGAATTATTCTTTAAATTATTATGCATTGGACAAATCAACTTAGGGAGTAATCTGCCGTGCTTACTGGAAACATTACTAGGATGGGTAATATCGGGAAAAATAGCTTCAAGGCAAGAAAAAACGTTCACTCAAGCGATTTGGAATATTTCAACAACGACGAAGTTAGATGACTTACTAAGCAAATTTTGGGAATTAGAATCTTACAGCTAGCACGCCAAACTAACACCGGATAAAAAAATTTGCGAACAACATTTCATAAAAACCGTTGAAAGAAACGACGAGGGACGGTTAATCGTTTCGCTCCCTTTCAGAGAAGGTTCACCTGAATTGAAACTGAAAATTGGACAAAGACCCCCAATTGAAAACTGAATATGCAGCATTCATTCACGAATACTTAAATTTAAGCCACATGAAGGAATTACCATACGCAAATGACGACGTACCTCACTTTTACTTACCTCACCACGCGATTGTAAAAGAAAAAAGCATCACTACCAAGCTGAGAGTAATAAATTACAGCAAGACTTGTTTGACATCATAGCTCGATTCCGGACGTTTAAGTACGTAATGACTGCCGATGTGGAAAAAATGTATCGCCAGGTTATTATGCATGATGATTGCACGCCTTTTCAGCGTATCTTGTGGCGCGATAATAAGCAGGAAGCCATAAAAACGTTCGAACTAACTACAGTTACATTTGGGACAGCCCCTGCGTCATTTTTAGCAATTAGAGCTTTGTAAGAGTTAGCTGCACAAGAGAGTCACAATTATCCAGCTGGCTCTGAAATAGTACTACGAGACTTCTATATAGACGACCTTCTGACAGGATGCAACAAGTTATCAGAAGCCAAGAAAATCAGGGATGAAGTTATTATGATTTTATCAAAAGGTGGCATCAATCTCAGAAAATGGAACTCGAATACAAGGCATTTGCTGTCGGATTCACCAACTGAAACTACTACTCTGGACATGGACAAGAGCAAAGAAATAAGTACGTTAGAATTACAGTGGGATTCAAATTCAGATATCCTGCAATATTCGATTCAAGTACTAAAACATCCTAGCAAAATTACCAAACGTTACATTCTGTCGTCAGTGGCAAAAATATTCGATCCTTTAGGATTAATTCGCTTGTAATGGTAGCAAAGATTTTAATTCAAAAATTATGGGAACTAAAATTGGAATGGGATGAAAGTATCCCCGTTAATCTACAACATACATGGTTTGAATACGCGCGGAATATTCAATCGATAAATGGAACCAAAGATAGGCTCCACACGAAAATGGCGAATGACGGAATAGAATAGCACTGTATTCCACCAAGATCACCACACTTCGGAGGAATCTGGGAGGCAGCCGTAAAGTCAGCAAAACTTCATTTGTAAAAATGCTAGGCACAACATCGTTAAATTTTGAGAAGATGAATACCCTTTTAATTCAGATAGAAGCAATTCTAAATTCAAGACCTGGGGCCTTATTCTCAAATCAGCAAATGTGCATGTCGAATGCGACATTACTAAAATGTTTACTAAAGCTAATTCTCAAATGTCGCATACGACAAATTTTCGACATTTTTAGTAGAGATATTGTCGAGTGGTCAAAACCACTCTACATTTGTCATGTCGTGTACGACATGAACAGAACGAGATTATGAAATTTCATTTCGCAGGTGTATTGAAGTGGTTGTTGATTTCGTGCATTAAATTACGGCAGAAGAATTATTTATTATTCAAAATTTAGAAGAAAATGAAGTGGAAGTGATATATTTCATATGTCTTTTGTGAATTTTCCACTTAAAATTGCTACATTATTCTCAACCTGCACTAAATTACTTAACAATTCTTTTTGTCGCGCACTACAATATTGTCTTTTATTTGTTTCCATTATTTGTTGTCTGGATGCACGAGGGAGCCCTCTATTGCACGATACTGATAAACAAAAATTATGGTGGTAAATTTCAGATTTGCCAACTTAAATAATATAAAATCTGCGCCCGAATGCTATTCAATAGAACTAATATACAACGTTGTCAAATCGCTTCATCGACAATCGGAGTAGCGTACGAAATTCGCTGTCGAATAGTGTTTGAGAATACAGAAATCAAAACTTGTGCGACTTTAGTCTTCGACAATTGTCGATTTCTAGTGTCACCACCCGACATTTGAGAATAGCCTCCCTGTTACTCCCATATCTAACAATCCAAACGACTTTATCTTTCTCAGTCCCTCACACTTCTTAATTGGAGGCTCACTTTAGCAGTCTGGAACAAGATGGAAATCCAACAAGGGAACTCAGCTGGCCCCTGGCTCTCTGGTGCTCCTACAAGAGGAGAATCTTCATCCGCTACGTTGGCCCTCTGGACGCATCA
This sequence comes from Prosopocoilus inquinatus, assembly GCA_036172665.1. NCBI lineage: Eukaryota > Metazoa > Arthropoda > Insecta > Coleoptera > Lucanidae > Prosopocoilus > Prosopocoilus inquinatus. Next base: position 24,648,226 of record CM069872.1, on the reverse strand, counting down.
CAGAAGTGTTCCCCGGCGGCGACGGCGTCTTTCCTGTCGCCACTGTTAGGACCTCATCTGGTATTTTCAAACGGGCCGCCACACGTTTATGTCCTCTCCCCTTGGATTAAGAGTTTTAGGCTTTTATTTTTTGAAAGCTGAATCTTTCAAGGCGGGGAGTATGTTAAGCATTAGGCTATTTTAGATTAAGGTTAAAAAAGTACATTCTTATTTTCTTTATTTTATAATTTAATTTTAGTCATATTGGCATGTACGTTATTCATTTTATTTGCTGGAAGATATTCCGCTTAGTCAGTAATCTGGTACATCCAAATCTTTCAAATTGTTTTCTCATACCGAACTATTAAAGTAAATTCTATCACCCGCGGTGTTTGCCTCATTCGGTTCATTGTAAAATGTATTTCAGTGTTTGCGCTCATATTTAAGAAAATGAACCTCAGGCCTACTAAATGAGCATTTTACATCGAAACGCGTCAATTTCTAATTCCGTCCTTTGTCATCGTTTGCATTACGCCTTAAGGATTCAACGACCCCTTACTATTTAAGCTACCATTAGGCGCTCTTATCTTATTCGCAACCGTAAGACACGGGTTTTTTGAATAATTTAGCTTCCATAATTTTTTATATATCCATAATTGAAGCACTAATTAGGCCGATGAAAATGATGATAAAATGTACATCTTTTTTTAACTGTGGCCATAGGAATTTACGTGCTAAAAATTTTGCCTCATGATAACTATCTTCTGTTCAAAATTTTACCCAAATATTTGTTTCTAATAATCAATTAGATTATTTAATACAAAATAAACATTACCAGAATAAGGGACGCGTCATTAATTCCAGGGAAATACATTAGTAAAATTTCTCTAGTTCATTCTTTAAATTATCAACCGCGACCCATCACCGGTTTAGTCATTAGCAACAACCAACAGTTCCATCGTTCCCCCACATTGTAATTACTGAACTTTAAATTGCTCAACGCAAGCAAAAAAGGAGGTATTCGAAAATAAAGGATTTTCGGGTCGCGAAATCAATGCGTCAAACTTTCATATCAGCTAAGTGTTAAAACCGCGATTAAATGTTAGTATAATTGTTTATAGTTTGTGTTAGGAAAAGCTTTTGTAAATAAATATTGTAAATAGCGTGTCAGTGTTTCTTTCAAATAAACGATAAGTGCACGTGGTGTATCGTCTTCCGGATCAACGAATTCCTGGACTCCTTAAGAGGAATCCGCGCGAAGGTACCCCTCTCGGGTTGGTATTGAAACGGTCGCGGATTTGCTTATAAACAAATCGTGATTGATTTTCGATTATGGAACAAATTACAAATAACAGACAAATATTGTTTTTCGTAGAAGTTCTAGTAACGCCGGAAACAGTTGAGACGGGTCGTTGCAGGTTTACAAGAGGCAATAAATTTTAAGTACAAAACACTTCAGTAACAGCAGGGTATTGCCAAGATTTTAAAATGTATTCGTTTTGTTTCATTTTTGTGAAGGAGTGTCCGTCGTGCTTTAATAGGATAAGGGCCGGTTATGTAAGATGAGATGATTTTCAAAATCACTGGGGGGTCGAGTTGTTTTTGGAAGGCGATAACTTTAGAACGAATTTTAACTTTCGCAAAGGAAACAATCAATCAGCTACTTGTAAAGCGAGTGCATGTTCAAAATTTTAAAAGAAAAGAAACAGACTTCGAGATGGGACACATTTACGGTGAGTTATGCGTGTAAATTTATTACTGGGGTGTTTTCTAAAAGGAGGAGGAGAGTAACTTTTCGAAAACGGTATCGATTGGTCGGGGGTGTTGTCAAGCTCTTTTCGAAAATCGGGTGGGGCTCACTAACGAGGGTGGAAAAGGGAAAAGTTATTTTAATGAAGAGAGAAAAGACCGGTTGAATACCAAACGCCGAGTTGCAATTTTGAATTTAGTAGTTTGTCTTAAGTAAGTTGTGTTCCGTAATCGTGTTTTCGGTCACCATTACGAGTGTAGTTTCAAGTGTTTGAAAGGCATTTTAATAAATTTTTGCTCTCGCACATGGGCTCGACGCGAGTGGTTTTATAACAGAGTGAGTGGTGCGCAAATTACTCGGACTTGGACAGTTAGGTAAAAGGTCATTTAATCATTATTGCATCGCCGCATTTTTGGTGGTTTTAATTGATTCCAAACCCTTTTAATCGAGTCATAATTGGAGACAGAGAACTCTGAAATTCAATAATCGAGTTCGCATTCGAGTCAGTTTGAATTTACATAATTAAACACACAGTTGGTTGACGTTCCCAACTTTGCCTTATAAATTACTAGTATTTTAATTGTTGAATTGTCATATTTAAGGTTAAATCAGTGTATGTCACTAGGTTCGTCGGAGTACGCGTTCTGCAACTTGATCAACCAAAGTAGTTAACTTTACCACTAATCTACTGAAATCTCCAGTCTAGTGTACTAATTATAGAAGTGTTTCTGTCACCTTTGGAAACCCTCGTATCATTTAGTGACCTCGCTCACAACTGGGATCTGAGTGATTACGAGAGTTGTCCCAGTTTGAATCCCTGGTCGAAAGGCAAGTTATATCTGCCGACTAATTAAGTGTGGCCAGCACTAATTTATCACCAGAAATCAAGGCCAAGTTAATTTCCAGTACGAATTTCTTACAAATTCCGAGGCCATAGATATTGAAACGAAATTAAGCGCTCAAGTCATGAAATGAGCATTTCTCCAAACCCGTGGGTTTTACCAGTTGGGGTTTATTAGCTGAGATATATTGCGGGAGAATATAGAGGATTGACTTTGCGACCACTGGACTTAAGGACCCATAGTGTACGGTCATTATCAGCGGTCAATCGGGTCCACCAAGTGGGTAACAGCTTTAGGCGACGAAAATATACAGGGGAAAAATAACCGAGAGTCACTGTACCTCAACCCCTATACCTGGTTTCGAGTAGACAAAGTTCCTGGCCAGAAGAATTAATTAATCTAGCTTTAGGGGGGGGAGGGGTCCCAAGGGGACATCCGTGAAAAACTAAAAGCGATCACTGTGTATACCTCTGAAAATAGATCACTAAAAACCGCATCTCGTATCACCCACGTTCCCCAAACATCTAACTAATTAGGAAATTAATTCACCTAATTAAGGTACACTGTAGACTCACGTGTCACGCTGTACATTGGTTGATTTGGTCAGAGTGTTGTTTTAGAGTACGATCTTAAGTGGCAATCACTGTACCTAAACAGAGCTCAATAGAGACATTATTTTTATTGGCAATCAAATCGAGGACAAAGTCCCGTGAAAATTAATGTGCTGAGCGAACTCGATTCCACCAGAAATGTTGGTTAAGACCGTTATATCGCAACTATATTCGAGATTGTTAGCTGAGTCTTACTGTATTGCTCGCAACTGCTATATTTGGTACTCGCTGTATTGACGTATAAATTCACGAGGGTTTTTACGCTCGTTTACCAGATTCCTAGTGGGGGCTGGTAACGGAGTTTTTTCCCCTCGTTTTTCTCAATAAACGAAGTAAATTAAATTTAATATCTCGCCTTTTTATTTTAACGTACTTAGTTCCTTAAATCTCTCAAATTTATTGCGCGACCGCACCAGCAACGAGTCTTGAGTTACGTCACAGGTAAGGTCCTACAAATTTAATTAGACGATCACGATTTTTATTGAAGTAGATAAAACATATAGCCTATTTACGAGTCAGAAGTTAAATTTTGACGGTTTCTGAATTACGTGTCAATTAGAGTAATTTCTTTTTCTATTGTGTTGAGACAGTTTGTTATCGTAATTGGTTGTTCCGTTTAACAACAAAATCAGTGACGTGTCGGCGCGTTACAGTATTTTACTTGCTTGTTAATCCCCAACACTGTGACATTTAAGGGGAAATATTTCCAATTTTATGATTGGTTGGCCTTGGCTGCAGGTGCGCTCCAAACATTTCATTGGTTACCTTTTAGCATGTTGTTGCATTGTCGTCGGCGTCGTTGGCTTCTAACGAAATTTAAATTTTTGTAGCAGAAATAAGCTCCACATACAAATTGTAAGAAATAATCTTCGGAATGTTTACAATATTTTTACATATAAAATAGCGACATCTTACTATCGCTTTTTGACCTAACATTGCAGTAGGATAGACAAATTGAAGCGGGATTTGCTCCTAATGAGTCCCCCATGCAAGGCGGCCATGCTTGCTGTCAAAGCATAATGAAAGATTTTAGAAAAATTTTGTGCAAATCGTTTTTGATTGCAGTGAGAACCTCGAGCAGCCTCTGGACAGCTGTTTCAGCCCTGCTTGGGGCTTCTTCAGCAGAAACGTAGCTCGACATTCCCACTGCAGACCAAAAACGACTTGCCCAATTTATTCTCAAATGCGATGTAAGAATGATGAACATATAAAATAGCGACATCTTACTATCGCCTTTTGACCTAACATTGCAGTAGGATAGACAAATTGAAGCGGGATTTGCTCCTAATGAGTCCCCCATGCAAGGCGGCCATGCTTGCTGTCAAAGCATAATGAAAGATTTTAGAAAAATTTTGTGCAAATCGTTTTTGATTGCAGTGAGAACCTCGAGCAGCCTCTGGACAGCTGTTTCAGCCCTGCTTGGGGCTTCTTCAGCAGAAACGTAGCTCGACATTCCCACTGCAGACCAAAAACGACTTGCCCAATTTATTCGCAAATGCGATGTAAGAATGATGAACAGATAAAATAGCGACATCTTACTATCGCTTTATGACCTGACATTGCAGTAGGATAGACAAATTGAAGCGGGATTTGCTCCTAATGAGTCCCCCATGCAAGGCGGCCATGCTTGCTGTCAAAGCATAATGAAAGATTTTAGAAAAATTTTGTGCAAATCGTTTTTGATTGCAGTGAGAACCTCGAGCAGCCTCTGGACAGCTTTTATATGTTCATCATTCTTACATCGCATTTGCGAATAAATTGGGCAAGTCGTTTTTGGTCTGCAGTGGGAATGTCGAGCTACGTTTCTGCTGAAGAAGCCCCAAGCAGGGCTGAAACAGCTGTCCAGAGGCTGCTCGAGGTTCTCACTGCAATCAAAAACGATTTGCACAAAACTTTTCTAAAATCTTTCATTATGCTTTGACAGCAAGCATGGCCGCCTTGCATGGGGGACTCATTAGGAGCAAATCCCGCTTCAATTTGTCTATCCTACTGCAATGTTAGGTCAAAAAGCGATAGTAAGATGTCGCTATTTTATATGTTCATCATTCTTACATCGCATTTGCGAATAAATTGGGCAAGTCGTTTTTGGTCTGCAGTGGGAATGTCGAGCTACGTTTCTGCTAAAGAAGCCCCAAGCAGGGCTGAAACAGCTGTCCAGAGGCTGCTCGAGGTTCTCACTGCAATCAAAAACGATTTGCACAAAATTTTTCTAAAATATTTTTACAATTACAAATATCTACTGTAAATAATGTGGGCGCAGCAGGCTGGCCGTTCGATGAAATCCGAGTCACTCATAACTAGAGACCGGATTTATAAGTTTTTACAAGTTTTTTACGCTAACATACCTAAACTTGGCGTTTTGTATTTATATGTTTGTCGATTAGAGAAGCCCAAAAATGGTAGTTTTATTTCGCATATAACTTAATATTTTAGACTTTTAGCGCATATTTATTTATTTATCCATATATTGATATAAATAACATTATAATTCCATATACGGTCAATATTCAAGTCTGCAGCTTTTCCAAGAAGTAATTTATTCTCCTCAACGTCTGGCCACTTTATTTTACGATTTCCCGGAATGTGATTTTCTGGGAATCTGTAGCGACTTGCACTTGCATTTTGCACTTATGTTTTGCATTTCAGTTTGAGATAAGAACTCCGTGAATGTGTGTGACTAGTGACTAGTGTATTTATCAACGCGAATTAGTTGTTATTTTCTTATTTAATTTAAAGACGAAATAAATTCAGTGCTTATCTTTTCAAAATGCCGAAAGTAGCATCCTCTCGATCCGAGCTATTGAAAAAATGGATTAAAGCATCTAAACATCTAACTACAGATGGAAAAGTTATTTTTTGCAACGCATGCTCAAAACAGGTAGATACCTTACAAATTCTCTTAAAAATCACATTTTCATTTTGACAATATTTTAAGGTGTCGTCAGACCAAAAGTACCAGATTGATCAACATTTGGCTACAAACCTCCATAAGGAGTCGGAGAAAAGATGTGTGTCTAACTTTAAGCAATCTTTTATTTCTTCAACAGCCAGTAACTCACAGGGCAGTGACACAGGAAATGAATTCTTTTTAGACTTGTGCAGTGCTATGGCAGAGTCAAACATTCCTTGGCATAAACTTGAACAAGCAAGTTTTCGAACTTTTTTGGAAAAATATTGCAATCGTCATATTCCAAATGAATCGACTTTGCGGAAAAACTATCTAAGTATATGCTACCAGCAACGGATGAAGAAAATAAGAGAGAAGCTTAGCGACAACAATATTTATATAGTAGTTGATGAAACGACAGATGCCTGCGGTCGTTATGTAGCAAATATGTTAGCAGGAGTATTAAGCAACACAGTTGCACCAATATCTTATTTGGTAAATAGTGCAGTTTTGAAAAAAACAAATCATTCAACGATCGCACGTTTTATTAACGACAGCTTGACACTTTTATATGCACCTAATCAAGTTAAATCGGAAAATATATTACTAATGGTGTCTGATGCAGCAGCCTACATGATAAAAGCAGGACAGGCTTTACAGGTGTTTTACCCAAATCTGATGCACTTCACTTGTATGGCTCACACAATGAATAGGCTCGCTGAATTGGTGCGACTAGAATACCCAACAGTAAATAAGTTGATCAATAACGGAAAAAAGGCGTTTCTTAAAGCCCCACAACACTATAAAGAATTAGCTGCTGACCTGCCATTACCACCAGAACCAATAATTACGAGATGGGGTACGTGGCTTGAAGCAGCAAATTTTTACGCAGATAACTTTAAACAATTAAAGGAAATTTTCTTGGAATTGGATGATTCCAATTCAGCGGCTTTAAGAATTTGTAAGGAATGCATGTCGAACACAAACATCGGGAATCAATTAGCATTCATTAAAACTCATTTTTCGGTTTTAATATCCACCATTAAAAAGTTGGAATCATCCCAGACGGCTCTATTAGATTCTTTTGAAGTGGTCGATGATGCAATTGAAAGTATAAAATCAATTCCAGGGGAGATAGGAGAGAAGTTAATGGCAAAATTAGACAAGGTTCTATTACGTAATCCTGACTACAATAAAATGAGGAAAATCTGTTTAGTTTTAAAAGGTCAAAGTGAAGAGGATTTGGACATGGACCCCAAAGATGTAGCATCCATGAAATTTGAGCCCATTACTTCATGCGATGTCGAGCGTTCGTTTTCCTCTTATAAAAATATTTAAATAATTTAAATCAACTGTTGATTATATTTTGTAATCCTACTATTTAAGTGTTAAGTGTTAAAATTACTTATATGAAACAATTTATGTTTTTATTATTCTAAAGTATGTATAAGTAAAATAAAATTTTTATCGCATATAATATCCATATTTTGATCCATTTTAATCGCATAAAAAAAACTTATTTTCCACTTTTTTAGCACATATAAATCCGGACTTTACTCATAACTAAGGCCTCGAATCTGAGGGTCCAAACTCAGAGGCGTTGTATTCCGCGCGCGGCGGGGCTCGATTTCTCGCTGCATTTGCGATAGGCACGATCAAATTCTGCGTCTAAATAATTTAGATTTCGACGATTCGACATTTATTTGATTGCTCAGTCTCTCCGTAAATATTGAAGAGTTCAAAATTTACCTAGAGAAAGCGTCTCTCACAACCTGTTATGTTCAGAGATCATTTTCTCGCTTTAAAAGACAAGCATTCTCACGGCAAATCGAAACGAACGAACGAACGAAAATTTGGAATGTTATTTAATAATTAATTTTAATAATAATTAATAGCTAAGAAATTTTAATATTTTCTTTCCTATTCGAATTTCGAATACCTGAGAATACTCAACAACGCGCGTCTCTGTTAAACCGGGCAATCGAACGATTCAGAGCTGCGCTACACCGGGGGTGTTCCGACGCGTATTCGGCATATGGGAGACTGGACGGGCTATTTTCCTCGATCCTTTACTCATAACTACAGCATCGAGGAAAATAGCCCGTCCAGTTTCCCAGATGCCGATTACGCATCGTAACACCCCCGGTGTAGCGCAGATCTGAATCGTTCGATTGCCCGGTTTAACAGAAACGCGTGTTGTTGGGTATTCTCAGGTATTCGAAATTCGAATAGGAAAGAAAATACTAAAATTTCTCAGCTATTAATTGTTATTAAAATTAATTATTAAATAACATTCCAAATTTTCGTTCGTTCGTTCGTTTCGATTTGCCGTGAGAATGTCTTATCTTTTAAAGCGAGAAAATGATCTCTCAATATAACAGGTTGTGAGAGACGCATTCTGTAAGTAAATTTTGAACTCTTCAATATTTACGAAGAGACTGAGCAATCAAATAAATGTCGAATCGCGCAAAACGCGCAAAAGAATTTACATGAGGGAGAAAGTATTGTGGCGAGCCACTCAGCACTACGTCACACTGAAGGCGTCAAGAAGTCGATTCATTATTATGCGTCATCGGCCGTCACGTCACCATCGAACAAACTCGAATTTTCCAGCGTTGGAAAATTCGAGACGGCAGCAAAGGATATAAAATCGGCCGGACTGGACTCAGGAGTCAGTCGAGTTCTAGATAGCGATCGTCGAAGTTAGATTTAGTATGTAAATAAATTGTTACAAATAAATTAATTTGTAAGCGTTATTAAATTACAGTTTTTACCGAGTGTTTTATTCGTTTAAATAAATAAATTTAAACCCTAGAAACGTAACAGTATATTACCCAGAGCGCGCTCTTTCTTATTCCTGAACGGGCCCCAGCACACGATAATTCACGATCCTTGGGAGGGAATTTTAAAATAATAATGATGAAGACATAACTTGTTTAAGATGAGATAAACAGTTTTAATAAATTAATATACGTCATTTATGTGTGAATTGGAATAATGTTTAATATATTTTGTAGGAAAATGTTCACGAATTTCAACTTGAAAGTACAGACACGAAAAAAGTATTGTCTCCTCCATAAAATGCAAATGTTCGGGCTAAGCTGTCGAGACCCACATTACAGCAAGCCAAGCATTGGAAGCAGGTAATCCCGCTTGCGAAATGTATTTAATCTGCCTGAGATAAATTCGAAACGTGCGACTGCTAAATTCTGTAAATATTATTATAAAACAAAGTGTTATTTGTTTGGTAAAGTCATACATTTTTTGCTAAGCAATACATGCACAATAAAAGTAAATTTTTAATGATTTTATAGTTAAGTTCAACAAAACGATTCTCATATGGTAATTAATTATTAATTAAAAAAAATATTTCAATATTTGAGAATTAGAATTCTTCAAAGATTTATTTCGGCCTTTAACTTGTATTTAATATTCATTTAATATTTTATTGTTTTATTTTTAAATTGTAAAGGTTCAGTGTTCATTTCAAATATAAATTGTTTTGGATTGTGTCATAGTTCGTTTTGTGAATTTTATTTTGCCAGGAGCAAATGAAATACTAAGTTAAATTATTTTAAATTAGGGATACACAATACTAAATAGAATAAGATGATGTGACATCATCGATAATTTTTAAAAGCAATAATACAATTATTCCCTGGAATCCTGATTATGGCCATCATGCGTATTTATATTTTTATCTTGGAATTAAAAACGAAAAGTGTGGTTCGATAAGATTGTTACAATACAACGCTTTGTTTTATAATTATATTTACGGAAACTGGCAGTCTAACATTTTGAATACCTCTCAGACACATTTCGCAAGCGGGATTACCTGCTTGCAATGCTTGGCCGCCTCCCTGTAATGTGGGTCTCGACAGCTTAACCTGAACATTTGCATTATATGGGGGAGACATTCCTTTTTTCTTGCAGTGTACAGGGTGACTACGCGAGAATTCCTGCTTAATTTTATATTTTTGATTTTAGGAAGAAAAAAAGATAAAAGAAGTCGTACAATTTATTTCAGTACTGCTATAAATATTCACGGAAAACCATTGAGTGTCAGACACCCAAAAAAATAAACGAAGTTTTGATTTTAAATAAAATTTTACCATTAACATATATCGATTTAGATATTTTCTAAAAATTAACGTTTAAGGTAGAAACAAAAAATAATTCGGAAAAATAACTGAAAATTTAACGTAAAACATATTTAAAGCGTTCTAATTTTTTTACGCAAAATGTAAAAGTTTTTAAGATATTTTGAATCATATCTCTTGTATAAATGGGAGTTTTCTACTTCTAAAATTCAAAAATAAAATAAATTAAATAGGAATTATTTTATAGATACCTTCTACATTATTAGTTTTATTATATACGTAGTCCCAGTAGAACTTAATTTAGAATCGAAAATCGTAATTATATGTGTATAGGGTATTCCATTAAAAAAAGCTTTAGTTGATATCTCGTTTATCCGACCATAAATTGTTTTTCTGTGTGCACACAGTGAAACTTTGAATTAGTCCCTATAAGTTTTGTATTAAACATTTTTTCTTGAAATCAAAAATAAAGGAGTTAAAGGGGGTAGGAATTCTCGCGTAATCACCCTGTACGTGCAATCAACTCTTTTATTATAAAGAACTACGGTTGAATTCTTGGCTTCCGGTTAGAACCACATGTCTCTGATTACTTCTAGAAGAACTATATTAATTAGTACTTGACTATTCTATTGACTCTAATTATTGTTAATTTTGGGATCTCGATTTCAACGCAAAAAATATCTTTATAGAAGTAATGTCAAATTACTAACAATATTGAACTTGGATTTTTTTTCCGAAAATATATTCAGTTGCTAGTATTATTTATTCTCCTCATTAACAACGCATATTTTTAATTTAATATTTAATTCTAAGTTTTAATTAATAATTTTTGTAGAAACATAATTAGTGTTACAGCTTATTTACATGAGGACATATTCATTCATAACAAAAACTTTTATACAAAATTAAATTTTATTAACACATTAATAAAATTTCACTTAGAAAAGATTTAGTAACATAGTTCGAAATTTATTGTCAAACATTTAAATATTTTATAATTTATTTAAAAATATTTTCTTCTATTTTTATATTCTCGTTATTGTCATTGTAGCAAACATTTCTAACATTCATACTTCCGACAAACATTTCAATTTTATAATCAGTACAAGTGTAATTTCAATGAAGTAAGTTGAAAATCTAACGGGATATGGTCACTGGACGATTAGTAAAAGGCAATTCCTTTGTTTAAGGCCTCAATATTTCGTTATATTTAACAACTTCATCAGGAGGTTTACTATAAAGTTAACAAGAGGTTAAATAATCCAAATCTTAAGGTTACACTACTTACAACTAGAGATGGATGAATTGGTCAACAAATACAATCATTGAAGCCATTGTATTTGTTGACCAATTCATCCATCTCTAGTTGTAAGTAGTGTAACCTTAAGATTTGGATTATTTAACCTCTTGTTAACTTTATAGTAAACCTCCTGATGAAGTTGTTAAATACAACGAAATATTGAGGCCTTAAACAAAGGAGTTGCCTTTTACTAATCGTCCAGTGACCATATCCCGTTAGATTTTCAACTTACTTCCTAACTAAGTCTTTGGTCGTGACTTAAAAAAGATTGTAATTTCAATGTTTCGTTTCTTTTGCCTATATCTACGTTAAACTTACAATTCACGTAAATAAATGATTCGTGTCGTAGAGGCTTTAGTTCTTAATCAAATTATTTCATTTTTTGACACCACATATTCAAGTGCTAGAACTACAAAGTGACCAATGGAAATTTCGCTACGATTATTACGATAATTAACAACTAAATTAGAAAAAAAATAATTAAAATTAAAAAATCGTAGTTGAACTTTACGGTCAAATTAAATATACTTCCAGTTCATATTTTCAAAAACGCGTTGGTCACTTTGTAGATTGAAGTTCTATTAACAAAACCGCGAAAACAGCTTTAAAAAATATGTATATGTAATGTAGTTTTGAATTCACGCGTTTTACATGTTTTTCATGAATTATTTTCATGAGGTGTGGACAGATTTCTCCCACTATCAATTGTGGAGGAGGTAACGAAAGAGGAAGCAAACATATCTTCTCTTTCTGTTCCTCTAAAAATTGTTTAAGGCTGTTTGCTCGGCCCCAAAATCGTTTTTCCCATTTCCTGGGCTTATTTTTCATTAAAATCGTAAAGTTCAGTTCTAAGCGAGCATACAGCCTTAAGGCTGTTTGCTCGGCCCCAAAATCGTTTTTCCCATTTCCTGGGCTTATTTTTCATTAAAATCGTACCAATTTTTCGCGAAAAATTTTTAAATAGATTCTGTTAGGCGGCTAAAGGCTCGTTTTTCGAGAATTGCCAAAAAATCCTTAAAAAAAATTAAATTAAAAAAATTCGAAAATGTAAGCCTTTAGCCGAAATTTCGCAGTATTCAATAATAATAAACCGTTTAGTTTTTTTTTTATTTTTAAAAATAAGGTCAGGAAATGGGAAACAAATTTGAAATTTTCGGAATGAAATCGCTGAAATCAAATGTGGTATGTGATACACGCTAGCTCCGCCTTCGGGCCTAGTGCAAGAGGGTCGAATTCGCACATTCATTCTCCCGATTTAGTGACAGATGAAGAGTATGAGTGAGAGCGAATGCGTTTCAGTGCATGTATGAGTGAAACACAGAATACACGCACCGTAAACACACGAACGCTACCGAGCGCTGCCAAAAAATAATTCTACAAAGATTTCTCTTTTCAGAGTCGTGCTTTTTGGTAAATTTTTTACGCTACATTGAAAGAAACATTTTTGTCATAATAAACTTCTGCAAATCTGGTAGTCATGCACTTAATTAGTTTTAAAAAGGGAATGTTCAACATTTTGCTCAATATTTTGTTATTTATTTGTGTACACATTTACCTTGACATCATTAAAAATGCCTGTTAATGCATGTAATTAATATTATGTGATAACTAAAGTCCGGATTTATATGTGCTAAAAAAGTGGAAAATAAGTTTTTTTATGCGATTAAAATGGATCAAAATATGGATATTATATGCGATAAAAATTTTATTTTACTTATACATACTTTAGAATAATAAAAACATAAATTGTTTCATATAAGTAATTTTAACACTTAACACTTAAATAGTAGGATTACAAAATATAATCAACAGTTGATTTAAATTATTTAAATATTTTTATAAGAGGAAAACGAACGCTCGACATCGCATGAAGTAATGGGCTCAAATTTCATGGATGCTACATCTTTGGGGTCCATGTCCAAATCCTCTTCACTTTGACCTTTTAAAACTAAACAGATTTTCCTCATTTTATTGTAGTCAGGATTACGTAATAGAACCTTGTCTAATTTTGCCATTAACTTCTCTCCTATCTCCCCTGGAATTGATTTTATACTTTCAATTGCATCATCGACCACTTCAAAAGAATCTAATAGAGCCGTCTGGGATGATTCCAACTTTTTAATGGTGGATATTAAAACCGAAAAATGAGTTTTAATGAATGCTAATTGATTCCCGATGTTTGTGTTCGACATGCATTCCTTACAAATTCTTAAAGCCGCTGAATTGGAATCATCCAATTCCAAGAAAATTTCCTTTAATTGTTTAAAGTTATCTGCGTAAAAATTTGCTGCTTCAAGCCACGTACCCCATCTCGTAATTATTGGTTCTGGTGGTAATGGCAGGTCAGCAGCTAATTCTTTATAGTGTTGTGGGGCTTTAAGAAACGCCTTTTTTCCGTTATTGATCAACTTATTTACTGTTGGGTATTCTAGTCGCACCAATTCAGCGAGCCTATTCATTGTGTGAGCCATACAAGTGAAGTGCATCAGATTTGGGTAAAACACCTGTAAAGCCTGTCCTGCTTTTATCATGTAGGCTGCTGCATCAGACACCATTAGTAATATATTTTCCGATTTAACTTGATTAGGTGCATATAAAAGTGTCAAGCTGTCGTTAATAAAACGTGCGATCGTTGAATGATTTGTTTTTTTCAAAACTGCACTATTTACCAAATAAGATATTGGTGCAACTGTGTTGCTTAATACTCCTGCTAACATATTTGCTACATAACGACCGCAGGCATCTGTCGTTTCATCAACTACTATATAAATATTGTTGTCGCTAAGCTTCTCTCTTATTTTCTTCATCCGTTGCTGGTAGCATATACTTAGATAGTTTTTCCGCAAAGTCGATTCATTTGGAATATGACGATTGCAATATTTTTCCAAAAAAGTTCGAAAACTTGCTTGTTCAAGTTTATGCCAAGGAATGTTTGACTCTGCCATAGCACTGCACAAGTCTAAAAAGAATTCATTTCCTGTGTCACTGCCCTGTGAGTTACTGGCTGTTGAAGAAATAAAAGATTGCTTAAAGTTAGACACACATCTTTTCTCCGACTCCTTATGGAGGTTTGTAGCCAAATGTTGATCAATCTGGTACTTTTGGTCTGACGACACCTTAAAATATTGTCAAAATGAAAATGTGATTTTTAAGAGAATTTGTAAGGTATCTACCTGTTTTGAGCATGCGTTGCAAAAAATAACTTTTCCATCTGTAGTTAGATGTTTAGATGCTTTAATCCATTTTTTCAATAGCTCGGATCGAGAGGATGCTACTTTCGGCATTTTGAAAAGATAAGCACTGAATTTATTTCGTCTTTAAATTAAATAAGAAAATAACAACTAATTCGCGTTGATAAATACACTAGTCACTAGTCACACACATTCACGGAGTTCTTATCTCAAACTGAAATGCAAAACATAAGTGCAAAATGCAAGTGCAAGTCGCTACAGATTCCCAGAAAATCACATTCCGGGAAATCGTAAAATAAAGTGGCCAGACGTTGAGAAGAATAAATTACTTCTTGGAAAAGCTGCAGACTTGAATATTGACCGTATATGGAATTATAATGTTATTTATATCAATATATGGATAAATAAATAAATATGCGCTAAAAGTCTAAAATATTAAGTTATATGCGAAATAAAACTACCATTTTTGGGCTTCTCTAATCGACAAACATATAAATACAAAACGCCAAGTTTAGGTATGTTAGCGTAAAAAACTTGTAAAAACTTATAAATCCGGTCTCTAGTCATAATCATCAGGACAAAATCTTCACTCTTTAGCCATGGATGGTCTACCAATACGATTCCTTGAGATTTGTAAAGTATTACACAACCATTCTCTCTTCTCATCTCGCTTACCCAAGCATCTATGCTAATTGCATCATTGGAATGTCTCACGGAATTTGAAGTTAAATTAAAACTTTTTTCTATATTATATAAATCTTTTCTTCGCAGTAAATGAATTTTCTCCAGTTCCAAATTTGAAATAGAATCTCTAACACCATCCAAAATATCTTCAAACGTCGACTTTAGCAGCAATTTGGGATGCTAAATTTTGTCTTTCCTCTTTTGTAAGGTATAGAAAAATTCACAAATTTAGATTGTGTTTTCTTTTCTACATCTTTCAACCATTGCTCAAAGTCATATAATGAAGTAAATTCTACATCTTTGTAAATTGTAATAATTTCATGCACTTGCTCGAAACATATTTTCAGTTTTGGAATCACAGAAAGAACATAGTGGGCACTTTTTTGAATTTTTATTTGAAATTTGAACGGATTCACTACAATTTCTTTATGCGACTTCAAATGATGGCGTAAATATCGTTCCGTATTGAAGTTTATGTTACAAATAGTACAGGAAAAACTAAAATTATCCTTATTTTTGTAAAATAATGGAGCTCTATTTTGTAATTTATCTGGGTGCAACAGTCTGACATGCTTCCTTAAATTAGATAAGTTACTGAAATGTTTGTTGCATTCTGTGCATATCTTAGGTTGAGTTGCACCGACATTTGAAATTAAATGCCTTAATCCATGTTAGTTAATCTGTGATTAAAATTTAATTCATGTTAAAACAAACGCTGTTGCACCGACGTATTTTTAACTCGAATTAGTTGATTTGCAACGTCACTAACACGATATCGAAACTGTGACGTTTAGCATTACGATTAGCCATTTATCCAGCCCGTTTTTATCAAGTTTGAACTTAGATGTTCTAGTCAGAGATCTAGGAAGATGTGACACTTAATAAAATAAAAATGTAACGAAGTGGCTCCACCTGGATTTTGGGCACCGCAAAGGCGGGAGTTTTAAACTTTAATGTTTTAAATATTCACACTTTATTTCAAACTAAGAAATTGACAGATACAAAAACGAGAAGCAAATTTCCTTAAAAAATACTAATAACTCACTGCATAGATCAGGTTTAATAATTATTCTGTGATTTTCGGGAGGATTCGCCTTGATAATCACACTTTAAACGATTCCTTGTCTTTTATATTTGCTGTTGCTGCAACAATCACTGAACAGCGAAGTTTCTTGGACCTGGATATTTATATGCAGCCAGAGACAACCACTGAGACGTCCGACTCAATGGTAAAATTCTATTCGCTCAAACGAATTGGTCCATTGTAAAGTGAAAGGTGAACGTAGAGGGCGTTCAAAGCAACAAGGCGCGAAAAATTGAAAATGCATATTTTTTATTTTAAAATATATTTAAATATTTTCTTTGGCAACTGGCGCAACAAAAGGCTACGTTTAAAATTGCATACATATATTTTTTCACATTGTATGTAAATATGACAATGCCATAATAATACATTGCACAATACGAATATAATTACAGAAAAAACACTCAATATATTACAAAATTTAAACAGATAAAATAGCGACATCTTACTATTGCTTTTTGACCTGACATTGCAGTAGGATAGACAAATTGAAGCGGGATTTGCTCCTAATAAGTCCCCCATGCAAGGCGGCCATGCGTGCTGTCAAAGCATAATGAAAGTTTTTAGAAAAATTTTGTGCAAATCGTTTTTGATTGCAGTGAAAACCTCGAGCAGCCTCTGGACAGCTGTTTCAGCCCTGCTTGGGGCTTCTTCAGCAGAGACGTAGCTCGACATTCCCACTGTATAAATTTCGACGAGAAATTTCTAGAACAAACAAAAGGACTCGAAGATCAACTAGTGGTAAAAATATCGGAAGAAACAAGGAACCTGCAAGAAAATGTGGAAGAAATAATATTCCAGCATGATAATAAAATCAAAAATCTGGAACAAATCATGGCGGGGTTGCGAGTGTTCGGGGATCAGCCACCAGTAGAAACACTAGAAAATAATGAAACCCAAATTGTGGAAGGACCAACAGAAAATTCGAAATTGAAAATAAAACCACCAACGTTCGATGGAAAGTCTTCTTGGCCCAACTACTTCAAACAGTTCGAAGTAGCAGCAAAGGCGAACAGATGGTCGGCCAGCGAAAAAGCCACGTCGTTAATTGTGGCCTTGAGAGGGGACGCTATCGATGTGCTACAGACGATGCCGCCAGAGGAACAAGAAGACTTCGACAAGCTTGTGAATAGGATGGAAATGCGTTACGGACAGGCCCATCTGACCGAGGTATACCATGCGCAGTTGAGGAATCGCTGTCAGAAATCCGGAGAAAGTCTTCAGGAATTCGAAGCAGACGTTGCGCGTCTGGCTCAGTTGGCATATCCCACAGCTCCTGTTGAATTCCTCAAATGTTTGACGGTGCAGACCTTCATAGATGGAATCCGTGACCCAGACAACCAGCAGGCATTGAGAATGACCCATCCGAAGACATCCAAGAACGCATTGGCTTATGCCTTGGAATTTGAAGCGGCGAGACGAGTTTCAAGAGGGCATGTCAAGGTGCGAGCGGCTATGGACTTCGAAGAGGAAGAAGAGGAAGAGTCCGCCAACGCCAAGGTGGGATCTGCTAATAAGGGGCAATCCAAGGAATATGCCACCGCCGAGGATGTTCGCCGCATTGTGGAACAGGTCCTCAAGGAGAAGAAGCCGCTGGTGTGTTGGAATTGCCAGGAGGAAGGACATGTTCGTAGGCGATGTCCAAAACCCAGACGGATCCAAGGAAGCCACAGTTAAACTAAGCCGGGTAAACGTCGACCCGTATTCAAAGGCTCCCAAAGACGAAAGCCAACCAAGTAATATCCCTACGGCAGTTGACCAGCAGTGTCTTCGTGGATGTTACCATTGATGACATTCCTCACACCATGTTGTTGGACACGGGTGCGACAAAGACCATCCTAAGACCCGACGTCATTAATTCATCTGGACGCACCGAGCCGACCAAGTGGAAACTGAAAACTGCAACTGGAACATCAGCAACTGTCCACGGTGAAGTAGAGGTTATCATCACCATTGGTTCAACTCCAATAGAACACCGTGCACTGGTGGCAGATATAGAGGACGAGGCAATTTTGTGCATGGACGTCATGCGTGCCCACGGGTACCAATTGGACTTAAAGCGTGGCGTGATGGCGGTCAATGAGGAGTTGGTTCTACATCAACGAGGGGACGTGGCCGTTCGAGTAGTCCTCGCTGAAGACGTTGTATTACCCAGCAGGACTGAGGTTATCGTCGACGCAAAACTGGACGGTGTTTTTCAAGATGGGCAAGTCATTATGGTTGAACCTAATACTGATGATCAAAGGATTGGAAGAGGAGTCCTCGTTGGGAAAATGTTGATGGCGAAGAAGGAAGTACCTGTCCGCCTGATGAACGTCAATTGTTTCTCCGTCAATATCAAGAAAGGAACCATCTTGGGAAACTGCACCATGGTGTCCTCCATCTCCCGCCAACTTGAAACAAACGTGCCAGTAGCGAAAGTCCCAATGAAGTTATGGGAAATGGTTATGTCAACAGCTCAGAAATTGACTCCAGACCAGAAGACAAAAGCAAAGAATCTGATCGGTCGTTATCAAGATGTATTCGAGGTAGAAAATGGATCCAAGGGAAGAACTGATGTCGTGAAACACAAAATAGAGACTGGAGAAGAAAGACCTATCCGTCAAGCTCCAAGGCGATTACCATTGGCGAAGCGTGAGGAAGCGGAACGCATTATTCGCGAGATGGAAAAGGATAATGTGATAGAACCATCAAGCAGCCCGTGGGCGTCACCAGTAGTGCTTGTGAAGAAGAAGGATGGGTCCACCAGGTTCTGTGTAGACTACCGGTTACTCCACAATGTCACCAAGAAGGACAGCTATCCCCTGCCACGGATTGATGATACCCTGGACACCCTGGCCGGCTCAAAGATCTTCTCAACTTTGGACTTAAAGAGTGGATATTGGCAAGTGGAGCTGGCGCCCGAAGATCGAGAAAAGTCGGCGTTTTCCATTGGAATGGGTCTGTGGCAATTCACAGTGATGCCATTCGGGTTATGTAATGCCCCAGCGACATTCGAGCGGTTAATGGAGACGGTTCTGAAAGGTCTGTCCTGGACAACGTGCATGGTGTACCTTGACGACATAATTGTCGTGGGAAAAACGTTCGACGACCACCTGAGGAACCTGGAAGGAGTGTTCCAGCGGCTTCGCGGAGCTGGACTAAAGCTTAGCCTCAAGAAGTGCCACCTGTTCCGGAAGTAAGTGAATTACCTGGGGCACATTGTTAATGGAAATGGAATCACTCTGGACCCTGTGAAGATTCAGGTGGTGAAAGACTGGCCAACTCCCAGAAATAAACACCAAATAAGGAGTTTCCTTGGCCTGTGCACTTACTATCGGCGCTACGTTCCTGGATTTGCAGACATTGCTAAGCCGTTGACAAAACTCACTGAAGAAGGTCGTCCATTTGAATGGGACCAAAAGTGTCAAATTGGTTTTGAACAACTAAAGCAGTACTTGATTAGTGCTCCTGTTCTGAGATATCCTTTCCCGGAAGGCAAGTTTGTCGTGGACACAGATGCTAGTAACGTTGGGATTGGTGGCGTACTCTCCCAGATGCAAGAGGGGCAAGAGAAGGTGATCGGCTACTTCAGTAAAGTCCTATCAAAGCCTGAACGAAACTATTGCGTCACAAGAAGGGAATTGCTAGCCGTCGTAAAAACGATAGAACATTTCTACAAGTACTTGTATGATAGACGCTTCCTCCTGAGGACCGACCATGCCGCTCTAAAATGGCTTCTCCGTTTCAAGAACCCAGAAGGGCAAGTTGCACGATGAATAGAAGTACTTCAGGAGTACGATTTTGAAATTCAGCATCGGGCAGGAACTAGCTATCGAAATGCCGATGCTTTGTCGAGAAGACCCTGTGCCGAAGACTGTAAGCACTGTAGTCGTTTGGACGAGAAAGTAGCCACGACTGCGAGGACAGCCATTGTTGACGACAAATGGCAAGACGAAGATCTGCGAAGAGACCAGGAGAACGATCCGGATTTGAAATTAGTGCTAGAGTGGAAAAGCAGGGACGCGAGGCCTACCTGGGAAGAGGTAGCACCATGTGCACCGTCCGTAAAATCATACTGGGCGCAGTGGGACTCCATAGTGTTGGATCGTGGTCTTCTGAAACGAAGCATAGAGAATCAGGAAGGCGTGGAACAGAAGACACAGTTACTGATCCCCAAGAATAGGGTGCCAGAAGTTCTGAGGGAACTTCACGATGGAACATCGGGAGGGCATCTGGGAGTTAAGAAGACTATGGAGAAGGTGCGCGAAAGATTTTACTGGGTGAACTGCAAGGAAGACGTGAAGGATTGGTGCAGAAAGTGTGCAGTCTGCGCAGCCAGTAACGGTCCCCACAGGCGGGGCAAGGCCCCCATGAAAAGTACAACGTTGGAAGTCGTTTTGAGAGAGTTGCCATCGATGTAGCCGGTCCGTTTCCAGAAACGAATGGTGGAAACAAGTACATCGTCGTGGCAATGGACTACTTTAGCAAGTGGGTTGAAGCTTACGCCCTACCTAACCAAGAGGCAGTCACTATTGCGGAAGTCCTTGTCAGGGAATGGATCAGTCGGTATGGTGCACCTATGGAACTGCATTCAGACCAAGGAAGGAACTTTGAATCGGCCTTGTTCAAGAACGTGTGTACTCTGCTCGGCGTACGAAAAGCTAGAACAACTGCACTCCACCCACAGTCGGACGGAATGGTGGAAAGATTCAATAGAACCATCAACCGACATTTGTCCAAGGTCGTTTCCGATCATCAGAGAGACTGGGACACGTACATCCCCCTGTTTCTAATGCCGGCAGTACACGCTCGGCGAGGCGACCCGAGACCAGCCGAGCGCGAGCGTATACTTCGTGTTCTCGCCTTGTTCAAAGCCCTCTCGCCTCGCCTTTGGAGCGCTCGGTCTAGAAGCGGTCTCCAGCACGACGAGTCAAAGGAAGCGAGACCGTGAAGTGGGGGGTCCTGCGAGAATGTACACGATACTCTCGGGAGATCTCGCGTTCCCAGTACACGCTCGTTTCTTGAATTTTTAGTGCTTAATTTCGTTTTTTTGTTTCTAATGGAGTGGGCAAACGATTTTGCTCTCCAATTTTTGGAATTTTATCATGGGGAACCCTGTTTATGGGATCCCTCTCACCAAAATCACAAAAGAAGGGAAAAAGTAGCAGATGCTTGGCAACGAATATCTGAAAATACCGGAAAATCTGTTGGAGAACTGAAGAAAAAAAGGATTCTTTAATGGCCACCTTCCGAGGTCATTTAAGAAAGAAAAAGGCGTCCATTAAAAGCGGTGCAGGAGGATGTGACATATACAAACCTATATGGTTTGCATTTGACTTCATGGAAAGTTTTCTTGGTCAAATATATGACTGTCAGCCTACCATAAACACCCAAGATACGGTAAGTACCCACGTTCATTTGAATAATTATTTTTATTATTATTATAAATTTGTTCTACAGAATTTTTATTTATTTAAGTACAACATTACTAAATTTATTAATTACATGTTATTTAAATGCATGAAATACTTAGTAAAATGTTCTCTAATTATAATCGCGCTATTTGGTGACCGACGAGCAACATATGTTGTGGATTTAATTGCACAATTTTGAAGTACTTCTTGTTTCCTAGCCCCTTCAATAACAATGCCGTTGTCATCGTATGTATCAACGGTGCCCCGCGGGTTATAAATGTTTTGTGAACTTGAGCTTTTCATAAGAAAATTGTGTAGAAGTACACAGGTCATTGTCAAAAGCGTCACTTTCTCTGGCATCAATTCTATTGGCTTTTTGAAGAATCTAAATCTGGCAGTTAATATTCCAAAAGTGTTTTCAGATAATACGCGAGACCTTGACAGTGTTTCATTGAAAATGCGTTTTGGGCTATTTAACCCATGATCGCCAGGATATGGCTTCATTAAGTTCTCGTTTAGCGCAAAAGCACCATCTCCCAAGAAAACATACGGTAAAGCAACGTTTGATCCCGGCAAGGGGCAAGGCGGGGGGGGGGGGGGGGGGAAATTCAACTTATTTTCACAAATATTTTTCCACAATACACTGTTCCGAAGAACGCCGCCGTCACTGATTCTTCCTTGGCTTCCAATATCGGCAAAAATAAATCGATAGTTACTGTCTACTAAAGCTAGAAGAAAAATACTGAAAGTTCTTTTGTAATTATAATATTCTGATCCGGTGTGATCAGGGCATTTGATTACAACGTGTTTTCCGTCGATTGCACCAATAGCATGTGGAAAATTATTCCTAAATCCTTTTTCAATTTCGATCCACTCCTCTTTAGTTGACGGCATCTAGAAAAAAGACAAAATATTTTTTTTATTGCTTGACCTTCTGGTTTATTATTTTGTTTAAATTGCTGGTAAGTAATAAAAATGATTGTCAGTATTAATTATTTTATTTTCCAGATTTCTTTTGAAAACCTTGACTCCACGTCTCAACAATCAGAAATCAATGATGATACCCAGGCTGTAAATGCAACACCTTCGACGAACTCTCAACAAACAACACCCTCAACGAGCTCTGAACAAACACTTCGACGTCGCAAAAATCCTCCGGAGTTGCGGGAAGCGGAAAATCAAATGAAGGAAGCATTTTCACTACTAAAGAATGTTGTGACCAAAAACGATGAGAAAGAAGACGAATGTGACTTGTACGGCAAAATGTTGGCAAAAAAACTACGAAAAATATTTGAAAAGAGTAAAAAAATTTGAAAGAGTATTCCTAATGCATGATATTGATGGAATGGTCCTCAAGACAATGCATCGGTCTCGTGTTTCTGTTTCAACGCCATCCTACACCAGTGGACAACCGTCGAATTCGTCGCTAAGTTCTTCATCATTTTCTCGACCCACGTCTGCAAACACCAATTACTCCTATGCTTCATCACATGGGTTCAACGAAGAAAATACTCAGGCTCAAATGGAAATGGGTCAACGTACACAAAATTGTGAAGCTATCAGCCAAGCAATATTAATGACTTTTACAGGAGACACCGACACAGTATTGTAAACGGCTTTTGTTAAAAAAATCTTAAGTTACGCATAATAATAATAAAACTTTTGTATGTAATGATTATTTAAGTACTACCTATCTATTTACCTTAATTTCATCTTTCAAAACTTGATTCAGTGTTGCACAGACCTCCGGATATTATTTCGCTGGAAACTTTAAATAAATAATGTAGACTCTTGTAACTGTCTCCTGTAGCTAAATATCTCAAAGTAATTGCAAGACGTATTTTAGGAGTGATTGCTTGTCTCATTGAAGTATCTCTTTTGGAAATCATTGGTGAGATTTTATTTAAAAGATACTCAAAATCCGCCAAAGACATCCGAGTAAAATTTTCAAATTCACCACTAGGTTCCATCAGCAATTCACTCAACTGAGTGTCCATGTGTTCCCTGTATAAAAATCAAAATCCAAATTAAAGATATTAAAAGAGTATTAAAAAATTCAAATTAAACTGCAATGTTGTTAAAAGTAACAAGCGTTCAATAAAAAAAACGGTCTAGATATCCATGGATTTGTTTTGAACCCATATAATTGTATAATACTGTGGCGCGCCTCCCGGCTTAGCTCAAGGCGTCAAGAAGTCGGTTCGCTGTTATGCGTCATCGGCCGTCACGCCACCGGGGCCTACATCGAACAGACTAGACTTCTCCAGCGTGGAGGATTCGACACGGCCGCAAAGGATATAAAATGGGCCAAAGTTGACTCACCAGGCAGTCGAATTCTAACAGCGAACGTCGAAGTTAGATTTTAGTGTGAAAATAAATTGTTACAAATAAATTAGTTTTTAAGCTTTATTAAATTACGGTTAAGTTTTTATCGAGTGTTTTATTCGTTTAAATAAATAAACATAAACCCTAGAAACGTAACAATACGTTTCTAACAACAATAACGTAATACAATTTACTTGACCATTTTTTTAACGCACGATACATACCTTGTTCTATTTCGATTGATTGTTTTCACCCACCATCTTCTTTTTTTCCAAGGCTTCTGGATTTTTGAAATCGAAATAAGGTGTAAATATTTATAGTAACAATAAGCAGCATATGCTGCAGTCGCACAAATTACCACGTTTTTTATCTTCATCACTACTTAGTGGGCTCGAAAATGTCTCGCGCGAGGCTACACGAATGCACAAGAAAACCGATGCAAGGTTTATTCGCGAGCATTCGTGAGAATGTACATGGTGCTCTCGGATCTCGATACTCGGGGCGTCTCGCCTCGAGATGTCTCGCGCTCGGGTCGCCTCGGCGAGCGTGTACTGCCGGCATAATGGCATACCGCTCATCTGTTCATGAGACAACAGGGGAGACTCCCGCGAAAGTGGTATTCGGGCGAGAGCCGAGACTGCCCTGCGACCTGAAGTTTGGTGTGAAGCCTGGCGAAGTCTCTGCCGACGAAGATTACGTGAGCAAATTACGCAGGAAAATGGATGACATCCACAACCAAGTGCGTCACAATATACAGACGGCCAGCGATCGGATGAAGGAGCACTATGACATCAACGCTCAACACGGGGGATACCAACCTGGAGCATTGGTCTGGCTTTATAACCCCTAAAGACGTCGAGGCCTTTCCCCAAAATTGCAGACCTCTTGGGAAGGTCCTTACAAAGTGATGAAACGGATCAACGACGTCGTTTACCGCATCAAGAAGGTCCCCCATGGCAAACCCAAAGTAATCCACTTCAACCGGATAGCCCCTTACCATGGAGAAGCAGATGAAGGGACAGTACAAAGGGCGCAAGTTTCCGAAGTGAACTTCGAAACCTTCATGTCTCACCACGCCGAAGGAAGTAAGGCACGGTTTGGAGTGACCACGGAGAAGCAACAAGATCTCTTTAAAGTGCCACTGGAGTACAGTCTGGCCCACTGAGTAGCAGAAGACCTGAAAATGTCCAAAGGAATCGCTCAGGTGTTTAGGAAGAAATTTGGCCAAATCGAGGAGCTACGAAGACAGCATCCCGTGGTAGGCAAGAGCTTGCAGATCATTGATTCGACGGCAGATCGGAGGCGCCACGTGCATTATTTAGTCACTAAGAGGACATCAAGCGGTAAACCTGACTATCAAAGTATGCGGGGAGCCCTATATAGCCTGAGGAGACAGCTAATAGAGAACCATCAGATGAAGTTAGCCATCCCCAAATTGGGCTGCGGATTGGACGGACTAGACTGGAGAGTAATTCGAAGCATGCTGGAAGTCATCTTCCACAGAACGGGAATTGAAATCCTAGTCTGCAGCCACCACCCACAGGCAACAGTCAGCAACAGCAAAACCGTAGACTGCTACTTCTTCCAGACGGGAAGTTGCAAGAATGGGCCAGCTTGTAGATTCCGACACCCTCCTTCAAGACTATCGCCAGGAACATTTCGAGACGAAACGTTTTTAAGAAGGGGGCAGTGTGGCGCACCACCCGGCTTATTACGTCAAGCTCAAGGCGTCAAGAAGTCGGTTCGTTATGCGTCATTGGCTGCCACGCCACCGGGGTCTACATCGAACAGACTAGACTTTTCCGGCGATGGAACAAACTCGAATCTTCCAGCGTTAGAAAATTCGAGAGGGCAGCAAAGGATATAAAATCGCCCGGGATGGACTCAGGAGTCTAACAGCGATCGTCGAAGTTAGATTTTAGTGTGTAAATAAATTGTAAAAATAAATTAGTTCGTAAGCAGTATTAAATTACGGTTAAGTTTTTACCGAGTGTTTTTTATTCGTTTAAATAAATAAATTTAAACCCTAGAAACGTAACAATATTTTTACCTGTGTCCGGGCACGTTGACAGTTTTTCGGTGCAGTAAGTGGGAGTCAAATTTTGTTCGTGCAGCGGAACCCGATACAAATTTTACGAATTTGAATGAAAACAAACTAAACACGAAATGCACTAAAAGCATTTACACAAATTCATATCAAAAACGGTGGAAATATTCAGACTAGGTTAAACATAAGTTATGACCAATGATGTAATAAGATTAGATGGAGTCTAGTGTCATTTTGAATAGGACTGCATCGGCTTTAACATTAGAGAGAGAAAGATAATATGAGCATCCCCTAAGGGTAACAAAGATCAGAAATGGCCGATACCACGTGGTATCAACTAAGCTTAATGCACAGATAAAATAGCGGCATCTTACTATCGCTTTTTGACCCGACATTGCTTAATGCGTTTGCAAACACCGTTGCCATGGCGAGTAAGTGGTTGAATGGCGAATTGTCAAAAATTAATGAACTTCGTAATTTGTAGTTCATATTCCAATTTTAAATTAGACTATCGAATCTATTTTTACAATTTGCACATGCGTGTAATACGAAATATATTCAATATTTTAAGTAATTTTAAAATGCGTCTACCCTCTCTGTGGATGGATACATTTACATCTTTTTGTCGCATATTTATGCAATCATCAGCGAAACAAGTAGGTATTTTACATTTTATTAACGCGATTATTGAAATATGATAATAAAAGATATTTAAGAAACCTGTTTATCTTTTTAGAATAAAATAGTCACTTACATAAAACTAAAAATCTAATAAAATGACATTCAAAATTATTTAAAACATCCCGTGAAAACTAGAAGCGAAATTAATGGATGTTGAATTTAATTGAATAATAAACAAAAACTTGATAAGTCACTTCAAATAAATAAAATAAACTTAAAATCGAGAAAACGACCCCACAAAATCCAATTTGAAAACTAACAGACTAAACGCACAGACAACGAATGTTTCCACGTTTTGACATTGTCAAACTAATTTTGACGTTTTGCCCTAACCCAGCTGATCGAGGCTAGTTTTCTCTCTCTCTAATATTCGTCGCATTTGCGAATAAATTGGGCAAGTCGTTTTTGGTCTGCAGTGGGAATGTCGAGCTACGTTTCTGCTGAAGAAGCCCCAAGCAGGGCTGAAACAGCTGTCCAGAGGCTGCTCGAGGTTCTCACTGCAATCAAAAACGATTTGCACAAAATTTTTCTAAAATCTTTCATTATGCTTTGACAGCAAGCATGGCCGCCTTGCATGGGGGACTCATTAGGAGCAAATCCCGCTTCAATTTGTCTATCCTACTGCAACGTTAGGTCAAAAAGCGATAGTAAGATGTCGCTATTTTATATGTTCATCATTCTTACATCGCATTTGCGAATAAATTGGGCAAGTCGTTTTTGGTCTGCAGTGGGAATGTCGAGCTACGTTTCTGCTGAAGAAGCACCAAGCAGGGCTGAAACAGCTGTCCAGAGGCTGCTTGAGGTTCTCACTGCAATCAAAAACGATTTGCACAAAATTTTTCTAAAATCTTTCATTATGCTTTGACAGCAAGCATGGCCGCCTTGCATGGGGGACTCATTAGGAGCAAATCCCGGTTCAATTAGTCTATCCTACTGCAATGTTAGGTCAAAAAGCGATAGTAAGATGTCGCTATTTTATATGTTCATCATTCTTACATCGCATTTGCGAATAAATTGGGCAAGTCGTTTTTGGTCTGCAGTGGGAATGTCGAGCTACGTTTCTGCTGAAGAAGCCCCAAGCAGGGCTGAAACAGCTGTCCAGAGGCTGCTCGAGGTTCTCACTGCAATCAAAAACGATTTGCACAAAATTTTTCTAAAATCTTTCATTATGCTTTGACAGCAAGCATGGCCGCCTTGCATGAGGGACTCATTAGGAGCAAATCCCGCTTCAATTTGTCTATCCTACTGCAATGTTAGGTCAAAAGGCGATAGTAAGATGTCGCTATTTTATATGTTCATCATTCTTACATCGCATTTGCGAATAAATTGGGCAAGTCGTTTTTGGTCTGCAGTGGGAATGTCGAGCTACGTTTCTGCTGAAGAAGCCCCAAGCAGGGCTGAAACAGCTGTCCGGAGGCTGCTCGAGGTTCTCACTGCAATCAAAAACGATTTGCACAAAATTTTTCTAAACAACACTTACGTTATAGATACTGCTACTTTAAGCCGGTCGTACAACTACGGATTCAGCCGAAATTCGCTCTCCATAAAGGGCATGCAATCATCGAAACGCGATATCAAAATCGTTGAGTAAAATTTGAGAACAAGGTTAACTCACGAAATCGAACGTCAAAGTTGTCAGGTTATGTTCAGTTTATTCCCCCGATGGCGACGTTGGTGGTGCAGTGACACCTGGTGAACAATGATTTGTGGCCGGGAGAGTTTCGACGTCAGCCCAGGAGATGGCAAGTCCGTCTCAGTTGAAAACTTGATACGTACGGAGGAAACGGTATTGAAACTGCAGCTGCAATTGCAACTCAGTCTGAAAGTGACTCCAAAAGTCGCAAGTAGAATGGAATCGACGGTAAACGTAAACGGTAAAAGTAAAAGCCTGCAAAAAAAATAAAGAAAGCCGTTAGCGTCCATAATGGCCAAATGCGATTCCTAAATTTACCTGATTTTACAAACAGCTCAGGCTTCGGATGAGGCTTTAAAATACCCCAAAACTCGCTGGTGGTGTGAGAGAAGATTCCGGTACAACCATAGATAAGCTTTTCTGCTAAATTCCAGCAAAAGCTACGTTATATTCACAGCACAAACAAAACACCTTTAGCCGGCGAAAGCAAACCAACAAGTGAAACAGGCAAAACGGAAGGCATCGGCGAGCTAAAAATACCAGCCAATCAGTTTAAAAGGTCAAATACGGCTTTAATGCCTCGATAGCCAATGAAATTACTCGTGACCATATTTGGTCAGGAAAATGCGGAGAAGCAGCGGCACACAGTGTTGCCAGATGAACTCGAGACTCTAGGGAAAAGCATCGATGCCATGTTTTGAAACGTAACAACTGCTGACATTAGAAAATATCTATTTGTTTTATGCTCTAATGCAGTGTTTCTTAACCTGGGTTCCGCAAAGAGGTGTTTGGGTTCCTCCGCAAATGAAAACGAAATTACACCACAAAAAAATATGTCATATAAAAACAGCATAATGTCGATATTTTGATGAAACATTAATTATCTCATATTTTAATGCTAAGGAGGTCCTTTAAAAAAATATAAGTGCTCTAGGATTCCTTGCTCTACAAAAGGCTGAGAAACACTGCTCGAATGTATTGATTTCAAGAATATCCAGCATTTCTTGCACCACTTCTTTTAAAAATCTGTAACACATCTTAAAATCTACATCATCGCAAATCAAAAATGAGTTAGTACTTCTTTTTGTAAACTTTCGGTCTTGGTATAATCTGAATCCGAGGATCAACCGTAGGAATCTCTTTCTTCAGAAGAAGACATAATTTGTATGTTCCAGTACATCCAAATACGTTAATAATTTAAATCATGATATCTTTTTTCAAAAGGTGGAGAGGTATGGAATAAGGGGCCCTGCCCTAAATTGGATTAAGCCTTATTTAACTGACAGAAAACAAATGGTCTCTATTACCTGTGAAGGCTTTACTTATAATTCTGAAACACGTTTAATTAAAACTGGTGTACCTCAGGGCAGAGATAGCAGGCCCTTTATTCTTTCTGATTTATTTAAACGATCTCTCAGACACTATTAGTGATTCTGATATGAAATTGACGAATTATGCAGATGACACAAATCTACTTGTATTTTCAAACTTATTCCCCGAACTTTTAAATAAGTGTAATCTTTTTTTTGGAAAAATTCAAAATTGGTTTAACATTAACAGAATGTTCGTTAACATTAACAAAACGAGTGTGGTTCTTTTTTCAAATCAAAGAACAGGCATCCATGCAATGTCCAAAATTAGTTAAAATAAATCAGGAAATACTTTAATTAAAAAACGTCACAAAATTTTTGGGTTTGTACGTTGATAGCAATTTAATATGGAAAGATTAGATTATACAACTTAACAAAAATCTAACGTCAACTGTGTATGCTTTTAGAATATTTTCCAAATATTTAAGTATCAACGGCTTAAAGATGATTTATCATGCTACCTTCGAAGCAAAATTCAGGTATGGCATTATTTTTTATGGGGCTACAGACATAAACCTACTCTTTGTCTGAAAAAACCTGCCCTCGGAATTATACTAAAATTAAAAGCAAGAAAGTCTTGCAGAACAAATTTTAGAAAACACAAAATCCTCACGATTTACGCAGTTTACATACAAGAATGTTTGTTCTTTCTTTTCAACAACAGAAACTTTTTTGAAAAGTTTGTAAACCCTAAAAGTTATAATACTAGGTCACTAGATCTTAACTATCCAAGACACCATTTTACTGTTTACACTAGTTGCCTATTGATGTAAAGCGCATTTCTGTCTTAAACGTATTTAAAAAAGCGGTATATAATGTACGTATTGAACTCAAACCTTACAGTGTAAAGGATTACTTCTCAGCTATTTTGTAAACTTGCTCTTCCTAAACACTACCACTCACTTGACACTATTTCTTTTACTGTTGTCTGTACAGTTTCTCTTTTCCTGTATGTAAAAGTTAACGAAATAAAGACTGTTATTATTATTATTATTATTTTAGAAAAATTTTGTGCAAATCGTTTTTGATTGCAGTGAGAACCTCGAGCAGCCTCTGGACAGCTGTTTCAGCCCTGCTTGGGGCTTCTTCAGCAGAAACGTAGCTCGACATTCCCACTGCAGACCAAAAACGACTTGCCCAATTATTCGCAAATGCGAAGTAAGAATGATGAACATATAAAATAGCGACATCTTACTATCGCTTTTTGACCTAACATTGCAGTAGGATAGACAAATTGAAGCGGGATTTGTTCCTAATGAGTCCCCCATGCAAGGCGGCCATGCTGAAGAAGCCCCAAGCAGGGCTGAAACAGCTGTCCAGCTGCAATCAAAAACGATTTGCACAAAATTTTTCTAAAATCTTTCATTATGCTTTGATAGCAAGCATGGCCGCCTTGCATGGGGTACTCATTAGGAGCAAATCCCGCTTCAATTTGTCTATCCTACTGCAATGTTAGGTCAAAAAGCGATAGTAAGATGTCGCTATTTTATATGTTCATCATTCTTACATCGCAATTGCGAATAAATTGGGCAAGTCGTTTTTGGTCTGCAGTGGGAATGTCGAGCTACGTTTCTGCTGAAGAAGCCCCAAGCAGGGCTGAAACAGCTGTCCAGAGGCTGCTTGAGGTTCTCACTGCAATCAAAAACGATTTGCACAAAATTTTTCTAAAATCTTTCATTATGCTTTGACAGCAAGCATGGCCGCCTTGCATGGGGGACTCATTAGGAGCAAATCCCACTTCAATTTGTCTATCCTACTGCAATGTTAGGTCAAAAAGCGATAGTAAGATGTCGCTATTTTATATGTTCATTATTATTATTATTAATAAACGCTTTTGGCTGAGTTGCTGACTGACATATGATGACTGACAGCTGACATTTATGCATTAATTTGTGTTTGTTAATCCGTACACCAACGTATTTTTAACTCGAATTAGTTGATTTCCGATTAAAGTGAAATGTCATTAGTATAGATGACGTGTCACGAGTAAGTATGACGTTACTGTTGTGGTTTGTCATTATCCAGTCCGTTTGTGTCCGATAGTCAATTTATGTGCAACTAACTTGCTGCTTCTCTTTTAAAAAGGGAACGTTAAACCAATTTCGTTAATTTAAATGACATTCATAATAGCAGTTAACTCTTGTTCGATGAATTATAATATTGTTTATTATTAGAATTAATGTATTTAACTATTGTAAGTAAGAGGGTGCTTAAAATAAATATAAAAATATATCGTCAATGTTTAGAATTAAAAAAAAATGTCAGTTCTGGCTTAATTAAAACAGCATTTTGTAACTGAAGTTAGGTACTTTATTGACCGTTAAAACTATCGTGAAATTTGTAGGGTAAAACTTGCCTAATTTGTACTAACGCTTAAATGGTGTCTCCACACTTTTTGGTAAGGGCGAGAAGCGTCTCTAGCCGCAGAAACTATAAATGACAACGAACTATATGGTTTAAGCTAGCCATGGTATTGTGATGTGCCCTCCAGTTTTCAGAATGATTTAGTTTCAGTTTTGGTTAAAATAAAGAATGAAGTAAGTTTTTAGTTAAGAGTATAATTCCATAAAGTTCTTGCTCGTTGGTAATTAATTAAATGATGTGAAAAATAAAAGACTTCAGAAAGAAGTTGAAAATATCTTGACGTATCATAAACTGGTTGTTTGCTTTTGATAAAGCTGTTTGTTTCTAAAGTCTTATATACAGGCTGTTTCAAATTCGACCCTCACCATGGGGATCTCGCTTATTTGAAGAGATAGAAGGTAGGTTTAAATTTGGCAAAGTTGCTGAATTTGATGAGCATTAATAATCCCTAGAGAAAAAGTTTCTATGTTAACTCTTATTCGAAATAATTGTAAAAAAAGAAAAATTGTTATTTTCTTATTTTGCCTCTATCTTCTTTATTTAAAGAGATATCAAAAAAATAAAAATACTTTCTTAAGGCACTTTTCAATTCTTTACGTAGTGGTAAACACTATTTTTCTATAAGTTGATACCATCATCAAGTTCATTTTTCCTTGTGGTGCCCATATTGAAATTTGGTGGCAAAAGAGTCTACTCATTATGCCGATTACGATAACATAGCAGAAGTTATAAAAATGCTTTAAAACAAGGCCAGAATAAAAATGTTTAATGTGAAATAAGAAAAATTCGGGTTAACAGAAAATAGTTGAGAGTTTAAAGTAAATACAATGTGTTCGTTAGACACTAATTTACTAAATATTGTTTGTGTGTACAATAGAAACACAAAAACAGTAAGTGAACGGTACTTCAGAACATATCCGGACAACAAACAATAGCTTAGAATAATAATATTACATAATTTTGTTGCAAATCATTTTCTTTTGGAGTGAATCTCTCGAGCAGCCTCTGTAAAGCTGTTTCAGCTCTATTTTCATCAAAAACGATTTGCAACAATTTTTTTTTAAACTTTGATTATGCTTTAACAACAGACATGGACGACCGCCTTGCATGGGATGACTTATTATGTAGCAAACTGGGTTCAACTTGTTACTCCTAATGCAATGTTGGGTCAAAAAGCGTTTGAAGAATGTCGCTGTTTAAACTATTCAATAATATTACAATTAGACGTAATTTTGAAAAATGAGAATCGATTACAATAATACAAGAACAAGAATGACTGTTATGTGTGAAGTTAAATACAGCTTGTCTTGAAATTTGGGTAGTTTAATCATTTGTCAATTCAAAAATAACTCATTACAGATCTGGAGGTTACGTAACACTAAGCTAAGACATGACGTTCAAATTCCGTGGCAAAAGTTGATAAAAATGTTTAAAAATTACTCTGTATAAGTAAATCTGAAAATACACCCACTCACATCGGTAATTTTTGCTAGTAATTGATTTCTTTTCTTCGTCGAATCAATACATTTCAATAATCAATATTAAGCTTTGCTCTCTAAATAGGTTCGAAAGTATCGTTTCTTGCTGTTTCTGTGTTTCTGTTGTACAACAAAAAGTATTTAGTAAATTACTGTCTAACGAACATATTGTTTTTAAGTTAAACCCTCAACTATCCTCTACTGGCTAGAATTTTTCTTATCTCACGTTAAGCATTTTTATTCTGGCCTTGTTTTAAAGAATTTTTATAACATGTACTATATTACCGTAATCACCATAATAAGTAGATTCTTTTGTCACTAAATTTCAATATGGGCGCCATAAGAAAAAATGAACTTGATGATGGTATCAATTTGACGAAACTTGTTATAGGAAAATGTTGTTTACCACTGCGTAGAGAATTAAAAACTGCCTTAAGAACGTATTTCTATTTTTTGATATCTCTTTAAATAAAGAAGATAGAGGCAAAATAAGAAAATGACAGTTTTTTTTTTTACAATTATTTCGAATAAGAGTTAACATCGAAACTTTTTCTTTCCGGATTATTAATACTCATCAAATTTAGCAACTTTGCCAAATTTAAACCTACCTTCTATCTCTTCAAATAAGCGAGATCCCCATAGTGAGGGTCGAATTTGTAACAGCCTGTATATACTTCTCCGGATTTATTTTTGTTGGTTGTTGAACGCTTGACCAAACGATTAAGCGTGGGTTTGAATCGTTTCCTGGTATGTGTGGATTCTATCTGAGAAAAACAATTTTCATGTGTCGGTGAGTGTTCGGATTCTGACCGGCTCCTTCGAATTGGATTTTTTGCATTTCTCCGGGCTATAAGTTGAATGCCGAAAGAGTTATAAACATCTGTAAGTCGGTCGCAGTCGCCACGAGCAATATTAGTAACTAGCTAGCCACCTCCTCAAAGGAATGGCTTTCTCGAATTACTTGATCGCATTAGAGCGAAAATACTTGATTTATAACTTAATATTAAAAAAAAACAAAATAATTTCGTTGTCGTGGAAACCAAAATTACTAAGTCGCACGTATTCGGACTCACAATGACCGGTAGATTCTAAATATGTAAAAATGTAAAAGCCGTTCCAATTAGAATAAGAAAGTTGATGTAATTTCCGGTGAAACCGGAAGTCGTACGGTAGCCAGTGCTACGTCAGAAAATTTTTATTTAATTTATTTGTCCCAAATTTTATGTAAAAAATTAAAATTCTAGAAGAGTGAACTTATAGCATGGACACTCTGTATTGTGTATCGGACATGAGTTTATTAGAATTTTTTTATTGTTTTGAACTCTCCTATCACCTGCCAAACTTTGTCCAGGTTTTTTTATTTATTAACACCCTGTATATTTTATTAATTTACGTTATTTTTTAATTTTTAAAGAGAAATTTGTATTGTTTTCAAATTATGTTAGTTCAACTACTAATTTCTTCGTGTTAAACAAACCACCGCTACTTGTTCCAATATAATAATAATTTATTATTTATTTTTAATACATTTTCCATTATAATCGTTCAGAAGAATGCATGATTTACGCTCTAATCAAACAATAATGCCGAATTAACTAATTCAGATTTACTAATTAAGATTAGGACAAACTACGATCGGGGCAACTCGAAAGTTTCTAATTCAGATTAGTTAATCTGTGTTAACGTTGATTTAACCTACTCGATACAGAATAGACCCTATTACGCCTTCCTACTAGGCCCCGCGTGTGGTGTGCAAAAAACGTTTGGCGCCTGTGTTTTACTCAGAAAAAAGTTGTGTAAGTTGCATTTTTAATGCATATACCTATTTACCATCTGCTTTTGAAACCTTTCAACCGCCTTTTTATTATGGCGCCTGTTTTGAATTCGTGTCGGAAAATGCGTTTTTCGGCCTCCGTCTAAAATTACTGACTTATCATTCGTTCAAATTGTCCTGAAAACAGTCATTTGCGTGCTTAGGCAGTAAAATAAAAACCAAATCGCTGTTATCTCGAAAACGGTTGTTTGGGACACCCAACATATGTAAATAACAGAATGCTAAAATATCTTCACTGTAAATACTAGTGCTGGCAAAAACCGGAAAAAATTGAAACCGAATAATCGGTTTCTTTAAAAACCGATTTTGGATAAAACCGGTTATCCAAATAATGGTTAAAACCGACTATTCGAATATCCAAAAACCGGTTTTGGATGAAACCGGTTATCCAAATAATGGTTAAAACCGACTATTCGAATATCCAAAACCGATGTATGTATGGTCTACAATAAACTTTTCTTGAATTCTCCGAAAGACGGTTGGGTACGGTCGAAAAGGCTACTCACAACAAAAACTAAAATTATTTTAATTCTTCTTCTAATCTGTGGATTAGATCGTACCACTTGACACTTACATTTTTTTACGTAGTGAACATAACAGATAAGATTTACCTTCAGTTTTTTTTGTTTAATACTTCCAACATTTTCAATTTTATTTGAGTTTTAAATTTGCTGTCTCAAATTCCTAAGATTATCTTTAAATGCGTGAAAAAAATAAATACTTAATTGTGTACAGTTATTTGAATTTCAGGCGGTTACCCACTAAGCATAGAATGTTACGTAGCATTTCTGAAACGTTTTCATTACAACAACACAGCTATATTTTGAACAAAATGTTGATAGAATATTACAAATGGTATGTGGAATGTTATGAAACAACAATGTAATGTTACTACATAACAGAATAATAACATTTATTGAAAATATCGAAATAACTTTACAACACTGCATGAAACATTACATAATATTGTTGAAACATTATACTTTTATGATAAGTAAAGTTTTATTTAAATGTTATAATAACAACCCAAATTCAACGATATTTCTCAATTATTTAATGCGCCTGTGCGTAATAATATGGCGTCGCAACTTTTGCTGCTCTTCACTAGTTTCGACAATTTACTAGACTTAAGGTATTTTCTACTGATAGAGCTGAATGTCGTTGCTGTTCTTAATTTGGGGACATGAAACATCTATTTAATGAACAGGTAAACAGTTTATGGACTAATTTAATACTTCTACTTTACGTATAAAACTGAATGTGACACCTTAAATATACTATACATATGTATATAATATATACCGGGTGTAATCGAATTAATTTCACATTTTAATACTGCAAGTTGCTCGTCATGTAAGAGAATTAATGCCGCAATTATCACACATCTAGCTCAAAAATAAAAAATGACCTACTAAAGGAGCGGTGGTACATTTGTTTGAGAACTTCTGGTCGATCGTGCGTAAAGATATCATAAAATAAAACTCCAGCAAAAGTCAAGGTCAAGTACTTGATCGCATTTTTAAAAGCTGTGATGTTTTATGTAAACACAATATCAAATTCATAGGGACCCGGTGGTTGCCCACGTGTGCAATTTGATTAAAGAAGACCATTTTAAATCTACTCTCACTGTTTATAGAATTAAATTTGTTTTATTAGACAATCGACAATAATTAGATCTTAGTATGAATCACATAAACATAAACTTTATTCTTTATTGTATAACTAAAGAGTCTTCAATAACGACAAGACTAAATAAATAAATAAATACGTAAAATGAACAAGTATTTGACAATAATTTAATTAAAAGATAGGTTCTTTGTTTGATACTCCTCGATGTCATTTATTTGTACAGTGTAAGCAAAACAAGAAAATCAAACCATAAATGAAGGGACGATGAATACCGATAATTTTTAGAATGTTACCTTAAATGTTTTTATTTCCTAACTTTTACGTATTGTTACACTTTTATCAGCAGAAAATTAACTTAATTAATCAAGTAAGTAATGCCACAAACGTGATGGATGTTTATTTTCTTTTGTTATGGAATTGCTGAGCGAATATTTTATTGACCCAGTGCCCTTCATTTCGATGACGCTTTGTTGCTTTATATTTTGTTTATAATGTAATGTTTTGCTTAGAAAAATCCACACACGATCGGTCAGAGGTTCTCAAACAAAAAGACTCCGGGTTCTTGTGGGGCTTTAATTTCTTTCATTTTTCACCAAAAAAATTAAGATATACAGAATTCGTTTTCTTAAGTCATGAAGAACTTACACTTTTAATATGTGAAACTTATTTGATGACACCCTGTATTATACATATATTTGGAAAATATCTTGTATTAACATACGCGCAATATGTCGCAGATTGAATTTGTACTACCTCCTACCTCTTTCAAATGTTTATTGTTGAAAACGTAAAATGAAAAGGAGTAGGAACGTTAAATCATAGTTTTCCTAAAGAAAAATAAAATATCTGACAATCGAAAAAATACAGGGTGTTTGAGAATTGCTAGTACAAAAAAAAAAAAACTCTGGCATCTGGAAGTCCTAAGAAATCAAAAAAAAAAATTTTAAAAAATTTCTTTTATTTTTATTTTTTATTTTTTTTTTCCATAAAATAACGCCATTTCCGTCACCTCATTATTCATGTAAGCGGCATTCATTTCAGTAATAACGATGTAGCAAGCTGTGACTATTGTGACAGCTTATCATCCACTCAGTGGCGTAACAACAATTTTAGCCAAATTTTTAGTAATTTTTATTTCGAAAACTAAAGGACTTTTATTGGAATTTTTTTTGCCGAACATCAACTCACCATCCCCAATAACTAATTTAACCAATTTAAACATCCGGTATATCTCGACTTCTTACACGTGACAAAAACTGATAGTGTTTTCTACTAACGTTCACTACATGCACTGAGTGTATCTCCAACTCATTTTATTACGTGAGGTTAGAAGAAGATGGGAGATAGACTGAGTGCGCACTCAGTGCATTAGTGCATGTCAGTAGAAAACGCTACGAGCTAATTTTAAACTGTGGATATTAAGATTCAACTTTTTTTTAAATATCTGCAAATTAGCGTATTTGTTGGTGAAAGTGGTCAATGCCAGAAGAATTTTAAAGTACTATTTTACTATACTATATTTAATTTTGTATTTTGACAGTTATTGGGAATATCACAGAACCTGTACTGTCAGGGCCCCCGCGAGGCCAAAAGCCGCCCGCGTGCCAATCCATATTTTGGCTCCCTCTGACAGATTTGAGTTGGGGCAAACAAAAACGGTCAATTATCAAAATTATTAAAAATTAAAAGAAAAGAAATGGAAAAAACAGAAAAAATTTTAAACATTTTCCTTCACATTTTTTAAACATTCTCCTTCACTTTTTCTAAACATTCTCCTTCACTTTTTTAAACATTCTCCTTCGCTTTTTTTAAGCATTCTCCTTCACTTTTATTTAAACATTTTCCTTCATTTTTTCAAGTTCCTAGCTGCCGCAAGCCCCAAAAAAGGAAGGGAAGCGCTTTCTTCTCATCTGACCGAGAAGACCTCTGTTTAGACGCCTTCCCCCCCCTCCCAGAATGCAAGTGGGCGAAGCCCCCTAGTTACTAATATTAGAAAAAAAGAAACAAAATCACAAAAGGGAAAGGAACATAAATTTATAAAAACTTAAAAAGTGAAATATAATTTGTTTTTTTGTTAACCAAACCGTAACAGCTTAGATAATTTATTTTTTTACCTAATAAAATTATTAAATTTTTATGAAAAAATTAGCAAACGAAAATTACATAAATTAGACTTTTCTACTTTTAATTGCCGCAGTTAACTGTTCTATTTTAGTCGACGTTTTGCCGTGAGGTTGACGGCTTCATCAAAACTTGTGGTTAGTTTTTCGAATAATTTATACTAGACAAGAAACTGTTTCCCATTATTTTTCTTTTCTTGGGCGAAAAAAATGACAAAATATGTCAAATGACCAAAATGTTAATTGCCGCCCCTTGAACATGGCGCCCGCGTGCACTGCACGCTTTGCACATATGGTTACGGGGGCCCTGTGTACTGTTCAATCTACGGTACGTACTTTTGTTTCCAAGGCTACTCGAGATGGTTTTTTTATTGAAGGCTTGTTATAAGAAGTACACATTTAAAAATTACTCCTAATTAAAAAGTGGCATTGCTTTAGGAAAAGGGAAAAAGCCGCTGCAGTTAGGCTGCACTATCGCTTTGCGATAAATCCTCGAAAGTGATGCTATATTTTAAAGTTACAATACAGCATGCAAAGAACACACGTGAAAAATGTAGAGGTAAAATGTTTTATTTATTTTACGTATTTTTAAAAGAGATACGTTTCAGATTTTCAGTCACATCATCTAAAATGTTTTTATATTAATAAGGAAAAATTGTTGAAAAACTGATGAAGGGTAAGTAATACGATTTTTTTAATTGTTTTGACATTATAATGTATTTATATATCATTTTCTTCATTTATATTTACAGAATTTTGTAACCTCACCGAGAACAAAATTTTTAGCACGATAAAATAATGGTGAAGCCATACAATTTTTTGAAAGAAATGTACGATTAACAGCGATTACATAGAAGTTTTGGACCAAACTCAACTTACCAAATAGACACAGCTGATTACGTTCTATTGTCCCCCGCCTGCAAGTACGCCTATTTCGCTCGTTCAGTATTTAATAAGCGGATTAGATTTAATAATTATTATGATCTTCACGGCTTGTATTTTTATATTTGGTGTTTCAATATATTGTTTTGATTGTAAATACATATATTGATGTCCACCGACGTTTCATTAATTGTATTCATAAACACTTTGCATAGTAAAATTCCTTCTGTGTTACAATTAGAAAATATAATCTATGTAGATACTTTAATACTGGATATACTTCATTCACCCTTTGGAGAGCTGTTTCAACCCTGTTTGGGGGCTCCTCAGCAGAGAGATCGCGAAGTAATCAAACATTTTAAAGTTTACAAGTGTTAAAGCAGCTTTATTGAAATGGACGTTAGCATGTGTTGCATTGCTTCATATTGCTAAACTAAACATTTGCACCAATAAGTACAGAATGAAGTAACATACAAAAAATATGTTAGGTAGTGATTGCTGCAGATTTTTAGTTTGTAAAATGATGCGATGCTAATGTGCGTTTTACTTCAAAGTTACATATTGTGTTTCACTTCTCAGCCACAAACCCCTGACTTTTTAAATTTATTTACGGATCGATTCTAAATTTTTGTCAATTGTGCGTCCTTTTAAAACCAACATTTTCTGATTATAAAGCTGCAGTCAAAAACAAATTGCAAAAAATTAACATATTAGACTTTGTTTAATCACGAAAAGTTATAAAGAAATTTGGGGTTATTTCCTAATTTTAAACAACTTTTTTAAATAACTTTTTATGATTAAACAAGGCGAAATTTTAAAATCGATCC
This sequence comes from Prosopocoilus inquinatus, assembly GCA_036172665.1. Taxonomy (NCBI): domain Eukaryota; kingdom Metazoa; phylum Arthropoda; class Insecta; order Coleoptera; family Lucanidae; genus Prosopocoilus; species Prosopocoilus inquinatus. Next base: position 24,607,212 of record CM069872.1, on the reverse strand, counting down.
GTTAATAAATTAAAAAAAAGTACAGATGTGTGTAGATGAGAAGTGAAATACAGTGTGTTATCTTGTAATAGTAGTACAATGTTTCTAAAAGAACGTCAATGACACATTCCTAAAGGAACGTTCAAGAAACAAGTATAGGAAACATAATGATAATATTATGTTTAAATATTAATAAAACATTGCAATTTATGTTTATACAGCGTTAATAAACAAACGTCGGATCAACATTTTTATTATAACGTTATTCTGCAACATCGCTTACTAGGACATAGAACTATCGGCATAACGTTACTTTCTACACTAAACACATTTAACCAGAAACATTATGTCTGACTAAATAACGTTCACAAAATGTTTACATAACATTTTTTTGCTTAGTGGGTAGGCTATTTGAATATTTTTGATCGTTCGAATAACCGATCATTCGAGTATCCGCTTATCCAAAAACCGATATTATTCGAATATCTGGCTATCCAAATACTTGGATATTCGAATAACCGATTATCCGGATATCTGGATAACTGGTTTTCGGTTTTGTTTAAAACCTCGGATAATTCAAAACCGGTTAACCGGTTATCTAAAAAAACCGATTTGGTTGCCAGCACTAGTAAATACACGCCTCTAACATTTCTTCCAAATTTTATTACCCATATTTTTTTAATATGAACAAGCAGTCTTATTTTTTACCGGAAAAATTTAGTAAGACATATCTGTGCATAATACTGTTGTAATTAAAGGTAATTTAAATCCAATTGAAATTGACTGTTCGAAAATAATACAAAAAGCATGCAGGTTTTATTTATTGGATAAATAATATTTTGAATTTATACTTATTTATTCGTTAGAATAAGAACTTTTTCGGGTCTTTGGACTTTATATTTCCGTATTTCTGTGTTGTTTGGTTAGCTCTTATTTGTAAGGTTTTTCTGACAGTTAATTTTAGATATTTACATATTAATTTATATTTACTTACATTTAGACATATGTCTTTTAGAATTGTTAGATTTTTGTTAGTTTTTACATTTTTATGATATTATTAGGATGATTAGGTTGTTTTTAGACATTTTTAAGTGCTTTTAAGTTGGTAGCGTACTGAAGATGGTAGCTTAGCTGCCGAAATACGTATCTACGGATATAAAATTATTGTGGACGGAGATTAACTTCAATTATTTCTTAAACCACAGTCTCTTTTGCTATTTTAGTCTCTCTCGTTGCCAACAGTTAACCGAGAGTTAAGTAACGACACTCGTCGCGTAAATCTCGTAATTCGTTTAGGCCTAAGCCGAAGAAAATAAGGAACAAGAAGGCGCTAGCAACCGACCGGAGAACAACTTCCCGGAGATGATCAACTATGATTTCTGCATGTATTAAATTCTTGTCAAATAAAAAATACAAGGCAACTGTGAAGACAGTTTATTTTTATCATTAAGGACAGTATGTATTGTATATACAATTCAGCTACACTAAATCTACAAATATCACATACATTTATAAAATATACAGAAATATACTTTGGAATGCACAATAGTGCCAATGTAATATTGTCTACGAAACGCCCGTGCAACTCAAATAACTTCAAAGTTAATACCAGCAATAGAGAGTATTATATAAGAAACAATTATTAAATCTTTACATAACTGCACAAGCTATTCGCTACTCTTGTACATAAAGATTAAAATAAAATACTAATAAAACATTTCAACGATTGCAATAGGCAATAAATATTATATATATTACTATTCTGTTTTATTTATTGCTCTGCAAAAAATAAAAATAATTTATAGCATTATGTTAACACAAATTCATTAAAAGTACAGCATTATAACGAAAATACCTGTCATATAATGGCAAAAACAAACTCTAATATAATAATATACATGAAATATTTTAATGGTACACGTTAACAACTATATAATTCATAAACAATTATAGTTTTTAATACTATTTTTAATACTAAATGCTACCGTTTCATATTTCTACTGTACATATTGTTCTTTAATTGTTATACAGTGTATTTACCAAAGTGGTAATAATTCTCTCTAAACAAATACATATCCTTTCGTGGTTTAACATCCCACTCTCTCTAGACAAATACGGTTTCACCCGAACTTACTTGTATCTACCCAGTTTGAAGATTCGCTCTGTATAACTGGTAACAAAATGTTTGCGCGCCTTATACGAGTACAGACTGATTCACGCAACTATGCAGACGGTGTGGATGTTAGTTTGTTTGAACCACGAATTGAGAACTGTTCGAGGATTGAAAGTTCTGCGCATGTCATTTAATCTTTAAACTAATTATTCCAAACAGTTATGTTTTGTCTACGTACGAATGGCCAACCCAAACTAATTTAAATTTCATTTGAAACACTTCTTCCTCTGAAGAACACGATGTAAAATCTTCAAAAAGCGCGATTTTGTCCGTTCCCAGGTAACAACGAATGTTTCTGAAACGTTTTAATAACGTGATACACATTGTAAGTCACGTTATTGAAACGTTTCAGAAACATTCGTTGTTACTAGGGTTTCTTCTAATCAAATATATTTTTTTGAATCGCAATAATATTATACTCCTTTAATCATAACGCTAGCGCGTTCCACTCTTAGAATACAGTACAGAGAATTCGGACAGATAAGCAAAGCTTTATTGAAAAACCAGTAAAGAGACGCATATGGTCGTACTTTATACTAAGGTTGGAACGCGCTATAAAAATAAAAATAAATATAAAAACAAAAACAAAACACCTGCTTGGAGCATAAGTTAAAGTTAAAACTTTTATCGTGATTTTTTGGGCTACGCGGGACCAGGGGTGCGTTCGAAATAAGATATACCGGTTAAGATATGGTTAGGACAAGTATATGATCAGCTGATTAACTCATGTCGTTGAATGCATTTGTGGAACAAGTCCTTGCCTCTTTGCCTTATGAAAAGAGTTGAAGGTATTATTTACGTGTATATCGTCGGTCTACAAGAGAAGGTGACCAAGTCTGCCGATAGTATTTTTGAGTTATTAAAATTTTAATATTTGCTTGTGATTATAAAATCAAATACTTTACATCAGGTTAGTTTATGTTGATTTTTATGAACAATAGATTTTCTAGAATATGTATTTTAAATTAAAAAAGATTGAATGTAAGGTACAAATATTAAAATTCTAATAACTCAAAACTACTATCGGTGGACTTGGTCACCTCCTCTTGTAGACCGACGATATATTCAGATCAAAAGTGATTATCTACCCAAAAAGAGAGAATTTTTTAGAGCGGGAACCGTGAACTTGCAAAACAAATCACTTTCCGACCATATTTAATACTACTGAGACTCAGACCCTTATCAGATTGTAATTTATTACTGTCAGTCTGTGTTTTTACCTAAACGCAATTTGATTTTAATAGTTATGGATCTAAACAACCTTATGCGCATATACATGAATTTTGTAACCAAGTATCGAGTTGGTAAGGCTGGGGAATTTTGATGTGTATGCAGTACCGTACAACTTCCAATTATTTTCGAAAAGTGTTAATTCTTTTAAAAAATGGAGAAAGTGTTAGTGAAAAGTCGTAAAATACGTGCCAGATAATAAAATAAAACACGTAACGGCATACAATACTATTCTATGTACTACATGCTAACAGAAAACTGATTGAATATTTGTTTGTTTCCGTAATTAATTTGTAGTATTACACCTCCATAAGGGCAATGTTAATATAAATTACGCGCTTAAAATGATCAGTTACTTGCACCAGCAAGCAGTTCAACGTTATTTACGTAAATGGTAGTACAGAAATTCAATGTCATTTTTAGTCCTGGAATGGTAACATTACGAAGCAATTCGCAAACTTGTAAGAAGTTGGTAATATTTTCAAAATGTTCAACAAATATTCTTTTTACTAGCGAACATAATTTTAGTTAATACTAAATTTTTCACACATTTTTCCGCAAAGTTATGTAAATTTTATTTTAAATTTGTTAATAATTAATCAACTACTTGGTGTCACAATAGACCATTTATGTTAAAAAAAATAACATTACCATTCTAAGGTTAAATGTCAGCAATGATACGAGTGTTTTTTAATTGCACGAACAACTATTGAAGTATGTAATCACACTCACTGGAACTGATAAGAAAAAAAACAGTCCGTAACTCAGGGTCGTATTCTACGGATCAAAATAAAGGAAAAAGTTCATATAAACGTACATACAGGGAAACCGTGCAGTAGTTATCTTTCTTATTTGAATATTTACAGTCATTTATATTAGAAAAATATCATGACCTTCTCTGCTCAATTTTATCAGGCTTTTGAGATTTTTTTATTGTTTAAAATTTTTTGTAATAAAACGCAACTTTTTTTTATCGTCGCATCGTGTTCAGTGTTCAAGATGTCCAATGTTTTTAAAATTTTATCTTCCAAAAGCTACTATTTTTTTAAATTATTTGGTTAGTAAATTTTGGTGTTCAAGGAAAACGTTTACAATAGCTACTTTTTTCAAATTTCACTAGGTAACATTCAGGACCTTTTCTTTATTTTTAACTGTAGGATTCATCCTTGAAGCAGTGGCCCATATTTTTGTCACACCCTCTATACGTATTAACAAATGATTACGGACTATAATAGTACTCACCTATCATTTTTTAATCATTCAAAAATTAGATTGTATCTATTTCAAAGAATAATCACTTTATGATATATTACGAGCTACAATGGTGCTAAAGTGGTGACTAAAGCAGACGCAGGAAACTGTAGAGAGTGGGTCGGGAGGAATGAACCAAACTGCAGGAGTACTTTCTAACCATTAATATAAGAGAAAAAAACCCAAAAGTTGTAATCCGATTTTCATTTGTTTTCAAGTTGTAAAGTTTTAACAAAATACCTTACATATTACTTTATTTTAATTGAAGTATTCAAATCAGAAGATTCGCTAGTACACAAATGCAGTTTTTTTTCAAAGAAATTTGAACATTAATTAATTCTTATGTGAATTACAAGGGTTCCGATGTTTGAACATTTCAAGGAAGTATATTGTCATAACTATTAGTTTTTTAGGTAATGCCGATCTTTGGAAATATATTTAAAAAATCTTTTTTGAATATTTTTCAGCGAAATTTCCTGAAAATTATAAAAAGGAAACCATACCAAGGAGGCGTACTCAAGGACCGTTCTCACCATTTCAAAATACAACGTTTCAAGAGCATTAAGATTAGTAAAACCACGACAATTACGAATTATGAAGCCTAACATTTTTAAGGTTCTGGTAACAATCTGCCTAATATGTAACTCAAAAGTGAATTTACAATCAAATGACACACCTAAGTCCTTGAAACAAGTGACCCTTCCCAATGTGGTTGACATAAGTTGATAGTTGAATAAAACCACATTCTTTCTTCTAGTACAGGCCTAATCATGCGAGGGGAATATGTCGGGGTATATTCTCCTTCTACCACCGCACAGGTAGTGCCGGTTCCCGCTTGACGCTCAGTCGCTTCAATTTCAACAACCAACGATATACAAAACTTGTAGATAATATTCTTTATGGAAAATATTGTAGTGACGAGCAATATTATATCGTTTTACGCTCCACAGTTTACCGCAAATAATACATTCTGCATTACTTGTACTGTTTATAAAACACAGGTACTTAAATTCATAATTTTGGTTCATGTTTGTATTTCACGAGAGCCACACGTTTTATAACTTCTGTTGGTACACGATCGGCTGGCAGGCTGGCTCATTCATTGACGACTATGGAATAGTGGGAGATACTACAACGTGGCTCTTCTCGTATTTTATGCCCAGGCCTGTTCTAGTATACGAGACTACCTTACATTTATGCGACGAAGAAGGATAATAATTTGAAGTATGGATTGTTCCTACCTAAAAAAGTTATACACAGTGCTTTTTTTAACTGTGGTCATAGAGATTTACATGGGGAAAATTTTGCCTCGTGTCAACTTTTGTTCTGCCAAAGACTTTGAGCAAATTTCAGTTTTTAATAATCGATACACAATTTATTACAAAATACACACTACCCGAATAACAGGTGTGTCATTAATTTAATTATTTTACGGTTAAAAGATGAAATTATTAAAGAACAAATCAATCCAGTAGGTAAACGTTAAAAATTAATTTGTCATTGTGCTGTCAACATCAGAACATAGATGTAACAAAAATGTCTGTTTACACCGTTGCGTTGAAAAAAGAGTTGAAATTAGTCAACTCAAAATTAGTATGTGGTAGTGTGTTTTCCGTTATAAAAATTTTCCTTATAAACTGTAAGGTTGTTGTTCTGAAAATTATTCCGTATAACTAATTTCCAAACGCTATTTTTTAAAATAAGGGAGCCAATCAGGAAATAATCCTTACGGAATTTGTAGGCGTGCACAGCCGATTTTAGTCGACGTAGTTGCCGAACATTTTTAGGTTATAGCAAACAAGCATGTAAAATTTTATAAAAGCTAATAAATTTATTAATGTTATGAATAAATAAAATATAGTTAATAATAATATTATTGTAAAAGATGCAGAAATTATTCAGATTTTCAATACTGACCAACTCACAACATCAAATTAGACGAGCTATCTTTCCATCTGCCATGCTGTCTGCTGACAATTCTTGCTCCAACGGTCATTTCCTAACCAAGAGACGTTTATAACGTAATATATTTTTGACGATAATCGCAAACGAACTTTTCATAATATTGCTTTACATTATAAGCAAAAATGGCCATCTAATGTAACGGAAAAGAGTTGCCGCAAACTCACTATTGTTTCGTTCCCGTTAATTTCCGAACTATGTTATTTAAATAAACGCCTGTTTTTAGTAATTTTAAATGAATATATTTATCCGTTCACAAAACTCTCGTGACATTTGCAGTTTAGTCAACGCTGACGTTAATTACGTTTTGATTTTGGCCTACTCGGTTAATATTTAATACTCCTATTAATGTGAACTCTCAATGTTAAAATATTGAATCTAACAAAGCACAAACTATTCTGCTAATGTGCAGTTTGTAATAAATTGTGTAATCGATTATTAAAAACTAAAATTTGACTAAAATCTTTTGCAGAACAAAAGTTAAAGTGTGGTTTATACAGTCACTAAAACTACTAACTAAACATTAATAACTATCAAGTAGGAAATTAAAAGGCCGTACTGATACGAAGAGGTTTATACAACTTCACTAAAAATTAAGAATTCGTTTATTTCAATTCTTAGTGGAAAAGGCGGGATGACCTTAAAATTGACGGTACTTTCTCTCCAGTTAATATTTCCTCCACGGAATTTTCACAGCTAGGTGTGCAACGAGCATGCGTAATTTTTGCTTGTATAAACGGAAACTTTCGCAGAGTTTTAATTTTAGTTTTAGTTAATTTTTAGTATTAGTTTTAGTGACTGTATAAACCATTACACGATGCAAAGTTTTCCCTATGTAAATCCCTAAAGCCACAGTTAAAAAAAGCACTGTATAACAAGAGACGCCTGGCATTCTACCTCGAAAATAGTGTGGAAATAAATGAATTTTAAGTTGCATGTGTATTCTTGATCTTATATCAGGAAAACGATTCATGCCACGTATAACAACTTTTTTGTGGGGTGTCTAATCTACAATTCTTATAAAAACCAAAATTGTTGTCTAACTAATGGGAAGCAAGATAATCGCGAAAAACCATTTCTCTGGAGCTTTGACCTTGAATAACACGTGAAGCCCTATCGAAGCAGAATCAAAAAGTGCCTGTAGAAAGTTAAATTAGAATTTCAAAATTATTTATAATAAGAGAGATACAGAGGAAAAAAGAAAGTCGACTTTTTTACATTTTCATTAATATCTCAAGAAGAAATAAGAAAAGGATCATTCTGTTAATGAATAGGAATTAGGGATTGATTCGTGCAACTTTTCTTCCATTTAACCAAATTTGCATCTCTTAGGGTTTAGGAGATATTATTAATTTTTGAATTCCTCATTCAGTTTGACATCCTTTATATTCACATACATCGTGGCTAAAATGTGTTGTTTTGACGATTTTCAATTTTTCTAAAAATCTTGGCGATTTCAGTGGTCAGAAAAAATTGGAATATTTCGAAAGCTAAAAAAGGTAGAGAATTGTGCTTTTCTCAGCTTGAACACAGAGAAAAACTAACACTTTTCTGGTAAAGGATAAACAGTATACTTTACAAAGAGCTTACAGGGAATACACAGAAGTTGACAGTTTTCATCTATGAATAACTTAATTTTTTTAAATACAACCATTGATTTTTTTCCATGGCATCTGATGCAAAATGTAATTTTCTTTCTATTTTGTATAAACCATATAATGGTTATCTCTAATAGTTTTTAAGATATTTGCGTACAAATTGTTAAATACTGAATGAAGTTGATTCTTGTTAAATACTGACCCTATAAATATGCAATTTCTTATTATAAACAGAATGCTTAGCTTGATGTTTCATAATTTTTGTTCAAAATCCTATTTATTTATTAATAAAAAAATTTGTAATGCTGGCGGAAATGTTTGCAGATCGTTTAATAGGGTGCGGTTAACAACGGGTTTGACCTCCTAGATCGCCCGACCTAACTCCAGTAGATTTTTATTTACGTAGCAAATTAGAAAGATAAAAATTTTGTCTATCCTACTGCAATGTCAGGTCAAACAGCGATCGTAGGATGTCGCTGTTTTATCTGTTTAAAAAGATAAAATACATAAGACTCCTGTAAATACTATAGAGAATCTGGACTGAAGGAGCAGAAGTGCATTTGAACAATTGAACGGACAGGAAATTAAAAAATCAAATCTTTATAACGTCAGTACTTAACAAGAAATAAATTATGCATAAATATCTTGAAAACCATTAAAGATAGCGATAAAATAGCTTCACAAAATCGAAAGAAAACAATATTTTGCAACAGATGGTATAGAAAAGTCAGTGGTTGTCATTGTTAAAAACTGTCAACTTCTGTGGTTTCCCTGTAAGTTCTTGTTAAATTGTACGATTTAACTTTTATCAAGAAAGTTTTATTCCATCTTTGTGATCAAACAGAGAATAGTCCAATTCTCTTTGTTTTTTTAGTTTTCGAAATATTCCAATTTATTGTGACCACTGCAATCGCCAAGATTTTTAGAAAAAATGGAATATCGTCAAAACGATACATTTAAGCCAGGATGTTTGTGAATGCAAAAGATATAAAACTGGATGGGGAATTCAAAAATTTAATAATATATGGGGTGTTCCATTTAAAATAAGAAAGTTAGGATTGACTTCCGGTACAAGTGGAAGTACCCCAGGATTGATTGTATATTATATAAGGAGAACGTCAGCATTTATTGCCAAATATAAATTTTCAGCGTCCTATAAGGGGTAGTTTCCAATATATTCTAATAGGCCACTCACCGTGTATATCCCCGTATATTTTTTCGAAAAGTGAAAAATAGGAAATTGGTAAATTTTAGGACAAAGGTTCAGAAAAATGTCAAGTTGCTAAAACTTCTTCCAATTAAAGGTACTTGCGGCAGAATTTTGCAAGGCAACCTGGTCGCATTGTGTGACTCTATATGTAATCCATTAAAATCGAGTTTTGTTAAAATAACAGATGAGCGTAGAAAAGTTGCAGTGGGTTCTTAGGCTATTTCAGTTGAAAGTGAAAAATACTAGACAAATTACAGTTTCCTGTAATAATTCTTTCTCTAATGCCATCGATTAAAAACGAAGTTTTAAACTTGTTCATTTAGAAAGCTTTTAAATTTTTTAAATGTTATCTGTGAAGTCGTCTTTAATGACTACAATTTTCAGAAAGAATAATTACAGCAAACTGTAATTTGTCTGCTGTCATGAAAATATGACTTTTCCAAAGAAATTGACGAAATGCAAAATACGTTAAGAATCAGGAATGTGAAGGATGAAATTTCCTAGCCAATCAACTGATTCCTACACTGACGTCACTACTCCTTTTCATCCCCTCGAGGGGCACATCCGGTATTCCCATAAGCCCGAGCATACCTTGTGAGTTATTAATATCTTGATGTTTTATCTCCTGGCTTTTATAAATCTTAGGACGTCAATGAATTGGTGCTTTCTTACCGAGGTGGGAAAGATACTGTTGAAAAGTATTTGAATACAAATACTTTTTAAAAAAAATACTCTACATAAAAGTATTCGAGATACAAGATACTACAGTATCTAAGATACTTTGAAAAAAAAAAGATATTTCTTGTTGTCCTAAACATTATCCTTTCTATGGGGTAGATTGTGTAACAAATTGTTAAAGTTTAGGTGCTTTAAAATTTAACCGTAGCAACAAAATTAAGAGCCCTTTCAATTTAAGGTTTTTGATACAGAATAATATGCCATTCAATATGAAGAGAAAAGCTAAGAAAAAAGCAGAAAAACTAAGCCATCTTTGTTCATAAATAAAAACGAAAGTTAATTATCTAATTAATACAAAATTAACCAAAACTAAACTATATTTGAATTCCATACAAATTATATTTTACATTTACTTCAATTAACTGCTGATGTGAATTTGTGATAGATGATAATGATAATAATTAATTAATTAAATTATTAATTATTAATTAAATACTGTATAGTGTATTAAATGCTTTTAAATATCTTAAATACTTTCTTTAGATATAAGATACAAATACTTTTTAAAAGTATCTTTATTTCGTAAATACTTTCTGGTTGCAAAAATGTATTTAGATACAAAATACTATCTTGTATCTGAAAATGTATCTAGAATCTTTATTCTTCAAGATATTCCCAGCTCTGTTTTCTTAAGAGCCGGAACTGCCTCGGTTAGAACCGACCACAGCCTCCTCGTTTGACGAATCACAAGAAGTGTTTCTCCCGGCCAGTCGCGTCTGAAAAAAACCTGTTCCACGACAGTTGTCGGTAATGTGGCTCCCTCTGCACAGTTTTAGAATTAAACATGTGCTGTTGCCACAGTTACACCACGTTTGTTATGACAATATAAATTATTTGTAGTTTTATCAATTGAAATCATAAATCCTATTGCGTTTTATCATCTAGCATGCGAAAGTGTTGTCTAATTGATTGCAATCCAAAAGATATTTGTTTCTTATCACTGTTTGTGAGCACACTTTAATTTAAATTTGAAAGGGGAGTGATTTTAAGTAGGTAGCTGTAAAACATTGTACTGGCAAATTGGCGAAAATAAAGCTTTTCGTTTAAACAAAGAAAACTCCTAAAATTAAATTGATTTTTAATGGTTTATTTGTCGTGTTCTATTTTCAAGCTTACAATTTCGGTTGTCATCTGACAATTTATTCATTTGAAAATAGTGACAGGTGGTATCGTAATATCAATATCGCTGTGAAATCGCAGTTTTGATATCACATATTTAAAAACTGTACACGTGTTGCAAATTCACGGTATCAAAAAGTAACAGTTTGGCCGAAATTACAGTTTGAAGCATCGCGTTGACGAATATCATTTTATGTTCATAAAGTCGACATTCCCTTAACGCCATAAGAATTGTACGCGCAGGAAGCGACTTCATGCCTTATTGGCATTTGCACCTCCACAAATAGACAGCCAAGCGCCCTCTTAAAAATTATATTTCTTCGGTCTTTCATTAAACAATGTAACAATAATTGCGTTTCGAGAAAATTTCTGCACCGAACTTTACATTAAGAACTATTGGCTGAAATATGCAGGGCGACAGACACCTAGATGTTATTTATAAATAACAATGAAATTCATTTTAAATGTAAGAATTTATACATTTAGACATATACATCGGGCCTACATTTATGCCATCATGTAAAGAATTATTTGTAATTGATAGCGGAAAAATAAATTATATTTTAAGGGAAATAAAATCCAATAAATAAAACGCGTGGGAATTTCTAACTTTAATTAATTGATTCTTAATAAACATATTCCTAAAAATAAGGAACAAATTTCCTACTGTTTTACACAATGAGAATTTTGTTCCTTTATTTTTTTATATACCATTATTAATTATATCAAATGATAAGTACATTATTTATTGTTTGATTAAAAGTACAGATGCATTTGTCTTGGCGTTTATTTACTTTAAAATACAACATTTTTTTAATTTTTTTATTTATTTACAATGGATTGTTGCTGCCATTGAAAATATTATTAAGAAAATAATTATTAAACTTTAAATAGACACTGTTAAAATTGGAAAGAACGCTCAACGTTTCACTATCATTTAAAGCTGTCAAACGAGCGTTACCTAAGTGTTCTTTTTATCAGTTTTAACAGTGTCTGTTTAAACTTTGAAGTTTAAGAATTCTAAATACAAAAATCATACTGTATTTAAATAACACAAGCGATTTAATTTTTTACGATTATTAGCGCAGAAAATTAATTTATAAATTCCTCCAAATGCGTTTGGTTGAATTTGCACGACACGTGACGTTACACTTGCGACAAGGAAAGGGCATATCTGCGTATGGACATGTGTCAAGAAGGCACAAAGTCGCTTGCTACGTGTACAATTCTTATGGCGTTAAGGGAAAGTCGACTTTATGAACGTGAACTGACATTCATCAACGCGATGCTCCAAACTGTGATTTCGGCCAAACTGTTACTTTTTGATGCCGTGAATTTGCAATCACGTCACAGTTTAAATATCTGACATCAAAACTGTGATTTCACAGTGATCACCACATCGCCCATCAGTATTTGAAAATATTGTGAAATATTGTTTTTTATTTTAATAAGAGTGTTATTTATCTATGATTATTGATTGTGAGTCGGTAATTTTCAATTATTACAACATAAAATCGTATCTTGCTTGACATTTGTGATTAAAGTTAACCTGTGAGTTAACCTTTGAGTCTTTGACAAGTAACAGTAGTGTGGCTCCCTCTTCGGAACGGAAAAATGGCTCTGAACTGAAAACGAGAAGGTGACCGGCTGTAACAACACAGCTTAGCTTGTGTTGTATATCCAGGCGGCCGTGAAACCGACATTTTACCCTCTCTCCTCCCCGCAGCAATATATGTGGCGCTAGTTTTATTCGTTCACATGTCGATACACTGTTGAAGGCAAAAAAATAGTAGACAAGAACAGTTACCGGTAATTATTCTTTCTCAAGCTGTGTTTGGATATTCAGTTCCGTACACTCTATTCACTCCTTTTGCACTGTTGGTCTCTCTTTTCCTTTAAGTGAAAGTGAGACAAAAATACGAAAGGAGTAAATACAGTGCACGGAACTGAGTATCCAAACACAGCTTCAAAATGGTAATAATTAAGACGAATTCACTGATCTTGCTAAAGGTCTAGACTTGTTATTAGATGTCATCTGTGAAGTCGAGTTTAATCAAAGCCATTTTGAGAAAGAATAATTACAGGAAACTGTTCTTGTCTATAATTTTTTGCTTTCGATAGTAATTCCCTGGCGAAAAATTACTTTGCAGCATGTCGTAAGGGGCAGATGACTTTAAATATTAGCTGTTCACTTTCTCTTTAGAATCCTACCCGGCCGGCAGCGCACCGGTCCACGCCGGCCGGTATTTTATTATTTACGTATTTTTATATGTAAAAATGGACACTAATCGGAATCGCATCACTCCGCACGGAATCGGGCCGTACGGAATAATTCGATTAGAATATTTTAACCGGCTGCCGAGACTGACCTACGCTTGCTATCATTTTTTTTTAGCTTTTCTTCTTCCTCTTCACATAATAGCGCCACAATCACAATTTTAGGATATAAATGAGCATGATTAGTGTACGCTATTACATATAAAAATAGGTAAATAATATGCCGGCCGGCGTGGGCCGATGCATTGCCGGTCGGGTAGGATAAGTGCGCGTCACTTCTAATTTTTGACGGCCGGCGTGGACCGGTGTGTTGCCGGCCGGGTAGGATACGTGCGCGTCGGCCTTTAAAAGGAGAAGTATCGTCCCCAGCAAACATTTGATAACTATTTATTTTTTCATCAAAAAAGTTATTACATGCATGGGAATTTATATGTATAGCAGGATCTTCTTGCTGTTGCTGATGACTTAGAACTTTTTGAGGGTCATTTGGACTTCATTTAGAATTCTGTCTACTTCTTTCATCACGCCTCCAACAGGCGTACCTTTAGATTCTTCTGCTAACAAGGCAGTTCTTCAAATCCGTTTGGTTTTTTAAATTTGGGTGATCTATTATGCAATAATTAAATGCCTTCACCATTGCACGTTTAGTTCCGTCACTTATAACTTTTGGCATTTTGACAAGATTATAATAATACATATACAGTGTGCCCGGATTTCGTAGGGACAGCATGGGTAACCATATTTGAAGAGATAGAGAGATGATTAAATTAGCAAAAAGGTGTAGGTTTGAGAGCTCACTAAGAATCCATTTTCAAATATTACTTGTCATGGCCAACTTGGTCAAAATTGTACAAAAACCAAAATCTCTTAATTTCTTTTATTTGTCGTAATTTTTTTGTTACTTAAGATATTGACATGCGGTTTGAACTAATTTACATGATAATTTGAGTTTTTTATGGACACTTAATAAAAGTAATTTCATTTCTGCAAATTTTCAGTAATCTAACCTAACCTTAAAATTTTAAATTGGCATTCCCTAATTTTTTGGTCCTTTTAAGAAAGATTTTTTTTTCTGAATGCAATGATGTATCACATGATATGGAAACTTCTTCAAAATTTTGAAAAATCGAACTTATTCTTTTTACCAACAGAAATCGCTAGTGTCATGATCACAGCGATTAAAATTTTAAACCAATATCGCATCAGCTAGGGGTATGCTGTGCCAAAAAGATAGAATTTCATTGGTGAAAATTTTAATCGCACACTGTATATGTCTGTTTTAATTTACTTCTTATTTTAATTATGCCACCGTAATCCACGTTGTCTACGTATCGGCAACACAGTCAGTACCGCTGAATTAACACTGTCATTATTTCTTTCATGTCAGATTTGGCCTTCCTTCAAAATACCTGCACATACTTAACGGAAAAAAGCATAGCCCTCTAGAATCTAAAAAGAAGGTGAACAGCAAATATATCGCATCTAGAAAACACCAAAATATTAAAAAATATTTAAAAACGTGAAAAGAGAAAAAAAAGTTTAGATACTAATTATAAAGTGATCAGTTTACTATTTTGTTTCAACTTAAAATAATACATATTCTCCAAGTAAGAGTTAGGCTTAATTCTTACACGAGCAGCGCATCGCATTGCGACAAATTTTTACATGTAATTTTTTGACATAAAATGCTGCCGAGTGAGAATTGCTTCATTTAAAACCGTGGCAACTTTTAGAGGCAGAAAAATGACGCGACGCGCTGCCGTGTGAGAATTGAGCCTTATTCTTAAAACATTTTAGTGCTCTTTTTACCATTTTTTTTCACGAAGAAAAATTATATTAATCGAAATTTTAAAACAATAGACGTTTAGTGTAACTTCGTTTCTACAACATATTTTTTTTATAATTCATCACAATTTCTGCAGGGGTAAAATTAATTTAAAAAATCGTTTCTGAGGTAATTCCGGCTCTTAATGGAATATTGGTTGCTGAATTACACGTGCTTTTTCTGTTCACGATCTTTGTGCATTGTCTAAAATTGTTTGCAGTTGAGCTATGAGGCAGATACTGATTTATACATTTTATACAGGGGGTTCCAAAATTCAGTACGCAAATTTTCTTGAAGAGGACCTGCTGTCAACATGATGGTCATCCAGCGCATTTCTTTACAGCCTGAAATATTTCACAGCATTCAGCAATTGAATCGATGAGTGCATAATCGTGTTCAAGCCAAATTTACTGTGTTGCGAAAACAACAAGTAACTTTCTAGATTTTTATTTTAAGTGAATTATTTGCTTAAAACTCTTTCAGATAAGAATAACTGAAGCCTCCCGAAGCCAATAATTATTAATATTATTATTAATAAAAAAAATCTAGAGAAAGTTTTCTTAACACAGTAAATTCGGACTGAACACCATTATGCGATTCAATTAAGGTTAGAGGTCACAACTTTGAACAGTTTTTATAAAAATAACATTATTATAAATAACTACCAATATCGTATTGAATGCAATAATTAATTTTATTTTTCTTGCGCATTTTCATTGATTATTGTACCTTATCTCAGTTAAGTTGGCATTTTGAGACATAAGTTTATTAACAAAATTTAATTATTTGGACGTCCTTTACTTACTCACAAAATTTGCGCACTGAATTTTGGAACACCTGTATAAATGCAACAGTAACAGTAAAATTATTTATACTTAAATGATTATTAGCTGTGTACTACTTATAAGTTCATTAAAAAAAACATAAAATTATGCAACTCAGTTAACTTCAAACATTTTGCTCTACAGACCAACCATTTCTCTTACTACTTTTTAAGTGAATTTTGACAAGTTCCTGCTTACATAAAACATCACAGAATTAAAAAATAATTAAGTTCAAATTCAAAAAGTGTATCAAAACAAAACTTTTGTCAAGTTGCAAATTGCAATTTGGAGAAAGTACATTAGACAGCTTTTGTATTTGCGATTTCAACTCATTGCGCTGTACTTGCAATGGCATGAGAGATATAACTGTTTGACTTGAATAAAGAATGAGTAACATCGATTGAAAATTACACGCTCTTTCAGTGGTACACTTGGCAATAAATGAGATGCCAAATGTCCCGGCTTTCAATCATTGCTATTCTCTCTGTACATTGAAGACAATACTTCTATGAATTAACTAAGACATGTTCATAAGTTACTATAGGTGCTTCTGCAATCTAAAATTTGTACTTCTAACTTATTTGTCAGATTTCAGTGTTGCGTAGCAACTCTGGCACACCCTCACAGGTTTAAGAATACGTAGCCTAGATATTTCACTCTCGAATCTGCTACACTTGGAACAAAAAACCTGACCGCAGTTTCTGCAATGATGCTTACGTTCATAGATGGTGAATCTGATACTGCAGGCGGCACAAAAATCTGCCCCTTCGTCTTTTAGCCAGTGATCAGCTGCTCTTCCCGGGACTTCACAAACACTCCAAGAAAATACACGGCCTCTAGCGTCACCCACGTATACCGTACGATGATCTCTGAAAAATATTTTTATAACGTTAATATTAAAAATAATAAATATAATTAAATTGAAATTGTGAATTTTTGATTCTGACGAAAGAAACGAAATCTATTAGCTTGCAAAGTCATCGCGAATGGATTATACTGCCCTGTTAAACATAGAGGTCGCATCTATGTTTTTCATATTTACAGTTTTTAAATATCTACATGCTCTAGCTTATTAGATTCTGTTTTGTAACCTTACAGTAAATTCAAAAAAATTGTTAAATTCAATTCAATTTTTAACAAAATGTTCAAATTTGGTGGCATAATAAATTTTACTCTAAGAGAGGAATATCTTGAAACAATGATTTTGTCAGTTACGGCTTGTATGCTTAACAGGGCAGGATAGAATCTCATTAAAAAGTTTTTCAGATTAGAATGATTCACAATCATTCTTCCTTCATAATCAGTAATGACTAACAAAAACGCCATTATCGTTTCCGGGCAATTCTGAACCAACATTTAAGCGGTGATCACACTCATGCGTCGCGGTGACACACATTTACATCGCTAAAACATTGTATTTGTCAAAGTGCATGTACCAATTTTCAAATGCCGCAACTGCACACAGAGGTTGTTTTGATTTGTAAAATAAAGGAAAAAAAAATATTAAAATATTTTCATCCAAAATTTTACAGAACACAAAATAATTTCAAAGGAAACTTACTTGGAAACTGCCAATGCTGTAATAGACGCTGGTTCTGCGTTATCCTTTCGATCATACGCCGTGTGCATCGTTAGTTTACTTTTGAACACAAGCTGCCTTTGCCATTTGAAACCTAAAACGTTTTGTTTGTACATTAGAAGTACACCAAGCTGTGCCATGCTCTCCTCACCTGGCCTAAGCGAGTTCTGCAAATTTATCGGCCTCTTCCGAGCGTCAGGTACAATTACAAAGGAGTCTGTTAAGCTTGTGTCAGATTTACTTGTGCGCATTCCCGAGTTATCTTCAGCTTCTAGACTTGGGTTATCTGCACTACTACCTCCTAAGAATGGAATCAGTAAGTATTACAGTTTATAATCAATCAAAAAAAATCTAATTTCTAGCAAATTTCGAAAATAATCTTTGCAGCCAACAGAAGCTCAAATGAAACAGTTATCAACAGATAAAATAGCGACATCTTACTATCGCTTTTTGACCTGACATTGCAGTAGGGTAGACAAATTGAAGCGGGATTTGCTCCTAATAAGTCCCCCATGCAAGGCGGCCATGCTTGCTGTCAAAGCATAATGAAAGATTTTAGAAAAATTTTGTGCAAATCGTTTTTGATTGCAGTGAGAACATCGAGCAGCCTCTGGACAGCTGTTTCAGCCCTGCAAACAAAAACGACTTGCGAATAAATTGGGCAAGTCGTTTTTGTTTGCAGCGGGAATGTCGAGCTACGTCTCTGCTGAAGAAGCCCCAAGCAGGGCTGAAACAGCTGTCCAGAGGCTGCTCGAGGTTCTCGCTGCAATCAAAAACGATTTGCACAAAAAAAAATTTTTCTAGAAATAGTTATCGTTTGTTAACTCACCTTCACTTTTTCTAAATCCTCCATGCACTCTAGACCGCCTCCGCCTCAGAGTAATAACAGGAGAAGATTCTTCAGTATCACTACAAGTTTCCTTTTCATCTTGTTGTTCACTGCGCCATTCTTTCGAACTTCCCTCTCCTGATATCTGTCTCTCAGTGGAGCATGAACGAGCAGTGTTATCTTCAGACAAGCTGCTGTCCGAACCTGACTTAGTCAAACTACCAGAATTATCATTGGAGACATTAATTTGTTTTACCAGACGATTGTGAATTGACAGAGGTCTCGTGGCTGATTCATGTGATTTAGATTCGTCTTTAAAACCACTCGTGCATACATCCTTGTCTTCAATTGGCACTTGTACATACTCTATAGACCACATCTAAAAGAAATAAGGAAAAGAAAACAGACTGTCAATTTGAGTGGTGAAAAATTCTTACTCTGGTCACTCCATCAGTGGAACCTGTCATAATGACATTGCTGGAATCCCACTCGTGTGTCTGCGAAAATGCGACGCATAAAATTTGTTGCATGCGGTCTGCTCTTCCAACACAGGTGTTTACAATAGCCAACTCATCGCCATTGATACTCCACAGGTGAAGCCAAGTCGCTGCGCATGTAGCTATGTCACCCTAATCAAAGAGAAACGTCAATATAATAATAATGAGTTTGCGGTAGTGTGCTTTCCGTTATAAAAATTTTACTTATAATCTGTAACGTTGATGCTATGGAAAATTATTCCGTATAATTAATTTGCGAACGCTATTTTTCAAAATAAGGGAACCAATTAGGAAATTATCCTTACGGAATTTGTAGGCGTGCACAGCCGATTTTAGTCGACGTAGTTGCCGAACATTTTTAGGTTATTTAAACAAGCATTTAAAATTTTATAAAAGCTAATAAATTTATTAACGTTTATCGAAATAATGCCACACTTCGATTTAAACACTCTAGAAATTGGTTATAATCAATAACAATTTCTGGAAACTGGACACGGAATTCCTACAAACAATCTTGAATAGGACCAGACACCGTTCATTTTGCGACTGTTGCGAAAGTAACTTTCAATCATAAATGTTTCTTCTTCAATTGAAAAGGGCATTTTTAGTAGTTTGTGAAAAAATATAGTTTTGAAAAAACTATTAATGCAAAATCACTTTTAAGAAGGAAATGATATTTCAATATTAATTTTGACGTTACACCTGACAGCTTAGAAGTTGAACTTAGAAGCGAAATGCATGCAGTGGACAAATTCTCGACCATAACCCACTTGACCAGATTTTTAACCGATGTATAAGTGCATATGTCGCAGGCAAATGGTTAATTTAGGCAAACAGCATTTTGCTAGGCAAATATTTGCCTGCAAATAGCATTTTAACACCTGTTTTATGTTGAAACACTATTCTCCTAGGCAAATAGTATTTGATTATACTGTTTGTTGTCGTTTCTGTTACAATAACTTCTGCTTCTTTAGAAATTTGACTTTTATTCTGCTATTACAAAAACTTGTACAAAAGCTGTTGTTGACTTGTTGCTATCAATTCAAGAGGTGCCACGGCCACCGTTATAGCGATACTAAATTATGTTTTTAAATTCAAAAATAGAAATTCAATGAGTTTCGACATACCGCCCGCACAGTGGTCGAAATGCTTAATCTAGCTGTGCAAAAATATAAAAGTAAACAGTACCGATTTAAAAAAGTTGATGTTTTTTTATGTGATATACTTTGGTAGTTACTGAGACGACAGCATAAAGTTTGTAGTTATTTAAGTAACTTTAGATTGGGACTTTCAAACCCAAATACACAAAACAGTATACGAAACGCTCATGTTCGTTTTTTCTTAAGCCTGAAAGTTTGCGCCTTGTTTTTTAGATTCTATTGGGACTTGTGTTTTCCAGAACTGTGGATAATTCTCCTACAGGTAATATGAACATTGGATAGCCATTATTTTAAATTTGAATGAATCTTTTATGTCAGCTAACACACTGTTGAAGTTTATAATGTAGTAATTACTCATATCCGCTGATATTCGAGTTGAAATGTATTTATGTACAACCACAACAAATATTTGTATTTAATTAATAAGAAAGTATGTGCAAAAAATTGCAAACAAATATACAGTATGAATAAAAAGTAAGCAAGATTGGTGCGATGATAGAGCCGCTTATAGGTTTCACAAAAAAAATGTTTTAAATAAAAGTTAAATGGCTTCAACAGCGTGCCAGTTGATTTAAAAGAAGAATTCAAATTTAACATCATATTTTCAATGTTCATATTACCTGTAGAGGAAAGCTTTGGAAAACAGAAATTGCAACAAAATCTTAAAAATAACACATTTTTAGGCTAGGAATTTCGTTTATTGCTTTTTACATCTGCATTTAAAAGCCCTGTCCTTAGTTACTCAAATAACTAGAATTTTTTTCTTCGAGTCCATCTGGGATGAGGAAAACCGAATCTGATAGTGAAAATGGATACATTTTAGTTAAAAACTATTTTTCAAATCGTTAAAATGAAAAAACTTTTATGCATTGAATTTTGCACAGCTAGATTAGGCGTTTCGACCACTGTGGCTCGCCTTGAAATATAAAATTTCAATATTTATGCTAATTATGACAAATTCAAATGAAATTATAATAAAACACTTCTAGTGATCGTCCAAAGGTAGCGCACAAAAAAGTCTTCTGATATTTCTTTTGCAAACATCTTGAGAAGTTTTAATGCTGGCAACACGAACAATTCCATCAGAACCTGGAAATACTTCGATGACTCTACCTAGTAACCATTGTAATGGTGGTTGATTATCTTCAATTAATAATACCAATGTGTCTTTTCTTATATTCTCTGTATTAATATTCCATTTTGAGCGCGTCTGTAATTGGTGTAAATATTCACGTTGCCATCTTTTCCAAAAGTTTTGCTTTATTTTTTGGATATATTGCCACCTAGATAAATGGTTGTCAGCAACTTCAACAAAATTTTCAGAGACTGGTTCTAATAAAGGAGAACCTATTAAAAAATGTGCTGGCGTTAAAACAGTATCATCGTTGGGGTGAGATGACAATGCCATAAGTAGTCTCGAGTTCAAAACTGATTCAATTTCAGTTATTAATGTATAATATTCTTCGAACGTATAGACAACTATTGTTACTGCATACAAATGCTTCTTCATGAGTCTTACCGCTGACTCCCAAAGTCCACCAAAATTAGAAGATTGTGGAGGAATGAATTTCCATGTAATTTTTTGCTTCGCTAAATTCGATGCTATGTGAGAGTTATTTTCAATTAAAAATTCATAAACGTGTTGAAGCCCTCGTGAAGCACCTACGAAGTTCGTAGCATTGTCGTGAATAGATAATAGCATAGATTCCTCTTTTTGCTACAAATCTTCTTAGTGCAGCTAAAAAACTTTCAGTGGCAAGATCGGTAACAATTTGAATATGAACTGATTTTGTGGCAAGACAAACAACAATCGCAATGTAGCCCTTTGAAACATGAATACGCCCTCGTCGACGACTTTCCCGTATTTGTATTGGACCGGCATAGTCCACGCCTGCAATTTCAAATGGACGGGAAAAGGTACTGATTCTTTCTCTTGGTAGATCTCCCGTGATGCATTCCATTGGCTTTGGTTTAAATTTAAAACAAACAATACATTTTCTTACGATTTTTCGAGCTTCACGTGTACCTGATAGAGGTCAGTATTTAAACCTGAATGATCTTAATAATTGCTGAGCTCCACAATGTAGCAATCGCATTTGTTCGTCTCGTAACAAGATTTCAGTTATGTAATGTCGTGAAGGTAATAGACGTTTTTGACTTTCTGAAATATTCGCACTTCGAAGTCTTCCTCCAACACATATTAGATTGTTGTGATCAATGTAAGGATTTAAGTAAAAATATTACCTTCATCGGACAAGAATCAACTTCATGTAAGGATTTAAAGTTAGCAATGGACTTCTGTTATTTACCTTATTTTACTTTCTTAAATCTTGAATTTCTTGCTAAAAGATTTCTTCCTGTGTCCATCTAAGGATTCTATTCAATGAACGATTTAATTCGTACACCGTTAGTGGACCAACTTCTTTATTTCTTTTTCGAGCAGCATCGATAAATCTGTAGCAGTAAGCTATTATTCTTTGTAATTTTGTTATTGAAGAAAATTTACGTAATATATCGAATTTCAAACGTGTAACTATTAAAGCAATGACAGAAGTAATGTTGCTTTCAGTTCTAAACGTGATAATGACAAGGTCTTCAATAGTGTCATTTTTGATTTGGAACAGATTTATTTGAGCATCTCCGCCGTTATTCCAATTACATAAGTACATAAACGCACGCACCGAATCCTTTAGTAGATGCGTCACAAAACCCATAAAAAAATATTTTTCTGTCATGTATTTCTTGGATTAACATTTTTTTGAACAGCTAAACAAGAAAGGTGCACTAATGATTCACAAAAAGCAGCCCATTTTTTCTTGACACTTGCAGAAACATCTTCATCCCAATTAATTTTCTGTTTCCACAGTTCCTGCATTATTAGTTTGGCTTCCATTATAACAGGACCAATAAGACCTAAAGGATCGTAATTTTGAGCTATTGTCGATAAGATTTTCCTCTTTGTTATTTCTGCAGAATTTAAATTCAAAACATTGTACTGAAGAAGATCCTTCTCGTTATTCCATAATAATCCCAATGTTTTGCAACATTTTTGATCATTAATGATCAATGCTTCGGTACACTTATGAAATCCTTTAAAATGTTCTAAAATTCTTGAATAATTTGCTCTCCATTTTCGTAGATGACAAAAGGTCATCCATATAAAAATCTCTTTTAAGTATTTCAGACGCCTCTAAAAATTCAAGACTTTCTCGTTCTGCTAATTCCCTAAGACATCTCATTGCTAAAAATGGAGCACAAGTTGTACCATATGTCACAGTATTCAATGTGTAAATTCGTATAGACCCTTCTGCTTCTGGCCTCCAAAGGATACGTTGCAAATTCCCGTCTTTTTCTTTAACAACTATATACCGAAACATTTGACTTATAATATATCGGCTGACAGAAAGTATTCATGAGGTCTAAATCTTAATAATATTTTAAATATTTCATTCTGCAAATTTGGTCCTGGTAACAATTTTTCATTTAAAGAAATACCTAATGATGTCTTCATTGATGCATCGAAAACAACACGCAATTTTGTTGTTAAACTTTCTTCTCGGATAACGTGATGATGAGGTAGGTAATAATGTTCAACCTCTTGATCAGGTATGTTGTCCAATTTAGACATGTGTCCGATTTTTCATAGTCTTGAAGAAATTTGTTGTAATCGTTTTTCAATTCTGGTTGCTTTTTCTTAATCTTCGTTCCAAATAATTAAACCGCTTTAAAGCATTTTCAAATGAGTCTCCCAAAATAACTTCTGGTTTCTGAGGAAGTTCAACTACAAATCTACCATGTTCGTTCCGAGAATAAGTCGTTTTGAAGTGCTCGCCTAATTTGTCTTGTTTGCCCATTCTTGGCTGTACTTGCAATTCTTCAGTTTTCCAAAAAGCTTCAATTTTCTCTTCCAACGACATCCTAGTGATTAGATTACACGCTGGTGTAAATGTTTGACTATTTTGATGACAGTATTCGCCATCGATGATCCATCCGAACTGCGTATTTTGTAAAATTGGATGATGTTTTCTGGGTATGATTTTTCCAGGACGGAGTATCTTCCAAAACATGCCTGCTCCCAGTAATAATATCAATTGTTTGAAGTTTATCAAAATGTGGGTCTGAGGTATTTTCTCTGTAATGACTAGTATTACAAGGCATTCTTGCAATGACGAGTTTCGAGATGTTGCAAAATATCATGTAAAACTAAATATTTGCAATTATTGGCTCTCTTGTAAATTTTAAAGCAAAAGGTAAAGGAAAATATTATTCGGAATATTAAAATGCACTAAAATAGTAAAGGAGACAGATTTAAGAGATAATTGAAATTAACCTCCGCTCACGATAATTTTCATATCCGTAGATACGTACGATAGCTAAGCTGTCATCTTCAGTACGCTACCAACTAAAAAGCACTAAAAAGATCCAAAAACAACCTAATCATCCTAATAAAATCATAAAAATGTTAAAACTAACAACAATCTAATCATCCTAAATGTGTATATATGTCTAAATGTAAGTAAATATAAATTAAAAAAAAAAATTGAAGCGGGATTTGCTCCTAATAAGGAGCAAACCCGCTTCAATTTGTCTATCCTACTGCAATGTCAGGTCAAAAAGCGATAGTAAGATGTCGCTATTTTATATGTTCATTCAAATTGAAGGCATGGTCGTTAACATTACTATGGATAGCTAAAGCACAGGACCGTTTTCCCATTCTGCAATCACTTTTGTGTTGTATTAGTCTGTTTTTTAAATGTTGGCTAGTTTGGCCTATATAAATGAGATTACAATCAATGCAAGAAATTTGATAAACACCACAGTTAAGGAGAGTAGGAATAGGATCCTTGCATTTGGTAAACAGTTTACTAATATTAAGAGGATTGTAACGTGCAATTTTTACATTGTCTTGTTTCAGAACATTTATAACTTTTGGAGTGATCGGTTTTATGAAAGCTAGTTTTTTGTTAATTATGGGGCTAATGGGTGCTGTCAGTCTGTCAATTTTTCGAGCCCAAGCATGGGGATCTCACTTATCTTAAGAGATACGAGGTCGGTTAAATTAGGCCAAAGTTGCGTATTTTCATGCAAATTAATGTCACATAGATAAAAGATATATTAGATGTCAAAGTCAACGTTGTATATGTGCAGCAACAAAATTCGTGCCTCACGCGGCCTGGGGGGAATTAAAATAAAAAAAGGCGCGTAATTTAAAAATATTTCTGGGTAAACGGTTTAAGTATTGTTCAAGAAATTAAATAATCTAACACATTCAGCTGCATTCTTGCCCAAGATACTAATTTAGGGCTATTTCAGAAGAATAAACGGACAATTTGTGATTTTCTTTCTATAAATTACGACCATGTTTGCTCGTATCGTTTTTCGCTCCGGCGCTTAATAAGCTCGCGCGGCCGTGATAGCCGAAAAAGAGCACTTTTTGCTTATCATTCTCTCTTACCTTATTTTTATCACAAATTGTCCTGTTCGTTCGCCTTGGGTGCCGCAAACGAAATTTAAACGTTTAATTAAAGAAGAAATCGAATTAATACTTTGGCTTCTGGCAACCGATTCCAAACTTTTCAAAATCAATAAAAGGTAACCATGGTAACTTAAAAATATGCTAAGGATTACATATAAAATAGCGACATCTTACTATCGCTTTTTGACCTAACATTGCAGTAGGATAGACAAATTGAAGCGGGATTTGCTCCTAATGAGTCCCCCATGCAAGGCGGCCATGCTTGCTGTCAAAGCATAATGAAAGATTTTAGAAAAATTTTGTGCAAATCGTTTTTGATTGCAGTGAGAACCTCGAGCAGCCTCTGGACAGCTGTTTCAGCCCTGCTTGGGGCTTCTTCAGCAGAAACGTAGCTCGACATTCCCACTGCAGACCAAAAACGACTTGCCCAATTTATTCGCAATTGCGATGTAAGAATGATGAACATATAAAATAGCGACATCTTACTATCGCTTTTTGACCTAACATTGCAGTAGGATAGACAAATTGAAGCGGGATTTGCTCCTAATGAGTCCCCCATGCAAGGCGGCCATGCTTGCTGTCAAAGCATAATGAAAGATTTTAGAAAAATTTTGTGCAAATCGTTTTTGATTGCAGTGAGAACCTCGAGCAGCCTCTGGACAGCTGTTTCAGCCCTGCTTGGGGCTTCTTCAGCAGAAACGTAGCTCGACATTCCCACTGCAGACCAAAAACGACTTGCCCAATTTATTCGCAATTGCGATGTAAGAATGATGAACATATAAAATAGCGACATCTTACTATCGCTTTTTGACCTAACATTGCAGTAGGATAGACAAATTTGTCTATCCTACTGCAATGTTAGGTCAAAAAGCGATAGTAGGATAGACAAATTTGTCTTTCCTACTGCAATGTTAGGTCAAAAAGCGATAGTAAGATGTCGCTATTTTATATGTTCATCATTCTTACATCGCAATTGCGAATAAATTGGGCAAGTCGTTTTTGGTCTGCAGTGGGAATGTCGAGCTACGTTTCTGCTGAAGAAGCCCCAAGCAGGGCTGAAACAGCTGTCCAGAGGCTGCTCGAGGTTCTCACTGGAATCAAAAACGATTTGCACAAAATTTTTCTAAGGATTACAGATTACTGTAAACAGAGCGCCATCACTGCCATCCCGGCGACCTGGCGGGAATTATAATTGCGCTTAAAACTGTGGCAATAGACATAAACCCCCGTGATCTATTATCACATTTACCCGAGCTGTCAAAAGAGGTACGACTATCAACTTTTTTTTTTTTATGGGCGCCATATTGGGTTTTCATGTTTCTAAGTAAAGATTTTTTCTCCGATTCTAACAATGTATCACACATTACGGTTCATTTGACTTTTTGACCAAAATTTCAATTTTTTTTATTTTTACAAAGCGCTATGGAAACAATCAAGATTTTATCACTTATGTGGCGTTACCTTAACCAACGGAAAACGCGGAAGAACTTCTGCACTCTTAAAAATCACTTTTTCATCACTCAATTTTTATAATATTCTTAATGCAAACAACCCCCACTTTAAGTACAAAACAATTCTTCGAGTTTAACAAGACAAACTCCAGGCAATTTTAAATACCGCATCAGGTGGAGAATTCTGAAACATAGGAATCGTCATTGGCAAATCCATATCCATAACCCCACAAAAATTAACTTAAACTTTGCTACTTTTTGTATTATAAAATTGAGTTTCATTGTACCTACTCATCAGAAAATAGTCTGTGGGAGATAAATCTGGCCTTCTGCTGGCCAGCCGATGTTTCCGTTATTTCTTTTTAGAAAACATTTTAGTTAAACAATCAGTAACTCAGGTGTCATGAGAGAGCAAGCCATCTTGTTGAAATCATTTCATAAGACACGTTTTTTTACGAAAATTTAGGTAACCGTTTTCAGACAATGCTGATTTTTATGTTCGCTGTGTTGCTTGAACAGCTACTCATCATTGGTGACCATGTATTTGGCTCGTCGGCATCGGATCTTATCACAATTTGAAGGAAATTTGTATTTTCTTCTAACTGGCTTCTTATAAATGTACAAAATTTTATTTGTCATTCATTATCGCCGGGCAGAAGAAGTTCCATTTTTTTCTCTTCATTCTTCATACCACTTAATGTGGTAGCTTTGAAACAATTTGGTTTGTTGAGCTAGAAGGATTATTTTGCACTGAAAGCGGGAGTTTACAATTAAAATAATATGACTTTCGAGCTTTTAGAATTTCTTCGCGTTTCCAATTGATCTAGTAGTCATGTAAGCGTCAACATCTTGATTGTTTCTACAGCGCTTTCTGTAAAAATTAAAAAATTGAAATTTCGGCCAAAAAGTCGAATCAACCATAATGTGTGATACATTGTTAGAATCGTAGAAAAAATCTTTATTTAGAAATATGAAAATCCAATAAGAAAAAAAAAAGTTGACAGTCGTATCTCCACAATTTTGACAGCTCAGAAAAATGTAATAAACAGATTCAGATTCTACGTAAAAAACTGCCCTAACAATGTGTAAATTATAAATATCTAGCTTTATCGGTTTTCGATTTAAAAAATAAAAACGAAAATGAAAAATTTTAGTTTTTTCTCAATATCTTCAAAACGAAAAGGAATAATTTAAATTGCTTTTCAGATTATTAATTTGCACGAAAATACGCAAC
Source organism: Prosopocoilus inquinatus (assembly GCA_036172665.1). NCBI lineage: Eukaryota > Metazoa > Arthropoda > Insecta > Coleoptera > Lucanidae > Prosopocoilus > Prosopocoilus inquinatus. The sequence continues at coordinate 24,578,800 of CM069872.1, read as the reverse complement.
TTTGGCCTAATTTAACCGACCTCGTATCTCTTAAGATAAGTGAGATCCCCATGCTTGGGCTCGAAAAACGGACAGTATGTATATATTTTCTTTTCTTCTAAGGATTTTTAGGTATCAAATAACAGGGAATTATATATTTATTTATTCGTTAGAATAAGAACTTTTTTCGGGTCTTTGGACTATTTATTTCCGTGTTGTTTGGTTAGAACTTATTTGTAAGGTTTTTCTGACGGTTAATTTTAGATCTTTACATATTAATTTATATTTACTTACATTTAGACATATATACACATTTAGGATGATTAGAGATTGTTGTTAGTTTTAACATTTTTATTATTTTATTAGGATGATTAGGTTGTTTTTAGATCTTTTTAGTGCTTTTAAGTTGGTAGCGTACTGAAGATGACAGCTTAGCTGCCGAAATACATATCTACGGATATAAAAATTATTGTGGGCGGAGGTTAATTTAAATTACAATATTTCAGATCAAAAACTAAATTCTGTAAAGAAATGGAATTTCAGAAAAAAATCTGTTAAGAGATATTCGAGTTGAAATTTAGTAACCGTTTGAAAATTTCAGATTGGCGCGTACACGAATCTGTAAGTAAATGAATCCACCAACGTCGAGGACTGGAGCGTATAAAGTATATTCGTATGTACTCGTGCATTACCGAACGAACATCGATCCAGTTTATATAATATTTTTTTTTATTTTTAAATATGCTTAACTAACTTTTAAATATGTAGATAAATTAAAATATCAAATCATTAACTCAATGCATTTAACGTATAACAGAACAGATGCAATGAGGTTACAATATGGCCGCAATGCATTTGAATTTGACCCAACTTTATAATTTTTTTTGATACTTACAATGCTCCAATTTTTTTTTCTTGAAAATTAGCTAATCTTATATATTTAAGTTCCGAAAAAATTTTTTAAAAAAATGTTAAACGAGCCCATTTCTTTCGCGTTTTGAATTGTTAAGCTAACACCATATAAGTGTCAAAATCTTGATTGTTTCCACAGCGGTCTTCGTAAAAATTAAAAAATAGAAATTTTGGTCAAAAAGTCAAATCAACCGTAATGTGTGATACATTTTCAGAATTGGAGAAAAAAAATCTTTACTTAAATAAGAAAATCTAATATTCCAAAGGAAAAAAAGTTGAAGTCGTATCTCTACAATTTTGACAGCTCACAAATTTAGATTCTCCGTAAAAAAGTGCTTTAATAACGTGTAAGTTTCAAATGTCAAGTATGCTTTGACAAACAACTACAACGTGTAAAATACATATTGCACGACAAGTGTTAATAATTCTATTTCGCAATATTTCCTCATCTTCAGAGTTAAATAAAAGCTAAATAAAAAACTCTAGTGGTGTAAGATTGTGGGATAGTGCAGGCCAAAAGTTCCTAAGCACCTTGCCCCAAAAATTCTGCCTTCCCTTGAGAATTATACTCAACACCACTCTTTTAAAGTTCGATTTTCAATTTTTTTCCTACATTTGCACACTTTGCATTCTTTCATTAATGTTTTCTGCCATATTTGCTGGTCAAAACTTAAAGTGTTGCACATCATTGAATTTCGAAAAAGTAGTTCTACCAGATACAATACAGTTTGACCATGAAGGTAACTAAAAAAAAATAATTAATCGACCACATTTTATAGTGTTTTTAGTCCCACTTCATCTGCCTTGTTGTTTTTTTTAAATTAGTCTATAAATAAAGGAGTTATGGCTTGTGGTGTTTCCTGTAGAACACCCGGTATATCGTGATTGTTTTGATTAAAAAATTCTTTAAATTTAGTTCATATTAAAAATATTTGTATCGAATGTTGAATGCGGAATACGTTAAAATGTCTCATAACCATTATTTACATTATTATAATATTTGTAATTCATAAAATACTTTGTTACGTCAGGTTTCCTCTAATCAAGTTTGGTGTTGGTTTCCTTTCTTTTCCCCGTGTCGCATTGCGGTGTTCGGTGAGAGAAACACAGGTGGGCACGCGCTTGACAGGGACGAGAGAAATTTTCACTAACGACTTGAGTGTGGCTGTTTCAGAACTTTTACGTGCACCATAGAGTAAGTTATTTTTTTTGTGACCTCTTGGTCATTCTTTTAATTGTTCATTTCTCGTTTCCCGTTATTATAGTGCTAGTGCCAAGCAGGGGGCAGTTTGACACTTTGCTTTTCTCCCGTTGCAACTGGGAGAAGGCTTGGCAGTGATGAATCCTTTGTAACATCGACCGATCGCCGGTTGACTTGCTTCAGCGAGACGAGCCCGGCAGCCGCCATTTTCTGCCCAGTTGAAAAGGTCCGCTACCGCCCGGACATTCTGGGCAGGACCGTCGCTGAGTCGTCGACTCCGCGTCGGAGGCATTTTAAGGTCGTTTTATTTTATTTTATTTTTTCGTCACTATTCTTACAGGGTGACGTCTTCGTTTAACATCGTCGCTGTGTGGAAAATTCGCCACCTCCCCCCCCCCCCTACCGGTCCTACATTGGTGCACTGCGCATATTTTGTTACGTCGGCCCTTCTGGCCCTTATATTCCCTTTTGTTTGGGACGAATTTAAAATTTGCTATCACTACGGGACTCCAGAGCGTTAAACATTGTTAGAATTTTTTAACATGTTTTCAGTTTTTTCTTGTTGGAAAAGAGTTTACAGTGAACTTTTACATTTCTCACTATTTGTTTGTTTGTTTTGGCACTTTAATTTAGTTTTGAGCGTTGATTTTTATGTTTTGGTGTAAGCTGACGCGTTAGTACACCCGTAAAAGTTCCTTTTTCCGTGCACGTGTTGGGCCTTGTATATGAATTTATTTAAGGCATGGTCGTTGCTCGCCCCGTATTCGGGCTTGTATGTACAGGGTAGCCCAACGATGCGTATTTCTTCTGTAAGGCCTATAGGAAAAAAATTAGGAAAAAAATCGATAAAGAATTTTATACTAGACAATATGCGGCATATTGTTAAATTATTTTGAAGTATACAGAGTGATCAGAAAAATGGTGGTTCGTGTAAACTATTTTTTTTTTAAACAGAACACCCTGTATATTTTTAAATATTTGGATGCGCCGCAATGAGCAGATTACAACGGTATAAAGATATATTGATTTCATTGAACTACTTTCGTAAAATAAATTTTGTTCTTGAAGAATTCTTCAAACATTCAGTCAGTTTAAATTTGAATTTCTGATTAATGAGATAACACAGACGAACGAAAATCTAACACGATATTTTTGGGACTTTGGCCTTTACGAAAATGTGAACAAAATTAAGATATCTTTTTGCATTATACCGAGTGATCGAAACATACGAACCATTCGGTATCTTATTTTTTTTTTTAATGGAACGGCCTACTTTTTATTTCAGAAATGGATAGCAATTAAATGTAGCTTTCTGCCGATATACGGTTATATATCTTTATTTTTAATAATTTCGTCACTAAAAATTTTCTTTTTTCAAGTATTTCAATGGTCTGTTTTTAAATTATTTTTGGTAAAATAAATCCTATCGCGGGGGTATTCAAATTAGAAATCTTTGAAAGTAGAATCAAATGATCGAAAAATGACTTCGATTGAATTTAGGTAGGAAAGTAGCAGTACATGGGTATAGTTTAAAACGCCGACCATTGAAATACTTATAAAAAGAAAATTTCTACTGACGAAATTATTAAAAATAAAGGTATATAACCTTATATCAGCAGAAAGCTACATTTAAGTGCTATCCATTTCTGAAATAAAAAGTAGGCCGTTCCATTAAAAAAAATGAGATATCGAATGTTTCGTAAGTATCGATCGCTCGGTATAATGCAAAAAGATATCTTAATTTTGTTCACATTTTCATAAAGGCTAAAGTCCTAAAAATATCGTGTTAGATATCCGTTCGTCTGTTACCTCAGTAATCAGAAATTCATATTCAAACTGACTGAATTTTTGCAAAACTCTTCAAGAAAAAAATATTTTACGAAAGTTATTCAATAAAATCAATATATCTTTATACTGTTGTAATCAGCTCACTCTGGCGCATTCAAATATCTAAAAATATACTGGGTGTTCCATTAAAAAAAAAATAAGTTTCCACGAACCACCATTTTTATGATCACTCTGTATAGTTCAAAATAATTTTACAATATGTCGCGTGTTGTCTAGTATAAAATTCTTTATAGATTTTTTTCGTAATTTTTTTCCCATAAGCCTCACAGAAGAAATACGCATCGTTGGGCCACCCTGTACATAATCTTGATTTGTACGAACATGCTTATAATACTTTTGATAATTAAAAGTCCGATTTACGACCGAAGTGACCTTTTCTTCTTTCTTTGTATGTCATTGTCAGAGTAACATTGCTGCGGGTACTTTATATCGTTAAGGGGTGGGATTTTGCGCTCGAAACAGAATACACACTCCCGGGCCTGTATTCTCTTTACTCTTAAGTTACGTAACCACTGTTGGGTGACGCCATTGTAGCGGCTTCCTGTGAATAGCCTGTATGTATATCCAAAACCAATACTAATAATACCAACATTGACCATTCACAGATTTTTTTTTCTTTCCCCTGTCTGTCATTTAAGGAAGATTTTGGTTGTAATAGTAACACTTGGTACATCTGGTGTACTATAAGAACAGAAATATTTTTTAAATTGAAATTTTAATTTTTCTGGTCTTGTCAGAAAACAAGCATTCTAGTTCATGACTTCGAATTTCGCCATATTTTAAAAAAAGTCAAAAGGAACTTAAATTTTATTTTATTTTTTCAGTTAACCGGAATTTACTACATTGTATGAGGTTTTTGTGGGTTTTAGGACAAGTAATTTTTTTTATAAAGAAAAAATGTTTTTTTTCCAGAACTCTAAGATAAAAAATTCTTCCTATAGTGAACTTAATTCTTGGACACAGTGCATAATTTCAAATACTTAGTAAATTCTTCACAAGAATTGAAAATATCGCCCACTATTAACATGATATGCGTCTATTTCAATTGTAAATAAAGTGACAAAACAGCGAATTATTTTAACGTTACAACATACAAAAGGCGGATTAAGCGTTTTATTCAATACAGTCCGCCGATCGGCGGTTTTATTAGATTTTAGAGTAATATTCCACCGTATTTTAAGACTATTTAAATCCGCCGGACGTAATTTCAAAATGCAATACACAGTTGCGCTCACCGAACTCAAAGAACAAAGGCACAGAATTAGACAAACTGTTTCTCATACCGTAAGATCATTGACAGCAACTGCTGCTACTGGTCCAGCATGACCTCTCAATTGCCTTACAAACACACCCCTAGACAAGTCCCAGATCACTGCGGTACAATCTCTTGAACCAGATACTATAACATTATATGCGGTGCTAGCAGCCAAGCAAGTAACTGCGTCCGTGTGCGCATAGAGACTGTATTTAATATTCAATAGTTTCTTCCTAGCTTCATACTCCCATATCGTGACGACCTATAATAAATGTTGTAAATTCAAAAATAATAGTTCAATTGTTAATAAAATACTTACAGAACTTGTCCCAGCAGTAACTATCGACTTTGATGATGGGCACACACATGCTACAATCTCTCCGCTGTTTTGTATAATGGTTTCACAAACAAAACAAGCTCTATCACTGTCATAATTTCCAATTCGCAGGGAATGATCTGCAAATCCCCAAGCCACATACTTATTGTACATTGGGGGCATCAAAATTTTGTTCTGTTCTACTGCAAGGACTGTTTTGTCATGGTGAAGGATTTGACCGACAGGACTTTTGACTTCTGAAGAAAATATCATGAATTTTTTTAAAACTTGTCCTTCGTAAATAATTTATGTGTTGTAAAAATAAACTGATAGATTACCTTTAATGGGTTGTAATGAAGGTCTCAAGTTATCCAAGTGGTGATAAAACAAGCGTTCTGGTTGAGGTAATGTAAACGCTTGAACTAACGAGCCAGTGTCCATCACTGACGTTCTGTTATTGTTACCGCCCATTTTCTTGCAGGGATGTGGTTTCTTGAAAAGTTGCTTTGGTATTTGGCCGAAATTGTTAATGAAACCAATGGTTGCATTCTTTTTTAACGGATCATCAATGCTAGAAAGAAAAACGAAAAGTGACAATCGAGTTTTAAAAGAACATCTTTACTAAATTAAGAAGTTTCCATCTATCAAAATAACTAAGAACTTAGTAGCATTCGTGTTAATCAAAACTTATAGGCACAGTAATATGAGGTTACTTCAGACACATACTAAATTCAGACATTAGTACTGTCTGAAGTAACTCCGCATTACGGTACGTAATTTATATTAGCTGTTCACCATCTTTTTAGACTCTAGCGGGCTGTGCTTTTTTTTCGTTAAATTACATCCATGTGTTTTGATGGAAGTCAAATTCTAACACTGTCAAAAATTATGAAGCTTCCTATTTTGTTACAATGGCTGTGTTAATGATTTGAAAGAATACTTATCATGGTTGGTAATGGTAAGGTAAAAGGAAATTAAATTATTCATAACATTTACTATTGAAAGCTCCAATCTTCAGAAACAATAATCTTGAAATTCTAATCCAATTTGCTGACGTCCTGACGATATTTTTTAGTAATACTAGTGGTAATACCAACAAAAATATAACCCTAACACGGCCTGCTCTGAGTCTAAAAAGATTGTACTTACTTGTAAATATCTACATTGCCTTCATAAAATAAATGATGAAACACGTTAATAGACTCAACAGCCGATGGACCTTGCTGTTTGTAACCAAATACCAAATCAATCCAATGATGTAAGTTCTGAGACACAAAATCACATTCGAGGGCCATCCGGTGAACTCTAATAAACTCTCTGGGATCTTGCTTAGCCCACGGAGGCAACACTACATTCCCTAAAGTTATGCCACTTTGTTTCACGCCTGAAATGCATACAGTATTCATAATTTCTTTTTATTATTAGCAAAGTTGGTTACCTAAATCAAACTGATTGGAATTGATTAGAAATTCAGGCAGGTAGAAGAACTCTGGTATAAGCTCTTTAACATCGGCCATATTATGTTTGGATGCAGAAAGCCAAGCTTCTTTTACTGAATGGAACATGCGATCTGCCAAGTCAAAATGACCACCTTGCAATCTTAAAAAATGTTGAGTGAATGGCTCAAGTCTTACTAGATATGAGCAAACAATCATGGCACTTGAGTAATGAGTTCCGTAATGATATGGCGGAGTTTCACCATGAGGATCATCCCACTCCTAAAATTTACAATTAATAATTTTTTTAATTTATTTTAGTACTATTCCCAAGTAACCAAGTGTTATTTAAGTACCTTAAATCTCTTCTTGAACTGTTCCAGTCTTTCAGGACTTTGTGCACCCATGGGCTTTGTGAAGTTTCTAAATGTAGATGAATCATTGAGATCTAATTCTTCACTGTCATAGTCTGCTAGAATCCATGGAAATACAGGATACTGCATCAAATCATTATAGGAACGACCGGCTAATGTGTTCAGGTGCATCAAATATTGGAAATTGGATATTTCTCCTCTCTAAAAGTTTTCAGGTCAAAGAATTTTCATTATATACAAAGATTACAACTATTTAGAACTAAAATAAATTATATTCCATTGTGCTTGTCCGAGAAGAAATTAAAATTACTAAATTCAAATTAAATAATTAGATTCTGAATAAATAATTTTGAGTTAAAAAAGCCGTAAAGTATTCGTAAGATTGGACTTACCACCCATCTTTGTGTAACACTCGTCTCGCCAATTAAATTAGATAGTAACCCTGCTGCCTGTTCCACATTAGCCGTTCTCTTTTGGCCCGCCACTGATTGCTGCGCACTGTCTGCGATTCCAGTAGCGGTGGTCATAAATCGCTGATACACTTTGTTACGTACTTTCCTGGGAAATGCTAACAAATAATTTCTACCATCGCCGGAAAATACCTCCAGCGCCATCGGTTGAAGCAAGTATCTTCTTTTATGCACCTCCCTATTAAAGCAAACGTGGAAAAAATAAAGAATTATATTTTACAGTTTGTAATAGAAGTCAGACAAATCTTTAATTTTTTTTTCGTCTCCGAATTTTCGAATCCCTCGAATGTCTCTAATTTATCACATCAACAAAATCAGCTTGCGCCGCAATTATTTTCTTAGGAGATTTAGCATTTTTTATACACTCACCGTATATCCTCGTAAGAAAATTTAGACGTTTGGCGCATAGCTCTTGATCTTCTCGGAGAACCAGGATTTGGCAAGATAGGTTCATAGCCGTTAGATGGAATTCCATCGATATCTCGAATTTCACGATTTTTTAAAAGCGTAAATCCATCCACAACGTAGCAGTGTTCCACTCCAAACAACAACAATCCTTCCGTTGTATCCAGTCCTTGAATTCTTGCACAACGAAACATGTATGTTATCTGTATGTGTTTAAACAAATATTAAATAACGAATTACAGAAATACACGGTGGACCATAAATTATTGCACTTTTGAAATCGCTTTGAATAAAAATACAACTTGTATTTAAGGAAATGGTTATTTAGAAGAACAGTAATAAATAATTTCATAAAAATAATATCGTCAAAATGTCCATCATCTCGACACTGGCATTCCTCAAACCTGACACTAAAATTTTGAAAAACTTTTCGACGCACAGCGCAGGGCATGTTGACAATTTCTTGACGAATATTTGCCTCAAGTTGAAACATTTCCATAAAACATATAACGACATAATAACGTCTATTAAAGACATTGCCACCCAAATCATCACCGTTGGAGAATACAAAGGTCTTCAAGTGTCTGTGGAGATGAAAATGAGCTTCATCGAAGAAAAAAATGTTGCTGAAGTTGGTGAACCGTTCGAACGATGTATTCATTGTGACTAAACGAGGAGTTGCGCGTAATTTGCCCCGCTGTCCTCCAGCGCTCGATGTCCCCGCAAAAACGATTACAAAAGTGAAAAAATTTTTGGCCCGACCTGTACATATCATAATTAATTAAAGAGACATATACTTTCAATAATAGATTTTATTAATAATTGTCGAAATTAATGAATATTTAAATAGGTAGTGTTTATGTGTACGAGGTCTGGCTATTAAATACCCGGATTGTTGCCGTAATTTTTTTATTGATAAAATTACTCAATTAACTTTTAGTCCCCTTCAGTGTACTCTCCTTCCCTATCCCTACATCGTTTCATTCGAATTTTCAATTGATGGAAACAGTGCTGCGTCGTCTGTTGTTTTACAACTTCTACGGATTCAAAAAGGGTGCCCTTTAACGTAGATTTAATCTAAGGAAATAAAAGAAAGTCACACGGAATCAGATCTGGCGAATACGACGAATGTTCCAGTAAAGGAAGAGTTTTGGTCAAAAATTGCTTTACGGAGAGCCGGCGCATTTTGTCTTGGTATAGAATCCACGATTTCTCTTCCCACAAATCTGGCCTACTCCTTCGAACTCGTTCACGGAGATTTTTCAAAACTTATAAATAGTAATGTTGGTTAACTGTCTGATCATCTGGAAGTCAGTTGATGTAGATAACACCTCGGATATCGAAAAAACTATCAACTTTGCTTTGAATTTCGATTTGCTCATTTTTACTTTTTTGCCTCTTTTTAAATTTTTTATACCACTCGAAAACTTGTGTACGCAATAGACAATTATACCTTTTGCAAAGTTTAGCGTTTAACAATTTCGTCGCAGGGCACTTACAAGGTGTGATTTAATCAACAACTACAAGAAAACTGATGTGACTACAAAACTGGAATTTTGCACATAAAAAGAGGAATGGATACCTGTCAATATTCTTTCCATTCTACTGTTTTCTAACTGTCAGGGCCTCCTTAAAAAAATCAGTCCGGGTATTTAACAGCCAGACCTCGTATATTCAGTAAATATTGTTAATGTATGATACGTTAAAAAGCAAATTGTGTTTTACTCATCTTATTTCGTGAAAGAAAAAGAGAGAGAGATTAATAGATAAATCGAAATAAATTCGTGAAAGGAAACTAATGTGAAACAAAATATTAAAAAAGGAATTTACTAAGGCGTAAGTCAGTGGTCAGGGACAGTTTCAAAAAGTAGGAATAAACGATTTTATATAATCTGACAATTGGAGAAAATCACGTACCGAGAGGTGCTGTTAATTTAAAGATGTCGGAAATGATAGGGAAAACAATCAGAACGTGAAAAGTGTTGTACTGATTCAACTAATATATCTGTTGTTATACCTACTTATAATACTTGATGTAAAATTAGAAATGTCTAGATTAAAAAATACTTAATCTTTTACAAATAAACAATATTTGGTCCCAAAGAAACCATTAGATCTGTACCAGCGAAGAGAGATTTATTGGCAATTGAAAATTTTTGTACCGATGTTATAGTAACGTATTTATCCGCAGAGGTGGCGCCATGAATAATTTTGAAAACTGCGCATCCCGGCCGCGCATACGCCTGACAACGCGCAACGATCATTCGTCGCACATTCCATAGCACGTTCGTTGGGTTCTCGTGAGACTGATAGTGAATTGGTTGTTTTGAGTGGCCGTTTAAATTGATTTCACGGGCATAATTATTCGTTATAAATTTGTATTAGTTGTGAGTTTGTGAAAAATGGATCAGTCAAGATTGTCAACAAAAGGAGGATTTAAATGCGTAGTTCCTGAATGTAATTCCTATTCAAATCTGACGAAATTTCCTTCAGATTTGGAATTGGCAAAAGTTTGGGCAACTAATTCAGGCAACGAAGCCCTGGCAAACGTGACCATGATTGAAGAATTTCGATTCAAGAAGATGCATGCGTCACTTTGATGAAAGGTTAGTATGACCACGTGGCAATCAAAAATATACATTATTTATTTTATCACTTATTTAAGTAAAATTTACAATCGCAATAAACTATAAATTGTTACAGATATGTGTATCCAGGCCACGAACGAAGAAAAATTAAATTAATTTGGCGACTTAACCCATACCCCACGTTATATTTACCTGTTGGAATAATTCATCATTTCAGAACTACAATTAATTGATTATAATTATTTTATAGTTATTTAAGCAACAAAAGCGGTAAGTGTTGTTTGCCGGTCGAAGGCAGTAGTTTGGTGGCCGAAGATACCAAAGCCCTCACCTCACACTGGTATTAATGCTTGTGATGCTTATTACGTTTTTTGCGGAACCATATTTGAAAGAAAAATCATTTGAGTCTTTTGAAAGATAGCAAAATTACAAAACTCATGTTTGATTACTTACTGCCTTCGGATTGGTAAGTGAGGTTCTAAACCGATCGGTGATGTGTAAACACAACCTATTCCCAACTATTTTTTAATCGAACCAGTAAATACGTTACATTGATGGATCGTGCAAAAATATAAGGAGTATTTAAATTTATGATCTGTCAGACACCACCTGACCATTTGCGCACCAAAATCTTCCATTACCCATTAAGGGTTAATTACTGTTGTAAACCTGACATTTGTGCTTAAATGCTGCTTTATTGTCTGATTTTCCGTTTGATTTTGAATGTGACTTCAGAAATATATGTTCGTCTTCACACCGTTTAAGTTTTTATTTGAATGGTAAGGTTTGATTTTTCATGTGATTGAAATGATGGAGTTGACCATTTGTTTTTCTCAAATGATTTTATCAAACACAATGGAAAATTAATAAGGCTTTAATAACATTTTGTATTCAGAATGATGTTATCCCTTAACTCACTTTATACGTTTATTTTTATCTAATTGTAGGAATGGAAGAAGAAGAAGAAAACATGAATCCAAACATTAAAAAATCCCGAACTGGTAAATTTAAAGAAGAAACTAAAAGTACTAGTGGAGTACTTGAGTTAAAAGATGCCCCAGAATCAGAAGAACTGCAAGAAACTGAAACTACAAGTGGAGTACTTGAGTTAGAAGATGCTCCTGGATATACTAGGGAAGTACAGCCTGTTCCAGCCAGAGAAAATTCATTAATTTACGACTTATATGCAAAGGACCATAGAAAACTGGTTCGGTCAAAACGTTATTATCAACATAGATTAACAGAACTGCGACAACTTTACCGATATAACAATGTTGAGAACTTTAAAAAATATGTAGGTGTTGACATGCCTCACCATCTAACAACATTTCTTTTTTTACCAGATTAAAGGTACACAAGTGTGACACCAGGAATATAAAGATGATTTTAAAATATTAGCATTAACTATTTATAAATTAGTAGAAAAAAAAGATTACATAGGCCTTCGACAATTATTTGTTCTTCCTACACTTTCAACATTAGGAAATATACTTACTTCAAGTATTTTGAGAGAAGGAAAGGAAGGAATTAATGAAATATTATTCCAAACATTAAAGCAACAGGTTGATGGTATGGCCATGAATGAGAGGCAAATAGTTGTAATGTTCGATGAAATGTCCCTTCATGCAGGACTAGATTATTCATCTGTAAATAATAAAATTATTGGATGTGTTACAAATGTAAATGTTCCTCAGTTTGCTGATCATGCATTGGTGTTTATGGTACGATCCCTGAAAGTTAATTGGAAACTCCCTATTGCATACTATTTTACAAAAGGTAGTGTTACGACTCGGTCCTTGAAAGATTATATTACAGAAATTATTATAGAACTGCAGCGTTGCAATTTAGAAGTTTTATGTACCATATCTGATCAAGAATCGACCAACAGAGCAGCTATTGAACAATTAAAATAACAACATGAATGTGGAAGTAACTGTAAATGTATAGGGTACAGTAAATGGAAAAGAAATTTTGCACTTGTTTGACTTTCCACACTTGTTTAAGCAGATTCGAAATAAAATGTTACAAGCAGATGTACGATTTACAATAGACGGAAAACAATATGTAGCTAATTGGATGGATTTTGTACATTTTTATGACATAGATTCTAGAAAATCAGAAGCATACTGTCGTTATCTTACAACTGTTCATGTAAATCCAAATTACAAACAAAAAATGCGGGTTAAATATGCTACCCAAGCTTTAAGTCTTTCTGTTTTTTCTGGTATGCAAAATTATTTAACATATAGTGGCAATCATTTGCCTCCACAATTTTCAAACGCCGTTGATGGTTTTCCAGTGTTTGCTAAATTTCTGAATGATGCATTTGATAGTGTCAATTCAGGAGTAGACTGTAAAGATCCTATAAGAGATATTCATCATAAGCCACTGAATCTCGATACAGAGAATATCTTAATGGAACACTGGTATAGGCAAATTATTTTTTTGAATCTATTTCCTTTATTCCTTATAACCAGAACGAAACACCATCGCCATCAGTTAAATGTCCTCCCCGTCCAAAAAAGTTCCTTTCTCAAATTCCTTCCATTCATAACTGGATCGCTAACCTTAAAACGATTATTTACTTATGGGAACAACATTTAAAACAACTCGATTTAGACATATATTTAAGACGTTTTAATCAGGATCCGTTGGAGAATTTCTTCTCACAAGTAAGATATCATATTCACAATCCAACCCCGTATTCATTTCAAATTACATTTAAAACTCTCATTTTAACCCACCTTACTACCTTCTCTTCTGGCTCTAATTGTGAGCCTGACACTGCAATCCCTTTGGAATCTTTGAAATCCCTTGTCACACAAACAAACACTCTTAGTCCCCTTACTAATGATCAATTGGAACAATTATCATTAAAATGTAATGGCGATTCATATGATGTGAGTGTTGAAATGCAAAACATTATTACTATAAAGTTAAAAACAAATATTGCAATGTACGTTAGCAAACGAAAATGTGATGATTGTAATGAAGATGTTGATGAGCTAAACGATTGTATTGCTGATGAATTTAGTCGGAAGATAAATTGCACTTGTAAGATGGTTTTAAGTAATGTTTCTAACTTATGGGCGTATTATGGCATTAACCAAATTTTAAAATATCAGTCTGAAAAATCACTAGCATTGACGAATATTCTCAGATGTCAGACTCATAATTTGAATGACTTTATAATCAGTTACTGTATTCGTTATTTAATATACTATTATGAACGAAGAGTGAATAGAGTTACTTGTGGAAAATTAAGATACCATCCAAACTGTGATGCTATTTTTCAATCTGCCAATGACTTACCTTAAAAAAAATAATAAAAAAAAAACTCCACAAGTAGTCCTCGGACATGAGGAAGATGAATCACGTGTAGATGTACCATATTTTTAGTTCTTGTCAATGTAATGGTTGGGTATATAATTGTATTGTTTTTAGTTATATAATTGCCTTACATTTGCTGTTAAATATATTAATTTGTAGTTATACAGGGAGATTCAGGCAACCCTTTCATTAAAAGTTTACGGACTCCCTCTTTGAATTTCTATTCCATATTTTGCAGTTATAAGTTACCGATAATGATCTACTAAAATATCTATTTCCTACTTTCGGGCACTTCCGCTTGTACCTGAAGTTGCCGTCAACTTTCTTATTTCAAATAGAATACCTCATTTTTTATTGCATTTCTGAAATCTTCATGATATTCTAAAAATATTTTGTGTAACATGTGATACAAAAAAAAATTGCCGTTTTAAAGATATTTCCATTTTTTAAAAAAAGTTGCAGTACCTTGTTTATGATGCTGCCATCTTTGTGTAAAAAAAGCCATAATTTCAATTTTTGGCCTGTAGTAGGCTATACTCATGAGCTTTCAGGTCATACCTAGTTTTACACAAAATCGTTTACGGTCTGGTTGAAAAGTAACTTCTATTCGAACTGATTTCAACTGTCGAAAAGTCATGTTTTTTTAAATAGAACACCCAGTAATTTTTTATACCATAAGAATCAGAATTAAATGTTCTTTCGAACTGTATTAGCGTTCCCTATACCCATACTCTTACCTTTCTCTTTCTGTTCATGATTTTCTTTTTGACCTATCAATTTTTCACTTTCCAGTATTATTCCTGAATAGTGTGCTATGAAAATTTAACAAACTGAGGTTTTTCTAAATAAATTTCTGACTGTAATTTCAATTTCATTTTTAAAACCGACAAACAATAATTAAATACACATCTATCATCTGAACTTTTTGTTTACATATGCCGCATGTATTAGAATTCTTGGTATGACTATTTACACATTTACAAGGAGAAATTTACACTTACAATACAAAATTTTATGAAAACTAATAAATAAATCAGAAATATTAAAAATAATACACAAATTATTGGTTATAATATTGGCTCTAAGTTGTCCTCTATCCTGTCCTGTATCTAAGTAATAACGCATTTTCCTCGATATAACATTTTTTTTTAATTTTTATTAACTTCTTGAATGGTCGGTTATTTTTTATCGTCAAAAACGTTTATCGTATCGTATTTTTTGGTTCTTCGTAGCGATTAACTGTGTTTTTTTAATTCCTACGAGACGGAGGATTTCAAAAATTATAATTTCTCTAGTTTTCATAGCCCACTATTTAAAAACAACACCGAAAAATGAAAAAAAATAGGTATTAAAAAGAAATTATCGATAACGAGTGAACTATAAGAGTTAGGTATAGGGAATGCTAATACAGAACGAAAGAACATTTAATCCTGAGTCACATGGTATAAAAATATAATACTAGGCGTTCCATTTAAAAAACATGACTTTTCGACAGTTGAAATTAGTTCGAATAGAAGTTACTTTTCAACCAGCCTGTAAGCAATCAAGTGCAAAACTGGACATGATCTGAAAGAATGTTACTGTAGTCTACTATAGGCCAAAAATGGGCATCATGGTTTTTGTTGCACAAAGATGGCAGTATCATAACCAAGGTCCTGCAAGTCTGAGTTTTTTTTTTTTTAATGTAAATGTCTAGGAAACGGTTAATTTTTCTTGTATCACATGTTGCACAAAATATTTTTAGAATTTTATGAAGATTTCAAAAAAGCATTAAAAATTGGGGTATTCCATTTAAAATAAGAAAGTTGACAGCAACTTCCGGTATAAGCGGAAGTGTCCGAAATTTGAAAATATTATATTTTGATAGATCCATATCGTTAACTTATAACTGCAAAATATGAAACAGAAATTCAAAGGAGAAGTCCGTAAACTTTTATTGAAAATGAATCTTCCTGTATAAGAGTTTCATTTTATTAGCTTAGAAACTTAGTAAATATTATCATCCGTTAATTCGTTTAGTAGATATTAAATTCTGTAAAGACTGAGTTACCTAAACGAATTATTGAAAGGAAAAATGTAATGTCCGTTTGTACCACTTTCACTTAAAACTTTAAGTTCCACTTAAGTGGTTAAGTGACACTTTCAACAACAGAAAGTGTGACAACCACTTAGTAGGACTTAAAGTTTTAAGTGAACATAGTGCAAACGGGAATAAAAATTAAAGTTTTAAGTGAAAATGGTGCAAACGGGAATAAAAATTAAATTGAAATGAGCGCGAAAAAAGCGCGCGGAAAAATTCCCGCGTTGTATAGTGGCGCCACCGCAACAGATAAATATGTTACTTGGTGGTTACCAGTAGACAAAAAATTTACATGGCTTCTGGCTCTCTCTCTGGTTCTGAATCAATACGAACTATACTCAGGGCCGCGCCTGGCCTTGGATGCGCTCCTGGGAAAACATACAATTTCGCCCCTCCTCACTCTCCCCAGTCGGTTAATAGGAAATGTTAGGGGTAAAAGATAAATAAATAGGAAGATATTAAAAAAAAAGTGATACTAACACCGAACACTTAATTATTGCGAGGTTAACTAGGTTTTTTTTATGTAAGAAAACGCGTACTCGAGTAACATGGACCGCGGTCGCACGCTAAACGCGAGAATGTCACGTATTAGATAAGAGATGCATAACGTAATCTAATTTAAGAGGCATTCTTATTGTAATGTTCATGTAGTACACAAGTCTTTGTCTCTTTCGCAATAAATGACTTTTAAAAATAATCAATAGCTTCCGATCAATAAATTCGCGCACAAAAATTCAGCCAACGACTTCTGGACAAGAACCTACTGGATTAAACCTGCAGATTTGTGTGGTGAATGTCGAGAAAAAATCGTGTTTCAACAAGAATAACTGCGCAGTCTTGTGCGTGCATTTTTGCACTTTGTTAGTGTTGCCATCTCTAAAATTTAAAAACCAGAACAAGGCATTTAAAAATCCGCACAAAATACGGACGGCGAACATATTTATTTCAAAAAAACACTTGTAATTAGTGCTGTAAAGTTTATAGAGAAAGTTTGTACTCGCCTGTATTCATAGTTGAAATTAACCACCGCCCACAATAGTTTTTATATCCGTAGATACTGTTACGTTTCTAGGGTTTAAATTTATTTATTTAAACGAATAAAACGCTCAGTAAAAACTTAACCGTAATTTAATAACGCTTACAAACTATTTTATTTGTGACAATTTATTTACACACTAAAATCTAACTTCGACGATCGCTAGTTAGAATTCGACTGACTCCTGAGTCCATTCCGGCCGATTTTATATCCTTTGCTGCCGTCTCGAATTTTCCAAGCTGGAAAATTCGAGTTTGTTCGATGGTGGCGTGACGGCCAATGACGCATAACGAACCGACTTCTTGACGCCTTCAGTTTGACGTAGTAAGCCGGGTGGCGCGCCACAATACGTTTTTCGGCAGCTAAGCTGCCTTCTTCAGTACGCTACCAACTTAAAAGCGCTAAAAAGATCTAAAAACAACCTAATCATCCTAATAAAATCATAAAAATGTTAAAATGTTTTTAACTTTAACGTGAATATTGTAAAGCAGTGTTCAATTAACTCATAAGTTCCGCAGGTTTGAATTTAAAACGTAAAATATGACTACAGGGAGTAACTTTTGCTTGTTAATTAATTTCTGTTTAAACTCTGGAGAGACTGTCAACTTTTTTTTTCTTATGGGCGCTGTATTGGATTTTCGTATTTCTAAATGAAGATTTTTCCTCTGATTCTAACAAGTATCACACATTACGGTTGATTGGACTTTTTGACCGAAATTTCAATTTTTTAATTTTTACAAAGAGCGCTGTGGAAACAATCAAGATGTTGACGTTTATATGGCGCTAGCTAGATCCATTCAAAACGCGGAAGAAATTCCAAAAGCTCGAAAGTCATAATATTTTAATTGTAAAGAACTCCTGCTTTCAGTGCAAAATAATCCTTCTTGTTCAACAAACAAAATTATTTCAAAGCTACCACATTAAGTGGTAGTAGAATGAAAAAAATGGAACTTCTTCTGCCCGGCGATAATGAATGACGAATAAAATTTTACGTTAGAAGGAAATACAAATATCCTTCAAATTTTGATATGATCCGATGTCGACGAGCCGAATACAAAGTGATCAACGATGGGTAGCTGTTCAAGCAACACAACGAACATAAAAATCTTCATTGCCTGAAAACGGACACCTAAATTTTCGTAAAGAAACATTTCTTATGAAATACATCGATAAACAGTTGATTTCAACAAGATGGCTTGCTCTCTCATGACGCCTGAGTTGCTGATTGTTTAACTGAAATGTTTTCTAAAAAGAAATAACGGAGACATCGGCTGGCCAGCAGAGGGCCAGATTTATCTCCCACAGACTACTTTCTGATGGGTAGGTACAATGAAACACAAATTTAAAATACAAAAAGTTACAAAGTTTAAGCTGCTTTTTGTGGGGTTATAGATATGGATTTTTCCAATGACGATTCTTATGTTTCTTTCAGAATTCTCCACCTGGTGTGGTTTGTAAAATTGACTGCAATTTATCTTGTTAAACTCGAAGAATTGTTTTGTACTTAAAGTGGGGATTATTTGCAATAAGAATACTATAAAAATTAAGTAATTTTTAAGAGTGCAGAATTTCTTCCGCGTTTTCAGTTGGTTAAGCTAGCGCCACATAAGTGTTAAAATATTTATTGTTTCCACAGCGCTCTTCGTAAAAATCAAAAGGTAGAAATTCCGGTGAAAAAGTCAAATCAACCGTAATGTGTGATACATTGCTAAAATCAGAGAAGAAAAATCTTTATTTAGAAATATGAAAATCCAATATGGCGCCCATAAGAAAAAAAAAGTTGATAGTCGTATCTCTGCAATATTGACAGCTCGGGTAAATCTAATTACAGATTTAGGTTCTCCGTAAAAAAAGTGTCTTAATAATGTTTAAGTTATAATGTCTAGCTTTATCGGTTTTCGATTTAAAAAATAAAAACGAAAATGAAAAATGTTAGTTTTTTTTTTAATACTGTGGCGCACCAACCGGCTTAGCGCAAGGCGTCAAGAAGTCGGTTCGCTGTTATGTGTCATCGGCCGTCACGCGGCCGGGGCCTACATCGGACAGACTAGATTTCTCCAGCATGGAGGATTCCAGACGGCAGCAGATATAAAATCGCCCGGAGTTGACTCACGAGGCAGTCGAATTCGAACAGCGATCGCCGAAATTAGACTTTTAGTGTGTAAATAAATTGTTACAAATAAATTAGTTTTTAAGCTTTATTAAATTACGATTAAGTTTTTATCGAGTGTTTTATTCGTTTAAATAAATAAACTTTAAACCCTAGAAACGTAACAGTGGTGTCGGTGTGCGGGTTTGTGCAAATAAATAAACAATTTAAAGCAAATTAAATTTAATCAGATTATTAAATAAGTACAGTATCGAAAAAAAAAAAAAACAATGGCTACGAAAAAAGTGTTGTTGAAAGACTTAAAAGTGGCCGAATTAAAAACCGAATTGGAAGAACGAGAGTTAGAAACCTGTGGTTTGAAAGGCGCACTTCAACAGCGTCTCCGATCCGATTTGTTGACAGCTGGTGAAGATCCAGAGACGTTCCTTTTCGAAATTTCGTGTGGTCCCGTCGATTTTAATAAAATCTTGAAAGATGAACTTCGAGAACAATCCAGGAATTTCAAGGACGAACTTCGAGAACAATCTGGAAATTTCAAGGACGAACTTCGAGAACAATCCAGAAATTTGGACGAGAAGTTTCAAGAACAGTCTGGAAATTTAGAGAAACTTCGAGAACAATCCAGAAATTTAGAGGAAAAGCTTCTAGAACAATCTGGAAATTTCAAGGACGAACTTCGAGAACAATCCAGAAATTTAGAGGAGAAGCTTCTAGAACAATCTGGAAATTTCAAGGACGAACTTCGAGAACAATCTGTAAACTTCAAAGACGAGTTGCAAACTAAATTGATGGAACAATCCAGAAATTTAGAGGAGAAGCTTCTAGAACAATCTGGAAATTTGGACAAATTACAGAATAAATTGTTGGAACAATCTAGAGACTTAGACGAGAAATTTCGAGAGCACTCCAGAAATTTTGACGAGAAATTTCTAGAACAAACAAAAGGACTCGAAGATAAATTAGTGGTAAAAATATCAGAAGAAACAAAGAACCTGCAAGAAAATGTGGAGGAAATAATATTTCAGCAGGATAACAAAATCAAAAATCTGGAACAAATCATGGCGGGGTTGCAAGTGTTCGGGGATCAGCCACCAGTAGAAACACTAGAAAATAATGAAACCCGAATTGTGGAAGGACCAGCAGAAAATTCGAAATTAAAAATAAAACCACCGACGTTCGATGGAAAATTTTCTTGGCCCAACTACTTCAAACAGTTCGAAGCAGCAGCAAAGGCAAACAGATGGACGGCCAGCGAAAAAGCCACTTCGTTAATTGTGGCCTTGAGAGGAGACGCTATCGATGTGCTACAGACGATGCCGCCAGAGGAACAAGAAGACTTCGACAAGCTGGTGAATAGGATGGAAATGCGTTACGGACAGGCTCATCTGACCGAGGTATACCATGCACAGTTGAGGAATCGCTGTCAGAAATCCGGAGAAAGTCTTCAAGAATTCGAAGCGGACGTAGCGCGTCTGGCCCAGTTGGCATATCCCACAGCTCCCGTTGAATTCCTCAAATGTTTGACGGTGCAGACCTTCATAGATGGAATCCGTGACCCAGACAACCAGCAGGCATTGAGAATGACCCATCCGAAGACGTCCAAGAACGCATTGGCTTATGCCTTGGAATTTGAAGCAGCGAGACGAGTCTCAAGAGGGCATGTCAAGGTGCGAGCGGCTATGGACTTCCAAGAGGAAGAACAGGAAGAATCCGCTAACGCCAACGTGGGAGCTACTATAAAGGAGCGAGCCAGGGAGTATGCCACCGCCGGGGATGTTCGCCGCATTGTGGAACAGGTCTTCAAGCAGAAGAAACCGCTGGTGTGGCCAGGAGGAAGGACATGTTCGCAGGCGATGTCCAAAGCCCAGACAGGATCCAAGAAAGCCACAGTTAAACTAAGCCGGGTCGGTGCAGAGGGGCAAACGTCGACCCGTATTCAAAGGCCCCCAAAGACGAAAGCCAAACAAGTAATATCCCTACGGCAGTTAACCAGCAGTGTCTTCGTGGATGTCACCATTGATGACATTCCTCACACCATGTTGTTGGATACGGGTGCGACGAAGACCATCCTAAGACCCGACGTCATTAAGTCATCTGGACGCACCGAGCCGACCAAGTGGAGACTGAAAACTGCAACTGGAACATCAGCAACTGTCCACGGTGAAGTAGAGGTTATCATCACCATTGGTTCAACTCCAATAAAACACCGTGCACTGGTGGCAGATATAGAGGACGAGGCAATTTTGGGCATGGACGTCATGTGTGCCCACGGGTTCCAATTGGACTTAAAGCGTGGCGTGATGGCGGTCAATAATGAGGAGTTGGTTCTACATCAACGAGGGGACGTGGCCGCTCGAGTAGTCCTCGCTGAAGACGTTGTATTACCCAGCAGGACTGAGGTTATCGTCGACGCAAAACTGGACGGTGTTTTTCAAGATGGGCAAGTCATTATGGTTGAACCTAATACTGATGATCAAAGGATTGGAAGAGGAGTCCTCGTTGGGAAAATGTTATTGACGGCGAAGAAGGAAGTACCTGTCCGCCTGATGAACGTCAATTGTTTCTCCGTCAATATCAAGAAAGGAACCATCTTGGGAAACTGCACCATGGTGTCCTCCATCTCCCGGCAACTTGAAACAAACGTGCCAGAAGCGAAAGTCCCAAAGAAATTATGGGAAATGGTTATGTCAACACCCCAGGAATTGACTCCAGTCCAGAAGACAAAAGCAAAGAATCTGATCGGCCGCTATCAAGATGTATTTGAGGTAGAAAATGGATCCAAGGGAAGAACTGATGTCGTGAAACACAAAATAGAGACTGGAGAAGAAAGACCTATCCGTCAAGCTCCAAGGCGATTACCGTTGGCGAAGCGTGAGGAAGCGGAACGCATTATTCGCGAGATGGAAAAGGATAATGTAATAGAACCATCAAGCAGCCCGTGGGCGTCATCAGTAGTGCTTGTGAAGAAGAAGGATGGGTCCACCAGGTTCTGTGTAGACTACCGGTTACTCAATAATGTCACCAAGAAGGACAGCTATCCCTTGCCACGGATTGATGATACCCTGGACACCCTGGCCGGCTCAAAGATCTTCTCAACTTTGGACTTAAAGAGTGGATATTGGCAAGTGGAGCTGGCGCCCGAAGATCGAGAAAAGACGGCGTTTTCCATTGGTATGGGTCTGTGGTTCACAGTGATGCCATTCGGGTTATGTAATGCCCCAGCGACATTCGAGAGGTTAATGGAGACGGTTCTGAAAGGTCTATCCTGGACAACGTGCATGGTGTACCTTGACGACATAATTGTCGTGGGAAAGACGTTCGACGACCACCTAAGGAACCTGGAAGGAGTGTTCCAGCGGCTTCGCGGAGCTGGACTAAAGCTTAGCCTCAAGAAGTGTCACCTGTTCCAGAAGGAAGTGAATTACCTGGGGCACATTGTTAATGGAAACGGAATCGCCGTGGACCCTGTGAAGATTCAGGTGGTGAAAGACTGGCCAACTCCCAGAAATAAACACCAAATAAGGAGTTTCCTTGGCCTGTGCACTTACTATCGGCGCTACGTTCCTGGATTTGCAGACATTGCTAAGCCGTTGACAAAACTCACTGAAGAAGGTCGTCCATTTGAATGGGACCAACAGTGTCAAATTGAACAACTAAAGCAGTACTTGATTAGTGCCCCTATTCTGAGTTATCCTCTCCCGGAAGGCAAGTTCGTCGTGGACACAGATGCTAGCAACGTTGGGATTGGTGGCGTACTCTCCCAGATACAAGAGGGGCAAGAGAAGGTGATCGGCTACTTCAGTAAAGTCCTATCAAAGCCAGAACGAAACTATTGCGTCACAAGAAGGGAATTGCTAGCCGTCGTAAAAACGATAGAACACTTCTACAAGTACTTGTATGGTAGACGCTTCCTGCTGAGGACCGACCACGCCGCTCTAAAATGGCTTCTCCGTTTCAAGAACCCAGAAGGGCAAGTTGCACGATGGATCGAACGACTTCAGGAGTACGATTTTGAAATTCAGCATCGGGCAGGAACTAGCCATCGAAATGCCGATGCTCTGTCGAGAAGACCCTGTGCCGAAGACTGTAAGCACTGTAGTCGTTTGGACGAGAAAGTAGCCACGACTGCGAGGACAGCCATTGTTGATGACAAATGGCAAGGCGAAGAACTGCGAAGAGACCAGGAGAACGACCCGGATTTGAAATTAGTGCTAGAATGGAAAAGCAGGGACGCGAGGCCTACCTGGGAAGAGGTAGCACCATGTGCACCGTCCGTAAAATCATACTGGGCGCAGTGGGACTCCATAGTGTTGGATCGTGGTCTTCTGAGACGAAGCATAGAGAATCAGGAAGGCATGGAACAGAAGACACAGTTACTGATCCCCAAGAATAGGGTGCCAGAAGTTCTGAGGGAACTTCACGATGGAACTTCCGGAGGGCATCTGGGAGTTAAGAAGACTATGGAGAAGGTGCGCGAAAGATTTTACTGGGTGAACTGCAAGGAAGACGTGAAGGATTGGTGCAGAAAGTGTGCAGTCTGCGCAGCCAGTAACGGTCCCCACAGGCGGGGTAAGGCTCCCATGAGACAGTACAACGTTGGAAGTCCTTTTGAGAGAGTTGCCATCGATGTAGCCGGCCCGTTTCCAGAAACGAATGGTGGAAACAAGTACATCGTCGTGGTAATGGACTACTTTAGCAAGTGGGTTGAAGCTTACGCCCTACCTAACCAAGAGGCAGTCACTATTGCGGAAGCCCTTGTCAGGGAATGGATCAGTCGGTATGGTGCACCTATGGAACTGCATTCAGACCAAGGAAGGAACTTTGAATCGGCCTTGTTCAAGAACGTGTGTACTCTGCTCGGCGTACGAAAAACTAGAACAACTGCACTCCACCCACAGTCGGACGGAATGGTGGAAAGGTTCAATAGAACCATCAACCGACATTTGTCCAAGGTCGTTTCCAATCATCAGAGGGACTGGGACACTGTTTCTAATGGCATACCGCTCATCTGTTCATGAGACAACAGGGGAGACTCCCGCGAAAGTGGTATTCGGGCGAGAGCCGAGACTGCCCTGCGACCTGAAGTTTGGTGTGAAGCCTGGCGAAGTCTCTGCCGACGAAGATTACGTGAGCAAATTACGCAGGAAAATGGATGATATCCACAACCAAGTGCGTCACAATATACAGACGGTCAGCGATCGGATGAAGGAGCACTATGACTTCAACGCTCAACACGGCGGATACCAACCTGGAGCACTGGTCTGGCTTTATAACCCCCAAAGACGTCGAGGCCTCTCCCCAAAATTACAGACCTCTTGGGAAGGTCCTTACAAAGTGATGAAACGGATCAACGACGTCGTTTACCGCATCAGGAAGGTCCCCCATGGCAAACCCAAAGTAATCCACTTCAACCGGATAGCCCCTTACCATGGAGAAGCAGATGAAGGGACAGTACAAAGGGCGCAAGTTTCCGAAGTGAACTTCGAAACCTTCATGTCTCATCACGCCGAAGGAAGCAAGGCACGGTTTGGAGTGACCACGGAGAAGCAACAAGATCTCTTTAAAGTGCCACTGGAGTACAGTCTGGCCCACTGCGTAGCAGAAGACCTGAAAATGTCCAAAGGAATCGCTCAGGTGTTTAGGAAGAAATTTGGCCAAATCGAGGAGCTACGAAGACAGCATCCCATGGTAGGCAAGAGCTTGCAGATCATTGATTCGACGGCAGATCGGAGGCGCCACGTGCATTATTTAGTCACTAAGAAGACATCAAGCGGTAAACCTGACTATCAAAGTATGTGGAGAGCCCTATATAGCCTGAGGAGACAGCTAATAGAGACCCATCAGATGAAGTTAGCCATCCCCAAATTGGGCTGCGGATTGGACGGACTAGACTGGAGAGTAATTCGAAGCATGCTGGAAGTCATCTTCCACAGAACGGGAATTGAAGTCCTAGTCTGCAGCCACCACCCACAGGCAACAGTCAGCAACAGCAAAACCGTAGACTGTTACTTCTTCCAGACGGGAAGTTGGAAGAATGGGCCAGCATGTAGATTCCGACACCCTCCTTCAAGACTATCACCAGGAACATTTCGAGACGAAACGTTTTTAAGAAGGGGGCAGTGTGGCGCACCAACCGGCTTAGCGCAAGGCGTCAAGAAGTCGGTTCGCTGTTATGTGTCATCGGCCGTCACGCGGCCGGGGCCTACATCGAACAGACTAGATTTCTCCAGCATGGAGGATTCCAGACGGCAGCAGATGATATAAAATCGCCCGGAGTTGACTCACGAGGCAGTCGAATTCGAACAGCGATCGCCGAAGTTAGACTTTTAGTGTGTAAATAAATTGTTACAAATAAATTAGTTTTTAAGCTTTATTAAATTACGATTAAGTTTTTATCGAGTGTTTTATTCGTTTAAATAAATAAACTTTAAACCCTAGAAACGTAACAATACCTTCAAAACGAAAAGGAATAATTTAAATTGCTTTTCAGATTATTAATTAGCATGAAAATACGCAATTTTGGCCTAATTTAACCGACCTCGTATCTCTTAAGATAAGTGTGATCCCCATGAAGCATGGTAACCACAGGCAACTAATACCGCTAATTCAAATAATTTAAATGTGTAGCACACTTTGAAATAAAACTTTCGTTACAAATTTTAATATTACTTCATGTTTAATCCTTTTTTAAACATATAGTGAGCACAAAAAAACGTACATTTACTAAATTTCACTCACATGCAGTTCAAGAGAAAAAAGAAAGGGAGGAAGGAAACTTTAGTGCAGTTGAATTACTTGAACATATATGGCAAAGACACATTTTCTGTTGTGGTACAGCTCAGCGGGATTACCACCAGGTGAAATAATTTTAACAAGGGGTACAATCTGTGGTGCCAATGACATGAGCAAAGCCTAATGTTAACTTGCGGAGCTTCTTCTATTGGCAATTTAATTCACTGTTTGCATTGCCTTGCAATAAGATGAGTGACACGATCAATTATTCTACGTATCGATGGTTTCTAAAAGTATCAGGAATCAGCTGTTGAAATATTTCAGTGGATAATAACATAAGTTTATCAGCAACCGATTTGTACCACAAAATAAATTTATTTTTGCTTGTTGCAGGTTCTAGTGTGGGACCAAAGTGTTCCATAACTCCTTTGGAAAAGCGAAACGTTAAATTCATTATCATCCAAATCATTAAAAGGATTATTTCTGTCTCTCATAAAATGAATCCTACCTTAAGGAGGTATTTCTTTATCGTCAGAGAAGAAAGTGTGGTTGCAGACATTTTGAAATAATTTTGAATTGTTTGTTGTTGAAAATAATTTCCAAAATAGTGTCGTGAGTAAAGTGAGTAAAAAGTACAGAAATGTCATTATTTTTCATATTTAAGGTAAAAGCATGATATAGAGAACACTGGTACGCTCACTCGTCGCCATTTTCAGTTTAAAATTTTGAGCAAGTTGAGTAGTTTGTAAAAATTCGCTAGATGGCAGAACCGTATCGCGGACTGTCATTTTTATCAAATTCCTCAGCCGGTTCTTGTGAGGCTCTTGTGGTAAACACAAAACACATGGGCAGAGATAAACAGAGGTCAGTACGCAACAACTGGTTTGAGGTTAAATACTGCATTTTAAATTTTAACTATGAATTTAAAGCGAAGTTGTCAGAAATTTTAATTTAAAGAGGGTATGTATTGACGAATAATTTAATTCGTTTCCTAATTTAGTTACATTGCAGTCAAAATAGAAAGACTTCTCAGAGTTAATTTGTATTGAGGCAAGGAGATTTTAACATAAACATGAACTCTTCTTAAGATTGCTAGCTAACCTAGAATATCCACCAATCCAACTGGCATTAAACTAACCGACGTACTGATTAAAATGTACTCAATAGAACGAGTGGATATAAACTCACAAAAGTACCTATCTAGTAACATCAGTTATGCATGCAAGTGACACCAAAAGTGCATAAAGTTAAAACACCTAAACGTTACTGCAGCTTGTTTCCTTCAAGTTTGATGACCTAGCAAATTAATTCCATCGAAGCTGAAAATATCAAGTGTTATGTGAGAGGCTCATAACCTTCTTTATATTATTTCTAATTTAATAAACATATTGTTTAATCTGATTACATCCCTTATTCCAAGATTACCGTAAGAGTAGCACTTGTCTTCACTTGCATCACAAGTTTGAAAAAACTGATGATGATGACCAACGTAATGAAAGTTTATCTACGTTTCACTCTGGCTCTTTCAGAAAATAAAATGATTTATTAATCTCGAAGAAATTGACAAAGAACAGTGAAGCAAATAGCATCTTCGATTCATTTGCACTGGTTGCAGTCAGAGTGTTTGCATCTTGTAGTAACACAAGATGAAGTTCGTTGTGCGATCAATGTAAGTGAATCGAAGACATTAGTAGATATTTAAAACGTCATTAAATTTTCAGTTAACCACAATAAACTGCTGTCAAACCGCTCAGTAAATTTGAGTTACAGATGTCGTACCATTAATTATGAAATATTGTTAATTATAGATTTTGGAAAGGCTTCAAGTATGAACCAAAATGCAGGTGTCACAATGTTAAAGCAACATTTTGTGTGCTTGATACATTTTCAAGAAAAATTTGTAAAAAAATCGTTAAGTCAGTGGAAATGAAATCATTCGAAGAATACTGACAGATGATGCTATTCCTCAACTAAATGTATGCTCCTACTGAACTAACGCTAATCTTACAACTGCCCTTTCTTCCACTACTACCAAATAGATACAAGAAACAAATAATACCAATAGGTTTGTATAAATCAACGAACTTCTCGTAACATTAGTAAATATCTTTCTATATCTGTTTGATTGCTTGCTAAATTTGACACTCGCCGTTTATTCTTTATTTCATTACACACCAACCAAAGTTTGCCATTACTACACACGTAAATACTGAATATACGTCGCATACAACCGTACCTACAACACGTAATATAACCTACGGGAGTACATTAACGACGTTGTTTAGTGACAGTCCTGTAGTGATTTATATATTAAATCACATTAATGCTTTTTTTTAATTAGCAAATTTTTTATACCAAGAATTGTATTGACAATTAAGTTGTTTTTTTTTTTTCTTAATGACTACTACGTTTTTTTATTTAAAATCATTGCCAGTCGCCACAGTACTCCCCCGCGAGTGAACTGGTTCCAGGAACGATACTCTTTTCTTCTTCGCTCCAGGGTATGTTCGTAGGGTGGAATTGTCTCGTTCATGGTCTATTTCTGTAAAGGCTGGTTTTAAACGATCAATTGAAATGTTAGATGGTTTTCCGTCTAGGTCAACTTCAAAACAGCAATCATTTATTCTGCGAAGAACTTTGTAAGGTCCTTTATACGGTTGGTCTAGTGGTTTCTTGACTCCATCCATTCTCACGAATACATGAGAGCATGTGTGAAGAGTTTTATTCACGAAAATTCTTGGTTTTTGATGGTGCGAAGTTGGCTGAGGTCGGATTTTCCTCATGGCTTGTCGGAGTTGTTCTAAAAAAATGGTTTGGTCTTGCAGAAATTGTTCTTGGTGGAAGTATTCTCCTGGCAGTCTTAGGGTTGTACCATAAGTCATTTCTGCTGCCGATGTTCCTATATCTTCTTTGAGACTGTTTCTTAAACCCAATAGTACGATTGGGAGTGCTTTTGTCCAGTTTGCTGTCTCATGGCATTTTATTGCAGATTTCAAAGTCCTATGCCATCGTTCTACAGTCCCATTTGATTGTGGGTGGTAGGCTGTTGTTTTCACTGTTTTAGCTCTTATTATTTTCGTCATGGCATCGAACAGTTGCGAATCAAACTGTGTTCCTCTATCCGTGGTGATGATGGCCGGTGCTTCGAATCTTGACACCCATGCATTGAAAAATGTGTCCACGATGGTGTCTGCGGTGATGTCCTTTATAGGCACTGCTTCTGGCCATCGCGTGAAACGGTCTATCATTGTGAGGCAATAACGAAAACCTTGGGATGTTGGCATTGGACCAATGATGTCCATGTGCACGTGGTAGAATCGTTCATCTTCATCTGTTTGAAACTGTGCTAATAGTTGGAGACAAATTCGCCAGATGTCGGCATTGAATATAACATTAAAAGTTCCTAACCTGAACTAGGGACATTTTAACTGTAGATTGTCAGCTCTGGGGAAAAATTTGATTTGAAATTTGTCAAAGTTTTATGGGTCTTATTTCAATAATTTACCTTTGTTTACAAACCATGAGTCGGTATCGTACGTGTTCAGTTAGAAATTGTGAAGATAAACTGTCACATCGACACATATTCCCTAATCCAAGAAAGTTTCCAGAAACATTTCAAAAATGGATTAAAGCTTGTGACAACGTGAGCTTACTGGAAATGGATCCGGAAGATTTATATCGCAAGAAAAGACTTTGCCATATACATTTTACAGCAAACGATATTGCATCCAATATGTATTTAAGAAAAGATAGTGTTCCATCATTACACTTACCACAAAAAGAGTGTGTAGTGGAAACTGTTCAAGAACTTAATGCAGCAGGTACGTTCTTTACCCAGAGTTAAAACAATACATACACATCTTGGTTTAAAAGCTGAAAATTTTGTAACCAGTGTCTGTCATCTATCAAATCAATTTAAATTATTATTTTATTTTAGAGATTAACATATGTCAGCCTTCAACAAGTACTGCAGACTTTCTTGAAGTAATACAACAACATAAAACTGTTATGGAAAAAGGTATGACTGTTTTTGTAGCTGAGAGAAATAAGGTGTTTCCATTACATATCTTTATAATCATTATTCTCTTCATAACAAATAAACTGTATTGTCTTTCCAGAGAATCCACATTTGATGCCAATAAACAGTGCAAAAGAGCCACAGGAATCTCAAAAAAGAAAATGTAAGAAATATTATTTGTTTACTAAAGAGAGAGATATCAGAAAACTTTGCTTTCCTTTTTAAAGACTAAAGAGAGAGATATCAGAAAATTTGCTTTCCTTTTTAAAGATGTTCAAAGAAATTTTGAACTGCTTTTCTTTTCTTAATAATAATAATACGCGTTTTGTATTGTGTTTTAAAATATTACTTGACTTTGTAACATATTTAAAAATCAAAAATAATATCTAAATCTATGTGACAATTCTATTACGGAATTGTCATATAGATTATATATAATAAAACCTATTTCATGTATATTTGATTTGGGGTTATTTGTATTCTTGATTAATTTTTCTTATAGATTCCGCTTCTTCATTACATAACATCGGTGTGACTAGAGTTAGGCAGTTAAGTCCAAAAGCAAAGAAGCTCTATAAAACAACAGTTAACTTAACAGGATCTATAAGGAGATTGAAAAAAAGAAATTCTACTTTAAGAAGCAAGTTACAAAAATTTACTCTTGAAGAAAGTATTAACAGGGCAACCAGCAATTTAGAACCACATGTTGCTGAATTTGTAAAGAGCCAAATCCGTCTTCATGGTAAACATGTCAAAGGCCGGCGATATACATTAAATGACAAATGTTTGGGACTCATTTTATACAAACAAAGTCCTCAAGCTTATAAGACGTTTTCGAAGTTGTTTAATGTACCCAGCAGAAGAACTATAAGCACTCTGTTACAACATATTCATTTAAATGTGGGATTAAATGAACATCTGCTGGATTCTCTGAAAGAGATTGTTTATTCGTTAAATTCAAAAGAAAAGTTGTGTATATTGCTATTTGATGAAATGGTAGTACAACCTCAGATTTCATTTAACGCCACGAAAATGTACTTTGACGGATTTGAAGATTTGGGTGATAAATATTCAAATAAAATAGCAGACCATGCAATTGTGTTTATGCTTCGAGGAATAACGAAAGATTGGAAGCAACCTATAGCCTACGGTTTCTCACAAAGTGGTATAAAAACAATTATAACAAACCGACTTAGTAAGAATGCTGAAACTTATTATTCAGAAATGTCAAGACATTGGCTTAAAAATTACTGCAACTGTGAGTGATCAAGGAAGCGCAAATGTAGCAGCAATAAATTATTTAATGAAAAATTCAATTGTTGAGGCAGAATATGTTAATAAAAAATGTTTTAAAATCGGTGGTCAGGTGATTTATCACATTTTCGATCCACCTCATTTAATAAAGGGGATACGAAACAATTTACTGACAAAAAAACTTAGTATGGAATGATAAAAATACTATTTACATTGCAAAATGGAATGATATTTATACTGCTTATAAATTAGACAATGCTTCTGGAGAGTTAAGACTAATGCCAAGGTTAACAGAAGAACACTGCAATTCGAACAAAATCAAGAAGATGAAAGTGGCAAATGCTACTCAAGTATTTAGCCTCTGCTATCAATATATTAATAAAAGCAGGTAATGTATTTCCTAATGATTGCTTGAAAACAGGTGATATTTCTAATTGTTTCTTTTTAGATCTTAATAAGGAAAGAGGAGAAACTTTAGAACCCTCAGCAATTGGAACCGCAAAAGTTTTAAAATTCTTCGATTCCTTATTTGATAGCGTCAATGGCAACACTTTCTACGCAAGAGATGGAAAATTATTAAGATGTGCTTTATCAAAAGAATCTCAACACCACATTTTTTTCCCGGTAGCAAAAGAAGCTTTACAAAATATGTATTTCGAAAAAAATAATACAAAACATTTTCCTCCATCCTTAAGAAATTGGATTTTTACTATAGAAGGACTGGAAGCTATTTTTAGAAACACAAAATCACACGTATCTTTTTTAAGAACACGTGTATTCAACCAGGACCCACTAGAAAATTTTTTTGGGCAGTTGCGACAGAGAGGTGCAAGAAATATCAATCCTACTACTGTGCAATTTTCAAATCATTTTAAATCGCTTTTAATTAACAATATCACATCTAAACATTCTATTAATGCAAATTGTCAAGAGGACTCAGCACAAATATTAACAAATATTAAAACTTTGATAAGGGAAAAACCAATTGCAACAAGGAATTATGATCAAATATCAGAAGAGGTATTAACCACGCTTTCAGCAACAGAGGCAGGATTAACACAAGTGGACACATTTCCAGTAAGTTATGTTAGCGGCTACTTATGTAAGAAACTCAAAAATTTGTACCAATGTGATTTATGTAAAAGAAATTTAATTTGCAGTAACATAGATTATCAGTGGCATAGTTTCGTTCAGGAAAAATAATTTTCTGCTAGTGTGCCTTTTAAATTAAAATATGCAACACCACAATTAATACAAGGTTTGTCAAAAGTGTACACACTTGCGAAAGTTCTTTTGCCAGAACTTGCTTATAAAAACAATGGATTTGTGACAATGTTAGATTTTATACATAAAAATGTCCATTTCAATTTTATACAGTTATGTACACATATACCTGAAATTGAATACTGTATTATAAAAGAATTCTGTTTTCTACTGAGCCACAACTGGGCAAATGGCATAAATAAAATTTTAAGTGGAAAAGATAATAGATACAGAGGAAAAGATAGTATCTATCTTTCAGCTAAAAGCTATGTATCAAGAAGGAGGAAGTAATAAATATATGTTAAATTTTAAATGATTTTAATTTGTTTACACATTTTTCATTTGAAGATTAATATCCGATTGCACAAAGTTCATCAATAACATTTTTCAACAGACAATCTAATGACATGATTGTCTGTTAGAAATGATGAACGTTGGTGCAGCCGGACATTTAAATTCTGCATACCAATATTGGAACAATATATTTAAATATGCCGCCTTTTCGGTTTAAATAGTTAGAGACAAGCTCCGTAGGTGGTGCTAATTTGACGCTACTTCATAGCATATATGTTGCCCATCTCGTTACCTCCTTTATCTCTGGCTCCAGGTCAAGTGCAAATAGTTATTCGTTACCCCTAGTAACCGTTCTTCTGTTTATGTGCAGATCAATCCCCAAAGTACTCGTTTCCTGAATAACTGACTTTGGTCTGTTAATGTGATAGTAAACTTATCTGAAGATGCTGTGGTTTATCGGTCATGTAACAATTTGAACTTTCTTCTTTGCTCCTTTATAGGTTCGGACTGTTGAAGACTGTGACGCAGTGTCTTGCTGTGAAGAGGCTGTTTCTTTTTCTGAAGTGGTTGCAGATGATTGCTCTTCTGATTCAATAGTAGTCAAATGTGCTGGCTTGAGTCTCTCGACGTTGATGTTAGTGTTTCTCCCATCAATGTTGATGGTAAATACTTTGTCATTAAATCGAGCAATGACTTCATGGGGACCTGAATATGGTTGGTCAAGTCCTTATTTTGGTGCATCAATTCTTAAAAATACGTGGCTGCAAGTATACAGATCTTTGTAACAAAATGTTTTTGTTTAACAGTGGTGATTTGCTGGTGCTGGTTTCAGGTTACGCATGTGGATTCTGAACTCTTCTAAGAAGATATTCGGATTTGATGGTGGGTCTTCATATGTAAAAAATTCACCTGGGATACAGCGTTGTACCATACATGTACTCTGCGGTAGAAGCTTTCAAGTCTTCTTTATGACATGTACGCAAACCAAGAAGAACTGTTGGAAGTACGTTGGTCCAATTTGATGTTTGATGACACCGAATAGCAGTTTTTAAGACTCAATGCCATCTCTCTACTAATCCGTTGGCTGCCGGATGAAAAGCGGTTGTACGTGTACGTTTGCTGTACGTTTCTCAGATCCTCCATTTGGTCATCGCCATGAACAATGTGGATTCAAATTGGGATCCTTTGTCTGTCGTTATTGTTTTCGGGCATCCATATCGTGCAATCCAATTTGTGAAAAAGGTTTTGGTTACTGTGCTGGCAGTAATGTCCTCGATAGGAATAGCTTCAGGCGACCTTGAAAAGCGATCTACCATTGTAAAGCAGTAACGGTATCCACTGGATTCAGGTAAAGGTCCAACTATATCCACGTGGATATGGTCGAATCGTTGATCAGGTTCCAAAAATGTTGAAGGTTGAGTATGGACATGTCGTCCAACTTTTGAACGTTGACAAGGAATGCAGTTGCGACCCCACCCAATAATGTCTCAATTCATTGAGGGTCAAACGTATCTCTGGCAAATCAATTTGCAGGTTGCTTTGCCTCCAGGATGTGATAGGTTATGGAATGAATCGAACACTTGTTGTCTAAAAAACTTCGGTACGTACGAGCGAATGTCACATTGTGAAACGTCACAATAGATTTCTTGAAGGTGAGTTCCAAAAGTTAATTTTTGAAGTTTTAGCGATGTTGTTTCACTATTGAGAATACGTTGTAACTCTTCCTCATTGGTTTGAGCTTCTGCTAAAGTTGTCAAGTTAATGGTACTGGCAAGTCGAAGTGGTCGTATCAACTCGTGAGAATGTATCTGCGACTACATTTTCTGCACCCTTGATGGCTATGATTTTGGTAGTGTATTGGCTGATGTAGTTTAATTGACGAAGTTGTGTGGGAGATGCTTTGTCAGAACGTTGTTGAAAAGCATGTGTCAAAGGTTTATGATCGGTACGTATTTTAAAATTATAACCTTCAATCCAGGGTCTGAAAAATTTTAGAGCATTGTATATGGCAGTAAGTTCTCTATCGTAGACACTGTAGTTGGTTTCAGCTGCAGATAATTTCTTGGAAAAGAAACCTAACGGCTCCCATTTGTTTTCCCTTAATTGTTCCAGGACTGCACCCATTGCTGTGTCTGATGCATCAGTTGTTAGACGAAGTTCGGCATCAGCTACTGGATGAGTTAAGAGTGTGGTGGTAGCTAGGTCTTGCTTGCACTGTTCAAAAGCAGCTACTGATTCTTCTGTCCATTCCACAGGTCTTTGATCTTTCTTACGGGAGTATTTAAGCAATGCATGAAGAGGTGCTTGGATAGCTGCTGCATTCTCTATGTAGCGTCTGTAAAAATTGAGCATTCCAAGGAATTGACGGAGCTGTGCGAGTGTTTCGGGTCGTCTGTATGACATGATTGCTTGTACCCTTTCCGGTAGTGGTTGTGAGCCCTTAGCCGAAATAAGATGACCAAGGTACTCAACATTTGTGGTGCCAAATGAACACTTGTTGGGGTTAATAGTGAGGCCAAAATCTCGGAGACGAGTAAACACTGTCTTCAGGTGCAGTATGTGCTTTTCTGGGGTGGTCGAAGCAATGAGTATATCATCTAAATAAGCGTAGACGAAATCAAGACCATTTAGCACTTGCCTTATAAATCTCTGAAATGTCTGGGCAGCATTACAGAGACCAAAGGGCATAACTAGAAATTCAAACAACCCAAAAGGTGTGATAACAGCAGTTTTTGGTATGTCTTCTTGCTTTACAGGAATTTGATGGTATGCCCGCACCAAATCAATTCTCGAAAATATAGTTTTCTTTCGTAGAATGGAAGCGTAGTCCAGTAAGTGTGCGATAGGATAACGGTCAGGTATCGTTTGTGCATTAAGGCGACAGTAGTCACCGCGTGGTCTCCAGTCACCATTCTTCTTGGGAACCATATGCAATGGGCTGGCCCAAGGACTCTTCGATGGCTGACAATATCTCTGATCAAGCATGAATTCAAATTCCTCCTTGGCTCTCGTAAGTAGCTCAGGCGAAAGTCGCCGTGCTCTTTCATGAACTGGTGGTCCTGTTGTTTCAATGTGATGTACGGCGTTGTGTTTGGTTGCTGAAAGTCGTGTAGTATTGTTCAGTATTTTAGGAAATTTTTGAAGAAGACTTGCATATGCATCGTCTCTGTTCAATTTGGAAATGCCAATATGTGAAACACGATCCAAAGTACCACAAGCCTGTTGTTTATGTTTGATTGTACTTTTCTTTCTTGTTGATTGTCATGCGTTGGGGTGTTTTTGTAAATTATCAATTTGTTTTAATGATTAAACACGTGCACGTTTTTTTACTGCCTTTTATTGTTCGCCATCTTGCTGGCCACCCACATGAAGTTTTTTTGTCAACGCTACTTAAAGCATTGCTACCAACTTAAACATCTGTACAGTTCTACATTCTAAATAAATCTCAAACATACCCCCCACCGTTGAAAGTGAAACTTTCAACTAAAATACAATACAAGGTAAATATAACAAGGTAAGTATGCAGTTCATAAATTCAAACACTAACAATCTTTAGTTTCAGGTCTCTGCACTGGAAGAGGACAAATCTTGGCCACAGCTCGCTTCAGAGTACCCTTGGAGGTCCTTAAAGAAACGACTCGAACAATGCCGTCCTTTCCGGGATGCACTGCAATAACGCGACCCATTTTCCAGCACAGGGGCGGTAAATTTTCTTCTTTGATTAACACAAGTGAATCTACTTCTATGTTTTTTACAGGTAAATTCCACCTGTTCCGCTGCTGAACTTCGGCTATGAATTCCTTAGACCAGCGGGTCCAAAAGTGCTGTTGGAGCTTCTGAAGTCGTTGGTATAACGATAGCCTGTTGTCAGGAATTTCTTGCACATCAGGGTCAGCCAACGAAGTTAGTGGTCTCCCAATGAGAAAGTGAGCCGGTGTTAAGGGATTCAAGTCGTTTGGATCGGATGAAAGAGGACAAAGAGGGCGAGAATTCAACACTGCTTCAATTTGAGTAAGTAATGTTAGAAAGTCTTCGAAACAGAGACTCGCATTGCCCGCAACGCGTCTTAAATGCTGCTTGACGGATTTAACACCGGCCTCCCAAATCCCGCCAAAATGGGGAGAATGTGGCGGTATGAACTTCCACGTTACGCCTTCATTAGTAAAGCTTTCTTGTAAATCATTTTTATTTTTTGTCAAAAATGTACGTACTTCCATCAGCTGATTATTGGCTCCGACAAAATTAGTTCCATTATCGGAAAAAATCTGATGCGGTTTACCACGTCTAGCTATAAATCTCCTAAAAGAAGCGATGAAGGCTTCTGTAGTTAGATCTGTAACGGCCTCAAGGTGCATTGCCTTTGTTGTGAAGCAAACATACAGACATAAATAACATTTAAAAGTTTTAGCTCCGCGGCCACGCTTTATTTTTAGAAAAAAAGGACCTGCATAGTCGACACCCGCGTAATGAAATGGGAATGAAATCTTTAAACGTTGCTCAGGCAAGTCGCTCATAAATGGCAAACATTGCTTAGGCTTTGCCTTAAAACAAGCTATACATTCGTGGACCACTCTTTTTGCTGTGTTTCTGCCTAAAATAGGCCAAAATTTTTCACGTATGGACGCGAGTAATTGTTGGGGTCCAGCGTGCAGTAATCTTTTGTGCTCAGAGATAAACAATAGCTTTGTAAAATGGTGGTTAGTCGGCAACAACATAGGATGTATTTTGTCTGTGGTGAAATTTGAAAGTTTTAACCTCCCACCAACTCTCAAAATGGCTTCTTTGTCTAGAAATGGGGTTAATTTAAGGAGCTTGCTGCCTTTCTCAACATGATTATATTTGCTGATTTGAGAAATATCGTTTTGAAAAGATGATCGCTGTACTTGCTTAACCAGCACCACGACAGCTTCATCTAATTCGTTCTTAGACAGAGCACCGCTTTTACGAAGATTTAACGGTTTTCTTATGTTATGGATAAATCTCAAGCAAATTGCTGCAACCCTAGCTAACCTACAGAAGCTGGAAAATCTTTCAATTTCAATGAAATCTGGAAAAGAGGTAACTAAGAGAACTTTCTTTTGTACTTTCATTTCCGGTAAAACCTCATTCGGGATATTCACGCAAGACTTAGGCCAATTTGATGTATCCTCTTGTAACCAATGAGGACCTTTCCACCAAAAATCTGAATCTATTAGGAAATGAGAGCTCACTCCCCTTGACACCAGATCTGCGGGATTTTCCTTTGATGGAACATAATGCCATTCGTCCGACTTGGTTAAACTCTGGATTTCGAAAATTCGATTACCCACAAAGTTTTTTAAAACATTTGGAG
Organism: Prosopocoilus inquinatus; assembly: GCA_036172665.1. Classification (NCBI taxonomy): domain Eukaryota; kingdom Metazoa; phylum Arthropoda; class Insecta; order Coleoptera; family Lucanidae; genus Prosopocoilus; species Prosopocoilus inquinatus. Next base: position 24,540,567 of record CM069872.1, on the reverse strand, counting down.
AACAATTTATCCAACATAGTACTGCAGTAGAGTCACACCAATAGTAACAAGAGTGAGGTTTCACATTCAAAGATTTAAGTACCGTGTTGCTTAGTCGAGCCAAAGTTAAAGCCCCACACAGTTCCAAACGGGGTATCGTCACCGGCTTTAAGGGAGACACCTTGGACTTGGCGCATAACAGACTGGTCTGAATCTTACCCTTATCATCAATGCATCTGAGATAAATACAAGCTCCGTACGCATCATTTGATGCATCAGAAAAACCATGCAGCTCTATTATAACTGCATTTTCACACTTAACAAGTCTAGGGGTTCGAAGCTTATTTAAATCAAGGATTTGTGTTTTGAATTGCAACCATTTGTTGTGAAGACAAGATACATGTTCCGCCCATAACCTTTGAATTATAATTTTTGTGACAATTATACAAGGTGCAAGCAGCCCCAGTGGGTCATATATTTGCGCAATGCTTGATAAAATTGTACGTTTAGTAACCTGCTTAGGAAACTTGTCAACATTGATGTTGTAGAGCAATGAATCGTCTGTGCAAGACCAAAGTAAACCTAGCGTGCGGGTATTTTCGTTAGGACCTATGGTTAGTACAGAAGAGTTTGTTTCAGGATCGGAAAAATCTTCAATGATTTTCGAATTGTTAGAGATCCACTTCCTTAACTCAAAGCGACCTTTTCTTAAAATATGTGATATTTGTGAACAAATGGTTCTTGCTTCCTCAACCGAATTGAAACCTGTTAGCAAATCATCCACGTAGAAATCTTTCAGTATGATTTGGGAAGCGGCAGGGAAGTCGTCGAGGCTTTCGTATGCCAACTGATGTAGACAACGTATGGCCAGATATGCTGCCGCAGCAGTGCCATATGTCACAGTATTAAGCTCATATTTGGATATAGTTTGCGATGGATCGTCACGCCAAAGAATACGCTGTAATGATCTTTGACTAGAATCAACAATAACCTGGCGATACATTTTCGCTATGTCTGCGGACACAACATAACTATGCTCCCTAAATCGAAGAATGATGGACTGCAAATCGCTCTGAATATTTGGACCTACCATTTGGATGTCATTAACTGAAATCCCCGTAGTTGTAGGACAGGATCCATCAAAGACGACTCGCAACTTTGTTGTTAAACTCTCCTCCTTTATGACGCCATGGTGAGGCAAATAATAAGAAGAATTTTCATTTTCGTCTGTTACCTTTGTCATGTGCCCCAAAGCTTTGTATTCATTCATGAAACTGTGATAACGCTCTTTGAGGACTGTATTTCCCTGCAATTTGCGCTCAAGTGAATAAAACCGCTTCGATGCCGTTTGCATAGAATCGCCTAATTTATCAGAGGACTCCTTTAAAGGAATTTTCACGATGAACCTGCCGTCCTCATCACGTTTCATATTTTGAATGAAATGCGTCTCACAAGCTGACTCCTCTGCAGACAGAATTTTTTCACCTGGAATTTCCTCTAATTCCCAAAACATTTTTAGCTGATCCTGAATAAGATCATTTGAATTTGTCACAAAATTACAATGGCTACGCTTGATCTGTTGCTCATGGAAAGAACCGGAAATGATCCACCCGAATTTTGTTTTTTGCAATGTAGGAAGCCCAGTGCCTAATTTTATCTGACCGATACAAATTAAGTCCCAGAAACATTCCGCTCCAAGCAGTAAATGTATTTTTGAAGGCTTATAAAAATTGGGGTCTGCTAATTTTATATTCCTTGGTATGTTTAGATGCTGGAATGGAATAAAATTCGCAGGAATGTGTTCTGCTATTCTGGGAATCACATAACAGGATGTTGTAGTGCTGAAGTGATTGATACACGATTTTACCTGAATATTACATTTTGCCTTTATCTGTGATTGAATTTGGTTTATACCAACGATGGAGATGTTTGTGTTAATTGTATCAAGGCCCAATTTGGTACACAAATCAGCTGTTACAAAACTAGATTGTGATCCAGAATCCAGGATAGCGCGACACTCATGAGCAATTCCATTTTTATCCAAAATTTCAACACACACCGTAGATAGTAACACCTGAGGATTGCCCGAAATAGTCGACATGGTAACTGTGGGCTGCGACTGCTCAGCTGTTTGAGTTTCAAAATGCAACAACGTATTGTGCCTAGCTCGACACTTTTTGCAATTTTTTGATTTGCAATTTTTGGAAAAATGCCCAAAGCGAAGACTATTTAAACAAAGTCCCTTTGCCTTTGCCCCTTTGATTCGCTCATTGATTGATAGTTTCATAAATGAATCGCATGCAGAAATCCAATGATCGCCTCCGCAAAATGCGCAAGTATTATTTGTAACCACAAATGATTTGGAGGTCTTTTGGGAATGCTTTGCCGCCGAAAGAGGCTGTAAAGATAAAAAACGCGAATTTGCCTTAGAATTTTCGATGGTTTCCAATAATTGAGCACGGTCACTGAGGAAATTTTCAAAATGCGTGAAAGTAATTTCTTCATTTATGTTCGACGCGCTTTTTTCCCACTCGTTTACTGTTGTGCTGTCTAGTTTTTTCGAGATGATATAAATTAACAAATCGTCCCATTTGTCAACAGGTAAACCTAACGATTCTAAAAACCTTAAGTGCTTTAAAACCTCGTCTACAAGTTGCCTCAAACCCGCTGATGATTCTTTATTGATGGGAGGAATTTCAGCGAATGCTTGTATATGATTGTGTTTAAGAATGCGTTTGTTATTATGTTTCTAAAGCCGCTATTATTTTAGACGCATCGCCTTGTAGCGTCGCCTTTAAATAATGAAACTTTTGGACATCGTTTATTTTGCTATTGTTGTGAATCAAAGATTCAAACGTATCGTGAAATTCCAACCACTCGCTGAATTTTCCATTAAATCTTGGTAGACTTATGGTCGGTAATTTTATGTTACATGAATTTTCCGCGGAACGCGTAGAACTCCCGGAATGATTCGAACTTACGTCCACGTCGTTACAGTCCGCCTGACTTATTAACACCTTTGCTGAGCTTAACAATTTAAAATACTCATTTTCAAAACTCTCCCGTTCAAGAAATTCGCTTTCTAAATTCCCGCGATGTTCTCGATTTCAGTTTGAATTTCCTCAAAATTGACAATGAGGCCCTCGAAATTAGCTGTTCTGTTTTGCAATTCGCATATTTGCGCTTTACTTAGGGTGCCAGTGTTAAATTCGTCAGTTAACTTCATTACGAATTTGCTAAAAAATGTTACACGCGCTTTTAACGAGCCGCGTTTTTTGTGCAACTGCGTATTTTCTACCGACATTTTTCGATCAAAACTTGAGCAATGTTAAATTATCTACGTACACTTGTTTTGTTTGTTTCAGCTTTCAGTTTCACGATTGACTTGAGCCCGCAGCTGCTGCTTCTGGTACTCGTTTCCGATGTTACAATGGCCGTCCCAACGTCACGTTGACACTTACGATGTGGAATGTTTTTCCTTGATAATCTTGCCAATCACGACTCGAAGGACCATGTTTATGTTTGATTGTACTTTTCTTTCTTGTTGATTGTAATGCGTTGGGGTGTTTTTGTAAATTATCAATTTGTTTTAATGATTAAACACGTGCACGTTTTTTTACTGCCTTTTATTGTTCGCCATCTTGCTGGCCACCCACATGAAGTTTTTTTGTCAACGCTACTTAAAGCATTGCTACCAACTTAAACATCTGTACAGTTCTACATTCTAAATAAATCTCAAACACCTGTGTTCCAGTTTCTTGGTCAGAAATACAGCGTTTCTTGATGTCGACAACTAGTTGATAGTGATGTAACAGATCAACACCGATAAAGCCATACGGAACATCCGCAACTTGGAAGATCCATTTAATGGGACGTCTTAATCCAAGATTAAGGATAAGCACCTTTTGTCCAAATGTTGAAATACGGCTACCATTGACGGCATACAACTTGATATCTGATGCACGAGTTTTGTCAATGCGCGTAGCTGGGATGACGGAAAGATCAGCACCAGTATCGATGAGGAAACGTCGTCCGAAATTTTTATCTTGAAGAAAAAGACGGCGACACCTTCACCACCAACAATCGCCGTTTGTGCTGGAGGACGAATTAGTTTTCCTGATTTGGTTTAAAATTGCAAGGCATTGTGCATTTCTTTGCCTTAGTGCCAAATTTACGATGATAAAAACAGTATTTGTCGTTGACAGAACCAGAACGCTGACGAGAACTTTGATGAGAACGAGACCTAGGTCGAAAGCGAGAACGAGGAGTTTTCTGTGCCTTCAAAAGTAATTCCACTTGTGCTGTTAAATCGTTCACCTTTTTTTCCAATGTTGAAGTGGTCAAACTAGGTTCACTAATGTCCATCACTCTGCTGTTTGAAGTTTGGTTGATGTCCCAAATTCGGTCTGCTAACTGTGCTATAGCTGTGTTGTCAAGTGATACACCAGGAGCTAGTGCAACTTGAATTTGTTGTGGCAGATGAACAAGCCATAATGTACGCACAGAACAAGCGTCAAACTTCTCTTGATTAAGTGCTTCCATTTCGGCCAGTAAAAAGGAAGGTTTTCGGTCGCCTAATTGTAAACCAGACACCAATTTGCGAAATTTTTGTTCTTCTGAGATCGAAAAACGGTTTAACAATGCTTTGATTGTCGCATACTTGTCAATCGTCGGTGAATTTAAAACAAATATCTTTCACAAGGATCAATTTATCCTGTTCGAGCTTAGAGATTACCGCATTGAACTTAGATGTGTCAGAACTAAAGCGAGCAATTTGTAATTAAGCTTCTAAGGTTGCGAACCATAATTCAGGCCCTTTCATCCAAGAAGCAGGAACTGAGAGACGTTCTACAGTACCTACTGCGGATTGAGATTGGCTGACAGGGTCGGTTGGGACATCGGGGTTCGTTGTTGATGCCGGGCTAGACATTGAGCCCTGAATCGACATAGTGACAGAGATTGTAGAACTCTTCTCGTATTCTTTCTTGATTTCACCTGGATTATTTCGGGTTCTCTCTTCACTTCACCTGGATCACGTCGGGGTCACCAAATATGTGGGGGCTTCTACCACATATACAAGTTATAACTCTTATGGCCGGTTTCACAAAGCTTTGTTAGAGCGTTGATTAACTAATCAACCGTTAACTTTAATCAGTGTTAAAAATTTGATGCTGTTTCACAAAACAAAAAACTATTATGTTAATCCATGTTAATCTCTAATTAACTAATTGGAGTTTACGTTTGGCAACATTGAAAAATTGCCACTTTGACACCGCTTTAAAGTAATCTGTCCGGTATGGCGTCGCCTGCAGTCAGGCAGAGTGAGCTTAGAAAATCAAAATAAATAAATACATCTTAAATTCTTCGCATTAGTGCAGTTAATGATTTTTAAAAGTGAAATAGGAAAAAAGAAAGGGAGGAAGGAAACTTTAATGCAGTTGAATTACTTGAATATACAGTGAGAGTCTTGTAACGCTGCACATAGACGAAAATTACGTGAACAGATAATACATTTCTGAATCATATAAAATTGCACATAGGGGTTTTAACATTACGTTGCTAGTTACTACTTAATTCTTAATGCTGAATCATTTACAAATTGCACATAGGAAGTATTAAGAAAGGGAATAATTGATCTATCTGGAAAAATGGCGGCAAATAACGCAAAGACCTCTATCAATGAAGCTCCATTAGAGAATAATGTGTACTACATTTCCACTTTTTTGGCGGTTGTATACATTTTACAATAAATCGAAAGAACACTTTAATTCAACTTGACAATTCAAAATCAGTAATGTCATTACTAACAACGCACGGTAACCATGGCGAATAAAATAAATTTGTAATAAAGCTTCCGTTGATAATAATTACTATGTGCATGGCCGGTTTCACAAAGCTTTGTTAAAGCGTTGATTAACTAATCAGCCGTTAAGTTTAATCAGTGTTAAAAATTTGATGCTGTTTCACAAAACAAAAAACTATTATGTTAATCTCTGATTAACTAATTGGAGTTTACGTTTGGCAACATCGAAAAATTGCCACTTTGACACCGCTTTAAAGTAATCTGTCCGATATGGCGTCGCTTGCAGTCAGGTAGTGTGAGGTTAGAAACTCAAAATAAATAAATACATCTTAAATTCTTCGCGTTAGTGCAGTTAATGATTTTTAAAAATGAAAAAGGAAAAAAGAAAGGGAGGAAGGAAACTTTAGTGCAGTTGAATTACTTGAACATATATGGCAAAGACACATTTTCTGTTGTGGTACAGCTCAGCGGGATTACTATCAGGTGAAATAATTTTAACATGGGGTACAATCTGTGGTGCCAATGACATGAGAAAAGCGTAATGTTAACTTGCGGAGCTTCTTCTATTGGCAATTTAATTAATTGTTTGCTTTGCCTTGCAATAAGATGAGTGACGACGAATTATTCTAAGTATCGATGGTTTCTGAAAGTATCAAGAATCAGCTGTTGAAATATTTCAGTGGATAACAACGTAAGTTTATCAGCAACTGATTTGTACCATAAAATAAATTTATTTTTGCTTGTTGCAGGTTCTAGTGTGGGACCAAAGAGTTCCATAACTCCTTTGGAAAAGCGAAACGTTAAATTCATTATCATCCAAATCATTAAAAGGATTATTTCTGTCTCTTATAAAATGAATCCTACCTTAAGGAGGCATTTATTTATCGTCAGAGAAGAAAGTGAGGTTGCAGACATTTTGAAATAATTTCGAATTGTTTGTTGTTGAAAATATTTTCAGAAATAGTGTCGTAAAAATTAATCAATAAACCAAGTGAGTAAAAAGTACAGAAATGTCATTATTTTTAATATTTAAGGTACGTTACATTTTTAAATAAAATTATAATTATTTTTTAGATATATGTGAGGATATTTTATATCAAAAAAGCTTGATAATAACTATGGAAAATTCACTCGTTACTTTTTAATCGCTGGAATTCTATCGATTAATCTAACGCCTGATTAGACAGAAGTAAACGAAGCGTTATCTCTTAATCGAGCTTTGTGAAACACTTAACGGAGCATTAAGACTATTTGACGACCGATTAGAGAGCGAGCCGTTTAGTAATCATCGTTAAGTTAATCATCGTTAAATGCGGTTGTTTTCCTATTTAATCATTCGTTACAGAGTTAATCGGAACTTAAATATTTAACGAAGCTTTGTGAAACCGGCCAGCAGTCTTATAAGATTTTCAGTGTATATGGCAAAGACACATTTTTTGTTGTGGTACAGCTCAGCGGGATTACCATCAGGTGAAATAATTTTAACATGGGGTACAATCTGTGGTGCCAATGACATGAGAATGGCCTGATGTTAACTTGCAAAGCTTCTTCTGTTGGCACTTTTCCAAAGGAGTTATGGAACTCTTTGGTCCGACACTAGAACCTGCAACAAGCAAAAATAAATTTATTTTATGGTACAAATCAGTTGCTGATAAACTTACGTTATTATCCACTGAAATATTTCAACAGCTGATTCCTGATACTTTTAGAAACATCGATACGTAGAATAATTCATCGTGTCACTCATCTTATTGCCAGGCAAAGCAAGGAGTTAATTAAATTGCCAATAGAAGAAGCTCCGCAAGTTAACATTAGGGTTTTCTCATGTCATTGGCACCACAGATTGTACCCCCTGTTAAAATTATTTCACCTGATGGTAATCCCGCTGAGCTGTGCCGCAACAGAAAACGTGTCTTTGCAATATATGTTCAAGTAATTCAACTACACTAAAGTTTTCTTCCTCCCTTTCTTTTTTCCTTTTTCATTTTTAAAAATCATTAACTGCACTAATGCGAAGAATCTTAAGATGTATTTATTATGAGTTTCTAACCTCACACTACCTGACAGCAAGCTTGACGCCATGACGACAGATTACTTTAAAGCGATGTCAAAGTGGCAATTTGTCGATGTTGCCAAACGTAAACTCCAATTAGTTAATCAGAGATTAACATAATAGTTTTTGTTTTGTGAAACAGCATCAAATTTTTAACAATGATTAAACTTAACGGTTGATTAGTTAATCAACGCTATAACAAAGCTTTGTGAAACCGGCCATTAACGGAGCATTAAGACTATTTGACGACCGATTACAGAGCGACCCGTTTAGTAATAATCGTTAATTTAATCATAGTTAAATGCAGTTGTTTTCCTATTTAATCATTCGTTACAGAGTTAATCGGAACTTAAATATTTGACGAAGCTTTGTGAAACCGGCCATTAATGACTTTTATTAATAATTACAACTATTTAATACTCGTAAAAATTTATATGTTTTAAGGCAGCTCCAGGTCAAGTGCAAATTGTTATTCGTTACCCCTGGTAACCGTTCTTCTGTTTATGTGCAGATCAATCCCCAAATATATACCACGGGGTGCGATCTTCAATGTACACATCCGGTTTATAAATTTACTTTTTACTTCAGTCGCAAGAGGCACTAAGATCATTTCCTGTAGTTCGTTGCCAAGTGACGTTTGTTTTGAAAATGTCAGAATCGGTAAAAATGTTATCCTTAAAAAGTTTTATTTGAAGGATTTCTGTAAAACTTCAGTTTCTCCCATTTATGGTTAGTGGAGTTCATCCCAAATGTTACTTATCGTTTGGTTTTGCTATTACGTTTCACATTGCCTATCAAAAGGTCAAATGCATAGATTTCTAAGAAAACAAGAAGCAAGTTGTAAGTGTGTCATTTTCTCAATTCGAATGATTTATAAAATATGAAAATTTTTATGCAATTTTTGGCTGAACAGAGGCGTTGAAGTATTGTGAAAAGGTTATCGAATTTGCGACATACCTACATTCTGATAATTATGATACGAAAACAGATAATTATGATACAATTACATTAATTCGTTAAAGCTAACTACCAGAAATAGCGTTTTAACAATGATCTGGTATGGGTTGGATGGAATGTAGAGTGAGAGGTATCGCGACGAACATCAGAGAGAGAGAAAACTAGCCTCGATCAGCTGGGTTGGGGCAAAACGTCAAAATTAGTTTGATAATGTCAAAACGTGAAAACATTCGTTGTCTGTGCGTTTAGTCTGTCAGTTTTCAAATTGGATTTTGTGGGGTCGTTTTCTCGATTTTAAGTTATTTGAAGTGACTTATCAAGTTTTTGTTTACTATTTAATTAAAGTTCAACATCCACTGATTTCGCTTCTAGTTTTTACGGGACGTTTTAAATTGATTTTGAATGTCACTTTATTAGATTTTTAGTTTTATGTAAGTGACTATTTTACTCTAAAAAGATAGGCAGGTTTCTTAAATATCTTTTATTATAATATTTCAATAATCGCGTTTATAAAATGTAGAATACCTACTTGTTTCGCTGATGATTGCATTAATATGCGACAAAAAGATGTAAATGTATCCATCCACAGAGCGGGTAGACGCATTTTAAAATTACTTAAAATATTGAATATATTTCGTATTACACGCATGTGCAAATTGTAAAAATAGATTCGATAGTCTAATTTAAAATTGGAATATGATCTATAAATTACGAAGTTCATTAATTTTTGACAATTCGCCATTCAACCACTTATTCGCCATGGCAACGGTGTTTGCAAACGCATTAAGCTTAGTTCAGATGCATTCTGAATACGCAAAATATTTATTGCGATTTGTTTTTGATTGGCTAGTTTTTTGCATATCCGGATGCATCTGAACTAAGCTTTCATTTGCCGCAAACCACGTGGTATCGGCCATTTCTGATCTTTGTTACTCTTAGGGGATGCTCATATTATCTTTCTCTCTCTAATGTTAAAGCCGATGCAGTCCTATTCAAAATGCTGCTAGATTCCATCTAACCTTATTAAATCATTGCATTTTAAGCAAATTAACGATTATTCTTTCCAAAAATGCAATTTTTAAAATACTTTTCTGGAATAATTGCAAATATCAGTGTCAGTCATTGTCTGCAAGTGCCTCTTGTAATTATTTTTTAATATTAATATTTTTTTTTAGAAATAACGATTTTCTATTTCTTTATTGCGCTTGTTTAGCTATGTTTTTGTGAATATATACGTACTTTAAACACTTTTCCAATGTAAAAATTAAAAAATTAAATTAAATTAAATCGGAAAAAATATTAAGTAGTGATCAAGTAGTCATTTATTCCGTTAATTTTGACTCCAGTCGCAAAGCGGTGCTCCAATGCTTTGCTCATTTATTTTTCAAAGACATTCCGATCTATATATTAGTTATATTTCTCTTCTCTATACATGTATACATAGATAAAAGATAAAATTTTCCTAAAGTGCTCTTAACTTGTGGTGTGTGGGTTTGATTTGCTCTCATCTGTAGGTTGTTTTTTGACGATTTATACATAATTATACATTTTATTTTATTTTCAGGATTTTTAGGTATCAAATAACAGGGACTTTATACTTATTTACTTGTTAGAATAAGAACTTTTTTATATATATATACATATTAATTTATATTTACTTACATTTAGACATATGTCTTTTAGAATGATTAGAGTTTTGTTAGTTTTTACATTTTTATGATTTTATTAGGACGAGTAGGTTGTTTTCAGATCTTTTTAAGTGCTTTTAAGTTAGTAGCGTATTGAAGTTGGCAGCTTAGCTGCCGAAATACGTATCTACGGATATATAATTATTGTGAGCGGAGATTAATTTCAATTAAATTAATTTCATGTCATTATAATATATGCCAAAATGTGACACTTCAAATCAGATAGATCAACCGAAGTTGTCAACTCTCAACTTTAAGAAATATCCGTTTTTATCTAGTACCTACCTATGTTAATTCTACAAGTCAATTTGTTATGTAAATAATTAATTATTTTGTGTCAAATGGTGAAAATTGTAAGACGCGACATGAAAATTGCTATACAAAAAGCATTTGTAAGCAGTGTTGTTAAAGATACATTTCTAATAGTATCTAGATACAGATGCAGCTACTTTCACAAATATGTATCTAGATGCAGATACAGATACTTTTTCCGGAAAATATCTAGATACGGATACAGATATAAAAAAAAAGTATCTGCAGTTTATCAAGATACTTGCAAGTGTAAAATTCAATAACCTGTGCAGTAGTGGAGGTACAGTATTATTTGCGATCCAAATCGACATTTTTGTGAAAATTGAAAAGTTTTCGTATGAATATGTGTAATGTACACACTAAAATCTGTGATAATTTTCAAAATTTTTTTCAGCAGTATGTCTTTTTAAATAGAAAATTTATCTTTGTAATTAAGTTGATCAATAAGCTGATAAGTAATTACCTAGTTTTGTATGAAACCAAGTCAAGTCAACAGAAATGACTCTACTTCCGTATCAGACAAGTTAAATGTCAAATCTAGGAACCTTAGTTGCAACCTTGTTGTAGCTAAGAGAGCGTTCCCATAATCAAGAAAAGTTGATAAAATCAACAATACAGTCTTTTCCTTTTGATTTTCTCCTTATTATCAATTATCTTTCCCAATTTTTAAAATAATTTTCAAGTTTCTGACAAGCATTTTAAATAGAACAGTCATTTGATAAACTGGAAAACATAATTAACAAGAGGGGAAAATCAAAAGAGAAAGACGGAGGAGATCGGAGGTTGCATTTCCGCCAAGGTCTACTGTTTTCATGGAAGTTCAAAATGTATCTAAAATGTATCTTAGTATCTCAAATGAATAGATACACTGATTGTATCTAGACGCAGATACAGTTACATTTTTTTAGTAGTATCTGAGATATATATCTAGATACTCAAAAAGTATTTAGATACTGTATCTAGATACCTGCATCTAGATACTTAACAACACTGTTTGTAAGGAATCAAACGGACAGACCAGGTTTGGGGTACATGGAAATTATGGATTGTTTAGAGAAAATTTTTGCAGTGAGTACAATATTTTAAATTTGTAAGCGTACTTTTTATTTAGAAATACTTAAAAGTGTATAGGGACAAATTTTTAAATTACATGTTTGGAAAAAATTTGCAGCGACTAATTAGGGAATATAACTTGAAAAATGAAACATACACCTTGTGTCGAACAAAAATATGGCAACATTGGTTTATTTGTAGTAACCTTAAACTCAAAATCAAAATGACTTTCATTATCAAAGTTTAGTTACTCGCTTAAGTACCACTTTTTCCCTAAATTTTCACGGCATACTTCTATGGTAAATAAATAAAAACAGATATGTGATGAATTTGCTGTAGATTTAAAAAAAAAATGTCTTTTTCTCATTTTAGTACCACTAAAGCTATAATAATAACGCACTCAACTCCCGGGCGCAAAAGTCGTGTAGACCTGCCTAATCTAATTTTGCTTTTACTTTCATCAACATTAACTTCTTAATTTTAAAACAAGTAAGTATATTTTCAAATTTGAGAATTAAAATCATCTAATAAAAATTGGTGTTGAAACATATGAACTAACCTTTTCATTTTCCTCCAAGAGTCTTAACAATGTTTGATTATCAGGAGGCGGTTGTTGTTCTTCTTCCGCGTCATTATCATCCTGTTGGTCATCAGGATCAGATTTTAGCCGGGCAAGTGGAGGCAGGGGAGCTAAAGGCACAGGACTGTTAGTTTCTTCACAAACACTGTCTGCTCTCTCAGGTTCAGTAAGTCCACTGACCCCATTATATCTTCTTAATTTCAAAGCTTGATAATACTCTTTGCTGTGATGACTAGTGGCAACCTAAACACAAAATAGTACAGTGTTGAACGAGTGCCGAAAGTGACATTTTTTGAGCGAGAGAACAGTACCAAACGAGGATTGACGAGTTTGGTAATGTTCCCGAGCTTAAGAAAATGATTTCGACGAGTTCAACACTGTACTTTTTCTACGACTCGGCTTTCTGTTTCTGGTGGAGTATTAGGAAGATCTAAGTCAAGTCATTTTCTGAATCAAAAATCATGATAATTGTTGCAACAACTACGAAATTCAGGTCCAAACTATTTGAAACACGATTAAAACTTTTAAGCGAAAGAAAGCACCTAATTTGTTCACAAATTAAAAGAGCACAGACGGTTTTGCTTTGTGAAAAATACAACCGGCAACAGTATCCTAGTTAAAAATTTGGTAACAAAATTGACAATGTTTGAAATAAACGATAAGATTATACGTTCGGAACTAAATCCCTGATTCTAAATTTAATAATTATGATAGATTCATGGTTTACCTTTTACCTGCCAACTTAATATTTTGATAATGTTCTATAGGGGACTTATGTTTTATACCAACGTAATGCAACAGGTGGTGGTTTTTTAATTTGTGAACAACGTATACACGTTCGTTTTAAACACGATTTAACAGAATACTTGTGTTTGACAAACGCCAGTAAACAGACTACGTGTTGACATACACGCTACGATATACGTACACAGCCATCAAAGCTCACTAGACCACAAATTGAAATGAACACTTTATATTACGAGATTTTTCCTCACTAGTTACGGAAATCAAACTTTCGCTAGAAGTATACAGTGACAATAGAATATCTTTTCATAAAGGGTCGTAGAAAAAAAATATACTAAATCCGTACTACTATCACAAAACGTGCTCACCTTATACTTTAACATTCCTTTTTCAACTTCTGGACGATACGGATATTGCAAATAAAACAAATCATTCTTCATTGTCTTCTTCCTCATTCGGTGAGGCCCTTCGGTCATATCTAACATCCATTTATCCAAGTGACAAGGAGAGGTTGCACCCCACAAACCCCTCTCTCTCGTCAATTCAGTTTCTGTCTGCAACCACTCTTGATGGACGTACCTCTGCGTATGCTGTGTGGTATTCTGATGTTGGCTCTTTCGCATTTCTGCTAATTCTCTGCAGAATGTTTAATTTGTTTAACGAAACTTTATCATTCTCAAAAATTTACTTACTTGATCAAGTGGATATGATTTAAAATCCAAGATAGTGCTTGGCGTTTGCTCATGCGAATACGCATTCGAGTGACATCATCTTTCCTCACTTTCGTCCTGCTAGCCAATCTCGTCAAACCACCTGTAACCTTGTGTATTTTAGACTGTATTTGATTGTGTAATTCCCAAGGAACCCTGTAACTTGCTTTACGTTCGCTATCTATGTAACTGAGCCAGAGTTTTGTTGCTGCTTCATGTATCTGTTCCCTTACGCTTATCAAATCAGGCGCTTTAGCATTAGGACTTGGTGGAATCAATGTAATTTTGAACACTTCCTCAATAGCAGGCTTCTTACACACGTACAGTTCTTCCCACACTCTCAGTGCGGCACCGGCCATCAAGTTCCTGCCTTGATGTTGGTTCAACTGTTCGTCACAGGATTCTAAATCACTTCCGGGGTTTACATGCCAGAGAGTTCGCATGTTCGTGTCCAACATGATTTTCATGTCTGCCATTAGTTGCAGAAGACAGTATGTGAGACAACCGATGAAATCTAGCTCATGGTTGCCCGCACCGAACACTATTAGTCTGAAATAAAATCAGTCTTGTTAAGGCTTACGCAGAATTCGTAAATTATGAAAGTTTTTGGCCTTAGCTTCAAAATTTACTTATTTTTTTATAACTTATAATTAATTATCCAGATCCGTAAGGTTTTTTGACAATCTCTTATTCCATTTGATTTCATTTCATTTCTTTTATAATTATAAACCGATTGCCTTTTTCATTTTCTTGATTCGATTCAATTATTTTTTATTCCTCATTTGACTTTATTTTAATATTATAATCAATTGAACGACCTTTTAATTGATTTAATTTCTTTTGTTTTTATTTTTTAAATATGAATTAATGAACAATTCATCGTCTTTATTTCTTTTATTCGAGCTAATTCAAATTTATTTAATATTGTTTGTAAATCTACTTTTCTTAATTATTCAGACCGGCCTTTACTAAGTAAGAATCCATAACACCCACCCCTCAAAAACTCCTAGAAGTTTATCGACCCCCAGGGAATCAATATACAGGCATTTCCCCATATACAGCATGTTCCGTAAGTGAGTCAAACTTACACTGTGTTGAGTCGCTTTTCAGACATAGCAAAATAGCATGTAAAACTAAATAGTTGCAATTATTGACTCTCTTGTAAATTTTTGAGCAAAACGGTAAAAGAAAATATTGTTCAGAATATTAAATTGCACTTAATATAATATTTAGAACTTTAAATTTCGCAGCCAGTTTCTTTTAAAACGGCAAAAGTCTTCTGAAAAATGCGCTTAGTTTACTAACAAGGCAGCTGTGACTGAAAAATATTTAAAAAATTTAAGTTCGTATTCTAACGAATCTAAAAAATCAACTAAATTATAGACAAAATATTCCATTGGAAGATATAATAAATGCTGATTTATGAACCTACGATTTTGACATCTTACTGTGTGTAGGCTTGTTGTGTAATACATCCTGAACCCTATATCATTGTAAAGCTTAAACAAAGTCCTATTAAATTCACTCATAAAATATCGGATGTTAAACTAACCGAGTAAAATAAACACCGGAGTTATGAATCACCCTGTGTAAAATAATAGGAATATGTTCGAAATGGAAATTGTTTTCTGTTCCATAAAGATTATGTAATGTTACTGTAAAATTTAAATGCCGAATTTTAATAAACATCTAATCTGTAAAATATCAATTAACACCATTTTTTATTTTGAAATGTCAATAACTCAAAAACTATTAGGTTTAGGTAAGTACATAATATCCTTATAATAAATGTATCTACTTTTAAAGACGAATCGAAATAAACCATAATATACAGTATGTTCCATTAAAAAAAAAACATAACTTTTGTCTGGGACAGCCACACGGAACACTGTATAATTGTCACTAATTTTAAATCATGCATCTATACCATAGGTAAGTAATAACGAAAACAGATTTGCATTAATATAGGCGCTATTTACCGAATACACACTTCTGGTCCAGCCTGTATATATTTTATTTTGTTTTCAGTGTTTTTAGGTATCAAATAACAGGGAATTTGGACTATTTATTTCCGTATTTCCGTGTTGTTTGATTAGCTCTTACTTGTTAGGTTTTTCTGACGGTTAATTTATTAATGTTTACATATTAATTTATATTTACTTACATTTAGACATACATTGTGTTGAATCGTTTTTCAGATTTAGCAAAATAGCATGTAAAACTAAATGCTTGCAATTATTAGCTCTCCTGTAAATTTTAGAGCAAAACAGCAAAGGAGAATATTGTTCGGAATATTAAAATGCTAAAATGTAGAGGTATTTTATTCATAATCAGCGGATAGAAAAAAATCTTTAGCGTACTGAAAATTACAAATATCGTGTAGAATAATCCTTATGAATAAGAACATTTTTTATGTACGTTTGCACAGAAACAATCGAAACTTAACAGTTTAAATTTCTCAGAAAAATTTAAATGGAACATCCTGTATAATTTAACATATTCGAAGAGTTCGTTAAACTCTGTTTCTAACAAATGCAATTTGTATTGGTCTGAAGCTTACGATTTTCGAGATATCGGCACTTAATGTTAGAACTACTGACAAAAACAATATTTCAAGAAAATAAATAGGGCTATAGTTGCTGAATAGAAAATGCTTATTTTTAAGAGGTCTGTCGAAATCTGTAATAAAGATTGGTACATTTCATTTAAAAAAGTATAAGTTTGGTAGATAACTCACTTATGGAACATGCTGTATATGTGAAAATAATTTGCTGAGATAGAACTCATTATAGGCGGTAACTTTTGTAGAAGACATTTTCTTGTGTAATTAAAAATAATAGTTAAGGCGCTATTGAAGAAATTGATACCAACGACCCACCCTGAATATTGACTCCTCTGAGAACCTCTGATCTAAACTGTAATCTTAATCACTTAACCAGAAGTGGGAGAAAAGGTAGTCGTAGAGAACGAACACGCAAAAGTGTGATCAAAATTACATGATTACTATTATCTGCGGAGTATGATCACGACTAATCAATTAAGGAATCAATTCTATAACTGAGCTGCAGTCAAAAAAGGGGGTTGATAGTAATACTGTTTTAAAGTTCAACCGAGCTTTCGGAAAATTTATTTCCTTTATCAAGGTTTCTACAAAATAAATTTTAAAATTAATAATTAACACTAAGAACAATTTCACATGATTACTTACTCCTTAGTGAGTACAAAAGGTTAAACCACTAGTTATCATAATATTAAATTTCATTAGGAATAAGTTATAAGAATAAATTTTGAATTTTACATTCTTTGACAGCTAAATTAATTGCGGAATTTAGAAAATTGAATCACAAGAGAAAAATTGTTTATTCATTATTAGGTAATACCACGATATAGAGAACACTGGTACGCTCACTCGCCGCCATTTTCAGTTTAAAATTTTGAGCAAGTTGAGTAGTTTGTAAAAATTCGCTAGATGGCAGAACCGTATCGCGGACTGTCACTTTTATCAAATTCCGCAACCGGTTCTTCTGAGGCTCTTGTGGTAAACACAAAACACATAGGCAGAGATAAACAGAGGTCAGTACGCAACAACTGGTTTGAGGTTAAATACTGCATTTTAAATTTTAACTATGAATTTAAAGCGAAGTTGTCAGGCGTAGAAATTTTAATTTAAAGAGGGTGTGTATTGGCGAATAATTTAATTCGTTTCCTAATTTAGTTACATTGCGGTCAAAATAGAAAGACTTCTCAGAGTTAATTTGTATTGAAGCAAGGAGATTTTAACATAAACATGAACTCATCGTAAGATTGCTATCTAACCTAGAATATCCACCAATCCATCTGGCATTAAACTGACTGATGTACTGATTAAAATGTACTTAATATAACGAGTGGATATAAACTCACAAAAGTACCTATCTAGCAACATCAGTTCTGCATGCAAGTGACACCAAAAGTGCATAAAGTTAAAACACCTAAACGTTACTGCAGCTTGTTTCCTTTAAGTTTGATGACCTAGCAAATTAATTCCATCGAAGCTGAAAATTCAAGTGTTATGTGAGAGGCTCATAACCTTCTTTATATTATTTCTAATTTAATAAACAAATTGTTTAATCTGATTACATCCCTTATTCCAAGATTACCGTAAGACTAGCACTTGTCTTCATTTGCATCACAAGTTTGAAAACTGATGATGATGATGACCAACGTAATGAAAATTTATCTACGTTTCACTCTGGCTCTTTCAGAAAATAAAATGATTTATTAATCTCGAAGAAATTGATAAAGAACAGTGAAGCAAATAGCATCTTCGATTCATTTGCACTGGTTGAAGTCAGAGTGTTTGCATCTTGTAATAACACAAGATGTTGTGTTGTGTGTTGATTCAATGCCAGTGAATCAAAAACATTAGTAGATATTTAAAGCATCATTAAATTTTCAGTTTACCAGAATAAACTGCTGTCAAACCAATTTGGGTTACAGATGTAGACTTACGATTCATACCATTAATTATGAAATATTGTTAATTATAGATTTTGGAAAGGCTTCAAGAATGAATCAAAATGCAGGTGTCACAATATTAAAGCAACATTTTGTGTGCTTGATACATTTTCAAGAAAAAATTGTAAAAAATCGTTAAGTCAGTGGAAATGAAATCATTCGAAGAACACTGACAGATGATGCTATTCCTCAACT
The DNA here is from genome assembly GCA_036172665.1 of Prosopocoilus inquinatus. Lineage (NCBI taxonomy): Eukaryota > Metazoa > Arthropoda > Insecta > Coleoptera > Lucanidae > Prosopocoilus > Prosopocoilus inquinatus. The sequence goes on along the minus strand of CM069872.1, from coordinate 24,521,996 downwards.
AAATGTATGCTCCTACTAAAGCTAATCTCACATCTGCCCTTTCTTCCACCACTACCAAACAGATACAAGAAACAAATAATACCAATAGCCTCTGAAAGGTTTGTAAAAATCACAGCAAAACTTACTTGCTCGTTACAATAGTAAATATCTTTCTACATCTGTTTGATTGCTTGCTAAATTTGACAGTCGCCATTTATTCTTTATTTCATTACACACCAACCAAAGTTTGCCATTAATACACACGTAAATACTGAATATACGTCGCCTACAACCGTGCCTACAACACGTAATATAACCTACGGGAGTACATTAATGACGTTTAGTGACAGTCCTTCATACATTGGTGTCATCTAGCGGTAAAATTTAACTAACGTAACTAGGCACTACTTTTGACTTCCTCGTTTTGTATGGGGAAGATAGGGAAGTGCGCGTACCAGTGTTCTGTATATCGTGGGTAATACGATGAAAATTTTGATTTCCATTATCTTGATTGTCTTTCTTTTTAGTTTTAAAATTTAATAGGTAAGAATAAATACAACTAAGTTTCTCAATATCAGTTCTTTTGTTGATATTTTTTTTATTACAAAAAATATGACACATTTCAATAAAAAGTCTTTTACTCAAAATTGGTTCAATATCTAAAATTTTTGCATCTTCAAAATTAATCTTATGGTCTTCATTATTGGCATGTTCAGATAAAGCTGAAGCATTAGGTCTAAGTCTAATATCACTTTTATGAGAAATAATTCTCGAATGAAGAGTTCTTGATGTTTGGCCAATATAAACAGAATCACAATCATGACAAGGAATTTCATAAATAGAATTTGTTAAATGGATCTTTAACTTTTGTAAAAAGAGACTTAATTGTTAATAAATTTTTAGTTGCAATCTGAATGTTTTTGTTTTTTAGTACTTTTATTAGTCGAGATGTAAAATTTAGTATGTTTGTTATCAACATTAATTGTTTGTGAATTATTATTAATTTGAGAAATAGGTTCTATTCTTTGCTGAGTATTGAAAATTAACTTATTTAGCATAGCAAAAAGATAGCTATTTTTTATGAGAATATTTTTTAATTTGTGCAAGTTTTTATTCAACAAAGAAGGATGAGAAATCTTTTCTGTACGATTTTTTAATCCTAAAATCTTGTTAATTTTCATTTTATATGGATGACAAGAATGAAAGTTAATATAACGCCCAGAACTAATAGGTTTCGTGTACCAATCAATAATGATTTTATTGTTTTCTGAACGAATAACTTTCGTGTCCAAGAAAGGAACACTCCTGTCTGTTTCCTTATCAATAGTAAATTGAATATTAGGATTATAATTGTTAAAAACCGTTAAAATCTCATCAATACCTTCTTGGGGAACTAAACAAATATGTATGCGCAACAGTTGCTTTTGTGACGGGCAAGCACAAAAATTAGACACTCACTAGAAAAATACTTTAATCTTAAGAACTGCAATAATATATTAGAAAAATTTTTGTTAGGTCAAAAAGCGATAGTAAGATGTCGCTATTTTATATGTGCAATAATATAATATGAATGACGGTGTTACTAATGTTACTTGACTTAATAATGTTTAACCAAGAACACAGACGCGCACGCTTGGAAGTTTTTAACGCATACCCACGCACACTTGTCGTCAGGCTCACCTACTCCGAACTTCCTACTTTAGAGGGCTGTGCAGTAGGCGCGTAATTGAAACGTTTTACTTACTATCTAACACGCCCCCACAATTCGTGCCGTATGCATGTACGCTACTGTTGGTTGATTCTGACGACCCCTAGCCTAGCAGTGAATTCAAGGTGCTTGGTAGTCGCCAGCGGTTTTGTGAGCACATCAGCAATCATGAAATCTGTGGCCAAATAATCTAGCTCAATCGGATAATTTTGCAAAACTTCGCGGATGAAGTGATGCCTCACATCTATGTGTTTGGTCCTAGCATGGAATACGGGATTTCGTGCTAATTGGCCGGCTCCTTGATTATCGTTTAGGAGTTTAACAGTGGACAGACGATCCAATCCTATTTCTTGCAGGAACCGCATCAGATATAAGGCCTCCTTTGCAGCTTCACTAAGCCCCATATACTCTGCCTCGGTGGAGGACAAAGCGACGGTCTTTTGTTTACGCGAACTCCAAGAAATAGCAGCCCCCCCAAGGATAAAGGCATAGCCAGTGTACGATCGTCTATCCGAGCCATCGTTTCCCCAATCGGCATCCACATACCCTGTTAAAGATTCTCCCTGTTTGGAAAATATCAATCCGTGTCCTTCAGTCCCCTTGAGATAACGGAGCACCCTCTTTGCAGCACTCCAATGCTCTCTTTTGTAACAGTGATTAAACTCACAGAGCATATTTACAGTGTGGGTGATGTCAGGACGTGTACTAGTGCTCAGGTACATTAATGCACCAATTAACTCTCGATAGGGAAGGTTTTCCCTGTCCTCTCCTTTGTGTCCATCTTCATCCTTTACAACTGAGAGTTTGCATCCGGCAGCGAAAGGCGTCTTCACAGGTTTGCAATCGCTCATACCGAATTTCTTTAAAATTTCGCGAATGTACCGAGGTTGTGACAGAAATAGACCATCATCCATCCGTGTAAGTTCCATTCCCAAGATGTTCCTAGCTGTTCCAAGGTTCTTAATTTCGAAGGCTCTGGACAATCCTGTGATGATATTTCCTACTCGATCAGAATTTTTGGATGCTATAAGGAAATCATCCACATATACCAGCAGGATAGTGGTTTTATCGGCATCTAGGTAAACACAAGGATCGGCACTCGTCGGTTTCATGCCCAATTTGTGTAGGACGTCTTTTAGCTTCGCATGCCACATACGTCCAGCTTGCTTAAGCCCATATAAGGACTTCCTTAATTTACATACCCGATCTTTACCCCCTTGTATGTCATTTAGCATGCGAGCAGCTTTACCACGCAGCTTCTCGTCTGTTTCATCTCGCAGAATTCGAAATAACATTTCTGTCAGCATTTTTGGCTTTTGCATGAACAGCTCAGTGTCGAGATCTCCGTTCAAATAAGCTGTGGAGACATCAAGTTGAGTAATTTCCAGATCATACTCAGCAGATATGGCCAGTAATAGTCGGAACGACCTGAACCTTGCAACCGGAGCGAAAGCTTCTTGAAAATCCACACCTGGTTGTTGGGAAAAACCTTGGGCAACAACTCTGGCCTTACGTCGGTCTAAATTTCCGTCACCTGAATACTTGTTTGAAAGTACAGTGCGACAGCCAATGATTCGGGATCCTCCCGGTCTATCGACGACAGAAAAAGTGTCTTTGCTGACCAAAGACCTAATTTCTTGATAAATAGCATCTTCCCACTCGGTTCGATCCGGTCCCGAGAGAGCCTGAGAGAACGATATCTCCGATGCGGCCATAGCGAAGTCGGCTTCGGACTGACGACCTTCGTCATTCGGGTTGAATGGATCTTGCGGATGACGACCTTCGAGTTGTGGAAGTTGTGTCGCCACATCAGTGACAGGATTATCGACCGCTGTTGCCGTGTGGTACTGCCTTTTCGGTCGTCCTCGTTTTCCCGTCAGGATGCGACGGGGCCTTCCCTTGCCACGTCTCGGTTGTACATCGTGAACGTCAGCTCGCTCTTCTTGGTTACGCCCACCTCTAACAATGCTGTCATTTCGATCAACTGGTACAGGTTGATCTGAAACAGAAACATTGTGTAATCGAGTTCTATCATGATGCGTACCGCCATTTGTGGATGATCCAATCTCGATTTCCAGGTCATTTGAAGGAGCCAGAGTGGAATTTTGGATTATATTCTTGTTTCTTCTCTGAAGAGAAGGCGAAATGATGTCCTCATATTCATTTCTGGAGTTGAGCTCGTCTAAGAACCTTACATCGCGAGTTACAACAACCTTCTTCTCCTTTGGGAGCCACACACGATAACCCTTGGCTGTGCTGGAATAGCCAACAAAATTCCCTTCCACGGCCTTGGCTTCAAACTTGCCTCGGTTCGGTTTCTTGTTTAGAGCGAACACTTTGCATCCAAATATCTTGAAGTATTTGACGGATGGGCGTTTTCCAACCCATTTTTCGAATGGTGTCCCTTTTATTAGAGTTTTTGTGATACATCTGTTCCGGATATGGCACGCTGTCGAAATTGCCTCGGCCCAGAATGAGGGTGGTAAACCGGAGTCCAGGAGCATGCAACGTGCAGAGTCTACCAACGTACGGTTCATTCGTTCTGCGACGCCATTTTGTTCAGGGGTATCAACTGTCGTCAGGCGTCGACAGATTCCGGCATCTTTCAGAATCTTGTCCATGGTCAAATTGATAAACTCTGTCCCATTGTCGGACTGGAGGTTCTTGATTTTGCATCCAGTTTGCGTTTCTGCCATCCTCTTGTATTGTTCGAAGATTTCGGCGACCTGATTCTTGTGTCGGAGAAAACGTACCTCGCACCAATTACTGCAGTCGTCTATGAAAGTTACAAAATAGCGAGCGCCCCCATGTGACTCCGTTCGCATCGGCCCACACACATCGGTATGTATGATTTGAAGTAACTCGAATAAATAGTGAGAAAACCCCTCGACCACATTAATTCACTGAAAGCGAATACGTATTTCGGTAACGAAGTTACCATCTTCAGCGCTAAACTGATATTAAACTTTAAAACAACAAATAAACTAAACTAGACTAGCCGCACTCCCCCCCTCACTTTCTTTGTACCGTATTATGCATGCAAAGCAAACCGGGATTCTTCGAAAATCTAAAGGTCGAAGAGGCAAGAAGCGGTCGGCCCGGACTTCTCAAAATTCATTAATCTATTCCTATTTTTGTGAATCTCCAAGCTTTCGAAAGAATCTAGGTTTGTTTTGTTATTAATTTGTTTGATTAAATCTATTTTATTTACCGAATGATTGTTTTCAAGCATGTGTAAGGCAACACTGGATTTATCAAAGCGTTTGTATTTTAAATGAGCCAAGTGTTCTTTGAATCTAATTTTTAAGGATCTTTTTGTTTGCCCCACATAAATTTGATCACAATTTTTACAACTAATTTTATATATACCTGATTTATCCTCCGAATCTACTTTATCTTTTGGATTTCCCAGCAACGATTTTAAGCTGTTATTGTTGGTGTAAACTATTCTTAAACCTAATTTTTTAAAAATTGTATTCAACCCTTTAGTATATTGAGGATAAAACGGCATTTTTACAATTTTCTTATAATCTACCTCACCTATTTTGTCAGATTTTAGTGTGGTTATTTTAGTAATCTCTAATTTTTGTTTTTGTTTTCTAATAATGTTATAGATTACATCGGGTTGGTAACCATTGTACGTGGCGATTTTAATAATTTCTTGAAGTTCTTTACTATAATTAACAGTTGATAAAGGGAATGTCAGCATCCTATGCACTAAGAAATTTAAGGCCGCTAATTTATATTGTTTGCAATTAATTAATTAATAATTAGCGGCCTTAAATTTCTTAGTGCATAGGATGCTGACATTCCCTTTATCAACTGTTAATTATAGTAAAGAACTTCAAGAAATTATTAAAATCGCCACGTACAATGGTTACCAACCCGATGTAATCTATAACATTATTAGAAAACAAAAACAAAAATTAGAGATTAATAAAATAACCACACTAAAATCTGACAAAATAGGTGAGGTAGATTATAAGAAAATTGTAAAAATGCCGTTTTATCCTCAATATACTAAAGGGTTGAATACAATTTTTAAAAAATTAGGTTTAAGAATAGTTTACACCAGCAATAACAGCTTAAAATCGTTGCTGGGAAATCCAAAAGATAAAGTAGATTCGGAGGATAAATCAGGTATATATAAAATTAGTTGTAAAAATTGTGATCAAATTTATGTAGGGCAAACAAAAAGATCCTTAAAAATTAGATTCAAAGAACACTTGGCTCATTTAAAATACAAACGCTTTGATAAATCCAGTGTTGCCTTACACATGCTTGAAAACAATCATTCGGTAAATAAAATAGATTTAATCAAACAAATTAATAACAAAACAAACCTAGATTCTTTCGAAAGCTTGGAGATTCACAAAAATAGGAATAGATTAATGAATTTTGAGAAGTCCGGGCCGACCGCTTCTTGCCTCTTCGACCTTTAGATTTTCGAAGAATCCCGGTTTGCTTTGCATGCATAATACGGTACAAAGAAAGTGAGGGGGGGAGTGCGGCTAGTCTAGTTTAGTTTATTTGTTGTTTTAAAGTTTAATATCAGTTTAGCGCTGAAGATGGTAACTTCGTTACCGAAATACGTATTCGCTTTCAGTGAATTAATGTGGTCGAGGGGTTTTCTCACTATTTATTTGGATTACAGCCACAGGTTTTGTGTTGCTTTGTGATTATTGAAGTAACTCGGACGAACGTTCTCCTCTGCTTGGGAATGGTGGTCTCGTTAGCTTGCCAGCCAAACAGCTATTACAATTACGAACATCTTCACTTTTGATGAAATTCATTCCATCGACATCGTGATTTTTGCTCATTGCGACCAGGTCCCTGAAGTTTAAATGACCGAGTCGTTTATGCCACTTCATGGTTTCAGTTCCTTCGGACTGTTCAGCAACACACGCTTCATGATTTCCTTCCCGAAGAAAAAACAAATTTCCAATGCGGTCGGCAACCAGTTTATCGTTTCCTTCAGCATCTCGAACAATGGCCTGATTTTTCTTAAAAATAACCTCGTTACCTTTATCAACAATTTTGGAAACTGGTACAAGATTAGTTCTTAAATTTGGAACGTATAATGTGTTTTCAAGTTTGATCAACTTACGTGTGATACCGTTATTCACTTCAACTTCGACGTCTCCTTTGGCTTTTACAGTAGCAACAGCATGATTGGCTAATTTCAACGTATTGTTTACCTTTTCTGATGTGGCAAATGATTTCAAATCGTTGCACAAATGGGAAGTGCAGCCACTATCCAAACACCATTTGACATTCGAATTATCCGGTGCAATGTTGAACGCTTCGTCGGCGAGACTTGCTTTGTGTTCATTTTTCTTTCTGGTAAAACACTTGGCAGCTTTGTGTCCGAGTTTTCCACAGTAATTACACTTAACTTTATTTCTTACACCATGGGACAAATTTTTGTCATTGTTCATAGAATCGGAATTATAATTTTTATGAAAATTCGCGTTTCTGTGACCCGTGTCACATGTTTGTTTTACGAACAAAGCGTCAGTTGAACTACGATTTGCAGTAAATCATATTCTTCCATGATTTTTACTTTTAGCGCGTCTACATCTGGCAACGTGTCGCGTGACGCGATTGCAATTCGGAAACTCTCGTAACTGTCCGGTAAACTGAATAGTAGTAAAATTGAAAGAACTTCATTACTCACATCTACCTTCATATTTAACAACTTATCTGCAGCATCAAAAAATTTTGATAAATGTTCCCTAGCATCATCGTTTTCCTGCATTTTATTAATCATGAGTTGGCGGAATAATTGCACCTTCCGCGCTGGTCCGCTCGATGCGTATATGGATTCCAGTTTGTTCCATACGTCTTTCGAGGTTTCACATGTGCGAATCTGTTTCAACTCTGCGGGGCTGATCGATAGAATCAAATCTGATTTCGCTTTACGATTCATTTTTACCCAATCATTATATGCTGTTTGCGCCGCGGCAAGTGCGTTACCTTCACCGGTAATCTCAGGCTTTGGAATTTCACCACTCACATACCCCCACATATCATTTTTAATTAATAGGGCCTCTGCTTGAATACGCCATGTGTCGTAGTTTTCTTTAGACAATGTTTCTAGCCTGATAATATTTGAGTGTGCCATCGCGATGGATTGATAGATCGTTTCACTTTTAGCACCCCTCTTCCCGCGTCAATTCTTGGCTTCCCTCTGGGTCCATAACCTGCATGCGCAACAGTTGCTTTTGTGACGGGCAAGCACAAAAATTAGACACTCACTAGAAAAATACTTTAATCTTAAGAACTGCAATAATATAATATGAATGACGGTGTTACTAATGTTACTTGACTTAATAATGTTTAACCAAGAACACAGACGCGCACGCTTGGAAGTTTTTAACGCATACCCACGCACACTTGTCGTCAGGCTCACCTACTCCGAACTTCCTACGTTAGAGGGCTGTGCAGTAGGCGCGTAATTGAAACGTTTTACTTACTATCTAACAAAATAATATCATCAACATATTTTTTTAAGCCAAGGAATTTCAAATGATAACTTTGGTATGCATTCAATTAATAAATCATCCATAACATATTGAGCAATAATTGGAGATATATTAGCACCCACAGGTGTTCCAAGAATTTGTTTATAATAAATATTATTGAATTTGAAATAAGTGGAATCAAAAAGAAATTTTATTATTAATTTTTCTTTTGAAAAGTTACTTACCAAAGATATTTGTTCCCAGTTTTTTTCAATACTTTGTAAGAATAAATCTAAAGGTATGTTGATAAAAAGTGAAACAACATCTAGACTAATAATTACATAATTAATTGGAATTAATCTGTTGTTTGCAAATTCAGAAAATTCAAAAGAATCTTGAACATAAAATTAATTACTTTTATTATAAGCATTGGTTAATATTTCAGTAATAAATTTTGATAAATTACTATTAGGTGAATTAATAGAAGATATGATAGGACATAAAGCCAACGTTGGTTTATGAATTTTAGGTAAGCCATAATATCTTGGACAATAAGAAGAATAATTCTTTAATGACTTAGCTGTCTCTGAAATATTATAAATTAACATGATTTTAGGATTAAAAAATCGTATAGAAAAGATTTCTCATCCTTCTTTGTTGAATAAAAACTTGCACAAATTAAAAAATATTCTCATAAAAAATAGCTATCTTTTTGCAATGCTAAATAAGTTAATTTTCCATACTCAGCAAAGAATAGAACCTGTTTCTCAAATTAATAATAATTCACAAACAATTAATGTTGGTAAAGCTTTTAGATCTTTAATATTCATACCAAATCTTACATCTCGACTAATAAAAGTACTAAAAAACAAAAACATTCAGATTGCAACTAAAAATTTATTAACAATTAAGTCTCTTTTTACAAAAGTTAAAGATCTATTTAACAAATTCAAACAAATTAATTCTGTTTATGAAATTCCTTGTCATGATTGTGATTCTGTTTATATTGGCCAAATTCAAGAACTTTTCATTCGAGAATTAATTCTCATAAAAGTGATATTAGACTTAGACCTAATGCTTGTGCTTTATCTGAACATGCCAATAATGAAGACCATAAGATTAATTTTGAAGATGCAAAAATTTTAGATATTGAACCAATTTTGAGTAAAAGACTTTTTATTGAAATGTGTCATATTTTTTGTAATAAAAAAAATATCAACAAAAGAATTGATATTGAGAAACTTAGTTGTATTTATACTTACCTATTAAATTTTAAAACTAAAAAGAAAGACAATCAAGATGTTGGAAATTAAAATTTACATCGTATTACCTAATAATGAATAAATAATTTTTCTAAATTCCGCAATTAATTTAGCTGTCAAAAAATGTAAAATTCAAAATTTATTCTTATAACTTATTCTTAATGAAATTTAATATTATGATAACTAGTGGTTCAACCTTTTGTACTCACTAAGGAGTAAGTAATCATGTGAAATTGTTTTTAGTGTTAATTATTAATTTTAAATTTTGTTTTGTAGAAACCTTGATAAAGAAAATAAATTTTCCGAAAGCTCGATTGAACTTTAAAAGAGTATTACTATCAACCCCCTTTTTTGACGGCAGCCCAGTTATAGAATTGATTCATTACTACTATCAGTATGAAAAAAAGGACCTTATACAGGGTGTTCCAATATTCATTACGCAAATTTTGCGAGTGAGTGAAGGACGTCAAAATAATTAATGTTGTTAATGAACTTATTTTCCTAGAATACCAACTTACTGAGATGCGTTACATTAACTGATGAAAATATGCAAGGAAAAGATTAGAACTCACCTATTTGTAGTTAATTTATGCAAAGCTTCTAAAACAGACATCTGATCAGCTATGGAATCCGTAGGTCTCGATAGCAAAAATAAAATACTCCTGTTTAAGCAATGGTACAAGCACTCCAGGGAAAAATTGCCCGATCTTCTCTTAGCCTGACCGATGAGTTTTACGATAAAATCGAAAACGTCATGTGGATCTTTTGAAAGGGAGCCCTGCCACAACTTATCAACGATCCTCGCAGTCAAATAGAAAACATTTGGGGCTACGTGCTGTACATGCGCATTGGGTAATGGTACCACAGGTATGGCCGCCTGGTCACCCACTAGCATATCTGCCGCCAATAAATGATCCATGAGAGTGATTAACACTTCAGTTTGGTAACACGTTTGTTGGTGACTGTTGGAATTCTCGGGATATGCGTCGAGGGCAAGATCAATTACAGGTGCTGACTTTCCCGTTACCGACAGGCTTAGCGAATCCACGATGATTACTCTAATAAAATCGATTATAAATTGACGGGCGGGATGATTGGTTAGAGAGTAATCTTCAGTTGGAGGCGATCTAGGAATCATTATAAGATTTTCTGCCTCTTCTGCCGGCGTAGAAGCGCCACTGCTGTCAGAACTGTCGTTCAAATTCGCTGACAAAGGAAAAAGCACGCTGGCTAATGCGCCTAAGACCTCAGCAGACATAAACATGCGCATAAATTCTGGCATGTTGTGATAGAGTTGAAACAGGACCTGCAAATCATTGATTTATAAATTAGCTTGACAATTTTTTCTTTTTTTGCAAACACCTGAATGATAGAAATTGCATGATTTTTAAGCCATTCAGGCAATATGTTTTGATCACAATGAATCATAAATCTCGCCATGGTCAATAACACAACTACAGCTTCCGGACAAAAGGTTACCCTTGGCACGACACTACTAACTGGTTGACTGTTAACTGTAGCTCCCCATAAGAAAGCCCATACTGAATCTAAGTCGAATTTCGCATCGGCAGGCAATAGTCTTACTGGTTGGCTCATCATTAAAGCAGTTAATAAGAAGTACACTTCAGGTACATCCAAGTGCGAGGGTAGTAGCCAGTTTAAGTGTTGAAATCCAGGAATACGAAGAGCTTCTGATTTCGGATCGGTTCCTTGAGAGTTATTCAATTGACATCCAAGAACAACGGCCATTTTGTTATGTGTTACCAATTCTGTGTGTCTTAACCATCCGCCATTGCTATTACCATCTCGAAATCTGGAAATGAAAACAAACACGAGTTTTTTATCGTCCCTACCAATGCAGAACAAGGTACATTAGCTAGGTTCGGATATTCAAGATTCGTGCACACTATTTACTCCTTTCGCACTTTCCCTATCCCACTATCCCTCTTTTCGTACAAGTGAAAGTCAGACAAAAGTGTGCACGGAACTGAATATCCGAATCCAGCTATTAAACGAAGCAAGGTGTGCGAAGGCTAAAGCTGTAGTTTAAGATAGTTGGTTTTGTATAACACTTCTCGTCCAAATAGTGAATTTTTACACAGCGTAGCAAAATATAAAATAATTGAAGTTGGTTCTTGTCCAATGAAAATTGTAAGTACAAAGTTTTTTTAATCTTGAATCGGACAGAAAATATAAAACATTACAAAAGGAGATAAATGATTGAACATGTGGAAACAGCTTGTGATCTGCTTTTTGTGCTTTTTGAAACGATGAGAAAAAGTGGGTGCATTGTCCAAATAAATTTGTTTTTCGGGGCTTGTAATTTTTGAACTTAATTTAAGTGGGGGATTTAGAGAGCTTTATCTTGGCTTTCAACGTCTTTCACCAAAAAACAATCGGCGAACGCGTTCTTGAGTTACAATCAAGATTCAAACCGCAACGCGTTTCTTATTTGCTCAATTAACTGAACGTCTCTCCCATTCCTTGCAATCGCGCTTGTTATTTTTGAATTCAATTTAAGTGGGGGATTTAGAGCTTTTCTCAGCTTCCCAACGCCTTTCACCAAAAAGCAATCGACAAATCGACAACAATTGCAAAAGGAAAAGTGGATGCACTTTCCAAATTTTCCGGTGTTGCCCGGACCAGGAACCGGAACGTGCAACTTCATAGGACAGGGTTGGCACTGCCCACCTTGCCCACCCCGACGAGCCGCCACTGATAATTAGTCGTGTTCTTTTGAAAATGTAACTTATCTGAACTGCATGTAACTTATCCGAACTGCACTTTAACTAATCTGATCCGATTCAATTGTGCATTACGTTGCTTTCAAAAAAAACGGTATTTTATTTAAGTTATCGGTGTTGATGGGCTTATCTTAGAGCTTGTCGGTCAGTTAAAATAAAACACGACTATTGATTCTTTTTAATTGAAAATTAATCTCCGCCTACACTAATTTTATATCCGTAGACACGTATTTCGGCAGCTAAGCTGCCATCTTCAGTACGCTACCAACTTAAAAGCACTTAAAAAGATCTAAAAACAACCTAATCATCCTAATAAAATCCATAAAAATGTAAAGCTAACAACAATCTAATCATCCTAAAAGATATACAGTGACCGGCAGAAAGTTGGCTACATATGGGAAAATTCTTTATTATTGATTTACATTATATTATATAAATATTGTTTATGAAAGCTCCTGCATCTTCCCAAACTCAAGATGCAGGTAAGAAAATTTGAAAACCTCTTATCATATACAGAGGAAATCAAAAAAATTTGAAATCGACATAAGAGTAAAGTACCTTTATTTTCCACGGTACACGCAAATATCATTTGGAAAAGTTACTCAGAATTATTTTGAGATCTCAAATATGAAATCATGGAAAAAATAATTTTGCTACAAAAAATTGTAATTTTTAGGGTATCAATGTTATTAATCATAATTTCTAGTTGAGACAAAGACAAATCTCAGAGTACGTTCAAGTCACACTTGAAGAAACGTCCAGCCCTACACGTTCAAAATTCTACGATGCTAATGTTGATACGAGAAAAATTAAAAAATCCGTGAAATTCTTTTTTTCATCGTAGATAGAGACAGCCATGATTTCATATTTGAGATCTCGTAATAATTATTTCAACTTTCTGCCGGTCACTGCATATGTCTAAATGTAAGTAAAGATAAATTAATATGTAAATATCTAAAATTAACCATTAGAAAAACTTTACAAATAAGAGCTAACTAAACAACACGGAAATACGGAAATAAATAGTCCAAAGACCCGAAAAAAGCATGTTCAAGTCAGTAGGCAGAATAGGGGGTAGCTATGTTTTTTTTTGTCAAATCAAATTACTAACGGGCTATTTTAATAATAGTACTTGACTTTAAATTACTTTAAAATGTAAAACCACCTTTAATTTTGTATTGTAATGTGATTTGAAGCTTTCTTTAGTCCTTTTATGAGAGAGGCATTTAGGTCCAGTTTTACAAATGGGGCTCAACTTTGAGCTGAGGCTTAAACCCTTCGCAACGATTATTTCAACAATTATTGTGAAGGATTTAAGCTTCGGCTCAAAGTTAAACCGTCATTGTAAAACTGAGCCTAAGTAATTTCAGTTGACAATTCATGGCCATCTCATATTCTGCCTACTTAATTGACTAAACTAAATAAGAAAAAAAATCTCCTCATTTAGGCAGCTGTAAAAGAATATTTATAGGGTTTTTATGAAAGAAAGTCATTTACAGGGGTATATTAGAGTTTTTAGAAGTCATTTAAATGCATATTATCTGTCAAGGAAAAATATTTCTGTTAAAAAGTACCTTAAACCAAAAACGTAAAAATTAGGTAAAAATATTACTTTTCGCTAAATAATATAATATCTGAAGCAACAATCTTCTTTATTATCTTTTCCAATTATAAATATTTGAAGTTTTCTCCCCAAAAACAATTTAATTCTGAAATTAAGTGTAAGTACGTGAAGTTTTGAAGTTACTTTTCGCTGAATAATTCAATACCTGAAGCAGTAATTAATCTTCTTTATTATTTTTTCCAATTATAAATATTTGAAGTTTTGACCCTAAAGAAATTGAATTCTGAAATTAAGTTTAAGAGCGTGAAATTTGGTGAATATTCTTCAAATTGAAAAATTCAATTTTTCGGGAAATTAAAGAAAACCAAGCTATTTTCTGGTCTTAATAATATGCAATAAGGTGAAACTAACACAGGTTAAAGAAATCTTAGATTTGGTCGATACGTGGTGGAAATCCATTTACAATCCTTTGTACAAAAACTTATATAGGCCAATCAGGTAGAAGTTTTTCTAAAAGAATTAAAGAACACTTTTCCAGCTTCATTCATAATAAATATATATCGGGGAAATATATTTTGCGCGGTTCAAATTCTAATGAAGCAGGCAATATAAGATACTAGACCGTAGCGTGTAAACAAATACGAGGACAGCGGAGACAATGAGCGCCGCTACAGCTACGGTGTTACTCAGTATAACAAAAAAACAGAGCAATATTGCCGCAATAAAAAATTACAGTTATACAATCAACTCTTCTTGTTTCAATGTGTAAAGATTTTTAGAGTAATTAGTTGACCAGTTGTATTTCGATCTCCGGAGTATATCGCCACATTGCATCGTACAGTAAGAACGCCGTAAATTATTTTTGCCGTCCTATTACACGATATGCCTGTTCCATGCATTTTTACGGCGCAACTGAAACGATGGCTTGTACTTATTCTAACCCTATCCTTAATAATAAAAAAAACTGATTCACATTACGCCTCACACCTCATTGAGTCTCATCATAATTTCAACACCGATTTTAAAATTTTACACATAGATAGTAAAAGTAAAAAACTAGATCTCTTGGAATCCCTAGAAATAAACAAGCTTAAGAATTCCAACAACTTATTGAATAGTCAGCTAGACCTTAACAATTCTCCATTGGTCAATCTGTTTCAATATTAAGTATAAAAACCGACCCCAAGATATTTTGTGTTACTACCCGAAGAAGCTATAGTACTAGCGAAACATGTCGTAGTATTTAAGAAAATTTTGTAACTTTACAAAATATAGTGGAAATTGTGAGTAAAAAAGATTAGTTTTTTTACATCTACGTCTACGTATAAAGATTTTTCGAATTTGATGCAAACTTTTTGGCGATCACTGTATACATAAGTTTGTGTCTAAAAATCACAGAAATAAATTACGCTAAAATTACTGATCTGATCATCAAATAGTTTTAACACTTTCGTTTTGTTTTTTAATAAGGAATTTGGGAAAGTCATTTTTAATATTTTCTAATAATTTTTATTCCTGATAGAAGTCAATTTTCAACTTAAAATTAACTTTTCGAAATAGAACAACTAATTTCATAAGGACCTGCAGCAATAGACACTTAATCAGAACCATAATATTTAAATAAAACATGAATTACGAAACTGTATAATTAGTAGTTGCAAACTGCTGCCCTCTATCGAAAGCAATCGGAGATGCCACTGACGGCGGGGCTTATTTTTATTTTACATTTTATGGCTGGGAATTTCCGTTATGCCTAAAATTCTCTGACCTGGGGGCTCGTACAGAAACTTAAAAAAGCGCGCTTTGGATAACATTCTTTCTCAAAATGTTTCTCTCTCGTGTAAATGATTTTGTATATTTTTCTTTTCGTTTTAAACGCCCAAAGTGCTTTTTCGTCACAGTTTTTGAACGCAACCCTACTGTATAGGTAAACTGAGTGGTTTTTACATTCGAAAGACAATCCCTTGCATGTGATCTCGAGAAATTAAGGAAACAAACAAATATTCAGCAGCTTTACAGTTAGAATGTAGTACGCAGAATCGTATTGTATGCCGATACATGTTTTACATTCAGGGATATTTATGCAAAGTTGAAATAAAAATTATTTAACTTGGGCATATTTTCCGTCTTTTTACTAACATTGTCCCATTTTTAAAAAGAATATGCATTTTATGAATATAACACGGCATTCATTATAATGTTTTTACATTTGCGCAAAATTTGTAATAAAAGACTTAATAGTTTTTGAAAATAATGGGAAGTTGTAAAGTACTGGAAATGCACTAAAAGTCCGCAGCCTTAAATTTAACTAAACTTATTTATTTCAATACCATTCGCCATTATTTCATTTGTGGTAAACTTTTACTGCTTAGAAACTGTTTCAAGTATTAAAGGTTTTGTTTTCTTTATTTTAATTGTACACAGTGACCGGCAAAAAGTTACACTATTTGGGAAAACTTTTTGCAGTTTAAAAAACTTGTACCAATAGTTTGCGTTTTGTGTACGTTAAATAACCAAATATAAACAGGACAGAACCAGTGAGCAGCTTTTAGTGTGGCTCAAAATGGTCCCTATTTAAAATTCGAAAATTAAAAAAATAATAATAATATGGTTCCAGTAGGTTTTTACAAAATGTGTCACTTGCTCCTCTGACAAAATGGACAAAAGATTTTTCATTTTCTAGTTTTGCGAAGCGGTAATTGAGCGTTTGGTATTTAGCTCTTGCAAGTGATTAGTTTATTTATTTATATCCATAAGAAATATTTAAATAAATAAAATTTGCTCTTGGGTTCTGTTTTCTGTTACATGCACGAGAAAATTTGAGACAATTTTTCGCAAGGCGTTTTCTTTATAACATATATTTTCTTTAGAATATAATCCCATCACTTAATTTCTTAATAACATTATTCTAGTAATCTCAATCTGGCATAAGCAGACCGAATTTATCATTTTAGGCCAGTTTAATATATGTACAACTTATGAAATCGACATTAGTACAAATAGTGGCTACCACGCATTGCGCCTACAGTGATAGCCAAAAAGTCGGCATCAACTGGGAAAAATCTTTATTTTTGATTTTTTGAAGAAACTTTACTGCAATAATTTCTACCTGTCTGAAAACCTTTTTAACTCCTAACAGATTCATCATCATATTTTCTTTGAAAATAATTTAAAATAGAGCATGTCTTATTGAAATTTTACACTCCCTTTATTTCAAATAACTTTCAAAGAAAATATGACGTATTTGGTATTAGCATACTCAGAAAAAAATGTTCTGTTGATGTAAGCTAAGAAACATATGAGGTTCTATCGAAAAAAATTAGTTAAGACCTGATGAAAATTTCAAATACTGTAAAAATGTTAAAAATCAAAATACAAAGGAATGATTTTCTTGAAACACTTGATCGCATTAGATCGATGAAATGCGATTCATAGCTGTCTAGATTGAAAAATAAAAAAGTTTTTTTTTTTCGTCATGGAAACCAAAATTAACAATTGATACTTATTTGGACTCGTAAGGATCCGTAAATTTCAAATATGTAAAAATATATAGGGTGTTCCATTTAAAATAAGAAAGTTGGTATCACTTCCGGCGAAACCGGAAGTCCTATGACGACTAACAGCATGTCGAAAAATCCATTATTGTCTCCAAAATTCAGATTAATCGATTAATAAAGATTCTAGAAGGGTGAGCACATGGCGTGGGACACCCGGCATTTCATGCAACCTAAAGTAATTTTATGGTTTAAAATTATTGTTTCCTTTGAAACTTCTTGTGAATTTAAAATTCCCGTACGATTAACCGGTAATACGATTGCATGTTATTCGTACCGGAATTTCTTTTTACGGTGTGAATAAACATATTTGTCTTAAATTGTACATTGCTTCACAGACGTCAAAATTATGTAAAAATATATATTATTTTTGCTGAATAATAAAATATCTGAAGCAACAATTAATATTCTTTATTATTTAGCTATTGCTCCGCGTCCCATTACTTTTGGACCACTCTGTACAGAAAAATACCTTGCATTTATGAAAGGTCTTAATTTCCTTTTAACAAAACTGCCATATCTCTGTCGGATTAAATGAAATTTATTTAACTTAGAAAAAAGATAAAAGACCGGATTTAAACATGTTTATTTACCGACAGAATAACTATTATGTTTCGTTTCATTTTCGAATACATGTTTCTCCCTCACTGTAATACATTTTAAATTTTCGCGATAAAATTCAAGGTAAAGGCGTTGGTGAAACTGCAAAAATTCTGAAAATCGTACGACTTTCAACGATAGTACACGATAAATCCATTTCGCGTGATTTGGTTCCTCCTTGTAGCACCGCCTTCTGTGTGGTACGTCCTGAACCCTTGCCCCGCGAGAGATGGTTAAGTGATTGTCAAACGACCCCTTAAGGATTAAGTGTGAAGTTGTTTGAACCCAAGCTAGGGCCAAAACGTATTTTATATCTCATGAAAATTGTTTAAAACTCAAAACTGCATACGGTGGAAATTGCACGAAATCCAAACATTTCGCTATCGTAGCTCGACATTCCCACTGCAGACCAAAAACGACTTGCCCAATTTATTCGCAAGTCGTTTTTGTTTGCAGCGGGAATGTCGAGCTACGTCTCTGCTGAAGAAGCCCCAAGCAGGGCTGAAACAGCTGTCCAGAGGCTGCTCGAGGTTCTCACTGCAATCAAAAACGATTTGCACAAAATTTTTCTAAAATCTTTCATTATGCTTTGACAGCAAGCATGGCCGCCTTGCATGGGGGACTCATTAGGAGCAAATCCCGCTTCAATTTGTCTATCCTACTGCAATGTTAGGTCAAAAAGCGATAGTAAGATGTCGCTATTTTATATGTTCATCATTCTTACGTCGCATTCGCGAATAAATTGGGCAAGTCGTTTTTGGTTTGCAGTGGGAATGTCGAGCTACGTTTCTGCTGAAGAAGCCCCAAGCAGGGCTGAAACAGCTGTCCAGAGGCTGCTCGAGGTTCTCACTGCAATCAAAAACGATTTGCACAAAAAAAAAAAAATTTTCTAGAATGTTTTAACGTTTTGACATTGTCAAACTAATTTTGACGTTTTGCCCCAACCCAGCTGATCGAGGCTAGTTTTCTCTCTCTCTAATATTCGTCGCGATACCTCTCACTATACATTCCATCCACCCCATACTAGATCATTGGGTACGTCCACGCTGAAATTCGGCAAACCAATTATAAATACTGCTCTTTGATGGTGCTTCATCTCCAAAAGCCAAATTAAGCTGATCGAGGCATTGTTTCGGCACGAAAATTTTCACGCGAGATTTCCATGTTTACACAAAAGTACTTTTTCTCAGATGCTGTACAACCAAAACTAGTTCACTTGGATAGGAACTATCAATAGAATTATAGGCGAAAAACGTCAAATTTTTCAAATATGACAGTTGCTAAACGCTAACAATTCTAGACCTACTAGATTCCAGAAAATTTTCCAGCAGTCCACGTAATTACAGGAAACTGTAGTTTGCCTACTTTTTGCTTTCAACTGTAGTAGTTGACTATAAGCAATTTGTTAATACTCAATACTTCATTCAAATATTTACAGAAACTGGATCTGTAAGTAGAAAGAAGAGAAGCGGTCACCGTAAAAAGAGAACACACTGAAAATGTTAAAATAATTACAAACACATCTACCACTTCAGTTCATAAATTAATTTAACAAGCAGAATAGATACCGTTTAAGAACTTCATCCCCCCGATTATGAAACATGAATGCAATTTTCATAGTGATTTCTAACAAACATCAACGATGATGACGACTACTAAATAAAATATTTTTTTCTGACAAATTATGAATCACTCTTGAGGGTTACATCAGTTCTCAAAATTTAGTTCTATTAATCCACATTTCTATCAAGAATCTCCCCTTCAGTCTGAAAAAAATGGTCTGTGCCTAGGTTGCAATGGCAGTAGATTAATTAGTTCCATTTTTTGTGTTGGTCGGGTCAGGTTTGATCACAGGTTTGACAGGTTAATGTGTTATTCCGAACCGGTCGACGTCAGATCGGAACATTTACGAACACAAAGAGCAGAAATATTTATTGGTTTGGCAAAACCTTTAAAGTTTTACCATAAATTGAGTCGTTATTAGCAAGTTATGAATGAGAAAACTAAAAGAAAAATTGCTGCAGCTACTGTTTTATGTTTCCATTTAAGTTATGTATATAATTACACTTAAATATCTGGTGACATTGTTCTTATTTACCTTCAACGTTTTGTTTTATTAAATTTCGTAATTATTGGAGCACTAACAACATCTTAAGTTGTGCAAATACCTAGATTAAAACCAACATGATCAACCACAACTCCACAACATAACCCACCCAAACCTACTCAACTAGTAGAGTTACTTCAGTAGCAACCTGGTTTGCAAACCTAGTGTTTTTACGAACACTTTCGTGTTTGCTACCCGTAATAAACGAACGCGTATTTCTCTAACCCGGTATCAACAACCCATTTAACCTGGTTGAATTTACGAAAACGCCTTTTGTACATCATAACCCCAAATTACGTACGTGACTACTTTGCCTCCTCACGAAAAAAAACTTATTCTTTAATAATAATTGATAATTCCGTTATAAACAACTTAAGCATAAAGATCTTCAGATATTATGTGTGGATATTATGTAATTAATACTGTATCAAGTTTATTTTGACATTTATGTATTTGTTTACAAATACCTACGCTATACGTAGCCACCTAGTGGATTCTTTTAGAATGAGGACAAGCCAGCTCACAATCGCTACTCGCATCACCTGATATGTTATACCATGGTTACGTGAAACACTTTCGAATAAATAGCAAACTATAGCCAAACATAAGTAGCGCCTATTAGTTTCCAGTCGCAATTAATTTTGTTCCCTTTAACTTCCGACAAAAAAGTTTGCTGAAAACACGTTTCTTCAAGGAAGTGTTTAAGAAATAAATTAAGAACAGATAAAATAGCGACATCTTACTATCGCTTTTCGACATTAAATTTTGTGCAAATCGTTTTTGATTGCAGTGAAAACCTCGAGCAGCCTCTGGACAGCTGTTTCAGCCCTGCTTGGGGCTTCTTCAGCAGAGACGTAACTCGACATTCCCACTGCAGACCAAAAACAAAACAAAATTTTTCTAAAAACTTTCATTATGCTTTGACAGCAAGCATGGCCGCCTTGCATGGGGGACTTATTAGGAGCAAATCCCGCTTCAATTTGTCTATCCTACTGAAATGTCAGGTCGAAAAGCGATAGTAAGATGTCGCTATTTTATCTGTTCATCATTCTTCCATCGCAATTGCGAATAAATTGGGCAAGTCGTTTTTGGTCTGCAGTGGGAATGTCGAGCTACGTCTCTGCTGAAGAAGCCCCAAGCAGGGCTGAAACAGCTGTCCAGAGGCCGCTCGGGATTTCACTGCAATCAAGAACGATTTGCAAAAAATTTTTCTAAAAAAAAATTAAGCGTGGCCATTTGCGCTTAAAGCTAGTTTTCCAATCTAAAGCTATTCTAGCCTAAAATTTAGCGAAGTAATTAAACAATCTTGATTTTCTTAGCACAGAAAGCAAGCATCTAAAGAAATTAACATTTAATTTTTTTAATTTTGTTTTTGAACGTTTTAATGAAATATGTAGTTAAATGATTTTTTCTATTTTACTTTGGTAATAAGTAATCGTAAGGCGATGATAAAATTTTACATCCCGGCAGCTTGACTTCTAGTTACGCCGTTGTATCAGACATACTTTATCAATGGAAGAATAATAAAATATTATGGAACATTTTTTTTTGTTATCAAAATGAACTCACTTGGTCATTAAAGTTTGATTTGAACACATAACGATGAGTATTCGTAATCCCCAGATAACCGTAGATGAATGCAAGTGCGGCTGCAGGAACAATAAAACCCAATCGAAACCCAGCGTCCTAGCAATTTCATCACAAACCATCAGACTCACGGAGTTCCTGCTCGTAAAAAGCAACGTGTGCACGAGCTGTAAACATCGGTTCCTCAACAGAATATGCTCTCCTTCACCTTCCTTTTCGCTATCGCCTTCTCGCAAATTCAAATGCTTCTCGCTCGGACTTGAACATACTGGCAAGGTTGAAGCAATAAACTGACCCAACCACAGAAGATCTGAATGCTTAGGTTGACCGCCGAGTAAAATAGATAGTAAAGAGAAGAGAACTTGACGAGTTGCTTGATGTTTAATGTCCGGCATAATGTGAAGCAGCTTTGTTACCAATTGCAAGTCTCTCATGACGTATGTGTTACTTCTTTTTTCACTGGATTCTGCTGCTAATTCGTATAAATGTTCTAAGTGAGAGCGCAGCAGTTCACCCGGAGCTTCATGCCATACATCCAAGTCACATAGAAGGTCCTGAAATGAGAAAAAAAGGTAAAAGATAACATTGTAAGCTATAGCTAGGGTCCCTAGATTTGATTGACATTTATTTTCCTTGATAGGGTTCAGAAACAAACAGTCATTTTGTTAGGAATTTCAGATTTTACGGTTGGCTGACCTAATTTCATATTATTTGTCAGAGTAATTTCTCACTAATGGCGTTTACGAAAAATTGATCGGTGTAGGTGAACTGTAACTAACGTTTACGAAAAACTGATCAGAGCAGATAAATAGCGATCGGAAATATTATCGAACATATTTTTTTCGGAAATATTATCGGAGTACAACTGATCACCAACTGGATCAGCGATCTCGTGACTCTGCCGTTGAAGCAGAGTCACTCAGATCACTGATTGAAAATGACGTTATAAATACTAAGCACTTGCTAAGAAAATGTTATTTTGGCTCTTTAATAATGGCTCTTCAATCCCAAGCAGCAATTTATGGTAAAACTCGGGCACAATTTTCTTGTGTGTGAATCGTGTCGACACTTTTTATAGCACTTCTGCCTCAGTGCAAATTGTGTCCAAAATATTTATGTTTGGGTTTACACATTTCCAACTTATTGTGTCAAAAAAATGTACGTGTCTAAATGGTCACATTTCAAACACATATGTTTAAAATGTCTCCAATTTGTGTTAGCTTGGATTCTTTAAATATATCTGGACACAGGTGGGTCGATACTAAATAGACTCGGTTTATCTAATTTGTTTCTTGACACAATGTTTCTATTTTGTCACTGAAATGAGTTGAGTAGACACAATAATTTCTGTAAGGGTACATTTTAAACATAGAGTTTCTTTATTGTTTCTACGATGTATTTGTACGGGCACATACAGATCCGTACGGAAACATTTTAAGCACATAATTTCCATTTTGTTTCTAAAAATGTGTTCTGTAAATCTGGTCAAAGTTTTTGTGTACAGGGTGACTACGCGAGAATTCCTACCCCCTTAACTCTTTTATTTTTGATTTCAGGAAAAAATGTTTAATACAAAACTTATCGTGACTAATTCTGAAGTGAAGTTTCTCTGTGTACCCACAGAAAAACAATTGATGGTCGGATAAACGAGATATAAACACAACTTAAGTCTTTTTTAATCGAACGCCCTATATATTATTACTTTTCTAGATTCTAAATTAAATTCTAATGAGACTACTTGTATAATAAAACTAATAATGTAGAAGGTGTTTATAAAATAATTCCTGCTAATTTCTTTTTTCTTTTTTGATTTTAGAAAGAAAAACGTAACGAAAGAAAAATAACATTAAATAAAACTTTACCATTTACATATTAAATCGATTTAGATGTTCTCTAAAATCTAACCTCTAAACTAGAAACAAAAAGTATTACGGAAAATTTGAACTTTAAAAAAAAATACTTAAAATTTAACATAAAACATAATCAAAGCATTCTCAATATTTTGTTATGCAAAGTGTAAATATTTTTAACATGTTTTGAATCACATCTCTTAGTATAAAAGGATCATTATTTCTATTTCTAAAATTCAAAAATAAGAAAAATGAAATAGGAATTATTTTATAAACACCTTCTACATTATTAGTTTTATTATACATGTAGTCTCATTAGAATTTAATTTAGAATCGAAGACAGTAATAATATACGGGCTGTTCAACCATCAATTGTTTTTCTGTGAAATACGAATGTGTTTTGTTCGAATCTCGTCTATTTCAGCCACCGCAGGTGCATTTCAGATACAAATTTTCTAAAATGTATCCACTGCTGAATAAAGACGCATTTTGGACGCATACCAAACGCAGGTTTCTTACAGGTTACCAAATTGTATCTGTGTGGCCTCACATTGCAGCGAATTTTTGGCTACATTGCGTCTACATTTGGATACATAAATCCAAATTGTTTCTTCCGTTTTCACGTGTGTCAGTGTAGACAATTTGTAGACAAATTTTTTTCACATTGCGGAAACATTCCTTTTTGGACGCCATACATAATACGCCATGTTTCAACAAGCACTTCGACACGAAAGCAAAAAAAATCTGGCTTTTCGATTATTATTTCAAACTTGGACTTTCGACACTATTTAGGACAACATTTTAGTTAACATAATGCTCTGAATAATAAAATATCATCGATATTTGAATAATTTGGAAAATTTTAAAAAATATTTTTTTTATGAACGAAAATTAAAAACTCTAATTACTCAGTATTTGTAAGGCGCGTTTAATTTTTAGAAGTATCATGTCAACTATTATCAGTAGACCTAGGTTCGTAATAGTACCGACACGAGTAATCCAGATATGCTGAGGTAAAATCTTGTTTGTTTCAGCCTAAGTAGATGAATATGCTAAACATAAAACTTCTTCAATTTTGTCTTCATGATGTGTCCAAAATGTATCGAAAATAAACACAATCTGTGTCTATTCGGGTTTATTTTGCTACACTGCTGGATAGGAAATAATAATTCGGGTAAAATGTAGAACAATATGTGCCGACTTTGTAACTGTAACTAGATCAGAACAATGGAAACAGTTTGGAAACAATGTGATCTCACACCAGACACATACAAGTTTACATTTGGACACATAATCGAAACATATTTTGATCAAGTTCGGCACAAGACAGATACATTGCGAACACATCAATGTTCTATTTTAGGTACATGATGGAAACGAAAGACACTATCGAGACATATTTCAGAAAACTTTTAGGTATACTTTAGACTCACGTTTGGACATATTTTAGATATTATTTAGAACACATTTTGACTGACATTTTGGTTCCATTTCCCATTTACAATGCTCCGAAAGTCGACAATATGCCTTAAAAATGCGTCGTGCCAAAATTACAGTGTCGATAAAGCGTCGACATTTCGTCCAAAATGAACCGGATAATGTTACTTGGGATGTGTTGGAGGATTTAATAAATCATCATTGTGAATTAATAATCAAGCATTCAGTGTAATAAGTACGACCATTTTATGACATTTTAATTATACTTTTTTTGTAATTATTAGAAAACCGGTTTTAACATTTTTTTTTTTTTTTTGGAAATGCTGAAATTTGAAAATCAGCGTTTCACAAGTCAATTGTATAAAGATTGCTTAAATGAAGAATAAATATCGGTCAGATCGCTAACAAATCAGTTCGGAAATTGGTTGATCTGATTACTAATCCCAACTTACTCTGTCACGTGATAAAACGAATCGGGTCGCATAATCCGATCAATTTTTCGTAAACGCCATAAGTTAGAATAAAACATAATATTGCTAATTCGTAAATTATACGGAGCTCAAAATAGACTGATATTAGAAAATATATACCTGAAAGGCAGTAAGATTTGGTATGGCCGACGTTTCTCTTCCACTATCGACAGTGCCTACCAAACTAAATGCAAGATGTAATATATGAGAGTTCAGCAACGGACGTTTTCTTCGCAATAACATGGCAAGTGTTTGGTAACCTCTTCGGCGATCCATTTCCGATTGAGCAGCCTTATTACTTCGCACAACACAAACTAAGGCTTTAACTCCTGCATACAAGCTTTCCACATCTTGCGCCATAGCTATTAGACCTAACAACACAGAACAACCGCCAACTGTGTCTATCTATAAAGTGAAAATGATAAGATTTCTTTTATTAAATTAATTAAAGCTGTGTTTTGGTTCTCATACGAACAGTCCCAGAACCGTCAGGAGCATGCGCATAACAAGAAAATAGAAGCATTTTTTGTTGTGCGCAGACTCCTGATAGTTCTAGAACGGACTATCCTTTCAGGAACCTAAACAAGCCTAAAGAAGTATTACTTACCACTGTGGCGACTGGTCTTGGACAAAACACACGTACTCCAAGATAACCTATCACGACTCCACCTAAAGTGCGAGAAGGACCGGCCAGATGTCCGGCGGAATTGTGCAATATTCTTATCGGAGTTGCATTTTCATGGCTTGACATGCCTAACTGTTTCGCAATTGATTTATTATCTGTCCGACTGTAAACTTTGCGAATCTTGCTCAAAGTCAATTGAGAGACAGCTTTCGCATTTAAACCGAAAATGACCTTCTCCTCAGACACCAGTTGCATTGGTTCAGCTGTATTTAAATTTGATGCTTGAAACGAACCCATGTAATGTGGTCCCAATTGATAAATGTGACTAACTGTAACGGGTTGTAATACCTGAAAAATAACAAGTACAACTTCCTTTGCGATTGTAATATCGTTAATTATCTTTGACTTCAGAAATCATTTTACTCATGACAGAGATTGTTTCATTAGAACTTGAAATATGCTAGCAATGACTATATTATGCAGGGTGTCCTAACAGAATTTCTCAGGCTCTATCTCGATAACCACTGAAGACACAAATAAAATTTTTGACTCTACAGGATGAATCAAAAAAGTGGTACTGGATGCAACCTTTTTAATTTCAAATGGCGCAACCTATCTATTATGTCAAATTGGAATTGCTCATAAAATTGTAAACATTTTTGTTCAGCGGAACCTACACTTAAATCGCAGCGCTATGGGGATATTTAATACTTTTGTTAAAAACTGTGCTTTGCAGTTATTATTTAATTTGTTTTTACTTTATTTATTTTTAGCTCCAAGAAAAATATTTTATCCAACCCCGGCTTATTATGGAGTCATAAATAATTGAAATTAACCTCCGCCCACAATAATTTTTATATCCGTAGATACATATTTCGACAGCTAAGCTGCCATCTTCAGTAAGCTACCAACTTAAAAGCACTAAAAAATGTCTAAAGACAACCTAATCACACTGACAAAATCATAAAAATGTTAAACCTAACAACAGTCTAATCATCCTAAAAGATATATATCTCTGATGTAAGTAAAAAATCTAAAATTGAAGTTTGTTCTTGTCCGATGAAAATAGTAAGCACAAAGTTTCTTTAATCTCAAACCGGACAGAAAAATGAAGGGAACACACTCAACGTTTCGCTATAGATTTATAGCTTCGTCAGGAGTGAAAAAAAGTAATATATGATATATATGATTATTAACATTATTATTTTCTAGATCTTAAGTCAAAAATTGGCCGCTAGATGTCGTACTTGTTATGTCAGAAATCATCCTCTAGTTGTCGCTACCTAAATCATATATAAAGGGGTGTTAGAGACAGCCAAGCGCATTTGCACTGGATATTTCATAAGGAGAGGATTCTCCGAGATAAAATTTTCCTAAAGTGCTCTTAACTTGCAGTGTGTGGGTGTGATTTGCTCTCATCTGTGGTTGTATTTTGACGATTTATACCTAATATATATATATATATATATATATATATATATTTGTTTTATTTTATTTTTTAGGAGTTTTAGGTTTTTAGGTATCAAATAACAGGGAATTATATACTTATTTATTCGTTAGAATAAGAAGATTTTTCGGGTCTTTTAACTATTTATTTCCGCATTTCCGTGTTGTTTGATTAGCTCTTATTCGTAAGGTTTTCTGAGAGTTAATTTTAGGTGTTCACATATATTTTTTTTTCTCCCCGATTTATACATAACATATATAGTTTATTTTAGATTTTTTAAGTAAAAAGTTTTTTTAATCTCAAACCGGACAGAAAAATGAAGGGAACACACTCAACGTTTCGCTATAGATTTATAGCTTCGTCAGGAGTGAAAAAAAGTAAATAAACAAGTTGTCAAGAGAAACAAGTCGTCAAGAGAAACGAAAAGGTAACATGATTTTAAACTAAAATACGAGTTGTCCGGAAAAAAGAGGAAAGAAACTAGAACTAAATTAAAACTAATTTTTTTTTTTTAATTGACAGATCTATATCCTGTTTAAAGAGTCTAGAAAACTACAAAATATGTCATTTAAATTTTCAAAGTCCGTACGTTTATTAATAGAATTTGGAGACATTTTAATTTTACACATTTCTATGAAACGTCTTTTAAAAATATTAGATTCACTGTACAAAATGTCAGTATTATCAAAATCAAAATTATGATTATTTACTAATGAATGCTCTACAAGCATTGAATGATTTTGATTATTTTTTTGAATATGATATTTATGTTGGTCTAAACGTTTTTTTAAATTTTGGCTCGTTGCACCTATATAAACAGAATTACAATTTATTGTATTAGGAATTGGTCGATTGTCTGAATTCATTAAATTGTTTTTATTTTTCCGA
The DNA here is from genome assembly GCA_036172665.1 of Prosopocoilus inquinatus. NCBI lineage: Eukaryota > Metazoa > Arthropoda > Insecta > Coleoptera > Lucanidae > Prosopocoilus > Prosopocoilus inquinatus. The sequence continues at coordinate 24,493,710 of CM069872.1, read as the reverse complement.
ATATAAATACTTTCGTAAGCATTTAATTCCCTATTATTTGAAACTTCCTTAATGAGTTTTAAATTATCCTTAATAATACTGTGTCCTGTATTGTAAATATGTTGTGCAACACTTGATTTCTCAAACCTATTGTACCTGTAGTGACTTAAATGTTCTTTAAAACGTGTTAATATATTTCTTTTTGTTTGTCCAATATATTTACTACAACGTTCGTTACACTTAATTTCATAAATTCCAGATTTCTGTTCAACATCAATTTTATCTTTCGGGTTTCCCAATAAATTCTTTATGGTATTGTTAGTTGAAAAACCTAATCGTAAGTTTAGGGTTTTAAAAACATGTTTTAAACCTTTGGTGCAAAACGGATCGAAAGGCATTTTAACAAATTTTTCAAGAGATGAAATTGCCCTTAAAGTGCTAGAATTTTAGGTTTTTAGGTATCAAATAACAGGGAATTATATACTTATTTATTCGTTAGAATAAGAAGTTTTTTCGGGTCTTTGGACTATTTATTTCCGCATTTCCGTGTTGTTTGGTTAGCTCTTATTCGTAAGGTTTTCTGAGAGTTAATTTTAGGTGTTCACATATATTTTTTTTTCTCCTCAATTTATACATAACATATATAGTTTATTTTAGATTATTTACTTACATCAGACATATATATCTTTTAGGATGATTAGACTGTTGTTAGGTTAAACATTTTTATGATTTTGTCAGTATAATTAGGTTGTCTTTAGACATTTTTTAGTGCTTTTAAGTTGGTAGCGTACTGAAGATGGCAGCTTAGCTGCCGAAATATGTATCTGCGGATATAAAAATTATTGTGGGCGGAGGTTAATTTCAATTATCTCTTAAACTACAGTCTCCTTTACTATTTTAGTTTTTAATGGAGTCATAAAAGGCCGATTTTGAATATATTAAGAGGTCTACAAAACACTAATGGAATTATGAACCCTTAATTATAGTGTTATTCAAAATCGGTATTATTATGACTTCATAATGAACAGGTTCTGGATAAAACTCTGTAATACACTCGTGCCTTAACAGCAAGTAAGCTAAAATATGCGATAAATATTGAAACGTCACGGAAAACGTCCCACGAATCACAAATCGAGTTTACAGTGTTTGACCATTGCCGTGCGCTCAATGTAACAACGTAGGATGATGGAAATATTGTACAAATTGTGTGCAGTGATGTGGATCAACGCTACTTTGTAAATTTTGTGACACAAATTGTTATATATGTAAATCAGGATTTTTCTAAATATAAATGATATTTTTTTATTAAGCTGGACATCAAAATCATCAGAAATACTTTGTACCTTAGTGAGTTTAATTTTGTCATATCAATAAGGTAAAATTTGATTTTCAAAATATTTCATGGTATCTGGTAAGTAGTTAAAATGATTAAGATTAAATTTGGTTTTTGCAGAATGTCCTTGCACTGCACAATACAGTCAGCATCATCTTTTAATTTTACAATAACTCTTTTTATTTGTGCAATACTTTGTGAGTAAAATAAACTCAACCGTAACCAAGTGCCCCATCGTGTAATGACGGATTGTTTAGGTAAGAAGAGATTTGGACACATTTCCTTATAATATAATACATACAGCGTGTAATGATATTAAGTTTCACATATTAAAACTGTAAGTTCTTTATCACTTAAGAAAATGATTTCTGCAAATATGAATTTTATTGGTGAAAAATTAAAGAAATTAACCCCCCCCCCCCCCCCCCCGAACCCGGAAACTTTGTTTGAAAACATCTGACTGGCCGTGTATCAGTTTCTACAAGCGCATCATAAAATGTAAAACAATAAAGCGTCATCGAACTGAAGGGCACTGGGTTAAAATCTTCGCTTATGTAATTACATAACGGAAAAGAATTATAAATATCCATCGCGTTGCTTATTAAATTAATCAATTTTAATCAATTTTCACGTAATTGTTAATAGTTTTCTGCTCACAAAATTGTAAAAATAAATAAAAATTAGAAATTCCATTTTCTAAAATTATTTTACTAATTCATACGTATTCATCGTGTACTTTATTTGCTGGTCGTCAATAAACTGCATTGTTATTTCTTTATTCCGCAAAATGTTTAAGAATGTCTTTTCTTTCTGCATTTCGGAAAATCGATACGCTAGGTATTTTTTTTTATTTTTGAGCTAGACTTTTGGTAGTTGCAGCATTAATTCTCTTACATGATGAGGAACTTGCGGTATTAATATGTGAAACTATTTGATTACACCCTGTATAACTATTCGCTAAATAATAAATTATCTCAAGCAGTAATTAATCTTCTTTATTATTTTTTGCAATTATAAATATTAGAAGTTTTCACCCCAAAAAAATTTAATTCTGAAATTATGTTTAAGTACGTGGAATTTTGAGAATATTTTAAGAATTGAAAAATTCAATTTTTCGGAAAATTAAAGAAAAATAAGCTATTTTCTAGCCTTGATATTATGCAATAAGGTGAAACTAACCCAAGTTAAAAAAATCTCATTGAAATTTTGATTAGTTTCCGAGTAATAACAATTTTACAATTTTGAACATTTAGAAAAACTCCATTTTCTAAGCAAAATTCACTCGGCTAAATAGGGTTTCAAACAAGCAGAAGTTATTGCCGTAAAAAGTTTTTTCGAAAAATCAGAAATAAAGATTTTTTCCAATTTGATGCCGACTTTTTGGCGATCATTGTATACAGGGTGTCATCAAATAAGTTTCACATATTAAAACTGTAAGTTCTTCATGACTTAAGAAAACGAATTCTGCATATCTTAATTTTTTTGGTGAAAAATGTAAGAAATGAAAGCCCCAGAAGAGCCCGGAGTCTTTTTGTTTGAGAACCTCTGACCGATCGCGTGTGGATTTTTCTAAGCAAAACATTACATTATAAACAAAACATAAAGCGTCATCGAAATGAAGGGCACTGGGTCAATAAAATCTTCGCTCAGCAATTCCATACCAAAAGAAAATAAACATCCATCACGTTTGTGGCGTTACTGACTGGATGGATTAATTAATCAATAACGTCATTATGTTGTTTCATTACCGTTATTATTATCCCTATAAAATTGTTTTTTTTTTTTTTAATTTTACGTGGATTGTTTTTTTATCTAGACTACACTTCTGTGCACTAAAATTAGGCACAATGAAATATTGCCGTTTAAAGTGGACATAAAAAAAATATACATTACACAGAATAAAACACTAGAACAGTCAAATGAAAACATTAAAAGTGCCTTAAAAACTGAACCCTGATTTAAACGTTGGAATAAATATTAATGACTGTGCTTAAGGTTATTGGAATAGGAATTAATACTGGTCTAAAGTACCGACGCAAGGAAGAAAAAAAAGCTCACAGAGCAAGTTAATGCGTTAAAAAAGGACATTATTAATTGCCCTAAGCACGTATTCGGCGATCATTCTGATTGTGACGTTTATTTTTGCACCGGGTTCAAAGATAATGAAATTAATTCAGTTCCAGACTTACTAGAATGTGGATTATTTCATGATATTATTGCTTGCTGTAATCATTTGACGCATAATGCACACAGTTTACTTTTAAATATGAACAATAATGCAGCGGAGACGTACAATTCAATTGTTTCAAAATTTGTTGGTGGAAGGAGTTAACTTCTCTTTGAAAAATAGCTACGAACTGAGATGCCACGCTGCGAGCGTTTCTTATAATTTCAGTGAGCAATATCGCCACCGCATTTATAAGAGAATGGTCGGGAAACCAAAAGTACCAAAGTATACAGTGTGCCCGGATACGTAGGGACAGCATGGGTAACTTCCGTCTTTGAAGAGATAGAGAGATGATTAAAAAAGATACTGGTTCAAGAGTTCATTAACAATCCATTTTCAAATATTACTTGTCATGGCCAACTTGGTTAAAATTTTACAAAAACCAAAATCTCCTCATTTCTTTTATTTGTCCTAACTTTTTGTTACTTAAGATATTGAGATACGGCTTGAACTAGTTTGCATGATGATTTAAGTACTTTTAAGGGCACTTAATAAAACAAATCTCATTTTTACAAATTTTCAATAATCTAACCTAACTTTAAAATTTTAAATTGGTACTCCCTAATTTTCTTGGCCTTTTTAAGAGAAAATTTATTTCTGAATGCAATGATGTAGCACACGATATGGAGACTTCTTCAAAATTTTGAAAAACCGAACTTATTCTTTTTACGAACAGAAATCGCTAGTGCCATGATCACAGAAATTTTGCTTTTTGTTTATCAAGTTATTCTGCAGTGGCACTGATCGATTGCAGCCAATGGTGAGCGAGCCATTAAAATTTTAAACCAATATCACATCAGCTAGGGGTATGATGTGCCAAAAAGATAAGAATTTCATTGGTCTAAAATTTTAATCGCTTGTACACGATTGTCCACGAACGATCAGTGGCACTGCAGCTTCATCTGTGTAGCCTTTTCTGGATACTGAGCTTCGTATATTTCACGAGTAAGTTCTACGTTCTTGTAGCACTTGGTATACGTATAGTCGCGATCAAGTGAATCGAGACCTATTTAAAGTTCTGCAATCCTTAAGGAGTGCTTACATTACATACATGTCTTCAATAAATTCAAAAACAAATCTTTACAAAACTGTCGACTTGTCGCATACAAATCCTGATGAATCTTTAGCACAAGTCTTCGACAAATACTAGCACAGGACATCGTTTACACTATGTGACCTGTTCGCTACATATCTAATATTTAATAATAAAAAAAAGTATCGCTCGTGAAAGATGACAATCAATTTTTGTTTTTGGCCGCGGCCGCATATTATTACTATGCTCTTTTTGGATCACTCCATCGTCACAAACCATCAGATCGCTTAATAGTTTAAAACAGCTAACTATTCTGCACGTGCGTAAAGTACCTTTGTATGGTCTGCGATCGCTGTGTTTTCCATTAATTTGGAATACTATACTATCTGGTAAAAAATGTCGGATACATGTCAAATACATGAAAAATGTAATAGTAGTATGAGAGAAATTTCAGATTCATTCCAGACTTGTCAAACAATATGTAGGACACATGTATAATACAAATATGTATGTAATGTAAACGCCCGTTTATTACCAACGTTAACAAGGGCGCGGTTAGCTTGCAACAGTCTCGATAACAAAGTTTTGTGATCATGGCACTAGCGATTTCTATTCATAAAAAGAATAAGTTCTGTTTCCCAAAATTTTGAAGAAGTTTCCATATCATGTGATACATCATTGAGTCTCTCTTAAAAGGGCCAACAAAATCACCAATTTAAAATTTTAAGGTTAGGTTAGATTATTGAAAATTTGTAAAAATGGGATTAGTTTTATTAAGTGCCCATAAAAGTACTTAAATTATCGTGCAAACCGCATCTCAATATAATCAAGTTAGCCATGACAAGTAATACTTGAAAATGGATTCTTAATAAGCTCTCGAACCTGCATCTTTTTGCTAATTTAATCATCTTTCTATCCGGGTACACTGTATACGTCAAAGTTGCGTAGGAGACGTTTTTACCGAAAATGCAGAGCACGACTATTTCTTGGGCAAGGCAGAAAAGAAAACAGGCAGCCGAAGCTGAGGGTGACTACGGACTAATAAAAGAGGTGATCCCTCTTAAAAACTTAGAAGAAAATAAATCATCTTTAATGGACTACTTGAGCAGGACCCAGGTAGAGTTAGAATCGTTAGAGAGAAACACTGTTGGCCAAAACACCAAAGTGAAATGGCATAAAGAGCGAAGACTAACAGCAACGAAATTTGGTATTGTCTGTAAAAAACGTCAAACAACTGATGCCAAAAAATTGGCGTAAAAATTAATTTCCTCTAATTTTTCGAAAGTATAGTTACAAATTGGTGCCGTAACCATGAAGAAATTGCGAGAAAACAATTTTCACAGGAATTTGGACATAAAGTTGAACGGCGGATTATTTATATCTAAAGAAATGCCGTATCCTGGAGCTAGTCCTGATGGACTAGTTGGTGAGGATGCTATAATTGAGATCAAGTGTCCCTATAAGTTAGCGAAGTTCAAAATAACTCCTCAGGAAGCAGCAAAGATGAAAGTTATGCCCTATTTCTTTTTGGATGGCAATACTGTGAAACTGAAGAAAACACATATCTACTATTATCAGATTCAAGGGCAGTTGACTTTAACGAATAGTTGTATTCGTTGTATGGACACCTTTGGGAATGATACGTGAACAAGTAATGTTATTTACATAAACGTCAAGAAAGTTCTGAATTCATCATAATACATTATTTTTTTCTGAAATCTTATAAGATTATTTTTGTAATAGTTTCAACTTTTAAGCACACGAAAGCTATAATTTTGACAATAAAAATAAGTAAAACCGATTTGGTTTTGAAGACTAGTGTATAAAATAGAAATTATAGACGATTTTAGAAAAAATAAAAAGCAATTTACATTTACAACACACCTGTAATACGTTTTCTTTTTCAAATTAAAAAAGATGACAATTTTTGGCATAACATGAAGCTGAAGTTAAAATATTTTCATTTAGAACATATGCTGCCTATACTGGCTTTAAAAGAAAATTAAAATAACGATTCTGATCGATCTGGACAGTTGAAACCTCTTTCTGATAATTTGGTGACAATTCTGAAATAGATCTGTATTTGAAATCTGCTCTGCAAGATTCCATATTATATAATGCCGTATAATATCTAATTGTACTATGTCCACTAAAAAAAAATTGAGACAATTGTTGTGCATACATATTTGAGTTATTTTATTATAGCGTTTTCCGCTGGCTGTACCGGTATGCACTGAGTGTATCTCCATCTCGTTTTATTACATAAAGCTGAACCGAGTTGGAAATACACTCAGTGCGCACTAGTGCACCCAGTGGAAAACGCTATTAGTTTGAATGCAATTTTAAACTTGTTTCTACAGAAACTTAAAAAACACGGAAATAAACAAACGGACGAATACATGATAGCAACAATAATTAACTCCTCGTATTTACAACTGAACGTATTACGTGTTCCAGATTCTTTTGGTGTGTAGTACAATATGATTCAAAATGGCCGCACTATTTCACCAGAATGTTAATATTAACAGGATCAAAAACAAGCTTTTAATTTTTTTTTTTTTTGAGATGCTTGACGAATGTTTAAAAATATCGTATAATGCAGATGCACTTACAAATTTGAAACCGTGGTTGTAGATTAGGTTACAGTTGATGAGATCTGAATCCTCGTATTCATCAAGTATTTATATTTTATTCAATTAGTTGTGTAGAAACAAAAATTATTTGACGCAGTTCCGTTTCACTATTTGGGTGAACTTGATATTCAAAATGTTACATCACCGACCCATTTTACTTATTGTTTATTCCTGTGTTATCACATAATATTAATTACATGCATTAACAGGCATTTTTCATGATGTCAAGGTAAATGTGTACACAAATAAATAACAAAATATTGAGCAAAATGTTGAGCATTCCCTTTTTAAAACTAATTAAGTGCATGACTATCAGATTTGCAGAAGTTTATTATGACAAAAATGTTTCTTTCAATGTACCGTAAAAAAATTACCAAAAAGCACGACTCTGAAAAGAGAAGTCTTTGTAGAATTATTTTCTGGCAGCGCTCGGTAGCGTTCGTGTGTTTACGGTGCGTGTATTCTGTGTTTCACTCATACACGCACTGAAACGCATTCGCTCTCAGTCATACTCTTCATCTGTCACCAAATCGGGAGAATGAATGTGCGAATTTGCCCCTCTTGCACTAGGCCCGAAGGCGGAGCTAGCGTGTATCACATACCACATTTGATTTCAGCGATTTCATTCCGAAAATTTCAAACTTGTTTTCCATTTCCTGACCTTATTTTTAAAAATAATAAAAAAAAAACTAAACAGTTTATTATTATTGAATACTGCGAAATTTCGGCTAAAGGCTTACATTTTCGAATTTTTTTAATTTTAATTTTTTTAAAGGCCTTTTTGGCAATTCTCGAAAAACGAGCCTTTAGCCGCCTAACAGAATCTATTTAAAAATTTTTCGCGAAAAATTGGTACGATTTTAATGAAAAATAAGCCCAGGAAATGGGAACAACTATTTTGGGGACGAGCAAACAGCCTTAAGGTAACATTCTAAAAATTATTGCATGGGGGACTCATTAGGAGCAAATCCCGCTTCAAAGCGCCTGTCAGCCTTTGTCAGCCCTGCTTGGGGCTTCTTCAGCAGAGACGTAGCTCGACATTCCCGCTGCAAACAAAAACGACTTGCGAATAAATTGGGCAAGTCGTTTTTGGTCTGCAGTGGGAATGTCGAGCTACGTTTCTGCTGAAGAAGCCCCAAGCAGGGCTGAAACAGCTGTCCAGAGGCTGCTCGAGGTTCTCACTGCAATCAAAAACGATTTGCACAAAATTTTTCTAAAAATTTTATTGTAAACAACGCACGTTGGTATTCATCGTCCCTTCATTTATGGTTTGATTATTTTGTTTTGCTTACACTGTACAAATAAATGACATCGAGGAGTATCTGACAAATAACCTATTTTTTACTTAAATTATTGTCGAATGCTTGTTCATTTTACGTATTTATTTATTTATTTAGTCTTGTCGTTATTGAAGACTTTAGTTATTCAATAAAGAATAATGTTTATGTTTATGTGATTTATACTAAAATCAATTATTGTCGATTATCTAATAAAACAAATTTAATTCTATAATCAGTGAGAGTAGATTTAAAATGGTCTTCTTTAATCAAATTGCACACGTGGGCAACTATCGGGACACTATGAATTTGATATTATGTTTACATAAAACATCACAGCTTTTAAAAATGCGATCAAGCCCTTGACCTTGACTTTTGCTGGAGCTTTATTTTATGATAGCCTTACGCACGATCGACCAGAAGTTCTCAAACAAATGTACCAACGCTCCATTAGTAGGTCATTTTTTTTATTTTTGAGTTAGACCTTTGATAATTGCGGCATTAATTCTCTTATATGACGAGGAGCTTGCAGTATTAATATGTGAAACTAATTTGATTACATCCGGTATAAATGAGTGTCATCTTTTTTTTTTCATCCCCACCACTTTCTGCAATGACGTGATCGAGATGTTTTTTTAATAGAACGCCCCCGATTTTCTAGCAGATTCGAGTGGATTTGAGAATTCTGATTTCATACGCATAATTTGACATTCGCACTGACCGAGATATTAATTAGAATAATAATCAAGCTTAAGAATTGGGCCCACCAAGTACCGACGCTTTTCACGCCGAATGTACTGTTCACTCCTTCCACCTTTGCGCGGCTGCGATGCTTCTAATTGTCATTGAATGGAGAGGGAAGACATGCGAGTTAGTTCGGGTTTTTTCTTCGACGACTAAACGATTTAAATGTATTTAATCGTCAATGCGTTCGCACATCCTAGAGAAATAATAGAAGAAAGTTTCTCTTTGAAACTATAAACATGCATGTAATAGTCGCTGGAAATCACCACATGCTTTAAATATTTAATTGCAAACAATAAAAACCCCTACAAGTCGAAAGTATTGTGCTCGATGCAGCCACATGAGATAACTCCCTTCCAAATACTGCGGGCGGAGCTAGTACAGTCCGAGTATTAAATTTTCGTACCGAGCGCGGAACAAGTGGCCCGATTTCTTTTCCTTGATAATAACCAAGAATTGATTGATACTTTTTATCATTTATTTCAACGCCCTAGAAGAAAAAAGTATCATCAAGTAAATTTGACAGTTCTTGATTATTGTTCTTTTTTTTATTGTATAAAGCACGAGCATAACCTCAAATATGAGAACTGTCAACTTATTATTTATTTCTCATTGTATCCAACCACACAGCATAAAACAGCACCAATCACAGACTCCTCTAATTATGAATTCCATTGCTCACCCGGTACTATTCGTGAAACACATGGTAACAATATATTTTTCTTTTACACTTTACGGCTGCTTTGGATCATACGTGCTGGAGTAATTCAGAACACTCTAGGCTGCTTCGGCATGTTCGGTTTTCACAAATTTCCAATATCAGAGACCTGGAGCTCCGGTGCACTCTAGCATCCATAATCGAAAGCAGCTTAAATAAATGAGTTAAAATTGACAATTCAGTCTCCCACTCTGCTGCTCGAGCCCTCCTATTAATTGTAAAGTTAAAATATTCATTCAAACTTACTTGTTTGTGCTAACAGAAATGGTGTTTATCTGACCTGAGGTGAGATTTATGGCAAAAGGAAAGCATTTTAAATAACCAACTACGTATAAAGAATAACGAGTTTGTAGGGAGAACTCATGGCCAACTGAACTGATATCTCACATAGCACGGCCAGTCCAAGGAGCATTAAAAAGTGTTTCCGTAAAAAATTAAAAGCGAATGTCATGTGGCTCCCTCAAATTCAAAACTAGTGTCAAAATTATTATATTTATTAAATTAGAAATAATATAAAGAAGGTTATGTGCCTCTCACATAACACTTGATATTTTCAGCTTCGATGGAATTAATTTGCTAGGTCATCAAACTTGAAGGAAACAAGCTGCAGTAACGTTTAGGTGTTTTAACTTTATGCACTTTTGGTGTCACTTGCATGCAGAACTGATGTTACACTAGATAGGTATTTTTGTGAGTTTATATCCACTCGTTATATTGAGTACATTTTAATCAATACATCGGTCAGTTTATTGCCAGATGGATTGGTGGATATTCTAGGTTAGATAGCAATCTTACGATGAGTTCATGTTTATGTTAAAATCTCCTTGCTTCAACACAAATTAACTCTGAGAAGTTTTTCTATTTTGAATGCAATGTAACTAAATTAGGAAACGAATTAAATTATTCGCCAATACATACCCTCTTTAAATTAAAATTTCTACGCCTGACAACTTCGCTTTAAATTCATAGTTAAAATTTGAAATGCAGTATTTAACCTCAAACCAGTTGTTGCGTACTGACCTCTGTTTATCTCTACCCATGTGTTTTGTTTACCACAAGAGCCTCAGAAGAATCGGCTGCGGAATTTGATAAAAATGACAGTCCGCGATACGGTTCTGCCATCTAGCGAATTTTTACAAACTACTCAACTTGCTCAAAATCTTAAACTGAAAATGGCGGCGAAAGAGCGTACCAGTGTTCTCTATATCGTGAGTAACCTGTAACATCGAATTAATACGTGTGAGATGTTAGAGGGCGCTAGTTTACACACTCCATGGTTTCCTCTACTAGAACACATTTTTAAGCAAATTAGACCGGTCGTATATTACATTTTAATTCAGCTATCCGTGGGAGAATCATGTTAAGTAACTGAGGATTTAAGAAAGTTAGTTCACAAAAACGGAAGGAGGAAGGATGACAAAATCCTCTGATTATTTTGATCAGCTGTTGATAAAAGAAACGAGTATGGAAGCGAGGAGAAGTAAATGGATCTGATAAACTAAATAAATGGAAAGCAGCCAGTGTTTCTTACAATATAACAATTACTCTAACTTTTTTTTATTCAAATGATACTTACTTCTTCAATTAAGTGACATGGTCCCTGCTTCCAACATAACCTGGAAAATCTTCTCCAAGCAGGTGGGGAACCAATAAACCCATACACTGAAGAGGCCACCGTCAAGTTAGCAGAAGCACCGCCTGGGTTTTGTGAAATGTAATGCAATTTCTGTGTATGCATATGTTGCCCGTCCAAGTACAAAGAAAACGAAGAATTTTTCAACACAGCTCTGTTTAACACAACCACCACATGATGCCACTGTCCCTCTTGCAGTATGTCGGGACACCAAATTCTTGCCCCATATTCACCGGAACCTTCCGGTTCCCACTCGCCGATATCTGAAGCACGAATTAAAAAGAACCGACAAAAAAAAATAAGAACTGAGTCGCTTACGATGTGGTATATGAGTTTCCTGAGTAGACACAATGATAGCTTTATCCCTAGCAGATAAAACAATTGACAGACACACTAAATGGTCTTCCCTAGCACTATTTAAATTCCTGACTAGAGTAAGCAGTCTTACACAATGAGGATCGGTACGTGGATCAGAAAATTTATCTACACAGATCCACGTCGAGAAACTAAGACCCGTTTGAGGCGGAAATAGTCTATCACCTGAAATAAATGCAAATATAATATGTTTGAGATTTGAAGTACGCTTGTTATCTGACAGGTATACCTGCTCCTATACCTCCTAAAACATTGCTATCTACACCTGTGACCACACTAGGCACAGTTAAGGACTGTGGTGCAATACTTGGTAAGTACAAGCATCCAAAACCCTCAGCTGACATATCAAATTCAACAAAGGGGGGCAATGTGCAAGAAGACTGTGCCCTAAAGTCTTTTGGTGTCGTCATCGAAACTAAAGTTTTTATTCTGGTGAGAGGTACAGGACCGCCTCCTGGATTTTTACTACCCAACGGTAAGCACGAGAGAGGATTCCCTAAGCGTAAGAAATTTCTTAGGTCGGTCGGTTCTAGAGCTTGTGCTGCTAACCTTTCCAACATGTATTGCAGTGGCGAATGCAACGGATGGTCTTCGTTTTGTAAGGGCACCGAGCCTATGGATAATAAGTAACTGACAAACCTACTATCACACATTACTTGCTGATTTCGTTCGCTTCTCACTAATGATTTAATTACTTCAGATATAAAATACTGAAGTCCTAATTGTAAATCCACATTGTTATCCTGTAAAACAAAACAATTTATTATTAAACGACATGATCAATCTGTACTAGCACAACAATTATTGTTTTTTTTTTTTTATTTTAATATTTTCTTTAACATTAAGAAATTTTGTTATTGTTTTTGGCCGCCTTGCAGGGGGACTTATTATGTAGCAAACCTGCTTCAATTTGTCTATCCTACCTCAATGTCAGGTCAAAAGGCGATCATGGGATGCCGCTGTTTTATCTATTTATTATATTAACAACCAATAACACATACAACGTGATTCAGAAGAAAAGAACTTCCATTTGAACTATTTTTTTTTAATTGGAACACCCGGTAGTATGTAATAGCATCAGATATACTGATTTGATTTAATCTGGTCTGATATTATTTTTCTGATGCCATGTGATTCAAAATTATGTTTTCTTTCGTTCTGTATTGGCATACTCCTATATCTTCTTGCCGTTTATTCATTAGCGATATATTTTCTTTGCTCATCAAACTTCTCACTTTTTAGTATTATTTCTGCAAACTCTAAATGTTATTGGCTGTTCGATACCCAGTATCGCACACCCCCCATTTTGAATTTAAAACTCTAATGGCCGGTTTCACAAAGCTTTGTTAAAGCGTTGATTAGCTAATCAACCGTTAAGTTTAATCAGTGTTAAAAATTTGATGCTGTTTCACAAAACAAAAGACTATTATGTTAATCTCTGATTAACTAATTGGAGTTTACGTTTGGCAACATCGAAAAATTGCTTTACTTTATTGTTAGGCGTTTACGATAATTGGAGAGAGTGAAATAGAATGAATGCGTTTAATGCAAGTAAGAGTGAGAGAATTGATTAACCGGTATATGCGGCCCCAATTATCGTCAACGACTGTTATTAGTCTGTCGGGTAAGGCGGCAGACCTGCGGTCAAGTAGGGTGAGGTTAGAAACTCAAAATAAATACATCTTAAATTCTTCGTATCAGTGCAGTTAGTGATTTTTAAAAATGAAAAAGAAAAAAGAAAGGGAGGCGTTAAACTTTGGTGCAGTTGAATTACTTGAACACATGTGGCAAAGACACATTTTCTGTTGCAGTACAGCTCAGCAGGATTACCACCAGGTGAAATAATTTTAACATGGGGTACAATCTGTGGTGCCAATGGCATGAGAATGGACTGATGTTAACTTGCGAAGCTTCTGTTGGCAGTTTAATTAACTGTTTGCTTTGCCTTGCAATAAGATCAGTGACACGATGAATTATTCTACGTATCGATAGTTTCTGAAAGTATCAGTAATCAGCGGTTGAAATATTTCAGTGGATAATAAGGTAAGTTTATCAGCAACTGATTTGTACCATAAAATAAATTTATTTTTGCTTGTTGCAGGTTCTAGTGTGGAACCAAAGAGTTCCATAACTTTATTGGAAAAGCGAAACGTTAAATTCATTATCATCCAAATCACTAAAAGGATTATTTCTGTCTCTTATAAAATTAATCCTACCTTAAGGAGGCATTTCTTTATCGTCAGAGAAGAAGGTGAGGTTGCAAACATTTTGAAATAATTTGGTTTGTTGTTGAAAATAATTTCCGAAATAGTGTCGTAAAAATTAATCAATAAACCAAGTGAGTAAAAAGTACAGAAATGTCATTATTTTTCATATTTAAGGTACGTTACATTTTTAAATAAAATTATAATTATTTTTTAGATATATGTGTGGAATTTTTATATCAAAAAAGCTTTATAAAAACTATGGAAAATTCACTCGTTGCTTTTTAATCGCTGGAATTCTATCGATTAACCTAACGCCTGATTAGACAGAAGTAAACGAAGCGTTATCTCTTAATCGAGCTTTGTGAAACACTTAACGGACCATTAAGACTATTTGTCTTATTCGTTACAGAGTTAATCGGAACTTACATATTTAACGAAGCATTGTGAAACCGGCCATATACCTTTCATAATTCAAGTTAGAGTTTTACTCAGTTTTAAAATTGTCAAGTAGGATAGAATAGTTAGAATAAAAGAAAGATTATTTAACTTAACTACACTGCTCAAAAAAGAAAAGTAGTCATTATTTTTTGTTCGCATATTTTCACTTAAGGCTTAAAATTTGTAAGTAAAACTTATCGTATCTATAAAACTGTTGCTTGTTTAGTACACCCTTAACTTGTATAAAAATTAATTTGCACTTAGTCAAGTTAATATTTAAAAATGTTCAGCCATGCCAAATAAAAGCCAAAACACAAAAATGACTACTTTTATTTTTTGAGTAGTGTATTTAATGAATTCTGAAACTTGACTTTTTGTGCTTGGCAAGTGTAAATAATTTAATTATTTCAATTTCGGTAAGGCTGCAACAAACGATCATATATTTCATGTAATAGGCGCTTTCCATTGGTCTCTGGGAGCAGCTCTGGGCTGCTCTGGGACACAAGAGGCTCTGTTCGATTTAAAAAAAAGCGACCGGGGCGTCAAGTCTCGATGAGTTCTTCCCCTTTTCCCCTCGAGGACCAGCTTTTGACTAGAGGCGTGAAGCACCAGTGGCAATTTTCATGGTACTTGAGGTTAAGCCAAGTTCTATCCCTGGTTCTATCTGGCGCATAAATGAGTAGTTGGATAGTTAAAAATTATCCTAATCATTTACTTGCGGAAACTATTTAATTATCAAGTTTAATTGATCAAACTGACTTATAAATAATATGTGTTATTTTGCGCATAAAATTTCGTGTTCCATTTACGAGCTATTCAGAGCAGCTCCGAGTAGTCCCGAGTTCTGTGCCTCACGGGCCTCATGCTCCCAAATAGAAAGCAGCTAATGTAAGTGTATATTTTTCGACAAAACATGTATATTGTAACGAAAAAGAATTCCGAAAGATTCACATTTTATATACAAGATATCACGGAGCTTATTTTTATTGCGGCTTTTAGAAATGATTATTTGATAACTAGAATCATAAAAATAAGTTTTAACTTACTTGTATACACGGTAACAGCTGTAACATAGCTACAACAATTCCAGGATGCACAATTATCGGATCTGGCGCGGGTGGATTTAAATTTAGAGAATTCACAGTAGATCTTTTACCAGAATTATTAGGATTATTCACCTGAAAGTATATAATTATAAAAGCTCACACCTTCTATTCTGAAGATTCAACCAATGTTTGTAATTTCAACCATAAAATAAATGCGTTGGAGCAACTCTAAAAGTGAGAACTTAAGAACATTTTTTTATTAATTACTTTCCCGAAATGCGAGAAATGCGTAGGGTTTATGAATTGTAGCGAATTGTAAGCGAACGCATAGTGTAAGTTTTACTTATGAATACCGGCCTAAGTTATTCCAGAGCGTTTACTCTCGTTTACATAGAATGCAGGAGAGAAGTACTTTTTAATTCCTGAACTGTTCAAAATTGGCATTTTAAATGTCAACTAGCAATAAATTGAAAATTGCATTCCATGTTGCAACTATTCAGAATATTATGTTCTCAAGTACTTCCGGAGTTTAAGTTCCACTTGGAAAACACTTACCTAATGGTAGAGTATTCTCGTCGAGAGATATGTAAACAAAATTTCATTTCCATTTACAAACTACTTTTTTAAAAGGAAGGTCAGCCACGTTTATGAGCGTGATTAAATTCAAACGATCCTGAAGCAAACTTTCGGCGAGAATACTACTACTAATAAATAATCATTGTTGCTATTGTTCTGGTATATCAAATTACTTACCGGTTCATTAGATGTCTGCCTGGACAAAGATGGTGATTTTGTAGATAAAATACCAAAGGATAAATTAGGCTTGTCAAATAAATCCAGAGCTATATCATACAACAGCCTGTAAACTATTGTAGCGTAACATAACGAAGGCGGTAAGTCTAAGGGCAATCTAAAACAAGACAAATGTAAAAAAAATATTTAAGAATGTTAGATTAAGCTACTAATGCCCGATTTCTTCACTTCCTGATAAATATATCTGACAGGTATTATCCCTGGAAACCATTGTATCGATAACAGTTTCCAAGAATACTATCTGGCAGATAAATTTATACCTAAGTGAAGAAATCAGGCATAAAAAAGATATATTCAGACATAGTGCCAACTGCGATTGCGATTCAATTTAATGTTAAAACTAATTATGACGTTTTAAATTATTTTCAAAGAAAATATGATGTATTTGGTATCAACGTACTCAGAAAGAAATGTTCTGTTTAACTAAGCTAAGAAACATATGAGTTTCTATTTAAAAAAATGAGTTACGACCTAATGAAAATGTTAAAAAGCAAAATACAATCAAAGAAGTGATTTTCTCGAAACACTTGATCGCATTAGATCGAAAAAATGCGATTCATAGCTTTCTAGATTGAAATGTAAAAACGTTTTTTTTTTCGTTGTCATGGAAACCAAAATTATCAATTGATACGTATTCGGACTCGTAATGATCCGTAGATTTTAAATATGTAAAAATATATAGGTGTTCCATTTAAAATAAGAAAGTTGATATCACTTCCGGCGAAACCGGAAGTCCTATGACGACTAGCAGTATGTCGATATTTAATTTATTGTCTCCAAAATTCAGGTTAATCGATTAATAAATAAAGATTCTAGAAGGGTGAGCAAATGGCGCGGGACACCCGGTATAATGAATTCACTAGGTTTCCTCCTCAGAATAGGCGTGACATTTTTGTTGGTATCGCTATGAAATGTATTACTTGTTCACCTTATTTTTAGATTCAGAGTAGGCCCTGTTAGGATGACATTTTTGTTGGTATCACAAAGAAATGTAGACGTCAGGAAATTGACTGACGGTTATTTTTATTTTATGGTTATATTTTTGAAAATTACCATTGCCACTGTTGCTAGCTCAACTAAAGCAAAAGGAGAAGTATCGTCTCCAGCAAACAGTTTATAACTATCTATTTTTTCATTAAAAAAGTAATTACATGCGTGGGAATTTAAATAGCAGGATCTTCTTGCTGTTGTTGATGACTTAGAACTTTTTCCATGGTCATTTGGACCTCACTTAGAATTCTGTCTACTTCTTTCATCACCGCCTCCAACGCGCGTACCTTTAGATTCTTCTGCTAACACGGCAGTTCTTCAAATCCGTTCGGTTTTTTTAAGTTTGAGTGATATTTTATACAATAATTAAACGCCTTCACTATTGTACATTTAATTCCGCCATTTATAACTTTTGGCATTTTGGTGAGATTATAATAAAAATAAATTTTTGGTCCTCCGGCCAGAAATGTTGGTATTACATTCGTCAAAACCGTCCGGAAACAGCCCTATTGAAGGCCTAAGCCGTCAAAAAACTTACCAAATGTTGGCAATATTGACATCTGTGGGTGACATTTCTTAAATAGCAAGAAGTTTGATGTTTTGAATAATTTTTTTAATTGGAAGTTAAATTTAGCTGAAAACTTTTGTAAAAAAATATTCGTTGCAAATCGTTTTTGATTGCAGTGAAAAACTCTAGTAGCCTCTATACAGCTGTTTCAGCCCTGTTTGGGGCTTCGTCAAGAGAGACGTAGCTCGACATTCCCACTGCAAACCAAAAACGACTTGTCCAATTTATTCGCAATTGCATTGTATCAAAACAGCGACATCCTACGATCGCTTTTTGACCTGACATTACAGTAGGATAGACAAATTGAAGCGGATTTGCTACCTACTGCAATGTCAGGTCAAAAAGCGATCGTAGGATGTCGCTGTTTTATCTGTTCATCACTGTTACATCGCGGATATAAAATTATTGTGGGCGGAGATTAATTTTAATTATTTTTTAGGTTAGATCGAATTTGGTGTTAGAAAATATGTTGCCAACCTGAATACATACTTCCCTAGCGCAAACTATTTAATTTTTTTTTAACTTTTTGAGACAATTTAAAATAGGTCGGACCAAAAAATAGCGTGTATCACACGGCCAGAAACTCTCACTGGCCTAATGATACAAATAACTATTGTTTTAACTTACTTTTTACTTTAATTATGCCACCGTATTCCACGTTGTCTACGTATAGGCAACATAGTTAGTACCGCTGAAGTGACACTGTCATCATTTCTTTCATGTCAGATTTTGACTTCCTTAAAAATACATGCACGATTAACCAAAGCGTATTAACGAAAAAAAAAAGCATAGCCCTCTAGGGTCAAAAAAATACTTAGATGAGCAGCTAATACAGTGCGTTCCCAGATTGACTGTATAACGAACCAGAAATGTTTGTTCGTGTTCAGGTAGCAAAATAAACTCATCTAAGGATAAAAAAAAACGCAGTCGAAAGTTTGTTATTGTTGACGTTTTACTATTGGCTGACATTACCTAATAGATGGTATGCATAAAACGAATTAGATGGTAATGCTTCACAAACTAGTATTTTCTTCGAAGTATTTTCTATTACATATAAGTATCTACAATAGTTTTGAAGCTTACACTATGAAAGTTTATACTACAACACGTAGTAAATACTACGCTATTACAGCATGTAACAAGTATTCATTTCGATTTCCGGTAGCATAGGCGTTGTAAACAAAAGATGTTTTTAAACGCATGTCGTAGGTTAACTTTACTGCTAACAGTACTGTCACTAGTGTCATGCCTTCTGTCAACTGTCGAGTAAGGTGTTCGTTTTATTTACGTTATTTATTAGTTTAATTGCAAAAATAATTTCTTTTCAGGACTCATTTACAATGTTATTGACTTTCTGTTGCATTACAAAATGATGTTTGGTGTTTATATTGAAGCAGAAAACATTTACCACTGAAAATTAATTTTCGTAACGGTTGAAAGTCACGAGAGTATCGAAACTACTTGGAAGAGTTTGGAACTGAATTTACCGCTGTATTGTTGACTATAAAATATTTGCAGACAATTTGCATTGGTAGGTACAGATGTCTCGATGAACTAAAGGATTTTCCGAAGAACAGTCAACTATGAAAACGTACTGTTAAGGTTATGGAAAGTGCATTACATGCAGTGGAAAATACTCCTTGTATCTCTATTCACTCATTATCACCATCAATTTGATTAGTTTGAGTTTTCTGTTGGAAGGTGTCACAAATTATTACCCGAAGATGCAAAGCTCTATCTTTACTGCATGACATTGGTGCAAGAATAGCTATCCGGTGATCTCAGATAGGGACATTACAACTTCTTATGTAAAAAATTATTTAATTTGTGAGTGAGTTGTAATTTACATTCTTCTAGATACGATTTATATTATGATGACATTTTAAAGTTAGGTTACGTCCAATTTTAACACTGCAACAAACGTTTTTCAAAGCAAAAGATTTTTCACAGGTAATGCCACCGGATTTCGAAATGAACAATTGTTACTTACTCCTTAATAATTACTAGAACTATGCCAGTTTCTCATTAAATCACGAAAGAAATGATTTGCCGTCCAACCTTAAAAAGGAAGCGATCTATTGGTATCTCTTTAAAATTACAAATTACAATTAAAGAAAAAGCTATTGTTAGTGTAATTAATTTATTAATTACACTAATAATAGTGTGGCGTCCACGCGTTTATTTTATTCTTTTTTATTATTATTTATTTTGAATATTTAACTTAATTTTTGCAATAGACAGGGTTAAAACCATCACTCACTCCAGTTCGAGATAGCCGAGTCCGTGTAAATTTTTGGGTATACTTTCGCCTCCACCAAAATCGCAACTTTCCTTCTCAACTTTCAGATGTCGCTTTAAAAATTTAATTTATTTAAAAAAGCGCGGGATATTTGAATTGGTAAGTTTAAGAAACGCGGGATATTCGAATTCGTTGTACAATAGCTAATAAAAAACTGATGTTTTTTTATTCATTTTACCTTAATTATCCAAAATGCAAGTACAATGTTAAATAATGTAAATATATTTTCACAAAAACAATAATAATAATAATAAAAAGAATAATTCTGAGTAACTTTTCCAAATAAAATTTCCGCGTAGCGTGGAAAATAAAGGTACTCTTATATCGATTTCTAATATTTTTATTTCCTCGGTACATGACAGGAAGTATTCAAACTTTGACAAGTGCATCTTAAGTTTGGAAAAATACAGGAGCTTTCATAAAGAATAAATTTTTCTGAGAAAACAATAATAAAAAATTTTCCCATATGTAGCCAACTTTCTGCCGGTCATTGGTATTTGAAAATAAAATATTTTAACTTTTATATCACTTCAGGTTGTACCGGAAGTCGCCATTAACATTCTTATTTTAAATGGAATGCTATACATTTTATTGCAAATTCGGATTCAACACGCTGTTCCAAGTAAAAGTTGTTAAGGCTTCCCTGTACTTAAATGAAACAGTACTTGAGATATCTTCGAATTTTTGAAAAAAAAAAAATATTTCGATAGCCTTTTAAGAGAATGTTTTACGACACTTTCCAATTTCAAGATTCAAGTTGCCTATCGTTTGAAAGAAGAATGTTCAGCTTTTCAAATCATACTCTGGTTATCATAGAAAAATTCACAGAGTGGTCAAAATATGGTGTCGAACCTTGTTCTTTCAATTGCCCAAAACTCAGTTTTCGTAAGTGGAATACCCTGTGTATTCTTGCATCATGAGATGCAAAATCAAATTCTAAATCGTTTAGTAGTAGCATTCCCTATACTTATTTCCAATACATTTCTTGTTATCAATAATTGTTTCTTTTATTTTCTTAATGGCATTAATACAGTTATTCGTATCTAACTTTGAGAAAAAGAAGCAGATATTGACTTCCTATATTTTTAAGAAATAAATAATTGCTAAATATATCATTATTTTGCCGTACATCTTGGAATAAAGCTGTAGATAAATACCTATCGTAATACTTACTATTTTCATAAACAAGGGTCTTAAAAAAATAAGTATACCCACTTTCAAAAACAATTTTCTTTGTCAGGCTAACTTTTTTGTCAAAACAAAGAAATAGTAGAAGTGATAAAAATAATTAAATATTTAGTTTTATTTATTATTCTAGAGTCCATATGACACGGTCATAAATACTGTATAAAATTTGCAAATAACTGATCAAGAGTAAAACCAACTAATAAATATTTACAATAGTAACCTATCTCTCTCACTTTGTAGAAATTTTGTACAAAAAATACCATCGAGTTGTAGTCCTTGGCGATTAAACATTAAGGTTCATTTTTATTTGTTTTGTTAATTTTGTCAATGTCTTTGTTTTTTGCCATAATTTTACCAAAATATGCCATTGTAAGAAACAATAATTGATAACTAGAAAACTATTGGGAACAGGTATAGGGAATGCTACTACTAATCAATACATTTTCGAAAACTGAGTTTTGGACAGTTGAACAGAACAAAATTCGACACGATAATTTGACCTGCCAGTGAATTTTTCAATAACTAGCAAATGATTTCAAAGGCTGAACATTATTCTTTCAAACGACAAGCAACCTGAATCTTGAAATTTGAAAGTGTCGTAAATACATTCTCTTAAGATCGACTCATTTGTCAACACTAGTTTATATCAAGCGCACTAGTGCAAGAAACCGCGTTTGTCACAGCGCAGATGTACTGTTTGCGTTCGTTTCTCCAGTGCAACAGGCTCCGAACTACTGCGAACTGCACTTTGTTGCTCGAAGTTCGAGGTACGAACAAGAGATGCAGTTTACCCTAACCTTAAAGCTTTTCGGTTTTCAATTGTACAATACCCTAAATATGACAGAAGTTTGAATGGAAGTTAGTTTGTTTGTGGAAATGGTGGTAGGTCAACAAGCAATTCTTCTTTTACAGGATAAAAATGGAAATTTGCTGTTAAGTAGTTCAAGTTACTCATTATATTTTAAAAGTTGCGTTTGTTTGTCTCCGAAAATTTTTCTGAACGAAATTACACTAGACATCACAACACCCTGTATAGAAGTCTTGGAAACTTTACTTAGAATAATGTGTAGAATCAGAATTTGCAATAAAAAGTATAGCATTCCATTAAAAAAAAGAAAGTTAATGGCGACATATAAACGGAATAAACGGAAGTGATATAACAGTGAAAATATTTTATTCTGAAAGATCAGTTTCTCCTAGGGCAGTGTATTAATTTTTTCAGAGTATTTGTATGTTTTCTTCCCCAAAACTTTTAATAGGCCACTCAGCTTGGAAGACTCTGTATAACTTCAGTTTTAAATATATCGAATGCGGAAATTGTAAACAGGCAAATAGACACCCGATGACCCGATACACATCAGGCAAAAAAAGGTGAACTACATTTAAGCTTCCGATTAAACTACTCCCGGAACAGTAGCAGTTGACTCTTGTCCGATGAAAAATGTAAGTTTTTGATCTATAACAGGACAGAATATAAATGGAAAGCACTCAACGTTTCGCTATCGATTAAGAGCTTCGTCAAAAGTGAAAAAAGTAAATAAACAAGTTAATGACTTGTTTCTGTTGACAACTTGTTTATTTACTTTTTTCACTCCTGACGAAGCTATTAATCGATAGCGAAACGTTGAGTGTTTTTCCATTTATATTCTGTCCGGTTATAGATACAAAACTTACTTCCTCAACGATTGTATGTGCCTGCTTGCGATGGCGCACCCAGTATAAATACATAAACGTAAATTTATGTTCCAAAATAAAAATCAGATACTTACACTGGACTGGTTGTGCTTCCAACAAACAGTTTATGAAGGATATCTTGCAAACTGCAGTTAAAACATCCCCCATCATTTTCAATGAACGAGTCGAGTTTACTTAAGGAAAAGCAGCCCAACAAACGTAACGTATCACATAAAGTAGACAGACATATTTCAAGATGGAAGAACTTCGCGTTCGCTGGTTCAAATCTCATAGCCGTGCTTATTGTATGAAATACAATGTTTAAAAGGTTTAGTGCTTCTGGGTCGATTTCATTTTTCGAGAGTTTCCCTTCTAAAGCCACCAAGACACTCGTAACATAAACGAATCCATTTACCTGCAACATTCAAATTACAATATAAACAAATTAACGCAAAAAACATTAATTGTATGCTATGTCTGACACTCATAGTTATAAAATACTGTACCAGTTGAAGGGTTCAAATGTTTGGCGCGTTAAAAAAATAAGTTAGCTCGGAAAGAAAATGTTCCTGTAGCTGTCAAGTGAAAGTTTTAGTTTATAATTTGATTTGTATTTGAGAATAATAATATTAAAAATATTAAAGATCGTTACATTTGTTACAATATGAACAGTTCAATTCAGGAAAGATTACATGCATGTCATATACGGAACTCGTCTATTTCAGGTGGTTGCACTACATTAATCAACACTCTGCGAATTTTTGTGTGTCGGTTGCAGTACGTTAATCAACACTAAGCGAATTTTTGTGTGTCGGTAATTAATCATATCATTTAAATCAAGTTCAAATACGAAATTAATAATGTGAATATTAACTTTCACAAGCAATGTACAAGACAAATTCATTTAAATTTATTGCATTAAACATAGAATGCCAGTTGCCTAATAATGGCTTAGTCAAATACTATTTGGCCAGGAAAATAACGTTTAATGTCAAATAATACACTCCGCAAAAAAATAACGCATCACTTAGTTCTTTTTTCCTTTAAACGATGTAATATATTTTCTAGTGGTTAATATTCATTTTTCTTATTATTTATTACTTATTCTAGTCATTTTCGTTACTTATTAAATAATATTAATTAAAAAGGACAGTAGTAATGATTATTTCCGCCTCTAGCTTGTGTAATAGCTTGCATCCTTCTTGAAAGGTACTCAATATCATTTCCGAAATAGTCTTGATTTAGATGGTTCCATTCTTCAGCTACTCTTACCTGCGAATTGATTTAAAGCTATTGCTATTATAGTCTAAAATCATCATCCCGATTTCATTAATGTTTTCTTGCCCAGTAATGACAGTCCTACGTTATTTTGCATTGATAGGAAGTCTGAGCCAATGAATGGCGCATGGGGTACAACACATGATTCAGAAACCTCCCTGATGTCCCTAACAGCAGTCACAGTACCATTATTCACAACCACTAACTCTGTACGCACCTTTAAAGATACTTTAGCGTGATTTTCCCAATTACGAAGAGATTTCTTATGGCTTGTGTACTTTGGACATTCATTGCATTGTACAATTAAATTTTCAGCATTTTTGTCTTGCAATGTCGGGTACGCGAGGCACTTAAACGTAAAAATTGGGCGATTAAGGCGCTTGTTGCCCTTTTATGACTTTGTCTTGCTCTATTCCTTAATCCTCGCTTTCCCTAAACCGACTAGAATTCTTGAAATTGTTAACTGTTCAGCATCGTTGGTTGTGGCTGCATATCTTTGGCTATGTCCTTCTTCAGTCAATACAATGGCTTGAACAGTTTGATCACGACTTAAATTTCTAGAATTGCGAACAGGGACAATTTTTATATTTGAGAACAACATAACTAAAATTTTCAGAATAATGGTTTGTTAAAAACATTTTACAATATGGCGAGATTGCCCTTTCTACAAATTCTTGCAATAAAAAAGGATATTTAAGAGTTCTAGGCTAAGTTGCACCGACATCTGAAATTAAATGCCTTAATCCATGTTAGTTAATCTGTGATTAAAATTTAATTCATGTTAAAACATCACCGACGCATTTTTAATTAGAATTAGTTGATTTGCAACGTCACTAATACAGTATCAAAACTGTGACATTTAGCATTATGATTGGCCATTTATCTAGTCCGTTTGTATTCAGATGTCACTTGAGGAAGTTTCTATTTTGTATCCTTTTATAAATTAAAAAGAGAGAACGGAGATCTAATATTACGGATATTATTTTCACATGCATACAATCGCTGACGCCAATCACTCTGGGAAATCGTCGTATTTGATGAAATACACCAATAATTTTGTTAATTTCCATTGATGTCTGGGCCATATACAGTGAGAATCTTCTAACGCTGCACATAGACGAAAATTACGTGATCAGATAATACATTTCTGAATCATATAAAATTGCACATAGAGGTTTCAACATTACGTTACTATAGTTACTACTCAATTCTCAATGCTGAATCATTTAAAAACTGCACATAGGAAGTATTAAGGAAGGGAATAATTGATCTATCCTGAAATTTTGCGGCAAATAACGCAAAGACCTCTGTTAATGAACTTCATCTGATAATAATGTGCACCTACATTTTTACTTTTTCGGCGGTTGTATGCATTTTACAATAAATCAAGAGAACAATTTAATTCAATCTGAAAATTCAAAATCAGTAGTGTCATTACTAACAACGCACGGTAACCATGGCGAAGAAAATAAATTTGGAAATAATAATAATAAAATCGTTTTTAATTGCAGTGAGAACCTCGAGCAGCCTCTGGACAGCTGTTTCAGCCCTGCTTGGGGCTTCTTCAGCAGAGACGTAGCTCGACATTCCCACTGCAGACCAAAAACGACTTGCCCAATTTATTCGCAATTGCGATGTAAGAATGATGAACATATAAAATAGCGACATCTTACTATCGCTTTTTGACCTGACATTGCAGTAGAATAGACAAATTGAAGCGGGATTTGCTCCTAATATGTCCCCCATGCAAGGCGGCCATGCTTGCTATCAAAGCATAATGAAAGATTTTAGAAAATTTTGTGCAAATCGTTTTTAATTGCAGTGAGAACCCCTGAAACAGCTGTCCAGAGGCTGCTCGAGGTTCTCACTGCAATTAAAAACGATTTGCACAAAATTTTCTAAAATCTTTCATTATGCTTTGACAGCAAGCATGGCCGTCTTGCATGGGGGACATATTAGGAGCAAATCCCGCTTCAATTTGTCTATCCTACTGCAATGTCAGGTCAAAAAGCGATAGTAAGATGTCGCTATTTTATATGGAAATAATAATGTAATAAAGCTTCCGTTGATGAATACTATGTGCAGTCTTATAAGATTCTCAGTGTATAATTTATTCACATATTAAAAGACCACTGGCGGTGTTGCCTTGTAAAAAATACAACCGGCAACGGTATCCTAGTTAAAAATTTGGTAACAAAATGGACAAGTGTTTGAAATAAACGAAAAGGTTATACGTTCGGAACAAATCCCTGGTTCTAAATTTAATAATTATGTTAGATTCATGGTTTTTACCTTATCGTTCGCAAGCATTTTTATAACAGACAAATTGTAATTCATTGAAACGGCTCATTAAAATGAATATAATTGTAAATAATATAATGGTAAATTTGAACTGACAAATTACTTTGAATAAATTTGGATTTGACTCCTAACCACAATATGTTTTTTTTTAAAAACTAAATACGTGTTTCGGCAGCTATGCTGCCATCTTTAGTAGTTGCGACTTCCATCCTACTAAATCACAGGAGAAGTGACGGTGTCATACCTATCGCTACTTTATATACTAAGTGCATTCCGCTCCAATTAAGCGTGCGCTTCCAGTAGTGAGCGCCTCACCGGGTTGCGTCAACTAGGTCAACCAACACGGAACCTGCCAAAGGCCCGTGATCGGCGTTCATTAAATCATTACTGGTTTTGTGTATAAAAATGGTTTCAAAACCGTTTAATTCCCTGTTTCTTGACGTTTTTACTAACCTAAGATTACTTAAATCTATTTTATGACTGGTGTCAAAAATATATTGGGCAACACTGTTTTAAACATAGATTTAAGTAATCTTAGGTTAATAAAAGCAACGGTGAGCAACAGGGAATTAGACGGTTTTGAAACCATTTTTATAAACAAAACCAGTAATGATTTAAGGAACGCCGATCACGGGCCTTTGGCAGATTCTGCGTTGCTTGACTTAATTGACGCAACCCGGTGAGGCGCTCACTACGGGAAGTGCACGCTTCATTGGAGCGGAATGCACTTAGTATATAAGGTAGCGATAGATATGACACCGTCACTTCTCCTGTGATTTAATAGGATAGTAGTCGCAACTACTGAAGATGGGATCATAGCTGCCGAAATTCGTATTTAGTTTTTTAAAAAAACATATTGTGGTTAGGAGTCAAATCCAAATTTATTGTTAGACAAGCCACAGTCTCCAATACATTAAATAAAGTACCGGCCCGATAATATTCAAATTTTACCCGTATGAAAATTCATGGTACCTTTGCCAGTTGTAAGCGTCTAGATTCTAGGTTATAAGACTTGGGACTTTTGTTAAGATTAAATAGAGAATAAGGCAATATACAATAATTGATAGATTGATATAGGAATTAAAAATTAAGAATATATTAATATTTTTTAGGTATTTGGTTCCAGTCCTTCATGTGATATGAATGAAAAATTCTGGGATATTTAAAAAAAAAACATATTGTGGTTAGGAGTCAAATCCAAATTTATTGTTAGAGAAGCCACAGTCTCCAATACATTAAATAAATTACTTTTGACATATGAAACTTCAAATACCTTGCCAACTTAGTTTTCTGATAATGTTCTACAAGGGACTTACGTTTTATAACAACATAATGCAACAGGTGGTGGTTTTTTAATTTGTGAACAACGTATAACTATATAAATTCTTTGGAATTTGCATCAATTTGCTTTGTAACACGTGGAAATATCCTACTGAGCTGAAGGCTCGCAACCTTCGCATGTGTCTGTTAATCTGTACTGAAGATAATATGATCCGCTAAAATTTGCTAAAAACTTTCAATAGCAAAAAAATCGCAAAGTAATCGGTAACTGAGTAATTGCTGAAATTGGAAAATTTTTAATTGTTGTAAGCTCTAATGCAGTGTTTCTCAATCTTGGTTCAGCAAAGAGGTGTTTGGGTTCCTCCGCAAATAAAAACGGAAATCACACCACAAAAAAATTTGTCATGTAAAAGTAGCATAATGTCGATATTTTGATGAAATATTATCTCCTATTTTGGTGCTAAGAGGGTCCCCAAGAAAAAAATATAAGCATTGTAGGGTTCGTCGCTCTACAAAAGGCTGAGAAACACTGCTCTAATGTATTGATTTCAAAAATATCCAGCATTTCTTGCACCACTTCTTTTAAAAATCTGTAACGCATCTTAAAATCTACATCATCGCAATTCAATAATGAGTTACCACTTCTTTTTGTAAAATTTCGGTCTTGGTATAATCTGAATTCGAGGATCAACCGTAGGAATCTCTTTCTTCAGAAGAAGACATCATTTGTATGTTTCAGTACATCCCAATACGTTAATAAACGCTTTTAGCTGACTTGCTGACTGTCATATGATGACTGACAGATGAAATTTATGCACTAATTTGTGTTAGTTAATCCGTGATTAAAATATAATTCATGTTAAAAGAAACGCTGTTGCACCGACGTATTTTTACCTCGAATTAGTTGATTTCCGATTAAAGTGAAACGTCATTAGTATAGATGACGTGTCACGAGTAAGTAGGACGTTACTGTTGTGGTTTGTCATTATCCAGTCCGTTTGTATACGATAGTCAATTTATGTACAACTCACTTGCGGCTTCTCTTTTAAAAAAGGGAACGTTAAACCAACTTCGTTAATCTAAATTAAATAGCAGTTAACTCTTGTTCGATGAATTACAATATTGTTTATTATTAGTATTAATGTAATTAACTAATGTAAGTAAGAGGGTGCTTAAATAAATATAAAAATATACCGTCAGTGTTTAGAATTAAAAAAAAAATGTTAGTTCTGGATTAATTAAAACAGCATTTTGTAACTGAAATAAGTACTTTATCGACCGTTAAAAACTATCGTGAAATTTGTAGGGAAAACTTGCCTAATCTGTACTAACGCTTAAATGGTGTCTCCAGAATTTTTGATAAGGGTGAGAAGCGTCTCTAGTCGCAAAAACTATAAATGACAACGAACTATATGGTTTAAGCTAGCCATGGTACTGTGATATGCCCTCCAGTTTTCATAATGATTTAGTTTCAGTTTTGGTTAAGATAAAGAATGAAGTAAGTGTTTAGTTAAGAGTATAATTTCATAAAGTTCTTGCTTGTTGGTAATTAATTAAATGATGTGAAAAATAAAAGACTTTAGAAACAAGCTGAAAATGTCTTGACGTATCCTAAACTAGTTATTTGCTTTTGATAAAGCTGCTTGTTTCTAAAGTCCTTTATTTTTCACATCAATTCTGTTAATATACTTCTCTGCGTTTATTTTTGTTGGTTGTCGCTTGACCAAACGATTAGGCGTGGGTTTGATTCGTTTCCTGGTATGTGTGGATTCTATGTAAGAAAAATAATTTTCATGTGTCCGTGGTGAGTGTTCGGATATTTGACCGGCTCCTTGGAATAGGATTTTCTGCGTTTCTCCGAGTTATAAATTGAATGCCGAAAGAGTTATAAACATCTGTAAATCGGTCGCAGTCGCCATGGGCAATATTAATAACTAGGTAGCCGCCTCCTCAAAGGAATGGCTTTCTCGAATTACTTGATCGCATTAGAACGAAAATACAGGATTTATAACTTTGAAAAAAAACAAAATAATTTCGTTGTCGTTGAAACCAAAATTACCAAGTCACACGCATTCGGTCTCGCAATGACCTGTAGATTCTAAATATGTAAAAATGTAAAAGCTGTTCCAATTAGAATAAGAAAATTGATGTAATTTCCGGTGAAACCGGAAGTCGTACGGTGGCCAGTGCTACGTCAGAAAATTTTTATTTAATTTATTTATCCCAAATGTTATGTAAAAAATTAAAATTCTAGAAGAGTGAACATATTGCATGGACACTGTATTGTGTATTGGATATGAGTTTATTAGAATTTTTTTCTTGTTTTGAACTTTCCTATCACTTGTCAAACTTTGTCCAGGATTTTTATTAACACCCTATATATTTTATGAATTTACGTTATTTTTTAATTTTTAAAGAGAAATGTATATTGTTTTCAAATTATGTTAGTTCAACTACTAATTTCTTCGTGTTAAATAAACCACCGCTACTTGTTCCAATATAATAATAATTTATTATTCATTTTTAATACATTTACGATTATAATCGTTCAGAAGAATGCATGATTTACGCTCCTCTACGCTTCAGAAATGTATAATATATCCTTTTAACTCGTGTTAAACACTCTAATCAAACAATAATGCGGAATTAACTAATTCAGATTTACTAATTAAGATTAGGACAAAGTGCGATCGGTGCAACTCGAGAGGCTAATTCAGATTAGTTAATCTGTGTTAACGTTAATTGAGGCTGAAGTTGTAGGTCGTTAATAGCCGAATTAACTAACTCAAGTTTGTTAGTCATAGATTGGGGCAAATTAAGATCGGTGCAACTAAAAAGTCTCTAATTCAGATTAGTTAATTTGTGTTAACGTTAATCAAGATTGGTGCAACTCAGCCCTAGTTTAGCTAACCAAATTAAGTAATTTCTCAGAACTGTAACCTGTCACCATTTATACACGGAGAAAAATATTCTGTAAAATCTATTGCAATTGCAAAATTCTTTATACATTATGAACGACAATTTTTTATAACATGTTTCGTTAAATTGATAATGATAGGCCCGTATTAAAATTTAGTCGCACAGGAACCTACTCATTAGGCCAATTGCAGCATCATAACACTGGGTATAAAAGTCTTTAACTCTCTTCAGTCTACTCTTTTTACACTTTTATCTCTTTTCATAGTATATGTAAAAGTGAGACAAGAACGAATGCAGGTTAAGAATAACTAAAGGTTAATCACATTATTTAAAGACAAATAACTATATTATTTTATCTGTCATTATGTCCTCAAAACCTTAAATTTAATTTAACCTAAATAAACTTACTTTTCTAAATACTGTGCGAGTCCTATGTGAATCCCTTAGACAAACCAAAAGTGCTTTGAGTATGTCAGTTTTTAACTGCAACATGGTCCTAGGTGCAGAATGTAACGTCGCTAGTAACTGCGCCATATCATCGTCACCGCCAGCAGTTAATACTAATTCTCTTATAATACCTAAAAATTGATTACAGTGTGTATAAAGGTAGGTCCGCTTGATCTTTTCCTTTAGGTCATAGTTCGTCTTCATATAAACTAATCCGAAAAACGTGGATACTGCATAAATTTCAGAAAAAGTAAATCATTGTCAGAAAATAATACCCTTTAATAAACACTCTAAAGTCTGAATTGAACGACTAAATTAGGTTTCCTTTCAAAATCTGCGATCACCATACCACGTTCCGAATAATTCTAACCTGTTCTGGAAAAAGCCTAAATTTTAAGACTGTTTGCCCAACCATAAAATTTATCAAGCACTCTTTTAGAATCGACAATCAAAAATTATGTCTCATAAGGTTTGGGTTTTGGACCGCTTTCAAAAGTCACCCTGTATAATTTTCCATGGCGCAATATTTGAAAAGAAACGTAGTTATCACGTCTATGTCGGCGGAGTTTCGCGCCTGCATTTATTATGTTGATATAAATATTTATTGCAATGTTCGTTGCAGAATAATTGTTTATTTATAACACAGACTGCGTCCCACGCTTCAATCTAATTTTGCAGTGCAAGTCACAAACTGTTTCTTGTACATCTCAGAACATGCAGAAATTTCAACATCCAGGGTGCACCCTCACCAAGTTCACAAAACCGCATCTCCGATCTAAGGTAAGGGAGGAATCGTTCACTTTTCTCTCTTTTTTTGAGCTACCGCCGGTACTACCGGATACTCAACAATGTCACCAAGAAGAACAGCTATCCCCTGTCACGGATTGATGATACCCTGGACACCCTGGCCGGCTCAAAGATCTTCTCAACTTTGGACTTAAAGAGTGGATATTGGCAAGTGGAGCTGGCGCCTGAAGATCGAGAAAAGACCATTGGCATAGGTCTGTGGCAGTTCACAGTGATGCCATTCGGGTTATGTAATGCCTCAGCGACATTCGAGAGGTTAATGGAGACGGTTCTGAAAGGTCTGTTCTGGACAACGTGCATGGTGTACCTTGACGACCTAATTGTCGCGGGAAAGACGTTCGACGACCACTTGAGGAACCTCAAGAAGTGTCACCTGTTCCAGAAGGAAGTGAATTATCTGGGACACATCGTTAATGGAAATGGAATCGCCGAGGACCTTGTGAAGATTCAGGTGCTGAAAGACTGGCCAACTCCCAGAAATAAACACCAAATAAGTAGTTTCCTTGGCCTGTGCACTTACTATCGGCGCTACGTTCCTGGATTTGCAGACATTGCTAAGCCGTTGACAAAACTCACTGAAGAAGGTTGTCCATTTGAATGGGACCAACAGTGTCAAACTGGTTTTGAACAACTAAAGCAGTACTTGATTAGCGCTCTTTCTTCTCTCTCTCTTCTGAGTTTTCCTCTCCTGGAAGGCAAGTTCGTCGTGGACACAGATGCTAGCAACGTTGGGATCGGTGGCGTACTCTCCCAGATACAAGAGGGGCAAGAGAAGGTGATCGGCTACTTCAGTCCTATCAAAGTCGGAACGAAACTATTGCGTCACAAGAAAGGAATTGCTAGCCGTCGTAAAAACGATAGAACATTTCTACAAGTACTTGTATGATAGACGCTTCCTCCTGAGGACCGACCATGCCGCTCTAAAATGGCTTCTCCGTTTCAAGAACCCAGAAGGGCAAGTTGCACGATGGATCGAACGACTTCAAGAGTACGATTTTGAAATTCAGCATCGGGCAGGAACTAGCCATCGAAATGCCGGTGCTTTGTCGAGAAGACCCTGTGCCGAAGACTGTAAGCACTGTAGTCGTTTGGACGAGAAAGTAGCCACGACTGCGAGGACAGCCATTGTTGACGACAAATGACAGGGCGAAGAACTGCGAAGAGACCAGGAGAACGACCCGGATTTGAAATTAGTGCTAGAGTGGAAAAGCAGGGACACGAGGCACGGTCCGTAAAATCATACTGTGCGCAGTGGGACTCCATAGTGTTGGATCGTGGTCTTCTGAGAGGAAGCATAGAGAATCAGGAAGGCATGGAACAGCAGACACAGTTACTAATCCCCAAGAATAGGGTGCCAGAAGTTCTGAGGGAACTTCACGATGGAACTTCGGGAGGGCATCTGCGAGTTAAGAAAACTATGGAGAAGGTACGCGAAAGATTTTACTGGGTGAACTGCAAGGAAGACGTGAAGGATTGGTGCAGAAAGTGTGCAGTCTGCGCAGCCAGTAACGGTCCCAACAGGCGGGGCAAGGCCCCCATGAGACAGTACAACGTTGGAAGTCCTTTTGAGAGAGTTGCCATAGATATAGCCGCCCATTTCCAGAAACGAATGGTAGAAACAAATACATCGTCGTGGTAATGGACTATCTTAGCAAGTGGGTTGAAGCTGACGCCCTACCTAACCAAGAAGCAGTCACTATTGCGGAAGTCCTCACAGGGAATGGATCAGTCAGTATGGTGCACCTATGGAACTGTATTCAGACCAAGGAAGGAACTTTGAATCGACCTTGTTCAAGAACGTGTGTGCTCTGCTCGGCGTACGAAAAACTAGAATAACTGCACTCCACCCACAGTCGGACGGAGTGGTGGAAAGGTTCAATAGAACCATCAACCGACATTTGTCCAAGGTCGTTTCCGATCATCAGAGGGACTGGGACACGTACATTCCCCTGTTTCTAATGGCATACCGCTCGTCGGTTCATGAGACAACAGGGGAGACTCCAGCGAAAGTGGTATTCGGGCGAGAGCCGAGACTGCCCTGCGACCTGAAGTTTGGTGTGAAACCTGGCGAAGTCTCTGCCGACGAAGATTACGTGAGCAAATTACGCAGGAAAATGGACGACATCCACAACCAAGTGCGTCACAATATACAGACGGCCAGCGATCGGATGAAGGAGCACTATGACATAAACGCTCAACACGGGGGATACCAACCTGGAGCACTGATCTGGCTTTATAACTCCCAAAGACGTCGAGGCCTGTCCTCAAAACTCCAGACCTCTTGGGAACGTCCTTACAAAGTGATGAAACGGATCAACGACGTCGTTTACCGCATCAAGAAGGTCCCCCATGGCAAGCCCAAAGTAATTCACTTCAACCGGATAGCCCCTTACCATGGAGAAGCAGATGAAGGGATAGTACAAAGGGCGCAAGTTTCCGAAGTGAACTTCGAAACCTTCATGTCTCACCACGCCGAAAGAAGTAAGGCACGGTTTGGAGTGACCACGGAGAAGCAACAAGATCTCTTTAAAGTGCCACTGGAGTACAGTCTGGCCCACTGGGTAGCAGAAGACCTGAAAATGTCCAAAGGAATCGCTCAGGTGTTTAGGAAGAAATTTGGCCAAATCGAGGAGCTCCGAAGACAGCATCCCGTGGTAGGCAAGAGTCTGCAGATCGTCGATTCGATGGCAGATCGGAGGCGCCACGTGCATTATTTAGTCACTAAGAAGACATCAAGCGGTAAACCTGATTATCAAAGTATGTGGAAAGCCCTATATAGCCTGAGGAGACAGCTAATAGAGAAGCACCAGATGAAGTTAGCCATCCTCAAATTGGGCTGCTGATTGGACGGACTAGACTGGAGAGTCATCTTCCACAGAACGGGAATTGAAGTCCTCGTCTGCAACCACAACCCACAGGCAACAGTCAGCAACAGCAAAACTTTGTAATTTTAAACGGAACATCTAGTATATTTTCTCGAATTAAGAAAGATATGTGTCTCCTAATTCCAAAAATATACAGGGAGATTCAGGCAACTCATTCATTAAAAGTTCGGACTTCCTCTTTGAATTTCTATTTCATATTTTGCGGTTGTAAGTTAGCGATAATCATCTATTAAAATATAATATTTCCATTTATCTTGCACTTCCGCTTGTACCGGAACTTGCTGTCAACTTTCTTATTTTAAATGGAATACCCCATTTTTTATTGCATTTTCGAAATGCTCATGAACTTCTAAAAATATTTTGTGTAACATGTGATACAAGAAAAATTAGCCGTTTTAGAGGTGTTTCCATTTTTTAAAAAAAGTTCAACGTTGCAGTACCTTGTTTATGATTCTGCCATCTTTATTATTAATAATTTTTATTAATAATTTTTCTATTGTGTCTCAGTAATAACATATTTTCATCGATATAACAATTTTTTCTTATTAACTTCTTTTTTATAATCAAAAAAATTTCATATGTCTGTGTTTGAATATTTATTTTTTGGTTCTTCGTAGTGATTAAATTGTGTTTTTTTAATTCCTACGAGACGGATGATTTCAAAAATTATAATTTTTCTAGTTTTCATAGCCCACTATTTAAAAACAACACCGAAAAACGGAAAAAATTAGGTATTAAAAAAAATCATCGATAACGAGTGAACTATAAGAGTTAGGTATAGGGAATGCTAATACAGGACGAAAGAACATTTAATCCTGAGTCACATGGTATAAAAATATACTAGGCATTCCAATACATGACTTTTCGACAGTTGAAATTAGTTCGAATAGAAGCTACTTTTCAACCAGCCTGTAAGCAGTCGAGTGCAAAACTGGACATGACCTGAAAGAATATTATTGTAGCCTAGCAAAAATGGGCATCGTGGTTTTTGTTGCACAAAGATCTGCCATGTTTGTTTATCATAAACAAGGTTCTGCAAGTCAAGTTATTTTTAAAAAATGGAAATATCTCGGAAACGGTTAACTTTCCTTGTGTCACAAAATATTTTTATTTTTTTATGAAGATTTCAAATATTCATTAAAAAACGGGGTCTTCCATTTAAAATAAGAAAGTTGACAGCAACTTCCGGTATAAGCGGAAGTGTCCGAAAATTCGATATATTAAATTTTGATAGATCATTATCGTTAACTTATATCTGCAAAATATGAAACAGAAATTCAAAGGAGAAGTCCGTAAACTTTTAGTGAATGGGTTGCCTGAATCTCCCTGTATAGTGTGCCCGGATTTCGTAGGGACAGCATGGGTAACTTCTGTATTTGAAGAGACAGACAGATGATTAAATCAGCAAAAAGGTGCAGGTTCGAGAGCTTATGAAGAATCCATTTTCAAATATTATTTTTCAGGGCCACCTTTTTAAAATTTGACAAAAACCAAAATCTCCTAATTTCTTTTATTTGCAGCACCTTTTTTGTTACTGAAGATATTGAGATGCGGTTTAAACTAATTTGCACAATAATTTAAGTACTTTTATAAGCACTTAATAAGACTAATTTCATTTTTGCTAATTTTCAATAATCTAACCTAACCTTAAAATTTTAAATTGATACCCCCTAATTTTTTTGGCCCTTTTAAGAGAAATATACAGTGCTTTTTTTTAACTATGGCCATAGGGATTTGCATGGGAAAGACTTTGTATCGCGTTAACGTTTGTTCTGCCAAAGATTTTAGTCAAATTTCAGTTTTTAATAATCGATTACACAATTTATTACAATCTACACATTAGCAGAATAATTTGTGCTTTGTTTGTTTCAATATTTTAACATCAGCGCTGCCTAAACTGCGCTAAACTGCAAACGTCACGAGAGTTTGTTACCGTGCAAATTTCCCCGGTTGTTTTGAGCCACCCTGTATGTTGTGTGCGAGCTAAAAATAGATGTGTTTTTAGGCGAACAGTGGGCGTGTCGCGAACTCCACTTCCTTCGCATTTGCGGTTTCTTTTATCGCCCACGTAACCCCCTTTGATAATGCCGCTCGTTCCGAGCCGCGCTTAAATTACACATATTCCGCACTTGTTTTTACGACCTCGTGTTCTTCGAGAGAATACGTTTGTTTATTTTACTCAAGGAAAAGTCTTGGATTGTTTTCGATTTCATTCTATGTCGCAATATCTACCGCCGTGTGAAACGAACTATGACATTCGAGATTGATTGGCTGGTTTTAATCAGACACTCAATGGATGATTCTGGAATGTTCTCCCCCCGTTCCCCCCCCCCGTTTTAACTCGTTACCACGAACCAAGGTCTGGATTCAGTCCAAAGTTGATTCCCGCAGTGATCGCAAGTATTTTTGGTGTGGGTGATTTTCACTTGGTGTTGTGCGTGAATTCGTCCTCTGCGTGGGCAAATTCCCCCTTCGGCTTTGGGCCGGATTCTGTGCGATCGCTGCAGCAATAAACGCTTGTTTGGCGTTTTTCTAAGAAAGCCTGCTTGTTAGGGCAGGTGAGTTAATAAGTGTGGGAATGTGTTTGATTCGTGTGTAACGGGGGCATATTTGTTTCTTTCTTCAGGCTTTTTCCTTCCCCCCTTTTATATTGCGTTTGGGAGTTCGGAGTTTCTGCGAGAAGTGTAGAAATCACCTTCCGCCGTCGGACTCGACCTGAGACGCGACGCGTTGTCCTTCCCCGTGGCTGTCGTGTTGCGGCCCGATGACAAATTTGTGCCCTCCTGACTGACCATCGGACAAGGTTGGATCTTTAACGTTGTTTTTGATTGATTATTATTGCGAATCACGAACGCTCGTTTTACCTCGAACGTTACTTGACGAGTAGAGGACCCCTTACGAGGGATTTGAATTAATCATTTGCTTTGCTGTTTAATAAGCAAGTTTTCTTTTTGCGTAACCATTTAATCTGTAATTGGTTTTTGTTTGTTTGTGGCCTGTACGCGCCACTATAAGGTACAGTGTAATTTTGTTGTGTCGCATTTATTTTGTTTGATGTGTTAGTATGTAAACGGATTACCTTTATTTCTCTGTTCTGTTTATTTTGTGTGTTAAATAAAACAATTTTGTTTAACAAGGACGTACCGCGTTTTTCTTAATTTCCCGCGGAAAGAAAATTAAATTGAGTGGCGCCTTTTATTAGGTTGTTGGTTTGAGATTGCTCCCACCCCGTCACGACTGTTTGCTGCCGGATGCGTCGAAACTAACGTCACGATGCAACATCTGCCTATCTTACGGAAAAGGTAAGGTAGCAAGATTTGACGCCCAACGTGCGGGGCCTCGATTTGTTTTGCGTTTTGTTTTCCGAAAAATTACGTCCAAGTTAGACAGAATTGTTTGTTTTATTGCGGAATTTTGCGCTTTGACATGGATCTTAA
Organism: Prosopocoilus inquinatus; assembly: GCA_036172665.1. Taxonomy (NCBI): domain Eukaryota; kingdom Metazoa; phylum Arthropoda; class Insecta; order Coleoptera; family Lucanidae; genus Prosopocoilus; species Prosopocoilus inquinatus. The sequence goes on along the minus strand of CM069872.1, from coordinate 24,455,180 downwards.
ATTGTTACCCGATCGCCTTAATGCGGAAGAAATTAACTATGAACTCTTAGCGAGAGGTGTACAATGTGATGGTAATGTTGCGCAAAAACGAGCGTACCTCAGACGACAATTGCGTTTGGAAAAAGATTTGCGCTTACCCTTACCCAAATATGACGTATTATTTGACGAAGACGCGACTGCCCTTCAGGAAAAGATTAGCGAAATTCGCTGTTTAATTGAGTCTGTCCCTGGCTCGACCGCTGTTTGCATTGTAGACAAAATTTCAGCCAAATTGGCTCACGCCATCGGACGCGCACAGCGTTCTCAGCCTTTGACAAACGACGAAGTACAACAACGTAAGTGTATTTTACAGACGTTAAATGAACTCGCGTTTGACTTTGAACAGACGACGTTAAGTTTCAGTCCTAAAGAAACTGAAGTTGTTAGGGCTCATGCGTCTCCCTTACTTGATTTAACGGCTATTGCGGATCATTTTCGAAATGATCAATCATCCATGATTTGTGTCAGTCCGAATGTTGTTGCAACTCCTAGTGCGACTTCGTCGCCAAAAATTACGACGTCCCCGACTAAAGCTGTTCTTCTTGAGTCCAAGGTTGCGACACACCCTGTAACCACGATCGAAATTAAATCGGTTCCTGTTTCCAAATGGGGTTTAACTTATAATGGGAATAATAAGATTCTCTCCCTTAGCGCCTTTTTGGAACGCGTTAGCGAACTCCAAATTTCGAGAAACGTTTCGGAAGCAACTCTGTTCGCTTCAGCGTCCGATTTATTTCGCGATAAAGCTTTAATCTGGTTTCGGGCAAATCGGAAATTTTGCAATGATTGGTCCGAACTCGTGCAAGGTCTTCGTGACGAGTTCCAACCCCATAATTATGACGACAAGTTATTTGAAGAAATAAAGAAACGCACCCAGGGTCCCGATGAATCAATGGGAATTTATATTTCTGTCATGCTCAATTTATTCGATCGTTTGAGCATCCCTGTCGCGGAAAACGTTCGCATAAAAATTCTTCTGAATAACATTGCCCCTTTTTATCAGCGTCAGTTAGGACTAGTCGAGGTTACTTCTGTCACCCAGTTATTGAAGATAGGTAGACAATTAGAGGTTCGTAAGTCCGCCGTAGAGGCATACATGCCTCCACCTCGTAAGAACAATACTCTAGAGCCTGACCTAGCCTATGTACAAGCCTGCGCACTAACCGTAAGTGAGTGTAAGGTAGATCCTCCTAAACCTACCAAAACGTTTAAGTGCTGGAATTGTCAAAAGACAGGCCACCTATCCCGTGATTGCTCTGAACCCTTACGTAGGCATTGTTATCAATGTGGACGTCCCAATGTCACCACTAAGACGTGCCCCTTGTGCTCGAAGAGTCCAAAAAAACTCCCGAACAACGCGTTAGATGACCGGCTAGTGCGTTGCTTTAAAGTAACAAATCCGATCGAATCTCTGACTGTACAACCTGTTTTAGACTTTGTCCTAGCTCATGCAAAAGATGACGAACGCCCATATCTGTCTGTATCCATCTTAGGCATTCCATTTCTTGGCCTCCTTGACTCAGGCGCGTCTCGCACAATTGTTGGTAGTTCAGGATGGGAAATCCTTCAGACTTTAAACTTACCTTTTACGAAACATGTGACGTCATGCACTGTTGCGAATGGACAACCCTGTAGTAGTCCTGGTAATGTTACCACCCCTATCCAACTTCGTGACCGGGTCAAAGTGATTGACGTTCTTGTCGTTCCTGAGTTGCCGCATTCCTTAATTCTCGGCGCAGATTTTTGGAAGTTGATGGGCATCGTCCCTGACTTGCGCTCCGGTGAGTGGAGTTTTGGAAAGGAATTCATTGACTCAGTCGAACATGTCACATCTTGGGGTCATCTGACAAATGATCAACAGACCCAACTCAATAAACGGACCGAACAGCTGTTTGCTGATTCCAGAAACCGTGAACTAGGATGTACCCAATTGGTCGAACATGTCATCCGTACTGATAGCCCACCAATCAAACAACGATATTACCCGATTTCGCCAGCAAGACAAGCCATCGTCGATACAGAACTTGACGACATGATCAAGCGTGGAATTGTTGAGAAATCTAAGAGTGCTTGGTCATCGCCCATTCTTCTTGTACCCAAAAAGGATGGTTCTTTCCGCTTTTGTGTGGACTATCGGAAGCTCAACCAAGTTACGACCAAGGATGCTTATCCTCTACCTTATGTCTCGAACACCCTTGACAAACTCAAAGATGCTAAGTATCTATCTTCCTTAGATATCAAATCAGCATACTGGCAAATTCCGGTTGCCGAAGAATCTCGCCAATACACCGCTTTCACCGTACCTAACCGCGGTTTGTATCAATTTCGCAGAATGCCTTTTGGTCTTCATAATTCTCCTGCAACTTGGCAAAGATTTATCGACTGCGTAATCGGTGCTGATCTTGAACCACATGTGTTCGTCTATTTAGACGACATCATTATTGTGACTCAAACCTTCGACAAACATCTCGAAGTACTCTCCGAAGTCCATAAACGCCTGACCGAGGCCGGACTAACCTTGAACGAAGAAAAATGCCATTTTTGTCTTAGCGAACTCAAGTACCTAGGGTATGTAGTGGATCGTCATGGTCTTCATGTTGACCCTGAAAAGGTACAGGCAATTCTTAAGATGCCTAAGCCAACTACGGTTAAGGAAGTTCGCCGTTTGATAGGAACTGCTTCTTGGTATCGGAGGTTTATCCCTGGATTTTCCACTATTATCTCCCCTTTGACAAACCTGCTTAAGAAAAATTCTAAGCATAGGTGGGATGAGACTTGTGATGAAGCTTGGGGAAAAATTCGTGAGCACTTAGTTTCTGCTCCAGTTCTCTCATGTCCCGACTTCACCAAAGAATTTACGATTCAAACGGACGCATCCGATTATGGTCTTGGTGCTGTCCTTACCCAAGAACAAGACGAAGGTGAGAAAGTCATCTGCTATCTAAGCCGCTCGTTGACTCGAGCCGAGCGTAACTTTTCAACAACCGAAAAGGAACTCCTTGCGATGTTGTGGGCCATAGAAAAACTTCGGCCTTATGTGGAAGGTTCGCACTTTAAGGTCATCACAGACCATCACTCTCTCCTTTGGCTTAATAAGTTGCAGAATCCTTCCGGTCGATTGTGTCGTTGGGCTGTGCGCCTACAACAATATAACTTTAGCGTCATCCATCGCAAAGGAAAAGATCACGTTGTTCCTGATATGTTTTCTCGAACCGTCCCTGTTATCGACTCCATCGATTTTGACAACGTTCAGGACAGTTGGTACTTGAATTTCCTTAAGAAAATTCGTTTGACTCCGGAAAAGTTTCCTAGTTTCCGTGTCGAGGGAAATGTCATTTATAAACTGGTCCGAAACACATATTATCGTTTGGCTGAGGATGAACCTCATTGGAAGACTGTTGTCCCAAAGGATTCTCGGTCAAAAATACTTCAAGAAAGTCATGACTCTCCAACCAGTGGTCATCTAGGAATTTATAAGACATATAATAGAATCGCTCAAAATTACTATTGGCCTAAGATGCATGCTGATGTGGCAAAGTATGTCCACCGTTGCCAGACGTGTATCCGTACCAAACCTGAACAAAGGGCTCCAGCTGGTATGATGGGAGGTCACTCCAAGATTACTCGTCCTTGGGAGGTCATTAGTATCGATCTTGTTGGACCACTCCCTAGATCTTCTCGTGGTTACCAATATATCCTAGTGGCTACTGACTGTTTTAGTAAATTCACCCTGTGTTTTCCTCTTCGTAAAGCTACCGCCCCAAAGATTGTGCAGCACATTGAGGAAAATATTTTCTTAGTTTTTGGTGTACCTCGCACCATTATTTCCGATAATGGAGTCCAATTTAAGTCCAAAGAGTATCAAAAACTTCTGACGTCATACCATGTACGCCCTGCGTACACTTCGTATTATCATCCTAAGGCGAACCCTGTCGAACGCGTTAACCGCGTTATTAAGTCTATGTTGACTGCTTATGTGGCGGAAGACCACCGCAAATGGGATCTATTCTTGCCCAAGGTCGCTTGTGCTCTTCGAACCGCTCGTCATGAAGTTACTGGTGTGACTCCATACTTCCTCAATTTTGGTCGTGAGATGTGCCTAAAAGGTAGTCTAACCCCTGATAGTACCCCTGATAAAAATGTGTCTTTGGAAGTTGTCCCTCAGGATCCTAAGGATTTACAATCTCGTACCGGTAAGTTTGCCGTGCTATATAAGGACGTACAAGGAAGGCTGCAAAAGGCTTACGAGAAGGCTAAAGGCCGTTATGATCTCCGTAGGCGTAAGGTTGAGTATCACCCTGAACAACGGGTTTGGCGTAAAAATTTTGTATTGTCGGATGCTTCTAAGCATTTCGCGGCCAAGTTGGCCGATAAGTTTGTTGGGCCTTTCCTCATTAATCGTCGTGTGTCGTCAGACACGTATGAACTTAAGGATTTTGATGACAATATACTTCCTGGCACCTGGAATAGTGAACATCTTAAACCAGATCCCCCTGATGAATAGGTTCACCCTATTCGTTCTTTCGACCTGCGGGATGGGTCCCTTAGAATTCTCCCGACGTATCTTCTGCGTGGAGTAAAAGGCTCCTAAAAGATTCAGTCCCAATTCCTCTAACACCTTTGGAATCGAACGTCTTCGGATGTTCACGTGTGATGAAGGTACTTTTCGGACAGTCTAGTCGTTTGCGAGAAGTCGCCTTGCAGTTTGCGGAAGTTGTGGGAATGACAAGAGAGTCGGATCTCGTGAAGACTCTTCTTGCCCTCTCTTTTCGTGAACTTCGCTATGAGTGACGTCTGGCAGGCCTCGCGATTGTGACGTGAGATGCCTCTATCCACATGCATATTGCTTTCCTTTCTACTTGTTTCACCCTTTCTTCTACTCTAACTCTTCCCCTTTCGGATTGATCAGCTCGGCCCTGCCGACTCTGAGATATCTCTTAGCACCCGCCAGAGCGTGTGGGAGTTCCAAGCGTGCTGGATCCCGTGAAGGTATCGTTTGCCCTCTCTCTCTGACGTACCGCTATCGGATGTTCCTCAGAGGAATCGGAGCTGTATTATGGTGTGTTCCGATTGGAGGACTTTTACTTTCCTGTTGTCTGTCTTCCTCAACTTCTCTTTTTCTTTCCCCTTCCCCCCCTGTAACCCCTACCTTTTTGGGTGTCCTTTTGAGATTTAGTCATCTCAAATTTTTTTATTACCCGGATTCGACTTTCTTCAGTTTACTTTTTCCTAAAGTAGGAAAACTCCCGGTTGTGACTGTTTTTCGCCTGACGAGAGCTTATCTCGTTGTGAGGAGTTTTATTTTGTTTTCGTGTCGTTTGGTGGGACGGCGATATTCCCTACCTTGATCCCTGCTTAGGCTTGCGTTGGTCCACAGACGGATTATGACCTGTTTGCGGTCTTGGAGTGTGAGGATCGTGGTGTGGAGTTCGTCGTTGTGGGTCTTCTTAGAAGACAAATTTTGTGACGGAGCTGACAACTCCTCGTGACTAGGGGATCCCCAGGAATAGAGTCTTTTAACCTTAGTAAAATTTTCTTCCCCGTATTTTAGTTTTGCCCTGGGAGTAGGATTTGACTTCAGGTACCGTAGTGTGCCTTATTGCTTCGCGGTTCGACCTTACCAGTCGACCACGAATTTCACTTGCTTTATAGCAAAAGTTCGCGTTGATCACCGGATCATTTAATTTTTTTTTCTTTCCCTTTTGTCTTCTTCTTCTCGTTTCGAAAAAGACTTCCGATGGACCGAGATCGTTTGGATTTTCATTTTGTTGTTATTATTTGCTCTTTCCATTCATTTTGTCCCGTATATTTCATTGTAGTTTGCCATTTCCATAGTTTTTACCCCGGTTTTGTTTTAGTTTAGTTTCGAAGTTTGTCCCCGGCTTGGTTGTTACAGTCTTAGGACTCTGCCACCTCTCAATGTCTGTGACACGCGCGCGGTTGGTTGTGGTTTGGGCCAAGTCCTGGACAGACGGGTTTCTTTTTTGTTTTACATTGTTGTGGATCCAAGTAAATTTCTCGGTGATGTTAGTCTTTTCCAGGATGTCCCAGCATCCTTAGAATACTGTCAAAATTTACGTTGCCTGGGAAACTCTTTTGGTATTTGAGGATTTTGTAACATTTCAACGAACATTGCTTGGGTAGTGGCATGGCCGCGCGGTGTATCGATCGGTAGTGGTATAGTTAACTTCCTCTTCTTGGGTTTGCCAGGTGGCGTGGTGTTTCCTGGTCAGACGATGTTGATGCTTGTCAACATGCGGACCCCACCTGACTCTTTGTTTCCCTTTTTCTCTTCTCGCGTACCAGTCCGGTTTGTGCTCCGTGTGGGCGTGTTGCTGCTTGGGTAACGTTTGGTTTGAATTTTTCCCGTGGTCTTTGACCAATGTTCGTTTTGTGTAAAGTTTTGTCCGCAGTCTTAGACTATGAGTTTCCGTCCGCGTTCCCGTATCGTTGCCTTTCCCCATACATGCCCGGATTATTCTGAGTGTCTCTTTATAGTTTCGTCTAGAAATTTTCCTTAGGTAAAATTTCCATCGAAGTAAGGGTGGGATTGTTACCGTGCAAATTTCCCCGGTTGTTTTGAGCCACCCTGTATGTTGTGTGCGAGCTAAAAATAGATGTGTTTTTAGGCGAACAGTGGGCGTGTCGCGAACTCCACTTCCTTCGCATTTGCGGTTTCTTTTATCGCCCACGTAACCCCCTTTGATAATGCCGCTCGTTCCGAGCCGCGCTTAAATTACACATATTCCGCACTTGTTTTTACGACCTCGTGTTCTTCGAGAGAATACGTTTGTTTATTTTACTCAAGGAAAAGTCTTGGATTGTTTTCGATTTCATTCTATGTCGCAATATCTACCGCCGTGTGAAACGAACTATGACATTCGAGATTGATTGGCTGGTTTTAATCAGACACTCAATGAATGATTCTGGAATGTTCTCCCCCCGTTCCCCCCCCCGTTTTAACTCGTTACCACGAACCAAGGTCTGGATTCAGTCCAAAGTTGATTCCCGCAGTGATCGCAAGTATTTTTGGTGTGGGTGATTTTCACTTGGTGTTGTGCGTGAATTCGTCCTCTGCGTGGGCAAATTCCCCCTTCGGCTTTGGGCCGGATTCTGTGCGATCGCTGCAGCAATAAACGCTTGTTTGGCGTTTTTCTAAGAAAGCCTGCTTGTTAGGGCAGGTGAGTTAATAAGTGTGGGAATGTGTTTGATTCGTGTGTAACGGGGGCATATTTGTTTCTTTCTTCAGGCTTTTTCCTTCCCCCCTTTTATATTGCGTTTGGGAGTTCGGAGTTTCTGCGAGAAGTGTAGAAATCACCTTCCGCCGTCGGACTCGACCTGAGACGCGACGCGTTGTCCTTCCCCGTGGCTGTCGTGTTGCGGCCCGATGACAAATTTGTGCCCTCCTGACTGACCATCGGACAAGGTTGGATCTTTAACGTTGTTTTTGATTGATTATTATTGCGAATCACGAACGCTCGTTTTACCTCGAACGTTACTTGACGAGTAGAGGACCCCTTACGAGGGATTTGAATTAATCATTTGCTTTGCTGTTTAATAAGCAAGTTTTCTTTTTGCGTAACCATTTAATCTGTAATTGGTTTTTGTTTGTTTGTGGCCTGTACGCGCCACTATAAGGTACAGTGTAATTTTGTTGTGTCGCATTTATTTTGTTTGATGTGTTAGTATGTAAACGGATTACCTTTATTTCTCTGTTCTGTTTATTTTGTGTGTTAAATAAAACAATTTTGTTTAACAAGGACGTACCGCGTTTTTCTTAATTTCCCGCGGAAAGAAAATTAAATTGAGTGGCGCCTTTTATTAGGTTGTTGGTTTGAGATTGCTCCCACCCCGTCACGACTGTTTGCTGCCGGATGCGTCGAAACTAACGTCACGATGCAACATCTGCCTATCTTACGGAAAAGGTAAGGTAGCAAGTTCTGTGAACGGATAAACATTTTCGTTTAAAATTACTAAAAGCAGGCGTTTATTTAAATAACATAGTTCGAAAATTAACGGAAACGAAACAATTTCGAACCTTTCTTCAACGCAACGGTGTGAACAGACATTTTTGTTACATTTGTGTTCTGATATGGACAATGACAAATTAATGTTTAACGTTGACCTACTCGATTGACTTGTTCTTTAATAATTTCAACTTTTAATCATAAAATAATTTACTGCTTGGACTGTACAGCTATGCAATGCGACCGATAATTTCTATAAATAAAGCAGACGCTCCACGGGTTTGAACGTTCGAAGGTTGAAGGTGTACGGTTCGATACAATACAATAACATTCCAAGTGGGCTCAAATCGTCACTATGGTTGTTACTGACATCATTTTATGCACGATACGGTGGTGTGTTTTCTTTGTGTGGGCTTCAGCCCTTGACTTCTTATATTCCGTTGGAACGAAGCATGTCTGATTTATACCGGCGGCAGGACCGCGAGAGAGTTTTCCTGATTTGAGCGACTTCGGTCGGTTGTAAGCTTGGTGCCCTGATGAACTGAAAACTCATCTAAGTTTGACCTAGCCTATCCTCTTGTTACAAGCGCGTATGTTTGCGGTTATTGATCTTTTCACGCAAATTATTATTGTAGTGCTTTTAGTACATTTTCTATAATGACTTTTTGTATGTACCAACTTTTTGTATCATTTTAACTGAAATATTAAAAAAAAATATTTTAAGCGTTTTGAATACAAATTTGAATTAAAATATTTCAGATACTTTTGATCTTTTGTTTTGATACCATTGTTATAACACAGTTGTTATAGAATAGGAAAGATAAAAAGCTTCAGTGTTTATTTGCTCGCGTGGTCTCGCCTACGTTGCTAGACGTGCTAAGTAACTTATCATAAATGCGCGCAAAATATGCATTTCCGAATCAAAACAAAGCGACCGTGTGTAATTAAACAGATACATAATGACTCGTGACATAAAGGAAAAGTTCTAGATTATTTTTATGAAACAATCATCTTGTAATAATTACGAATCATTTAGTAAAAATTACCTAAAGTGCTTTGACGACATTCCGGGAAAGCAACCAGTCCATGAACACACTTAGCTCCTCCACATTCACGCAAAACGTTTGCGTTAGCCGAGTTTCCGGATAAAAGCAGAGTCAATCCTTCCACGACCAAGCTACCCAGCCTTTCTTGACTAAAAGATATAAAAAAATCTTTGCCTTGTTCTTCAGCGCTTCTTCTTGCTTCTAAGAGATTCGCGTATCGATTCAAACAACTCACGAAAACTTCTAATAAACCTACTTCACGGTATACATCTTTAAATATGACGCTGTACTTTAAGATGCTGAGTAACGATTGCATACACAATATACTGCAGTCCACATGATTTAAGCTGTGTGTCTTCAAGAAAATCGACATCGATATCAGTTCTTTGCACGGTACGAAATTCAAGGAGAAAACTAAGAACTCGATTAATTGAAACAATTTTTGCTGAATCTCCAAAGACTTATGGTGTATTTTCTCTGTAAACTGACTTAACGTATTCTGATTCTCCAGAATAAAATAATTTGCGTTATCTGAATGATAAATGCTTGAAATTGCATCTAGTATATTACAGCACAATACCGGCGAATTCGATTTTATAAATGTACTTTGCAATACCTGAAAGAAAATTAGTAACGATAGAAGGTAAAAAGTCGTTCTGTTGCTTACGTGAAATGCTTGAATATTTCTGACACTAGTTCCTCTTCCCGAGGGTTGAGGTAAAGTGAAACCCTGCATTTGAAAAAGAGATCCCATCGAAGCCTGAGACGGTTTTAATTCCATATAACCACACATACACAAAGATGTTATCATTAATACTAAGTTCCTTACAGATTCTTGTGCTTCATTCGATCTTTCATTTTCAAATCTAAAAAAAAAACTACTTAGCAAAACAAGACTAATAGCATTTTTACTTCATTGCACTACGAGAGTAACTCCATCCCTTGTTATTATGCACTATATATGTTATTACAGTAAAATAAGGAATTGTCTTGCGAAAAAATCCAACCTAGCTAAATACATTGTATACACCTTCATGTAACCAAACTGACTCCATGATACCATAACAATTTAGAGACACTTTTGATACGTATTCCGCACCCGTTCGTTAAAAGTTTCCGGACTTCCTCTTTGAATTTCTATTTCCTATTTTACAATTACAAGTTAGCGATAATGATCTATTAAAATATAGTATTTCCAACTTTCGGGCACTTTCGCTTATACCGAAAGTTGATGTCAACTTTCTTAATTTAAATGGAATACTCAATTTTTTATTGCATTTTTGAATTCCTCGCGAAATTCTAAAATTATTTTATTCAATATATGATACAAGAAAAATTAGCCGTTTCAGAGATATTTCCATTTTTTTCAAACTTAGTGTCTTAAGCAATACCTTGCTTATGACACTGTCATCTTTGTGCAATAAAAGCCATGATGTTAATTTTTGTCCTGTAGCAGACTAAGCAGCATACTTTGAGATCATGCCCAGTTTTAACTTAATTGTCTACAGAATGGTTACAAAGTAACTTCTATTCAATCGTCCAAAAGTCAAGTTTTTTTAAATAGAACACCAGTATATTTTCATACCACGTGACTGAGGATTAATTTTTCTTTCGTCCTGTATTAGTATTCCCTATACCTAACTCATATACCTCACTCGCTATTGATGATTTTTTTTAGAACGTCAATTTTTTCAGTTTTTTGATATTATTTTTAAATAGTAGCCTACGAAAACTACAGAAATTGTAATTTTTGAAATCATCCGTTCAGTAGAAATTAAAAAAAAACATTTAATCGCTACGGAGAACCGAGATAATGAAAATTCAAACGCAGGCATATTAAATGTATTTGAAAAAAAATCGAAAAAACTAAAAAAGTTAAGAATATAATTTGTTGTGTCTAAGTAAATAAGTAATAAAGTAAAGTAATAAACAAAAAGTTGCTCGAAGTGTCCTTCATTATTTATTAATAATAAATAATGGAGGCAGCTTAGAGCAAATTTTATAACTAACAATTTGTGTATTAGTTCTAATGTTGATTTGTTGATGATTGATTTATTGTTTTCAACAAATTATTAGACATTTGATTATATTTTTAAAAATTTGGTTTTATAAGTGAGAATTTATTTTTATAAATGCGTATAAGGTCATATCAAGAATTCATATACATACGGCATATGTAAATAACAAATACAGAAGTATAGACAGATATTTAAATAGTTTTTCGGTTTTTAAAGAGAAGCTGAATTTAGAATCGCAAATTAATTAAAAAAAACCTTGTTTCTTAAATTTTCATAGCACACTATTCAGGAATAATTCCGAAAAGTATGAATAAAAAGAGAAAGGTAAGAGATGAATATAGGGAATGCTAAAACAAGACGAAAGAAAAATTAATCCTCAGTTATGTGGTATAAAAATAAAAAAACTTGACTTTTCGACGGGTGAAATCAGTTCGAATAGAAGTTACTTTTTACCCAGCCTGCAGACAAATAAGTTTAAAACTGGACATGATCTCAAAGCATGTTACTATAATTTACTGCAGACCAAAATTTAACGTCATAGCTTTTATTGCACAAAGATGTCATGAAAAAAATGTAAATAACTCTGAATAACGGCTGATATCATATGTTGAATAAAATAATTTTAGAATTTCCTGAGGAATTCAAAAATGCAATAAAAAATAGGGTATTCCATTTAAAATAAGAAAGTTAACAGCAACGTCCGGTACAAGCGGAAGTGCCCGAAAGTTGGAAATATTATACTTTAATAGACCATTATCGGTAACTTATAACTGCAAAATATGAAATGGAAATTGAAAGGGGAAGTCCGTAAACTTTTAACGAACGGGTTCCGTGAATCACCCTGTATATTCTTATGAATTTAAGAGCAAGTTACGCTCCCTGTTTCATTCGCAACGCGATATAGAGTAAATGGTTAATCGCACGTAAAAATGTATAAGAACTCTTTTGTGGGGAATTGTCTAATCTCCAATTCTTATAATAACCCGAATTGTTGTCAGACTAATAGGAAGCGAGATAATTGCGAAAAACCATTTCTCTTGATTTTTGACTTTGAATAACACGTGAAGTCGGCATGATATAGATGGAGAGTTTTGGTATGTTATTTGTAATGACAACATAAAGGTGTATACAAAAATTCAGTTGGGTTGGATTTTTTCGGAAGCTACCGCATTTTTTAAACTTATTTGACTGACTACTGTTTCATTTCACAACTACACACTCCTGCAGTTTTTTTAATTTGTTAAGTGGTCGATTTTAAATTTTCGCCAATTATACCATTGAGATCGCATACATTCAGAAAAATAAAATGTTCATTCAACCTAAAATGCATTCAATTAACAATTATCATTCACCTATTAGGTTTTGAAAACCCCATTTTCAAAAGTCACACTGTATATCACGTTTTAAATCGTATTTATTTTCCTTGACGCAATGTTCGGAAAAGAGACGCAATTACCATGTAAACGTCTAGGGCGGAATTTCTCGCCTGTTTTATTACGTTGAAATAAGTTTTTATCATCATCTTCATCGCAGGTTAATTATATTTTTATAACACAAATTGTGTCCCACGTCTAGTTCTAATTTTGTGGCACAAGTCGCAGACTATTTTTTTGTACTATAGCCGCCGAAAAAATATGGGAAATGTAGTATGTCCTGTAAATATAACGACGTGCTTTTACGTTACCATAAAAACAAGAACAGTTTAAACAGCAACATCCTACGATCGCTTTTTGCAATAAAATTCATCAAAAACAAGCTCTAAATAGCAAGATGAATGGCTTAAAACCGCATTCAAACTAATAGCGTTTTCCGCCGGTATGCACTGAGTGCGCACTGAGATTTTTGACGTTCGACTTTAGAGCAAGTTGGCACTCAATTCAGGCAAAAAAATTGCACTCCCAGCTGAATGCAATTAGTACGATATCGGTTTAATATCTAACCTCAAAAGGAAACATTTTATATGGATTTATTTATCATAAAATAAATAAAGAAAATAAACTACATAATAAAATATCGAATCAATTCTATAAATGGGATACAGTCAAAAAAGGTAGCTGTGTGAAGTTGGCCCCCGACTTATTTAAAAAGAAAAATTTTTTTAGCTAAAACGACGCCAAATTGTTTGTAGAGTTATGTAGTGAAAGAATTTTCGTTTGTAGTAAAAAAATTAAAAAGTTATGGAAGGGAGAAAAAATGGTCATCCCCCCAAAATGGGGGGATGACTTCTAACCGGTACTAATCAATGCCAAATTGTTTGTAGTTGTTTGTAGTGAAGGAATTTTCGTTTGTAGTTATCCAGAAAAAAATTTACAACCCCTTGAATGTTAAGGGTGGCACTATTTCCACCCCCGCAGGAGGGATCACAGTATATTCGGCAAACCGTCTCCAAATAATGCGTAGAGGATTGTAGTGAAGGAATTTTCGTTTGTAGTTATCCAGAAAAAAAGTTACAACCCCTTGAATGTTAAGGGTGGCACTATTTCCACCCCCGCAGGGGGGATTACACTATATTCGGCAAACCGTCTCCAAATAATGCGTAGAGGATTGTAGTGAAGGAATTTTCGTTTGTAGTTATCCAGAAAAAAAGTTACAACCCCTTGAATGTTAAGGGTGACAGTATTTCCACCCCGCAGGGGGGATAACACTATATTCGGTAAACCGTCTCCAAATAATGCGTAGAGGATTGTAGTGAAGGAATTTTCGTTTGTAGTTATCCAGAAAAAAAGTTACAACCCCTTGAATGTTAAGGGTGGCACTATTTCCACCCCCGCAGGGGGATCACACTATATTCGGCAAACCGTCTCCAAATAATGCGTAGAGGATTGTAGTGAAGGAATTTTCGTTTGTAGTTATTCAGAAAAAAAGTTACAACCCCTTGAATGTTAAGGGTGACAGTATTTCCACCCCCGCAGGAGGGATCACACTATATTCGGCAAACCGTCTCCAAATAATGCGTAGAGGATTGTAGTGAAGGAATTTTCGTTTGTAGTTATCCAGAAAAAAAGTTACAACCCCTTGAATGTTAAGGGTGACAGTATTTCCACCCCCGCAGGGGGGATAACACTATATTCGGTAAACCGTCTCCAAATAATGCGTAGAGGATTGTAGTGAAGGAATTTTCGTTTGTAGTTATCCAGAAAAAAGTTACAACCCCTTGAATGTTAAGGGTGACAGTATTTCCACCCCGCAGGGGGGATAACACTATATTCGGTAAACCGTCTCCAAATAATGCGTAGAGGATTGTAGTGAAGGAATTTTCGTTTGTAGTTATCCAGAAAAAAAGTTACAACCCCGTGAATGTTAAGGGTGACAGTATTTCCACCCCCGCAGGGGGGATCACACTATATTCGGTAAACCGTCTCCACATAATGCGTAGAGGATTGTAGTGAAGGAATTTTCGTTTGTAGTTATCCAGAAAAAAAGTTACAACCCCTTGAATGTTAAGGGTGGCACTATTTCCACCCCCGCAGGGGGATCACACTATATTCGGCAAACCGTCTCCAAATAATGCGTAGAGGATTGTAGTGAAGGAATTTTCGTTTGTAGTTATACAGAAAAAAAGTTACAACCCCTTGAATATTAAGGGTGACAGTATTTCCACCCCCGCAGGAGGGATCACACTATATTCGGCAAACCGTCTCCAAATAATGCGTAGAGGATTGTAGTGAAGGAATTTTCGTTTGTAGTTATCCAGAAAAAAAGTTACAACCCCTTGAATGTTAAGGGTGACAGTATTTCCACCCCCGCAGGGGGGATAACACTATATTCGGTAAACCGTCTCCAAATAATGCGTAGAGGATTGTAGTGAAGGAATTTTCGTTTGTAGTTATCCAGAAAAAAAGTTACAACCCCTTGAATGTTAAGGGTGACAGTATTTCCACCCCGCAGGGGGGATAACACTATATTCGGTAAACCGTCTCCAGATAATGCGTAGAGGATTGTAGTGAAGGAATTTTCGTTTGTAGTTATCCAGAAAAAAAGTTACAACCCCTTGAATGTTAAGGGTGACAGTATTTCCACCCCCGCAGGGGGGATCACACTATATTCGGTAAACCGTCTCCACATAATGCGTAGAGGATTGTAGTGAAGGAATTTTCGTTTGTAGTTATCCAGAAAAAAAGTTACAACCCCTTGAATGTTAAGGGTGGCACTATTTCCACCCCCGCAGGGGGGATCACACTATATTCGGCAAACCGTCTCCAAATAATGCGTAGAGGATTGTAGTGAAGGAATTTTCGTTTGTAGTTATCCAGAAAAAAAGTTACAACCCCTTGAATGTTAAGGGTGACAGTATTTCCACCCCCGCAGGGGGGATCACACCATATTCGGCAAACCGTCTCCAAATAATGCGTAGAGGATTGTAGTGAAGGAATTTTCGTTTGTAGTTATCCAGAAAAGAAGTTACAACCCCTTGAATGTTAAGGGTGGCACTATTTCCACCCCCGCAATTGGGAGAGTTATTGTAACGGCACCGACTGTGCATGCGCCGTGGATCGTGACCACTTAAAATCGCCATAGTATGGTCCGACGTCACCAGAGACCGCACGGACACCCCCACCAGCGCGACCAGACATTCGTTCAGCATTACCCGTGTAAATTCAATCAGACGAAACACTTTTCATATACTATGTAACTTTGGATCTCATATCTCATAGTCGGTTTAACTGACAAGAGGACCTTTTCTGTATCGAGTACGTTAAACAGACGGTTGCTATGGAAGCAATCAATTATAAAGCTTTTTGATTGTTTGTTACAGGCCTTTAAATTTAACAAGTTATAACTTCTTACAAGGACAACTACAAACGAAAATTCCTTCACTACAATTCTCTACGCATTATTTTGAGACGGTTTACTGAATATAGTGTTATCCCCCCTGCGGGGGTGGAAATAGTGCCGCCCTTAACATTGGAGGGGTTGTAACTTTTTTTCTGGATAACTACAAACGAAAATTCCTTCGCTACAATCCTCTATGCATTATTTGGAGACGGCTTACCGAATAAAGAGTTATCCCCCCTGCGGTGGTGGAAATAGTGCCACCCTTAACATTCAAGGGGTTGTAACTTCTTTTCTGGATAACTACAAACGAAAATTCCTTTACTACAATCCTCTACGCATTATTTGGAAACGGTTTACGAAATATAGGGTCATCCCCCTGCGGGGGTGGAAATAGTGCCAACTTTAACATTCAAGGGGTTGTAACTTTCTTTCTGGATAACTGCAAACGAAAATTCCTTCACTACAATCCTCTACCCATTATTTGGAGACGGTTTACTGAATATAGTGTTATCCCCCCTGCGGGGGTGGAAATAGTGCCAACCTTAACATTCAAGGGGTTGTAACTTTTTTTCTGGATAACTACAAACGAAAATTCCTTCACTACAAACAATTTGGCATTGATTAGTACCGGTTAGAAGTCATCCCCCCATTTTGGGGGATGACCATTTTTTCTCCCTTCCATAACTTTTTTATTTTTTTACTACAAACGAAAATTCTTTCACTACATAACTCTACAAACAATTTGGCGTCGTTTTAGCTAAAATTTTTTTTTTTTAAATAAGTCGGGGGCCAACTTCACACAGCTAAAAAAGGTTGATAGTAATACTCAAGTTCAACCGAGCTTTCAGAAAATTTATTTCCTTTATCAATATAATTATTAATTTTAATTTTAAAATTTGCTTTGTAGAAACCTTGATAAAGGAAATAAATTTTCCGAAAGCTCGGTTGAACTTTAAAAGGGTATTACTACCAACCTTTTTTGACTACAGCCCGTATATAGAATTGATTCCTTAATTGATAAGTCGTAATCATACTTCGTAATAAAATATGTATTGTTAATGTCACCTGTTCATTAAAATATTTTTTATGACGTTCACATGACTGCCGATGTGGTTTCTTCCAATAAGAACCTGCTAGCGGCATAAAGTTTTGTCAAATTTTCAGCCATATTTAGTGCACTTAGGGCGGGTTTTACAAAGCTTTGTTTAAGCGTTAATTAACTACCTACTCAACCGTTATGCTTGGTTTATACAGTCACTAAAACTAAAACTAAAAATTAACTAAAACTAAAATTAAAATTATGCAAAAGTTTCCGTTTATACAAGCAAAAAATACGCATGCTCGTTGCACACCTAAATGGAGAGAAAGTACAGCAAATTTACGGTCATCCCGCCTTTTCCACTAAGAATTGAAATAAACGAACTTAGTTGATAGTTATTAATATTTAGTTGTTAGTTTTAGTGACTGTATAAACCACACTTTAAGTTTAATCAGTGTTAAAAATTTGATGCTGTTTCAGAAAACAAAAAACTATTATGTTAACCTCTGATTAACTAATTGGAGTTTACGTCTGGCATCGAAAAATTGTCTTACTTTATTGTTAGGCGTTTACGATAATTGGAGCGGTACATGGATCGGAGTAGAAAAGTAGGATAGAATGAATGCGTTTAATGCAAGTAAGAGCGAAAGAATTGATTAACAGGTATATACCGCTCCAATTATCGTAGACGACTGTTATTAGTCTGTCTGCGGTCAAGTAGTGTGAGCTTAGAAACTCAAAATAAATACATCTTAAATCTTCGTATTAGTACAGATAGTGATTTTTAAAAATGAATAAAGAAAGGGAGGCGCTAAACTTTAGTACGGTTGAATTACTTGAACACATATGGCAAAGACACATTTTCTGTTGTGGTACAGCTCAGCAGGATTACCATTGTAATTGCCACCAGGTGAAATAATTTTAACATAGGGTACAATCTGTGATGCCAATGAGATGCGAAAAGCCTAATGTTAACTTGCGGAGCTTCTATTGGCAATTTAATTAACTGTTTGCTTTCCTTTACAACAAGATGAATTATTCTACGTATCGATGGTTTCTGAAGAAATCAGCTGTTGAAATATTTTATTTATAAATTTATTTTTTGCTTGTTGCAGGTTCTAATGTGGGACTAAAGAGTTCCATAACTCCTTTGGAAAAGCGAAACGTTAAATTCATTTTCATCCAAATCATTAAAAGGATTATTTCTCTGTTATAAAATGAATCCTACCTTAAGGATAAATTTCTTTATCGTGAGAGAAGAAAGTAAGATTGCAGACATTCTGAAATAATTTTTAATTGTTTGTTGTTGAAAATGATTTCTGAAATAGTGTCGTAAAAATTCATTAATAAACGAAGTAAGTAAAAAGTACAGAAATGTCATTATTTTTCATATTTAAGGTACGTTATATTTAAAAAAAAAAATTGTAATTATTTTTTAGATGTATGTATGGAATTTTTATATCAGAAAAGCTTTATAATAACTATGGAAAATTCATTCGTTACTTTTTAATCGCTGGAATTCTATCGATTAATCTAACGCCTGATTAGACAGAAGTAAACGAAGCGTTATCTCTTAATCGAGCTTTTTGAAACACTTAACGGAGCATTTAGACTATTTAACGACTGATTACAGATCTAACCGTTTAGTAATGATCGTTAATTTAAGCATCGTTAAATGCACTTATTTTCCTATTTAATCATTCGTTACAGAGTTAATCGGAACTTAAATATTAAACGAAGCTTTGTGAAATCGGTCATAAATGTCACCGAAGTCAATAGCGAGGGTAATTTTTTCCGCACTAAGTTCGACCTTTATAAGTGCTCGTGCGCCAGAAACGAAAAGGTAACATGATTTTAAACTAAAATACGAGTTGTCCAGAATAAGGAGAAAAGTAACTAGAACTAAATTAAAACTAATTTTTTTTTTTTATTAATTGACAGATCTATATCCTGTATTAGTAAATAATCATAATTTTGTTTTTGATAATACTGACATTTTGTACAGTGAATCTAATATTTTTAAAAGACGTTTCATAGAAAAGTGTAAAATTAAAATGTCTCTAAATTCTATTAATAAACGTACGGACTTTGAAAATTTAAATTACATATTTTGTAGTTTTTTGGACACTTTAAACAGGACATAGATCTGTCAATTAATTTAAAAAAGAAATAGTTTTCGTTTAGTTTTAGTTACTTTTCTCTTTATTCTGGACAACTCGTATTTTAGTTTAAAATCATATTATCTTTTCGTTTCTCTTGACGACTTGTTTCTCTTGACAACTTGTTTATTTACTTTTTCTCACTCCTGACGAAGCTATAAATCTATAGCGAAACGTTGAGTTTTTTCCCTTCATATTTCTGTCCGGTTCGAGATTAAAAAAACTTTGTACTTACAATTTTCATCGGACAAGAGCAAACTTCAATTATTATTATTACATTGCAATTGCGAATATATTGGTCAAGTCGTTTTTGGTTTGCAGTGGGAATTTCGAGCTACGTTTCTGCTGAAGCCCCAAATAGTGCTAAAACAGCTGTACAGAGGCTGCTCGAAGTTTTCACTGCAATCAAAAACGATTTGCTACAAAATTTTTAAAAGTTTCATTATGCTTTGACAGTAAGCATGGCCGCCTTGTATGGGATAAACTTATTATGTAGCAAACCCGCTTCAATTTGTCTATCCTTCTGCAATGTCAGAGGTCAAAAAGCGATCATAGGATGTCGCTATTTTATCTATTCACCACTATTACATCGCAATTGCGAATAAATTGGTCAAGTTGTTTTTGGTTTGCAACAAAATTAAAAAAAAAATAACTGAAAAATGCATGTAGAGTTGTCCCAGATTTTTTTGGCGGGCATAGTACCTCTCAGAATACTCCGATGTTCGCTCTTTCGGCATTATAATTGCCTTAAATTAAACTTTTATCAGCCCAGAGTTTTATATTTATAGCGTTGATTGCACAATATGTCGCAAGCGCCCGCAGCTGCATTTCATCACATTTCGTGGGATTTAAATCGAATGTTTATTCTAAACGTCGAGACTGATCATAAAGCTTGGCGCCTCCTTAGTTTTTCTGTTATAGGCAATCTCATTTAAGATGACAGCGCCCGATGGCAATTTTATAAACTGCAATTTTTTAATGTTTACAATTTCGAATTTTAAATTTTAACTGTATGTAACGTACCCACCGCGGCTAATATCTATTTCGTTAGTTAGAAAATGTGCCGCTAGACGAGTAGCGCTTATGATTAATTGCCTATTTGGTTTCTGCGGTTTAGGTTATTTCTAGTTATTTCGACGGAAAGATAAATTACATTCACCCTTGACTTTTGACGCTATTGGTTGTTATTGATATCATCTGTGCATTGTTGGGTTTTGCTTATGTCATGATGGTTTTAATTCGTCCAAGTCCATCTCTTCTTAGTTGCGGATGAAGCCAAGTTTGGTTTTATTAGTTAGTGACGTGCGTGCAGTAAGGATATGTCGTTGAGATATTCCCAGGGCACCGTGGTGCTTTGATTTGTATGCACGTGCTGCGGCCCCCAAACTGCCTCTAATCCGTGGGACCAAGGCAGATCTGGTGATCCTGGTGAACGAAAACTCATCCGAGTTCGCCTCAACCTGACTCTGTTTTTATGGGGAGGTACGTTTGCAACTGATGCTCTTTTTCGCGCAAATTATTATTGTTGTGTTTTTCTTCCCTTACGAGCTTTTCGTACAAGTTCTTTTCGCCACTTTTTCCGATGTACTAAATTTAAAGTTCGGGCTGTAAATATATTTTTGGTTTCAGCGTACTTAATTCTTTTTGGCGTCTTCACACATCAATAAACTGTGACCATCCTTCTGAGGAAGCAAATACTTGCGTGGCGACTTTCTTGCAACAACCGTGTCGTATCGGGTAACTTCGAAGCAATCTTCGAACAGGTTAATAGATGCAGGTCTCCACACGACAATAATGGCGGAGATGGACCGACTGTACAGGGTGGATTAATTTCGACGTCTCTTATGGGCATCTCTGTAACTATAAGAGATAGAAAAAAACTAATGGCCAAGTCTTGATCTCTTTTTTGGAGATTAAGTCAATAGCGTACACAAACATTGGCTATCTTCTTTTGTTTTCAAGTTATGGGCAAAACTTGACATTTTCGACTTTTCCTTTTTCGGTTATATCTCGTTTACTTCTAGAAATATTAAAAAACTGTTTGATCATTATTAGGACACTTTTTGGAATACAATTTAGTGGTGGAGTTGCTTTTTTAATATTTACTTAAATTTTGAAGTTATTACATAAAGTTATATTTTTTTAAATAGAAATCGTAGTAGGCAATGCCCTCATTAAATAGCGATTTTTTTTTCAGTTTGCAAAAATATATACTTTGTTAGGATTATTTCTTTTAATTAATAGGAAAAAGGCCATTTTTGTTAATAGCCTTGCGTATCCTAGTCTCAGTAGGCTGGTTTCAATGCAGTGCCAACGTTTTTTTTTTTTTGTTTTTATTAAATATTAACGAACTTTAAAATCTTTAGACAGTTTTGGATGCGCAAAAAAATTCCCATTGGCTTTATTTTACAAAATTCCTTTTGAGAAATGTAGCTCCCATCGCGACCGATCTGGCAGAAGCTTTTTTGTTTTTTATTAAATATGAATGCACACAAATCTAGTTTGATACTTGTTCGATTTTGTTTATATTTTACTATTTGTGTGTTTGTTTTTGTTTCTTGTGTTTTTAATAAAATGTAACTCAAGAGAAACAAAAGAAAGAAAGCTTAATTTAGTTCTAATTTAGTTATTATTACCTTTATGTTTATCCGAACAACTTGTATTTTAGTGTAAAATCATGTTACCTTTTCCCTTCTCTTGGAAACTTGTTTATTTACATTTTTTCACTCCTGACGAAACTATGAAGCGATAGCGAAACGTAGAGCGTTTTCAGTGTCAGTTTTTTATTGAAATAGTTTCTTGTCCGATGGAAATTGTATAAAAATTGTTTTCAACCTTTAAAAAGACATTGTGAAAATTATACGAACGCTCAACATTTCTTCCTAACGAAGCTATAAATCAATAGTGAAACATTGAGTATTCGTGCAATTTTGACTGTTTAAAGATTGGAAACAATTTTTCTATAAATTGAATGATAAACTCATTTTCAATAGACACTCAGACAAAAACTCCTATCAGAACGGTCGCTCAAAACGATAAAACAGAGATTTGTAAATTAACGCGAATACGAAATTATTTACGCAGCCAAAACTTAGCTCGTTAAAATTTAATAAGATAAAAAATCGGCTCCATATTGGACCCAGCCTACTTTGACTAGGATATTTGCGCCAGGATAATAATAAAAATGAGTTTTTCTTATTAATTATAAGAAATAAACCCAACAAAGTTTATATTTTTGAAAACAGAAAAAAAATCTCTATTCAATGAGGGCATTGTCTGTGATTTCTATTTAAAATAATAAAACTTTATGTTATAACCTGAAAATTTAAGTAAATATTAAAAAAGCAACAACACCACTGAATTGTATTCCAAAAAGTGTCCTAATATTGATCAAACAGTTTTCTAATATCTCTAAAAATAAACGAGATATGACCGAAATATGAAACGTCGAAAATGTCAATTTTTGCCCATAACTTGAAAACAAAGAAGATAGCCAATTTTTGTTTACGCTATTGACTTAATCTCCAAAAAAGAGATCAAGACTTGGCCACTATTCTTTTTTGTATCTCTTTTAGTTACGGAGATGCCCATAAGAGATATCGAAATTAATCCACCCTGTACAAGGTCCTCTTAACATAGATGTTCAGGAAGGTGGCACCGGCCATAAGGCGATTTTTGTTGATTATTTAGATGAATTACTTTTGTGCTTTGGGTGACTAACGCCTTTGAACTAAATTTAACGTGGTAAATTTTTATTAATTTAATTTTCCAAATTTGTAAAGCCAGTGACCCATCCGCCATTTGTAAATTTGTTTTAAATTTACTGTTACTTCACTATTTTTCGCTTGGATATTTAAGTGGGTACATTTAATGTATTTTCGACTTCTTTTAAATTTCATTTAACTTTTAATTCAATAACAATTTAATGTACTTACTTCAGAAGAAAATCTGAAAGAAATATATAACCCTGAGCCTGTCGAAAATCATCCAGTAATGTAGAAGACACTTCACTTGAGTCCTTCAAAAAGCAGAACATTGTCACAAACATTTCTACCAATTCCAGTGGGGCTAACTCAGGAATTCGTTGCATATTGTCCAAACATATTGCTACACATCCCTTTGCTTTAAAAAAATGCATGTTAAGAAAACATTCTTCACCTACAAATTAGTCTTACAATGTATGTATCCAACTACTGGTGGAGTGAGACCATGTCTGGATAAGGTCATCAAAACTTCAGCCGCACTTTTCCTCCACATTACGTTGTGTGGTGGACACCAAGAGGTAATAGCAGAAAACAACAGAGTTAAATCATCTTTGCGAGCAAGTTCTTCGGCCGGTATACGATGGCTACATAATCTCACCAATAACTAAGTAAAATATTAGATTGCATTACTAAGTATTAATTAGTAGCAGTAGCAGCAGCATAACAATTTTTTTCGACTACAACTTACTTGCACGAAAATTTTTTGCAATAATATCCTTCGCTCCCTAGGCGTAAAGTCACTGTTACTGTCTTTTGTGTTTGTGTCAGACTCAGCCATTTCGGGCAAGTCGAAAAATAAATACAAACATTTGACCAACGTTGAAGGAACAGATGCTTCAGACATAACCTAAAACGAATTTCAGTTATTAGCGCTATTGTATTGTCACGTTGGATTTTTAATAGAACAATTAAAAAACTTCGGAAATAAATAACACACTTAAAATTTAAGCGTAATCAAGGGGTAATCACATTCCATATATGAAATTCCAAAAGCCAGCGAAGAGGCCGCGCAGGCTGTGAAACTAGGGTAGAATATTTGCGAGCATTGCAATCATTATCGTGCAGTCAGGGTAGGTTTCACAAAAAAATTGTTAATCGACTGATTAAAGAACCAAATACAGGCTTTAATCACGCTGTTAAATTTATCAGTGATTAAATAATTTTTGTGAAACTGGGAGTCAGTGTAATTTATTTCAAAACTGTAACGGGATCTAGTAATCGACAAATTTTTGAGTATGTTTGTAAGTAAACCGGTATAAATAATCCGAAGAGAATCTCGGAAGTTAATCGGTAAACACGATTCGCTTCAAGAGGCGTGCCATTTTTCTCTTCACTCAACACCTACTTCGTCGCCAAAAGAAGGACCACACTGCTGGCACTTACCTTGTCGCCGCTAGAGAATATGAAGGCATCTCAGCCATCCCGAAGCATCGCTACAATCCGTAATCGTCCAGCTCGGTTAATCGAACATCTCGAGAAACCGCCTTCAACAAATTTAAAGCGGAACATATCAAAACTACCGAGATCCTGCAACAACGCCGATATGCATCCACTTCACACGTCCACCCGCTTCGTCGTGAGACGATGGAGAACTACCCTGTCTGTGACGAGGCCAAAAGAAACGCTCTCGTAATGGCAAAAAAAAAACCGACCTCCAAAGACTAAATCCATCCTTATCACATCCTTAATAAAAAAAGGTAGAGGTATTTTTGTGTTCGATTGTTTAAAGCTCCACCTACGCTCCCAACCGCCGCACAGTGGGGCCAAATACCCGATTTGTGGAAAAAACCTCGCATTTCCAGAATTTTTGTCTGATCGAAGTGAATCTCAGGAAATTTCAAGAAGGTACTAAATAACAATTTTTGACTTCCTCAAAGTTTCAAAAAAGAATTTTTTTATAAGGTATAATCATTTTAATTTTACTCCAGTGCAGAGCATTTTTATGTACCTATTACAAACTAACAGTAAGGAGCTCTGTTAGCTTCCTTGATTCATCAAATCATGTTTGTACGGTGTCTATAAGTTTGCTGGTGCTGTTTTTCGCATCTCTATTGAACTTCGTATTCAATATACAGGCTGTTTCAAATTCGACCCTCACTGGGGATCTCGCTTATTTGAGGAGATAGACGGTAGGTTTAGATTTGGAAAATTTGATGAACATTAATAATCCGCAGAGAAAAAGTTTCTATATTAACTCTTATTTATTCGAATTGTAAAAAAAAGAAAAATTGTCATTTTCTTGTTTTATCTCTATCTTCTTTATTTAAAGAGATATCAAAAAAATAAAAATACTTCCTTAAGAAACTTCTCAATTCTCTACACAGTGGTAAGTACTATTTTTCTATAACACGTTTCGTCAAATTGATACCATCATCAAGTTCATATTTTCTTATAGCGCCTATATTGAAATTTAGTGGCAAGAGAACCTACTCATTATGCCGATTACGGCAACATAGCACGTATTATAAACATTCTTTAAAACAAGGCCAGAATAAAAATGTTTAATGTGAGAAGATAGAGGCAAAATAAGAAAATGATAATTTTCCTTTTTTTTAGAATTACTTCGAATAAGAATTAACATTTTTCTCTCCGGGTATTATTTCTCATGAAATTTAACAACTTTTCCAAATTTAAACATACCAACTATCTCTTCAAATAAGCGAGATCCCCATGGTGAGAGTTGAATTTGAAACAGCCTGTATATCGCATGCGGTTGATTGCGGCCGTGAAACTTTTAGGGTAGTTAGATAAATATTATAGCTTTTAGAAAAACAATATTACAGACCATAGGAAAGTGAAGCTTTTTTTGTATGCTTACTAAAAATTCACATTACGGCTGTTTTCTCGGCCCCAAAATCGTTTTTCCCATTTCCTGGGCTTATTTTTCATTAAAATCGTACCAATTTTTCGCGAAAAATTTTTAAATAGATTCTGTTAGGCGGCTAAAGGCTCGTTTTTCGAGAATTGCCGAAAAGGCCTTAAAAAAAATTAAAATTAAAAAAATTCGAAAATGTAAGCCTTTAGCCGAAATTTCGTAGTATTCAATAATAATAAACCGTTTAGTTTTTTTTTTTTATTTTTAAAAATAAGGTCAGGAAATGGGAAACAAATTTGAAATTTTCGGAATGAAATCGCTGAAATCAAATGTGGTATGTGATACACGCTAGCTCCGCCTTCGGACCTAGTGCAAGAGGGGCGAATTCGCACATTCATTCTCCCGATTTAGTGACAGATGAAGAGTATGAGTGAGAGCGAATGCGTTTCAGTGCGTGTATGAGTGAAACACAGAATACACGCACCGTAAACACACGAACGCTACCGAACGCTGCCAGAAAATAATTCTACAAAGATTTCTCTTTTCAGAGTCGTGCTTTTTGGTAAATTTTTTTACGGTACATTGAAAGAAACATTTTTGTCATAATAAACTTCTGCAAATCTGGTAGTCATGCACTTAATTAGTTTTAAAAAGGGGATATTCAACATTTTGCTCAATATTTTGTTATTTATTTGTGTACACATTTACCTTGACATCATTAAAAATACCTGTTAATGCATGTAATTAATATTATGTGATAACACAGGAATAAACAATAAGTAAAATGGGTCGGTGATGTAACATTTTGAATATCAAGTTCACCCAAATAGTGAAACGGAACTGCGTCAAATAATTTTTGTTTCTACACAACTAATTGAATAAAATATAAATACTTGATGAATACGAGGATTCAGATCTCATCAACTGTAACCTAATCTACAACCACGGTTTCAAATTTGTAAGTGCATCTGCATTATACGATATTTTTAAACATTCGTCAAGCATCTCAAAAAAAGAAAATTAAAAGCTTGTTTTTGATCCTGTTAATATTAACATTCTGGTGATAATAGTGCGGCCATTTTGAATCATATTGTACTACACACCAAAAGAATCTGGAACACGTAATACGTTCTGTTGTAAATACCAGGAGTTAATTATTGTTGCTATCATGTATTCGTCCGTTTGTTTATTTCCGTGTTTTTGAAGTTTCTGTAGAAACAAGTTTAAAATTGCATTCAAACTAATAGCGTTTTCCACTGGGTGCACTAGTGCGCACTGAGTGTATTTCCAACTCGGTTCAGCTTTATGTAATAAAACGAGATGGAGATACACTCAGTGCATACCGGTGCAGCCAGCGGAAAACGCTATAATAAAATAACTCAAATATGTATGCACAACAATTGTCTCAATTTTTTTTTAGTGGACATAGTACAGTTAGATATTATACGGCATTATATAATATGGAATCTTGCAGAGCAGATTTCAAATACAGATCTATTTCAGAATTGTCACCAGATTATCAGAAAGAGGTTTCAACTGTCCAAATCGATCAGGATCGTTATTTTAATTTTCTTCTAAAGCCAGTATAGGCAGCATATGTTCTAAATGAAAATATTTTAACTTCGGCTTCATGTTATGCCAAAAATTGTCATCTTTTTTTAATCAGAAAAAGAAAACATATTACAGCTATGTTGGATTAAATTGCTTGTTATTTTTTCTAAAATCGTCCATCATTTCTATTTTATACACTAGTCTTCAAAACCAAATCGGTTTTACTTATTTTTATTGTCAAAATTATAGCTTTCGTGTGCTTAAAAGTTGAAACTATTACAAAAATAATCTTATAAGATTTCAGAAAAAAAATAATGTATTATGATGAATTCAGAACTTTCTTGACGTTTATGTAAATAACATTACTTGTTCACATATCATTCCCAAAGGTGTCCATACAACGAATACAACTATTCGTTAAAGCCAACTGCCCTTGAATGTGATAATAGTAGATATGAGTTTTCTTCAGTTTCACAGTATTGCCATCCAAAAAGAAATAGGGCATAACTTTCATCTTTGCTGCTTCCTGAGGAGTTATTTTGAACTTCGCTAACTTATAGGGACACTTGATCTCAATTATAGCATCCTCACCAACTAGTCCATCAGGACTAGCTCCAAGATACGGCATTTCTTTAGATATAAATAATCCGCCGTTCAACTTTATGTCCAAATTCCTGTGAAAATTGTTTTCTCGCAATTTCTTCATGGTTACGGGACCAATTTGTAACTATACTTTCGAAAAATTAGAGGAAATTAAGTTTTACGCCAATTTTTTGGCATCAGTTGTTTGACGTCTTTTACATACAATACCAAATTTCGTTGCTGTTAGTCTTCGCTCTTTATGCCATTTCACTTTGGTGTTTTGGCCAACAGTGTTTCTCTCTAACGATTCTAACTCTACCTGGGTCCTGCTCAAGTAGTCCATTAAAGATGGATCAGTATCCAGAAAAGGCTACACAGATGAAGCTGCAGTGCCACTGATCGTTCGTGGACAATCGTGTACAAGCGATTAAAATTTTAGACCAATGAAATTCTTATCTTTTTGGCACATCATACCCCTAGCTGATGTGATATTGGTTTAAAATTTTAATGGCTCGCTCACCATTGGCTGCAATCGATCAGTGCCACTGCAGAATAACTTGATAAACAAAAAGCAAAATTTCTGTGATCATGGCACTAGCGATTTCTGTTCGTAAAAAGAATAAGTTCGGTTTTTCAAAATTTTGAAGAAGTCTCCATATCGTGTGCTACATCATTGCATTCAGAAATAAATTTTCTCTTATAAAGGTCAAGAAAATTAGGGAGTACCAATTTAAAATTTTAAAGTTAGGTTAGATTATTGAAAATTTGTAAAAATGAGATTAGTTTTATTAAATGCCCATAAAAGTAATTAAATTATCATGCAAACTAGTTCAAACCGCATCTCAATATCTTAAATAACAAAAAAGTTACGGCAAATAAAAGAAATGAGGAGATATTGGTTTTAGTAAAATTTTAACCAAGTTGGCCATGACAAGTAAGTTTGAAAATGGATTCTTAATGAGCTCTCGAACCTGCATCTTTTTGCTACTTTAATCATCTCTCTATCTCTTCAAAGACAGAAGTTACCCATGCTGTCCCTACGTATCCGGGCACACTGTATACTTTGGTATATTTGCCTGGACTTTTCCCGATCATTCTCTTATAAATGCGGTGGTGATATTGCTCACTGAAATTTTAAGAAAGGCTCGCAGCGTGGCATTTCACTTCGTAGCTATTTTTCAAAGAGAAGTTAACTCTTTTTCCACCAACAAATTTTGAAACAATTGAAATGTACGTCTCCGCTGCATTAATGTTCATATTTAAAAGTAAACTGTGCATTATGCGTCAAATGATTGCAGCAAGCAATAATATCATGAAGTCATCCACATTCTACTAAGTCTGGAACTGAATTAATTTCATTATCTTTGAACCCGGTGCAAAAATAAACGTCACAATCAGAATGATCGCCGATTACGTGCTTAGGGCAATGAATAATGTCCTTTTTTAACGCATTAACTTGCTCTATGAGCGTCGGTACATTGAAGCAGTATTAATTCCTATTCCAATAATCATAAGCACAATTATTCTGATAAATAGTGAGAAAACCCCTCGACCACATTAATTCACTGAAAGCGAATACGTATTTCGGTAACGAAGTTACCATCTTCAGCGCTAAACTGATATTAAACTTTAAAACAACAAATAAACTAAACTAGACTAGCCGCACTCCCCCCCTCATTTTCTTTGTACCGTATTATGCATGCAAAGCAAACCGGGATTCTTCGAAAATCTAAAGGTCGAAGAGGCAAGAAGCGGTCGGCCCGGACTTCTCAAAATTCATTAATCTATACCTATTTTTGTGAATCTCCAAGCTTTCGAAAGAATCTAGGTTTGTTTTGTTATTAATTTGTTTGATTAAATCTATTTTATTTACCGAATGATTGTTTTCAAGCATGTTATGCATGAATCAAAATTTCTTTAAATTTAACAACGAGTTTTACCAACAATTGGAAGGGGCAGCCATGGTAAGTAAGAAAAATCAGTTAGATCACGGCTAGCTACTTTTTAGCATTTCTCGAAGTTCTTTCTTTTTTGCCTTTTAATTTAGTACCAGAGGATGTCGGAAGAAAATAAATTAAAAAATTAGCTTTTAATTTTAATTATTGTCACGTTAAGTGAGGTTTCCGCCATGTTACGACAATTGGATGGATGAACCGGCGCACAGTGAGGCCGAGGTGGAAAAAAGAAACGATTTCACAAGAGGATTAATCTTGTGAAATCGTTTCTTTTTTCCACCTCGGCCTCACTGTGCGCCGGTTCATCCATCCAATTGTCGTAACATGGCGGAAACCTCACTTAACGTGACAATAATTAAAATTAAAAGCTAATTTTTTAATTTATTTTCTTCCGACATCCTCTGGTACTAAATTAAAAGGCAAAAAAGAAAGAACTTCGAGAAATGCTAAAAAGTAGCTAGCCGTGGAAGTTGGCTTTTACAATCGGAGAAATCAAAATCAGTACTTTTTGTATTTCTGTTTCCTTTCAGTTCAAGTTTTCTGTACTCACGTGCTCTGTTAAAACAGTGCCTTAGCATTCAAACTTTTCTATAATTCTTCGAATTGTCTCTACGGCAGGAATTGGTTGGCATAGATAAAATGCAGTAGAAGTTGTTTGACTGTTTATTTTTTCTAACACAATAAGCCGTAACACCACTTAATGAAATTTATTTTTTCATTGTTCCCTTTGAGTTCGAGTTAAAAGCAAAAGTTTTACACATTTCGAGAAAATCAATCGCAGTTGAAAATCGGGCAAGAAATAATCGTACGTCTATATCTTAGGTCAAGAAAAGGAAATTTTATTGGAACAAAAAAACAGAAGTGCAATCGAGCAGTGAACTTTGCCGAAGTCGAGATACCAATAAAAGCGTTGTTTCTAACGTCGCAATAAGTCGTATTACAGCTGAGCTAAAGAATTTGCTTCACTTTTCATGATTATGACACACTTTATTGGTCCTTATTCTTAGGGATCAACAGCTCAGTTTGTGAAAAGTGATTGAACGAGTTAAAGCTAAACCTGATTACTATCTACACAGTATTATTACTTATTAAAATGCCGCAATTTACGAATGACGAGAAAACAGCATTTCAGAGAAGTGTATTCATAATGTCGTCGATAGCATTTGCGTTAATCCCGACATGCACACGAACATAAGAATCCCTTTTCGCCGAGTTCGTTTGTGTGTCGCTAATAATGGATGCCACGTCCAACAATTGTTATAAACATTTCTAAATGTCTTAATAGTGAGCGTTTGTTTGATGACATTCGGTGAGTGTGACTTACGTATTAGTTATTCCCGCGATATTTAATGTCTACAATCAAAGAAGATCTGTAAGTTTTTTTTCTTATTCATAAGCGCCGAATAAAAGACGGATAAAGGAATTTTCTTTTTGTTATACTATTTTTTTTGTATTTCGTTCGTGTTGTTTATGCTGTCGGCGTACTGTGGTTAAAAATTTTGCAATTATTTTGCAAACAGCCTGTATATTATAATTGTTACTCCTTATTTTTACGTGTAAAGTACCATGTCTCGAAAAATAATTCTACACCCGGTATAACTCTTACAAAAATAAATACCTAAATATACTAAGTATCGCTGTGTTTTATCCTATTTCGTATACTCGCCTGCACTAGAGCACCGTCTCCAGAAGCCAATAAATTCAACGTAGAGAGCAACATCCATCCGTTGCTGGACTCCTCACAATTCTCAATTTCTAGAAATTTTGCAATTGCACAACTTGCAGCCTCCGTGCTTTGATTGGATGCCCTTTTACGAATTTCTGATACCATAAGAAAAGACACCTGGTGGCAAAATGCCAAAATATCCCAGAATTTTTCATTCATATCACATGAAGGACTGGAACCAAATACCTAAAAAATATTAATATATTCTTAATTTTTAATTCCTATATCAATCTATCAATCATTGTATATTGCCTTATTCTCTATTTAATCTTAACAAAAGTTCCAAGTCTTATAACCTAGAATCTAGACGCTTAAAACTGGTAAAGGTACCATGAATTTTCATACTGGTAAAAATTGAATATTTTAGGACCGGTACTTTATTTAATGTATTGGAGGCTGTGGCTTGTCTAACAATAAATTTGGATTTCACTCCTAACAACAATATGTTTTTTTAAAAAACTAAATACGTATTTCGGCAGCTATGCTGCCATCTTCAGTAGTTGCGACTTCTATCCTACTAAATCACAGGAGAAGTGACGGTGTCATACCTGGTAACAACCAGCAGAACCAACAGAAACAAACACGTCTAAATATATTAAAATTCCGTTTGACAAAAACTGCTCTAAAGGTTTAAATAACATTTTTAAAACACAAGAGTACACAATTGCATATACTAATAACAACACTCTAAAACGTTTACTAACAAACCCCAAGGACAAAACTGAACCAAATGAGAAATCAGGGATCTACGAAATATCTTGTCAAGAGTGCACTAAAAAATATATTGGACAAACAAAAAGAAACATACTAACACGTTTTAAGGAACACTTAGCACACTTAAAGTACAATAGAATTGAAAAATCCAGTGTTGCCCAACATATTTTTGACACCAGTCATAAAATAAATTTAAGTAATCCTAGGTTAGTAAAAGCAACGTCAAGCAACAGGGAATTAGATGGTTTTGAAATCATTTTTATACACAAAACCAGTAATGATTTAATGAACGCCGACCACAGGCCTTTGGCAGGTTCTGTGTTGCTTGACTTAGTCGACGCAACCCGCTGAGGCGCTCACTATTGGAAGCGCACGCTTCACTGGAGCGGAACGCACTTAGTATATAAGGTAGCTATAGGTATGACACAGTCACTTCTCCTGTGATTTAGTAGGATAGAAGTCGCAACTACTGAAGATGCAGCATAGCTGCCGAAATGCGTATTTAGTTTTTAAAAAAACATATTGTGGTTAGGAGTCAAATCCAAATTTATTGCCGGTACTTTAGTCAATAGTTAATTTTAACCTTTGGGTTATTTCCACAGAAATAATTGTTTTAATAACTGTAGTCTTGGGAATTAATCAACGGTTAAAGTTAATTGGCAACTAAATTATAGGCCCTAAAAGTGGGGTTTCCTAGGAGAGTCAGTCGGGCTGAAATCGACCGCGACCGACGTTCACTCTAATCAAAAGCGAAAAATTAAATAAGGATGGTTTCCTAGACTTCGCTCGATTTTCATTGTTTTTAGTTAAAGCGGATATCGGTCGAGGTTAGTGATGCGACGAATCGAGTAAACTCGCTATCAGACTCGATTCTCAAAGGTACTCATTGTACTCGAGTAACTAATTCTGTGAACCCGAGTCAGCGATGCTCGAGTCAACTCGAGTACGATACAAGTACAGTATCGACTTTAGAATTTGTACACTCGAGTCCCAAAGGTATTCGTTCTACTGGAGTAACTATTGCAGTGACACCGAGTCAGTGAAACTCGAGTTCGATTCAAGTAATTTAGAATTAAATAGCGCTGCAACGAATCGAGTAGACTCATTGTCAGACTGGATTTTATTGGATTCTCTTTACAGAGCCTCCTCGTCAGTTGGTAACAAGTGAATGAGTACCGAGTTTAGAATTGAGATTATGCGTGTAGGCAATAAGAGTTAAGGCTGTTTGCTCGGTCCCAAAATCGTGTTTCCCATTTCCTGGGCTTATTTTTCATTAAAATCGTACCAATTTTTCGCGAAAAAGTTTTAAATAGATTCTGTTTGGCGGCTAAAGACTCGTTTTTCGAGAATTACCAAAAAGGCCTTAAAAAAAATTAAAATTAAAAAAATTCGAAAATGTAAGCCTTTAGCCGAAATTTCGCGGTATTCAATAATAATAAACCGTTTAGTTTTTATTTTTATTTTTAAAAATAAGATCAAGAAATAGGAAACAAATTTGAAAGTTTCGGAATGAAATCGCTGAAATCAAATGTGGTATGTGATACACGCTAGCTCCGCCTTCGGGCCTAGTGCAAGAGGGGCAAATTCGCACATTCATTCTCCCGATTTAGTGACAGATGAAGAGTGTGAGTGAGAGCGAATGCGTTTCAGTGCGTATATGAGTGAAACACAGAATACACGCACCGTAAACACACGAACGCTACCAGAAAATAAAGTGCCTATAATTCTATAAATATTTCTCTTTTCAGAGTCGTGTTTTTTGGTAAATTTTTTACGCTACATTGAAAGAAACATTTTTGTCATAATAAAATTCTGCAAATCAGGTAATCATGCACTTAATTAGTTTTAAAGAGGGAATATTCAACAAATTTGAGTTATTTTGTTATTTATTTGTGTAGAGTACACATTTACCTTGACATCATTAAAAATCTTTGTTAATGCATATAATTAATATTATGTGATAACACAGGAATAAACAATAAATAAAATGGGTCGGTGATGTAACATTTTGAATATCAAGTTCACCCAAATAGTGAAACGGAACTGCGTCAAATAATTTTTATTTCTGCACAACTAATTGAATAAAATATAAATATTTGATGAATACGAGGATTCAGATTTCATCAACTGTAACCCAAAATAAATTTATTTACAAGTAACGTTACTGCCAACTAAAATGTCAGATTTTCTTAGATAGTCCGAATTTAAAACAATCGTGAATGATTTATATGTAATACGTTATATCAATCCGTAAGCTTCCGCCTATTAATAAAAAAGTAGAGTATAGTTTTAGCAAATCAGCGCATATGCAACTGTTAACAAAAAAAGGACATTTAATATCACCTACAACTACGGTTTCAAATTTGTAAGTGCATCTGCATTATGCAGCGTTGCCTATTCGCGATATTTTTAAACATTCGCCAAGCATCTAAAAAAAAAAGAAAATTAAAAGCTTGTTTTTGATCATGTTAATATTAACATGCTGGTGATAATAGTGCGGCCCTTTTGAATCATATTGTACTATGCTCACCAAAAGAATCTGGAACACGTAATATGTTCTGTTGTAAATACGAGGAGTTAATTATTGTTGCTATCGTGTATTCGTCCGTTTGTTTATTTCCGTGTTTTTTAAGTTACTGTAGAAACAAGTTTAAAATTGCATTCAAACTAATAGCGTTTTCCACTATCTGCACTAGTGCGCACTGAGTGTATTTCCATCTCGGTTCAGCTTTATGTAATAAAACGAGATGGAGATACACTCAGTGCACAATTTTTTTTTTAGCGGACATAGTATACAGTTAGATATTATATGGCATTACATAATATGGAATCTTGCATAGCAGATTTCAAATACAGATCTATTTCAGAATTATTGTCACCAGATTCTCAGAAAGAGATTTCAACAGTCCAGATCGATCAGGATAGTTATTTTAATTTTCTTTTAAAACCAGTATAGGCAGCATATGTTCTAAATAAAAATATTTTAACTTCGGCTTCATGTTATGCCAAAAATTGTCATCTTTTTAATTTGAAAAAGAAAACGTATTACAGGCGTGTTGTAAATGTAAATTGTTTGTTATTTTTTCTAAAATGATCTATAATTTCTATTTTATACACTAGTCTTCAAAACCAAATCGGTTTTACTTATTTTTATTGTCAAAATTATAGCTTTCGTGTGATTAAAAGTTGAAACTGTTACAAAAATAATCATACGATTTCAGAAAAAAATAATGTATTATGATGAATTCAGAACTTTCTTGATGTTTATGTAAATAACATTACCTGTTCACATATTATTCCCAAAGGTGTCCATACATCAGAGTCTTCTATTCGTTAGAGCCAACTGCCCTTGAATCTGATAGTAGTAGTTATGTGTTTTTTTCAGTTTCACAGTATTGCCATCCAAAAAGAAATAGGGCATAAATTTCATCTTTGCTGCTTCCTGAGGAGTTATTTTTAACTTCGCTAACTTATAGGGACACTTGATCTCAATTATAGAATCCTCACCAACTAGTCCATCAGGACTAGCTCCAAGATACGGCATTTCTTTAGATATAAATAATTCGCACTTATCAACTTTATGTTCAAATTCCTGTAAAAATTGTTTTCTCGCAATTTCTTCCTGGTCGTGGTACCAATTTGTAACTATACTTCCCGAAAAATTAGAAGAAATTAATCTTTACGCCAATTTTTTGGCATCAGTTGTTTGACGTCTTTTACAGACAATACCAAAATTCGATGATGTTAGTCTTCGCTCTTTATGCCATTTTACTTTGGTGTTTTGGCCAACAGTGTCTCTCTCTAACGATTCTAACTCTACCTGGGTCCTGCTCAAGTAGTTCATTAAAGATGATTTCTTTTCCTCTAAGTTTTCAAAAGGGATCACCCCTTCTACTAGTCCGTAGTCACCCTCAGCTTCGGCTGCCTGTTTTCTTTTCTGCCTTGCCCAGGAAATAGTCGTGCTCTGCATTTTCGGTAGAAACGTCTCCTACGCACTGTACCCGGATTTCGTAGGGACAGCATCAGTAACTTCTGTATTTGAAGAGATAGAAAGATGATAAATTAACAAAAAGGTTCAGGTTCAAGAGCTCATTAAGAATCCATTTTCAAATATTACTTGTCATGGCCAACTTGGTTAAAATTTTACAAAAACCAAAATTTGCTAATTTATTTTATTTGCCGTAACTTTTTTGTTACTTAAGATATTGAGATGCGGTTTGAACTAATTTGCACGATAATTTAAGTACTTTTATGGGCACTTAATAAAACTAATTCCATTTTTACAAATTTTCAATAATCTAACCTAGCCTTAAAATTTTAAATTGGTATCTCCTAATTTTTTGGCCCTTTTAAGAGAATTTTTTTTTCTGAATGCAATGATGTATCACATGGTATGGAAACTTCTTCAAAATCTTTAAAAACTGAACTTATTTTTACGAATAGAAATCGCTAGTGCCATGATCACAAAACTTTGTTATCGAGACTGTTGCAAAATAACCGCGCCCTTGTTAACGTCGGTAATAAATGGGCGTTTACATTACATACATATTTGTATTATACATGTGTCCTACATGTTGTTTGACAAGTCTGGAATGAATCTGAAATTTGTCTCATACTACTGTTACATTTTTCATGTATTTGACATGTATTCGACATATTTTACAGGACAGATTTGTATTCCAAATTAATGGAAAACACAGCTATCGCAGACCATACAAAGGTACTTACGCAGGTACAGAATAGTTAGCTGTTTTAAATTATTAAGCGATCTGATGGTTTGTGACGATGGAGTGATCCGTGAGCACAGTAATAATATGCGTCCGCGGCCAAAAACAAAAATTGATTGTCATCTTTCACGATCTCTTAAGTAACAAAAAAAGTACGGCAAATAAAAGAAATTAGGAGATTTTGGTTTTTGTAAAATTTTAACCAAGTTGGCCATGACAAGTAATATTTGAAAATGGATTGTTAATGAGCTCTTGAACCAGCATCTTTTTTAATCATCTCTCTATCTCTTCAAAGACGGAAGTTACCCATGCTGTCCCTACGTATCCGGGCACACTGTATACTTTGGTATATTTGCCTGAACTTTTCCCGACCATTCTCTTATAAATGCGGTGGTGATATTGCTCACTGAAATTATAAGAAACGCTCGCAGCGTGGCATCTCAGTTCGTAGCTATTTTTCAAAGAGAAGTTAACTCCTTCCACCAACAAATTTTGAAACAATTGAATTGTACGTCTCCGCTGCATTATTGTTCATATTTAAAAGTAAACTGTGTGCATTATGCGTCAAATGATTACAGCAAGCAATAATATCATGAAATAATCCACATTCTAGTAAATCTGGAACTGAATTAATTTCATTATCTTTGAACCCGGTGCAAAAATAAACGTCACAATCAGAATGATCGCCGAATACGTGCTTAGGGCAATTAATAATGTCCTTTTTTAACGCATTAACTTGCTCTGTGAGCTTTTTTTCTTCCTTACGTCGGTACATTAGACCAGTATTAATTCCTATTCCAATAACCTTAAGCACAATTGGATTACACAATATGAGGCCGCTATCAAGATGTATGTATATGAGGTAGAAAATGGATCCAAGGAAAAAACAGACGTCAGTCTCAAGATAGAGACCGGGGAAGAAAAACTCATACGTGAGGAAGGGGAACGCATTATTCGCGAGATGGAAAAAAACAATGTAATTGAGCCGTCGGAAAGTCCATGGGCATCACCAGTAGAGCTTGTAAAAAGGAAGGATGGACACACAAGGTTCTGCGTACAGTATCAACTGCTCAACAACGTCACCAAAAAGAACAGCTATGCTCTGCCAAGGTTGATGATACCCTGGACACCCTGGCTGGCTATAAATATAAATCTTTTCGACCTTGGATTTAAAACGTAGTTACTGGCAAATAGAGCTAGCGCCAAAAGATAGAAAAAAAACACCGTTTTTTTCTTGGCACGGGTCTATAGCAATTCACGGTGATGCCGTTCGCATTATGTAATACCCCAGCGACATTCGAGAGGCTAATGGAGACGATTCTGAAGAGTCTATCCTGGAGAACGTGCATGGCGTACCCGGGACGACATAATTGTAGGTAAAACGTGGATAAAACATTCGATGACCACCGAAAGAACCTATAAGGAGTGTTCCAGCGACTAGAAGTAAGTTCGTCGTGGGCACAGCCGCTAGCAACGTTGGTATGGGTGCCGATGGCGTACTCTCCCAGATACAAGATGGGCAAGAAAAGGTAATCGGCTATTTCAGTAAAGTCCTATCAAAGCCAGAGTGAAACTATTGCGTCACTAGAAGGGAATTGCTAGCCGTGGTAAAGACGGTAGAACATTTCTACAAGTACTAGTATGGCAACACTTCCTCCCGAGGACTGACTATGCCGCCCTGAAATGGTTCCTCCGATTCAAGAATCCTGAAGGACAAGTTGCACGATGGATCGAATGACTTTAG
Organism: Prosopocoilus inquinatus; assembly: GCA_036172665.1. Taxonomy (NCBI): domain Eukaryota; kingdom Metazoa; phylum Arthropoda; class Insecta; order Coleoptera; family Lucanidae; genus Prosopocoilus; species Prosopocoilus inquinatus. The sequence goes on along the minus strand of CM069872.1, from coordinate 24,416,558 downwards.
AATAGGAATACGACTTTGAAATTCAGAATCAGGCAGGAACTGGCCGTAGAAATGCCGATGTTTTGTCAAGAAGATCCTTTGCCGAAGACCGTAAGCACTGTAGTCGTCTCGAGGAGAAAGTAGTCACGACTGCGAGCACGGCGATTGTTGACGGCAAATGGCGAAGGATTGCGGCGATACCAGGAGAACGACCCAGATTTGAAATTGGTGCTGGAATGGAAAAGCAGGGAGGCAAGGTCTACTTGGGAAGAGATAGCACCGTGTGCACCATCCCCAAAATCATACTAGGCGCAATGGGACTCCATAGTGCTGAATCATGGTCTTCTGAATCAAAGCATAGAGAACACGGAGAAGAAGACACAGTTACTTATCCCCAAGAATAGAATGCCAGAAGTTCTGAGGGAACTTCACGACGAAATTTCAGGAGGGCATCTGAGAGTCAAGAAGACTATGGAGAAGGTGCGCGAGCGGTTCTACTCGGTGAACTGCAAGGAAGACGTGAAGAGTTGGTGCAAGAATTGTGTAGTCTGCGCAGCCAGTAACGGTCCCCACAGACGAGACATGGTTCCCATGAAACAGTATACCGTGGGAAGTCCTTTTCAGAGAGTTCCCATCGACGTAGCCGACCCATTTCCAGAAACGAATAGTGGAAATAAATACATCGTCGTCGAAATGGACTACTTTATCAAGTGGGTTGAAGCATATGCCTTACCAAACCAAGAGGCGGTCACTATTGGAGAAGTCCTTGTCAGACAATGGATCAGGCAGTATGGTGCAGCCATGGAACTGCGTTCAAATCAAGGAAAGAACTTTGAATCGGCTTTGTTCAAGAACGTCTGTACTCTTGCTCCACGTACGGAACTAGGACCACTGCGCTTCATCCACAGTTGGATGAAATGGAGGAAAGGTTCAACAGAACAATTGACCAAGGTCGTTTCCGACCATCAAAGAGACTGGGACACATATTCCTCTGTTTCTACTGGCATACCGCTCGTCCATTCATGATTTGCTTTCTCAAATTACTTGATCGCATTAGAACGAAAATACACGATTTACAGCTTTGTAAATTTAAAAAAACAAAAAAAATCTTTGTCATGGAAACTAAAATTACCAAGTAGTACATATTCTGACTCACAATGATCTGCAAATTCCAAATATATAAAAATAAACAGGGCGTTCCATTTAAAATAAGAAATTTGATGTCACTTCCGACGAAACCGGAACTCGTATGGTGGCCAGTGCTAAGTGGGAAAATTCAGCTTTTTATTTAAATTATCAATCCCGAATTTTAAGTAAAAAATAAACTAGAAAAATTTTGTGCAAATCGTTTTTGATTGGAGTGAAAAAAAATTTTCATTATGCTTTGACAGCAAGCATGGCCGTCTTGCATGTGGGACTTATTAGGAGCAAATCCCGCTTCAATTTGTCTATCCTACTGCAATGTCAGGTCAAAAAGCGATAGTAAGATGTCGCTATTTTATCTGTTAAAAAATAAACATTCTAGAAGAGTGAACACATAGCGTGGACAACCTATATGGCGTATCGGACATGGATTCATTAGATTTTTTTCTTTTTCTGATCTCTATATCACCTAGCAAACGGTGTACAGGTTTTTATTAACCCGGCGTTAGTCGTACCGTGAGAGAAAGTCTCACATCGACTGACACAATGTAAGTCAAAGGGATGTTTTAAGAAAAGTAGTTAACGCATTTGAGTGGGACCTAGATTACCAAAGATAAGAAGGTGGTAAAAACTATTAGATGAAAATTCAGGCCTGAAATATTACTGGAAAAATTAAAGAAAATAAACCTTTTGAAAGAGACTCTCATATAGCGACCAATGTCGGGTTAACACCATATATAATACGCAATTGATTTTAATTATTTTATAAAGTAGTTTCTCAGGCAAGTAAGTTGATTCTCGGGATTATTTCTTTTGTCTAACGTTTAACTGTGTCACACAATACATTTCTACGCTAGAAGTGTAATAGTTTAACTCATTTTTCGCTGAAAGGCAAAACTTAGTGTCAGCAAGAGGCAGATGATCTGGATCAGTTCATAATAATTCACTAACATAAGAATTTCATTTAGAATTCTTTTTTTTACTAAACTAATGCATTATTTAATCAAAGTAAAATAAAATAAAGTGATCACTCTGATATATGAGAGAGAACTCTAGCAGTTTTAGTTGGAACTACTGTAGTTTACAACAGCCTACTAGAAAGTCAAAAGATCGTGAATGTTTTAGAGCTCTAAGTTCTTGTTAATTTGTTCAGTGCAGGGCAGGATCTATGGTTTTCGGCGCACCGGGCTAAGCAATTTTCTGCGCCCTTTTAATACGATGATAATATATACTTTTAAATTTAAGTCGGCATTGTTGCAAACTTTGTTTATTTTTCACGCTAACTGCAACGATGCAGTCTAAAAAGCAAGTGAACCTAAGGACGAAAAGATATTGAACTGCCTATATATTATTTTACCAATCGGTAAATTCCTAATAAAAAAATGGTCCTTTGTCATTTTATCCTAAATTAATAAGTAAAAAAAAAACATTTTCTTTGCAAATTCGTCAAATGTAAACTATCAAAAACAATAAAATAAACCATTTTTGGTTATCAAAATTGAAATTGCAAGAAAAATAAAACTCCTAAAGAAAACAAGGGAAACAAATGAAGACTACCGCAATTTAAAATTAAAACATATTTGTGGTTATGTAAAGTTACCAAAATAAAACTTCAGAATTCGAAAAAAGGCAGGTTTATATCTTCAAAAAATTTGTAAAATTTTTCGATGTGCTCGATTTCTCTGCAAAAAGCTTTTTCTTTCCTGTTGTCGAATTAATTATTATCTTGCAAAAGTGGAGTTATGCTCCACACAGCTTCTTCTTTCATAGGCGTTGCACTTTTTATTTTCACTTCCGCCGGAAAATCCTCAATTTTCTTTTGTTTTTTATTCAACATATGCTTCGCGTTTCGATTTTGTTTGTCCACTTTTGTTTTCTTTTTACATTTTACTAAAATTTTTCATTTTCGTTTTTATTTTTTAAATCGAAAACCGATAAAGCTACATTTATAACTTACACATTATTAAGACACATTTTTACGGAGAATCTAAATCTGTCATTACATACATGCCATATTGGATTTCCATATTTCTAAATAAAGATTTTTTCTCCGATTCTAACAATGTATCACACATTATGGTTGATTCGATTTTTTAATTTTTACAAAGAGCGCTGTGTGAGAGAAGAGTCAAGATGTTGACACTTACATGGCGCCAGCTAGATGAATTGAAAACGCGGAAGAAATTCTAAAAGTTCGAAAGTCATAATATTTTAATTGTAAACAACTCCTGCTTTCAGTGCAAAATAATCCTTCTAGCTCAACAAACCGAATTCTTTCAAAGCTACCAGATCAAATGGTATGAAGAACGAAAAAAAATGGAACTTCTTCTGCCCGACGATAATGAATGACGAATATGATTTTGAAGAAGCCAGTTAGAAGAAAATATAAATTTCCTTCAGACTGTGATTTGATCCGATGACATTTTGCATACAAACAGATAAGTTTTCACTAAATGTGCTTCTTTTTGATAAAATTCACGTTTGAATTAAATTGAATAAGTATTGTTTGTATGTATAATCATGGCAGAAGAATTTCTGTACTAAATGAACAGAGGAGTGATGCAAAGAGAAAAACCCCTCAATGATTAGCTTTGCTTTACTTTACTTCAGAGACCATTTTGAGAAACTATGAGGATCTAAATATCTACTTATATCGGGATGACTGAAGGTAGGGTGGCCAGACGTCCTCTATTTTTAAAATATTGCAAAAAAGTAAGTCCCAGTACAATTTATTAACCACTGCCACTTTATAATCTCTTTCGTCTTATCCTCTTTCCTTCGGCTTAGGAATCTGACCACTCTAATTGAAGGTCTTAAGGCTGCAACGAATCGAGTAGACTCATTGTCAGACTGGATTTTATTGGATTCTCTTTACAGAGCCTCCTCGTCAGTTGGTAACAAGTGAATGAGTACCGAGTTTAGAATTGAGATTATGCGTTTAGGCAATAAGAGTTAAGGCTGTTTGCTCGGCTCCAAAATCGTGTTTCCCATTTCCTGGGCTTATTTTTCATTAAAATCGTACCAATTTTTCGCGAAAAATTTTTAAATAGATTCTGTTGGGCGGCTAAAGGCTCGTTTTTCGAGAATTGCCAAAAAGGCCTTAAAAAAAAATTAAAATTAAAAAAATTCGAAAATGTAAGCCTTTAGCCGAAATTTCGCAGTATTCAATAATAATAAACCGTTTAATTTTTTTATTTTTTATTTTTAAAAATAAGGTCAGGAAATGGGAAACAAATTTGAAATTTTCGGAATGAAATCGCTGAAATCAAATGTGGTATGTAATACACGCTAGCTCCGCCTTCGGGCCTAATGCAAGAGGGGCGAATTCGCACATTCATTCTCACGATTTAGTGACAGATGAAGAGTATGAGTGAGAGCGAATGCGTTTCAGTGCGTGTATGAGTGAAACACAGAATACACGCACCGTAAACACACGAACGCTACCGAGCGCTGCCAGAAAATAATTATACAAAGAGTCGTGCTTTTTGGTAAATTTTTTACGCGACATTGAAAGAAACATTTTTGTCATAATAAACTTCTGCAAATCTGGTAAAATTAAAAATCCCTGTTAATGCATGTAATTAATATTATGTGATAACTAAGGCCTCGAATCTGAGGGTCCAAACTCAGAGGCGTTATATACCGCGCGCGGCGGGGCTCGATTTCTCGCTGCATTTGCGATAGGCACGACCAAATTCTGCGTCTCATTAATTTAGATTTCGACGATTCGACATTTATTTGATTGCTCAGTCTCTCCGTAAATATTGAAGAGTTCAAAATTTACCTAGAGAAAGCGTCTCTCACAACCTGTTATGTTCAGAGATCATTTTCTCGCTTTAAAAGACAAGCATTCTCACGGCAAATCGAAACGTACGAATGAACGAAAATTTGGAATGTTATTTAATAATTAATTTTAATAATAATTAATAGCTAAGAAATTTTAGTATTTTCTTTCCTATTCGAATTTCGAATACCTGAGAATACTCAACAACGCGCGTCTCTGTTAAACCGGGCAATCGAACGATTCAGAGCTGCGCTACAACGGGGGTGTTCCGATGCGTATTCGGCATATGGGAGACTGGACGGGCTATTTTCCTCGATCCTTTAGTGATAACACAGGAATAAACAATAAGTAAAATGGGTCGGTGATGTAACATTTTGAATATCAAGTTCACCCAAATAGTGAAACGGAACTGCGTCAAATAATTTTTGTTTCTACACAACTAATTGAATAAAATATAAATACTTGATGAATACGAGGATTCAGATCTCATCAACTGTAACCTAATCTACAACCACGGTTTCAAATTTGTAAGTGCATCTGCATTATACGATATTTTTAAACATTCGTCAAGCATCTCAAAAAAAGAAAATTAAAAGCTTGTTTTTGATCCTGTTAATATTAACATTCTGGTGATAATAGTGCGGCCATTTTGAATCATATTGTACTACACACCAAAAGAATCTGGAACACGTAATACGTTCTGTTGTAAATACCAGGAGTTAATTATTGTTGCTATCATGTATTCGTCCGTTTGTTTATTTCCGTGTTTTTGAAGTTTCTGTAGAAACAAGTTTAAAATTGCATTCAAACTAATAGCGTTTTCCACTGGGTGCACTAGTGCGCACTGAGTGTATTTCCAACTCGTTTCAGCTTTATGTAATAAAACGAGATGGAGATACACTCAGTGCATACCGGTGCAGCCAGCGGAAAACGCTATAATAAAATAACTCAAATATGTATGCACAACAATTGTCTCAATTTTTTTTTAGTGGACATAGTACAGTTAGATATTATACGGCATTATATAATATGGAATCTTGCAGAGCAGATTTCAAATACAGATCTATTTCAGAATTGTCACCAGATTATCAGAAAGAGGTTTCAACTGTCCAAATCGATCAGGATCGTTATTTTAATTTTCTTCTAAAGCCAGTATAGGCAGCATATGTTCTAAATGAAAATATTTTAACTTCGGCTTCATGTTATGCCAAAAATTGTCATCTTTTTTTAATCAGAAAAAGAAAACATATTACAGCTATGTTGGATTAAATTGCTTGTTATTTTTTCTAAAATCGTCCATCATTTCTATTTTATACACTAGTCTTCAAAACCATATTGGTTTTACTTATTTTTATTGTCAAAATTATAGCTTTCGTGTGCTTAAAAGTTGAAACTATTACAAAAATAATCTTATACGATTTCAGAAAAAAATAATGTATTATGATGAATTCAGAACTTTCTTGACGTTTATGTAAATAACATTACTTGTTCACATATCATTCCCAAAGGTGTCCATACAACGTATACAACTATTCGTTAAAGCCAACTGCCCTTGAATCTGATAATAGTAGATATATGTTTTCTTCAGTTTCACAGTATTGCCATCCAAAAAGAAATAGGGCATAACTTTCATCTTTGCTGCTTCCTGAGGAGTTATTTTGAACTTCACTAACTTATAGGGACACTTGTTCTCAATTATAGCATCCTCACCAACTAGTCCATCAGGACTAGCTCCAAGATACGGCATTTCTTTAGATATAAATAATCCGCCGTTCAACTTTATGTCCAAATTCCTGTGAAAATTGTTTTCTCGCAATTTCTTCATGGTTACGGCACCAATTTGTAACTATACTTTCGAAAAATTAGAGGAAATTAATTTTTACGCCAATTTTTTGGCATCAGTTGTTTGACGTCTTTTACAGACAATACCAAATTTCGTTGCTGTTAATCTTCGCTCTTTATGCCATTTCACTTTGGTGTTTTGGCCAACAGTGTTTCTCTCTAACGATTCTAACTCTACCTGGGTCCTGCTCAAGTAGTCCATTAAAGATGATTTATTTTCTTCTAAGTTTTTAAGAGGGATCACCTCTTTTATTAGTCCGTAGTCACCCTCAGCTTCGGCTGCCTGTTTTCTTTTCTGCCTTGCCCAAGAAATAGTCGTGCTCTGCATTTTCGGTAAAAACGTCTCCTACGCAACTTTGACGTATACAGTGTACCCGGATAGAAAGATGATTAAATTAGCAAAAAGATGCAGGTTCGAGAGCTTATTAAGAATCCATTTTCAAATATTACTTGTCATGGCCAACTTGATTATATTGAGATGCGGTTTGCACGATAATTTAAGTACTTTTATGGGCACTTAATAAAACTAATCCCATTTTTATAAATTTTCAATAATCTAACCTAACCTTAAAATTTTAAATTGGTGATTTTGTTGGCCCTTTTAAGAGAGACTCAATGATGTATCACATGATATGGAAACTTCTTCAAAATTTTGGGAAACAGAACTTATTCTTTTTATGAATAGAAATCGCTAGTGCCATGATCACAAAACTTTGTTATCGAGACTGTTGCAAGCTAACCGCGCCCTTGTTAACGTTGGTAATAAACGGGCGTTTACATTACATACATATTTGTATTATACATGTGTCCTACATATTGTTTGACAAGTCTGGAATGAATCTGAAATTTCTCTCATACTACTATTACATTTTTCATGTATTTGACATGTATCCGACATTTTTTACCAGACAGATTTGTATTCCAAATTAATGGAAAACACAGCGATCGCAGACCATACAAAGGTACTTTACGCACGTGCAGAATAGTTAGCTGTTTTAAACTATTAAGCGATCTGATGGTTTGTGACGATGGAGTGATCCAAAAAGAGCGTAGTAATATTATGCTGTCGCGGCCAAAAACAAAAATTGATTGTCATTTTTCACTAGCGATACTTTTTTTTATTATTAAATACTAGATATGTAGCGAACAGGTCAAATAGTGTAAACGATGTCCTGTGCTAGTATTTGTCGAAGACTTGTGCTAAAGATTCATCAGGATTTGTATGCGACAAGTCGACAGTTTTGTAAAGATTTGTTTTTGAATTTATTAAAGACATGTATGTAATGTAAGCACTCCTTAAGGATTGCAGAACTTTAAATAGGTCTCGATTCACTTGATTGCGACTATACGTATACCAAGTGCTACAAGAACGTAGAACTTACTCGTGAAATATACGAAGCTCAGTATCCAGAAAAGGCTACACAGATGAAGCTGCAGTGCCACTGATCGTTCGTGGACAATCGTGTACAAGCGATTAAAATTTTAGACCAATGAAATTCTTATCTTTTTGGCACATCATACCCCTAGCTGATGTGATATTGGTTTAAAATTGCTCGCTCACCATTGGCTGCAATCGATCAGTGCCACTGCAGAATAACTTGATAAACAAAAACCAAAATTTCTGTGATCATGGCACTAGCGATTTCTGTTCGTAAAAAGAATAAGTTCGGTTTTTCAAAATTTTGAAGAAGCCTCCATATCGTCTGCTACATCATTGCATTCAGAAATAAATTTTCTCTTAAAAAGGCCAAGAAAATTAGGGAGTACCAATTTAAAATTTTAAGGTTAGGTTAGATTATTGAAAATTTGTAAAAATGAGATTAGTTTTATTAAGTGCTCATAAAAGTACTTAAATTATCATGCAAACTAGTTCAAACAGCATCTCAATATCTTAAATAACAAAAAAGTTACGGCAAATAAAAGAAATGAGGAGATATTGGTTTTAGTAAAATTTTAACCAAGTTGGCCATGACAAGTAAGTTTGAAAATAGATTCTTAATGAGCTCTTGAACCTGCATCTTTTTGCTAATTTAATCATCTCTCTATCTCTTCAAAGACGGAAGTTACCCATGCTGTCCCTACGTATCCGGGCACACTGTATACTTTGGTATATTTGCCTGGACTGTTCCCGATCATTCTCTTATAAATGCGGTGGTGATATTGCTCACTGAAATTTTAAGAAAGGCTCGCAGCGTGGCATTTCACTTCGTAGCTATTCTTCAAAGAGAAGTTAACTCTTTTTCCAGCAACAAATTTTGAAACAATTGAAATGTACGTCTCCGCTGCATTAATGTTCATATTTAAAAGTAAACTGTGCATTATGCGTCAAATGATTGCAGCAAGCAATAATATCAAGAAGTCATCCACATTCTACTAAGTCTGGAACTGAATTAATTTCATTATCTTTGAACCCGGTGCAAAAATAAACGTCACAATCAGAATGATCGCCGATTACGTGCTTAGGGCAATGAATAATGTCCTTTTTTAACGCATTAACTTGCTCTATAAGCGTCGGTACATTAGAGCAGTATTAATTCCTATTCCAATAATCATAAGCACAATTATTCTGTATAATGTATATTTTTTCTTTACGTCCACTTTAAACCGCAATACTTCATTGTGCCTAATTTTAGTGCACGGAAGTGTAGTCTAGATAAAAAAGCAATCCACGTAAAATTAAAAAAAAAAAAACAATTTTATAGGGATAATAATAACTAGAAAAATTTTGTGCAAATCGTTCTTGATTGCAGTGAAAACCTCGAGCAGCCTCTGGACAGCTGTTTCAGCCCTGCTTGGGGCTTCTTCAGCAGAGACGTAGCTCGACATTTCCACTGCAGACCAAAAACGACTTGCCCAATTTATTCGCAATTGCGATGTAAGAATGATGAACATATAAAATAGCGACATCTTACTATCGCTTTTTGACCTAACATTGCAGTAGGACAGACAAATTGAAGCGGGATTTGCTCCTAATATGTCCCCCATGCAAGGCGGCCATGCTTGCTGTCAAAGCATAATGAAAGTTTCTAGAAAAATTTTGTGCAAATCGTTCTTGATTGCAGTGAAAACCTCGAGCAGCCTCTGGACAGCTGTTTCAGCCCTGCTTGGGGCTTCTTCAGCAGAGACGTAGCTCGACATTTCCACTGCAGACCAAAAACGACTTGCCCAATTTATTCGCAATTGCGATGTAAGAATGATGAACATATAAAATAGCGACATCTTACTATCGCTTTTTGACCTAACATTGCAGTAGGATAGACAAATTGAAGCGGGATTTGCTCCTAATAAGTCCCCCATGCAAGGCGGCCATGCTTGCTGTCAAAGCAACTTATTAGGAGCAAATCCCGCTTCAATTTGTCTATCCTACTGCAATGTTAGGTCAAAAAGCGATAGTAAGATGTCGCTATTTTATATGTTCGATAATAATAACGGTAATGAAACAACAAAATGACGTTATTGATTTTCAGAGGAACATGCTATGCGTTTTTTTTGTGTCGTTTCAATTCTGATAAACTTTCACTTTCCGACAGACGTAGTTTTATTTTCCGAGTTTTATATAGTTTCTGTGTTAGATCAGGTCGCCGTTTTTATTTACATCACTTTTACATAAAAAATTTTACTCATCTGAGTGTGCGCTCGACCTTAGAATTTGCAGGAGGCCGCGGGCGGTAACCATGTGAATGAGGCCTTATCTGAATATTCTCTTGTGGGTGTGTCAAACTGACACGTAAACCAATCAAAAATAAAGATCAGTGACAGCAGAGTCATAAATTACAAGGAAAACGTTTAGGTGGTAATTCTGTTCTCTGTTCTTTTCGTTTGTGTGTAAAAATGCAGGAACACATGTTGAACGTATGTTTCTTCTAAATATATGCGAAAAATAGTGATACGCCCATTTGAAATCGAGTTCAGCTGTAAGCGAGCATACAGCCTTATGTATATTTCGTAGAGTCAAATTTAATTTCAAAACGTAAAATGCTTTGCAATAATTGTCATTCTTGACGGACACGGCAGAATTTTGACAAATTCGCGACATTGCCAAATCTCGTCACTCGAATAAATGCGAACGCTATCATTTATTTTCGAACGAAATTTTCGAGAGGTCTAGAATAACTTATCTAAAGCGTATACGCTTTTCGCACTCGCATATTACAAATGCGAGCGCAAAAATTCACTTATCAAGAATAAGTCCCTTACCAAATCGGTCGCTACATTTCTCTAAACAAATTTTGTAAAATAACACGAATATGAAATAGATTAGGAAAGTGGGCGGTTCTAAAGCTAGCGCGAAATTTGAAACGGAGTCTATTGGACTCCGTTTCAAAACAAAAAAAAAAATGCATGAGTTACGTCAAACAAGCTGAAAATACTCACTTCACAGAGAGCTGTTGTGTAAACTTTTGTTTATCACTAAAACTTCGGATGAAAAGCTGCAGATCAACAGACCATTAATAAACATAACAACCTAACACAACAAAATTAAAAAAATGTCTAGGAAAACATGCAATGAGTTTGTCAACAATTTTCCAATACGATGTACAAGATACCAACTTATAAAACTGTAATAACTTGTTTAATCTCATTGATTTAACATTCTTAAATGTTAGGTTATGTTCAGATCAATTTCGGCATTGCAGCGAGAGTAATTTACGACACACTTCTGATTTATTAAATAAAGATAGTGTGGCGCGCCAACCGGCTTAGTGCAAGGCGTCAAGAAGTCGGTTCGCTGTTATGTGTCATCGGCCGTCAGGCCACCGGGGCCTACATCGAACAGACTAGATTTCTCCAGCGTGGAGGATTCCAGACGGCAGCAAATGATATAAAATCGCCCGGAGTTGACTCACCAGTCAGTCGAATTCGAACAGCGATCGTCGAAGTTAGATTTTAGTGTGAAAATAAATTGTTACAAATAAATTAGTTTTTAAGCTTTATTAAATTACGGTTAAGTTTTTATCGAGTGTTTTATTCGTTTAAATAAATAAATTAAACCCTAGAAACGTAACAATAGTAAACGACTCAGCTCCGCCTTCTGTGATGTTTACTTTCCTAGTCTATTCTTTACGTGGCCAAAACTATCTAAAGATTCGAAAGTTCGTTAATATTTAATAAAAACAAAAAAAAAGTCGGCACTGTATTGAAGCTAGCCTACTGAGACTAGGATATGCAAGGATAATAATAAAGTCTTTCCTGTTAATTATAAAAAAAAAAAATTAAGTATATGGTATGTCTCTAAATTCCGTGGACATGGCTTAATCACAGATTCCTGGGTTCAAAATAAGTGGATTTAACCAAAATTATCTACATTCATATTGGTCTCGTTAAGCCGGTATTCTTCTTTAAAGTTCTTGAAGAAAAAGTTAATTTTTCTTATTACAAAGGAACGCGTGAACCGATTTGGATACAATTTGGTATGAGGTTCCCCAAGGAGGTACATTTCAGGTGCTTTTAGTTACTTACAGTTAACCGCTAGTGTGAGAAACAGGGTTGCCACAACACATATCTTGCTATAACTTTCTTGAGGTTAGGAAAATAACTTTAGTTAATAAATTTTTAGGAATAAGCACTCGATAGGAAACTTTTTCATGGCTTTGTAACTTTTAATATTTCTTGTGGTTTAGTCACAAAATAAGAAAATCTAAATGGCTGCAGAGTTACTTATGGAAAAGGGGTATGCTCTAGTGTCTTCTAGGTGTATAACTAATTTATTTTCGGAAAGAGTTATTCATTAGTAACCTTTTATGTATCTTTGCCAACTTTGCTATCTGTCACGGTTTAGTCAGAAAATAAACTCTAAAAAACTAAAATGACTTTTCAAAATTTAGAAATTCAAGTTAGCAGCCAGTGCACAGAAAAATAAATGCCTAATATAGTTTACTAATTAATAACTCTTTCTCAAAATAAATAAATTAAGCAGTTAAAAGGCAGTAAAGTATACCTGTTTTCAATAAAAAATGCTGCAGTCACTTACATTTTTTTTATTTTGTGACTAAACTGTAAGAAATATCAAAAGTTACAAAGACACGAAAAAGATTCCTGTCGAATGCTTCTTCTTAAAAATGTATTAACTAAACTTATCTTCCTAACCTCAAAAAAGTTATAGTAAGATACGTGTGGTAACCCTGTTTTTCACGCTGGGGGTCACTGCAAGTAACTAAAACCACCTTCTTGTAGAACCAAAGTTCATCCAAATCGGTTCAGGCATTCCTTTGCTACAAGAAAAATTAACTTACTCTTCAAGAACTTTGAAGAAGAATACCGGCTTAACGAGACCATTGTGGATACAGATAATTTTGGTTAAATCGTCTTATTTTGAGCCCAGGAATCTGTGGTTAAGCCATGTCCACGGAATTTAGAGACACCCCGCATGTGAAATAATTATCGATATAATTTCAGAAATTATTGTTCATAAAAAATATTCTAGTTCGGCGCCTCTCAAAATTAACACTCCGGGCAGTCGCCCATCTCGCCCGCCCCTTTATCCGGCCCTGATTCACTGACATGCCAAAGAATATTTGATTGCATCTAAACCTTATACTTCTGTTCTGGAAAATGTTATCTATCACTTACAATTAATTCCAATATAATTTTTCAACCATACGAACTGCAGTTCTGTTTCTTTCTTACTCAACACTAGCAGTGAATATTAAGGCAATTTTGTTAATTTGCTCGAAATGCAACCAGGGCATTTCGAGCAAATTCACTCAGTTCAGAATGCTTCTCTCTCACATTTTGAGACATCACCTGAGAGTTATGGCATTTCGTATTATGTGGAAATCGCAAATACAAATACAAAAAATGTGTCGGGATAATTAGTTAAATGGGTTAGAACATTCTATGTTATGCCATGTTACCTCATTACCGTTAAACTGTACAATATTTTGATAAATTATATTGAGATAGAATAACAAGATCCTATGGAAGTCAACAAAAATTTAACTTGTTTCCAGAAGAGAATGAAGATAAAACACTATAATTCTCAGGTGATGACTGGTTAAGTTTCGAGCGAATTTCCAAAAACGTCTTTAATAAACATACCTTACAAAATAGTGGTAACATGTTATAAAGCTTGTCGTCTCTCTCTGAATCTGTCAGAGGATGTGTCGGATGAGTATATTCGGAGAACAACTTTTTTAAATGCATCAAACCAAGTTGTGTGTGTGTTGATCCAGCAGAACTCTCCGAAATATCAGTATTAGAAGCAGATGGGGCATTGGAGACCCCACCTCTTAATTTTCTCATGATATTCATACTGCAGGTGTATTAGAAGATACCTAAAAAACCAAGTTTAAGTTAAAACAGTTTATTTTTGTACCAACTCATATTGAAAACAAGCATTTCACATAATGTAAGGAAGGCAACAAATGAAAACAACAATGCTTAATAAGTAATTCGAATATAACAACAAATATTGAGTTTATTCAACATGGTTGACATCATCAACATTGATTTATTTTACTATGACATTTCAAGCAGGAACTTAGCAAAACCCATATCGTAAATAGTAATAGAAAATACCTGTCCGATAAAAAGTTATCTAAACGTTATCATTTTACACATAAAACGCCCTTTCCGAGTACATGACATCTGACAGCACGTATGGCTTTGACACAAACATTGCAACACTGGATTGAATATGTTGGAATTGGATTCGCGTAGAATACAACTACGTAGTATGCTTTATCTCACTCTAATAAATTAAGCACTGATATAATATAAACCTCCTTGTTTAATCTCATTCTTTTAATAAGACAGGCGAGTGCGGTACCCAGGGTGTGTTCGAAATATGCTGGTTAAGGTACTTAGCGTGCTCGTAAACTGTTCCCTGTGTTTCTTGGGTAATATTATTTTTCTCTTATATTGTCGCCGTCAAAGAAAGGTGTACACTTCCTTTGACGTAAATTTAATAATGCTAAGAATTTTTCTGGGTGGCTGTATTTATCAATTGACACTTACGAATGGCAAACAATAATTAATAAAAAAAAATTGTGCAAATCGTTTTTGATTGCAGTGAAAACGTCGAGCAGCCTTTCGACAGCTGTTTCAGCCCGGCTTGGGGCTTCTTCAGCAGAGACGTAGCTCGACATTCCCACTGTAAACAAAAACGACTTGTCCAATTTATTCGCAATTGCGATGTAAGAGTGATAAACAGATAAAATAGTGACATCTTACTACCGCTTTTTGACCTGACATTGCAGTAGGATAGACAAATTGAAGCGGGATTTGCTCCTAATAAGTCCTCCATGCAAGCAGGGCTGAAACAGCTGTACAGAGGCTGGTCGAGGTTTTCACTGCAATCAAAAACGATTTGCACAATTTTTTTTTTTAACTTTCATTATGCTTTCACAGCAAGCATGGCCGCCTTGCATGGGGGACTTATTAGGAGCAAGTCCCGCTTCAATTTGTCTATCTTACTGCAATGTCAGGTCAAAAAGCGATCGTAAGATGTCGCTATTTTATCTGTTAATAATTAATAAGTTCAGTTATTATTTCAGTTTAAAAAATATTGACTCGTGTTAGCCAAACACCTAAGACAAAAATGCAAAATGACTTATCTTTAAAAAAAAGCTAATTTGTTTGTAATTCCTAGATGACAGTTCATAATTGCAGCTACTCAGCAAAAGTTTTAGGAGCTTATTCTGTAAGTCACATCTACATTGTTCACAAACGACAATAATTGTTGAACGACATATTTTCCCGTTGCGCATTCTGTGCGTGTTGTCACTCCATGCTGTGAGACTTGGGTTAGTTTTTCTTTCAAACATAAAAATATAAACATGGTAATTAAATCACTAAAATAGAGTAAGTATTATCAATGGCATTACGTCATCCATTTATAAGTCTTCAATTATATTATTCGTTTAAACTATTCTAATTGATCAAACTGCACACAGAGAATTTTCTGTCATATATGCTTTAGGTTCTCTAAAGTCAGTTTGATCAATTAGATTAATCTAAACAAATATGATTATTAAAAGCAGTACGCCTAAACAGATATTTATATTTTCGCGCCAAGTGATTTAGCTCTTCTTCCAAACCCAAGGGGGTGCTTTTAAGGAGACAGTTTTAAGATTCTAAATCGACACACTTCGTTTTCAGGTAGCGACATTAGTGATTTTTTTCTATCTATCCTTGTCACACAATAATCTCGTCTAGGGATAAAAAAACAGTCGAAAGTTTGTTAATCAAAGTGACGTTTCACAAATGGCATTTTACTATGGCTGCGGAGAATAACATAACTTAATACATTTTTGACTAGGCAGTCGGCTATAAACTACTATCATCGTAGTAAACAGAATTCCCTAAAAATGTTGATTTCCTTGTTGCTCTTGCGACATTTGTATTTGTTATCTTTGTTACACAAGAATCTGGAACGGGGAATGTATTGACGTTGCCCGAACACGTAAGTGTGTTGATTTAGTGACTTTAGACAGTTTGGGCCCCTGAGTGCGACATCTATAACATGTGTCCACTTTGATTACGCACCATAGGAATTTCAATGCATTTTTCTTTAAGAGCCCGTTTCAGTCGCCATCATTATGCCACTTTCCTAGTTCAAGAATTACGCTAAAACTACTGATCTGATCATCGAATAGTTTTAACATTTTCGTTTTGTTTTTTAATAAGGAATTTCGGAAAGTCATTTTTAATATTTTCTAATAATTTTTATAATTTTTATTACTTATAGAAGTCTATTTTCAACTTAAAATTAACTTTCCGAGATAAAGCAACTAATTTTATGAAGATCTGCAGCAACAGAAACTTAATCAAGGCCATAATATTTAAATAAAACATGAATTACGAAATTTTATAATTAGTAGTTGCAAACTGCTGCCCTCTATCGAAAGCAATCGGAGATGCCACAGAAGGCAGGGCTTATTTTTATTTTAATTTTACGGCTGGGAAATTTCCGGTATGCCTAAAATTCTCTGACCTGGGGGCTCGTTCAGAAACTGAAAAAAAGCGCACTTTGGGTAAAATTCTTTCTCTCAATGTGTAAGTGATTTTATATATATTTTTTTCGTTCTAAACGCCCAAAGTGCTCTTTGGTTACAGTTTTTGAACGCAACAGTATTGTATAAGTAAACTGAGTGGTACTTATATTTGAAAGACAATCCCTTGCATGTGACCTCGAGAAACCCGGAAGGCGCGAGCAGTTATATTTACCACGATGTTTACATTTTTACTCTTTTGAAGTCATGTTAACTTCCAATAAATTAAGGAAACAAAAAAATATTCAGTAGCGTTGTTTTCTTTATTTTAATTGTATACAATGAACGGCAAAAAGTTACACCATTTGGGAAAATTTTTTTCAGTTTAAAAAATTTGTGCCAATAGTTGTGTGTTTTGTGTATGTTCGATAACCAAATATAAACAGGACAGAAATAGTGAGCAGCTTTTAGTGTGGCTCAAAATGGTACCTATTTAAAATTCGAAATAATAATAATAATAATATGGTTCCAATAGGTTTTTACAAAAGGCGTTTACGATAACTGAAGCGGTATATACCGGTTAATCTATTGTCTCACTCTTACTTGCATTAAACGTATTCATTTTATCTAACTTTTCTACCCCGATCCATAGAGCTCTCCAATTATCGTAAACGCTTAAAATGTGTCGCTTGCTCCTCTGACAAAATGGACAAGATTTTTCATTTTCTAGTTAGAAGCGGCAATTGGGCGTTTGGTATTTAGCTCTTGCAAGTGATTAGTTTATTCATTTATTCAGATATAAGAGAATGTTTTTTTATATCCATAAGAAATATTTAAACAAATAAAATTTGCTCTTGGGTCCTGTTACATGCACGAGAAAATTTGAGATAATTTTTCACAAGGCGTTTTCTTTATAACATTTTGTCTCATCACTTAATTTCCTGATAACATTTTTCTAGTAATCCCAACCTGGCATAAGCAGACAGAATTTTTTATTTTAGGCCAGTTTAATATCTGTACAACTTATGAAATCGACATTAGTACAAATAGTGGCTACCACGTATTGCACCTACAGTGATCACCAAAATGTCGGCATCAAATGGGAAAAATCTTTATTTTTGATTTTTTGAGGAAACTTTTTAAGGCAATAATTTCTACTTGTCTGAAAACCTTTGTAACTCCTAACAGATATACCGAGTGATTTTATTCGAAATTAATCTATATTTCAACGAGATTTTTTTAACGTAAGTTAGTTTCAACTTATTTTTTTAATATTCCGTTAAAATTGAATTTTTCAACTTTTAGAATATTCTAAAAATTTCAGGTACTAAATCTTAATTTCAATATTTAATATTTTTAGGGCGGAAACTACCAAAATTTATAATTTGAGAAAATAAGAAAGATTAAGTATTGCTTCATTATTTATCGAAAAGTATTATTTTTGCATATTTTTTCCGTTTCTGATGCAAGGTGCCTTTTATAATTATTATAAATAATTAATATATATTTAAATATCTCTCTATTCCCGTTAATGAATTAATTTCGCAATGACCTTGTAAATGTTACTTTGCAGAAGATATTTCTTTACATGGCTTAGTCCTACTGACTTAAACAGAATTTGAGGGCTTTTTTAATAATAGGATTTGAATTAAATTATAAAAATGTAAAACTACTTTTTTTTTCAATAGCAAACGTTAAAGTTTGCTTTGTCCAACTCAAAACAGTCGATAAAACGGAATTTTAACAGCAAAGGTAAATAATAAATAAAATAATAAACTAAACTAAATAATAAACTATTTTCAACAATTTAACAACAATCCACACTAGTTACTGGGATCATGATCACACAATTGTACCGTCTTGTTTAACAAATAACTACCTACTTATTTGTTTTTTTTTGTATATTGTAATGTGGTTTGAAATTAAAATTGTTTCATGAAAACGCCTCTTAGCAATTTTATTTGAATAATTCATGGCCGTCTTATATTCTGCCTGCTTAATTGACTGAATATATAAATTAAATATGAAAAAAAAAACATTTAGGCAGCTATAAAATAATTTTTACAGAATTTTTATGAATGACATTCAAATGTCATTAATGGGGACAGATTAGAGTTTTTAGATGTTATTTAAATACATATTAGTTATGAATAAAAATATTTTTCTAAAAGTGTACCTTGCTTCAAAAACGTAAAAATTATGAAAAATATATATTATTTTTGCTGAATAATAAAATATCTGAAGCAACAATTAATATTCTTTATTATTTAGCTACTGCTCCGCGTCCCATTACTTTTGGACTACTCTGTACAGAAAATTACCTTGCATTTATGAAAGATCTTATTTCCTTTTAACAAAACTGTCATATCTCTGTCGGATTAAATTAAATTCATTTACCTTAGAAAGAAGTTAAAAGAACGGATTTAAACATGTTTACTTACCGACAGAATAACTATATGTTTCGTTTAGGGGCGCACGATATCCTGTTTTCGATATCGGATATCGATAATTAAAAAATATCGATATTTATCCATATATCGATAATATCGAACAAGTCGGACAAGTGCATTTTCACACATTTTGGTACGAGGTAGTTTTGCTAGCAATGTGTTTTTTAAATTTTAAACTTTTCTAATTATTTTTTTACGTTTTTCAGAAATATTATTTCATAACTTTTCTTGAAATTATGAAATCGCGTATCATCAGAATCAGAATTCATTGTTTCCCCAATCATAACAATAAAAATTAAAAGCAAAAAAGAACAGTCTTCGTGCCAAAATGTGTGAAGAAGGGGGCACACGAATAAGTGTCAATTCCACGAACGTTAAAAAAACTTTAGTTTCATTTTGATATTTATAAACTTTGACTAGACTAAAAATTAATTGAAATATTTAAAAATTTTCTTTATATCGTGACCGTGAGTCATGATCACTTGCCATATATGAAAACTGAGGTTTAGTGCGAATTAAGCGAATTGATTTGAACCCCACAGAATACAATAGCGATGGTACCCGATATAATTAGTAATTTACTCTCTTTAAATGGTTTTGATCTTGAAAAATAAACGATCCAAAAATTAATAATAATGACGTGCATAAATTTTCCAATAACAGTTTTAGTAAAAACTGAAATAGGTAATAAAATGTGATTGATTATTAATATTTTCAGGAAAATTACGTTATTGATAATATCGATACCACCGATAATATCGATAGAGCGATACCAACAATAATATCGATAAATCCGACATATATCGATATCTTAAATGGAAATATCGTTATTCGATAATTATCGATATTATCGATAATATCGATATATCGATAAATTCTCGCAGCCCTAGTTTCGTTTCATTTCCGAATACATGTTTCTCCCTCTCTGTAATAAATTTTAAATTTTCGAGGTAAAACTCAAGGTAAAGCCGTTGGTAAAAGTGCAAAAATTCTGAAAATCGTATGATTTTCAACGATAGTACACGATGAATCTATTTCGCGTGATTTGGCATCTCCTTGTAGCCCCGCCTTCTGTGTGTTACGTCCTGCACCTTTGCCCCGCGAGAGATGGTTAAGTGATTGTGAAACGGCCCCTTAATTATAAATTCCTTCTTTCCTATCAAATTTATCATAAAGCAATAAACGACATAATACGTAGCTTTATGGTATGCCTTAATAAGACCATTTTTAGTATCTCTTAAAAATACACGGACTTTCGAAAATAAAAAGGAGAAAAAATAATCAGGAGACTATTATCCAATATCGTAGTTTCGATCAAGCAGGTAAACTTCTAGTTATTATCATGCTTTACTGATTTTCAAATATAATATTTATATTTTAGAAAAAATTTTTGTGCAAAACGTTTTTGATTGCAGTGAGAACCTCGAGCAGCCTCTGGACAGCTGTTTCAGCCCTGCTTGGGGCTTCTTCAGCAGAAACGTAGCTCGATATTCCCACTGCAGACCAAAAAAGACTTGCCCAATTTATTCGCAAAAATGTTAGGTCAAAAAGCGATAATAAGATGTCGCTATTTTATATGTTCATCATTCTTACATCGCATTTGCGAATAAATTGGGCAAGTCGTTTTTGGTCTGCAGTGGGAATATCGAGCTACGTTTCTGCTGAAGAAGCCCCAAGCAGGGCTGAAACAGCTGTCCAGAGGCTGCTCGAGGTTCTCACTGCAATCAAAAACGATTTGCACAAAATTTTTCTAAAATCTTTCATTATGCTTTGACAGCAAGCATGGCCGCCTTGCATGGGGGACTCATTAGGAGCAAATCCCGCTTCAATTTGTCTATCCTACTGCAATGTTAGGTCAAAAAGCGATAGTAAGATGTCGCTATTTTATATGTTCATAATATTTATAGGTGAATAGATAAAACAGAGACATCCTACAATCGCTTTTTGACCTGACATTGCAGTAGGATAATAAATTGAAGCGGGTTTGCTACATAATAAGCTACCCTATGCAAGGCGGTCATGCATGCTATCAAAACATAAAGAAAGTTTAAAAAAAAATTTGCTGCAAATCGTTTTTGATTGCAGTGAAAACCTCGAGCAGCCTCTGTACAGCTGTTTCAGCCCTATTTGGGGCTTCTTCAGCAGAGACGTAGCTGAAAGAAAATATGAGGTATTTGGTATCAACGTACTCAGAAAAAAATGTTCTGTTGAACTAAGCTAAGAAACATGCGGTTCTATTGGAAAAAATGAGTTAAGACCTAATGAAAATTTCAAATACTGTAAAAATGTTAAAAATCAAAATATCATCAAAGGAGTGATTTTCTCGAAACACTTGATGGGATTAGATCGAAAAAATGCCATTCATAGCTTTCTAGATTGAAAAATAAAATAATCATAATGATCCGTAAATTTCAAATATGTAAAAATATATATGGTGTTCATGTTCATTTAAAATAAGAAAGTTGATATCGCTTCCGGCGAAACCGGAAGTCCTATGACGACTAACAGTATGTCGAAAAAGTCCATTTTTTGTTTAATTTATTGTCTTCAAAATTCAGGTTAATCGATTAATAAATAAAGATTCTAAAAGGGTGAGCACAGGGCGCGGGACACCGGTATGCTTATATATGTATATATTTATACAGGGTGTTGATAACTACTACAGATATAAAAGAAATTTCAAGATATTTTTATTTTAAAATTTAAAGCTTTACGACATCAAATTATTTTCACCTATACAGGGTGAATCAAAACAGTGGTACTGAATGCAACTTTTTTTATTTCAAATGGCACACCCTATATATGATATCAAATTTGAATTGCCCATAAAATTCTACACATTTTCTATGTACCATAATCTATGTCTAATTCTAAGCGTTCTGAAGATATTTAACATTTTATCTAAAAACTGTTGGTTGCAGCCATTATTTTTTTTATTCATATTTTATTTATTTTTACTTTAGCACTTTAGCTTATTCTAAGCCATTATTAAATGAATTTTTATAGTTACAAGGTGATCATGGTACTAAACAAAATATTGGAAATTTCAAAATGATGTAAGTTGAATTTCTTAAATAGCATGCCCTATATTTTTATATCCTAAATTGTTCGCCTAATACAGTACTTTCGTTTTTGTCATGCATGTTCTATACCTATCTACAATATTTTTCGAGAGCCTTATATCCATTTGACTTATTTCTTTTAAAACGTATATTTGTATAAGGTGGTTGTGGAAAACAGGTAAACTAATTATTAATGTCAGTTGGTTCGTTTGTTTTCCATGGCCATCTTAGGAAATTACTCGTTTTAAAACAAATAATTCCTACAGGTCTAGGGTTCTAAAAAAATATAGCAGATAGGTACAAGACATGCATGATAAAAACAAAAGTACTGTATTAGACGAACAATTTAAGATATAAAAATATAGGGCATGCTATTTAAGAAATTTGACATATGTCATTTTGAAATTTCCGATATTTTGGTTAGTACCATGATCACCCTGTAACGATAAAAATACTTTTAACGGTGGCTTAGAATAAGTTAAAATATCAACTACATCTGTACCGAAAATCTTTTCTCTAAAGTTATAAAGTAAACAAGATATGAATAAATAAAATAATGGCTGCAATCGATAGTTTTTAGATAAAATGTTAAATATCTTCAAATTGGTTAGATTTAGACGTAGATTATGGTACATAAAAAATGTGTAGAATTTTATGTGTAATCCAAATTTGACATCATATATAGGGTGTGCTATTTGAAATAAAGAAGTTGCATTCAGTACCGCTGTTTTGATTCACCCTGTATAGGTGCAAATAATTTTATGTTGTAGACCTCTAAATTTAAAAACAAAAATATCTTTAAATTTGTTTGTATCTGCACTAGTTATCGAGATATAGCCCGAGAACGCACTGTTGGGACACCCTGTATAATTCGTATTATTTATTTGTTTAAAAGATAATAAATACTACACCAAATTCTCAAATAATTCGCAGTTTACGACCAACAAATGTCCCAACTTGTTTTGAAAGTTTCTAGAACTAAATTAAATATAGGTATCAATTTATTTTTAAATAGTAAAAATTCTAGGACGCCACTGTCATGTTATCGCAGTGCGATCAAAATAAACTCCTATTTGTTGTGTCGTATTATCGAATACACAGTCATAGAGAAATGTATTATTATTTGCGCTTTTAGTGTAGAACATTTTTTATTATTCGTATTTATAAATAACCATTTGTTGTAGTTATTTATTTTACAAGTTTAGAATTTATGAAAGTTTATGCATTCTTGGGATATCTCTGAAGCACCAGCATATTTGTTTACGTTATTAGTTTAGTAATATAATAGGGGCGTGTTTAGTCTGGGCAAGACAGAAACGGCAGAGACGGCAGTCTCCCAAGGGCTAGCAAGGAAGGCGAAACGTGACGGTAAACGGGGCCACGGATCGGCCTGGTGATATATGTGGTGGCCGCGGTGTGTTGCCGGACATGAGATAGAGGGTGTCTGCAGAATATGTCCTGAGATGGTATGAAATGATAGGGCGGTACATTCTCACGATTGGCAATGCGGTTTGAGGGTCATGAGTCATGAGTTATGCGGAGGTATTCTGGTAGCAAAATATTGTCCGGGACGCGATCCGGGGCGTTGCCAGAGAATGCTACCGTGCACCAGCATACGGTATCGGGGCTCTTCCCGCGGCATGCAAGCAGCGCCGATGAAGAGCACGGTACCGGCAAAGCAATTAGCTGTATTCTACACTCATTGTGAGTGGTTGATTTCATTCCTGACCAGGTGATAGTATTGAGCTACCCAGAAAGGTCTGACATGATGATGTCATTGGACCGGTACAGAGTGGTGCTTGACACTTACGTAGTCGGTGACATCAACTGAACTTGAGAACGTATGGTCGAGAGGCAAGGTATGCTAATATCCATCGGGAGGGGTGGATTTTGTATCCGCAGGTGAATGTGGGGGGTAATGCATGCGAAGATAAGAAGTCAACGTGCGAGGATGACTTCCCCAGTGTCCGATATCATCATGATGGAGCTACAGTTTCTAGATTCGCCGCTGGAGCAGATGGGGCCGGGAAAACGGCCCCGGTAAGTGGATTGTCCCATTTTACTGAATAGATACTCGCAAACGGTTACTTATAATTTGCATGGTCTTTATCGAATTGGAATGCGATGCCCGGGAGCTAAGACGTTTTCCCTCAGCGCCTGTTGCGGTCAGGGAAGCGAGAAAGAAAGAAAGAACATTGGGAATGTGAGACCTAACCAATGCACAGTGGTCCGGATTGCAATTTTAGCACGAAATAATTATGAATTCTACTTTTTCGCAATGAAACAAATTTTCAAGAAACGTAAAGTATGCAGAAGTATATGACAACAAACGAATAATTTTATACTCTAAAACAGTATTTCCCAACTTCTTTTTAACAGTCACATATTTTAAAACCGCTGCTTTCGCCATAACATATTATTTCTGTGTTTATCTGATGTTGGACAGGTGTTGACAATAAATAGTATAAATACATACATTAGGTATTGATTGTACCCCCTCCCTCCCAAAAAAAGAGAATATACGGCATTCAGGGTGCGTTTCATTTGCGCGCTTATACGCTTTGAGCGCTTGTAAGCATTGCTTAACCTGTTCCTTTTGGCTTTGCAAACGCTCACAAAGCCCTAGGTGACGATATGGTAACGTCATTGTGACGTCATAGCCTGTGCTCACAATCGCTTATTCCATCGAGAGTGTGTTTCGTTTGCGCGCTCATACGCTTCAAGCGCTTTACACGATGCCTCATTTCGTGCAACAACGCAAGCGCTAATTGCATGCATCTACGCATACAATAGCATGCATCTACGCATACAATAGCGTGCATCTACGCACACAATAGAATGCAATACGAGGCAAGGACGCATGCGTCTTCAGTATGCGTCAAAGTGTTTATAGGAGAGTTCATTTCACTGTATATTGCGAAATGAAAGAAAGAAAAGTAAATCCTGCTTAAGGCTTCCACGGCCGTCGTCCACGGTTGAATTCCTGGCTTTCGGTTGAAACCGCGTTTCTCGAATTTCTTCTACTGCCGACATTTCGTTCTCGTTAAGTCGTTGAGACTACAATCTCAACGACTTACAAGAAGCAGCAGCAAGACCACCAACAGCAGCAGCACCATCACCTGCAACAGCAGCAGTAGCCCTGGGGAAGTACTTCTGCAATGGAGAACGAAACGTCGGCAGTAGAAGAAATCCGAGAAACGGGGTCCCAACCGGAAGCCAGGAATTCAACCAAGTAAATCCCGTATTAAACATTGGCAACAAAAGTGAGGATTAGCGCCTCTGGTTTTCGTCAGGCAAACTTCAAGTATTAGCGGGCTTTTTAAATTAGTATCTATGTCTTTTTTATAGAAAAATCCTTTTAGCAATTATTAAAACTAGTTTACTGAATGAAATAAATAGCGTTGGGTTTAAAGACCTTATTTCTACTTAAGTTTATCCTTATTTTATTTATAAATGTCACTGCAAAGGTGTTTAAAGATTTATTAAAGGTATGTACTTACATTAAGCAACGTAATTAGCTGTGTTGAAATAAAAAGCAAACATATGTATATAAAACGTAATAAAATTAAAAAAATGAATGAGTGCAAAACTGTAATTATCAGATTTGGAATAAATACTAATAAAAACTGGGGAAAATTAATGCTTCTTCATTTACTCAAAGGTCGCGGGAACTTTCACTATAAAAATACACTACTAAGTATTTCTTGTTAAAGACTTAATAAAATATAAGCACCATAACTTTGAAAATGGACAAAGAAATTTCTCACAGATACAAAGAAAATAGAATGCAGTTGCCATGGAAACAGTTCCAGCAGCTAAGCCTCTGATTGGATGTCAGTATTTTCCTTGCCCTCTGATTTCGCCAAGCCCACATACTCCTCGCTGCAAGTTTGCGTATCTATATAGTTGCCATAATTGCCATGCATTAAAATGAGACGCTTAAGCACTAAATAAGAAAAAAGTGGATCTGGTAATAGTTTATTTTACTCTTAAAAAAAGATGAATAAAGTTTAAGCAATTTAATAAAATGAATGGAAAGTTGCAAGGCTAATCCCTTTTAGCCCAGTCATATTTTCAAGTTGATTATACTTTCTTAATTATATCATTTTCTTCTTTCACATAATTATAAAAGTCGTGCAAGTCTTTTTAAAGTTGTGATGACATCGATTGCAGTGAAACCGCCGAGCAGCCTCTGTGCAGCTGTTTCAACCCCATTTGAGGCTTCTTCAACAAAAGCGTAGCTCGGGAATTCCACTGTAAACCAAACCGATTGGACTAAGGATAATCGCATATACATTAGGATTGACAAATTGAAGCCAGTTTTCTACATAATAAGTCATTCCATGCAGGGCGGCTCTCTTTGTTAATTATAGCTTACTAGGCAGCAGTACAGTGGCCATTTACTATAAATTGTCATACAGTATAAAGTCAAACCCCTAGTCGCCTGAGGGCGCGCCTTAAGCAGCTAAGATCGTAGACTTTTGATTTTTTTAATAGTCCTACAAGCTTTGTTGCAACTGGTCGAGAAACCGTACACTGTGCGATCACGAGCATGCGCAGTAAACAAAAGTACATGCGCAGTAAACACAACGACACCAATTTGTTTACTGCGCATGCTCGTGATCGTACAATGAACGGCTTTTCAAGCAGATGGAACAAAGTTGTAATTTTTGAAATTATGTTGTACTTTTCCTCTAATTCAGGTATTCATCGCCCCTCAACTCTCCACTTTTATAATTTATATCACTAACGCAACCAAGCTGGCATGCGTTTCATTGCACTATAAACTCATGTTTACATCAAGATAAAAGTAATGCGGCATCGTCTAAAGATGACTAAAAAGGGGATGCCTAGTATGCCCATCTCATTCAGTCTTGCTTGCATCGCCTTGCCTCTCAGAGAATAGTGTGCTGCGCTATAAAATTACGCATGCAGCCATGCATGCATTTTATTGCGTTAAACGCACAAAAGTGTTTCTTTTGGCTGTTGTGTGCACAATAAATTCATAACCTTTACAACTCGTGCGATGCTGCAGTACAATTAATATTCTTCCTAAAGACCAACGCCATTTAAATTATACATAGTTAAATTTCACAAAAAAAATGAATAACAACAATATTTCAAAAGTAAATTTTGCAAACCTTTCGCTTGCAGAAAATTAAAATTTTAGGCAGACCTGTGCGAGTTTAAGCTTTGTAGCATTTGATCAATAATGGATATACAAGACAGGATCATTAGAATATATGGACACCTAAGATATCTGCTTGTCAGTATTTTGAAACAAAAATATGGTGTATAAGAAATAAAGTGCACAGTTTTTTTTTAAATCTGCCACATAAAATCATTTTCTATTATAACCGTGAAAATTAACTTCATTAGTGAAATTAAACCAAACATAAATAGCTGAAACGCAACATTTATAACCTACCGCTACCTGCGTGAGGATGATCAGCTGATTCCCTCATACGTTCAATTTGTGGCAGAAGCGCCATTAAGCGCTCACGCTTTTGCTGCCCTACCTCGGTGTGCGTTTCATTTGCGTGCTTATACGCTTTGAGCGCTTGTAAGCATTGCTAAACCTGTTCCTTTTGGCTTTGCAAACGCTCACAAAGCGCTAGGTGACGATATGGAAACGTCATTGTGACGTCATAGCCTGTGCTCACAATCGCTTATTCCATCGAGGTAGGGCAGCAAAAGCGTGAGCGCTTAATGGCGCTTCTGCCACAAATGGAACGTATGAGGGAATCAGCTGATCATCCTCACACAGGTAGCGGCCTAGTAGCGGTAGGTTATAGATGTTGCGTTTCAGCTATTTATGTTTGGTTTAATTTCACTAATGAAGTTAATTTTCACAGTTATAATAGAAAATGATTTTATGTCGCAGATTTTAAAAAAACTGTGCACTTTATTTCTCACATACCATATTTTTCTTTCAAAATACTGACAAACAGATATCTTAGGTGTCCATCACGATATAGAGAACACTGGTACGCTCACTTGCCGCCATTTTCAGTTTAAAATTTTGAGCAAGTTGAGTAGTTCGTAAAAATTCGCTAGATGGCAGAACCGTATCGCGGACTGTCATTTTTATCAAATTCCGCAGCCGGTTCTTCTGAGGCTCTTGTGGTAAACACAAAACACATGGGCAGAGATAAACAGAGGTCAGTACGCAACAACTGGTTTGAGAAATGGGAAGAATGGCAGGAGTGCCGACTTCAGTAGCAGACTGCAAGACCCCGGAGAGTGGAACAAGGAAAAGGAAGATGTTGGAAAAGTCACCACCGGTTAGATGGTCGAATGTATCGTCAGAGAACTTGGACAGCCCGAGAGGAGCCAATGTTAGTGTCATTGACCTCTCTTGGGACGAAGGAGATAGGGCTTCGGTGAAAAAAGTCAGGCAGACCAGTGCCCACAAGGTGGAAGGAACGTGGGCAAGCCATTACAAGCTCATGAGCCTGATAACCAGACTGTTGGCCGACCTGGATAAGGAGACCAGGAAGATGACGCAAGTGGTCAGAGAAAACCAGAACACCAAGAGGGAGCTTAAAGAGCATGCCGAAAAGATCCGGAGCATCGTTTCACAACTGAGAACGAAGGATGTCCAGACCGTCCTGGAGGATACCTCGTTGGTGTCGGCTGCAGCGGCGAGGGAGCTGACACACAACGAACTAAACAAAACAGATGGAGAACCAGAGCCCGTGAAAACTAGGTCCATAGCCACGCAGACATATGCAGATGGGTATGGAAAGTTCAGAACGACGGAAATCCAGGACCGCACGAAGGACACTGACGATATTAATACCATCATTGACACGTGTAGAGGACAATGGAAGGAGGGAACCCACTCCAAGACCATGATGACTGACAGGAATAGCGAAGATCGCTTCGAGGATAGGGACGTGGTTGTCATATACGACCCCGAGAAGCTCGATCGGAACTTGAACATTCCGGCCGAGAACAAACTGGAAGCCGTAGTTCGAAGACGGGTGGTGCAACGGGGCACGATTGCTACGCTGCTCAACGAACAAACCCTGGAAAGGGAAGATACGGAAAAAAGCACAGTAGGGGATAAACTCTACTACCTGGTGGCGGTAAATGCCGAAAACCTGGACGAGATCGACCGGAACGTCTGGGAAGGCATCAGAAAGATGAAAGAGGCATGGAAAAGGAGAAAAAGGAAAAAGATGACCATCAGCGCGGCGAGCAGTATCAAGAAGACGATACTTAGAAATATGTTGAAGTGGGCTTTCTCCCAAGACGACATAGACATTGCCGTCATCGAGGACGAAAAGAAAGACGATGATGAACCGAAAAAGGCTGCAACGACAAGGCAACGAGAAGCTGTCATACTGGAAAAGCGCGGGGACACTTCGACATCGACGCCATCACCCCGAAGGAGGAGTTAGGTTCGATAATCGACCAACTACTGGGAAGCGGTGAAGCGGTGGTGTCAACCCTGAGAGAAGCTAGGGCCAGAAGGCAAACGGCCGTGGTTCAAGTCAGCAAGGCAGGAGAGGAAAGGCTCCTGAAAGAAAAATACATTAAAGTGGGACTGGTGTCATGCCGGGTGAAAGCTAAGGAAGAGATTCCCAAGTGTTTCAAGTGCTGGAAGGTCGGGCACCTTGCAAAGCAGTGCACCGGTCCAAGCAGAAAAGGCCTCTGCCGAAAATGCGGCAAGGAAGGACACGTGGCCAAGGCGTGCCAGGAAGAAAGGGCGTATTGCTGGACGTGTGAGGACTTCGGTCACAGAAACGACACGAGGAGATGCCACGCGTTCAAAACCGCCCTGACAGAGGCTAGAACGAAGAGAAAAGGCGAGAAACCAGCAGCAACTAACAATGCCTAGAGCTCTTCGAGCAAATGTTGTCTGAGGCAGCGATAGTACGCAAAGGGAGAGCAAAGTCAAAATAATTCAGATTAACCTGAATAGAAGCCGAGACGCCACGGACATGTCGCAATGCGCCTCGGAAAACAACATTGACATAATGGTGATTACGGAACCGAACACCAAAATTGGAGGCGAAAGGGGCTGGATCATGGATACCAACCAGGACACAGCAATCTTTTGCAGGACCTCCCAGGTAAAGGTCAACGACCAAGGAGCAGGCGATGGTTGGGCGTGGGTGGATGTCGGAGAGGCGATCATCTACTCGTGCTACATATCGCCAATGCGGAAACTGCGAGAGTGGAGCAAATCCTCAGCAGTCTAGCGACAAGCCTTAGAGACCGCGAACAAGAGAAAATCGTGACCGGAGACTTTAATGCCAAAGCCCCACTATGGGGGGAGGACCAACTAAACAAACGAGGGAAGCTCGTATTAGAATGGATGGCCGAAAACGAACTAGAGATCGCGAACGTCGGTTCAGAACATACATTTACCCGAGGAGAATCCGGATCCATAATCGACCTGACCATGTCAACCGCAGGGATAGGCCGAAGAATCGAAAATTGGCAGGTGTTGAAGCTGGAAAGCCTGAGTGACCATAGGTACATCACCTACGAAGTTCGGAGGACGATGCCGGCAACGGAAGTCGTGACCCACCAAAAGCGGTGGAATCTGAACAAGCTGAACCCGCGGATTTTCAAGAACGTGTGGTGCCACAGTACCGAGAGGGAAAAGGACTACACACCCGGTAAATTAATTGACAATCTGGTCGCGGCTTGCGACAAAGCCATGCCGACCCGGGGGAAGTGGAGAGACAAGAAAGAAGTGTACTGGTGGTCCAAAGACATCGCAGAGATAAGAACCGAGTGCGTGAGACTAAGAAGGGAAGCCACAAGGCTACACAGAAAAAACGAAGAAGCCTACAGGAGGAAGAAGGAAGAATTAAAAGAGGCCAGAAGAAAGCTGAAGAAGGAGATCTGGCGGGCCAAGAGCACCCAATGGCGGAAGCTCTGCGAAGAAGTGGAGCAGGACGTCTGGGGTGAGGGCTACAAAATAGTCACGAAGAAGATGAAAACCCGGCAAAATCGACTGGGATTAGAACAAAAGATGAAAGTAGTGGAAGAACTGTTCCCACATACTCTAGAAGAACCCGACGACCACCTCGAGGGGTGGGTCGAGGAAATCCCAGTAATAACTAAAGAAGAAGTTGTAGCCGCAGTCCAGAAAATTAAAAATAAAAAGGCCCCGGGCCCCGACAACATACCCGCAGAGGTAGTCAAGATCGCAGTGGAATGTGCACCTGAATACGTGAGCAGAGTGATGAACAGTCTATACCAGGAAGCCATCTTCCCGGAGATCTGGAAGACGGCCAGGCTGGTGTTGATCCCGAAGCCTAGGAAAGCACCAGGCGATCCGGAAAAATACAGACCGATGTGCCTGCTGGACGAGGCCGGGAAACTGTACGAGCGGATCATCGTAAGCAGACTGAAGAGCGAACTTACGGGAAGCAGGAAAATATCAAACCGGCAGTACGGCTTCACGGAGGGTAAATCCACGATGGACGCCATGAAGAGGATCTGCGAGATGGCCGATGAAGAAAAAGGGAAGAGCGCCAAGGCGAGGAGATTGTGCGCATTAGTCACACTCGATGTGAAAAATGCGTTCAACACCGCCAACTAGATCCAAGAAAAACTGGAAAGTAAGGGGATAAGCCTACATATAACGCAGGATCCTCGCATCGGTAGTCGAATCGACACTTTTGTACGCAGCTCCCGTCTGGGAAAGAGCACTCGAAGTCAAAAGGAACAGAGAGCAACTGCTATCATGCCAGAGGGTAATGTTGATCGGCGTGTCCCGCGCGTACCGAACTGCATCTACGGAGGCATTGGGAGTGTTGGCTCGCATCATTCCCATCGATCTCATGGCAGAGGAGAGGCGCAAGAACTGAGGCGCCAGTCCGGAAGCCAAGATAGAGAACAGAGCAGCCACAATAAGGAAGTGGCAGGACAGGTGGGTTAGCACGACGAAGGGAAAGTGGACAAGAAAGCTAATCCCAAGGCTCGAGCCATGGATCTCGAGGAGACATGGGGATATAACGTACGAGCTGAGCCAGGTTCTCAGCGGACACGGGTGCTTCGAGAGCTACAAGCACAAGTACAAGATAAGCGAGTCCCCCCAATGCAGGTACTGCGGAGCGGAGGTAGACGATGCCGAACACACCCTATTCCAGTGCAAAGCATGGGACGGTGAGAGGACCAACATGGACGCCACGGCGGGCGGAAAACTCACACCGGAGAACATCATCGGAGGCATGCTGAGCAGAGAGGAAATATGGGACGCAGTTGCCAGGACGTGTCGCAGTATAATCGGGAGGAAGGAAGAAGACGAAAAGGTGGAAAGGCGTCATGAGCCACCATAAGTCAGCGGGATATAAAGCAAAGCAAACACATGTAACAGGACAGAGCAAGAAGAGGAGGAAGAAGAGAAGAAGAGGAGGAAGCAGAAGAGGAAGAAGAAGAAGCAGAAGAAGAAGAAGAGAGAGAGCATAGGAGAGAAAAGACCAGAGCAAATCCCGCACTCCCGACGTAATGCGTACGCGGTTCCAGGATGCAGGGATGAAACTGAACCTGAGAAAGAGGAGGGGTTTTAGCCGGTAAGAGTCCGGCACTACCCAGGCAAGATGCCTGGGTGTCCATGAGGATTTCCCCTCCTCGGAAAAAAAAAAAAGGTCCATGGTTGAGAGGACTTGAACATGGCCTGTGGAGTGTAATAGATCGTCTATCCGAGGCATGGGATAAGAGTCCGGAATGGTGATAGAATTGAGGCGGCGGTAGTCCACGCACATCCGGACTCCTCCATCCGGTTTCGGGACTAGGACTACTGGCGAGGCCCAGGCACTATCACATTCCCGAAGGATGTTTTCCTTCACTAGCTTTTGTATTTCTTGGCGCAATACCTTCTTTCTATTGGGGGTTAAGCGGTACGGGCCCATGGATACGGTGGCGGCAGATCCGGTGTTTATACGGTGTTCTGCGTAGGTGGTCGGGGGACCGCAGGACTGTAACAGGTCCTGATTTTCTTTGAGGAGGGAATCCAGGAGCTGGCGATCGTCCGGGACGGCTCCACATGCTTCATCGGGGCGCAGATCCAGGGTGGCCAGTTGGACTTGGGGAAATAGCGGAGTGTGGGGTTGCGGCTCGTATTCATTCCAGGCTTCCTCGACGGCCTGGCGGGCGTCTTCCATCATGTACTCTGTTCGAGAATGGGGATTTTGCCATATGGGACCGTATCCTCTTGCGACCTCGGGCTCTTGGGGTCGTGGAGCTTTAGTGGGCGGAGTCCTGGGAATGGGGGAGATCGCTCTGGTGCCCTTCATCTCCAGCAAAGCGTTGGTTATCTGCGGGGTTACGGCCATAGGTCCGGGCGAATCTGGGGAAAGAAGAACGAATGCATATGTTTCGTGCCGGGTGTCTGCGAAATGCCATCTGCGTGCCTTGAAATTGAGGACCAGGCCGGCGGTTTCGATAAAGTCTGTCCCCAATAATGTTTTTGCTTGGACGGCTTCTGGGAGGTATACGAATTGGGCGTTTACCACCCGGAATTTCAGGTAGACTTTAGTCCTGACTATATACGCTGGTTGTGTTGAAGTTCTCCCGTCCGCCAGAGTGATGTTTAAGGTTTCCCTTGTCATTGGACTTTGGCGCTCTTGTAATATTTGGAACAGCTGCGGGCTGGCTGAGCTGGTCCTGGCTCCAGTGTCTAAAAACGCGCGGCCGTTGACCCCCTCGACGGTGATGTCCAGTACCGGGCGGGTCGTTACACTGGCGTTCAACAAGTTGAATCCCACTGGTCCGGCATTTCTTTCGCTTTCTGGGCCGGCGGAGCAGCTGGGGCAATTTCTGCGGATTACCCCAGGTCTGTTGCAACCATAGCAGCTGATGCTGTTGAGTCGGGTTGTCTCCTCTCTTCGTTGGGGACGGTGCTCTTCTCTTGCACTTCTGGGTTGGGCTGCTCGCTTTCGGCAATCGGCCATCTCGTGCCCAAAATTTTGGCAAAAACTACGTCTTGGCCTTTCCTTGGACCTCGTTTCCCTTTGGCTCTGTTCCTTAGCCGTGGCTCCGAGTTCGGTGTTGGATTTGGCTCCTTTTTGCGGATGGGACTTCTCCCTTTTGATCTCTTCCATCCGTATCTCCGTTTCCCTGGCCTTTTTCACCAATTCGGGAAACGATTTGAGTTTTTCTCGTGGGAGCTTTTCTCTGAGGTCCACTCTCAGAAGGCCGTATACCAAGTCCACTTGGACATTCTCAGCGTGTTGATTTCTCAGCTGGGCTAGTATGGCCCGTTTCTTGGCCACAAACATGCTTGTTGTGTCTTCCGGTTGTTGGGAGGTTTGGAACAACTCCATATATAATTGGTAATCTGGAGGTCTCGGGGCGAATTCGTTTCTCAGAGCTTCCTTAGCCTCCTCCCAGTCTGCGATGGATTCCTTAATCCCCAGCCATCAAGTATTCGCTGGTCCTTCTAGTAGTAAGGCCAGTCCTAGGACTGCATTCTCCTCGGTGATGCCTTCGCTACGTTTATAAAAATCCACGCTAGTGAGAAAGTCTTCCACTGCTTCTCTGGTTCTCGTTCCTTGGAACCTGACTGTGCATTGCGTAAAATGCTTGATTTTAGCAGGCATCTGCATTCTCCGGAGGATCTCCTCCAGGGCTTCCGGAGTTAGCGCCATTCCTTGGCGTGATCTTGTTCGTGGTATCTTGCTTTTTCACTTGCACTCGCACTTTTATTGTTCGAATACCCACGTCGTTTTTTTTTTGTTTTTCGGGCCCCACACGTTGGGCTGCCACTGTAGTGCTTATAGTCGGGACGAAAACAAACACTCGGTAAGGGGTTTAAATTTTAATGAAACTAAGTGTCTAAGATAAAAAAGGAAAGAGTAATGGTTATGTACAACTGCGTGCTCGGGGAAGCTTTCAAAGGGGCGGGCTGCGGGGTAGTCACACCGCGGGTCCCGTGACAAATGGTGCTCGGTCTCTCTCTCTCGCACGCTGGATGATCCTCTCAGGCCACTTGGCCCGCAAAGCAGAGCGCTTGGGCAGGGGATGCTGTCCAGGGGAAAGCGAGTCCGATAACCAGACTGGAGATTTAGGTCTACGCATCGCATTCTTATTTCCTAAGGTCGGTGGTCATCGATGTCCATCGGGGTGGGACGGTAAGTCACCCTTGCGCGTGGGGTGAGTGCGGGTGGCGCCTGCGGAAAGGGTAGGCCGGAGCGCCTTCGAACTAACCGCACGTTACAGTCTTAGTTAATGCATATAACACATTATGCCGTATAATGCTTTATGATAGATTCGGTAGGAAAGCAGAAATTTACAATTAAGAAAAAATGCTTTGAAATTCCTACTTGACATGTGAGATCAGATCATAGATAAAAGCAAAGACAAAGGATCTAGAAAGATGTGACACTTAATAAAATAAAAATGGAACGAAGTTTAGTTCGCAAAATTGGCTCCACCTAGATTTTGGGCACGGCAAAGGCGGGAGTTTTAAACTTCAATGTTTTAAATAAATACGTATTTCAAAAGTTATAAAGCAATAATATGCGTTTTAAATATTCACGCTTTATTTCAAACTAAGAAATTGACAGATACAAAAACGAGAAACAAATTTTCAATTAATAATCAATAATCAATAATTATTCTGTGATTTTCGGGAGGATTCGCCTTGATAATCGCACATTAAACGATTCCTTAACTTTCGTATTTGTTGTTGCTGCAACAATCACTGAACAGCGAAGTTTCTTGGGTTTGGATATTTACGTGCAGCCATGATGTTAATCGGAATATCTGCCGGTATCTTTGAATTATCATTAATTTTTCACCATCGTCACCATTTGCAATAAAACGTATTGTTTTCTCAGTTCCTTTCTCTTTTTTTTAAAACTATCATAGTTATTGCGTACATTTTAATAGAAATAAAATATTTTTACCTGAGTCCGGGCACGTTGACAGTTTTTCGGTGCAGTAACTGGTAGTCAAATTTTGTCCGTGCAGCGATACCCGATACAAATTTTACGAATTACACTAACAAGCAGCAAATTATGAAAACAAACTAAACACGAAATGCACTAAAAGCATTTATGCAAATGCATATCAAAAACGGTAAATATATTCAGACTAGGTCAAACGTAAATGTCATAAAATTTGTTCGTACTTTCAGTCAAACATGGAATTATTTGATTGATTGTTAGTACAACACTAGCACCCGCTGGGTTTTGGGCAGAGACGTGAATTCGGTACAATGATCCTAGATTCAAGTGCCGAATATTCTTAGATCCTTTATCTTTGGATAAAAGATGTAATTTGTTCAAAAATGAAAAGACCGCTGACGGTATTTCCTTGTGAAAAATACAACCGGCAACAATATCCTAGTTAAAAATTTGGTAAGAAAATTGGCAACTGTCTGAGGTAAACTGTAAGGTTACACGTTCAGGACAAATCCCCGGTTCTAAATTTAATAATTAGGATAGATTCATGGTTTTTACCTTATCGTTCGCAAGCAATTTTATAGCAGAGAAACTGTAATTAATGGAAACGGCTGGCTAAAATGTAAGTAATCTAATGGTAAAATTGAATTGACAAATTACTTTGACATGAAATTTCAAATACCTTGCCAACTTAGTATTTTGATAATGTTCTATAGGGGACTTTTATTTTATACCAACATAATGCAACAGGTGCTGGTTTTTTAATTTGTGAACAACGTATATATTAGATGTCAAAGCCAACGTTGTATATGTAGAGCATCAAAATGTGCGCCTCACGCGGCCTGGGAGGAATTAAAATTAAAAAAAGGCGCGTAATTTAAAAATATTTCTGCGTTAAAGGTTTAAATTTTGTTCAGGAAATTAAACAATCTAATACATTGAGCTGCAGTCTTGCCCAGGTACTAGTTTAGGGTTATTCCAGAAGAATGAACGGACAATTTGTGATTTTCTTTCTATAAATTACAACCACGTTTGCCCGGATCGTTTGTTCCGGCGCACATTGGGGCCAAATTAGTTTATAGTTGGCGAAAAATAAATTAATGCACATTTTGTTAAAAAATTATGAATAAAACCCGTCTAAATGTTTAAAACTACTTATTTACTATTTTTTTTTTTTATTTTTTTTTACGAGCTAGAAAAAATCTTTGAATGGAGAAGTTATGTTTTATGTCTATTATCTTTTAGAGTTATCACAAAAAACAAGAGAGCACTGCAAAGTAGAGAAAAAAATACAATTTTTGTTTTTTTTTAATGGCCTGTATATTGTTCGCTAATATGAAACATTATTTTCTCCTGATATCAAAAATGCATAATACGGAGATATTTGGAAGAGCCGTTCGAGATATAATTGAGTTTAAAATATAATTATGTTAACATCTAGGTTGGAAATACTGTTGCGTTATCTGGATGCCTTATAATTTAATTTGTATCAACCTTCTTGAAAATGTACTCAGAAAATTTGCAAAATATTTATATTACAAATTATATAATTGTTTCCCGACTTGGCATCAAGATCACATAATTCTGTTATCGGCAGTTAATGAAAATTCCTTAATATCTAGAAGAAACTTTAATTGTTTAACATTTTTACAAAATCTCTTGCTTGGAGAGATTTCTTGCCCTTAATTACTAAGTGAAAGTAAGTTAATTGTCCCTCGAATTGCAAGCAGATATCCTGTTACCTTTTACTATGATATCCCAAACACTTTCCATGATTTATACTCCCCTCTGATCACTTGTTTTAGGTTTTATAATGATATTTGCTCTGATCCTGTTTTGGTTATATTTCATGTAAAGTTTAGATGTGCTCCAATTAAAAGAAAAATCCTGGCTAAATATAATGTCTAACATAACCACCTTTATCTTAGTCTTATTGTCTTGTTAGTTGTTGTATTATTATTTGGTTAGTGTTACTGTTTAAGATATTTATTAATGTTATTATTAAACGTGGATTGTTACCTAGACAACATCGTAGCTGAAGATGTCAATCCTTTCTACGTGGATGGATAAATTATCGACTATTTGATTTCTTTTGATACTCCATTAATCGAATCATAGGCGCCGGATTTTTAAAATATTGTCGGGTGCAATTTTCTTTGTCATTCGTATATTCAGTCTATAATATACACAAAATAAAATACGTATTATAAACGTTGTTAAATTTATTGAAAACATGCAGGTAATTGTTGACATTACATATTTATATATACTAAACATTTCATAAACAAGATAGTAGGTTACTTTATATTATATGCAGTGAGCGGCGAAATTGAGGTTTTTGATGACGAATGCAGGCGATTTGCATTGCCCGAGACCTTATAAGTCGTTGAATGAATGTATATATAATATAAAATAAATTTACTTACAAGATTCCATAAAAATATTTAATAATATAATGATTACAGTTTGAATAACCTTAAGTAAAACCTCAGGTCATTCGCTCCTTGATTATATGAAACATGTTGCGCCTTGTAGCAGTTCTAGAAATAAATTCGTTTGCAACTTGTTCCAAGTCTAGCACGTTAGTTTCTTCTCTGTGGATATTTAAAATTGCCATATGATTAAGGCGTGATTGACCAATTGTAGATCTTAAGTAAGTCTTTATTCGACATAATGTAGAAAAAGATCTTTCTGCTGTGGATGACGAGACGGGAACGGTTAGCAATATTTTAATCAATTTGTGAATTTCTGGGAGTAATTCTGACAGTTCTGGGTTTTCGTTAAAAAACTGTGTAACGTCAAATAAATTATTAAATTTCTGTTTCTTTCAATTGGCTAAATCCAGTAGCATATTATGATGAAGTAGAAGTCTGTTGTTATCAAAATCATCACCATACAATTGTATAA
Organism: Prosopocoilus inquinatus; assembly: GCA_036172665.1. Taxonomy (NCBI): domain Eukaryota; kingdom Metazoa; phylum Arthropoda; class Insecta; order Coleoptera; family Lucanidae; genus Prosopocoilus; species Prosopocoilus inquinatus. The sequence goes on along the minus strand of CM069872.1, from coordinate 24,377,588 downwards.
CATCTTTAACTGTATCAGTATGGCCAAATTAAAAATTGCTCGACTTTTATCAAATTTTCAAACGCTGTTGAATTAAAGCGGATGACAATACTTGACATAGCTGTATCTAATATTTCGAAATATAGAGGCCTGTAGTATTCCATTGGAGAATTTGGATGATAGGGTGGTCCTGCGTCATTAAATCGTTTAGGAATTTTCCTTACCTTTGGCTGCTTAGGACATCCAATCTGAAATTCGTTAGCCTTTTTGACGCTACTTTTCCACAGCTCCTCGAATCCTTTATCTCTTTTCAGTTTTAACATATTGTTACGTTTCTAGGGTTTTATTAATTTATTTAATTGAATAATAACACTCGGTAAAAACTTCACCGTAATTTAATAATGCTTACAATCTAATTTATTTGTAACAATTTATTTACACACTAAATCTAACTTCGACGATCACTATTTAGAACTCGACTGACTCCTGAGTCCACCCCGGCCGATTTTATATTCTACGTTGCCTTCTGATTTGTTCCAACGCTGGAAAATTCGAGTTTGTTCAGCCTAGACAACGGCGGCTGATGACGCACAATAATGAACCGACTTCTTGACGCCTTCAGTGTGACGTAGTACTGAGTGGCGCGCCACACTGCCCCCTTCTTAAAATCGTTTCGTCTCGAAATGTTCCTGGTAATAGTCTTGAAGGAGGATGTCGGAATCTATATGCTGACCCATTCTTGCAACTTTCCGTCTGGAAGAAGTAGCAGTCCACGGTTTTGCTGTTGCTGCCTGTTGCCTATGTGTGGTGGCTGCAGACTAGGACTTCAATTCCCGTTCTGTGGAAGATGACTTCCAGCATGCTTCGAATTACTCTCCAGTCTAGTCCGTCCAATCCGCAGCCAATTTGGGGATGGTTAACTTCGTCTGGTGGTTCTCTATTAGCTGTCTCCTCAGGCTATATAGGGCTCTCCAAATACTTTGATAGTCAGTTTTACCGCTTGATGTCTTCCTAGTGACTAAATAATGCACGCGGCGCCCCCGATCTGCTGTCGAATCGATGATCTGCAGGCTTTCGCCTACCACGGGATGCTGTCTTCGGAGCTCCTCGATTTGGCCAAATTTCTTCCGAAAGCGATTCCATTGGACATTTTCAGGTCTTCTGCTACGCAGTGGGCCAGACTGTACTCCAGTGGCACTTTAAAGAGATCTTGTTGCTTTTCCGTGGTCACTCCAAACCGTGCCTTACTCCCTTCGGCGTGATGAGACATAAAGGTTTGGAAGTTCACTTCGGAAACTTGCGCCCTTTGTACTGTCCCTTCATCTGCTTATCCATGGTAAGGGGCTATCCGGTTGAAGTGGATTACTTTGGGTTTGCAATGGGGAACCTTTTTGATGCGGTAAACGACGTCGTTGATCCGTTTCATCACTTTGTAAGGACCTTCCCAAGAGGTCTACAGTTTTGCGGACAGACCTCGACGTCCTTGGGGGTTATAAAGCCAAACCAGTGCTCCAGGTTGGTATCCGCCGTGTTGAGCGTTGATGTCATAGTGCTCCTTCATCCGATCGCTGGCCGTCTGTATATTGTGACGCACTTGGTTGTGGATGTCGTCCATTTTCCTGCGTAATTTGCTCACGTAATCTTCGTCGGCAGAGACTTCGCCAGGCTTCACACCAAACTTCAGGTCGCAGGGCAGTCTCGGCTCTCGCCCGAATACCACTTTCGCTGGAGTCTCCCCTGTTGTCTCATGAACGGACGAGCGGTATGCCATTAGAAACGGGAATGTACGTGTCCCTGTCCCTTTGATGATCGGAAACGACCTTGGACAAATGTCGACTGATGGTTCTGTTGAACCTTTTCACCATTCCGTCCGACTGTGGGTGGAGTGCAGTTGTTCTTGTTTTTCGTACGCCGAGCAGAGTACACACGTTCTTGAACAAGGCCGATTCAAAGTTCCTTTCTTGGTCTGAATGCAGTTCCATAGATGCACTATACCGACTGATCCATTCCCTGACAAGGACTTGCGCAATAGTGACTGCCTCTTGGTTAGGTAGGGCGTAAGCTTCAACCCACTTGCTAAAGTAGTCCATTACCACGACGATGTACTTGTTTCCACCATTCGTTTCTGGCAATGGGCCGGCTACATCGATGGCAACTCTCTCAAAAGGACTTCCAACGTTGTACTGTCTCATGGGGGCCTTACCCCGCCTGTGGGGGCCGTTACTGGCTGCGCAGACTGCACACTTTCTGCACCAATCCTTAACGTCTTCCTTGCAGTTCACCCAGTAAAATCTTTCGCGCACCTTCTCCATAGTCTTCTTAACTCCCAGGTGCCCTCCGGAAGTTCCATCGTGAAGTTCCCTCAGAACTTCTGGCACCCTATTCTTGGGGATTAGTAATTGTGTCTTCTGTTCCATGCCTTCCTGATTCTATATGCTTCGTCTCAGAAGGTCACGATCCAACACTTTGGAGTCCCACTGCGCCCAGTATGATTTTACGGACGGTGCACATGGTGCTACCTCTTCCCAGGTAGGCCTCGCGTCCCTGCTTTTCCATTCTAGCACTAATTTCAAATCCGGATCGTTCTCCTGGTGTCTTCGCAGTTCTTCGTCTTGCCATTTGTCGTCAACAATGGCTGTCCTCGCAGTCGTGGCTACTTTCTCGTCCAAACGACTACAGTGCTTACAGTCTTCGGCACAGGGTCTTCTCGACAAAGCATCGGCATTTCGATAGCTAGTTCCTGCCCGATGCTGAATTTCAAAATCGTACTCCTGAAGTACTTCTATTCATCGTGCAACTTGCCCTTCTGGGTTCTTGAAACGGAGAAGCCATTTTAGAGCGGCATGGTCGGTCCTCAGGAGGAAGCGTCTATCATACAAGTACTTGTAGAAATGTTCTATCGTTTTTACAACGGCTAGCAATTCCCTTCTTGTGACGCAATAGTTTCGTTCAGGCTTTGATAGGACTTTACTGAAGTAGCCGATCACCTTCTCTTACCCCTCTTGTATCTGGGAGAGTACGCCACCAATCCCAACGTTACTAGCATCTGTGTCCACGACAAACTTGCCTTCCGGGAAAGGATAACTCAGAACAGGAGCACTAATCAAGTACTGCTTTAGTTGTTCAAAACCAATTTGACACTTTTGGTCCCATTCAAATGGACGACCTTCTTCAGTGAGTTTTGTCAACGGCTTAGCAATGTCTGCAAATCCAGGAACGTAGCGCCGATAGTAAGTGCACAGGCCAAGGAAACTCCTTATTTGGTGTTTATTTCTGGGAGTTGGCCAGTCTTTCACCACCTGAATCTTCACAGGGTCCAGAGTGATTCCATTTCCATTAACAATGTGCCCCAGGTAATTCACTTACTTCCGGAACAGGTGGCACTTCTTGAGGCTAAGCTTTAGTCCAGCTCCGCGAAGCCGCTGGAACACTCCTTCCAGGTTCCTCAGGTGGTCGTCGAACGTCTTTCCCACGACAATTATGTTGTCAAGGTACACCATGCACGTTGTCCAGGACAGACCTTTCAGAACAGTCTCCATTAACCTCTCGAATGTCGCTGGAGCATTACATAACCCGAATGGCATCACTGTGAATTGCCACAGACCTATGCCAATGGAAAACGCCGTCTTTTCTCGATCTTCAGGCGCCAGCTCCACTTGCCAATATCCACTCTTTAAGTCCAAAGTTGAGAAGATCTTTGAGCCGGCCAGGGTGTCCAGGGTATCATCAATCCGTGGCAGGGGATAGCTGTCCTTCTTGGTGATATTGTTGAGCAACCGGTAGTCTACACAGAACCTGGTGGACCCATCCTTCTTCTTCACAAGCACTACTGATGACGCCCACGGGCTGCTTGATGGTTCTATCACATTATCCTTTTCCATCTCGCGAATAATGCGTTCCGCTTCCTCACGCTTCGCCAACGGTAATCGCCTTGGAGCTTGACGGATAGGTCTTTCTTCTCCAGTCTCTATTTTGTGTTTCACGACATCAGTTCTTCCCTTGGATCCATTTTCTACCTCGAATACATCTTGATAACGACCGATCAGATTCTTTGCTTTTGTCTTCTGGTCTGGAGTCAATTTCTGAGCTGTTGACATAACCATTTCCCATAACTTCATTGGGACTTTCGCTTCTGGCACGTTTGTTTCAAGTTGCCGGGAGATGGAGGACACCATGGTGCAGCTTCCCAAGATGGTTCCTTTCTTGATATTGACGGAGAAACAATTGACGTTTATCAGGCGGACAGGTACTTCCTTCTTCGCCGTCAACAACATTTTCCCAACGAGGGCTCCTCTTCCAATCCTTTGATCATCAGTATTAGGTTCAACCATAATGACTTGCCCATCTTGAAAAACACCGTCCAGTTTTGCGTCGACGATAACCTCAGTCCTGCTGGGTAATACAACGTCTTCAGCGAGGACTACTCGAGCGGCCACGTCCCCTCGTTGATGTAGAACCAACTCCTCATTGACCGCCATCACCCCACGATTTAAGTCCAATTGGTACCCGTGGGCACGCATGACGTCCATGCCCAAAATTGCCTCGTCCTCTATATCTGCCACCAGTGCACGGTGTTTTATTGGAGTTGAACCAATGGTGATGATAACCTCTACTTCACCGTGGACAGTTGCTGATGTTCCAGTTGCAGTTTTCAGTCTCCACTTGGTCGGCTCGGTGCGTCCAGATGACTTAATGACGTCGGGTCTTAGGATGGTCTTCGTCGCACCCGTATCCAACAACATGGTGTGAGGAATGTCATCAATGGTAACATCCACGAAGACACTGCTGGTTAACTGCTGTAGGGATATTACTTGGTTGGCTTTCGTCTTTGGGGGCCTTTGAATGCGGGTCGACGTTTGCCCCTCTGCACCGGTCCGGCTTAGTTTAACTGTGGCTTCCTTGGATTTTGTCTGGGCTTTGGACATCGCCTGCGAACATGTCCTTCGTCCTGGCCTTCCCAGCGGTTTCTTCTTCTTGATGACCTGTTCCACAATGCGGCGAACATCCTCGGCGGTGGCATATTCCTTGGATTGCCCCTTATTAGCAGATCCCACCTTGGCGTTGGCGGACTCTTCCTCTTCTTCCTCTTGGAAGTCCATAGCCGCTCGCACCTTGACATGCCCTCTTGAGACTCGTCTCGCCGCTTCAAATTCCTAGGCATAAGCCAATGCGTTCTTGGACGTCTTCGGATGGTCATTGTCAATGCCTGCTGGTTGTCTGGGTCACGGATTCCATCTATGAAGGTCTGCACCGTCAAACATTTGAGGAATTCAACAGGAGCTGTGGGATATGCCAACTGGGCGAGACGCGCTACGTCTGCTTCGAATTCCTGAAGACTTTCTCCGGATTTCTGACAGCGATTCCTCAACTGCGCATGGTATACCTCGGTCAGATGGGCCTGTCCGTAACGCATTTCCATCCTATTCACAAGCTTGTCGAAGTCTTCTTGTTCCTCTGGCGGCATCGTCTGTAGCACATCGATAGCGTCCCCTCTCAAGGCCACAATTAACGAAGTGGCTTTTTCGCTGGCCGTCCATCTGTTCGCCTTTGCTGCTGCTTCGAACTGTTTGAAGTAGTTGGGCCAAGAAGACTTTCCATCGAACGTTGGTGGTTTTATTTTCAATTTAGAATTTTCTGCTGGTCCTTCCACAATTCGGGTGTCATTATTTTCTAGTACTTCTACTGGTGGCTGATCCCCGAACACTCGCAACCCCGCCATGATTTGTTCCAGATTTTTGATTTTGTTATCCTGCTGGAATATTATTTCTTCCACATTTTCTTGCAGGTTTCTTGTTTCTTCCGATATTTTTACCACTAGTTTATCTTCGAGTCCTTTCGTCTGTTCTAGAAATTCACCCTTCAAATTTCCGGAATGTTCTAGAAGTTTCTCGCCGAAATTTCTGGATTGCTCTAGAAATTTCTCGTCTAAGTCTCTATATTGTTCCAACAATTTATTTTGTAATTTGTCGAAATTTCCAGATTGTTCTAGAAGCTTCTCCTCTAAATTTCTGGATTGTTCTCGAAGCTTCTGTAAATTTCCAGACTGTTCTTGAAACTTCTCGTCCAAATTTCTGGATTGTTCTCGAAGTTCGTCCTTGAATTTTCCAGATTGTTCTAGAAACTTCTCGTCCAAATTTCTGGATTGTTCTCGAAGTTCGTCCTTGAAATTTCCAGATTGTTCTCGAAGTTCTTCCTTGAAATTTCCAGATTGTTCTAGAAGCTTCTCGTCCAAATTTCTGGATTGTTCTCGAAGTTCGTCCTTGAAATTTCCAGATTGTTCTCGAAGTTCGTCCTTGAAATTTCTGGATTGTTCTCGAAGTTCATCTTTCAAGATTTTATTAAAATCGACGGGACCACACGAAATTTCGAAAAGGAACGTCTCTGGATCTTCACCAGCTGTCAACAAATCGGATCGGAGACGCTGTTGAAGTGCGCCTTTCAAACCACAGGTTTCTAACTCTCGTTCTTCCAATTCGGTTTTTAATTCGGCCACTTTTAAGTCTTTCACCAACACTTTTCTCGTAGCCATTGTTTTTTTTCCGATACTGTACTTATTTAATAATCTGATTAAATTTAATTTACTTTAAATTGTTTATTTATTTGCACAAACCCGCACACCGACACCACTGTTACGTTTCTAGGGTTTAAATTAATTTATTTAATCGAATAAAACACTCGGTAACAAACTTAACCGTAATACGGAAAAAATGGCGGAAGCAAACATTGGGGTGCCGGCATTTGATATAAATGAAGCGAACATTTTTCCTCGCTGGGAAAGATGGATCAGAGCATTTGAACTATGTATGTTGGCTAAAAATATTGTTGATGCTAACCGAAAAAAGGCTTTGCTGCTACATTATGGAGGAATGGGGTTGCAAGATATTTTCTTCGCCATTCCGAATGCCGATGTAGTTCCGGCAGGCGGTGATGCTTATGATATAACAAAACAAACGCTCACTGATTATTTTAAGCCGAAATCTAACACATCATATGAGCGGCATATTTTTCGAAACATGTCACAAAAAGAAGGAGAAACTATTGCACAATTTGTAACCAGATTGCGATAGCAAGCAAAATATGGGGAATTCACTAACGAAGATGAAGAAATCCGTGATCAGATAATTGAGAAATGTTTTCACAAAGAGATGAGAAAACGAGCGCTTGAGAAGGGGAATCCCACGCTGAAGGAAGTTATGGACATTGCTTGTGCTATTGAAATTTCGATGCAACAAATGAAGATTATGGATGGTGATACAGTGGCAAAAGTTAGCCAAAACAGGTTAAAACCAAAACAATTGTCTACAAAAAATAAAAGGGTGACGTGCTATAGTTGCGGTCAGGAAGGACATGTACGTACCGACGATAGGTGCCCAGCAAAGATGAAAACGTGTAACAAGTGCCATAATAAAGGACATTTTGCGATTGTGTGCAAGACGAAGGCGGTAGAGAAGAAAAAACCAGGACCGGAAAAGGAGAAATCAACCCAATAGCGGATGTTCAAGGTACGTCAGGTAAACAAGGACTCATCAGAAGAGGAATACGCGTTTGGAATTCAGCAACGAGACAGGATAAGAACTGTAAGTGATAAATATGTAAATGCGAACGTGGGCGGTGTGTCATTAAGAATGTTGATTGACTCTGGGGCTTCCTGTAATATCATAGATCGTCAGACGTGGAACAGTTGTAAACAGCAGAAAATTGTTTGTAATTCTAATAAATTTTCGGAGAAAAAATTGTATGCATATGGAAGAAAACTTAACTTTGTTAGGAGAATTTGAATGTAAAATTAGTGTAGGAAATAAAGAAACTATGGCGAATTTTATAGTCATTGGGGAAATAGGGCAACCGTTGTTAGGTTATGATATGGCGGAGAAATTGCAAATACTGAAAGTTGGAGTTAATTTGCAAATTAATAATGTAGACATGCTTTTAAATGATAAAACGTTGTGTAACGGGGTGGGCAAAATAAAAAAATTCCAGTTGACATTACCCATCGATAAAAATTGTACACCGGTAGCTCAGCCTATGAGACGATTTCCTTTTAAAATACGTGATAAAGTACAAGCAGAGATTCAGAATATGTTGAATTTAGATATTATCGAAAAAGTAGAGGGACCTACTCCATAGATTTCACCGATTGTACCTATTATCAAAAAGGATGGAAACATTCGTTTGTGTATCGACATGAGGCGGGTAAATGAGGCGATTGTAAGAGAGCGATACCCACTACCGATCTTAGAAGATATTTTGCCTAAACTTAAAAACTGCAACTTGTTTAGTATTCTCGATTTAAATAGCGCATATCATCAGGTAGAACTAGATGAACAATCTAGAAACATAACTACTTTTGTGTCAGAAATCAGGTTTATACCGATACAAGAGACTGATGTTTGGTTTGAGCTGCGCTCCAGAAATGTTCCAGAGGGTTCTAAAATCAATACTGTTGGGGTTAAATGGTGTAGATAATTTTATTGATGACATTATCGTTTTTGGAAGAACGGAAGAGGAACATGATCATCGGTTACGTTTGGTACTGGAACGACTCAGAAAACATGGTTTGACTATAAATCCGAAAAAATGCAAATTGAAGCAGAGGGAAATTGTTTTTCTTGGTTTTCTTATTTCGGGCTCGGGTTACAAGCCTTTGCAATCAAAATTGGAAGCAATTGAGAAATGCAGACCACCACAAAGTCGGGATGAAACACGTAGCTTTCTTGGACTCGTAAATTTTTGTGTTGCCTTTATACCCAATTTGGCAACAATTAGGACTCCTTTACGTCAATTAACCAAACAGAATGTTAAATTTGCATGGAGTTGCAAAGAAAATGAAGCGTTCAATCAGTTAAAATCAGAGTTATCTAAGGCGAAATGCTTAGGAATTTATGACTCAGAGGCTCCAACAAGAGTTTTTGCTGATGCAAGTCCAGTGGGACTAGGTGCAGTGTTGGTGCAAAAAGATGAGAACAATTGGAGAGTTATTTCGTATGCGAGTCGGAGTTTAACTGAATGTGAAAAGCGTTATTCACAAACGGAGAAAGAAGCATTGGCGATAGTGTATGCGTGCGAAAGATTTCACAACATGATTTGGATTAGAGTTCGAATTGATTACGGATCACCGAGCTTTACAGTTTATATTCTCTCCACGTTCAAAACCCAGTGCTAGAATTGAAAGATGGATTCTGAGGCTGCAAGGATACAAATATAAAGTTGTGTACAAGAGCGGCAAGTCCAATATTGCTGACCCTTTGTCAAGGTTACCTGAGAACGAAGTAGAAAAGAAGTGAACAACAGCAAGTGAAGATGAGTTGTATATCAGTTGGGTATCCACTGAAGCGATTCCTAGAGCTTTGAGTTACAGAGAGTTAAATGAAAGTTCGAGTAAGGATCAAGTTTTGACAGAAGTACGGAAAGCTCTGTTTTCAGGAAAATGGGATACGTTACCTGGTTCTAAACTGAAACTGTTAAAAGATGAACTTTGTCTTGTGGATAATATTGTATTGAGAGGTACCCGAATAGTTGTTCCAAAAAGTTTACAGAGTAGGGTTTTACAGTTAGCCCATGAAGGTCATCCTGGGATAGTAGCTATGAAGAATCGTCTGCGTTCCAAAGTTTGGTGGGATGGTGTGGATCAGGATACAGAGAAATTTGTAAAAAGATGCGAAGGATGCCAACTAGTTCAGAAAACGAAAAACACAGTTCCACTTTCACGAAATCCACTGCCAGATGGGCCATGGAATACGTTAGCTATGGATTTAATAGGTCCATTGCCATCTGGGGATCACATTTTTGTGATAGTTGACTATTATTCAAGGTTTTACGAAGCGGTAATAATACGTACAATAACATTGTGGCCTACTGCCAATGGAGAGGTGGAAAGACAGAATAGAAGTTTACTAAAACGTTTAAAGATTGCACAAGTCGAAAAGAAAGATTGGCGTCAAGAACTTCAAGATTATTTGCTGATGTATCGATCTACCCCGCATTCCATAACTGGTGTGTCACCAGCAGAGTTGATGTTTGGCAGGAAAATTAGAACTAAACTTCCTGAAATTATGATCGAGAATTCATTGGACGAAGAAGTCAGAGAAAGAGATGCCTGGAAAAAACACTTAGGAAAGGAATACTACGATAAGAAATTCCATACTCAAGAATCATTGATAGAACCAGAAGATACGGTAGTTATTAAACAACCAAAAGTGGATAAGCTTACTCCACAGTACAGCCCGATCAAGTATAAGGTAACAGATAGAAAAAGAAATACGATAACAATACAATCTCAAAATGCGAAAACAATCTAAACCACGAACAGGCAACTTCAAAGTGACTTTAAATTAGCAAAAAGTCTTTACGAGGTCTTTTCTACAAATACATTTTTACAGAATATAATTTTTACTAATATCGTGACAATCGTCGTCTAAATAGAATATCTAAATTTCACCTAGATATTTATTTTCAGGCATCTGTTTATACAGGATCTACCAAGTTGAATGGCCTATTAAAAATACTCGGGGAAAGGAACATACATTCTGAAAATTAACGCACTGCCCTAGGAGGAAGTGATCTTCCGGTTATACCGGTTGCATCGTGAGATGCAGAATCAAATTCTACATCGATTAGTAGTAGCATTCCCTACACCTACGTTCATTAGTTTTCTTGTTAAAAAAACTAAACTACTAAAGGAGACTGTGGTTTAAGAAATAATTGAAATTAATCTCCGCCTACAATAATTTTATATCAGTAGATACGTATTTCGGCAGCTAAGCTGCCATCTTCAGTACGTTACCAACTTAAAAGCACTTACAAAGATCTAAAAACAATCGAATCATCCTAATAAAATCATTAAAAGCTAACCAAACAACACGGAAACACGGAAATAAATAGTCCAAAGACCCGAAAAAAGTTCTTATTCTAACGAATAAATAAGTATAAATTCTCTATTATTTGATACCTAAAAATCCTGAAAATAAAATAATATACTGTTACGTTTCTAGAGTTTGAGTTTATTTATTTAAACGAATAAAACACTCGATAAAAACTTAACCGTAATTTAATAAAGCTTAAAAACTAATTTATTTGTAATAATTTATTTTCACACTAAAATCTAACTTCGACGATCGCTGTTCGAACTCGACTGACTGGTGAGTCAACCCGGGGCGATTTTATATCATTCGCCGCCGTCTGGAACTCTCTATGCGGGAAGATTCCAGTCTGTTCGATGTGACCCCGGTGTAGGCCCCGGTGGCGTGATGGCCGATGACGCACAACAGCGAACCGACCTCCTGACGCCCTCAGCGTGACGCAGCACTGAGCGGCTCGCCACACTGCCCCTTTCTTAAAAATGTTTCGTCTCGAAATGTTCCTGGTGATACTCTTGAAGGAGGATGTCGGAATCTACAAGCTGGCCCATTCTTGCAATTTCCCGTCTGGAAGAAGTAGCAGTCTACGGTTTTGCTGTTGCTGACTGTTGCCTGTGGGTGATGGCTGCAGACTAGGACTTCAATTCCCGTTCTGTGGAAGATGACTTCCAGCATGCTTCGTATTACTCTCCAGTCTAGTCCGTCCAATCCGCAGCCCAATTTGGGGATGGCCAACTTCATCTGATGGTTCTCTATTAGCTGTCTCCTCAGGCTATATAGGGCTCTCCACATACTTTGATAGTCAGGTTTACCGCTTGATGTCTTCTTAGTGACTAAATAATGCACGTGGCGCCTCCGATCTGCCGTCGAATCAATGATCTGCAAGCTCTTGCCTACCATGGGATGCTGTCTTCGTAGCTCCTCGATTTGGCCAAATTTCTTCCTAAACACCTGAGCGATTCCTTTGGACATTTTCAGGTCTTCTGCTACGCAGTGGGCCAGACTGTACTCCAGTGGCACTTTAAAGAGATCTTGTTGCTTCTCCGTGGTCACTCCAAACCGTGCCTTGCTTCCTTCGGCGTGATGAGACATGAAGGTTTCAAAGTTCACTTCGGAAACTTGCGCCCTTTGTACTGTCCCTTCATCTGCTTCTCCATGGTAAGGGGCTATCCGGTTGAAGTGGATTACTTTGGGTTTGCCATGGGGGACCTTCCTGATGCGGTAAACGACGTCGTTGATCCGTTTCATCACCTTGTAAGGACCTTCCCAAGAGGTCTGTAATTTTGGGGAGAGGCCTCGACGTCTTTGGGGGTTATAAAGCCAGACCAGTGCTCCAGGTTGGTATCCCCCGTCTTGAGCGTTGATGTCATACTGCTCCTTCATCCGATCGCTGGCCGTCTGTATATTGTGACGCACTTGGTTGTGGATATCATCCATTTTCCTGCGTAATTTGCTCACGTAATCTTCGTCGGCAGAGACTTCGCCAGGCTTCACACCAAACTTCAGGTCGCAGGGCAGTCTCGGCTCTTGCCCGAATACCACTTTCGCGGGAGTCTCCCCTGTTGTCTCATGAACAGATGAGCGGTATGCCATTAGAAACAGGGGGATGTACGTGTCCCAGTCCCTCTGATGATTGGAAACGACCTTGGACAAATGTCGGTTGATGGTTCTATTGAACCTTTCCACCATTCCGTCCGACTGTGGGTGGAGTGCAGTTGTTCTAGTTTTTCGGACGCCGAGCAGAGTACACACGTTCTTGAACAAGGCCGATTCAAAGTTCCTTCCTTGGTCTGAATGCAGTTCCATAGGTGCACCATACCGACTGATCCATTCCCTGACAAGGACTTCCGCAATAGTGACTGCCTCTTGGTTAGGTAGGGCGTAAGCTTCAACCCACTTACTAAAGTAGTCCATTACCACGACGATGTACTTGTTTCCACCATTCGTTTCTGGAAACGGGCCGGCTACATCGATGGCAACTCTCTCAAAAGGACTTCCAACGTTGTACTGTCTCATGGGGGCCTTACCCCGCCTGTGGGGGCCGTTACTGGCTGCGCAGACTGCACACTTTCTGCACCAATCCTTCACGTCTTCCTTGCAGTTCACCCAGTAAAATCTTTCGCGCACCTTCTCCATAGTCTTCTTAACTCCCAGGTGCCCTCCCGAAGTTCCATCGTGAAGTTCCCTCAGAACTTCTGGCACCCTATTCTTGGGGATTAGTAACTGTGTCTTCTGTTCCATGCCTTCTGGATTCTCCATGCTTCGTCTCAGAAGACCACGATCCAACACTATGGAGTCCCACTGCGCCCAGTATGATTTTACGGACGGTGCACATGGTGCTACCTCTTCCCAGGTAGGCCTCGCGTCCCTGCTTTTCCACTCTAGCACTAATTTCAAATCCGGGTCGTTCTCCTGGTCTCTTCGCAGTTCTTCGGCTTGCCATTTGTCGTCAACAATGGCTGTCCTCGCAGTCGTGGCTACTTTCTCGTCCAAACGACTACAGTGCTTACAGTCTTCGGCACAGGGTCTTCTCGACAAAGCATCGGCATTTCGATGGCTAGTTCCTGCCCGATGCTGAATTTCAAAATCGTACTCCTGAAGTCGTTCGATCCATCGTGCAACTTGCCCTTCTGGGTTCTTGAAACGGAGAAGCCATTTTAGAGCGGCGTGGTCGGTCCTCAGCAGGAAGCGTCTACCATACAAGTACTTGTAGAAGTGTTCTATCGTTTTTACGACGGCTAGCAATTCCCTTCTTGTGACGCAATAGTTTCGTTCCGGTTTTGATAGGACTTTACTGAAGTAGCCGATCACCTTCTCTTGCCCCTCTTGTATCTGGGAGAGTACGCCACCAATCCCAACGTTGCTAGCATCTGTGTCCACGACGAACTTGCCTTCCGGGAGAGGATAACTCAGAATAGGAGCACTAACCAAGTACTGCTTTAGTTGTTCAAAGCCAATTTGACACTGTTGGTCCCATTCAAATGGACGACCTTCTTCAGTGAGTTTTGTTAACGGCTTAGCAATGTCTGCAAATCCAGGAACGTAGCGCCGATAGTAAGTGCACAGGCCAAGGAAACTCCTTATTTGGTGTTTATTTCTGGGAGTTGGCCAGTCTTTCACCACCTGAATCTTCACAGGGTCCACGGCGATTCCATTTCCATTAACAATGTGCCCCAGGTAATTCACTTCCTTCTGGAATAGGTGACACTTCTTGAGGCTAAGCTTTAGGCCAGCTCCGCGAAGCCGCTGGAACACTCCTTCCAGGTTCCTTAGGTGGTCGTCGAACGTCTTTCCCACGACAATTATGTCATCAAGGTACACCATGCACGTTGTCCAGGACAGACCTTTCAGAACCGTCTCCATTAACCTCTCGAATGTCGCTGGGGGCTTTTCCTCTAAATTTCTGGATTGTTCTCGAAGTTTCTCTAAATTTCCAGACTGTTCTTGAAACTTCTCGTCCAAATTTCTGGATTGTTCTTGAAGTTCGTCCTTGAAATTTCTGGATTGTTCTCGAAATTCATCCTTCAAGATTTTATTAAAATCGACGGGACCACACGAAATTTCGAAAAGGAACGTCTCTGGATCTTCACCAGCTGTCAACAAATCGGATCGGAGACGCTGTTGAAGTGCGCCTTTCAAACCACCGGTTTCTAACTCTCGTTCTTCCAATTCGGTTTTTAATTCGGCCACTTTTAAGTCTTTCAACAACACTTTTCTCGTAGCCATTGTTTTTTTTTCGATACTGTACTTATTTAATAATCTGATTAAATTTAATTTACTTTAAATTGTTTATTTATTTGCACAAACCCGCACACCGACACCACTGTTACGTTTCTAGGGTTTTAATTTATTTATTTAATCGAATAAAACACTCGATACAAACTTAACCGTAATTTAATAAAGCTTAAAAACTAATTTATTTGTAACAATTTATTTACACACTAAAATCTAACTTCGACGATCGCTGTTCGAACTCGACTGACTGGTGAGTCAACCCGGGGCGATTTTATATCATTCGCCGCCGTCTGGAACTCTCTATGCGGGAAGATTCCAGTCTGTTCGATGTGACCCCGGTGTAGGCCCCGGTGGCGTGATGGCCGATGACGCAAAACAGCGAACCGACCTCCTGACGCCCTCAGCGTGACGCAGCACTGAGCGGCTCGCCACAATACAGTGTGCCCGGATTTCGTAGGGACAACATAGGTAAAATTCGTATTTGAAGAGATAGAGAGATGGTTAAATTAGCAAAAAGGTGCAGGTTAGAGAGCTTATTAAGAATCTATTTTCAAATATTACTTGTCATGGCCAACTTGGTTAAAATTTTACAAAAGCCAAGGTCTCCTAATTTCTTTTATTTGCTTTAACTTTCTTGTTACTTAAGGCTCTTTGCTACCAGTATACGGCTATATGGCGAAATATCATTCATTAAATGACGTTTTTCTCCGGCATTTTTATGTTTGAAAAGACAATCGATATTTTTATGGGAGTATAGCATCCATCTACACGGTTAGACGGACTTCGATTTTTGAAAAAAGCTTTATTTTTTTCGGAATTAATTAAAACACTGATTTCATAAAATGACGGATTTCATGGCTAAAAACTATTCAAAATTTATCAGTATCATTATCAATTTGTAAGGCATAAAAATATCTACGGTTAAGTCGTCTTGGATTTTTGAATAATGTTCTGGTTTTTGTGATATTGTAAAAAAATAAAATTAAAATTAGGCAACCAACTTTGCAAACGCACACAAAAATTTAGCTACTTACATTTGATTTACGACCACTGCTGACCCTCACAGCAGGACGCTAATCTTCGGCGATCCAGATGTATTTAGGTACAGTCGCAGCGTAATGTAATGAAAGTCTGGAGAGGTGAACGCTTATTACGAATTCGGCCGAACGCAGGTAGTACAAACCCCTCCTGAATGAAAGTGTAAGCGTTGCGTATATTATTTTTAAAAGGAAGCGTTTGATGAAATGTAATTGACCGTTAGGGCATACTTCTAATAATTATTTCATGCTCTTTAATAAGAAACAAATTTTAATAACATGGTTAATCTTTCTGTAAATCGAACGTAAATGTTTCAGAATAAATAGAGAGCACGTGTTTCTTTATATTCTCAGTATTCTCATACCGATGATCTTATTAGGAAAAGTATTATGCATTCTAATGGAAATATTTATGTTATTCATAATTACTCCTTAATTTACGTGATTTAATTAGAATTATGTCACTTTAAATTATGAACACCTTTTGAAGTATTGTAAATGTCATTTTGAATAAATATTGCTCTTCAGCGCTTTGCAGTACTGATAGTAGCTTAGTTTTTTTAATTGCATGTGGTTTAGAGAGAGAGAGAGAGAGAGAAAATTGCGGGAGATAACTATAAAATTTAATTGACCGTTAGAATATACATACTTCCAATAATTATATGATGCTCTTTCATAAAATCAAATAAAGTTACAATAAAATAAATACAGTACTTCTTTTAACTGTGGTCATACGAATTTGCGTGCTAAAAATTTTGCCTCATATTACCAAGGTGATATTGATATTTCTTGTATTAAATTTACGAAAAACTGACAGAGAAGTGTTGAATTAACTAATAAACAAACAATTGTTGAATCTATATCTCATATCTCATATGGCTGTAATAATCAATTACATAATTTATTACAAAGTAAACATTATCAAAATACGAGGCCTGTCATTAATTTATTTTTTCGTCAACCGTTTATTAATATCGATATTAATGAATTCTTTTGTTTGAAAAATAGGGCGTTAATGGACCTGATCTTGTAATTACTAATTAAAACAGAAAACAATATCGACAAGAAAAATCGTTTCCTGTCAAAAAATATCCAATTGTTAAATCTAACTGACGCAGAAAGAAAAGACTTTTAATCAACAAATGTAATTACTAATGAAAATAAATGGAAAAATTTATATTATCTATAATTACTCGTTAGGAAATACTTCTAATAATTATTTGATGCTCTTTAATAAAAACAAATTTTAATGACGTGGTTAATCTTTCTGTAAATTACAGATAAATCTTTCAGAATAATTGGAGAACACGTGTTTCTTTGTAGTGTCAGTATTCTGCGAATCCAAATTTCAGACCTATATAAATTTCGATCGTTTAAACATTGATCCATTTTCCTTTGTGGCTCACTGAGGAAAATTGAACGAGCAGCAAGTGATTTTTAGTGTATTTTTTTTTAATTTTACCATTTATTTGTTTTTTGTTTTTAACAATCTTTTTTTTATTTAATTACTTTTAGCATTTTGATTTCCTGTTTGAGTTGTATTGTAATAGTTTTTATTATTATTATTTATTTAAGTCTTTTTGTTTTAATATTGTTTACAAATTAATTTCTTGTTTAATTTTTGTCAGCATTCGTTTCTTTTTTGTTTTAATTTTTTTTCAGTAATTAACTACTTTTCTTTCACCAACATACCATTTTTCTTGACATCTGATTTTCATATTTTTTATATAATTTTCTTTACTTTAGAATTTATGTAATTTTCTATCGCCATATATATTTTCTGTTCTGAATTTTTTAAAGGTCTTGTCATCTGTGACTAGTTCTTGTTGTAGCAATCGCGACTTTTTATTAGCAAAATGGGAAGAAGAATGGGACAACGAGAATCATCCGTAGCTGCAAGAGGATTTATTTGCGGTTTGGCAGAAGCAGGAATGTCCGTTAGAAACATATCTGAGCAAGTTGATATGTCAGAAAGTCAAATTCGAAGATGGATCAGTAGAAGACAAGAAGACGCTTCCCTAAGAACAGCACCGAAATAAGGTCGTCCCAAAGCAACAACAAATGACGAGGACCAGGCAATAGTTGCCAGTGTCGAAGCTAATCCGTTTACAACTACAACAAGGATCAGGGAACAACTAAATTTACAATGCTCTTTTACGACAGTAAGAAAAAGATTGAGGAGTAGTGCAGGTATTCACAGCAGAAAACCAGCCAAAAAAATTTTGCTTTCACCCGAAAACGCTGCTACCAGATTGCGTTTCTGTGAGGAAAACATGAATCGAAATTGGGAAAATGTGATATTTACAGACGAGAAAACATTTTCTACATCGCAGGATTCCCCAGTCGTGTTATGAAGAAGGAAAAATACACGGTATAATGTGGAAAACGTAAGACCAAATGCAACAAGTGGACGCATATCAGCTGGATATTGGGGTTGGATTTCGAGTGCAGGTCCCGGTGCATTAGTTCCCGTTTCACCTCCAAGGTTTACATCTGCAAGGTATATAGAAATTTTGGAAGAAGTCATGCTGCCATCAGTAAGATTAGTGTATCCCGAGGACGAGGTGGAAGTAATAACCATTGTGCAAGACAACAGCCCCATTCACAAAGCTGCCAATGTAACAGCCTGGTTTGCAGATCACAACGATATTGAGGTATTACCGTGGCCTGCAAGATCTCCAGACCTCAACCCAATAGAAAATATGTGGGGAACGATGGTAAGGAGTTGGGAAGATATCCCTGGATACGGTGTTCGTGAAAGAACCGTTGAACAACTGACACAACATGTTTTCCCAGTTTGGGAAAGGTTTAGAGGCACAAATGTTTGTGAAAATTTGGTAAATTCAATGCCAAACCGGTTAAGAGAATGTGTTGAAAGTAACGGATATTACACAAAGTATTAACGTTTAATCATCGTTTCGTTTTCTTCTTTCAACTAATCATTTATTTTTCAGAAATTAATTACTTAATTTTTCTTTTTGCCATTTTATTTTATGTTTGAGTTTTGTTGTAATGGTTTTTAATAATTTTTTCTTCTTTTAGCAATTCATCATTTATTTTTCAGAAATTAATTACTTTCTTTTAGCACTTTCGTTTTCTTTGTTTTGTTGTAATAGTTTTTTAATAATTTTTTCTTCTTTTAGCAATTCATCATTTATTTTTCAGAAATTAATTACTTTTTTTTAGCACTTTCGTTTTCTTTGTCTTGTTGTAATAGTTTTTATTAATTTTTTCTTCTTTCAGCAATTAATCATTTATTTTTCAAAAATTAATTACTTTTTCTTTAAGCACTTTCGTTTTTGTTTTGTTGTAATAGCTTTTCATCATTTTTTCTCCTTTCAGCAAATAATAATTTATTTTAGCTTTTAGTTTCGTGTGTTTTAGGTTTTCGGTTGCCCGCGTCGTTGTGTATTCGGTGATCATCACACGGTCAAGCCTACGATAGACGATGGATGGCGGAACGCCTTCAATATATTCTCATTGTATTTTATGTATTATTTGTAATAAATTACTCTATTTTCATCCCCCAATTTTTGTATTGGATATTTTAAAACATACTAATCGATTAATATTTAAATATAAAGTCTAACATCAAATTTTTGAAATGTTATAATATCAGAGAGCAAAAAAATCTCTTATTAAAGAGCATGAAATAATTAGAAGTATGTCCGAACGGCCAATTGCATTTTATAATTATTTACCGCAGTTCTCTTCATTTCATCAAACGTTTCCTTTTAAAAATAATAATGAGGGGTTTGTACTTACTACCTGCGTTCGGCCGAATTCGTAATAAGCTTCACCCCTCCAAACTTTCATTACATTACGCTGCGACTGTACATCGGTTCAAAATAATTTTGAAATCGTACACTTCGCGGTAACAAAATATATTCGCTCTAGTTGAGGAATTCTTATATTGATTTTTCAGCTTTTCGTGACAACAGTTTTAAAAAACGACGTTCTCAGTGGTAAATTTCGTTTCTTTCTCGAGTCAGCAATTTCAGGAAGCAGAGCTTTTAAATAGAAATTTTCCAAATTTTTTTCCATTTTCTCTGCCCAAAATGAATCGCTTTTCTTAACTTTACAATATTTTATATCTAATTCTGTATATACAATGAAGTAACAAGTATCTCGGTTGGTAATGTGGAGCTGTCCTTGAATCTGGTACATGTAGTTATGTGTAGGAATTACACTGATAATTCCATTTTTATCTAATTTACAGTATGGTATCAGTTTATTTTTAATTGCGGCTTCAATTGTTGCGTCACGGGCTGAGTAAGGGCATTTTACCTCGATAATGGCCTCATTTCCTATTAATCCATCGGGAGATGCTGCTAGATATTTTGTTTGTTTGTCTATAAATAATCCACATTTTTGTACGGTTAATCCTGTTTGACTTTCAAATAAAGTTATTGCTTTATTTTCATTTTCCATACCGTACGCTAATGATTTTGGCAAATTTGTCAAGGTATGTAATTTTGAATACAAAATGTCCTTAACGGTATTAGCAATAGACGTGGTCAACTTCATTTTACAAATTTTCCCAAAATAGCTTGCTGTTAATCTGCAAGTTCGCTCCTTATGCCACTCAGGGTTACTGTTTTGACCAACGGTAAGCTTTTCAATTTCGACTGGATCGACTGCACCCAAGTAATCTAGGAACTTTTGTTTGGCATCTTCATATTCGATAATGGACATGTCCGGTAAATTTATTTCATTTGTGATGTTATCACCGTAATCTGAATCCGCGCTCTCATATCTAAATTTTCTTTTAACTCCACCTTTCTTTCCGATGATTTTGACTAGCTTGTCCGAAAATTTCTTAGTATAAATTCCTACACTATTATCGCTCAAATTTAATATTGACTTCAAAACAAACAATCCCTTAGTATTATAACTTATAATAGCACCATAACACCTACCTTCATAGGAACCTTTTAATGAAAAATTGATTCGTTTTCCACCAACAAATTTGTTTATAGCAGAGTTAAAAGATTCTGCTACATTTGTATCAACATCTAGTAACAAACTTGAAGATAAATTAGCCACACGATGAAGACAGCGGGAAAATGGTTCATATAATGCCGAAGCATTTAAAAATTCATTATAAGCGATGTTGTTACTTTGTCCGCTTTGCTTGCAAAAATATGTAGCACAGTTTAGATGATCTCCGAAAATATGCTTTGGTCCATTTAATATATCATTTTTCAAGTTCTCAATTTTTTCCGTCATGCAAGAGTTTTCAGTTTTGCGAAATTTAATAGCACTAACTATTGCTGTTCTAAATTTTAAAATATTATTCCGAAAAAAATTTCTAATATTATAATCAATTCTTGGTGTTTTTGCAATTTCGCGAATTTTATTGCAGAAATTCCGTAAGACGTGATTTCGACACTCAACTTTTTGAAGAAAGCAATGTGGTCCGTAAGGTTTTGAATAACAAATTCTTCGGTAAACACTACTGTCTCCATCTCCTATCATTCTAACGTATTTCAAATTATGTGTCTCTACTGACTTCTTAAAACCATCTAAGATAATAGCTGCTTCCATAGATGTTGAAATATGGTTCCAGTTTTTAAAACATTTGTGGCTTGGAACTTTCTTCTTAGATTTCTCATACATAGAGCACAGTTTACAATATTTATTTCTCACTGCTGCATATAAAATTCTTCTTGTTTTAGCGCCAATAATACAAGCAACACCGGATAATGCATTATAATTTGTTTTGTACGATCTTTTACTCCACGCACCATCAACGATTACAGATATCATCCCTGAACCATCATCGTCTACCTCACCGGATTCAACTGCTAATTTATATTCTTCTTTACCAGCTTCTATCATTTCCTCTTCTGCTACATTTTTAACTGAATTCAAAACCCTGTTTTCCGAAGTAGAATAGGTTTTTGGATTAATTGAGGGAATATTTAATGCCCCACATAATTCCGAAAACTGTGAACATCCTATACCCACTGCAATTATCCCACAAACTGCTGCATCATTTATATTACAAGAAAAATCACTGGATTCAGTACTAAATGAACCTTTCAATTTACATATTTTGCATTCATAACTAAATACGCTCCTCAAGCCATATTTAGTTTCGTTAAATATGTCAATATCATAGAAACAACAACCAAAACCTTCGTGTTTTATTGCTTTTAAAACTTTAAATAAATGTCCAATGTCAACAATTCTGCGTCCTATTATTTCATATTTGGTTATTTTTTTATCGTTGACTTGAGGTTCTATCAAAAGTACGTCATCATCAAATTTATTTATATCTGCACCAGATTCTGTATTTAACGAAACAATTGACTCGCAATTAGTATTTACAAAAGTTTTTTCAGAGGCTTTCCTTTTTTTTAAGATCTTTTTAAATGCCTGTCGTTTACTTTTCTGTTTTGTTGATAGCCGAAGATGAGTTTTAGTTTCATGCCCCATTGTTGACAGTATCGGAGCAAACAGCAAGGCAAATTTCTTAATTAGGCTATTAAAGACATAAAAAAATAAATTAATTCATATTAATTTAAAAAATAAATATACGTACTAATATTTAAACAAAGAAGATGAACAAAATAATTAATGTATTACAAATACAAACTAAGGCACAAGTAGATAATAACACTAGAGAAGAAACTGATGTCACAAGATGTGCAAGTGTATACGTACGTATGTACACTGAGAATGACAACTTTTTCATGAACATTCAGGTATTCAGGCAAAGTTTCTAAGAAACTCTAAATGACTATCCTGTTAATTGGTTTCCAATAATCTATAATAATCTACGACTAAAATTATATATTATAAAACTAAACTAGTTTAGCAGCAGTCTAAACTGTAGATATTCGCAAAAACCTACACTATTTCAACAATCAGGAGGCACGAGCATTGAGCAAATAGGTACGAATTAGTATACGACCATTGTAATTTTTATTGCTTTAGCGACCGACCGTTTCATAGCGGGTGGGTAGAATAATCTTCGGTGACAGATTGTATTGTGTGCTGCATACTTAGAAATCCGAAAAAAAATTGGTAGGTACTAAAGAGCCTTAAGATATTGACATGCGGTTTTAACTAATTTGCATGGGAATGTAAGTACTTTTATGGGCACTTAATAAAACTAATTTCAGTTATGCAGATTTTCATTAATCTATCCTAACCTCGAAATTTTAATTGGTACCACCTAATTCTTTTTGGCCCTTTTAAGAGAGAACTTTTTTCTGAATACAATGATGTATCACATAATATGAAAACTTCTAAAAAATTTTGAAGCATTGAGTTTAGTCTTTTAACGAACCAATAATATCACTAGTGCCATGATTACAAAATTTTGTTTTTTGTTTATCAAATCGTGTGAAAATATTTTTCCAAGCAAGAAGCACGCTTATCATCATACATTCCTGTCAATAGTGTCAGTATTATTACTGTATCTTATAATAGAAAATTTTGAAAACTGTTACGAATTTGGGGGTTCAAAAAATTATAGTCGTTAAATTTCAGAACACTTTAATTACAATCAGTCGCTTTACACAATTAACAACACAATAGTAATGAACTTGTCTATCAAATAACACTTTTACAAAATTTACTTTCTATAGTATATTCGAGATATGAACCCTTCGCTTGCCAACTACTGGCTGACTCCTGGCGGACCGTACGGCAAGAGAATAGTACCCTAAATCAGAAAGGACAGCTAAGCAATTTTCTGGAACGAGTTTTCTTTGCGCATGACTACTGTAGCCGCCATCTTCCTGGGGTGTTCTCAATGACAGATGTTTTGTGTTTACATTTGAGTTTTCTCATGAATCGAAAAAACTAACGGAATTTAATAATTAAGTGTATTATTCTGTGTTATAATTGAAGATAAGACATAAGTGGATAAAGGTGTTATGTCACATTTTTCAAATTAGCACTATAGAAAAGAATAAATAAGTTTTAAGTTGACACATTAAATTGCAATTTACCCTAGTTTCTAATTTTGCAACAATGATCTGGTATGGGGTGGAGGGGATGTAGAGGTATCGCGACGAACATTAGAGAGAGAAAACTAGCCTCGATCAGCTGAGTTAGGGCAAAACGTCAAAACGTGAAAACATTCGTTGTCTGTGCATTTAATCTGTTAATTTTCAAATTGGATTTTGTGGGGTCGTTTTCTCGATTTTAAGTTATTTGAAGTGACTTATCAAGTTTTTGTTTATTATTTAATTAAAAAAATGTTTGTGCAAATCGTTTTTGATTGCAGTGAGAACCTCGAGCAGCCTCTGGACAGCTGTTTCAGCACTGCTTGGGGCTTCTTCAGCAGAAACGTAGCTCGACATTCCTACTGCAGACCAAAAACGACTTGCCCAATTTATTCGCAAATGCGATGTAAGAATGATGAACATATAAAACACTGCAATGTTAGGTCAAAAAGCGATAGTAAGATGTCGCTATTTTATATATTTAATTAAAGTTCAACATCCGTTGATTTCGCTTCTAATTTTTACGGGATGTTTTAAATTGATTTTAAGTTTTTGTAAGTAACTATTTTACTCTAAAAAGATAAGCAGGTTTCTTAAATATTTTTTGTTATAATATTTAATCGCGTTAATAAAATGTAGAATACCTACTTGTTTCGCTGATAATTGCATTAATATGCGACAAAAAATTGTAAATGTATCCATCCACAGAGAGGGTAGACGCATTTTAAAATATTGAATATATTTCGTATTACACGCATGTGCAAATTGTAAAATTAGATTCGATAGTCTAATTTAAAATTGGAATATGAACTATAAATTACGAAATTCATTAATTTTTGACAATTCGCTATTCAGCCACTTACTCGCCACGGCAACGGTGTTTGCAAACGCATTAAGCTTAGTTGAGATGCATTTCGAATATGCAAAATAGTTATTGCAATTTGTTTTTGATTGGCTAGTTTTTTGCGTATCCGGATGCATCTGAACTAAGCTTTCATTTCCCCCAAACCACGTGGTATCGGCCATTTTTGATCTTTGTTACTCTTAGGGAATACTCATATTATCTTTCTCTCTCTAATGTTAAAGCCGATGCAGTCCTATTCAAAATGACGACGACACTGAAGTCCACAGAGTTTCCCCTCTACCAGGTTTTTTTATTGCTCCCCACCAAGAGACGGCGGGAAAGTGCAGAAAAGGGCGGGGGGTAAGGAAACGCGTCTCGTTTTCTTTACATTTTCACTTATATTTAATGAAATAATGCACCCACGAGGTATAAAATCATCGTAAGGACATCAGAGAGTCTATACAATAACACAGAAATATCGAATTGCATTCACGACCGAGAACGTCTACGTCCACGGCAGATGTCATAAAAACTGCCAACTCGTAAACAAATTGTACTTTTTTATTCTGCAACGCAAACTTTTGCATTTGCACAGATGCTTAGATTAATACAAGAGCATTGGCGATATGGAGCCCGAAAAGTTGTTCCTGCCTAGAATTTTTTTTTATTTCGCAAAATCGAAAAGTCCCATAAGCCGCACGTGTTAACGTAAACACGCATAACTTTCTTAATAAACAACGCGGAAACGTGAATTTTCACAAGTGGATAGGGTGAACCTTGCGCTTTAAGGATATGGAGTCCAAAAAGTTGTTCTCCCCTAGAATTTTCAGTAATTCGACGGAATCTCGAACGATGCACGGACTCTTTACCCGCCAAAAATGAAACTGCGCGCGCAGAAATTGATAATAAATCGCGACCGTAATTGTTACTCTATCTGGTACAAATAGGTATAATTTAACTCAGGTGCACTGCAGACGTAATTAATCTCGCAGTTTTCCTCGGGAAAGTACGTTTTTTCGCAATTTTCCGTAAAGCATAAGACCGCGCAACGCGAAAACGTCACGCGTAAGGCCAGTGCTTAGCTCTGCGACATCACATGTCGAATTACGACGCGTGCCGGTATCCATCCGGTATCTTTAGCTGGAAAAATTGCAAGTATGCGGTGGTGCGTACAATCACGGGATAAAAATTTCGCTCGGTGTCGCGCGCTTTTACGTTTCTGCAAATGCACCGGCATTTATTTCTGTACTGGTGCATCGATAATATGAAATCGAAAATGCTGTAACTCCCAGATATTTTTTTTTATTTCGCGACTTGGAACTTTTTAATTAAACAATAACGCTTGAATCTGAATGTTCGTAGTTGAATGAACGGAAACTTGCACTTTTAAGGAAACGTTACTCCCTAGAAATTTGAGTTATTCCACGAAATGAGGAACGGTGCACGGACAAATATTAATAATTGTAGATTGTAACTTTTAAATGGTCTAAGTCCCAATTTTGTTTTAAAGTAATAGAAACTGTAACATACATATAACAGGGAAAATAAGAAAAACATTTTTAATAATTTGTCCATGCGTTATTTTTTATTTATTTTTTCTCGTTTAAGTTCAATTTTTAGTTGCGTTATGGGTTGCAGAAGTTTTGCATAAATTTTAGTTATTTTGCTTAAAACTCGTTAGTGAACGATTTACCCCCCTTTTCCTTGTTCGGGCAAAAGGAGAGACGAATACGGGCTTTCGTGCCAGACAGTCGCGTTTTTCGCTCCGCATATAGAAAACAAATATTCGCCGCTAAGTGCAACTACATGCAGAGATTTCAACATCCAGGGTGCACCCTCATCAAGCTTACAAGACCGCATCTCCGATCTAAGGTAAGGGACGAATTGTTCACTTTTCTCTCCTTTTTTGAGCTACCGCCCGTTTTCAAACATAATATATGTAGATTTTATTTAAGTACAGGGTGACTACGCGAGAATTCCTACCCCGTTTAACTCTTTTAATTTGGATTTCAGGAAAAAATGTTTAATACAAAACTTACAGGAACTAATTCAAAGTTTCTCTGTGTGCTCACAGAAAAACAATTGCTGGTCGGATAAACGAGATATAAACTAAACTTAAGTTTTTTAAATGGAACAGCCTATATATTATTACGTTTTTCGATTGCTAGGATCTTTATCGAGAAAGGTATGGACACACAAACTGACATTGATTACATTAGCCCGTATTCTCGTCTTTAATTTAGCAATGCCGTGATTAAATTCTCTGTTGCTCTCTTAATCATTAAATTCACATGAAGCTATATCGTTTATTTTAATCATGGTTTTAGTTTGAGACAATCTTAATCATATGAGATGAGAATACTTTAATGTACATATTTAGATATGTTTGTAGATGCCGAAACTGGATTAAAAACTGTGGCCGGCAAGATTTATTAAGTAAAGGGTTGCAATATTTATACAATAACTGTAGGTTATGCAGTCAACATTTTGAAAATAACATGTTTCTAAATAATTTAAAGAATAGATTACATACTCATGCAATACCGACAATATTTTCGCAATCAAATTTAGAAAATCTTACAAATGGTCCACCTACACGGAGTCTTTCTAGATCCAATTTATTTATTTCTCAAGGTAAGTTGAGAATACATATTTTCTTATATCTTACTTCATTAGTCCTGTTACTAATAAGCACATAAAAGTGTAATAAAAGTTTAATTTTAGATGAACATCCTAGAGTTGTTGTATTGACTTCACATGCCACCGACTGCAGTGAATTGGAAAAAACTTTGTCAGTTATTGGTGAGTGTGCATACATAAAATAAAAATACGAAAATTATAAAAATTTTATTTTAGATGAACATCCCAGAGTTGTTGCATCGACTTCACATGCCACTGACTGCAGTGAATTGGAAAAAACTCTGTCAGTTACTAGTGAGTGTGCATACATAAAATAAAAATACGAAAATTTTATTTTAGATGAACATCCCAGAGTTGTTGCATCGACTTCACATACCATTGACTGCAGTGAATTGGAAAATACTTGATCAGTTACTGGTAAGTGCATGCATAAAAGATAAAATTATCACATGAGAAAGATTTAATTTTAGATGATCATCCTGATGTTATTGCATCAACTTCACGTATCAGGAGCTACATTGAATTGGAGAATACTTTATCAATCTGTGTTGCTGGTGAGTACATTATAAAGTCAAGTCTCTGAAATGAGAGAACATGTCTTTTCACAGATTGTTAGACTCCAGAAACTTTGAGTCTAACAAAATAACTTTAATTACATTCAAAGCATTAATTAGAAATTTATATTTTCAAGAGTAAATGTAAAACTTATTGAAAACAGAGAAGAATCGAATGTATCTATAATTTATTGTTTCCCTCTACACATCGCTAGCTTAGAATGAAAGTGTCCTAATTCCAATTATGAAAATTTAACAGTAGAGATGTTATGTTAAAAGAAATATTTAAGGAGTTAGAACGTTTCTAAATATAAATCTTATTTTCGCAAGAAAATGGAGTAAGGGTACTCTTATTCTAAGCAGGCAACATATTCATATTCAATGCAAAGTATCTGCACTAATGATGTTTGTTTTGTTTCAGGTTGTGTTTCTAAAGCAACTCCTGATTCTACATTGGGTACCCAAACTAACATGAACTTGTCTAGTGATACCCCTAGGAAAAAGAAATTGAAATTGAAAATAAAAACACTAATGCAACAAAAGCGAAAACTGAAAAAAAATGCTTATAAACCTAGATCTCCGATTACTATTGATACATTTAAATGTATGTGTGATAAGTTTCTGCCAGAAAAGATGGCAAATTTTGTCAAGTTTCAAGCTGATGTCTGCAACAAGAGTTCAAAAGTTGTAAGGTATTCAAGTGAAGTCAAGCAGTTTGTACTAACTTTGCATTTTTTTTTGGGACCAAAAGTTTATAAATTTATGAGAAATACTTTCTGCTTACCAACGGAAAGAACACTTAGAAGAATAACGCAGAATTGGACTATTGAACATCCAACACTTCCGAGAAGATGCGAAACAATGTGTGCTCTGTGCAGATGAAATTTCATTAAAAAGTCATCTGTTTTATAACATTGAAAAGGACTCCAATACAGGTTTTCATGAAACAATTAAGAATAAAAAATATGAACCAGCTATGTATGCCATGGCATTAATGGCTAGAGGTATCCACTCAAATTGGAAACAACAGCTTGGTAACGTATTAGTGAAGTCAACTTGCTCAGGTGAAGATCTTAAAGAAATAATTTTTACAACTGTGAGAAAATTGAAAGTAATTGGTTGGGTTGGGTTGGGTGTTAATTGTTAAAGTCTTTATAACAGATATGGGGTCCAATTTTTATCACTTTGCAAATACCATTGGTATTACACCAGACACACCTTGGTTTCTTATAGACAGCCAGAAAATATTTTATATGTTTGATCCTCCTCATTTGTTGAAAGCCACAAGAAATAATTTCTTTCAAATTCTCTACAGTGTAATAATAAAATAATTGAAAAAAATCATTTAGAGGCTTTTTATAACAAAGATAAGCAAATGCCTATGCGATGAGCGCCCAAATTAACGGAGGCCCATATAAATCCTAACAATTTTGAAAAAATGAGGGTAAAACTGGCGGCTCAAATTTTTAGTGCAAGTGTAGCAACTGGCATGTCAACACATATGGCATTTGGAGAATTACCTTCATCGGCATCAAGTACCATAAAGTTTATTAAAGCAATGGATAACCTTTTTGACATATTTAAATCATCCCGTAATGCAGCCAGTAAATTTTATAACCGACCTTTTAAAGGAGAAGAATTTCAAATAAATTTTTTGAATGAAATGTATGATTTCTTTAGAAGCGTTAAGGTGATTAATTCCAAAGGGAGTGACATTACCCGTAGAATAAAGAGTTTCTACTGTTGGCAAATTTCAATAGCTACTAATCTTGGATTTCATAGCTCCATGAATGGCAGTATAATTTATGCCCGTAGACTGAATCAGGATTGTATAGAAAATTCTTTTTGTGCAATATGACAACAAGGAGGTAATTCAGTAAATCCGACACTAATCCAATTTGTCAGATCATTTAAAAAGTTGTTTTGTTTGAACTATTTTCAACATTCTGAAGGAGCTAACTGTATAAATGATTTTGATGAAGTTCTTGCACACATAGATACATTAACACCCCTTCATAATGTTTTCCGGAATGAAACAGAAGCATCATCTACTGTTCATATAATGGATGTAATTACCACAACAAAATATATTAACGTACGTCTCTGGATACTTCATTAAGAAAGCTTTGGAGAAACATTCTTGTGATACGTGTTTACAATATTCCAAGTCTACAACAGAAGTATCAGTCAGTACTAGGTTTTGTCATTTTAAGGCATATGAAAATAAAAGTAAGGATGCTTTTGGGAACTTAGCAATGCCATCACAAGAGTTTTGTCAATATGTGCACAAGTTAGAAGACCTATTTGTTGAAAACTTTTCGGCATTTGCCATTATGTGAAATATTGGGGCACTTCTGAAAAATAAAATGGAGCAAATATTATATACACATCCGTGCCCACAGTTCCCACACGTATTTGTAATTAAATTATTTATTAGATTAAGGATAATTGATTGTTTAAAATTTATAAATAGAGAAGTGAAATCACAAAAAGTTAAATGTGAAAAACTGTTACAAATAAAACATTTATAATGTCAAATAAAATATTTATAATGTCGAATAAAGTTTAGTTTCCTGGCATTTTACTAGTTTTATTTGCAAAAATTAATGAAGCTATTTTTATACAAAAAATAAAGAGATAAAATATTTATACTTTGAGTCTATTTAAATACGCAGTATTTTCATATGACTTTCTAAAGTAATCAGATACAATTGCTTGTTTGATCAATGTTTTATCAAGAATTATTTAATATTAACAAAGGTAACAATTAACGAATAAAAAAAATCCGGAATTTATTTGTTGTTATTTAAAAATTGCGCCATGTACATCCCAGGAATATGGCTGCCGCTTCGAAGGTCACCGAAATTGTTACTCACAACATCAAAGGAACCGACAAAGCTGCCCTTTCTGATTTAGGGTAATATTCTGTGGTACGGCTTTTACAGCAGAACCCTCTTTCGCTCGAACTTACTAGAATGACCACGTACCAAGGATACTTCTTTTTACCTATGAAATGTTATTCCGGGCTCTTTCTTCTCCGGCCGGCTTTGCTACACATTGTTTCTATAAACTATCAGTATCTGTTTCATTCACTATTACAACAAAAATACCGAAATTCACTTTGACTGTAACGTGTTTGTGCAGTGCGCGAAGTGTCCTTGATTTGGTCCCAATTGGTTTTTTGGATTTGGTTCTTTTTTCTCGGGCCGACTTTGTTACACGTTGCATGTTGTTTCTATAAACTAGCAGCAACTGTTTCATTCACTATTATAACAAAAACATCGTCTGTGCACTGCGAAGGGTCCTTGATTTGGTCTTTTCTGGCAATAGCGGTCGCTCATGCCTTAGATACGTCGTAAGGCATCCTCTCTCTTACTTAATCTAAGAATGTCACATCTAGGGACCTTAGGTTTCCCTGGCTTGTTGGTTGTCTCGTAACTTTCGACCAATCAGCGTCTGATATTGGGCGAGAATTACGTCAATCTGCCTGCCCAATTGAAATAGTTCTGTATGCTTACCATTGACATAAGACAATTAATGCGCTTTATACTGGTTTTATTGGAATGGTAATAACGTAGTCATTTTGTTTGTAAATATACATGAATGAAATGGCTATAAAAACTAGTATTGAAGTAGTTAGAATTCAAGTTGAATATTTGAGGTTAAGATCATGATTTTGAGATACAAACAATAAATAGTTATTTCATAACAAAGATATATCGTATGCTAAAATTATTAAAATTGTTAAAATATATCCTATTTATGTTTTATTAAAGTTGCACTTCGTAACCACGTCATTAACCTCAAATATCGAACTTGAACATTATTTTAATACAAGTTTCTAGCCAAAACAAATAATAGAAATTATAAGTCCAATTTCGTATACAAGAAAAACACAGAAAATTATAAAATTACGCACTTCTAATAAAGAAAATATTCATTCACGTATTGCAACGGTAAATAAGGCAGGCACGATGACGCATCTTGAAGTGACCTTGAATAGTTAAGAGGCAACCTACTTACATTATAAACCTTGGGCAACTAGTAACGAGTGTCTAAATAAAAAACTGGTCAAGCAGGCCGTGGAAAAACTCACAAACAAGGTATGTACGTCTTAGATAATTTCGTACATTTAGCAAATTTAGCAAAAAATAGACCCCCCTTATGGTAATTTGTTAAATGTTATTTCAGTGTCAAGTTAAATGTAAACATAACTTTAAACTTTAAATAAGTTCCCAAACATTAACATGTTTTCATTTATAGAAAATAATTAAGAAAAAGTATCGGAAAACACGATTTTACAACAACAAATTTTGACGTTACATTTGACAGCTTCGCACTTGAGCTTAGAAGCGACATGCGTGCAGCTAGAGTTGGGATTCCACCCGGTGCAATCGTTAGCATCAGTGGAATCACCGAATGCATCCACAATGCACCCGGTGCATTGCTCGGTTGCCTATATTTACATAAGGCATAAAAAATGCTTCAAAATGACACCAAATATAATATATTTTGTACGGACTATCGCTAAACAATTATTTTGTAACGTTAATTTCAAGAACTTACTCATTTTGTTCAAATTTAAGCTTTCGCTTAAACTTAAAAGTTTACTATTCAGCTATTCACCACACACTATAAAACATTAAACCTGTAAAAAGAACACATCTAATAACTACTTTTTAACTTATTTAACAATAACTACTTTTTAACTAGATTTTATATTTTTTGTCATCATCTAGGAATAGTTTCTTTATCAAGGGTAATCGTGGAGAGGGAAACTTTCATGTTCCCTGTGGAAATTCCCACGTGAAATGTTGGCAACCCTATCTGTCTCCGTTGGTCCCGTGAAACCTTGGGTCGCGTGTAATCACAGTATACACATCAATCAGTAGGGACAGCTTGGGCTTTTCGCTCTTACCGTTTCTGAGAGCGCATGTGCGAAGTGAGCGGGCATTCATCAAGCGGCCGATTGTGGCGCAACGGTCAATGGTTGATGGCCTCGTTCAGGTAACCACAGGAGCTGAGTTACTAATTCAACATAGCTATTGAACAGACATGCTTTCGGAGGGCCAAGCTTCAGCAGCTAGTATTCTCACATTAACCCTTTAAGAACACGAGTTGTTAACTTTCAATATGCTGAGTCTGCATCAGGGTCTGCATTCAAGCTCGGTGATCACCTGAACATGGCCAAAAAACGGACGTTCCGCCGGAATTCCGGCACACATTCAATATGGCCGTCAATTACCGATCAGCTGTTTTGGTGAATAAGTAACCATTAGATTATCTTATCGAATTTCATCATGTTTCGACTATTTTGAGCTCACTTGTAATTATTCTAATAAAGCAAGCTTTTGTTTTTTAAAATAAGAAGTATATCTTACGAAGTAAATAACTTTTTCAAGTAGCGACATCTGGTAGCATTAGAATGACTGCCCGCCAACATAGGTTCGGATATTTGTAGTATGAACTTCAAAGGTGCTGACAGAAGCTGTCCCTACTGATTGATGTCCATACTGTGGTGTAATTTAATTTAGGTTATGACCACGTCAAAGTAAATGTGTGAAGTTGTCAGGCGAAGGCAAATTTAAAGAACCGAAATGGATATTACAATATTGTTCAAAGCGTGCGTGAAAACAGTGCGAACAACTAACAAAGCATTAGATGCAAATAATAAAAAAACCAGCATTCTGAAATCAGTTCCAAAAGACGTCAATTTAATGAAAGCCAAGGAAATTGTTAAACACATAAGTAGCTTGCATCAATTTTTCCTCGAAAATAGAGCCGCCTATTTGAATGTACTCAATTACCTTTCCACAAATAAGACTATGACAGAAGTGAACCGTGAGAAAATCGACACCATGTATCAAACCACTATAAACATGTGTTCCGCTATGTTAAATGATTATAAACAAACTTTGATGAAGCTAAATATGAGTAAACAAAAAAATGAGCATTATTGTAATGTGGTAGACTCAGTAGAAACCTATTTAAAAATTGTATCCAGACTCTATGTGGAAGCAAAAGCCGTCAGAGTTAAAAAGGTAATTGAAACCCACAAGCTGTCTAGATTAGAAAATATATCGTCAGCAAGGATTGTTGATACAAAATTTAACAACAGTACAGACACAGATAAGAAACCGCTTCACCATCCCCAGTCGGAATCAGTAACTGAAAATATTGAAAATGTATTATCCCCAGAAGAAATCCAGATATTCGAATCTGAAAATGAGCATTTATACAGTGAGCTTAACAGTCTCTCGGATGAGGTTAAACAAATAGAAACTAAAGTGGTGCACATAGCCGAGTTGCAGGAGCTGTTTACTGAAAAAGTACTACAACAAGAGAAGGATATAGAAAGAATTGCAACAACAGTTGTAGGAACAACTGAGGATATGAAAGTAGCAAATGAACAAATCAGACAAGCCATGCAGAGGAATGCAGGTTTACGAGTTTGGGTGTTATTTTTTTTATTGGTTATGTCATTTTCATTATTATTTTTGGATTGGTATAATGAATAGTGTTTCTTTAATAAATATTTTAAAGAAATAAAGCATATATTTTCTGTTTATTGTTTGTGTCACTTTGAAATGCTAATAGTGAGTTTGCGGTGCTGTTTTCCATTATAAAAATTCTTATAATTTATAAAGTTCGTGTTCTTTTGAAAATGTAACTTACCTGAACTGCACTTACACTAATCTGATCCATCAGATTCAATTGCTTTAAGTCATCGGTGCTGATCAGATCAGCTTAGAGCTTGTCGGTCAGTTGAAAAAACACGACTATTATTATACCATTTATAACTATTTCCAAAGGCTATTTTTCAAAAAAAGGGAATCAATCAGATCTGAAAATAATCGTTCGTCTATAAAATGGATGATAGCTTAGATGACTGTCGCTTAGATAAGGAAAGAGAGAGGATCACGCACAAGCGATACACATCTGTTACCAGTTGGGACCAAATCAAGGACACTTCTTTCTCACCTATGAAATGTTACTCCGGACTTTTTTTTGAAGTGCGGTCTTTGTTACACATTGCACATTATTGTGTCCTTGATTTGGTTCCAGCTGGTAACAGTTTTCGCTCACACGTTGATACGGTGTGCGCCATCCTCTCTCTTTCCTTATCTAAGGATGATAGTTACAACCAGGGGGGTAGATCTTTTATAAGACAAGGTGGTATTAAATTTTACTTCAGTCAGACAAATACAGATGGCAGCCAAACTCGTGAATTTTTGATGTTGGCAGACCCAAGACTCGGGATTGTACACCTGAGGTTGGTAGAATTGGTAGAAAATATCATGTGAATACCATATCCACCAATCATGTCCGTCTTATCGCCATAGTAGATTTCTTTGTCATCTTTGGTTAACTTTTGCTTTCATTCATCTTTCAAAATTATACCGACGAATTCTGAATGATAAAGAAAGAAACTGCTTATTTTATTTTTGGGCATTTGTTGAATTAGTGGATTGTGTATGCTTGATTAAATATTTCGCACGTGGACATTATTTTTTAATTGGTAACAATAATCTATTAACAATGACTGTTATAAAATACTTACTTTAGTATAATTAATTATAATTGCGTCGAAAGAAAATGAGTTAGAAATATGCATTTTCTGTATTATATGTACCAGGTAAGAATAATAGTTTACATATACAAAGCAAGAAACTTAAATGTGGACATTTTATGTAGGATTCAAGGAGCCCCCAACACTGGAAAATTGTTTCTGGCAGCACCACATCAACAATAACCTATTACACCTGAGAAACAAGGAGGTCCGTGTACTTGCTTTATTAGAAGTGTAAATATTTAAGTCAATTATTGTAGATGCATTGCACAGTGCAATCATCTCTTGAGCATTTGTCACTAACACAAGAACCCATCAGAAAGTTTATTTTCATGATATGGTAATTGTTTAGAGCAGAGAGCTTAGTTATTGAACATGTAAGTGACAGTACACAGCAGAACTTAGTTGATTTAGTTATTTCCCTGAAATATTGTTTGTTTCGGAAATTAATCTAATAACAGCAGCTTGATTAGCTGAACCTTCACCTGAAATTATGGCTACCACATGTAAACCACAATCAGTCAGCAGTCGACTAATGATAATTCAATAGCTGACATAGTTCGTTGACAAAAGTGACATACAGTTTCTTTCCACTTTCTACGAATTCCCTTCACAATATATGTTAATGCATGATCAGTAAATACTAGGTCCTAGATCAGGTCCACTAAAATCTACAAAACCTCTAAAAGGATCACTTTGTCGTATTCGAGGCCAGGAGGGAGTTCACACATTAGAACAATATTTCCCAGTCAATTTTTGAACCAAGTTTAGATTGAGATTAATCTTAATATGTTTTGAATTGTTAATCTTAAGACTATTTTTGTTAAATAAATAGTTTTGTATCATTTTTTAATTTCTTATTATTACTTTTTGTATTTAGCTACATGTTAATAAATCTTGTATTGTAATTTATATTTCTCTTTTATTTCATTGATTTGATCAAACTTCATATATAGTACACGTGAATTATTCAGTGAAAGGATAGTAAGTGATTACGTAAATACAAAGTAGTCACTTATTGTTTTTTCACCGAATAATTCACATGTACTTATAAATAAAATTTTATATGGGTGCCTGGGGATTTATTTAAATTTCTCGGCCTTTTCCTTTAACAGGGTTCTGCATTATTATAATTGTACTTACGTCAGACAAATACAGATGGCGTAAAAACTCGACACCACTTTTAATGCAAGAGTCAGCAGTCTATTTCTTTCCTTGTCTAAGGTTACAGCACAGTATAGACATCAATCAGTAGGGACAGCTTCTGTCGGCACCTTTGAAGTTCATACTACAAATATCCGAACCTATGTTGGCGGGCAGTCATTCTAATGCAACCAGATGTCGCTACTTAAAAAAGTTATTTATTTCGTAAGATATACTTCTTATTTTAAAAAGCAAAAGCTTGTTTTATTAGAAAAATTACAAGTGAGCTCAAAATAGTCGAAACATGATGAAATTCGATAAGATAATCTAATGGTTACTTATCCACCAAAACAGCTGATCGGTAATTGACGGCCATATTGAATGTGTATCCGGAATTCTGGCGGAACGTCCGTTTTTTGGCCATTTTCAGGTGATCACCAAATCTGAATGCAGACTAGTGTTGCAAATTTACCGGTAAATTATAATTGACTAAATTTACCGGATTTTTTACCGGTAAATAAAGCAAATAACAAAATGAAATGAAATGGCTCTATTGTGTTTCTTTTTACTTAACCTTTCAGAAAAGACCAAATACTGTTACCACACAATCCTGATTTTATGAGAAAATAATCTTTTTCTTATTTATGAATAATACTTAAAAGTTGAAATTGACTCTTGACTCATAAAAATTGTAAGAAAATGGTTTTTAAACTATAAACATACACTGATAAAAGTGGAATGAACGTACATTGTTTTCAATTTCAAGTCCCCATTGAAAGTTTAAATATAATTTTCTAATAATTTAATAAAGGTTATGTTATGATCTTATAACTGGAAGTATATATAATAATTACAGGTAGAGGAAGTAATAGAACTTCCTCCCTAGTGTGGACAATAAGGTGAAATGTGTGTGGAATTTCGAGAAAGTTTTTATATCCATAACCAATGCAAAAATGACAAATGCACTTTGTAAATTATTGTATTTCAGATTTTCCTTCCTGTTTTCCGTTTCATTAACATTTATAACGTCATAAAATAGCGTTAATTTGACTACACTAATCGTTAAAAACAAAAGAAACTTAAAACATTTCAATTGCAATATCCCTAAAGAATTTGCGCCAAATTCAAAATAAATAACCACAGGTAAATAACGTAATTTACCGAGTGTAAATAACCGGTTAATAATCCAATTTACAACACTAATGCAGACCCTGATGCAGACTCAGCATATTGAAAGTTAACAACTCGTGTTCTTAAAGGGTTAATGTTAATTGTTTTAAAAAAGCTTTACGTAAGTATCTTTTTTCAATTCAATAGGAAAACGTTTCATTGACTACACCTTGTCTGTTCATCTGCTTTGAAAATTGTTTTGATATATGTACAACATATATACCTACACTCATCACAGATATTCATACCTTAAATTCGAGTTTACATTAACTTAAGTTAGGTATTTTGTTTTTGTCAGATTATCTGTTTAAAATTATTCAAGGTTAAGTGTAAGAGTGGGGATGTAGTTCTTCTACTACCCAAACTTCGCCTTGCGATTTTTAATAGGTATAATTTGTTGAATTTTTAGTATAGAGTATTATATTTGTTTCTGTTTCTTTTTTTTACCTATTGAAATAAAGTGGTATTATTATTATTATTATTAATGTGAGAATACTAGCTGTTGAAGCTTGGTACTCCAAAAGCATGTCTGTTCAATAGCTGTATTGAATTAGTAACTCAGCTCCTGTGGTTACCTGAACGAGGCCATCAACCATTGACCGTTGCGCCACGCACGGCCGCTTGATGAATGCCCGCTCATTTCGCACATGCGCTCTCAGAAACGGTAAGAGCGAAAAGCCCAAGCTGTCCCTACTGATTGATGTGTATACTGTGGTGAATTCACAGTATAGACATCAATCAGTCGGGACAGTTCCTGTCGGCACCTTTAAAGTTCATACTACAATTTTCCGAACCCAAGCAGGCGGGCAGTCATCGTAATGCTACTAGATGTCATCACATATAAGTGGCGCGAATTGAAACAATTTAAAACACACATCACAAAATAACAGCACTAAGCAACAAATTTCGAAATTTTGGCGACCCTATCGACAAAACATTACTTCATTTAAGTTTTTGAGGTGCTTATTACGAAATTAATTTGATACTTCTTAAATTTATCAATTTTAATTGAAATAGACTCTTCTCCGATGAAAATTGTAAATAAATGGTTTTTCATCTTTAAACGGAGAGAATGTTAATTGCTTTTCTAATTATAATTCTGTCAGGTTTACGATTAAAAAACCACTTATTTATTCATTTTGTCAGTATTAAGTATTTCAGATTATGTGAATGCTTTCTTTTGGCTTTTCATTTATAAATATTGAGGTGTGCTTGGGATTCGGGATTACTACCGAATTCGAAATTGGCAAATCAAAATTAGTCAGATTTGGTTGAAACTTCTTGTCCTTTTTACTGCCTGTCCTTTTTGTGTAATGCATATTTTCATCGCTTAAGATTTGGGATTGGTAACATAACAAATAACGCAACATTTGCAGAAATACCTTTTTAGGAAACGCTTATCGTATTTAGTGAATGACTCGATCCCTTAACTTTTAAATATTTACATACTTAACATTTAATATTTACATATTTAAGATTAAATATTTACATTCTAGACAATTAAATATTTACATATTTAACATTTAAATATTTACGTACAAAACAATTAAATATTTACACACTAAACAATTAAACATTTACAAACTAAACAATTAAATATTTACATATTTACATACTTAATTTCTTCAATTAAGTTGGTACCTAGAAATGATATTCACTTATGTTGCCAAACAATTTTCTTCCGATGTATCCTCTCCCCTTTCTCGTTTGTATGCTTAAAATTAGCATTGATATATTTAAGAGTATAAAATAATTTCATTCTACAATACAATTTCAGTAAATATGTGTAAGGGAAGGACGTACAAGGATGTTGCAGAGTGGGGCTGACTTCAATATATCCACAAATTTCAATAACGTAT
Source organism: Prosopocoilus inquinatus (assembly GCA_036172665.1). NCBI lineage: Eukaryota > Metazoa > Arthropoda > Insecta > Coleoptera > Lucanidae > Prosopocoilus > Prosopocoilus inquinatus. The sequence continues at coordinate 24,338,240 of CM069872.1, read as the reverse complement.
TACTTAATATCACAATTTCCTCAAAATGTTTTTCAAATAATTCTTCCAATTCACAAATGTAATAAAAGAAATTATTATTTGGCATGTACAAGTTTCCAAAAACACCTAAATTTTTTGTTTGGTAGCTTCGGAAATGTACATATAAAGTAGTTTTGTCCAGATCTTGATGGCTATTTGTATACTCCTCACAAACAACACACTTATGTACATTTAAACACTTTCTTATTAAATAGCCACAAATATAACGAATGGAATTTTTCTTCATTGTGTGGAAATGATAATCATAGTCTTTTAGAGCAATATTAAACACTGAAGTTGTAGTTATTTCCTCATAATGCTGCAACTTATATATATTTAACTGAAGAATTTCTTCTAAGTCCTTGCTACAGTTTTGATAATCCGAATTAAAAAGTCTTGAGTAAATAGTTTTTTGAAAGCACGCTGAAACTGTATAGGGGTAGGATTTATTGCATTGCCGCTTTGTTGCCTTACGGAGCCAAAATAATTTTCTAATGAATCTTGACATAACGTCTGGTCAATAAATATTCGAATCCTAAAGCGGTTAATTTATTCCACAAAAGTAGGACACATTTAATTGTAATTTTTAAGCATCTTACAGATTTTACCTTGTTGGTGACTTCCTTATTGTTTTTATCAAATACTGTTATCTTTCTTAAGAAGGTTATTGTATCATTTAAAAATTCTGTTTGATATTTTAAACCTTTAAATGCTCTATTATATTCTTTAGCAGTAGTTGTCTTTGAAGAATTTAAAATATCAAACAGTTTATCGAAACGTTCCATAAATGCAATGGTTGTGACTGCTTCACTCGGTAGCTGGTTATGGGCAACATAAGTAGTCATCGCTGCTGAAACTGATGCACTTAGAACTTGTGCTGCAAGTTTTACTTTCATTTTTTCTGGGATTTGATGGATACATATGCGCATCAGTGAGTTTTGGTGCCAGTCTGTTATGGAATTTTTTGTCACATTGATAGAAATCAATTATAAATTGCCAAGAAGTGTACTGTCCATCAAAGCAGAATCTGTTTTGTAGTAGGTTATTATGGATTGCTTTTATAAGATGTGGAACATCGAATAAATAAACAATTTCCTCTCCATCAACTGAAAATTTAGGACGCTCTGGTGTAATATGCAGAATGTTTGATACACTGATGTTGTACCCCGTATCATTGACTAGCGCCCTAACTTGTAAACCTACTAACTTTAATTTTCTTATTGCTGTGGCAATAATGTTTTTCAGTATCAAGGGTGTACAAGTCGTATGTACAAAAAAATAAGTTATAGGCTGTTTCCAGTTGTTGTATATTCCCTTTACCATCAGAACTAGCACGTTTAGAGATGGTCTAAATGTTTTCTCTTCTCCATAATTTTCAAATTCAACAACCTCATCCTTTCCAATGGCATAAAATAAATGCGATTTTATGGCCATTTCATCCAGACAAAGACAACAATTTTTATCGATTTCAAGAAAACTATCAATCTTCTGCTTAAGAATTTCAAAAAGAGTGTCATTAAATCCAGGCTGAAAATGTATACTCTCTGTCACTCGAGAAAGCATTCTTCTTGATGGAAGCGTAAAAATTTCGCTAATATGTCGGTAGGCCTTTGGGCTCATAAAAATTTTTGAGCAAACCTGAAGAAACTCTTTTGTATACCTTCTTTGATGTGGATTTTTATTTTGTAAATCTGCTTGCAATTTTACAAACATTGAACATTCAGGGGATAGAAATTTATCACATAGCTCTTTAAAATCATTCAGTGTTGCAGAATCAATAAGAGGTTTGTTTTCTTCCTGATCTTGTATTTTTCTTTTCAATCCTGTTACTTTGGATTGCAAAGCTCGGATCTTCGTCCTCATTTTCTGCTTCCGAGGTGTTTTGCTACCAAAAAATGTTGGTGTTTGCAAACTAACATCTGGACTTTTCAGAGGCGATTCGATAAGAGACTCCGTGTCCACATGTAGAGGTTGTAAATTATCTGGTGATTTACAGGACCAAGTTTGAAATTCCTCAGATTGTCTCTGTAATCCAGAAGGACCAGGTTCTGCTGTAATTATAAAAGAACATCACTATCTGATATATGGGAATAAAATGAATAATTCTTACCTAAAACCAACAAACTTTTGTCAGTGTCCCTTGTTGTTGGAGATTCTAGTAGCATTAACGATTCAGAAATTCCGGTTTCCACAGGTGATCCAGAAGAAACAGTCTCACCTACAATCACATTAAATTAATTAATTTTCTGTACATACATAAATGAAAGACTGAAAACTTACTCTTAATAGATCTAATCTGTTGGAATTTTGGAAGGTATTTTGTTGGAAAACTGTCTGGTGACAATCTCTTTACTCTTCCTTAATTACACATAAACATGCTATCTTCAAAATGTAAATCGCACACTCGGTACATAGAATAAAAATTTTGGATTTTTGGTAACAGATATTCACAACCACACAACTCCACCCATTCTTGACACCTAAATGAAATACATATTAAATATATTTCTTCGTAGGTATATAATTAGTATCACAAAATTACAACTCGGATCTACCACTGAAAGCAGGGCCATGGGCATTTTTGGAAGGTTAGTTTAAATTGTAATATTTCGCTATTAAAATTAATTGTTCATTGACTTACAACTCTATTATGTGATTAAACTGCTTTGTGAATGATTATATGTGTCTGCTTGGCAGAACACCTTTCTATTATAACTACAGAACGAAGATCTTCCACCAGTACATGTACCAAGATCTGTTCTGCAATTATAATATCATTTGTTACCTTTTGGGATCCTTCGGAAATCTAAATAAACTTGCACCAGGAACCTGTGATGTAGTTTTGCAAAATTTCACGGCACACACGTTGCTCAACTTATCACTAGATTTTTTAACTACTGATGCCATTATTCATAACAATTAAGTACACTTTTTCTAATTAGAAAATTTCTACAAAAGTCTCAAAAAAACTCAAAAATATCAAATGAAATACCCGTGAAAAGAATTTAACATAAAATGACACATAATATTTTAAGAAATAACTGTGACACAAAAACCAAGCCAAGAACTATTACAACATAACCACACTTTTGAAAGCACTTGATAATAAATTTGACAACTGACCGTTGCGCCACGCTCGGCCGCTCATTTCGCACACGCGCTCTCAGAAACGGTAAGAGCGAAAAGCCCAGGCTGTCCCTACTGATTGATATGTATACTGTGTTGTAACCACAGTATACACATCAATGAGTAGGGATAGCTAGGGCTTTTCGCTCTTACCGTTTCTGAGAATGCATCAGGAGAAAGAGCCAATTCCCATGTAAATTTTTGTCCACGTAATGACGTAGTAGTACTTAGTAACGTATTTATCTGTTGCGATGGCGCCACTATTCTACGCGCGCTTTTTTACGCGCCTTTTTAATTTAAATAATTCTTTAGGTTTTCTTCTCCATACATTCATTTAAGTAATACGTTATATTCTGCAAAGACTCTAATATGCTGTAATATACATTACAAGTATCGGCTGAATATAACGTATTACCTAAACGAATGTGTGGAGAAGAAAACCTAAAGAAACGGAAAATCATGCTTAAATTATGATATTTACTAGATTTTAAGCTAATAAAACAAACCACATATTATTCTCAAATTACTATATTTAACTGCAAAAGTAACTGCAAGTAATAACACATTATTTGTACATTGTCATTCATGAAGTTCATAATTTATGGAAATGCTTTCAAAATTGCAATTCAATACATTCTTTCTTTATCCGTACACATTATTTTTGACTTTAAGTGTGAATATATTCAAAATTACTGCAAATTAATTTTTTTTTAACAATTTTTATTCAGAATACTGTACTTTGACCACCTTCAAATTTTATAAAACAGCTAATCACTCACACATAATAATACTTGTTACACTTTGATAAAATTATTTAAAGTGATTGTTTTATAGTTGTAGCTCCTACCTTCTGCACTTTCATTTCTATTAAAATGATGAATTGTCTCGGTAGATAATACGATGTAGGATACAGGCTAAGTCTCCGTATTAATTTAATCTTCCTGCATTCATGTCCTGGATACACATATCTGTAACAATTTATATTTTACTGCCATTGTTAACTTGGTAAAATAAAAACCTTATTATGGATTGTTATGATGCTAACGGTAATGCTAACCTTTCATCAGTGTGACGCATACACGTCTTCTTGCATCGAAATTGTCACAGGGCTTCGTTGCCTAAATTAACAGCCCCAATTCCAAATTGAAGGAAATTTGGTCTGATTGGAACATGAATTGCATTTAATAACTACACATTTAAATCTTCTTTTGCAGATCTTGCGAGGTCCATTTTTCTCAAACTCTGTTTATATTAGAGACTATTCTCTGGTCACACAAAAATAATTTAATCATCAATAATGTTTATTTAACGGACAATTTGATTTAACCCATTATATTTGTGCCAGTTCTTTAATTTACTTAAGCGATCACCATCACTGCCAGCACTAAAGCAGTTAACATTGACAACATGTGACATTTCATTCGCGCCAAATTTACAATTACTTCTAGCGCCATCTCTGCGGATAAATACGTTACTAAAGGAGCCTGGACAAAAATTTTCAACTGCCAATAAACCTCTGTCCTGATTTTTAAGTTACCATGATTACCTTTTATTGATTTTGAAAAGTTTGAAATCGGTTGTCAGAAGCCAAATTATTAATTCGATTTCTTCTTTAATTAAACGTTTAAATTTCGTTTGCGACCATTCCAGGCGAACGAACAGGACAATTTGTGATAGAAATAAGGTAAGAGAGAATAGATAAGATAGACAAATTGAAGCGGAATTTGCTCCTAATAAGTCCCCCATGCAAGGCGGCCATGCTTGCTGTCAAAGCATAATGAAAGTTAAAAAAAAAAAATTGTGCAAATCGTTTTTGATTGCAGTGAAAACTTCGAGCAGCCTCTGGACAGCTGTTTCAGCCCTGCTCGGAGCTTCTTCAGCAGACGTAGCTCGACATTCCCACTGCAAACAAAAACGACTTGTCCAATTTATTCACAATAAAAATAATAAATTGGACAAGTCGTTTTTGTTTGCAGTGGGAATGTCGAGCTACGTCTCTGCTGAAGAAGCCCCAAGCAGGGCTGAAACAGCTGTCCAGAGGCTGCTCGAGGTTTTCACTGCAATCAAAAACGATTTGCACAATTTTTTTTGTAAGAAAGAATGATAAGCGAAAACGCACTCTCTCGGCTATCACGGCCGCGCGGCTTTATTAAGCGCCGGAGCGAAAAACGATCCGAGCAAACGTGGTCGTAATTTATAGAAAGAAAATCACAAATTGTCCGTTTATTCTTCTGGAATAGCCCTAAACTAGTATATTGGGCAAGAATGCAGCTCAGGGGCCTTATTCTCAAATCAGCAAATGTGCATGTCGAATGCGACATTGCTAAAATGTCTACTAAAGCTAATTCTCAAATTACGCGTACGACAAATTTTCGACAGTTTTAATAGAGATATTGTAGAGTGGTCAAAACCACTCTACATTTGTCATGTCGTGTACGACACGAACAGAACGAGGTTATGTAATTTCATTTCGCAAGTGTGTTGAAGTGGTTATTGATTTCGTGCATTAAATTATGGCAGAAGAATTATTTATTATTCAAAATTTAGAAGAAAATGAAGGGCCAATGATGTATTTCATATGTCTTTTGTGAATTTTCCACTTAAAATTGTTATATTATTCCCAACCTGCACTAAATTACTTAACAATTCTTTGTCGCGCATTACAATATTGTTTCTTATTTGCTTCCATAATTTGTTGTCTGGATGCACGAGGGAGCCCTCTACTGCACGATATTGATAAACAAAAATTATGGTGGTAAATTGCAGATTTGCCAACTTAAATAATATGAAATATGCGGCCAAATGCTATTCAATTGAACTAATATACAACGTTGTCAAATCGCTTCGTCGACAATCGGAGTCGCGTACGACATTCACTTCGAATAGCGTTTGAGAATACAGAAATCAAAACTTGTGCGACTTTAGTCTTCGACAATAATCGATTTCTAGTGTCACCACCTGACATTTGACAATAGCCTCCCAGGCCCGGTTCTTTCACCTCTGAGTAAGTGTCAAGTAAACTACTTGACGATTTAGTACACAGTTTTTCCTATCTTTAATCTGTCCAGTAACAACTTGGCTCTTACTCAGAGATGAAAAAACCGGGCCTTAACGTATTAGATTATTTAATTTCCTGAACAATTTTTAAACCGATAACGCAGAAATATTTTTTAATTACGCGCTTTTTTTATTTTTAATTTCCCCCAGGCCGCGTGAGGCGCACATTTTGTTGCTCCACATATACAACGTTGGCTTTGACATCGAATATATCTTTTATCTACGGACTTCAGTCCTCGACAATTGTCGATTTCTAATGTCACCACTCGACCTTTGAGAATAGCGTCCCAGGATCTATATCTTGCGATGGGGATTTTCTTTCTCGAATCGGGATTTTTTACATCGGTTTGTGGGAAATATTACTGTGAAAGGTTAGAACATTGAGTCCAGCTCTACCAACCTTGATGCTTAAATCACTGGACGTCATCTATTATCCAAATTATACATTAGTTCCAAAACATGGCGGTTCTGTCAAGTGTTTTCATGGTTTAGAGGTTATGAATTGAAAATATTTTACTGTCATCGTCAACGTTATTCCATAAATAGGCATAATTTTGTGACGAGTGACGATGACAGGTCGAGCAAAAGTAGTTACAGTACCCATCGAGGCAGAAATCGAAAAGAACAGAGAGGAATCAAACTGGGCCAAAGTCATCGAGCTCGCTGAACAGCTCAAGAAGAAATCACCAGAATACGGTAATTTTTAACTCCCAAGTCGTTAATAAAATCACAACTTTTGTTTATAGAATATTTGGCGCACTTTTTGATTGGCGAGGGCCGCCTAGAGAGTTACATAGAGGAATGGCCCCCCATTGAGGCCAACATCAACAGGGCCAAGTTGAATTTGATGGAGGCAAGACGAAACCTGATGTTTGCTTCAGATGAGAAGGGCAGAAAGGTATCTAATTCACATAAATGAAACATAATTCATGTTATAATATCCATATATTATAACACCCATGGAACACCCATGTGTACCATTTGAAAAAGATGACTAATTTTACAATATGCTAACTGCCAGCATAGTGTTGTTTATTAGTTAATAATGCTTTTAGGCTGGTGTTGCTCTAGATGCTCACTTACTCTTGGGAAAATTGTATTATGCCTGCGGCCAGTATGAGCAAGGTTTAAATAATTTCAAACTAGCAGAACTACAAAGCCTGTCTGAAAAGAAACTGCCACTGTAAGACCTTGTGTTAAAAAGAAAAGAGTTTGTGCGTGATCACCGACTTAATTTTAGGCGAAGCCTGAAAATAGTTGCTGAATCATTTGCAATCAAAGGTTTGTGTCTGCAGAAAGATACCTCTGCCACTTCAAAATTTAAGAAGGCAGAAAAAGAAGAAGAAATGCTCAGGTCTTTGGAACTGGGCTGCGATTTGGGGTTGCTTTATATGCAAGAACTCGACAAGCAGCTTTCTGTAACATTCACAAACACAGGTAAATGCATTTTGACTAGGAAGCAAATCTGTATTTCATATTTGTAGGATCATACTCCCCTCAACCACCAAGCGTAAACAAAAATTTAAGTTCTATCCTGGAGCAAGTTATGAAGGACACCCCTGCGTTGCTTCTGCATCAAGGCAAACCTGAGGCTGCTTTGGATCGTTACAGATTGATATTATGTGCGGTTGAAAGCCAGGGCGTCAGTGCAGTGCGCTTGCGTCTTCTCTGCCAATTGGCAGAGTTTTTATTGCAAGGTTTCACCTGTGAAAACTATAAACGCCCGAATATTCTTAGCAAAGATTCCCTGTGGAAACCAAAACTGTATGTCACACTGAATCAGGTAGATAAGAAAACAATGATCAAAAACTTGTGACCACTATTTGAGAATGACGAGGTTAAATCATTTTAATGATTTCTTTTGCAGTTCATACCTCGAAATGAATATGAAGAAACAATATTGGCCCTGCTGGTGGCTGAAGCAATGGCAGTGCGAAATGCGGTTTTGTCCCAGTCACCAGAGTTCAAAGATGCCAGACTAAGTGCTTATCAAGATGCAGCGACTGTATATGATTTACTTACAATCGCAACAGTAAGATGGGGCCAAATATCTCTGCTACAAGAAGTATAACTCCCTGGTTTTGCATGAATATTAAATCTAATTTTCTTTAATAGTCTCTAGAGCGTGCCATGAAGTTTTCTTTTGAAGAACCACATCTTTGGAGGCAACATGCTCTTAGTTTATTATCAATGGGAAGGTATGATCACGCTCTCGCAGTTCTAAAGGAAGTAATCCGACTCGATCCAAATTCCACTGTGAATTGTTTACTTGCCGCTAAACTTTGTTATGAACAGTTGAACCAACCGGTGGAAGGCACCAAGTTCAGTGAGCAGGCCAAGAAAATTGAGCTCACACATTCCAGTGGTTTACTCAGCAGATGTCATTTATATATTGGCATTGGGTACCAGCTTCAAGCACAAACTGCATTGGTCAAAATCAGCAGGACTTCTCTAAACAATACCTCATTAGAAAATTTTCATAGGTAATCTTAATTTTACTTTTTTCATTGATTTCTATATATATTGCATGTTTTAATGTAATTCTAGTGCAGTACAATTAGAACCTAATGATAATCTCTGCGAGTATTACTTGGGTTTGCAATTGGCCTTAATGGGACAAATAAGTGAGGCTTTAATTCATGTGGAGAGTGCGTTAGCTCTCAGGCCTGAAAGTTCTTCGACTCTGCATTTATTGGCTCTCTTACTGTCAGCGCACAGGCAACACGAGGAGGCCCTGCAGGTAGTTGAGGTGGCCCTGGAGGAGTACCCAGATTGTCTAAACCTCATGTACCTGAAAGCCCACTTGGAACTGCATGAACATGGAGGCGAGGTTTGAAAACTTCTGACAGATAACATTTATGTTTGCTTTTGACTTAGAGTGTTTGCAGAAAGCTCTAGTGACAGCCAAGCAAATGATCGAGCTTTGGAAAAACATATACGAAGGTCAAACAATATCGGATATACCGGAATGCGATAGAAAAAGTGACACGCGTTCAATCTTTCAATTATACACATCGGAAATGTCTGACAAAGATACAAGTACGTTGAATACATTTGTATCAAAAGAATTAAGTGTAAATGTGTTTTGTGCAGGTTCATTACAAGCACAAAGTATTGCAGCTTCTAAAGTTGAGCAGGCACTCAGTGAGGTTGCAAGTTCTATGAGTAGTTTCAGTCCACGTCCAGGGCCACAGAGGGCTTGGATGCTTCTTCTTGAAATATGGTTGCTCCTCGCAGAGCTTTATCTCACTCTAGATCAATACACTGATGTCCTGAAGTGTATACAAGAGGCCACACATATATTTCCACTTTCACATCATATTATGCACATGGTAACTGTTTTATTTAATAAAGAAAGTTTTCCACACAACAACTTTTCAGAGGGGTCTTCTGCACATGCACAAGGAAGAATGGGCAGATGCAAAACTGTGCTTCCAAAATGCAGTCGCCATTAATCCACAGCACGTGAAGTCCTTGCAGCAGCTGGGATTGGTGTACCATTATTTAAGTCTCCAAGGTTTGGCTGAGACTACGTTGAGAGAAGCTGCGAAAATAGACCCTAATAACCACATCACTTGGTAAAACTTCTATTAGGTTTTGGATGCTTTGACAGGATTTTAATTTTTAGGTATAATTTGGGAAAGGTCTTAGAAGCCTTGGGTGAATATGAAAATGCGAGCAGTTCTATGGCGACTGCACTCACCGTAGAAACCACAAGTCCAATACTTCCATTCACGTCCGTTCCTCTATGTTTCGACTAATCATGTGTTCCAGAAAATTTACTTATTAAAATGACAATAAATGGAGAGGGCATTAGATGTCTACATGATGCATTCCTGTGTCACTTGCATGTTTTATTGTAAATGTTAGTTCAATTGAATGTTAACTATATTGAAAGAGTCTCTTATACGCAAAGATAATATATGTATTTTTATTTATGTTTTCATATTCCATGAAATGTGTAATTTTTGATGTAGGTAGATAATCTTTAAATCTATTTTTTTAATATCATTCCTATTTTCCTTTTATGTATAAGTCCACTGTAACATGATTTTTTTAGATCTATTTTTGAATCAAACTGGGGAACAGAGTGCAATGTAAACTGAGTTTGAGTTTTGAGTATTAGTTTGTATACGCAAAAATAATATTTGTATTTTTGTTTCTAGGTTTTTGTATTCGGTGAGCAAAGGTGTTATTTTGATGTAGGTAAATAATCTTTAAATCTATTTTTTTTAATACCATTTCTACCAACTTACAACTAACTATGTAAATATGTTTTTTTTATGTAAGTTTTTTAAGTCCACGGTAACTTTTGAATTTTTTTATGTCTATTTTTGAGTTGAGGGAGAGAGTAAAACGTAAACTGAGTTTTGTATTACTTTGGTTGGAATTTCTATTTTTATTTTGTCGGTTTTGGTAAACTTTACGAGCCAATTCAATAACTGTGACTGTCAATAAATGTACAAATGTCAATAAATGATCTGTTTATTTATAGAAATTGATTTCGTTTAAAAACTTTTCATCTGAATGGTAAAATATTTTAAATATTTGAGGAACAATTGAAGTGAATTAATCAATTATAATGAAAAAAATCAGTAAGAGATCACCAAAACAAGGTCTAAATTCTTTAGAATGCTCCGTTCTATTTTTTAGACACTCCAAAAGTATAAGCAAAATAGTTAAATATCATCAAAAAAATAAGAAAAATCTTGTCTTGGGAACACGAGTTTTCCTACTGCTATCCAATAGTTGCTGACAGCGATGAGCAGTCAAAGTTAAGATAAGTTGTGGGCGATAAGAATCCAAGCCAATACCTATGATACAACAGTAGATCATCCGCACTGTTACCGGATGACCTTCACCAAATTAATCATCAGAAATTAATTTTTAGTTTTCTTAAAGCCATGTATGTTAACTTTGGAGACCCTGGGCTATTACTCTTTTTGGAGCCTACCCAATAAATATAAATTAACCCAAGTTTTAAGTGATTTTTACTTATTTTAAAATATATGAAACTGTAGCTAAAAGACATCGATGAACTTTTTTATTTTATTTAATGCACTAGAATACACAGGCTGCTTATGGAAGTGTGGTTGAAAATGAAGGCGGATACAATACGAAACAATTCTAAGATGCAGATTAATTTTTCTTTTTTTAAGTTCATTTTGAAACAGAAAATAATCTAAATTACTAAAAACTGGTAGATGTTACTGATTTTAATTTTCTACTGGTTTTTCAATATTTTGACAAATGTGACGTTTTCCTTTTGTTGCGACATAAGTTTTTGGTTTCAAATCAATAAATAAAAATTATAACCATAATAACGCCTTTTCCTAAGAAACAGTATTATAATTGAAGGGGTCAGTGCAAAAATTAGCTAAGTCGCACTTTTATGTTTTCGAACTATTCTGAACTGAATATTTCAATTTACTTCTACATTTTTATTTATTGCTCTAGGCATTTGATTTTTTTTTACACACAGAGATGTCTGACTCATATTAGGTAAAATAGTAATTTCAACGGCTGTTCCTAACCTGCATGTTTCGAAACATGACAAAATTCTCAAAATACCCATCTACAAAGGAAAAAATAGATGAAAACTCGGCTACTTGCTTTTGAAGGTGTACGCGAGTTTATTGCAAGCAAGTGTACATACATTGGTAAATAAAAAACCAAAGTTCAAATTTAGAAAATTTGCTTAGGCCCTGAAAAATAATACAAAATTGTTTTGAACTTAGCCACTTTTTGCACTGAATTTCGATGATGTCGATCATTTACAATAGATAGAAACATTTCAACGAAAAATATTATTTGAATAAATTAAATAAAACACTATTTTAGAATGTATCACCATATTTAACACAAGAATTGTGACTGCAGTTTCGGCATACAATGCCATTATCAAACTAAAATATTTTAACAAAACTTCAACTTAAAACTAGCGCTAAAACGGTAGAGGTGTAGTACTGAGAGTTCTAATTTAATTTAACTTTAAACAGGGTTCAAAGAGGGGCGTGTACATCAGGTCGGTTTGGTCGTTAAGCAGAATCACGTTCGGGTTTCTTTTTGCTTTATGGATTTCAAGTTATTCCAGGAGGTTCAATTTACTACATTTGTTTTCGAAATGATGTATTTTAATTTTAATTTATTTTTATAGTCAAATCGTGGAGAGGGAAACTTTCATGTTCCCTGTGGAAATTCCCACGTGAAATGTTGGCAACCCTATCTGTCTCCGTTGGTCCCGTGAAACCTTGGGTCGCGTGTAATCACAGTAAACACATCAATTAGTAGGGGCAACTTGGACTTTTCGCTCTTACCGTTTCTGAAAGTGCATGTGCGAAATGAGCGGGCATTCATCAAGCGGCCGAGCGTGGCGCAACGGTCAATGGTTGATGGCCTCGTTCAGGTAACCACAGGAGCTGAGTTACTAATTCAACATAGCTGTTGAACAGACATGCTTTTGGAGTGTCAAGCTTCAGCAGCTAGTATTCTCACATTAACCCTTTAAGAACACGAGTTGTTAACTTTTAATATGCTGAGTCTGCATCAGGGTCTGCATTCAGGGTCGGTGATCAAGTGAACATGGCCAAGAAACGGACGTTCCGCCAGAATTCCGGCACACATTCAATATGGCCGTCAATTACCGATCAGCTGTTTTGGTGGATAAGTAACCATTAGATTATCTTATCGAATTTCATCATGTTTCGACTATTTTGAGCCCACTTGTAATTTTTCTAACAAAACAAGCTTTTGCTTTTTAAAATAAGAAGTATATCTTACGAAATAAATAATTTTTTCAAGTAGCGACATCTGGTAGCATTAGAATGACTGCCCGCCGACATAGGTTCGGAAAATTGTAGTATGAACTTCAAAGGTGCCGACAGAAGCTGTCCCTACTAATTGATGTCTTTACTGTGCTGTAGACAAGGAAAGAAATAGACTGCTTACTCTTGCATTAAAAGCGGTGTCGAGTTTTCACGCCATCTGTATTTGTCTGACATAAGTACATTAATAATAATGCACAACCCTGTTAAAGGAAAAGGCCGGGAAATTTAAATAAATCCCCACACAACCGTATAAAATTTTATTTATAAGTACAGAATATATTATATTTTGAAGAATTTTTTATGTCTTACGTAAATGTAGGCAACCGGGCAAAGCATCCAATGCACCGGGTGCATTGTGGGTGCATGGAACTGATTATCCGAACCCAGTTTCTATACTTTCTAAGGCCTACTTTACAGAAACATTTTTTTTAACAGTTTAAATTTCGTAGTTGTTACAGTTGTTACAACAAAATTCCTGACTTGAATTTTTGATTGACAGCTCATTTGTAAGGAAGCACCTTATGTATAAAACATTGATGTGGTATAACTGTTTACAGCCAACTTCACTTCATAGACTGACAGCTCTTACTACAAATGTCAAATTTTCCAGTCAATTGCAACTTTGGCACGTGTCTATTACATTAACTTCCGTAATTCTGAAAGTGGTGTATCTTAAACATGTCAAAAAAGCGGGGAAATAAAAAAAACCAGGACTTGGACGATTTCGAAGACGGTCCCAAACCGAAATCCGTCCAGTCGGCTAAATCTGCCAAGAACAAGTCGAAAAAGGGCAAGAACAAAAACGACGATGACTGGAGTGATAGCGAAAAGAACATCGAATTAGATTTGAGGAACATATCCGATAAAGAAGGAGTGCCCGCCGTGATTAAGAAAAGCCAGAAGAAAAGTAGGTCTTTGTTTTGTGTCGAGGGAAAGTTTTTAACACTCGATTTTCAGCCAAGAAGAAACAGGTTTCAGGCAAACAGTCGGATGAAGAAAACGAAGATGACAACGTAATAACTAACAATCAAAACAAAAATGTATTCGCAGGTTGGTAGACCAATGACACACAGTTTTCTAACACTAATTTTATCTGCACAGTGATAGGCAAGAGTGATGACAGTGACCAAAGCGATGAAGAATTAAGTAACAGCAATGTGAAGCCTTCAAAGAAAGGAAAGAAAAAGGGTACAAAACCGACTAAAACAGCAGGCATTGAGAATCAGCCAGAAGAAGAAGATGAATTAACAGAGAAATTGGAAGCTGTACTTATTGAAAATGAAGAGAAGGAGGCAAAGTCAACAAAGGACAAGAAAAAAGGAAAGAAAAATGTACCAAGTAACAAAGCAGTTCTCAGCGATGAAGTGGCAGAAAAAGCAGATGCCGAGGATGCTGAAGAAGACCAACAAATGGACGAAGTGAGAGAAGTTAAGTTGACTCATAAAGAAAAGAAAAAATTGAAGAAACAGCAAGAATATGAGAAACAGATGGAAGCGATGCTTAAAAAGGGTGGGCAAGGGCATTCGGAATTAGACAGTAATTTCACAGTCTCTCAAATGCAGAAATCTGTGGGTCAGATGGCTGCTTTAGAAAATGCAATTGATATAAAAGTAGAGAACTTTAGCATAGCTGCAAAGGGTAAGGACCTATTTGTGAATGCCAATTTGTTAATTGCAAGTGGTCGTCATTACGGCCTTGTTGGACCAAACGGGTACGATTTTATTCTTATATAAAGTGACAGTTTTCCACACTAGTACCTTTTCTTTTCTAGACATGGTAAAACCACATTACTCCGTCACATTGCACAAAGAGCATTTGCGATCCCTCCTAACATTGATGTTTTATATTGTGAGCAGGAAGTTGTTGCCAATGATTTTTCCGCTGTAGAAACCGTCTTGCAAGCAGATGTCAAAAGAACTGAGCTCTTAGAGGAATGCAAGAAATTGGAAGAATTCATTCAAGCCGGAGATTTAAAGCATCAGGAAAGACTGAACGAAGTTTATGCAGAGTTAAAAGCGATTGGCGCCGACTCTGCCGAACCACGGGCCCGAAGAATTCTAGCTGGCTTAGGTTTTAGTAAAGAAATGCAGGTATATACATCTGTTTCATTTACTTCTTCAATAGAAGTTTAAATTTGTTGTGTTGCAGGATAGAGCAACGAAAAATTTTTCTGGTGGCTGGAGAATGCGAGTCTCACTTGCCAGAGCGCTATACATTGAACCAACTCTGTTACTATTAGATGAACCTACGAATCATTTAGATCTAAACGCAGTTATTTGGTTAGATAAGTACGCTGTTTCATGTAATATTTAAAAATCAAATCAATCAACTTTGTTTGTTTCAGTTATTTACAGGGCTGGAAAAAGACTTTGTTGATTGTGTCTCACGATCAGTCATTTTTGGACAATGTTTGTAATGAGATAATTCACTTAGATCAATGCAAATTATTTTATTATAAGGGGAATTACTCGATGTTTAAAAAAATGTATGTGCAGAAAAGGAAGGAAATGATTAAGGAGTTTGAAAAGCAGGAAAAACGGATTAAGGAGTTGAAAGCGCATGGTTCTTCTAAAAAACAGGCGGTATGATTACTATTGCTCTCTCTCTCTACCTATAATAAATGACTTTGAATTACTTGCAACAGGAAAAGAAGCAGAAAGAAGCGCTGACTAGGAAGCAAGAAAAGAATAGAACGAAAATGCAGAAGCAAGAGGATGAGGTTACCTTGACTGAACTTTTGCAGAAACCTAAGGAATATATTGTTAAGTTTTCATTCCCCGAGCCGCCACCATTACAACCCCCCATCTTGGGATTGCACAGTAAGCATTAATTTATTTTAAATTAAAACAAAGCTTTAAACGACTTTCCAGACGTAACTTTTGCATATTCCAACCAAAAACCTTTATTTATACAAGCGGATTTTGGCATCGATCTAAGCAGTCGTATAGCCATAGTTGGTCCAAATGGAGTTGGAAAATCTACGTTTTTAAAACTGTTAACTGGAGATTTAATATCACAACAAGGAGAAGTCAAGAAAAATCACAGATTGGTAGGTGCTTAAAACCTGTAATAAGTTTTAATATTTACTGTTAACAACAGCGTATAGGAAAATTCGATCAGCACTCTGGGGAGCATTTGACAGCTGAAGAAACGCCTTCGGAGTATCTCATGCGATTATTCGACCTTCAATATGAAAAGGCGAGAAAGCAACTGGGAACTTTCGGTTTAGCCAGTCACGCCCACACTATTAAAATGAAGGATCTGTCCGGAGGGCAGAAAGCTCGAGTTGCTTTGGCCGAGCTTTGCCTGAATGCTCCCGATGTAATAATCCTGGTAAGTTAAACTCGCACATAAAATTACAGGGTTGGTTAATTAATTGCATTTACAGGATGAACCCACAAATAATCTCGATATAGAATCAATTGATGCTTTGGCTGATGCCATTAATGATTATAAAGGAGGTGTAATCATAGTTTCTCACGATGAAAGACTCATAAGGTAGTTTTCATGTTTAAATTAATTAAACAATGTCAATGCAAACTGTGTTTTTTGAACAGAGATACCAATTGTGCTTTGTACGTGATTGAAGATCAGACAATTAATGAAATCGATGGCGACTTTGATGATTACAGAAAGGAATTATTGGAGAGCTTAGGGGAAGTGATCAACAGCCCCAGTATAGCAGCAAACGCAGCTGTTTTATAAATGTAAATAATAAAAATGTATTTTCTTTTTTTTTTTCTTGAAGTAAAAGATTTTGCTTTAAGAAAATACAATTTTGGTCGATTTCTGATTTTTTTCCACAATTTTATTTCAGCAAACAATCAAAAGCTACAGTTTTCACTCTAAAACAACTATGACTTAAATTGCAAAATAACGACAAAATAAGACGTAGTCAGTTGCATAATCACAAAAAGCCAAGTGTAATCGATCCTTAGGAACGGACCAGCTGAAAAATACGGACAGCAAATCGATGCTTGCTTGCCCAAACGCTGCAGACTTTCTTGGAGAAGTAAAACCTGCGAAGTCTTGGGCATTCGGTTCAATTCGTGTAATAAAGTGTAACAGATGTTTCCCGTTTCTTGCGCCTCTCTGTGTGCCATGTCGCTAGCTGCTGCGATCATTATCCCCATGAGCTGCAAAAATTTCATTTTATAACGTTACCCAGGATAGCTTTGCGAACACATAAAAATAAGTCTCACCAGTTCCATTACAATGCACGAAATAAGTAAAGCATCGGCCGTAAATGATGTAAACATGAGTATGTTTTTAATGGTTACGTTGTACAGGCAAAGAAGAATGTTGCAGATGATATGCAAAGTTAAAACGAATAATACCCAGCCAAAAATAACATTGAAAGACTTGGCCTGCTCGCACAGAGACATGTATACCCCAATCATGTCTTCTATTCGGACGAATTGGAAGTTGGGTCTTGTTGCGTTTTCAGTGAATTTCTTGGATGTTTGCACTACAATTTTATTAACTGATTCCAATCGGTACTTCACCGATAAAATCAAATTGTACTGCAAAATGACCATGAGGTACATGTGGAATCTCTGGAGGTTTTCGATCACGTAGTGTCTGAACACGATGGAATCTGGGGACACAAAATAGATGAAAACCGCCGAAATCAAATTGCTGACGGTCACTGCTTGGGTCACAAAAATTTCTACCCAATAAGACCAGTTGATGGTGGTCCTTGATTGAGGTCGATGCCTGCAGATTTGTCTGTCGATATCCAAGAACGTATCCAAAAATTTCGTGTAACGCCGTGAGTACCAGAAATTCGTGCTTAAAATCGCAGTTACATTAATTATAATCGATGAGGCTGTGTTTAAAAAATCCAGAGAGTTCTGTATGTTGTCGAATAGGCCGTATAAGAACCGTCGTCGTGGCAGAGTGAAGGCATATGCAAATGCTATCCCAATTACGAAAATTATGGCAAAAATTCTTTGAAATACCGTCAGGTAGAATTTGTTTTTCGCCTGGTCGTATGAGGGGGCAATTACAATAAATTTTGCAAACTGCAACAAGGGGATAAGGTATCTTATATCTAGCTTACGCTCATACTCATTGAGCATTTTACCTCGAACTTTGTTTTGAGGTCAATAAAATAAAAAGAGGTAATGTTATGAAGAGTAATTGTTTTTTCGAAATATGTACACTTAATTTCATGAGGGGTTACTTAATACCCTAATAATAGTAAGTGTAAGACATTACTGAAATTGAAATGCTTCTTTAGTAATGGAATTTTAAAAATAAAATGAAGGCGATAATGTTGGCTTTGTAAAAGTATTTAATGAATCGCTTTCCTTTTATTTATCGCTTGAAATTATCTAGTTGTTTGGAACCGATTTAAAAATAACAAAAATTGATAATTTATAAGAAAATAAAAAACAGATGTTACACAAAGCACTATTATTAGGCTGACCGCATACGTTCCTTTTTCACCGAGACAGTCCCGCTTTTTTCGCAGATATTCCAGGGTTGTCTTGTTTTTGCGAAAATAAAATGCGTTAACGAACGTGATTCTGTATTTGTTTCTATACAGGCTACCAAGCCTGCAACAAAAAAAAAATAAAACAAATTTAATCTCAGAATACTTTAAAAACCAAAATCTTTCCAATTGCAACCTACAAATTCGTACGAATTTATTTACAAAGATCCATTGTCAAATGGACATACGGTATAGAAATCCAATATATCGGGTGTCTTAAGATGGGCGGCGACCGGCGGTATATAGCAAACCGTAATACCTACAGCTTCAGGAGATAAAATTACAGTCAAAGTTACAAAGGAAAATTCAAAGAAAATATCTTTAAGTATCTGAGTTGACCGCAAGAGGGTGCAGTCGACGGTTTCAACAATAAAAACTAATTTGACCTCCAAAAGTCTCAGAATAAGCCACAGCTTTAATAGCGGTATTAAAAAGTTGAATTAATTCAGAATTTATCAGAAATTAACTAACTTCGGCTCCTTTGAAACGGAATTTTAAGCTTATTTAAAATTTGTATTCAAGGACTTCGGCTAATTTGTTATAAAGTAGTCAAAGGGCTCTGTTTGCAAAAGTAATAGTTTTTTTTTAGTTTTCCGAAAAAAAAACTAAAGAAGTGGTATATTTTTTTTAAGCGATTACAAATCATCCAATCAGGAGAACATTTTGGTAAAAACCCGAAATTGATAACTTTTTTTGTTCTGGAGTTATTATCAAACAAGTCTATACATTAACTGATGATAAAAACGGATGTAAAAGTTCAAAGAAATGCTATCGAGTAATACTTTTCCTTATTAGATGCATGTAATTGTATTGCATAATTTTAAATAAAATAAATAAAAGAACGAGACAGCAAACAAATACGTGAATGAGAAAAACACAAGCACTAAATACCGTGCCTTCAATTGAATTCCTCATTAAAATAAGCTGTGATTTTTAGGAAGTTGGCGACACAATTCTAGAGAAAACAGTTGTCATTAACTGTCAGTACTAATCATAACATCAAATAAAAACACAACATTAAAGTTAACACTGATTAATTGAATAAACTAACTGTCCATTTTCTATTCTGCCGGTTTGAAAATAACTTTCAACAATAAATATTTTCTGCTGTCATTCTAACATTTTGAGTTAATTGAAAATATAAAGTGTCAATTTGACATTTGTTTAATTAAATAATTGAACAGCTATCAGTGCTGCAAATCTTAGGAGAAAGAAACAGTGAAATCATAGCCCACTTTAATAAGGAATTCAATTGAAGGCACGGTACATAAATGCAATGAACAATAGTTTTAAATGACGGAAAGCACTTTGAACATTTATGAAATACATATGTATAACACTGGTCAACAAAAAAAAATTATTTTTGCGCCTGGGTTTTTTTGTTTGTCATACATGACAACAATAAAAAATTGTATGTATACTGGCCGTACGAAGTTGCTTAGGTTAGGACAAAGTTGCCCATTTTCATGCTGAATAATATGAAAAGAAATTTGACATATCTTCAATAGTTTTGAAAATATCGCAAAAGAAGCAAAATTTCTTATTTTTGTGTTTAATTTTTTTCAAGATAAACTAATAGGGTACATGACAATAATATAAAATTATTAATTAAAGCTCTCTAATCGAGACTATAGTCAATAACACACGCGAAAACACCAAATTTGTACGCTGTTTATATTTATTATTCTCTTAAATTAATAAATAAAATCGAAAATATTCAAATATAAATCACGTGGTTTCGAAGGGCTTCCCATTCGTTGTGACGTCAGTGTTCATACATTGTCCTTGACGTTTATGTTGTATGCAGACCGTTGTCAAATAGTAAATAGTTTGTATGTTTGCTTTTAATATGTGCTGAAAAATATAGTTTTAATTTAAGCAACAATTACGAAGTGAATATCTTAAAGAAATTATTATATTTTTTTACTTTGTTGGTGAGAAATTTGTGGTGGAAACGGGAACTTTTCGCCATTGAGAAGTAAGATTGGTAACATTAAATTCTGTGAAATGCTTATAAATAATTTATTCGGAGTTCTTGCACAGGTATTTTTACATGATGGCACAGCACAATACTGATAATATGTTTTACTACTTAGGTCCAGTTTTACAAATGCGGTTCAACTTTGAGCTGAGGCTTAAACCCTTAGCAACCATTATTCCAACAATTGTTGTGAAGGCTTTAAGCTTCGGTTCAAAGTTAAACCGTCATTGTAAAACTAGGCTTTATTGTAATAAGTAAGCACAGAATTTGAATAAGTACACGCCATCGTTTCAGTAGCTCTGTAAAAATGTATTGAACAGGCACATTGTGTAATGGAACGGTGAAAATAATTTTCGGCGTTCTTACTATACGACGCAATGTCGCAATAAAGTATGCCGGTCTCTGCTGGTCAACTAATTACTCTGAAAATCTTTACACATTTAAACAAGAAGAGTTGATTACACAACTAATTTTTTATTGCGGCAATATTGCTCTGTTTTTTGTTATACTGAGTAACATCATTGCTGTAGCGGCGTTAATTGTCTCCGCAGCCCTCGCGTCTGTTTACACGCTACGGTCTAATATTTTATATTGCCTGCTTCACTAAAATTTGAACAGCGCAAAATATATTTCTCCTATATATAGTAATAAGTTTTATGTGTTCGTATTGATATTCACTTATGACAATTTGAAAACATATGAACATTGACGTCATACGGTCAGAATGTGCGTTTTGGCGGGAATTTAATCAATTCAAATTTCTTTAATTTTTTAGGACTTTAATATTCATTGATCAAAAAAAAGAAATGTATCTAAATTATCGTATTTTACCTACTTGCAAATAAAATCTTAAAAAAAATGTTCATGTACCCTATTGTAATAGGTATTTGTAACCCAGACATTATTCAGACACTTTTTTTTATGAGGAATTCGAATGTGGCATCCACTTTTCAACAATTTTCAAGGTGGCGAAGAAACACCTGGCAACTTCCATTTTTTCTTATGGACGCCATTTTGGATTTCAAGATTTTGATCTTTAGAACGGTGTATCACACATGGTGATCCAATATCATATTTTTGCCAAAAATCCAATTTTTAATTTTTTGTGAAGAGTACTTTAGAAAAACAAAATGTTCTTTTATTGTGAACAAAAGTTTGACAGTTTGATCCTATTTCAATACTCGTCATTTACATTTGTGCTAAAATAATCGTACTAGAGATTTCTAACCAAGAGACATTATGCAGACACCTTATTATTGAGAATTCGATTATAACATGCCCGAAATACATAATAAGAATAGATAATAACGGTAAATTCAGCTGGGCTGCAACTTCTCTTGAAGAGACAGACGAAGTTTAGTATTTGTAATCACGTAAAATTTTTACCAAAATTTCCTGGTCATATCCATTGGGCCTATCGCCATACTTTCGTCTACGTCTTTTAAACGAACCATATTTGCCTAACCATAGAAAAATATCTCAAACCAGGTTGTTGTCGCCCTGGATAACGCCTCAAACATTTGCCGCAGTCATGAGGGCATTTGGATGCGAAGTGTAGTAAATTTGTATCATATCTCTTTGTTCTTCACTTGAAAAAGGCATTTTGATGATAAAACTGGCGCAAACGTAAATGATAAGACTTGACATAGGATCAAACTATCAAACTTTTAATTTTTGGATAGTTCTTGCTTGTGAGAATTGCAGAGGATATGAAACAGAGTTGTAATAATTGCAGCACTCAAGACAATAACTGGTTGAAAAAGGAATCGTATCAAGTTGCATCTCAGACAGTTTATGTTATCTATCCCTGAAAGTTATTACTGGTCTACAATAAATAAAACAACTGTTTTTCAGAAATGGTTAAACAAAAAAAAATGTTGGCGAATACAACTGAAGACTCGGTTTATTCAATACCAATTATTAATTTAATTTTTTTGCAGAAATAATCGTTACTATGCTCATAAAATTCTAATACTTTTTGGGCGCCAGGGAACACCTTTTCGGTGTTTCCTAGCGTCCGTCCATCCGTTTTTTGGAGCTAAAAGTTAGAAAAACCAGTTAGAACGAGTTAGAATATTTGCCATTTAAAAGTAAGAGTAAACACTCACTTTTTGATGTAATTCAATCCGGAAAGGACAACAATAACGTTAAATTATAGGAGTATAAGGATAAACAACTTTTCAGGTAAATTTTATGTATTTTTAATACCGATTAGGAAGATTACAATTTATCCCAAAAATAACTGATGGTAAATAAACAGTGCCTTAATAATAAATAATAATATTTTCTTACTGCAATATTTGTTCACAGATTCCACAGAAAATTTCATAAGCATGACTAGAAAGACTTTATTTGATTTAATCAAGGAATCTCGTCGTATACACATAAAATATTTTGAGATTAATTGTAATCTGCCCATTTGGTGTTAAATATGGATAAAGTTTTAGAGAATATGAAATAAATAAATTTTTTTTTTAAAAACTCCAAATGTGGTTTATCAGGTAAATTGTCAAAGTTGTACCTCAGCTTCTATAGGTGAAACTAGCAAAATTTAAAAAAAAGGTTAGATCAGCATAAATATTATACCCAAAAAAAGAATGAGAGTCATTCGATGTTAGTAGACCATTCACTTTTAACTGAACATATTTTTGATTTTGAAAATGCTAAAATTCTTTATCGGGAGTCTTGCACGTTTAAACGTAGATTTATTGAAATGTGTAAAATAAAAATGTGTAATAATTCAATTAATAAAAGAACAGATTTTGTAAATTTGAACGATATATTTTGTAGTTTTCTAAGTTCATTAAATGAGACATAATAATCGGAAACTTTCCTGTTTATTTATCAGAAAAACTATATTATTATGAGCAGATAAAATAGCGACATCTTACTATCGCTTTTTGACCTGACATTGCAATAGGATAGACAAATTGAAGCGGGATTTGCTCCTAATAAGTCCCCCATGCAAGGCTGCCATGCTTGCTGTCAAAGCATAATGAAATGTCGAGCTACGTCTCTGCTGAAGAAGCCCCAAGCAGGGCTGAAACAGCTGTCCAGAGGCTGCTCGAGGTTTTCACTGCAATCAAAAACGATTTGCACAAAATTTTTCTAAAAAATTTTCATTTACGAGGTTAAATCAAGATGGAAATACTCTTGAGAGTGCTCCAGTGCGATAAGACGAAAACGCTGTAAGAGTGCTTCTATCCTGAGAAAAAAACCTGTAGTTCACTTATCGCATAAAATCGCACTAAATGATCATATCTTCTTAAAAGAACATACATAATAGATTGCTTAAAAAATATTTTATAAGGTTACTATGTGTAACACAAAATATTAAATATGTCTGATTTTAACATAGAAAACAGACAAAAATAGTTTTGCTTATAAATGATAACCTCTGTGAAGTTGGCACCTCATTTTTCAAAAAAGTGATTTTTTGTAGGAGTTCTGATAGCACCCCAAAGAGTTCTGGAGTTCTATGTCAAAATTAAAAAGAGTTCTAGCGGATTAAACATTAAAAAATGACTTTTAAAATTTGGGGTGCTAAGTTCACAAAACGGGATTTGAAAATTGGCTATAAAATGTTAATTGTTGGAAATAATTAATTTCCCCATTAAGACTTTCTAGACTAGACTATTGAGGTGCTATACAGAACTCTAAACAGAATCTCGAAATTTTGAAATTACTATATCCCCCTTATTCTACAAAAGATCAAAACACGAAGAAACATTTTATTTTTGGATGTAGAGATCTATAAATGCAAAATAATTATTAGTTTAAGTACCATACTACTCTTAAAAGAAAAGAACCTCAAATTAATTTTTTTTTTTTCATTTTACGCTTTGACAACACTCGAGAATTTTGTCAAAGTGCAAAATGGAAATTTTTCTGGAAATTCTTTTCGTTCTGCTTGGAGTTCTGGGTAGCACCCTATGAATTGTGACGATTATCCTTAACGACTAAAGCGCTAAAATCAAAAGTAAAAAAGTTCCAGCGATATTTCGTGTCTCGATATGAAATTTTGTCAAAGTGCAAAATGTAAATTTTTCTCGAAAATTTTTTCGTTCTGCTTGGAGTTCTGGATAGCACCCCACGAGTGCTCACGATTATCCTTAACGACCAAAGCGCTAAATTCAAAAGTAATAAAATTCCAGCGATTTTTCGTGTCTCGATATGAAATTTTGTCAAAGTGCAAAATGTATTTTTTTCTCGAAAATTTTTCCGTTCTGCATGGAGTTCTGGGTAGCACCCTATGAATGCTCACGATTATCCTTAACGACCAAAGCGCTAAAATCAAAAGTAAAAAAATTCCAGCGATTTTTCTTGTCTCGATATGAAATTTTGTCAAAGTGCAAAATGGAAATTTTTCTCGAAAATTTTTTCGTTCTGCTTGGAGTTCTGGGTAGCACCCCACGAGCGCTCACGATTTTTTGTTTTTCGGATTGAAGTGTCAAAGCGTAAAATGAAAAAAAATAATTTGAGGTTCTTTTCTTTTAAGAGTAGTATGGTACTTAAACTAATAATTATTTTGCATTTATAGGTCTCTACATCCAAAAATGAAATGTTTCTTCGTGTTCTGATCTTTTGTAGAATAAGGGGGATATAGTAATTTCAAAATTTCGAGATTCTGTTTAGAGTTCTGTATAGCACCTCAATAGTCTAGTCTAGAAAGTCTTAATGGGGAAATTAATTATTTCCAACAATTAACATTTTATAGCCAATTTTCAAATCCCGTTTTGTGAACTTAGCACCCCAAATTTTAAAAGTCATTTTTTAATGTTTAATCCGCTAGAACTCTTTTTAATTTTGACATAGAACTCCAGAACTCTTTGGGGTGCTATCAGAAATCACTTTTTTGAAAAATGAGGTGCCAATTTCACAGAAGTTAAATCGTAAGGGTAGGGCAACTTATAATTTTTCCTGCCTTTGTTCATTAACCACTGACTATTATGACATCTTAAAACGTTCTTTGTATTCAGATCGAAGAAAGTTAGAATTTGCAATTTTGTCCCTCTAGAATGGTCGAATAGAACACTGTGTGGCGTAACAACAAAGGCCCGCCACCTCTAGTGCGTCAGCTCGTAATTGTTCATGTTCATGCCAAAATCAATTTTCTCGGTCTTTATTTACTTTCGTCTTCATTTATAAACAAATTCTGATAAGCCAGGGCGCGCACATCATACAAACAAATAAAAGCAAACTGACGAAATAAGTTTTACGACATTCTTTTAACCCGCGAATAATTTTTGACACATCTTATACAACAATCATTAATAGAAGCTTAGGGTTCGTTTTTTTACGCTTCAACATTTAAAGCGCTGCATCTTAAAATTTCAACGCTGAACTTTGATGACGTCACATTTTCAGCTTTAAAGCGACAATGGGCGCGTTCAGAGACGTGCAGAGGCTGTGTTACTTACTCAGCAATCGTTTGTGATTGGCTCACATTAAGCTAATAGCCAATCACAAACGACTGCTAAGTAAGCAACTCAGCTGCTGAACGTCCGCTGAACGCGCTCAATTTCAATCGCTACATCCGTAAAAAAACGCTTTTGGTTTAATCGCTGCAACGGATGAACTAATCCCGAGTGAAAAAACGAGCCCTTATTGATAACGTTCGCCATGATTATCAAAGACAAGTGGCGCCATCTGTTAGTCAACCGATACATTTCGTCAATTGTTGGAGTGTTAGGATCATCACACACATAGCGCGGCGAACCGCGGCGCCGAAAATTTCTTTTGCTGTATTCTTATGAGAGTGCGCACACTTATGCGAAGCGCGGCGAAGCTACCCAACGTATCCAAGTACAGCTAAAAAAAAAGTCGCCGCGCTGTAATGTGCCAGAATCTTTATGCGTTTTCCGGAAGGCACGCCTCCAGCTGCCTGGAATATTATAGAGAGTTCATGTTAGTTCCATGGCGTTTTAGGTGTTTCCAGTAAGAGCTAACAGCCATATTGAAATATAAGTGCGGACGGCGCGCGTTTTAAAACACTTTACTTTTAGCTAGCGACGTTCGAGCAACTTGGGCGAAATAAACGGTGAAATATTTAAGTATTATTTCTTAAAATAAGTGTTGTAAGCTATTGTTCGAGTTATTTGTATTGTCTTAAACGATTATTTAATTAAAGTTCTTGAAATCAAGTAACGATTATTGTATTTGCGAACCCCGAAGTCGTAACAGGGCCCTGACTGTTACCAAACAAACAAAAGAGTTGAAAACAATCTCGAAAACCTGATAGTCATTTGTTTCTCCGAAGGTGCCATAAGATCGAGCAGGAAAAGGCCTGGAAATTTTTCTTATTTCGTAAAAATGTAATATTAAACAACAGTTAATTTCAGAATACAAACGTGTGTGTTTACAGGTTATTCACGGCTAATTGTAATGGCTTCTCGTGAATACCCTGTTTACAAAATTTTGTATTCTAAAATATTCTGTTTGAACAATATTACTCTCGTCCCGTCCTTGCTTCAAAAAATAAAGTTATGGTCAACGTAATAATTACAAGAAACTATTTACGCGTAATGTAAAAGTAACGTTTCTTTCATACATACCAACTGCATCAAAGTCCAAGAAATCATTACAACATTCTCCAAGCCCGCATGATTCGTCATGGTCTTTAAAATAGTCACCTTATACAAAAACAGCAAGTTGCTCGAAATTATATTCAAAGTCAAAACAAACACGATCCACCCAAAAACCCCATTAAATAATTGCACTTGCTCCCACAAAGACGTGTACACCGTAATCATGTGCTCCATGCATCTGCACGAATCGTTTTTCCTAGGAAACATCCGGTGATCTTCCCCGGCGAAATTTCGGAACATTCTGCTCCGATTCGTTCCGAAAAGGTCCAGGATGACGGCGTTGATTAGCCGAAACCTGCACTTGATCGACAGGATGAAATTATACAGTAAAATCACTGTGAAAAAAATGTGGAACCTCTCGACGTGCTCCGTCAGGTAATGCCTGAAGAACGATGCGAATGTTCCGCTGAAAAACGTGAAACTCGCCGTGGAAATAGTCGCTATGACAATCACCTGGGTGACTAGGATTTCCATCCAAAATACGAAATTAGTACCCCTTTTCGACGACGAGTAAATGTGGATAATCTCGTCTAGTTTTACGAATGTGTTCAGGAGTTCCACGTAATTCCCAGTGTTCCAGAAATTGATGCTGAAGATGGTCATGACGTTGACGAGAATCGTAGTTAGGGTTGAGTAAATATCCGTGACGTTTTCCACAGCAACAAACATGTAGTAAATCCTCAGTCTTCCAGGAAGTGGTACGATGTACCCAACGCACAAAATCGCCAGTAAGAACACGGAGTAAACTTTTTGAGAAACGCTAGGCCTAAACTCTTTTTTGTGCGAATTGTATTTCGGCGAGAGCCCGAGGATTTTGCTAAAGCAAAGCAGCGGAATTAAATTTCTCAAGTCATAGTCCCTTTTGGAAAACACCGACATCTTGCATTGAATTAATTTTTCAGTGGGAAATGCAAGAGGCTTATTAAATTTCCATCGTGGTGCAAGAGCAACAAAAAATGTTTTATACAATCGATAAATTCAGAGTTATTTTGAATTTGTTAATCTGCGGAGAGTGGCCGTTAAATATTCATGTAACACGTTTTATTAGCAATAGAAACGATTAGGATAAAGTGATATAATTTTGGAAGAGTATTCGTATATACAAATGTTCCAAACCGGGTGCAAATAAAAGTAAACGACTACTAAACATATTTTGTCGTTCTGTGAAACCAGCTTTAGAATATTTTTTGACAAATATTTGCAGGGCCGGCGGAAGGCAGTAAGCAAGGTAAGCAAGGCATGGAAGCGTCGAAGCAAAAGAGGCGCCAAAATGCGGTAATTAAAGAACAATTTTAAGGTCAACCAAACTCAATCCAACAATTGAACTTGATTCTATTCAACCCAAGTAAAAAATACAAAAAGCAATAAAAAAAGAATTAAAAAAATTAATAGACAAACAAATATATCCACACACAGAAATATTTAAAAAATGAAAAGTACAGAAATCATTCTCAACAGATCTTAACGTCAACCCAATTCAAGTCTTCTTCAAGATTCTAATCAAGTGAAGCAAAACATTTAAAAATGCAAGAAATTAGAAGTAAAAAATTCAAAAACGAATACGCAAAACGAATTTCGATCAATGCCAAGGTCAACCCAACAACAACTGAACTCGATTCTTTTCAATCCAAGCAAAAAAAAAATAAAAAATAAAATGCGATAGAAAATCAAAATTAAAAAAATTTATAGACAAACAAATATATGTACCCCATTCAACTGAACTCAATCTCCATTCAAGCCAAGACAAAAATTAAGAAAAAGAAATAATAAAAAAAATGAAAAGTTGAGAAATCAATCTCGACCAATCTCAAAGTCAACCTAATTCAACTGAACTCGTCCTAATTCTATTCAGTTGAAGTAAATAGAAGTAAAATGATTGTCTTCTAACGCCAAAGTCAATCCAACAACTGAACTCGATTCCATTCAACCCAAGCAAAAAAGATTAAAAATCGAAAAACAAAAAGATTTAAAGTAAAAAAATTAAATGAAAAAAGATTTTCAAAGTCAACCCTATCAAACTGCATTCGACCTAATTCAACTCAAGTTAAAAATTTAAAACAAATATTAAAAAATTGAAAGCAAAAAATTAAAAAAATTAAATTTATACTACTTGCTTCCTGTTCTTACTCACATTTTCAACTATTGCTTAAGCACGGGTACGTTTTCTTCTCAGTGGAAACACGCTAAAGTAGTTCCAATAGCGAAAACGAGGAAGCCATTAAGAAGCCAGTTTTCAAGATCTCCGACCAATTAGTATCTTGCCGACCTTGTCGAAGGTTTTGGAGAAAATCATTGATAAGCAATTGCGTCATCATTTAGCTTTATGTAATTTATTGCCCCCTTTTCAATCAGGTTTGCGACCTGGCTACAGCTGTTCCACAGCACTCTCGCTTATTATAGATGATATTATCAAAGGTATTGATAACAATAAACTTACAAAAACGGTTTGCACAAATTTTTTTAAAAAATTTTCATTATGCTTTGACAGCAAGCATGGTCGCCTTGCATGGGGGACTTATTAGGAGCAAATCCCGCTTCAATTTGTCTATCCCTCTGCAATGTCAGGTCAAAAAGCGATCGTAAGATGTCGCTATTTTATCTGTTCATCACTCTTACATCGCAATTGCGAATAAATTGGACAAGTCGTTTTTGTTTGCAGTGGGAATGTCGAGCTACGTCTCTGCTGAAGAAGCCCCAAGCAGGGCTGAAACAGCTGTACAGAAGCTGTTCGAAGTTTTCACTGCAATCAAAAACGATTTGCACAAAATTATTTTAAAAATTTTCATTATGCTTTGACAGCAAGCACGGTCGCCTTGCATGGGGTACTTATTAGGAGCAAATCCCGCTTCAATTTGTCTATCCTACTGCAATGTCAGGTCAAAAAGCGATCGTAAGATGTCGCTATTTTATCTGTTCAATAAACTTACTGTTCTTATCTTGCTTGATTTCTCCAAGGCCTTCGATATGATCAGTCACGACCTACTTTTGGCTATCTTACACTATTGCGGATTGGATGCAGTTGCGGTTGGATTGATTGGTTGCTTCCTTTCGGGTAGGACACAGTCGGTTTTTCTAAATAACTTTAAACCTAATAATGTGAGTTTAAGATCAGAAGTTCCTGAGGGTTCTATCGTTGGGCCTTTATTTCGATTTTTTTCCCTTCTGGAACACGTTTTGTAAATGACATACGTTTGCTGACGATACGCAGCTGTATGCCTCCTTTGATATTTGCGATTTACAAACTTGTATGACCGGAATCAATAATGATTTCAATAAATTGCTTAGGTCCAGTTTTACAAATGGGGCTCAACTTTGAGCTGAGGCTTAAACCCTTAGCAACGATTATTTCAACAATTGTTGTGAGGGAGTTAAGCTTCGGCTCAAAGTTAAACCGCCGTTGTAAAACTGGGCCTTAGAATCTCTTCCAAGCATTGTTTACAAATTAACCCTAATAAATCTTGCTTTTTATTATTTGGAAGAGATCAAGCACGTAACATTGCTTTACCGTTACTTGAAATTAAATTAAATAATGTACGTCTCTCCCATCGTGATTGTGTTAAGAATTTAGGGTTACACATCGATTATAAATTACGTTTCAGGGAACATGTCGCAGCGTGTATCAGTAAAGCGTATTGTAATTTAAAAATGCTATATCCTAACAGACACATTTTAACCACCAAAGCAAAAGCATCTCTTTGCGAAGTTTTATTTCACTTTAATTATTGCGACGTGATTTATGGTTCTTGTTTGGATTACAAGGATTCGAGGCGAATACAGGTAGTGCAAAATTCATGCTTGCGATTTATATACGGCATTCCAAAACGGCAACATATCTCACATAAGTTAACTGACGCAGGTTAGCTTAATACGGTAAAAAGAAAGTATTTCCATCTTGCATGTTTTTGTCAAAAAATCGTTTTTTTCAAAACCCCACCATATATCCTCACCAAAATTAGGTGTTCACAGTATTAACATCCGTCGTAAAGATGTAATAGACATTCCGTTGCATCATACTGCATTTTACAAAAGATCTTTCACTTACATTGCTGCTCATTGTCTGAATGATTTTGAGCCTCACTTAAAAAACTCACCACCAGTATCGTTCAGACTTAAATTGAAAAGTAGTTTAATTCTTGTTCAAATGAGGTAGATAATCCTTATACTTTCAATACTAAGTTGCATCGCTTTCCATTCATTTAATGTCCATATACTTCGTATATCTTCAAATGCTGATCCTTGCCTGATGATTTCTCTCTCATTTTTTTTAATTTTCTTTTTTATTTTTATTTTCATGTTCATTTTCATCTTCTTTTCGTTTTCTTTTTATTTTCCTTCCTTTTATTTATTTTCTAGTATTTAGTTTAATTTTAAGCTAGTTTATTAGTCTGGGAGGCCGGGTAGAGCAGTGTACTACTTGTGTAGCACTACACAACTGATGGTCTTCCATTTAGATTGTGGCGTATTTTCATTTTTTTTGTAAAATTATTGTTTTGTTTCTTTCATTCGCTGTTGATTTAATAAAACTATTGTTATTATTATACGTGGATTAACATGAACTTCAATAATTCTCAAGGCCAACTGAACTCGCTCAACTTATTGTACTCCATTCAGCACAAGTACTGTCGGAAGCAAAGAAAAAGTAGACAAATTACAGCTTCTTGTAATTATTCTTTCTGAAAATGGTAGTGATTAAAGACGACTTCACAGATATGTTTTAAAAATTTTAAAAGCTTTCAATTCTAACAAGTTTAAAACTTTGGTAAAACCTGTAAGTTCGTCTTTAATCTTTGACAATTTGAGAAAGAAAAGTTACAGGAAACTGTACATTATATATTATTTTTTTTTTTTTTGCTTTCAACTCTATATATTTTTTAAATACTTAAAAGATTAAAAATTAAGCTTAACAAATCTCGGTATCAATCCAACATAAGTGACATCAACTTTACTTCATCTAATACAAGTGAAAAATTAAAAATTACAAGTAAAATTAAAACGAAAAATTAAAAACAATTAAAATGAAGTTTAAGTTAAAAATTTAAAACAAATTAAAAAAAATTAAGTAAAAAAGTATATGTATAAAAATTTATTCATGGATAAAATGAACCTCAATAAATCTCAAGGTCAAT
This sequence comes from Prosopocoilus inquinatus, assembly GCA_036172665.1. Classification (NCBI taxonomy): domain Eukaryota; kingdom Metazoa; phylum Arthropoda; class Insecta; order Coleoptera; family Lucanidae; genus Prosopocoilus; species Prosopocoilus inquinatus. The sequence continues at coordinate 24,306,021 of CM069872.1, read as the reverse complement.
TGAACACACCCAACTTATTATATCATATTGTACTCCATTCTACACAAGTAAATTTTTTTTTAATTGTCTGAAAATATTAAAAGTAAAAAATTGTAAAATTTATAGATTAAAGTTAAGCTCAACAAATCTCTAGGTCAATCTAACCTAACTAGCTTCGACTTTCGTCTAACACATGTAAAGGACTAAAAATTACAAATAAAATTAAAAGTAAAAATTAAAAATCAATAAATAAAGTTAAAAATTTAAACCAAATATAAAAAAATTGAAGTAAAAAATATGTTAAAATTTATTCACACCTCAACAAATTTCAAGATCAATTGAACTCATCCAACTTATTATATTATATTGTGCTCCATTCTACACAAGCAATTTTTTTTAAATACCTAAAAGCATTAAAAGTAAATCTTAAAATCTTAAAATTTATGGATTATAGTTAAGTTCAACAAATCTCAAGGTGAATCTAGCCTAACTGGCTTCGACCTGCGTCTAATACAAGTAAAAGATTAAAAATTACAAGAAAAAATAAAAGTAAAAATTAAGAATCAATTAAAATGAAGTTCAACTAACGTCAAAGTCAGTTCGACTTAACTGATACTAACCGAACTCTAATTTAACACAAACAAAAATTAAAAATTGCAAGAATTATTATACCGGTGTACCGCACCATGTGCTCACCCTTTTAGAATCTTTATTTTTTAATCGATTATCCTGAATTTTGGAGACAATTAAACAAAAAATGGAATTTTTCGACATTTCGTCATAGGACTTCCGATTTCGCCGGAAGTGATATCAACTTTCTTATTTTAAATGGAACACCTATATATTTTTACATATTTGAAATTTACGAATCATTATGAGTCCGAATACGTATCAATTTTTAATTTTGGTTTCCATGACAAAGAAAAAAAAACTTTTTTATTTTTCAATCTAGAGAGCTATGAATCGCATTTTTTCGATCTAATGCGATCAAGTGTTTCGAGAAAATCACTCCTTTGATGGTATTTAGATTTTTAACATTTTTACAGCATTTGAAATTTTCATTAGGTTACATTACATTTTTTTCTGAGTACGCTGATATCAAATACGTCATATTTTCTTGGAAAATAATTTAAAATAGAACTTGTCTTATTGAAATTTTACATTCCCTTTATTTCAAATGACTTTCAAAGAAAATATGATGTATTTGATATCAACGTGTTCAACTAAGCTAAGAAACATATAAAAATGAGTTACGACCTAATGAAAATTTGCTGTAAAAATGTGTAAAAGCAAAATACACTCAAAGGAGTGATTTTCTCGAAACACTTGATCGCATTAGATCGAAAGAATGCGATTCATAGCTTTCTAGATTGAAAAATAAAATTTTTTTTTTCGTTGTCATGGAAAGCAAAATTATCAATTGATACGTATTCACACTCGTAATACTCCGTGGATTTTAAATGTGTAATAATATATAGGGTGTTCCGTTTAAAATAAGAAAGATTCTAGAAGGATGAGCACATGGCGCGGGACACCCGATATACTAAATGACATTAGAAATAATAAACATATTCAACTGATTTTGCTAACATATGTCAGCCTTAGGTTGGAAAATAAATGATTAAAATTTCACACCGGAACAGTAACAAATGAAAATGAAATAAGAATTAGTAATGTCTTGGACGACCTCAGTTTTGAATGCACCCTTTAACACGTCTGGCCATCGATAAAATGAGATAATCGGTTTATTGTTGTCGTGATCCATCCCAAGCAACTTGAATTTCTTTTTCGAGTTAGCCGAATTTTGTGGCGGATGGTGTAAATTAGTCAGTCTTTTTCTCATCATTTCCCAAACGTGTGCAGTTGGATTTAAAACGGGGGTTCTAGGAGGCCATGGCAGAACATCGGTTTCAGCTCTTTCAAAAAAGTTCATTGTTTTCCGGGCTGGGTGTGCACGCGCGTTGTCTTGCTGAAAAGCAGAATTGGGATAACCTTCTTGATATGACAAGAGATAAAGTTGGAGAACGTTGTGAACGTAAAACGAATTGCTATTATACTACCTCTAATGAACACTAATGGTGAACGCTTACCATAAGCAATAGCCCCTCAAACCATTACTCCTACGGTACGGTGTACATGTCGTTTTACAGCAAACTCATTATGACGACTCTCTCCACGAAGTCTTCTCACCCTTCTGCGACCATCATGCAAACCTAAACAGAAGCATGATTCATCGCTGAACTCTATATTGTCCCATTCTATCTCCCCAGTATTCGTGTTCTCGACAACACTTCAATCTTTGGCAACGATATTCAGACGTCAATTGAAGCATTGGCTGTAGACGGTAAAGAAAAGCCCTAAGGACCTTATGGGGGGATATTGTTCGCGTACTGATAGGTCTACCCTCCGCAGCATTCCACTGGTTACCATTCTGCCGACTAGTCGACAATCGGTCTCTAAGAGCCAATAGTCTTAATCGGCGATCTTGAAGTTCTGTGGTGAGCCTTGGTTGTCCAATACGTCTTATTCTTCTTTCTCTTTCTGCTACATTCTATGCTTGCCAAGCTCGCATAACAGTAACTTCATTGCGATTCCCGCGACGGGCAATTTCCCGGCATGAAAAACCCGCGTCTTGTAACTCAACAATTCGACACCTATCAATTTCGCTTTATTGATGGAATTGTCTACGTCTTCGCACTCTAGGCATTATGTTTAAACTACTGAACAATGAAAAAGTGAAATCAAGTTGAACGAGTTTTTAAATAAAGTACAAACAATTATTTTGACACAAGAACTTGTAAGACAGAGCAACCAAATGTACAGGGTGGCCCAACGATGCGTATTTCTTCTGTGAGGCTCATAGGAAAGAAATTAGGAAAAAAATCGATAAAGAATTTTATAATAGACAATACGCGGCATATTGTATAATTATTTTGAAGTATACAGAGTGAGCAGAAAAATCGTGGTTCGTGGAAACTAATTTTTTTTAAATGGAATACCCTGTACATTTTTAGATATTTTAGCAGATTACAGCGGTATAAAGATATATTGATTTTATTGAATAACTTTCATAAAAAAATTTTTTTTTCTTGAAGAATTTTGCAAAAATTCAGTCAGTTTGAATATGAATTTCTGATTAATGAGATAACACAGACGAACGTAAATCTGACACGATATTTTTGGGACTTTGGCCGTTATGAAAATGTGAACAAAATTAAGATACCTTTTTGCATTATACCGAGCGATCGATACTTATGAAACATTTGGTATCTTATTTTTTTTTAAATAGAACGGCCTACTTTTTATTTCAGAAATAGGTAGCACTTAAATGTAGCTTTCTGCTGATATAAGGTTATATATCTTTATTTTTAATAATTTCGTCCCAAAAAATTTTCTTTTTACAAGTATTTCAATGGCCTGTTTTAAATTATTTTTGGTAAAATAAATCCTATCGCGGAGGTATTCAAATTAGAGATCTTTGAAAGTAGAATCAAATGATCGAAAAATGACTTCGAATGATTGAATTTAGGTAGGAAAGTAGCAATACTGGGTGTATAGTTTAAAACGCCGACCACTGAAATACTTATAAAAAGAAAATTTCTAGTGACGAAATTATTAAAAATAAAGGTATATAACCTATATATATATCAGCAGAAAGCTACATTTAAGTGCTATCCATTTCTGAAATAAAAAAGAGGCCGTTCCATTAAAAAAAATGAGATATCGAATGTTTCGTAAGTATCGATCGCTCAGTATAATGCAAAATGATATCTTAATTTTGTTCACATTTTCATAAAGGCCAAAGTCCTAAAAATATCGTGTTAGATTTTCGTTCGTCTGTGTTACCTCATTAATCAGAAATTCAAAATCAAACTTACTGAATTTTTGCAAAATTCTTCAAGAAAAAATTTTCTTTTATGAAAGTTATTCAATAAAATCAATATATATTTATACCGCTATAATCAGCTTACTGTGGCGCATCCAAATATCTAAAAATATACAGGTGTTCCATTAAAAAAAAATAAGTTTCCACGAACCACCATTTTTCTGATCACTCTGTATAGTTCAAAATAATTTTACAATATGCCGCGTATTGTCTAGTATAAAATTCTTTATAGATTTTTTTCCTAATTTTTTTTCCATAAGCCTCACAGAAAAAATACGCATCGTTGGGCCACCCTGTAAAAGAACAGTAAGCCGTAAAAGGTTGAACATTTTATCTAAACATGTTTTGTATCAAACAAACTTAAATATAAAAAAGGGACAGAAAAACTTGACGTTGTCAAGGTGTTACATTTCTAATGTCTTTTAGTATATAAAAATTGTTATAAATTAAATTCAATTAAAATTAAGGTCAGCTAATCTCAACGTCATCATAACCCAACCTAGTTCTATTCAACCCAAGCAAAAATTAAAAAAAATACTCCTAAGATAAAAAAAAACTAAACAAATCCGTTAAATGCCAAATTTAATTTTTACATATTGTAGATTTGTCATGTTCACAGCCAAATAAAAATTAATTCGCCCATTTCGGTCACCAGTCACGATTGTAGAAGAAAGTAAGCCAAACTGTTACTACGGTTTATCGCCCATTTAGTGATAAATCGTCACGGTTGGCAACACTGTGTGACTTGAAAATCACATTACGAAGTTTTCCTGTGATTGGTTACTTTTCAAGTTACGAGTTAATTTCGGGAGCAATCGTTTCAAAGTTAAGCATAAATTTCTCAAAATTAATTTTTTAACATAAATGGATTTAAAAATAATATTTATTCAAATTAAAAAAAATCTAGCAACTGTGGAATTACTTACAATATTTTTTTTTGCATTCGATTGCATACCTACTCTATAAGAACTAATAAAGGATATCATACTATTTTTTGAGACAAATGCAGAAGTTCGTGTGAATTTGTTGCTTTTCTTTGGGGGGGTGGGGGGAGGAAAGGACGCCAGTTCCTGTTTTGCATAAGGGCGCCGACTACCCTTCCTCCGGCCCTTAATACCTATTTGTGACAATCAAGTAACATACAGTGTAGTCTCTTTAACGTGAACGTCCCGTAACATGAACACCCCTAAACTTAAACACGTAATCTGGGTACTCAGCATGTTCTAAAACGTGAACGACATTGATATTTGATACTCTAAAATGTGAACACTGGTATAAATGCATTTAGACACTCTTAAGTTTCGACTGCATAAACTCCGTAGTTATTGCACATAGTTTTACATCTAATCTATGGTTTTAGTAGTTTCTACGTCATGACCTCTAAGAAGCCGAATTATTTAACATTAGAAAAAAAGCTCAGCAAAAATTAGTTCTACAGTTGATTTGACTTTTGCTGGACCTGCTGGAGAATTTCCTAAGATGGAAGTCCAAGAATGCCCCTTTAAATTCATTTTATCAAGAATATGTGTTAACAAAAAACCTAACTTATTATTTCTTAAATGGGACACTATATTTTATTGGAGTTTCGGTTAGCCCTTGAAGAGACGATATGAATGATATAACATACTTACTTATTTTTAATATTTACCGAGTTATTGTTAATTTTCTGCAAAAAATGGGTCATGTTTAATCGTCTGCCAAATTGTCAATTTTAATGATAAGACAATCAAAAATCTAACAATTTAAATCTCTCTACTTTTATAATATTAAACAATTTTAAAAATCTAGCGCAGCGTTTCCCAAACTTTTAGGTTTCGCGACCTCCTTATGAGCAGTGTTATGATTCACAAATATCTAGTTAATTTTAATAAAATACAAGTTCGGTGCCAACCTTTGACTATTAATGACCACCAATATTTATTGATCGGGACCGTGGGGATCTCGCTTATTTGAAGAGATAGATGATAGGTTTAAATTTGCCAAAGTTGCTGAATTTGATGAGCATTAATAATCCGGAGAGAAAAAGTTTCTATCTTAACTCTTATTCGAAATAATTGTAAAAAAAGATAAATTGTCGTTTTCTTATTTTGCCTCTATCTTCTTTATTTAAAGAGATATCAAAAAAATAAAAATACTTTCTTAAGGCACTTTTCAGTTCTTTACGTAGTGGTAAACACTATTTTTCTATAATACGTTTCGTCAAGTCGATACTATCATCAAGTTCATTTTTCCTTATGGCGCACATATTGAAATTTGGTGGCAAAAGAATCTACTCATTATGCCGATTACGACAACATAGCACAAATTATATAAATACTTTAAAACAAGGTCAGAATAGTTAGAATAGTGTGAGATAAGAAAAATTCTAGTTAACGGAAGATAGTTGAGGGTTTAAATTAAAAACAATGTGTTCGTTAGACACTAATTTACCGAATATTGTTTGTGTCTACAATAGAAACACAAAAACAGTAAGTGAACGGTAGTTCAGAACATATTCGGACAACAAACAATAGCTTAGAATAATAATATTACATAATTTTGTTGCAAATCAAATTTTTTTTTGGAGTGAATCCGTCGAGCAGCCTCTGTAAAGCTCTTTTTGGGGCTTCATCAAAAACGATTGGCAACATTTTTTTGTTAAAACTTTGATTATGTTTTAACAGATATGGACGACCGCCTTGCATGGGATGACTTATTATGTAGCAAACTGAGTTCAACTTGTCACTCCTAATGCAAGATTGGGTCAAAAAGCGTTTGAAGGATGTCGCTGATTAAACTATTCAATAATATTACAATTAGACGTAATTTTGATAAATGAGAATCGATTACAATAATACAGGAACAAATATGACTGTTATGTGTGAAGTTAAATACAGCTTCTCATGAAATTTGGGTAGTACAACCATTTGTCAATTCAAAAATAACTCATTACAGATCTGGAGGTTACGTAACACTAAGCTAAGACATGACGTCCAAATTCCGTGGCAAGAGTTGATAAAAATTTTTTTAATTACTTTGTATAAGTAAACCTGAAAATACACCCACTCACATCGGTCATTTTTGCTAGTAATTGATTTCCTTTCTTCGTCAAATCAATACATTTCAATAATCAATATTAAGCTGTCGTTTGTTCTCTAAATAGGTTCAAAAGTATCGTTTCTTGCTATTTCTGTATTTCTGTTGTGCAAACAAAAAGGATTTAGTAAATTACTGTCTAACGAACTGTTTTAAATTTAAACCCTCAACTATCTTCTGTTGACTAGAACTTTTCTTATCTCACGTTAAACGTTTTTATTCTGGCCTTGTTTTAAAGAATAAATTGTAGTAAAAGAAAACACTTGTATTTAACTGTTTCACGAATTTAAATTCGTGAAACAGTTAAATACAAGTGTTTTCTTTTACTACAATTTATTCATAATGTTTCACCAAGAGCCCACTGCACAAATAATTAAAGATATTGTTTTAAAGAGTTTTTATAACATGTACTATATTGCCGTAATCGGCATAATGAGTAGATTCTTTTGCCACTATATTTCAATATGGGCGCCATAAGAAAAAATGAACTTGATGACGGTATCAATTTGACGAAACTTGTTATAGAAAAATAGTGTTTTCCACTGCGTAGAGAAAAATGCCTTAAGAACGTATCTCTATTTTTTGATGTCTCTTTAAATAAAGAAGATAGAGGCAAAATAAGAAAATGACAATTTTTCTTTTTGTACAATTATTTCGAATAAGAGTTAACATAGAAACTTTTTCTCTGCGGATTATTAATGCTCATCAAATTCAGCAACTTTGCCAAATTTAAACCTACCTTATATCTCTTCAAATAAGCGAGATGCCCATGGTGAGGGTTGAATTTGAAACAGCCTGTATATGCAATTTCTTGTAAAAAATAATGTGATAAATTAGTTGCAATTTGCGTATAATTTTTTTAAATTTATTCTGCCTCGCCCCCCTTTGAAGACTTACGTGCCCCCCAGGGGGGCGCGCCCCACAGTTTGGGAAACGCTGATCTAGCGACTGTCAGCAACACTAAGATTCAGTTCGCATATTGTAAAATTAGTCATTTTTTATTATGATACAAATATGTAATTAGCCTCTAAAACGTGAACTTTTCTAAAACGTGAACACCACTGTCCTTAATTAATTCAGGTTATCGCGACTACACTGTATTTCAAAAAACAAGAAGTCTTAGTACAGGCCATCCGCATATATGGTCGCCTATACTGAAGACCTCGATAACATATTTTTGGTTATAAACTACTGAGATTAAATCTAAACCCTGTTGGAGATGTGTGTTGCTCGGTTGGTGACACTAAAGAAGCAACTACCACAGTTTAGACATCAATCAGTGACAGCTTCTGTCGGCACCTTTGAAGTTCATACTACAATTTTCCGAACCTATGTTGGCGAGCAGTCATTCTAATGCTACCATATGTCGCTACTTGAAAAACTTATTTATTTCGTAAGATATTCTTCTTATTTTAAAAAACAAAAGCTTGTTTTATTAGAAAAATTACAAGTGAGCTCAAAATAGTCGAAACATGATGAAATTCGATAAGATAATCTAATGGTTACTTATCCACCAAAACAGCTGATCGGTAATTGACGGCCATATTGAATGTGTGCCGGAATTCCGGCGGAACGTCCGTTTTTTGGCCATGTTCACTTGATCACCGACCCTGAATGCAGACCCTGATGCAGACTCAGCATATTAAAAGTTAACAACTCGTGTTCTTAAAGGGTTAATGTGAGAATACTAGCTGCTGAAGCTTGGCACTCCAAAAGCATGTCTGTTCAATAGCTATGTTGAATTAGTAACTCAGCTCCTGTGGTTACCTGAACGAGGCCATCAACCATCAATCGACCGTTGCGCCACGCTTGGCCGCTTGCTGAATGCCTGCTCATTTCGCACATGCGCTCTCAGAAACGGTAAGAGCGAAAAGCCCAAGCTGTCCCTACTGATTGATGTGTATACTGTGCAACTACTTCCTGGTAGCCACTTGGTGCTGTAGTAGTTAGTATTATTGTAGTACATGTTCTTACATAAAACTTTCAAGCAATTATCTCTGTAACTTATAATGTGCTTTTGGTATGTAATCAACATAAACACACAATTCACTTACATTATACAATTCTCTCCTTGCACTCAAATTTCCAGTTTTTCAATTAATTTCACTTTGGCATTAAAATAAGTAAGTCCCTTGACTTTTCTCCAACGTTGTCAACCTTTTCCCAAATTCCTGACTTTTAACGGTTTTCCGATTTGTGCGAACTCAAGGGTTGTCAAAATTTTAGGTTAGAAAAACTCCTAAAAACTAGCGCCAAGCGAAAATGCTTTTCAATTGTTTCTCAAGCACTCTTTCTCTCGAAGAAACTTAATTCTTAGCTATTTTTAAACTCTTTCCCGGAAATTAAATAGAACTGCTACCAGCACAGATTAACAGATGCCGCCACTTATACACAAATTTATTTAAAATTATATTTCTTTTCGTTATCCTTTACAGTCGATTGTATTTGCTGCTTTGCTTCTTTTTTTGATTATTTTTCTTCTTTCTGCGATTTTAAATAAAAAAGAATGAAAAAAGAACTCTTTTTCTTTCCCCCTATGATTTTTTGCATTTCTTTTTACAAATTCTGAATGTCAGAATTGCTATTCTTTGTAATTGATTGTTTTTCCTACGTAATCGATCGTCTTCTGTTTGATAGTCGATTGTATATCGTTTGGTAATCGGTCGTCTTTCGTTGGAAATCGACTGTCCCTTGTTTTGTTTTTCCTTTTTCTTACTTTTAATTTAAACAGAAAAAAAATTCCTAACAAAAATATTATTAATCGATGATCTTTTGTTTCCGTCAATTATATTTGCTTGTAGTAGTTTGTCTTTTATTTGTTATCGATTGTCTTTTGATTCTCTTCCTTTTCTCGTCGACTACGAAAAAAAAAACTTTAAAAGAGTCTCTTATTCTTTCCCTTTCGACGATCTTTTACGTCCTTTTTACAAATACCGAATCTAAGTTCTGTTATTCAATTGTTTTTTGTGTGTTGTTGTATTTATAGTCGATTGTAGTTGCTCGCTTTGCTTGGCTTTTTGATTATTTTTCTTCTTTCTGCGACATCGAATTTAAAAAAAAAAATGAAAAAAACAACTTTTTTTCTTTCTCCCACGACTTTTTGCATCTCTTTTGACAAATTCTGAACGTCAGATTTGTTATTCTTTGTAATCGATAGTTTTTCCTTCACAATCGATCGTCTTCCGTTTGATAATCGATTGTCTTTCGTTTGGTAATCGGTCGTCTTTCGTTGGAAGTCAGTTGTCCCTTGTTTTGTTTTTCTTTTTTCTTACTTTAGATTCAAACAGAAAAAAAAATCCTAGCAAAAATTATTAATCGATGATCATTTGTTTGTAGTCGATTATATTTGCTTGCAGCTATTTGTCATTTATTTGTTAACTATTGTCTTTTGATACTACTGTAGCGGAACATTTTAAATTGCCCGCCACAAGAACAATTGGCAACGGAACAACAACGGAAGCAGCCACCCAACCGGGGGAGGGGACAGTCCATCGCGCGCTCGACTGGTGTGTTACCATGGATGGAGTGTTACACAATTTGGCACGTTACAGCCATTATTGTTACATGTGTATGTTTAATAAACCATTTAAGAGTTCCCCGTCTTTTACAAGTCAGAAGTGGGATACGTGAGTACCCAACGAAATTAAACAAGATATTACAGTTTTATAAGAAGAAAAGGAAATTTTTGACAAACTCGTTGCATGCTGTCCTGATGTTGTCCCACGAACATTTTTTTAATTTTGTTTTGTTAGGTTAAGTTTATTAACGGTTTGTTGACCTGCAGCTGAACTAAGCTTAGATAAGCATTTTGTACATTTTTTTAATAACAAATAAATTAACTAATTACGTACAATAAGCACAACTAAAATAATTATATTGAAGCTTTTCATCCTGAGTTTTAGTGGCAAGCAAAAGTTTCCACAATAGCTCTCTGAAAAAGCGAGTATTTTCAGTTTGTTTTTTCAATTTTTAGAGTCCAATAGATACCGTTTTAAATTTCGCGTCAGCTTTAGGACCGGTCACTTTCCTAATCTATTAGGCGCGGAGTGTGTTCGTCAACGCCAGATACACAGACAGTTAAGTAAACTCTGGGGGTTCATGATAGAAACCAAATATTTTCGGACTATTTAATGGATGACGCCGAAGATTCGAAAGATGTACGCACGTTGTCTGACGCGAAAATATTAGCGGAAATCGAAAGGAGACAGTTATGGAAGTCTCGCAGTGACGCCATCACTCTAAGAAGCAGTTCGGGTGACTTGGACATGAGTCGTGGACGAGGTGAATTTACAGAAGTGCGGGCGACCGCGCTAAGCGAAATGAGTAAACAGTTTCGGGAAATTGTTGCAAATGATAGTGTTGTGAGTCGGTAAAATTACCACGTTACCTTACGGTAAATTTCCAACGGTACCGGTAACATTTATTTGTTACCTTTTATTACCGTTAGTTACTTTTTTTGTCAACATAATGTAATTTCAAGTTGCACATTTACAAAATACCAGTAAACCAATGAAACAAATGGTCAAGAAACATTTTTATCATTTAGGAAAAACTTAAATACTAATAAAAGGAAATAAATACTTTATAACGTGATTTTCGTATTACGCATAAAATAATTTAGTGAAAATACATAATATTAAATGTTAAAACTTTATTTTTTAATAAAAGCCAAAAATCTAATGTGTATCCGATATCAAATTAATTAGAAAATTGAGAAAATACGCATTTTTGGTTAAAAGTGTAATTGGTAACAGCGGCGCGAGATGTCGCCACTTGAGCTGTAATTGGAAATGTTACGGTAACATTAAAAATAAATTACCAGTAATTTAACAACACTAGTAAATGATTAATAAACCATTTAAGAGTTCCCCGTCTTTTACACAACGAATAAAAAAACTTTAAAAAAGTCTCTTACTCTTTCCCTTTCCACGATCTTTTACATCCTTTTTACAAATACCTAATGTCAGTTTTGCTATTTGATTGTCATTTGTTTGTTGTTGTTGTTTGTTTGGTTCTTCATTTACAATCGACTGTTTTAATCAATTGAGCGATTGCCATTTCTTCCAAATCAATTGTATTTTGTTCTTTTTTTGTTTTGCCTTTGATAAACCAAAGAAAATCCCAATTCCAATAAAAAAAATTGATTGTAGATTTATTAATCGATCATCTTTTGTCTGTAGTCGATTGTACTTACAAAAATACAAAAAGAAATTCTTGGTCTTTACCTCAACGATCCTTTTTTTTTGCAAATTCTGAATGTCTTGAACTTATTAATCGATTATTGTTTTGTCTAATCGATTGTCTTCGTAACTCATTATATCGTCGGTCTACAAGAGAAGGTGACCAAGTCTACCGATAGTAGTTTTGAATTATTAGAATTTTAATATTTGCTTATGATTATAAAATCAATTATTTTACATCAGGTTAGTTTATGTTGATGTTTATGAACAAAGAATTTCTAGAATATGTATTTTAAATTAAATAAGATTGAGTGTAAGGTACATGCGCATTAAAAACAAAAAAAATGTAAAATTTTGGACTTGGCCACCTCCTCTTGTAGACCGATAATATTTTGTTTATATCCATTTGTTATTGTTTTTTTACTTTAAGCTTCGAACAGGCGTCTATACGGTTTAGCAAGAAAACATAATTAAGCCGATTAATCGTGGATTGTTGGCTGATTGTCTATTTATTTATATCAGACGTTAAATTAATTAATTATGTTTCCAAGTTCGACAGCTTTAATTGACAATTCTGCGTTTAGGTTATAATGTCATAAAATTCAATAGATCCTTTTGTACATACAATTTCCTGCCAAAAACACAGCCGTACTTTAATAGATCTAATAACTTCAATAAAAGTTTGAGAAATAAATATTAACACATGACTTATTAAGTTGCCATCGCACACATAATTACTACTAAAATATATAATTATAATATAATAATTAAATATCGTCTGTACGAATTAAAAAAAAGACGATCAATTGATCATCAAAACAAAAATATTTTTAAAATACAGTCTAATCGAATCAAACAAAAACAAAAGATGACCGTCGATGAAGACAGGATGAAAATAATAGCTGCTTTCTTTCGCTTAAAAGTTTGAATAGTGTTTCGAATAGTTTGGACCTGAATTTCGTAATGTAATTCTTGCAACAAAACACGTGACTTGAATTTTTGATTGATAGTTCATTTGTAAATAACCATAATTCAATCCGAACAAGTTTTAAAAATAGAGATATTCAAAGAAAAGAATGTCTGCTTTTGAATCAAAACACGTTTGGATCACGATTTTGTGAGCGAAAGAAAGAACCTATAGTGTGCAAAATATCTAAGTAGTGCCGGTTACATAATCTATCGCTTGAAACTCCTTTAACAAAAGGAAGTTTTAAAGTAAAGTCTATTTTAAATTAAAATTAAAGGAGACTCTGTTTCATAAATTTTCGCATTCGGTATTTTAGTTAAAAGTCCCGTTAGTTGAAAAACAAATTTTGAAAGACAATTGTGACGTTAATTTGGAGGAAGTTTTGAAACTTGACATTGCAATACAGCACAATTTTTGTACGGATGGACTTCGTGTAATTATTTCTTAAAGGTTTTATTACATGTTTGTTTGCATTAGTAAAACAAAGTGATCACTGGACTACAAAAGGTGAAACAAAATAATGTAAAGGTTACAATTGTCCACAAATATTGACTTTCTGTCCACATATTTGTTAGTTTGCGGGATCTACGTATGTTCAACTACTTGTAACAAACTTAATGTAGTGGGTTTTGTTAATGGAAATCTTTCAAAAAAGTAAAGAATGACGTATTCAACAAATCTATTTTTTCTGCTTCTATAAGGCATCCTTCCTTTTAAATAAATTAATGGTTCTTCTTCATCGGAAGAATCCGAACTACTTGACAAATGTGCAGATAAGCGATTATTCATTTTCACAATTTTCAAAACGAAATTTAACAAAAGTCACTGTCGATATGATATTTGTATAAACAACAAAACAACAAAAGAAAAAAACAGTTAATAAATTGATAGTTAAAAAGAAAAAAAAAATGAAATTGATTAAAAGAAAAAAACAAAGGTCGATTAGTCGATTATATTAAAAATTTAATTAAATAAAGTCGAATGAGAAGAAAAAAATAAATGATGTATGTATGTTTATTTCAGAAATAACTGTACAATGGAAAAAAAAACTTAATCTAAAGCACAGGTTCGAATACATGATGATAAAGTTAGGACCAAAATAAAAAAATCATATAATACTAACATTAAATCAAATTGTTTTAAAATCAGCCGATTTTTGTCATATTAAAGAAAAAGGACAATCAAATAATAATTAAAAGATAAAATAAAGTCGAATTGAATAAAAGAGAAAAGAAATATGGCGATCAATAGACGGAAGTAAAGTGTAAAGCAATTGATAATTAAAAAAACAGAATCGAACAAAAGAAAAAACGACGATAGTTTAAAAATAAAAACAAAACAAAGAAAATGGATTAAAAGAAAAAAAAACAAAGGTCGATCAATTTATTACATTAAATACTAAATTAAATAAATAAATAATGAATGATTTAAAGAGGTCATATAAGGAATTAAAGAAAAAACAAAAACAAAAGACGATCGGTGATGTAGATAAGACTAAAATAACAATTATGTAAAACTAAAGTCCAATCGAATCACGAACGTTGACGAATGTTTAACCGAAAGTTTGGACACAAGAAAAAAAACAAAAGATAATTAAATTGATAATACAAATATAAAATAAAGTGAAAACGGTTTATATTTAAATAAATAACAGATTGTCACAATTTAACAAAATTTTAATATAACATTGTTAGCGGTCTATTCTGTTAAACTTAAAAGGATGTTAAATTTTGTTGCTATGGTAACAACCAATCATGGAACTGTATTTCAAATTTTAAAGGACCTCTACATTTTAACAGCCCATTAATAAGTTACAGAATCCGTCCCTTAGTATGTCTAGACCAATTGATAGATCTCCTTAATACGTCCCTTAACAAACCGTACTTTTAGAGAAACTACCTTCCCGACCAGCTCTTATTACTCGATTAACATCTGTTGTATGAGGACTAGATTTTATGGTCTGCAATAAATTTTTGCCTTTCCTTAGAATTTAAATTTTACTTTTTATTAATCAGTAATTTTTTTTTTTGTTAATCATAATTTACGCAAAGAGTTTATAAAGCATGTCTTCTTTTATGAGTAAGAAACACACTTGCAATAATTAGAATACGTCAATATTAATAGTAGTATACAGGTGATTCACGGAACCCATTCATTAAAAGTTTACGAACTTCTCCTTTGAATTTCTATTTCCTACTGTCACGATGGGAGTTTTTCAAGTTTTTCATAAAAAAATAATATAAAGAAATTATTAAAGCACGGGCTTGTGAAATCGAGGGCAACAGTGTCATAACAATACGTGTGGTAACTCGATATAACACGGTTCTTGTTTAAAAAAAAACATCGGCAGAATCGCGACAACTAGGGCAAACGATTTCATTAAATAGGCAATACAATTGAACGCCGGGCATGTTATGAATAACGCAATAGACGAATCAACAAAAATTTCGTGTAAAAGGTTTCTTAAATTTTCATGGCACACTATTCAGGAATAATACTGAAAAGTGAAAAAAATGATGAGTCAAAGACAAAACGATGAATGGAAAGAGAAAGGTAAGAGATGAGTATAGAGAATGCTAATTCAGGACGAAAGAAAAATTAATCCTCAGTCACATGGTAAAAAATATACTGGGTGTTCTATTTAAAAAACTTGACTTTTCAACGGTTGAAATCAGTTTGAATTGAAGTTACTTTTTAACCACCCTGTAGAATATTAAGTTTAAAATTGGACATGATCTCATAGCAAGTTATTGTAGTTTACTAGAGGCCAAAAGTTAACATCATGGCTTTTATTGCGCAAAGATGGCAGTGTCATAAGCAAGGTACTGCAAGTTTGAAAAAATGGAAATAACTCTGAAACGGCTGATTTTTCTTGTTGATATACGTTGAATAAAATAATTTTAGAATTTCCCGAGGAATTCAAAAATGCAATAAAAAATAGGATATTTCATTTAAAATAAGAAAGTTGACAGCAACTTCCGGTACAAGCGGAAGTGCCCGGAAGTTGGAAATATTATACTTTAATAGACCATTATCGCTAACTTAGAACTGCAAATTATGAAATAGAAATTCAAAAGGTAAGTCCGTAAACTTTTAACGAACGGGTTCCGTGAATCACCCTGTATATTTATAGTTATATTTTTATTTCACAGTTTTAATTTTTTGTTTCTATAATTACATTTTTATTTCAGACTTTCGAACAATGACATATTAGAAATTGAAACTAGTCAAGTAAGAGTCGCTTAATGTTGATGTGTTGTAAAAATTACTTTTTCTATTTCGGTGCTTTAATGAGCAACATTATGAAACTCAAATGAGTCATCATCAGCACCCGAAATTTTATTTTGTCAGGTTGGTCGCAATATATGCTGCTAGATTTGTTCAAATATCAAATTGCCAAGAAGTAACGACCTACCTCCAAGTTATACTGCGTGTCTCATAACTAGTGCTGTTGCAAACCGTACGCATTCGTTACTGAGTAACGGGTATAACATGAGACTTGAAGTACCGATTCGTTACTCGCCAAAACATTCGTTACTCGTATGACCATAGCGTACGATTTCGCTCACTAATTTCAGTTATAAGTTGCTTACGTTTTTAATAGATTGTTTATCAACTATTTATACTTGTAAGTACATTGTTTGTACGCACCGTTCACGGCTTATGTATGCATTTTTAGTAAGTAATAAAAGTGTTTTTTTTTTTGTAATAAACCAAATTATAATAAACGTAATCTTATTAGGTATTACAATTTTAAGTTGAAAATTATATTCACGCATGTTCTTTGATTATTTAATTAGAGTATAGTAACGAAAGTAACGCGTTATTATTTAATTATACTATAGTAACGAAAGTAACGAGTAACGAATACTTTGTAACGGGTACCGAAATCTAAAATAACGAATACATGCGAGTACAAACTTTTTCGTTACTTTTACAGCACTACTCATAACCTATGGAGGAGATTACAACGGTATGCTAAGGGAGATCAAATTAAAGAGTTTTTCTTAATAAATTTTTGGTAAAAACACAATAACTAAAAAGTTACAAGAGTTTAAAGTGAAATTTATTAACAAGCAAAAGTTACTCCCTGCAGTAATATTTTACGTTTTAAAATCAAATTTGAGTCATTTATGAGTTAATTGAACACTGCTTTACAATAAACAACTACTATTTTAAAAATGTAGTCACGTTAAAGTTATGGCTATTTCATTTTTTCTTCTAATGCCCAAAAACGGGTTTTCATGTCGTTGTGCTCCGCCTACTAATTAAAAACAAAACTAGGAAATAGATTAATGGACATTTTATGAATGGTGGTTTTGATAAATTTAGAGTTTATTTAATAATAAAGTTGCATTTTGTGAAATAATTTTGAATAATTAAGAAGCTACAGATGTAAGTTAAAGAAGAAATTAAGAAAGTTAAGCTGCTGTAACTTTCTTATTATTGGGTTTTGGTCAAAACCGAATTAAGAAAAAAGATTTATTTTGATGTTCTTCATGTTCAGCTGTCCTTTCAATCTCCTCCGTAGGTTATGAGACACCCAATGTAGACCGCTATTTTTTAACATCTTAAATTCAGTGGCGGCTTTTCAGGGTAGGCAAGATAGGCGTCGCCTACCCTAGCATTTTATAAAGAAATGCATATTATATTTAATATTAATTATAAATATCCTATGGTTATTTTTATGCTGATATTTTTGTTAAACAGATAATAGCGTTACATTTTTGAATGGACCCAAAGCTGCATTTCTGAACGGATCCTACGTTGTACGTTAGTAGCGTAGGCCTTGAATCTTCATAAAAGTACAACGCATTTAGTATATTTATCTCTTTCTATCCCTACGCTAGACTGACGTGCAGTAAAATGAATAAGCACAATAATAGGCAACTGATCGTGTCGCCTCGGGTTGGTCGGAACTATTCGTTCAAGAAACTTCTCTGCCTGGATACTGGATGTTATTTTAAATTTCGTATTTATAAGTACGTATAACAGTTTGGTCATTCCGTGGTCATTCCATAACAAATTTGAATTAATTTGAACATTGTAGGTATTAACAGATAAAACTGCGACATCTTACGATCGCTTTTTGACCTGACATTGCATAGGATAGACAAATTGAAGCGGATTTGCTACCTAATAAGTCCCCCATGCAAGGCGACCATGCTTGCTGTCAAAGCATAACGAAAGTTTTAAAAATTTTGTTGCAAATCGTTTTTGATTGCAGTGAAAACGTCGAGCAGCCTCTGTACAGCTGTTTCAGCCCAGTTTGGGGCTTCGTTGTTGTAGGTATTATTAACATATAAAATAGCGACATCTTACTATCGCTTTTTGACCTAACATTGCAGTAGGATAGACAAATTGGTAGGTATTATTATTATCATATTATCGTCACGGATGTTCCGCTTATTATATGTAAGTAATTAGAAATGTCATCTTCACGACGAAGTGAACACGATCGAGTAGAAATATCTTCGGGCAGACCGCTGCCAAAATTACATATTCTAATTGACCCTAAAACACAAGGTCAGTTATTTCATTGTTCGTTTAACTTGGTATGAAATGTGTGAAACGACAATCATAAATGGTTGTTTAAAACAAAATCTACCTTATCAGAAGGCAAAATCAGTAAAATGTCATCTACATAACGAAAATATAACGTTAAATCGAATGATAAAGAGTTAATAACAGATTTTTCTAGTTCTTGCATAACAATTTCAGCTAAAGCCGGAGATAAAGGAGAATCCATTGCTGTACCAAAAATCTGTTTATAAAATTTTGTACTTACAATTTTCATCGGACAAGAACCAATTTCAATTAAAAAGATTGAATGTAAGGTACAGGGGCAAATATTAAAATTCTAATACCTCAAAACTACTATTGGTGGAGGCGATATAGGTAAGTACTTGTGTACAGGATGATTCATAATAAGTGTCCGACCGGTCATACACAGGTACTACACAGAAAAGAAAACAAAAAGTCTGGGGATTAATATCCATAGTTTTTGAGATAAAATGCATTGAAGATGCAGATATAAATTGGTTGATGACTAGTACAACTGTATTGCGTCACAAGAGTAAAGAGAATTCGCGAGGAATAGAGTGAAACACTAGCGTATACCTTGAAAGGAAACTGTAATACGTTTTTACTTATGATTTCAGCGGAAAAAATGTAAAATACGCAATTCATTCATTTGAATTTCGGACTTACGTATACGTAAGAAGTGAATCATGATTGCCATTTTGGATTCAAAGGAGGTTGATTTTTGAAAACCCTTTGAAAACCCTCTGATAGATTTATTTCTTGCAATTTCGCACTCGCAGGACCTCAGTGAATACGCTCCTAACGGGTCGGACACTTATTCTGAATCACCCTATATTTCTAGTCTACAAATAACAAATAAAAATTATCGTTTTTCCCAAGTCTGCTAACAGATTTTGACTTACCAAAATCATAATAGTCCAAGAAATGACCTGCAAAGTCATCACAATGTTCGACCACTTGCGATGCACCACGATTATCAGATGTAAGAAGAACAAGTTGCTGGAAATGATGTTCAATGTGAGAAAAAACACGGTCCATCCAAAAATTTCATTGAACAACATAACTTGTTGGCACAACGAAACGAAAGCCTCTACCATCGCCTCCATACATCTGCCGGTGTCCGCATTTCCAAC
This sequence comes from Prosopocoilus inquinatus, assembly GCA_036172665.1. Taxonomy (NCBI): domain Eukaryota; kingdom Metazoa; phylum Arthropoda; class Insecta; order Coleoptera; family Lucanidae; genus Prosopocoilus; species Prosopocoilus inquinatus. The sequence continues at coordinate 24,286,257 of CM069872.1, read as the reverse complement.
AAAAACCACCATTTCGTCGAAAACGTCGGCCTTGATCAAGCTCCGATCGAATTTAATCATCTGACCCCGAATCGCTTTCAGGACTCCCCCGATTAGCTTGAATCTGTTTTTGATGGACAGAATGAAGTTGTAAAGGAGCAACACCATGAAAAATACGTGGAATCTTTGAAGGTGTTCTGTAATGTATTGCCTGACGGACGAAGCGTAGGTGCTGAAGCAGTAAATTGAGGTCGAAACAGTTATCAATATTATTGTTTGCGAGACGATGACTTCAGCGTAGTAGTACGCGTTCCTTTCCTTCTGCCTCTTCTGTCTGTACTTTTTAAAATTACGGTCAAATTGGATAAAGAAATTCAAGAATTTAGCATACTTCCGGCCGTTCCAGAAATTCATGCTCGCCAAAGACGCTACATTAACAGCCAGCGTAGTCAAGGAGGAGTACACATCCGTGACGACTGATGACACTGATGATCTGGCATACGAGTTCATTCGAAATTTCCAAAAAACTGCGTACGATATTGCTAGGATGAGAAGCAGAAGAACCGTTCGAATTCTTTGGCTAAACGTGCAAGTAAATAGTTGCCTTCGGGGGTCGTATGTGGGAGAGAGCGAGAGGATCGATCCCAATCGCAGCAAGGGGAACAAATATTTTATGTCGGATTGTCTTGTCTTGGCCGTGTGCAAAAATTTTCGGGAGTCCATGGCGCTCGTAAAAGGTCTTCCAGGTAGCAAGAAGTCAATTACTGGTAGGTAATATCATGTGGGAAAATGTGCGTCACTCGATTATTTCGACATCACGTGAAAGGATATTTAACGAAGGACGAGCTAATTAAGGGGTAGGAATCGAAATTATTAAGTCATTGCTTTTTAATGTGCCCGTGGAAATTGGGATTACGTAACCCAAAGAATTTTGAAAGCCAAAAGATCACTTGGCTTAAAATGTCTAAATACAATGTATCAAGTAATCAGGTGTTTATTATTAATAATATACAGTGTTTTTATTTTATTATGCAACATATCCTTATGTTGCATTTTACGATAATCATGTCAAAGCATTGGAAATCTAGGCAACCAGCGTAACACTCGCGGTTCTTGACTCCGCGTTAATTCTCGATCTGTCACGTTGACTGTTTCATGTGACACATATTAAATTTGCTGTATTTGAGGAGCTATTAAGTTACGGAGAAGATTTAAATAATAAAAAATTGACCAATCAATGTATTATTTATTATTAATACCAAGCGTTTACTTTCTCTTTTGAACAGCACGTGTATGCAATTTAGTAAGTGTACGTTTTCTTATGTTCACTATCTGTGTTTTATTTCAAAGTGTGACACTTAAATTATTTGAATTAGCGGTATTAGTTGCCTATGGTCGCCATGCTTTGACATGATTATTTTAAAAAGCAACATAAGGATATGTTGCGTAATAAAATAATGTCACTGTATAAAGTTTATTAGTAATAATAATACGAAATATAATTTAAGCAAAAAATACGAAAAGAAGCATTTATAAATAAAAAATACCTAAAAAATAAATAAATCAATGATAAATAAAATAACAAAATTATTTCATTCTCTTCTTTACTATTCAAAGACTTACCAAGACTGAGACCGTCCAAAGAATAAGCTGGCAAAGGAAATCCAAACTGGGCTTTATATATTTAAAAATCACCACCAAGTATAAAAAGAACAGGTTGCTGGAAATGGTGTTCAACGTAAAGAAAAAGATGACCCACCCAAAAACGTCATTGAACAATTCAACTTGTTCACAAACGGTCATGTAAACCACCGTTAAGGTTTCCACGCATTCCAGCGGATCCTCGCTCTTACAATTTTTTCTCGAAGTTTCGCAATTCTTAAGAACACGCTCTTTCAGGATGGCCTTAATAGATTTGAATCGGTTTTTCACAGAAATTATCAAGTTGTATAACATCAAGACCATGAAGAAAACGTGCAGTCGCTGGAAGTGCTCTGTTACGTAATGTCTAAAATCCATGCTTTGTGTGAAAAGATCGTAGTATGCCTTGATGAAAATCCCAAGGCCGAGGGCTTGAGTTACCATGACTTCGGCGTAATAAAAAAAATTCGTTCCTCTCTTTTGGTGTCCATATTTATTAATGATTAGATCGAGGTCTGCAAACTTGTTTAATAATTTCACGTACTTCTGCGCATTCCAGAAACTAGTACTCCCTAAGGACGTAATGTTGACAAAAATCATGCAGAAAGCCGCGTATATTTCCAAGGCGTTTACCAAATTTGATCCAGTTTTGTATTTTTGCACGCGCATGGGCCAAAAAACCACGTATGATATCGCCAGGGCCAAAAACACGCACGTGGTATACATTTTTTGGCAAAACGTCACCAGGAATTTTTGCTTTTGCGAATCATACACGGGGGCGAGTGCCAAAAAAGAGGCAACATGCAGCAATGGCACCAAATATCTTATATCCATTTGCCTTGTGTAGGTACAAAAATATTTACGAAAAATCATTGCTTTTTATTGACGTGAACGTCTTTGTTTAGTATGCCGCGAGGCAAAAAAAAAACGTAGATATCTTCGATAGGAGGTTACGACAGGTTGGGCAAGGTGTCTGAGTCATTAGAATTCAATTAATCAAGTACCTATTCATTCAACCGATTACAAAATTAGATGTTGAATCGTTAAACATAATACTTAACGACTTTTTTCGTTTGGGAAATGTGACACGTGTTATGGTGGTTATCACCGGTGATGATAACTTCTAAGTTGTGAGTGTTTCGAAATCTTGTTTAATTCGAAAACTCAAATTTAGAAATTGACATCGGAAAATCTTCCAGAAGAAAATTATAATAAAAAGTGGATTGGCGAAGATAAGGAAAGAAAATAATATTGTGAGAAAGGCACAGGGGTTGTGGGGATTGGCAACCCGGCGCTAAGATGCAATAGGCGCCTGTTCTAAAGCCTCTAAAGTAAAAACTTTTTTTTAACAAGCAAATATTCTGCTGCAGATTTTCTTAATCCCTAAAGAGATTTAAAAAATAGATTTGTTTTGCATTGAAAAATTTCAAATACAAAATACAGACTGAAATATATAAAAAATGAAGAAAAATGAAGAGGATTTTAATTTTTGGAGATAAATAAAAAAATTTGAAAGCAGCTGGAAAACGCCAAGAAAACTATCTACTTCGAATGTAGCGCCATCTGTTAATCAGAGCCATAAATATGTAATTTGCTGATACCACAGTATACACATCAATCAGTTGGGACAGCTTGGTCTTTTCGCTCTTACCGTTTCTGAGAGCGCATGTGCGAAATGAGCGGGCATTCTTCAAGCGGCCGAGCGTGGCGCAACGGTCAATGGTTGATGGCCTCGTTCAGGTAACCACAGGAGCTGAGTTACTAATTCAACACAGCTATTGAACAGACATGCTTTTGGAGTGCCAAGCTTCAGTAGCTAGTATTCTCACATTAACCCTTTAAGAACACGAGTTGTTAACTTTTAATATGCTGAGTCTGCATCAGGGTCTGCATTCAGGGTCGGTGATCAAGTGAACATGGCCAAAAAACGGACGTTCCGCCGGAATTCCGGCACACATTCAATATGGCCGTCAATTACCGATCAGCTGTTTTGGTGGATAAGTAACCATTAGATTATCTTATCGAATTTCATCATGTTTCGACTATTTTGAGCTCACTTGTAATTTTTCTAATAAAACAAGCTTTTGTTTTTTAAAATAAGAAGAATATCTTACGAAATAAATAAGTTTTTCAAGTAGCGACATATGGTAGCATTAGAATGACTGCCCGCCAACATAGATTCGGAAAATTGTAGTATGAACTTCAAAGGTGCCGACAGAAGCTGTCCCTACTAATTAATGTCTATACTGTGCCGGCACGGCCAGTTGAATTGATATGTCATATATGGCCAGTCCAATTCGCGTAAAAATGAGAATCAGTAAAGCAAACCATGGAGTATGTCAACTAGCGCCCTCGAACACTCATTAATTAAATGTAATGTATAAAATATAATTAAAACGTAAAATGAAATCGAATAAAAGTGGCTATCGATCCAAGGGATCAATTGGTAAACAAAAAATAAAATCAAATCGTATAAAAGAGAAAAGAAAAATGGGATCAAAATAACTTCAAATCGAGTAAACAAAAAGAAAAGAAAAGACGATCAATTGATAATCAATAAATAAAATCAAATCGCATGAAAAAGTAAACAAAAATGTCGATCTTTCGAAGGGATTAAAATATAAAATAAATCAAAGGGAGTAAATTAGAAAAAAAAAAAACAAAAGATTATGAATTGATAATTAAAAAATAAAATTGTATCGAATGAAAGATACATTGATAAAATAAAAATAAATAAAATCGAATATACCTATACAGTGTGGAAACTAAGTCACGGATAAATTCGTTATTTTCAAAACGATTAATTAAAACAAAAAACGCTCGGACTCGTCAATTTTGCTTAATTGGGGCATTCAAAAAAAAAAAAGAAAATAACACTCACTCAGCAAACACCCTGTAGTATTAAAAATATAAAAATATTTTCTGGAAAAGGCAAGAAATAGACGAAGTCGACGGGTCCGAACGTCTTTTGAAAAATTCGATCGTCTTGAAAATAAATAAATAATATTAATAATAAAATTTATTTATCTCTTGTCAGTATACATACAAAGATATACCAGGTGGAAAGTTTCCAACCCGAACACAGCAAAGATGCATTGAGAACTTCGTTTCTATAGATTAGGTACTGCTCGTCATTTAAAGATATAAAAATGGTAATGGTATTAAATGAAAGATAAAATTAAGGCCAATATTATCGTGTTATTCCTACTGCACTAATACTGTAATTTAATGATACCTGGATTTGTCTCATATAATTGACCAATTTTCTGTGTTTGCCAGGTTGTTACATTTCAAAACGTGGCAGCAACACATCATCCACCGAGTTTCGTATTTATCCGGCAACACTGTATGCTGTTGCTTTCTCCGCATTTACGATACAAGTTGAAATTATCTGACTAAACATGGTCACGGGCAATTTCATTCAGGGCCCCCGTAACCATATGTGCAAAGCGTGCAGTGCACGCGGGCGTCGTGTTCAAGGGGCGGCAATTAGCTTCTTGGTCCCTGGACATATTTTGTCATTTTTTTCGCCCAAGAAAAGAAAAATAATGAGAAACAGTTTCTTGTCTGGTATAAATTATTCCGAAAAACTAAGCACAAGTTTTGATGAAGCCGTCAATCTCACGGCGAAACGTCGACTAAAATAGAACAGTTAACTGCGGCAATTAAAAGTAGAAAAGACTAATTTTTGTAATTTTAGTTTGCTAAATTTTTCATAAAAATTTAATAATTTTATTAAGTAAACAAAAAAACAAATTATATTTCACTTTTTAAGTTTTCCTTTTGCTTTTGTGATTTTGTTTCTTTTTTTCTAATATTAGCAACTAGCGGCGTCTAAACAGAGGTCTTCTCGGTCAGATGAGAAGAAAGCGCTTCCCTTCGTTTTTGGGGGCTTGCGGCAGCTAGGAACTTGAAAAAATGAAGGAAAATGTTTAAATAAAAGTGAAGGAGAATGCTTAAAAAAAGCGAAGGAGAATGTTTAAAAAAAGTGAAGGAGAATGTTTAGAAAAAGTGAAGGAGAATGTTTAAAAAATGTGAAGGAAAATGTTTAAAATTTTTCTGTTTTCTCCATTTCTTTTCTTTTAATTTTTAATAACTTTGAAAATTGACCGTTTTTGTTTGCCCCAACTCAAATCTGTCAAAGGGCCTCGCGGGGGCCCTGATTTCATGGTTATCGAGGTATTAAAGCCGTATTACTGTGCGACAAGATAGATAGAAAAAATCACTACTGTCGCCACCTGAACACGAAGTGTGTCGATTTAGAACCTTTCTCTCACCTAAGGTTCTAAATCGACACACTTCGTGTTCAGGTGGCGAGAGTAGTGATTTTTTCTATCTATCCTTGTCGCACAATCTCGTCTAGGGATAAAAAAGCACAGTCGAAAGTTTGTTAACTAAAGTGACGTTTCAAAAATGGCATTTTACTATGGCTGCGGAGAATAACATAATCTAATACATTTTTGACATCGCAGTAAACAGAATTCCCTAAAAGTGTTGATTTCCTTGTTGTTCTTGCGATATTTGTATTTGTTATCTTTGTTACACAAGAGTCTCGGAATGGTGAGAGAATGAGTAAATTGGCGTTACCTGAACACGTAAGTGTGTTGATTTAGTGACCTTACTCTCACCTAAGGCACTCGATCTCTGTCTAAGGGTGCGTTTCGTTTGCGCGCTCATACGCTTCAAGCGCTTACGCTTACAAGCGCTATTTTCTGCTGTTTCCTTTGGCGCTTAGTCGCATCAGGCGTTATAAGCAAAAGTGTTTATTTTGGCTGTTGTGTGCACAATAAATTCATAACCTTCACAACTTGTGCGGTGCTGCAGTACTACAATTAATTATCTTCCTAAAGACCAACGCCTTTTACATTGCAATCTACATACATAGTTAAATTTCACAAAAAATGAATGACAGCAATATTTCAAAAGTAAATTTTGCAAATCTGTGCCAGTTTAAGTTTTATATCATTTGATCAATAATGGATATACAAAACAGGATCATTAGAATATATGGACACCTAAGATATTTGCTTATCAGTATTTTGAAACAAAAATATAGTCTGTGGGAAATAAAGTGCAGTTTTTTTTTTAAATCTGCCGCATAAAATCATTTTCTATTATAACCATGAAAATTAACTTCATTAGTGAAATTAAACCAAACATAAATAGCTGCAACGCAACATTTATAACCTACCGCTACTACACTGCTACCTGTGTGAGGATGATCAGCTAATTCCCTCATACGTTCCATTTGTGGCATAAACGCCATTAAGCGCTCACGCTTTTGCTGCCCTACATCGATGGAATAAGCGATTGTGAGCACAGGCTATGACGTCACAATGACGTTTCCATATCGTCACCTACCGCTTTGTGAGCGTTTGCAAAGCCAAAAGGAACAGGTTAAACAATGCTTACAAGCGCTCAATGCGAATAAGCGCGCAAATGAAACGCACCCTAAGGGTGCGTTTCGTTTGAGCGCTCATACGCTTCAAGCGCTTACACTTACAAGCGCTATTTTCTGCTGTTTCCTTTGGCGCTTAGTCGCATCAGGCGTTATAAGCAAAAGTGTTTCTTTTGGCTGTTGTGTGCACAATAAATTCATAACCTTTACAACTTGTGCAGTGCTGCAGTGCTACAATTAATTATCTTCCTAAAGACCAACGCCATTTAAATTATACATAGTTAAATTTCACAAAAAAATTAATAACAGCAATATTTCAAAAGTAAATTTTGCAAACCTTTCGCTTGCAGAAAATTAAAATTTTAGGCAGATCTGTGCCAGTTTAAGTTTTATAGCATTTGATCAATAATGGATATACAAGACAGGATCATTAGAATATATGGACAACTAAGATATCTGCTTGTTAGTATTTTGAAACAAAAATATAGTATGTGAGAAATAATGTGCACAGATTTTTAAAAATCTGCCACATAAAATCATTTTCTATTATAACCATGAAAATTAACTTCATTAGTGAAATTAAATCAAACATAAATAGCTGTAATGCAACATTTCTAACCTACCGCTACTAGACCGCTACCTGTCTGACGATTATCAGCTGATTCCCTCATACGTTCCATTTGTGGCATAAGCGCCATTAAGCGCTCACGCTTTTGCTGCCCTACCTCGATGTAATAAGCGATTGTGAGCACAGGCTATGACGTCACAATGACGTTTCCATATCGACACCTAGCGCTTCGTGAGCGTTTGCAAAGCCAAAAGGAACAGGTTAAGCAATGCTTACAAGCGCTCAAAGCGTATGAGCGCGCAAATGAAACGCACCCTAAGGACACAGGTACTGCCCTCATATGGTTTTGACACGCGACAGTGGGTATTTGACCTTGAACGAGCGGGTTGTCAAAAATGACAATCTGAGTACTTTACAGAAAACAAAATGCAAATGTAACACGAATCACTTTAAATTTCTATTTTATTAACAGAACATATAAGTTTATAACAAATTTAAGCGTTAATAGTGCGAATATGACACAATAAATGGAAAAATAACCAAAAAGCATATATGAGTTTGACGTGAGTATATTGGATGCTTTTCAGGTAAAATATTAAATTTACTTAAAAGCCCGAAATGATTTCAATGCATAAATTTCTAAATAGTTAAATGTATGAACAGAAGTTTCAATAATTTATTTGTTAATATTGAAAGTAAAAAAACTGTGAACTGATTGTAATTTTCCGATCTTGAAAAATAATTAGATTTAGCAAATTCCGAAACCATTGAAGATAAAAACGAAGTTCAGTGTCCAGTCCAAAGAACCTTAGGTAATACTTGACCAAAACAGATGCTTTTTAAGCAGAACTTACAGTTTCTCACAATAGCAATTGAGTCTTGTTCGGTTAAAGATTAAAAACTTACAGTATTCCGTTTATTATGTCATATTCCTATCGTAAACGCTTACAGTTATTATAAATTTATATTTCGTCTCAATATAATGGAAATTTACAGTAATCTGCCTCATTTTTCGTCTTGATTTACATAAAATATTCCAGTTTGTCATTTTTGACAACCCAATCGTTCATGGTCAAATACCCACTGTCGCGTGTCAAAAACATATGATGGCAGTACCTGTGTCCTTAGACAGAGATCGAGTGCCTTATAAAAATAGATCTATTTGCACATCGTGACTGTAACATTATGTTCTACGTATTTCAACTTTTTTTCAGTCTTCTGCGCCCAATCAATCTCAAAATCAACCCAAACAAGACATTTTTAAAAAATCAACGAAAATTAGGGCCAACCCAAGGATCAACGTTAACTCCCAGTCAAGGGAAAATTTATTAAGCCCCCAAATCGTCGATATTCTTTTGTTTCTTGTTCGTTATGTCCTGCGTAATTCGATAACTTTTCTTTCAGTCCTCTAGTTTTTTCCATTAATTTTTTATCGAAATCACCTAACTAATCTCGATGCTAACACAGTTCGACCCAATTTCTTTTTTTTAAATCAATGAAAATTAGGACCAACCCGCCGAAACAAAATGTTAAAACCAAGGAAAATTAAAAAAAAAAATATTAGTATTAAGCCCCCAAATCGTCGATATCCTTTTCGTTGTCGTTCATTATATTCCTTTTTTTTTTGTTTCAGTCCTTTTTTTTTGTTTTTTGTGCACTTCATTTCGTTGATTTCTAATTTTACTAACAGCATTTTGTTTCAAAAACAAATGATTTTTTTTCTTAAAATTATTTGGGTTTTCATACGACAGAGCTTGTCAGTGAGCAAATAAACCACAATTTTTTCAAAAATTAAACACAAAGTCGAATAAAAATTTTTTTTTTACTAAAATAAGTAACAAAAATAAACTATTTTAAAAATTAAAAAGATATTAAAAAACGTAACCAATTTTGCAGTCTATCAACAACTATTTAAATGGAAAAGAAAGTAAATAACCTTCGAGTTCTAAAAAGCAATCGTCGAAGTTAGATTTAGTGTGTAAATAAATTGTTACAAATAAATTAGATTGTAAGTATTATTAAATTACGGTTAAGTTTTTACCGAGTGTTTTTATTCAATTAAATAAACAAATGCAAATCCTAGAAACGTAACAGTGGTGTCGGTGTGCGGGTTTGTGCAAATAAATAAACAATTTAAAGTAAATTAAATTAATCAGATTATTAAATAAGTACTCCAAAAAAAAACAATGGCTACGAGAAAAGTGTTGTTGAAAGACTTAAAAGTGGCCGAATTAAAAACCGAATTGGAAGAACGAGAGTTAGAAACCTGTGCCTGTGGTTTGAAAGGCGCACTTCAACAGCGTCTCCGGTGCGATTTGTTGACAGCTGGTGAAAATCCAGAAACGTTCCTTTTCGAAATTTCGTGTGGTCCCGTCGATTTTAATAAAACCTTGAAGGATGAACTTCGAGAACAATCCAGAAATTCGGACGAGAAATTTCAAGAACAGTCTGGAAATTTAGAGAAGCTTCGAGAACAATCCAGAAAACAATCTGGAAATTTCAAGGACGAACTTCGAGAACAATCTGTAAACTTCAAAGATGAGTTGCAAACTAAATTGATGGAATAATCCAGAAATTTGGACGAAAAGTTTCAAGAACAATCTGGAAATTTAGAGAAGCTTCGAGAACAATCCAGAAATTTAGAGGAAGAGCTTCTAGAACAATCAGGAAATTTCGACAAATTACAAAATAAATTGTTGGAACAATCTAGAGACTTAGAAAAGAAATTTCGAAGGACTAGAAGATCAACTAGTGGTAAAAATATCGGAAAAAACAAGGAACCTGCAAGAAAATGTGGAAGAAATAATATTCCAGCAGGATAACAAAATCAAAAATCTGGAACAAATCATGGCGGGGTTGCGAGTGTTCGGGGATCAGCCACCAGTGGAAACAATAGAAAATAATGAAACCCGAATTGTGGAAGGACCAGCAGAAAATTCGAAATTGAAAATAAAACCACCAACGTTCGATGGAAAGTCTTCTTGGCCCAACTACTTCAAACAGTTCGAAGCAGCACCAAAGGCGAACAGATGAACGGCAAGCGAAAAAGCCACTTCGTTAATTGTGGCCTTGAGAGGGGACACTATCGATGTGCTACAGACGATGCCGCCAGACGAACAAGAAGACTTCGACAAGCTATTGAATAGGATGGAAATGCGTTACGGACAGGCCCATCTGACCGCGGCATACCACGCGCAGTTGAGAAATCGCTGTCAGAAATCCGGAGAAAGTCTTCAGGAATTCGAAGCGGACGTAGCGCCTCTGCGCCAGTTGGCATATCCCACAGCTCCTGTTGAATTTCTCAAATGTTTAACGGTACAGACCTTCATAGATGGAATCCGTGACCCAGACAACCAGCAGGCATTGAGAATGACCCATCCGAAGACGTACAAGAATGGATTGGCTTATGCCTTGGAATTTGAAGCGGCGAGACAGTAGTACAGCTAGCGGGATGCTGGATCAATTTGACCTTCAAAAAAATTGCGGATGGCATGTGCCCATCCGAAGTGACCATCGTTTCCCCTAAGTTAGGGGAGTGGTTTAAGAGGTGAAGAAGTTACCCCTTTAGTTCTTGAGCCGAAGAGGCCGTTGTAGAAAAATCTTTACTTCTTGCAGCTCTGAAGAATGTTGGCAATGACGTCATAATACCAGAAGAGGTCGTTAAGAAAAAAAAATAAGTCTAACCCCCGTTTAGTCCTTGAAGAAGGGTTGTAATTTTATCCGGCATGTTCGTTCAGTATAACGAGTCAATGAACTTTGAAAAATGTGCAGATTCAGCAAAACTAGTCCAAGGCTTCTTTTATGGAACCCACTTGTATGTGTGTGTGTGTGTGTGTGTGTGTGTGTGTGTGTGTGTGTGTGCGTGTGTGTGTGTGTGTGTGTGTGTGTGTGTGTGTGTGTGTGTGTGAGTGTGCGCGTGCGTGTGCGTGTGCGTGTGCGTGTGCGTGTGCGTGTGCGTGCGCTTGCGCGTGCGCGTGTGCGTGTGCGTGTGCGTGTGCGTGTGCGTGTGCGTGTGCGTGTGTGTGTGTGTGTGTGGGCGCGCGCGCGTTTTCAAAGTGCAAGCTTGCTTAAATTTTTTTAATGAAATTTTCTACATTTATTTCTGTAGATATTACAAGAAAATATTTTTAAGGACGCTTTTTTCCCATCAAAGAACTTATGAAAATAAATTACGTGTACTCTTTGTAATTGCCGTTTATGTATTTTTATGAAACTGCAAAACGTTGTACAATTAAATAAAACGTAAATATCAATGATTTATAAACTAAATTCAAAATCTTCAAATTTCGAAAGAAAAGAGTAAAACACGGTTCGCTTGCTGTTTTGTAATAATATGTTCGTTTCTTTGCATAAGAAATATTGCTTGTAATTAAGATTCGAGAGTGTGGTATTTCAGAATCAATGTCAGCAAAATTCTTTCTTCTTCGAGCAATGACTGAACGACGTTGTAATTTTACCTTAGGACAGGTCAGGAGAGAAAATGATAAAATTTTTCGCTGTAAATAAATTGTTTATTTATTTATTTCTTTAAATAAAAAGCTAAATATACATTTTTACATATTCTACTACAGAAATAATTGTTTGTCATGTATTTCAATATACGCTAAATCACCAATGTTTCTTTCCATTAATTTCTTTTAACAATTGATCTGTGAGACAAGGTATACATTTTTGTTCCGGTATATCGGTTTCTCCTTTACATTTAGGACAAACGTATTTCGTTGGAATGGGCATTTTTTTTAGAACATTTTTACCACATTCGTTAGCGGGTTGTATTTAACTAATCTGTGGTGCAATATTAAACAATAAGCGCACGTATTTGCGGGAACGTTCTTGTCGGTTTCAAATTCAAGTCTGATATCGACGGAACCTGTCTTTAGCGTTTCGTTTTGTCGACTGCAATCGATAACGACTAGGGGAGCTAATTCTTTAAATTTTGAAAAACTAGGACAAGGTTCGCCTGCAGATTTATAATAATAGGAATATTGAAATTGAGCGTACATTTCATACAAAAAAGGAAACTGATGTTTGTCGAAATTCAAATTTAAATTGTCATAAGGGTAGACTTCTGAATTTAAGTATAATTTTATGTTTGTCAAGTTGCAATGATCAAATTGACTGAAATTTTTTAAGGCATCATTTTTCCTACTAGTTTGAAAACCGACAATAACGAAACGTGGTTTCTCTAACTGACTACTCGCTTTTACGTTCCAGGTGTGTCTCATGGTTTGTTGCAGTAGAGGTAGTTCGTGTAGCTGCCAATTTCTAAACGCAATCTCGAGATCCCTTTCTTGTTCGATATATCTAAGTAATTGTAATTTTTCGGCGTCGGCTACTTGGACATGAGGAATTTTCCATAATAATTTTAAAAGTTCAATTCTAGGTTTTTTCCCGTTTTTTGTAGTAACAGTTACGTTTAGATCGGAAGAACTTCTAATAAGTACTAATTCTTGTCGCACGTTCACCAAAATTTTTTTATAATCTTCACAAAATCCGAGTAGAATCTTCAATGGAATGCAAGCGCTAAAATTTCCTTGCTGATCAGTGATTGTAGGATTTTCAAAGTGATTCCAGCCTGCGTTGTTGTATCGTATGCAATCGTTATGTGTGAAAGAAACGTATCCTTTCATCGTGGAAGTTATCCCGGGATTTCGAGCTCGATCGATCACCGATCCTCCAAGTTCATATCTGATTTCATCGAACAGAAAAGCTATACCATTATTTACAAAATGTAATGTGTTGGTCACTTTATTATCGTGATCGAGTAATTTTCCTTCGATATAGAGGTAACTTTGAGATGGTAATGTATAAAGGTTCTGCGTTTGAATTGGAATTCGAATTTCGTCGGATTTATTTAAAGTGGTGTTTGCGTAAGTTGGATGACTGTGCAATTCACAGTTTGTAATTGAATTGTCTATTAAGACGAATATTCAACATACCGAAACTCATATTGTTTTTCTTATGGTAATAACTGGAATCCTAATGATAATAAAAACTGCTTATTTTCAGTTGTTAACTCCTTCAAATGCTGCTGTAAACTGAACTTTTGGTTTAAAACTTTTCTTTTTATATCCTTATACGGAAAAATATTGTATTGAAACACCATTTTTTTTTCTTAGCTCTTATTTTAACTCTTTTAAGTGAAGTCTTACCGTTCTGATCTCGTTTTTGAAATTAACTAGATTTTTATCTTGATCTAGTATTTTAATGACAATTTCATCGAAATATTTTGTACTGATTGGTAGATAAATAACGTTGTTTACTTTTTCCACTATTCGAAAACCAGGGGGCACCAGGGGAAAAAATATGTGTATCACGTGATCTTGATTGCTGTTATTATAGGAATTGTTAATTAGATTACATTCAATACAAATCGCATTAACTTTAGAAATATTGATGGCAAAATCTGACGTGTATTTCTTATTTGCATCCAATTTTTTTCTGTTAAATCCCAAAAGCGGAGCAATAGAATTTGTTATTTCAAAATGTATAATATTGTTGCTTTTTATTTCGTATTTTAATGTGTTATGATTAGTATTTCCTTTAAATACTATATCATCATCATCGGGTGTACTTTTAATTATAGTATTCTTAACAAAGTTTGGTTTTCTGTTACTCATATTAGGGAATTGGAATGACGGTCCAATACTACTACTATTACTGCCGCTACTGTTACTTTTAATTTGTTTCCTCTCCAAATTAATTTCCAACAATTCTGATTTATATAGTTTTCGATGTCTGTTATTTCATAAGCCCCTTGGGGCACTTCTATGACATATTTGTCGATATAAAATTTATTGTTCGTTTCATCGACATTAGGAATTGCATTGAACGAATAAAAATCACTCAGTCCGAGAACGTATGACTTTTCATTATCTAATGTAATTGGTGGATATATTTGAGCTGACAACACAGATTCTTTGCCTGATAACGTGAACGTAAACGAACACATTTCACTAGGTTGAAAGTTATCAAACGAATGAAAAACAAGACGTCATTAACTTAGTAATTATTTAATTAGAAAGAAATGATAAACATAATTGACCACAATTAGAACTGTTATAAGTTTGATATGAACTATGATTATAAAAAATTTTACACTGCACCCTAGAATTAAAATATGCTGTGATTTTCCCAGGTGGTTTTAAATTTTCAAAACTGTCGAAGTAAAGCACTTGAGATTCCGTTTTCTTGTAGGCTGTCCAATGAGTACCGGGACCATTTGCACTGTCCAAATTAATTATTCCTCTTTCATTTTTTCCAATTTTTTTAGGTAATGCATCCCTCATAAAGACACCTCTGAAATGTGGAATTTTCATAATTTGTGCATATTTTTCTAAATCAATGTTAGTCATCGGTCGATTTTGTGGAATTTTTAATTTTTCTTTTTTTTTAATGATGCTGGTCATAAAAAAAGTCCAAGCCCAGTTTTGTACGGTTTCAAATACAATCCTTTGCCCATTGCTATCGCTTCCATCGATTTATTATGACACTGTGATTCTTTCAATTGCTCTTTCGCGCCTCTCGCTTCGTTTACTGCTTTTATGATTCGACTCGTTCCGCCAGCTAGAGCTCCTAAAGCGCTGAGACCA
Source organism: Prosopocoilus inquinatus (assembly GCA_036172665.1). Classification (NCBI taxonomy): domain Eukaryota; kingdom Metazoa; phylum Arthropoda; class Insecta; order Coleoptera; family Lucanidae; genus Prosopocoilus; species Prosopocoilus inquinatus. Next base: position 24,271,079 of record CM069872.1, on the reverse strand, counting down.
GCAAAAATTGGTATCAAAGGTAACACTCCTCCTGTTTTAGGAATTAAAATTAGATAAATTTAAAGCTATTTTAACTGCATTATTTAGAGTGCTTGGTTTCTTTATAAGCACTCGTTTCTTTATTTGCTCGATTACTTTCGAAAGAGGCACTTTCTTATTTTTTGTTTTAGTTTTCTCGTTTAATTTTGCCATCTTTAGTCTTTGAATTTTAGTTACATACTGAAGTAATACTTTTATCCTCGCGGAATTTATTAAAATAAATTTACATCTTCATGCGATTCACGGTTTCTTTTAGCACAATTTTCTAGGTTGTCATCATCATCATCATCTTCATCATCAATAGTTAATTTTCTTTTCAGTGTAACAGGATCACTTGGATTTATTTTTATTTTTTTAGATTCGAAATCATTGTTATTGTCTATATATAATTTTTCTTTTCAAACACGTACGGTTTCATCGGAAAGTCGTCAGCAATATCTACGTCCATTTTTAGTTCTTCATTTTTTTCCCTTACTTCTTTCACATTCTCGTCTTTAGATTGAAATCGCTCCATTGCACTCTTATATAACTTATTATCTGCCACATGTCTACGTGTTATATCTTTTTCTTGAGAATATGCTACGTCGTGCTCCTTGCAAGCTTCATCCAAGCCGTTTATATCGGTGTCACCGCGTGCCAGACGTTCTTGAAGTTTAGTACCGGGTCCGCAAAATCTATAGGTAGGTATGTGTAGTTCGAATGGTAAATAACTGATAGCCGTATTTAATAATCCGTCTCCTATATAACATTTCATTCTAATAAAATATCATGTGATTTCTTAAACGACAATTCCCTAACTGAATATAAATTCAAATGTTGAGACTATTTCATAACATTTCTTACGTGACGCTCCATCTATCTAGCAATATGAGATTAGTTAAACAAAAAACAACTTTAAACATTGAAAATAATGATAGTTTTGAAGGGGAACGTTTTAAGAGACACGGTGTATTATTTCCATCAACCTTGAGATGTATCATCGTAGGCCCTTCGAATTGTGGGAAAACAAACCTTATATAATTAACTTGATCGAACATCAAAATGGTTTAGCATTTGAGAACATATACGTCTACTCGAAATCTTTAAATCCACCGAAGTATGTTTATTTAGAAGAGCTACTGAAACCAATCAAGGGTATAGGTTATTTTGCGTACAATGCAGGTGAAAATATACTTCCACCTTCGGAAGCTAAATCTAATTCTATTTTTATTTTCGATGATGTTGCGTGCAACAATCAAGATATTATTAGGGAATATTTCAGTATGGGTAGACATAATTACATTGATTCGTTTTATCTTTCTCAAACATATGCTAAAGTACCAAAGCATCTGATTAGAGACAATGCAAATGCACTCATACTTTTCAAGCAAGATGACTTAAATTTGAAACACGTTTACAACGATCACGTGGGCACTGACATGAATTTCAATAAATTTAAAGATATTTGTTCTCTCTGTTGGAAAAGTGGACCGTACGAATTCGTAACCATTTTTAAAGATAATCGAATGGACGATGGAAGATACAGGAAAGGATTTGATCAGCATATAAATCTCTGACGAACTTAAGTGGTAGTTATTAAGGTTTAAAATATCATACGAACCGTTACTTCTCAAGATGACCGATAAATGTACGAAACAAAAACTTTTGCTAAAACGTAAAAGTATTCGAGAAAAATTAAACTATTTGAAACATGGCGAATTAATTCAAGAAAAGATGTTCGATCCTATTACCAGGCATTTGAAAAATATCGAAAGCAAATTACAACCAAGAAGCGAAATTGAATTACCTAGCATTGATGTAAAACCTTCAACCTCACAACAACAGCAACAGCAACAACCGAAGCAAAAATATGATTTTACAACTCCGAAACAAAATGATTTTGCAACTCCAAAAAGATATTCTTCTATAAAAAAACGTAAACCGTCGTTGATGGACTTTGAAGATGAAGATGATGAGTCAGAGAGATATAAAGAATCTATTTTAGAAAGTGTTGAATCGGATGAAGAAGAAGATTCACGATTTAGAGGTCTCGATGAGAAAGCCTACGTTGATTATTTGGAACAATATCAACCGTTACCTAGAAAATACATCAATGATATGTACACAGACGAGGAAAATAAAGAATTTGATCACAAATATGGAGTGAGACTCGATAAAAGTACTGAAAATTTAAGAATCAGTGACTCATCATTAAATCTCGATGGAGCTGACATAATTGTTAAAAACAGAAGATACAAAGGTACTTCAGGTTTATATGAATTACTATTTAAAAAATTCCCTGAAAATTACAGCAAAGAAGATGCTAAAAATTATAGACAAATCATTCTTAGGACTAATACGCATCGACGACATTATAAGTCGAATAAACAAGTAGATGGCAGTAGAATGCAAAAGTATAAAAATATTGTGGCTCCGTTAATTAACGACAGTAATACTACAGGTACCGGATTATTGATGGAAGTGGCCGATAATAAAATTGACTACGTACACTGGGATGATCCAAACGAGCTCGTTGATAGGTTAAGTTTATTGTTAGCGTCGCAAGCAGCCGATAATACGAGTCACACGAATGAAATAAATTCAATAATCGAGGAACTAAGAGAAGCCCATATCATTAAATAAAGACGATGAACGTAATTACAGATGCTAAAAAACAAGTAGTAAATGAAATTCACAAACCTGCGAGAACTAATTTCAAAAGGCGTAGAGTCATAATTAAATCTTTAAACGATTTGTATCAAGCTGATTTGGTGGAAATGCTTCCTTATGCTAAAGAAAATAACGGCTATAAATATATATTAGTTGTAATTAATTGCTTTTCAAAATATATTTGGGCGTTTCCTCTAAAAAATAAATCCGGATTAGAAGTCAGCAATACTATGCAAAAGGTGTTTAAGGAACAAATACCAGATAATCTTCAAACGGATTTGGGAAAGGAATTTTTCAATCAGGAATTTAAGAAGGAAATTACAAGTGGATAAATTTATTAAAACGTGTCGTGGAAAAATACAACAAAAAAAAGCACAGAGCCACAGATATGAAACCGATTGAAGTGGGGAAGAATAACGAAGAGAAATTATTAAATACCGTGTATAGCAAAATTAAATGAGTTGACCTCAAAAGTAAAAAATTCAGTGTCGGTGATCACGTACGCATTTCTAAAATAAGAGGAATTTTCGATAAGAAATATTTACCTAATTGGTCAACGGAAGTTTTTGCGATTCGAAAAGTACAACTAACAAATCCAATCACTTATTTATTAAAAGACGCAACTGGAAATGATATATTAGGAGGATTTTATAAAGAACAATTGCAAAAAGTAAAATATCCAGACGTTTATCTCGTGGAAAAAGGTTTAAAAAGAAATAAAAATAAAGTGTTCGTGAAATGGTTGGGTTTCAATAAAACATATAACAGTGGGATAGATAAGAGTAATATTGTGTAACATAACAATCGTTATCTATTAATGCTTCTGCGTACATATAGACGTATCAACAACTTCAATTTGTTAGTAAGAGTAGCAACGAACAAGAAAACTTTACACACACACGTGTTAATTCTTTATTGTGAAACAGTAAAAATGGAAATTATCGACATTCAGGGCTTCCAGTTTCAAAACAGTGAATTTGTAATCAGAGAAAAAGCGTTATTAAATACAAGAACGAAAATTATGCATCATCCTTTGGAAAGACACAACAAAAATCATCATGGTTTTCTGATAGATTAAAAAAACACATTGAGTGGACTAAAAGAAATTTGCACGGCTTAGACTGGGATACTTCGTTTGACTACTACGTACCTCAAGAAAACATTGGTAACTACATCAAAAGTCTCGTCGGAGATGAAATCGTCTGCGTAAAAGGGCTCAATAAGAAAAGAACCTTAAATAAAATTATACCTAATGAAATTATACATTTAGATGAACTCAAATGTCTGAATTTAAGAATTTTAAAATGTAATTATCTTCAAAATCATTGTAATTTACATGTTTATAATACGTTAAATTGTTCTAAAGATAATGTATTTGTATTACATCAATGGTTTATTAAAGAATGTAATAAAGAACTGTAAAAATTTTTATTTTGTTTTTATTAAATTATTACTTATATATAAATTTTTCATGTGACGGTTTATCATGCATAATTTCAGAGTTTAAAAGTTTGCTTCCGTTGTTTAATGTTCAAGTGGAATTAAACTTGTGAATTGATACTATTTTCCAACACATGTCTTAAAAATATTTTCAATTTCTTTATTCAATTCAGAATTCTCTAAAAAGAAACAATAACGTCCGTTGGAATAAATAATTTATTAACAAGCAGCTCTCTATACACATAAAAAAATATTACAATTTCAGTGTGAATATTTCTGAGCGTTATGCAGATCAGCAACGTCGTAATGCTCGTAGAAGTCCAATAAAGATGTGGTAGCAGTAGTAGCAGAAGTTGGAAGCTTTTCTGAAATTTTAATTTTCTTATTCTTGTGTCCATTCTCTTCAGTAAATTTTATTTTCTTTGTTGATGACGATCCTTCAAGCATCACCAATTCCTCTTGTTCAGCACCAAGATTAAACGATAACCTAATCAAAGCCTCTTCGAATGTCTTTATTTCATCTTCATTCTCTAAAGCCAGTCGCATATATTTCACAGGTAAATTACCTAACTTCCTCTGGATTGTTTCCGTTTTCGGACAGTAACTCAACTGTATTAACACTTGATTGGCCTTCCTTCGAATATTTTTCAAATTCAAATTTCAAATTCAAATTGTGAACAAAATTGAAACTTTTGGTAAGTTGGTTAAGACAGAAAGATTACGTAAAATGGTTAAAATTTATCAAAAAAAAAACAATCTTTTAAACATTTTTACTACAAAATTAAGAAGGAATTATCTGAAAGCCTTTTAAAAGTAAACGCAATATTTATAGCTAAGTTTGTCAAGCCGCAGAGCTCTGAGACAGACATAAAACATTTTTCGACTAGAAACCACATAATAGATTGTTCTACAAATTTAAACGAATGGTATGAAGTAAATATTAAAAATAGAATTTTATCAAAATTAGAAGAATTTCAAGAAAGAGATAGCGGATGGGCCTTGTACGAGATTCTACAACTAAAAATTAACATTAATAATTATACACCTATTAAACGTATGTTGAAATGCCTAAATTTATTCAAAATAAAAAAAAATAATGATGAATACTGTTTTCTTTGGTCAATCGTGGCGCTTTACATCCCGCACCTACAAATGCTGTGCGTACGTCTTCTTACCCTCATTTTTCAAACGTTTTAAAATTTGAAGGTATTAATTTTCCTATTACTTTAAAAGATGTTAAGAAGTTTGAGGTAATGAACGAAATTTCAATTAATATTTTTACAATAGAAGTATTACCTGTTTCTCTAAGTAAGTTTGAATTTACAAAACGAATTAATCTCTTAATGGTACCTTGTGAAGAAAATGATTACGATGATGAGGATTTTGATGATAAAAATTCAAAAACAACGTTTCATTTTGCATTAATAAAAATTTTTCCGGTCTACTTCACAGACAAACGCGTGACTTACATAATAAAAGCTGGTTTTGTGAACGTTGTCTGAATCATTTTAGATCTCAGGAAAATTTAGAAAAACATATAATTGCGTGCAGAGACGTAAATAATACTAAAATTACTATACCGGTTGAGAAAGAGAAATATCTAACATTTAAAAATTTTAAAAATAAAGAAAAAGTTCCGTTTGTTATTTATGCAGATATTGAATGTCTCCTGACAAAATATAATGATTTAAAACCTTCCGGTAAAACTATAAAATACCAGAAACATGAACCGTTTTCTATAGCGTATTTTTTAATTTGTTCTTACAATCCTTTACTCTCAAAATTTAGATTACATACCGGCAAGGACTGTGTAAGCTGGTTTGTCACTGAATTAGAAAAAATTGGTTGAGAAATTAATGATATTTTCTCGAAAGTCGAGCCGTGTGAAGAATTAACGGCAGAATAAGAATACGAATTTCTGACATCTGACTAGATCGTATCGTGGGCCCAGTCACCAAGCGTGTAATCTAAATTATAAAAACAGTAAGGACATACCTGTAATTTTTCACAATATGTCAGGCTATGATAGTCATTTTTTAATAAAAGCATTAGCTACGGAAATTCCTGGCAAAATTTCTTTGTTACCTATTAATAAAGAAAAATATATTTAATTTTCTAATTATATTTCAAATACTAACATTAGTTTTAGATTTTTTAATTCTTTTCGATTCATGGCCAGTAGTTTAGATAAACTTTTGTCATATCTAGACAGCAATCAGAAACTAATTACCAAATCACATTGTAAAAATGCTACTGAATTTAAATTGCTCGAGAGAAAGGGGATTATCTGGACAATTGGGAGAAATTACAGGATACCAAGTTACCACCTACAAGTGAATTTTTTAGTAAAATCAATCAATCTCACATATCAAACGATGAATATGATCACGCTTTAAACGTATAGAGTACGTTTAAAATTCAAAATTTACAGGAATATGCAGAGCTGTATTTGAAAACGGACGTTTTGCTTTTAACGGACATCTTTTAAAATTTTAGACCTACTTGTTTGCAAACTTATGAATTGGATGCTTTGCATTACTGTACGGCACCCGGTTTAGCTTTTGATAGCATGCTGAAGACAACTTCCATTACCTTGGAATTACTAACAGACGTAGATATGTTAATGTTTATCGAAAAAGGTATCAGAGGAGGGGTATCTCAATGTTCAAATCGTTATGGTAAGGCAAATAATAAATATATGAACGACTTTAACGTTGATGAACCATCATCATATTTAATGTATTTTGACGTTAACAATTATATGGCACAGCTATGCAATTGCCTTTACCTTTTGCACAATTTTAATGGGTTGATCCTTATTCGATAGATATTATGAACGTATCGGACGATGCTGAATTTGGTTATATTTTGGAATGTAATTTACTGTATCCCGAAGAACTGTTTGAAAATCCTAAAGATTTGCCACTCTGTCCTGAACGTTTGGTACCACCAACTTCGTCTTCAAAAATTCCCAAATTATTGACAACTTTATTTGATAAAAAACAATATATTATACATTACAGAAATTTAAAACAGGCAATCCAATTGGGATTGAAAGTTGAACGAGTATTAAGAGTATTGAAATTCAAACAAAGAAATTAGATGGAATCGTACATAAATTTAAATAATGATTTGCGTAAAAAAAGTAAAAATGATTTTGAAAAAAATTTCTATAAATTAATGGATAATTCAGTATTTGGAAAGACCATGGAAAACGTTAGAAAATATAAAGACGTAAAATTGGTAACCAAATGGGAAGGACGTTACGGAGCAAACTATTACATATCACAACGTAATTTTCATATTTGTACAATTTTCGATGATGACATGGTCTTTATCGAAATGAAACGAATGAATATTAAATTTAATATACCTATATATATCGGTTTTACTATACTAGATCTTTCTAAAATATTTGTGTATGATTTTCATTACAATTATATCAAGAATAAATTTAAAGACAAAGCTAAATTACTTTATACAGATACAGATTCTTTAATTTATCATTTTTTCGTGGAAGATATTTACGAACACATTAAAGAAGACATTTCAAAATTTGATACGTCAGATTATTCACCCACTAACAGATATCAAATTCCTCTTAGGAATAAAAAAGTTCTAGGATTAATGAAAGATGAAAATAATGGTAGATTAATGTTAGAGTTTATAGAACTTATATCAAAAATGTACATAATAAAAATTGAAAATAATAATATAAAATAGCGACATCTTACTATCGCTTTTTGACCTAACATTGCAGTAGGATAGACAAATTGAAGTGGTTTTTGCTCCTAATGAGTCCCCCATGCAAGGCGGCCATGCTTGCTGTCAAAGCATAATGAAAGATTTTAGAAAAATTTTGTGCAAATCGTTTTTGATTGCAGTGAGAACCTCGAGCAGCCTCTGGACAGCTGTTTCAGCCCTGCTTGGGGCTTCTTCAGCAGAAACGTAGTTCGACATTCCCACTGCAGACCAAAAACGACTTGCCCAATTTATTCGCAAATGCGATGTAAGAATGATGAACATATAACATAGCGACATCTTACTATCGCTTTTTGACCTAACATTGCAGTAGGATAGACAAATTGAAGCGGGATTTGCTCCTAATGAGTCCCCCATGCAAGGCGGCCATGCTTGCTGTCAAAGCATAATGAAAGATTTTAGAAAAATTTTGTGCAAATCGTTTTTGATTGCAGTGAGAACCTCGAGCAGCCTCTGGACAGCTGTTTCAGCCCTGCTTGGGGCTTCTTCAGCAGAAACGTAGCTCGACATTCCCACTGCAGACCAAAAACGACTTGCCCAATTTATTCGCAAATGTGATGTAAGAATGATGAACATATAAAATAGCGACATCTTACTATCGCTTTTTGACCTAACATTGCAGTAGGATAGACAAATTGAAGCGGGATTTGCTCCTAATGAGTCCCCCATGCAAGGCGGCCATGCTTGCTGTCAAAGCATAATGAAAGATTTTAGAAAAATTTTGTGCAAATCGTTTTTGATTGCAGTGAGAACCTCGAGCAGCCTCTGGACAGCTGTTTCAGCCCTGCTTGGGGCTTCTTCAGCAGAAACGTAGCTGTCCAGAGGCTGCTCGAGGTTCTCACTGCAATCAATCATTCTTACATCGCATTTGCGAATAAATTGGGCAAGTCGTTTTTGGTCTGCAGTGGGAATGTCGAGCTACGTTTCTGCTGAAGAAGCCCCAAGCAGGGCTGAAACAGCTGTCCAGAGACTGCTCGAGGTTCTCACTGCAATCAAAAACGATTTGCACAAAATTTTTCTAGAAAATAATAATGTTATAAAAAAAGCAAAAGGTGTGAAAAATTCAGCACTTCGTTCGATTTCGTTTAAGGACTACTATCAAACTCTGTTTAATAATTCTATGTTAGACGCAACACAACATTTAATCAGATCCCAAAAGCATGAAGTTTTCACCATTGAACAAAGAAAGGTTGCTCTGAGTCCTTTCGACGACAAACGAATTATTAGTTTCATTTACACAGACACGATTGATTCCCTGGGATTTAAAAAAAATCCAAAAATGAATTACTCAACCACACAACAGTTTCAATTATTTGCAGTTGCTCAAAGATAACTTTATCAGGTAAGCTTTTCAATATTTTTCTTTTTCTTATCTCTACAATTATATTTCTACATATTTGTAGTCGCAAACGAACAACACCTATCACAGAAAATTTAAAATTTAACTACACCTACGAAAGAATCAACCAAAGCTGCTGTCTACGATTTGCAAGAACATAAGTAATTACATAGACCCAGCAAGAGACAAAGAAATTATCAATGTTGAGATAAAAAAAAAATCATCTCCCTGTATAGCACCAAGACTGCATTGAAACAATTTTATGGACGTTGGAGCAGATATCATCGATGAAGAATATCGTGCTACATTTTAACCAATCCGACGACGATTACATGATAGTGTGCGGTGATCGTAACGCACAATAAATCGGTTAAGTGGCCGAACTATCGTAGACAATTCGAGGTGACAACGCTTTTTTCTTTTTGTTCTCCGAAACTATTTTAATTATTTAACATAAGATGTCTAGTGTATTTAAAAATACATGACAATTATTTCTGTAATAGAATATATAAAAATGTATATTTAGTTTTTTATTTAAAGAAATAAATAAATAAACAATTTATTTACAGCGAAAATTTTTTTCATTTTCTCTCCTGACCTGTCCTAAGGTAAAATTACAACGTCGTTTAGTCATTGCTCGAAGAAGAAAGAATTTTGCAGACATTGATTCTGAAATACTACACTCACGAATCTTAATTACAAGCAATATTTCTTATGCAAAGAAACGAACATATTATTATTACAAAATAGCAAGCGTACCGTGTTTTACTCTTTTCTTTCGAAATTTAAAGATTTTGAATTTAGTTTATAAATCATTGATATTTACGTTTTATTTAATTGTACAACGGCTTGCAGTTTCATAAAAATACAGAAACGGCAATTACAAAGAGTACACGTAATTTATTTTCATAAGTTCTTTGATGGGAAAGAAGCGTCCTTAAAAATATTTTCTTGTAATATCTACAGAAATAAATGTAGAAAATTTCATTAAAAGAATTTAAGCAAGCTTGCACTTTGACAAACGCGCGCATACACACACACACACACACACACACACACATACAAGTGGGTTCGATAAAAGAAGCCTTGGACTAGTTTTGCTGAATCTGCACATTTTTCAAAGTTCATTGACTCGTTATACTGAACGAACACGCCGGATAAAATTACAACCCTTCTTCAAGAACTAAACGGGGGTTAGACTTATTTTTTTTCTCAACGACCTCTTTTGGTATTATGACGTCATTGCCAACATTCTTCAGAGCTGCAAGAAATAAAGATTTTTCTACAACGGCCTCTTCGGCTCAAGAACTAAAGGGGTAACTTCTTCACCTCTTAAACCACTCCCCTAACTTAGGGGATGACCTTCAACGATGGTCACTTCGGATGGACACATGCCATCCGCAATTTTTTTCAAGGTCAAATTGATCCAAGATCCCGCTAGCTATACTACTCGAGACGAGTCTCAAGAGGGCATGTCAAGGTGCGAGCAGCTATGAACTTCCAATAGGAAGAAGAGGAAGAATCCGCTAACGCCAAGGTGTGATCTGCTATAAAGGAGCGACCCAGGGAATATACCACCTCCGACGATGTTCGCCGCATTGTGGAACAGGTCTTCAAGCAGAAGAAGCCGCTGGTGTGTTGGAATTGCCAGGAGGAAGGACATGTTCGCATGCGATGTCCAAAGCCCAGACAGGATCCAAGGAATCCACAGTTAAACTAAGCCGGGTCGGTGCAGAGGGGCGTTAACAGCAGTTAACCAACAGTGTCTTCGTGGATGTCACCATTGATGACATTCCTCACACCATGTTGGATACGGGTGCGACGAAGACCATCCTAAGACCCGACGTCATTAAGTCATCTGGATGCACCGAGCCGACCAAGTGGAGACTGAAAACTGCAATTGGAACATCAGCAACTGTCCACGGTGAAGTAGAGGTGATCATCACCATTGGTTCAACTCCAATAAAACACCGTGCATTGGTAGCAGACACAGATGACGAGGCAATTTTGGGCATGGACGTCATGTGTGCCCACGGGTTTCAATTGGACTTAAAGCGTGGCGTGATGGCGGTCAATAATGAGGAGTTGGTTCTACATCAACGAGGAGACGTGACCGCTCGAGTAGTCCTCGCTGAAGACGTTGTATTACCCAGGACTGAGGTTATCGTCGACGCAAAACTGGACGGCGTTTTTAAAGATGGGCAAGTCATTATGATTGAACCTAATACTGATGATCAGAAGATTGGTAGAGGAGTCCTCGTTGGGAAAATGTTGTTGACGGCGAAGGAGGAAGTACCTGTCCGCCTGATGAACGTCAATTGTTTCTCCGTAAATATCAAGAAAGGAACAATTTTGGGAAGCTGCACCATGGTGTCCTCCATCTCCCGCCACCTTGAAGCAAACGTGCCAGAAGCGAAAGTCCCAAGAAAATTATGGGAAATGGTTATGTCAACAGCCCAGGAATTGACTCCAGACCAGAAGAAAAAAGCAAAGAATCTGATCGGCCGCTATCAAGATGTATTTGAGGTAGAAAATGGATCCAAGGGAAGAACTGCTGTCGTGAAACACAAAATAGAGACTGGAGAAGAAAGACCTATCCGTCAAGCTCCAAGGCGATTACCGTTGGCGAAGCGTGAGGAAGCGGAACGCATTATTCGCGAGATGGAAAAGAATAATGTGATAGAACCATCAAGCAGTCCGTGGGCGTCACCAGCAGTGCTTGTCAAGAAGAAGGATGGGTCCACCAGGTTCTGTGTAGACTACTGGTTACTCAACAATATCACTAAGAAGGACAGCTATCCCCCGCCACGGATTGATGATACCCTGGATACTCTGGCCAGCTTAAAGATCTTCACAACTTTGGACTTAAAGAGTGGATATTGGCAAGTGGAGCTGGCGCCTGAAGATCGAGAAAAGACGGCGTTTTCCATCGGCATAGGTCTGTGGCAATTCACAGTGATGCCATTCGGGTTATGTAATGCTCTAGCGACATTCGAGAGGTTAATGGAGACGGTTCTGAAAGGTCTGTCCTGGACAACGTGCATGGTGTACCTTGACAACATAATTGTCGTGGGAAAGACATTCGACGACCACCTGAGGAACCTGGAAGGAGTGTTCCAGCGGCTTCGCGGAGCTGGACTAAAGCTTAGCCTCAAGAAGTGCCACCTGTTCCGGAAGTAAGTGAATTACCTGGGGCACATTGTTAATGGAAATGGAATCACCCTGGACCCTGTGAAGATTCAGGTGGTGAAAGACTGGCCAACTCCCAGAAATAAACACCAAATAAGGAGTTTCCTTGGCCTGTGCACTTACTATCGGCGCTACGTTCCTGGATTTGCAGACATTGCTAAACCGTTGACAAAACTCACTGAAGAAGGTCGTCCATTTGAATGGGACCAACAGTGTCAAATTGGTTTTGAACAACTAAAGCAGTACTTGATTAGTGCTCTTATTTTGAGTTATCCTCTCCCGGAAGGCAAGTTTGGCGTGGACACAGATGTTAGCAACGTTGGGATTGGTGGCGTACTCTCCCAGATACAAGAGGGGCAAGAAAAGGTGATCGGCTACTTCAGTAAAGTCCTATCAAAGCCGGAACGAAACTATTGCGTCCCAAGAAGGGAATTGCTAGCCGTCGTAAAAACGATAGAACATTTCTACAAGTACTTGTATGGCAGATGCTTCCTCCTGAGGACCGACCATGCCGCTCTAAAATGGCTTCTCCGTTTCAAGAACCCAGAAGGGCAAATTGCACGATGGATCGAACGACTTCAGGAGTACGATTTTGAAACTAAGCATCGGGCAGGAACTAGCCATCGAAATGCCGATGCTTTGTCGAGAAGACCCTGTGCCGAAGACTGTAAGCACTGTAGTCGTTTGGACGAGAAAGTAGCCACGACTGCGAGGACAGCCATTGTTGACGACAAATAGCAAGACGAAGAACTGCGAAGAGACCAGGAGAACGATCCGGATTTGAAATTAGTGCTAGAATGGAAAAGCAGGGACGCGAGGCCTACCTGGGAAGAGGTAGCACCATGTGCACCGTCCGTAAAATCATACTGGGCGCAGTGGGACTCCATAGTGTTGATCGTGGTCTTCTGCAACTGCAAGGAAGACGTGAAGGATTAACGGTCCTCACAGGCGAGGGCAAGGCCCCCATGAGACAATACAACGTTGGAAGTCCTTTTGAGAGAGTTGCCTTCGATGTAGCCGGCCCGCTTCCAGAAACGAATGGTGGAAACAAGTACATCGTCGTGGTAATGGACTGCTTTCGCAAGTGGATTGAAGCTTACGCCCTACCTAACCAAGAGGCAGTCACTATTGTGGAAGTCCTTGTCAGGGAATGGATCAGTCGGTATGGTGCACCCATGGAACTGCATTCAGACCAAGGAAGGAACTTTGAATCGGCCTTGTTCAAGAACGTGTGTACTCTGCTCGGCGTACGAAAAACTAGAACAACTGCACTCCACCCACAGTCGGACGGAATGGTGGAAAGGTTCAACAGAACCATCAACCGACATTTGTCCAAGGTCGTTTCAGATCATCAGAGAGACTGGGACACGTACATTCCCCTGTTTCTAATGGCATACTGCTCGTCCGTTCATGAGACAACAGGGGAGACCCCGGCGAAAGTGGTATTCGGGCGAGAGCCGAGACTGCCCTGCGACCTGAAGTTTGGTGTGAAGACTGGTGAAGTCTCTGCCGACGAAGATTACGTGAGCAAATTACGCAGGAAAATGGACGACATCCACAACCAAGTGCGTCACAATATACAGACGGCTAGCGATCGGATGAAGGAGCACTATGACATCAACGCTCAAAACGGGGGATACCAACCTGATGCACTGGTCTGACTTTATAACCCCCAAAGACGTCGACGCCTGTCCCCAAAACTGCAGACCTCTTGGGAAGGTCCTTACAAAGTGATGAAACGGATCAACGTTTGCAAACCCAAAATAATCCACTTCAACCGGATAGCCCCTTACCATGGAGAAGCAGATGAAGTGACAGTACAAAGGGCGCAAGTTTCCGAAATGAGCTTCGAAACCTTCATGTCTCCTCACGCTGAACGAAGTAAGGCAGGGTTTGGAGTGACCACGGAGAAGCAACAAGATCTCTTTAAAGTGCCACTGGAGTACAGTCTGGCCCACTGCGTAGCAGAAGACCTGAAAATGTCCAAAGGAATTGCTCAGGTGTTTAGGAAGAAAATCGAGGAGCTCCGAAGACAGCACCCCGTGGTAGGCGAAAGCCTGCATATCATTGATTCGACGGCAGATCGGAGGCGCCACGTGCATTATTTAGTCACTAAAAAGACATCAAGCGGTAAACCTGACTATCAAAGTATGTGGAGAGCCGTATATAGCCTGAGGAGACAGCTAATAGAGAACCACCAGATGAAGTTAGCCATCCCCAAATTGGGCTGCGGATTGGACGGACTAGACTGGAGAGTAATTCGAAGCATGCTGGAAGTCATCTTCCACAGAACGGTAATTGAAGTCCTAGTCTGCAGCCACCACCCACAGGCAACAGTCAGCAACAGCAAAACCGTAGACTGCTACTTCTTCCAGACGGGAAGTTGCAAGAATGGGCCAGCATGTAGATTCCGACATTCTCCTTCAAGACTATCCCCAGGAACATTTCTAGACGAAACGTTTTTAAGAAGGGGGCAGTGTGGCGCGCAACCTAGCTTACCATGTCAAGAAGTCGGTCGCCAGGATGTCTAGACCGAACAAACGCGACTTTTCTAGCATCTACGAAGATGGAATAAACGTGAAGGCAGCGTAGAATATAAAATCGGCCGGAGTTGACTCAGGAGTCAGTCGAGTTCTAAATAGCGATCGTCGAAGTTAGATTTAGTGTGTAAATAAATTGTTACAAATAAATTAGATTGTAAGCATTATTAAATTACGGTTAAGTTTGTACCGAGTGTTTTTATTCAATTAAATAAACAAATTCAAACCCTAGAATCGTAACAATATTAACAAATAAAGTATTGAAACTTCTGTTCATACAGTTAACTATTTAGAAATTTATTCATTGAAATCATTATGTGTTTTAAGTAAATTTAATATTTTACCTGAAAAACGTCCAATATACTCATGTCAAACTCATATATGCTTTTTGGTTAATTTTCCATTTATTGTATCATATTCGCACTATTAACACTTAAATTTGTTATAAACTTATATGTTCTGTTAATAAAATAGAAATTTAAAGTGATTTGCGTTACATTTGCATTCTGTTTTACGTAAAGTACTCAGATTGTCATTTTTGACAGCCCGCTCGTTCAAGGTCAAATACCCACTGTCAAGTGTCAAAACCATATGATGGCAGTACCTGTGTCCTTAGACAGAGTTCAAGTGCCTTCTATTCTCAGCACTAGCCACCCCATCTTGCATCACAGAATGTTATCGAAAGTTTCTCGTCTATTCCAGCACGCTCGAGAATTACAGCGATCTACTATAAAAGGTCGTCAGGCGCGCCGGCAGTTCAGTGAGAAGTTGGTAAGCGAATGGTTCATACCTTCAATTAAATAGAAAGTACATTTTGTAGAAGTGTTATTTGATAGACAACAGATGCAGCTCGTTACTATTGTGTTTTTAATTGTGTAAAGCGACAGTTTGTATTTAAACTGTTCTGAAATTTAACAACTATAATTTGTGAACCCCCAGATTCATAACAATAACATCACTTGTATTTGTGAATATTATGTGTAGGTATGTAGATTATGGTTATGCATACTTTTAATACTGTATACTGTAAATGTGTAAACATCAGTGTAATGAGGGGCCAAATTTTAAGGGCCAAACGCATAGTTTTTGAAATATAACCAAATCATCGAAGGCAGCCACGATTTCATACTTGAAATCTCATAACTTTTTCGAACAACTTTCGCAAATAACATTTCTGCATATCTTGAAAATAAAGGTTTTTTACTCTTACGTCGATTTCAACCATTTTGATCTCCTCGGTATACGACAATACATATTGAGATTTTGACAAGTGTAATTTAGGTTTGAGAAATTGCGGGAAATTTCGTACAGAATAAATTTTCCTGAGAAATCAATGACAAAAACGTTTCCCAACTGTTTTCCGGACCTTGTATCTCAAAAATTAAGCTCTTGCCGACATATGTCTATATGAACTTTTTTTCATAGTTTGATGTGAGGAATAAGCCCTCATGTCCGCTCATAAAAGTTACACCCTGCATATTTAAATGATTTTGAAACATTAAAATAATCAGTACTTTAAAGTCTTCTATATTATTTAATTTAATAAAATCTTTTTTTTCCTAAAATTATGAGCTTTCATATGGCAAAGCTTGTCAGTGAGCAAAATAATCGGCATCCCTAATTTAAAGGAACCCAACCCAATACTGAAAAACAATGAGCAAAAACCTTAAGTAGAAATTAAAAATACCAAAGGAAATGTATAAATATAAATTTAGATATTTCTTTCGTGTTATTTTTAATAACAAACAACAAGTAATAAAGTAACAATACACTCACCATTTCAAGACCAGTCCATGAAAACAACATAACATTCCTCAGACTCATCTCGAACATCATCCCTTTCATGGTAACAATCATATATAAAAAGAACAAATAGCTGGATATAATATGCAAGGTCAAAAAGAAAACGGTCCATCCAAAAACTTTATTAAAAGCGTCGACTTGCAAGCACAGCGACATATGCATTTTCTTCATCTCTTCCACACTTTTTATTAACATTTTGCAGTTTAAGAATTCTACCCCGGTGACCATGATTTTCTTCTTCTTGTTGATCCATCCGAAGAGACTCTGTATAATCGCATTAAGCGAGTGAAATCTGTATTTAACTGAGATCAATAGGTTATATAGCAGGGTCACCATGAAGAAAATGTGGTATCTTTGAGTGTGCTCTATTAGATAATGCCTGAAGAGATAAGCCATGGGGGTGACAAGTGCTATAACGGAACAAATGCAGGCTGCGAGTACGATGGCCTGAGTGACCAACACTTCTGCAAAATAACACAGATTCCATCCTTTGGGATGAGGCATGTATTTATTGAAAATCCTGTCAATCCGCAGGAAGCTGTTGAGGAAATTTGAAAATTTCCTGGCATTCCAAAAATTTATACTAAACACCACCGTAGCGTTCACCAAAATCGCGGTTAGGCAAGAATAAATATCCATAGCGTTAGATAAGACCGGGAGAAAGTGGTAAAGACGCATCCTATTCGATAGGAAAAGCAAGTACACCAACGTCAAGATGGTCAATAGGATGACGGCGTAACATTTTTGAAAAAAACTTGTAGAAAACAGACACCTGCTAGAGATGTATGGTGGTGATAACCCAAAAATTCGGCTAACCCATAAAAATGGGAGTAAGTATCTTAAGTCGAATTTTCTTTCGTAGAATATCATTTTGGACCGCCAAGTTTTAGAATGGAACAAGTAGCACGAACGGAATAGGTACACATTATTATCTATGCATACATTAAGTATTCATATTTTATTACTCTATTAGGTTTATGCAGGGAGCTCAATTTCATTATTACATTTGTTAACACGAGCTTGCGCAAGAAGTTTTCACATTCTGTATTCGAGTTTTCCTTTTATGATAGGTACGTCACATAATGACATAAAAGTTTTTGTCAAAATTCTAATGGCTTACTCTCATAGCGTTTCCTATTGGACCACTTGACCGCGATCCTCTATATGGAATTGACGATTTGGGTGTGGTTAGGTCTGGTAAGTATTTTGGCGAAGGCTATTCTCACCGAAAAATTCGGTGAAAACAACCTGCTGTCTATTTTCACCGAAAATGTCGGTGAAAATAGCCTGCAGTTTAAATTCACCGAAAATATTGGTGAATTTAAGCTGCAGGCTAATTTCACAGAGATTTTAATCTAAAGCGGAGTTTATTAATAATTTGTTTGCATTTTTAATGAGGACTCTGCAGAGTTTTATTTTCCTTATATATTATCTACAAAGATTGTAGTTACAATTTTCATCGGACAAGAACAAACTTCAATTATATATTATCAGATCTAGAAAAAATTAAGCGACAGTAATTATCCCTGTTTTCTATAATAATTAGGCTGTCCATTTTCGAGTGCCACTATAGGGATCTCGCTTATCTTAAGAGATACAAAGTTGGTTAAATTAGGGCAATTTTGCATTTTCATGCTAAAGAATAATCTGAAAAGAAATTTGAAATATCTTCAATGGTTTTGAAAATTTCTCAAAAAAACAAGAACTTCTGATTTTCGTTTTTAATTTTTTCACCTTAAACTAATCGTACTAGGCATTTCTAATCAAGACATTATTCAGACATTTTTTATAAAGAATTCGAATACGGCATCCCCTTTTCAATAATTTTCAAGCGGAGAAACACCTGGTAACTTCATTTTTTCTTATCGATGCCATCTTGGATGTTAACATTTTGAGATTACGTCTTTTTTCCTCTTTACAACGATGTATCACACATGGTGGTCCAATATCACATTTTTGCCAAAAAATCCAATTTTTCATTTTTTTGCTTTGGAAAAACAAAACGTTCTTTTATTGCATACAAAAGTTTGATAGTGTGATCCTATTTCAAATCTGACCGTTGACTTAACTCAACCAATGACACGAAGGTTGCGTTAAGTGAACGGTTATTTTGAGCAAAATCGTTAAGTCAACGGTCAGATTGTACCACGTGATCAATCAGCTGATTAGAAAAATTGATTGCGATTTAAAAAGTGACCAGCATGGTCCGGAACGTTAAGTGGTTAGTCGAACCAATTTAGCCGATCAGAATAGCAAGTGCAGGTGAAATAAGTATTGTAGCTAAAAGTTAGATGTATTACTTTTCTATTATCAAAAGGTTTAAACGAAGTAAATCCGTGGCATATTTCACTAATTTCGAAACTTCAGAGGCCCTTTCTAAACTTGTTCCATTCCCATTCTCTTCTATCATAATTTATAATCGCAGTGCCTATCTACAAGGCTATTTACGTAGTCATTAACTGCGACCGAAAATAGACGGGAGCCTACATTCACAAATAATTTCGGTGAAATTAGATCCTTGGTGAAAATAGTCACTCCGAAATATTTTTAGTATTTTTCCATTTTACGTAGCAACAAATTTTTGACGTAATGTCAATTTGAATTTCAATAAATTTTGAGTGTAACTGATGGCCGAAAAATGCTCGGAACAATGCAAAGGCCGCGGCCGCGACCGTTCCAAAGTCGCAGTCGTTCTAGCGGCTCCAACTGCTCCAGTCGGTCCAGAAGACAATCTAACTGCAATTTTATACGGAATTAATGATATACGATTGGTAATTTTTTTAATCAAATCTTTGGTTTGTCAGCATCGCAAAAAAAAACCGTACATCCACTTTTCAGTCCAATTGGTCAATAGCATTCAAAGTACCCTTCTCTTCAAGATTGTTTCTGTTTTCCATCCTTCCTATTACGTATAGAATATGCAAAATTATTTCAATATTTTAGCTTCTGTCTTCTCTTTATTTTAAAGGAGCAGCGACCCATTCCGGTTCCTAAAGACGACGGTGAGTAAAAAAGATTGATCGAAAACGCAGGCCAAAAATTAACTTTATGTTGCAGAAGCTCTTCTGCGAATAGAAGCCGTCGGAATTTGCGGCTCCGACGTGCACTACCTCACCAAAGGCCGAATTGGTGACTTCGTTCTAACAGCCCCGATGGTCATAGGTAAAAACGAATTCTCTTCAATCAGCTTTGCTTTAATCAATTTTTCATCTTCAGGACATGAGGCTGCTGGCACTGTGTCGGAAGTAGGAAAGAATGTCACTAACTTGAAACCAGGTAAAGCGCTTTAATGGGTGGATCTTAGAAGTTATAAGCAAAATCCATTCGCAGGTGATCGTGTGGCAATAGAACCTGGAGTGCCCTGCAGAATGTGCACGTTCTGCAAAGAAGGAAGGTACAACCTCTGCCCGGATATGAAGTTTTGCGCGACTCCGCCTTACGACGGGAATCTGTCGCGTTACTACGTACATCCGGCGGATTTTCTTTTCAAGTAAGTAAAGAAAGGTCTGTATTTTCAAATCTATTACGTTTTTACTAGTGTAACCCTCATTGTGACCGATAAGGTTTAAAAGCCATCCATCACACCAGTAAAAGCATCTTAAACAGCCTTATGAATTCCTTGGTCTTCACATTTACCAAGTGTGACCAACCGATTTTAGAAAGGAAAGAACCAAAATCCACTTCGACGTTTAATCAAACCAAAATGTAGTTAATTTCTTCATTTTCTTTTCCCTTGGAAAGTAGACGAACTATTTTTTTATATTTTTAGACTACCAGATCATGTCTCTTTCGAAGAGGGCGTCCTTATGGAACCCTTCGCAGTGGGAATACACGGTTGCAAACGCGCTCGAGTCGGAGTTGGTTCACTGGTGTTGGTTCTAGGCGCTGGGCCTGTCGGGTTAACTTCAGCGATGGCCGCCAGGGCCTACGGAGCTTCAAAAGTGATGATTACAGGTATTAAGTGCAACTCATAGGTGACCTTATCAAATTCTGGTGTAGACATATTACAGTACAGACTGGACGTGGCTAAAAAAATTGGAGTAGATTACACGTTGCTGATGGATAAAGACCAGAGCAGCGACGAAGCTGTCAAACAGATTTTAGAAATCATGGGAAGCGAGCCGCACGTCACCATGGAATGTTGCGGGGCAGGACAGGCTGTTGAAATAGCCATCAAGGTATACTGGTTCTTCCATCAAATAAACCTATAGATGGAAAAGTTTGACTTATAGAAGACCATTGTATTATCTCTCTGAAGCAATTCGGATTAACTTAATGAAATCCAACTTAGGGCTCCAGGCATTCTTCTTTCTTGTGCTAAAGCTTTTTCAAAAAGTTTAAGTAGGATTAGATTAATTCTTCTTCATGAAATCCAACTTAGGTCTCCAGACCTTCTTCTTCCTTATGCTAAAACTTTTTCAAAAATTGTATGTAGGACTAGATCAATTGTTCTTCATGAAATCCAACTTAGGTCTCCAGACCTTCTTTCTTGTGCTAAAGCTTTCTCAAAAAGTTTAAGTAGGACTAGATTAATCCTTTAAGTTTAGTTTAAGTAGGACTAGATTAATCCTTCTTCATGAAATCCAACTTAGGTCTTAAAACCTTCTTCTTTCTTGTGCTAAAGCTTTTTCAAAAAGTCTATGTAGGACTAGAGTAATTCTTCTTCATGAAATCCAACTTAGGTCTCAAAACCTTCTTCCTTGTGCTAAAGCTTCTTCAAAAAGTTTAAGTAGAACCAGATTAATCCTTCTTCGTGAAATCTAACTAAGACCTTCAGAACTTTCTTCTTCCTAGAGCTAAAGTTCTGTTTTCAATGTTATTAATACTTGGTAATCATATACTGCTGAAGGACTTATTCTTTTTTTAATTTATCACGTCAATATTTTTTTAGGTAACCAGAACTGGTGGCGTCGCTCTTTTGATCGGCATGGGAGAATCCAATCTAAATGTTCCATTAGCCAGCGCGCTCAGTCGAGAAGTGGACATCATGGGAGTCTTCAGATACGTAAACGAGTAAGTTATTATTAAAAACGTGCCCGATGTATGATAACTTTGAATTTTGAAGTTATCAAACCGCCTTGGATATGGTGTCGGACGGTAAAGTAAGCCTCAAGCCTTTGGTGACCCACGATTTCACCATCGAAGACACCCTGGCCGCCTTCGAAGTGGCAAAGAATCGCACCGATAATCCTATTAAAGTGATGATTCACGTTAATCCCAATTGGTCCAAGTAAGCGGGATTCTCCGGAAACCTCCGGGCAGAAATATGTAAAGCCATGAATAGAATGACTGTTTGGAATGTGCTAGAACCATAAAAAATTGGAAAATAAATTAGTGCTCTGAATCGCGAATTAATGTGATCTGTATCAACAAAAAAGGAGACTTGTCATAAGAAGGTCAACACGTTTATTGCACGCAGACTTTTAAACAAAAAAAAATTTGGGATTATATTTGCCAACAATTTTTATCAGTGTTTTTCTGTGGCACGCTTTTGTAAACACCGAGTTAATTTGTTTGCGTAATTTACGTCCGACGAATTATTTTTTTCTAAATTAACACGATAATAGCGCTTATCTACATCCATAAAATTAGGTGCCTCCGGGTGGGCATAATTAAAACTATAAGAAAACCGCCATTCTAAAAGTCGATAGCGCGAAGGTCGTCGTCAACAGCAAGCATAGCATTTAATAAGCGGAGGTCAAGGGCCTTCGCCTTCGCCCAATACTTCGTTTGTGGAAGCAATAGCAGTGTAGTAGTACTGTGCGGATTTTCTTATCAGTATTTTTATTGCATAATTGCTGTTGTTATTACGTATGAGGCTTATCTGAACTCGTTTATCGTCGACACTAACATTACCGCAGACCTCCACATCCTGTTAACATGCCGCCCATCCCACAGGATAACTTGACCGCCGTCTTGTACGGTATCAACGACCTCCGGTTGGTATGTATTTTTTTTTGTTGGATTTTGTTGCGTAGTTTTCGGAATTGAATTGACCATGTATTTTTAGTACACGACGCTAATTAAACTTGTTACGTTCTTGTTACTAATTGCGCAGCAGATTTATCGTGGATTAAATTTTTAAAAAATATACAGTGATCGCCAAAAAGTCGGAATCAAATGGGAAAAAGTCTTTATTTCTAATTTTTCGAAAAAACTTTTTACGGCAATAATTTCTGCTTGTCTGAAAACCTATTTAGCCCCTATCAGATATACCGAGTGAATTTTACTTAGTAATAAAATAGAGTTTCTCGAAATGATCAAAATCGTAAAATCGTTATTTCTCGGAAACTAATCAACATTCCAATGAGATCTCTTTAACCTTGGTTAGTTTCACCTTACTGCGCAATATCAAGGCCAGAAAATAGCTAGTTTTTTTTAATTTCCCGTTAAATTGAATTATGCAATTTTTAGACTATTTTCAAAACTTCACGTACTTACACTTAATTTCAGAATTAAATTTTTTTGGGGAGAAATATTTATAATTGGAAAAGATAATAAAGAAGATTGTTGCTTCAGATATTCTATTATTTAGCGAAAAGTAATATTTTTACGTTTTTGATGCAAGGTACTTTTTAAGAGAAATATTTCTCATTGATACTTAATATGCATTTAAACGACTTCCAAAAACGCTATTCGACCCCTGTAAATGACTTACTTTCATAAAAATCCCATAAACATTCCTTTACAGCTTCCTAAATGAGGATATTTTTTCCTTATTTAGTTTACTTGTTTAGGCCCGGTCTTTTCATCTCTGAGTAACTTTAACCGTTGATTAATTCCTATAGAAACAATTGTCTCTACAATTGTAACTATGGGAATAAATCAACGATTAAAGTTACTCAGACATGAAAAGACCGGACCTTAGTCAATTAAGTAGGCGGAATTTGAGATGTATAACGACAGGGTTAGGTTGAGTTGGATTTACTATTAAACGTCCTTCAATGAAATGAGAAAGAAGAAAATAAAATTTCTCTGAATTGTGACCTGCAAATTCTCTTCAAAAAAGCATACTTATTGGTTTTTGAAGGACGTTCAAAATTTTGAGTTCATTTCAAAGTTGTAATAACACAAAACGGTAAGATGACAGAGGTCAAGATGTATGTCAAATAGAGTTCAATAGTTCAAAGAGTGTTCACTCTTTTTAAGTTTTAACGCGAATCAAACTTAAAACGTAAAAGTCATTTTAGGATTTTGCATATTTTAAAAAATGATTTCGATGTTTGGAAAGAAGCACTTTCTTCAGATGCTGTACATATTTTAAAGTCAAATAAATCACAAATGGCTCATCGAAATATCAACATATTATACAATGTGTGCCCAAATTTTCGTAACTACGGAAGTTTTCTTTAACTTTTTTCGAAAAAAAAATTATAGAACAGTTTTGATTGTTGAATACACATGTTGAATTGAAACCTTCACTAATTTTAGTTCTGTTAAAAATATTATTTGCTGTAAAAATACTTACACAATTAAAATTTATTTTTCATCTTAATTTTTGTCAACGTAGGAGTTTTGAAGCAAGCAAAACTGAAAAATGAAAATATGTTAAGTAAACCTTGGCACATACTGTATAGTACATGCATATAGCAGGGTTCATAGTGGTAGTTGTTCGCAAAAATAGGTAAATATATGTTTTTAACATTGAAAAAATAAGTACAAAAGAGTGTTAAGTTGCGTTTCGATGATTAAAGTACAAAACCTCGTCGAAAATTTTTAATTTTTTGGGTTTATTGATTTTAAAAATATTGTTGTCCTTTCAAATACAAAACCTTACAAGTCCAGGAGTTTACTTGAAACTGCATTTATCAACTCAAACTCAAAAACTAGGTACACTTTATTTAAGATATAAGGAAAATTGATTCTCTGTAATCAAATTATAATGTAACGTGCGTCCGTGATATATGAAGATTCTCATATCTGATTCATCGATAGTTTTAAATGATGACGCGTATAATCGAATGCACCACGGCGAGCTTTCGCCGACATCACCTCGCCCCAAAGTCTGGGAATACTCCGATGTCCAAAGTCTAAAAATACTCCGGCGCTCTCGAACTTAGCCGGCGTTCATCTATAAACTAAACACTGATGAAAGCATTCAGTTGTTATTATAATATTTAGTTATTCAATTATTCCGTATTCATTATCTTGACTAGGTTCCTAAAAGATAACCATAACGTTTGTTGGAAGCGCCATTTTTAATTAAATGCGTTTTCGTAACTTGGTTAGCTAAATTTAGAAAAAGAAAATCGTCTACCTTAAAAAATTTAGAGAGATTTAAAATAATGCTAAATTGACTTACGAGATTTTGCACTTTAACCATCGATTTATAAAAAAAAAATTTGTTGCAAATCGTTTTTGATTGCAGTGAAAACCTCGAGTAGCCTCTGTACAGCTGTTTCAGCCCTATTTGGGGCTTCTTCAGCAGAGACGTAGCTAGACATTGACCAATTTATTCGCAAATGCGATGTAATAGTAGTGAATAGATAAAACAGCGATATCCTACGATCGCTTTTTGACCTGACATTGCAGTAGGATAACAAATTGAAGCGGGTTGGTTTTCACTGTAATCAAAAACGATTTGCAACCAATTTTTTTAAAACTTTCCTTATGCTTTGACAGCAAGCATGGCCGCCTTGAATGGGGTAGCTTATTATGTAGCCAACCCGCTTCAATTTGTTATCCTACTGCAATATCAGGTCAGAAAGTGATCGTGGGATGTCGCTGTTTTATCTATTCACCATCGCAGAGTTGGGAATGATTCGAAAAAAAATTATCTAGATAATTATCTGAATAAAAAAATTATTTGTGACTTTTATTCGCCAAATTTATCCGCGAATAACCAATTATTCGTCACTTACGAATGACGAATAATTTTATTTATTCCTAAAATTTAAGTTTTGTTCATATTTGTTGAATACACAAAAATAAACCAATAAAAAATACAGCAGGATGCAATAAATAAATGTCAGATTAATATTTTATGATACGAAAATATGCACTAAGTGTTCGGTCCACGCAGTTCGAATCTTTTTACTCTTATTAGGTATATGTTTTATTTTTGTCAATAAAATTTTATATACCTACTTTAATCATTAAGGGGTAGTAGGAGTGTCATACACTCTCCCTTCAATCTCCCTCCGAGTCAGCGTTGTTAGGAACTTTACTTAAGACCACGGCTCGAAGGGTGGGGATGACAGTATTTTTGATGTATTCAAATAAATAAGCAACAGATGGAGCAAGCATAGTAATGTTACGAATTTTAGTTGTAAAGGTGTTAAGGCTGTATGCTCGCTTAGAACTGAACTCGATTTCAAATGGGCGTATCACTATTTTTCGCG
This sequence comes from Prosopocoilus inquinatus, assembly GCA_036172665.1. Lineage (NCBI taxonomy): Eukaryota > Metazoa > Arthropoda > Insecta > Coleoptera > Lucanidae > Prosopocoilus > Prosopocoilus inquinatus. The sequence continues at coordinate 24,244,977 of CM069872.1, read as the reverse complement.
TATATTTAGAAGAAACATACGTTCAACATGTGTTCCTGCATTTTTACACACAAACGAAAAGAACAGAGAACAGAATTACCACCTAAACGTTTTCCTTGTAATTTATGACTCTGCTGTCACTGATCTTTATTTTTGATTGGTTTACGTGTCAGTTTGACACACCCAGAAGAGAATATTCGAATAAGGCCTCATTCACATGGGCACCGCTCGCGGCCTTCTGCAAATTTTAAGGGTGAGCGTACACTCAGATGATTAAATCTTTTTATGTAAATTGATATAAATAAAAACGGCAACCTGATCTAACACAGAAACTATGTAAAACTCGGGAAATAAAACTACGTCTGTCGGAAAGTGAAAGTTTATCAGAATTGAAACAACGATACAAAAAAAAGCGCATCGCCTGTTCCTCTGTAAATCAATAACGTCACTTTGTTGTTTCATTACCGTTATTATTATCCCTATAAAAGTGTTTTTTTTTAATTTTACGTGGATTGTTTTTTTATCTAGACTACACTTCTGTACACTAAAATTAGGCACAATGAAATATTGCGGTTTAAAGTGGACGTAAAGAAAAAATATACATTATACAGAATAAAACAATAGAACAAGAACAGTCAAATGAAAACATTAAAAGTGCCTTAAAAACTGAACCCTGATTTAAACGTTGGAATAAATATTAATGACTGTGCTTAAGATTATTGGAATAGGAATTAATATTGCTCAAATGTACCGACGCTCAAAGAGCAAATAAATGCGTTAAAAAAGGACATTATTAGCGCACGTATTCGGCGATCATTCTGATTGTGACTTCTATTTTTTGCACCGGGTGCAAAGATAATGAAATTAATTCAGTTCCAAACTTACTTAGTAGAATGTGGATTATTTCATGATATTATTGCTTGGTGTAATCATTTGACGCATAACGCCTTTTATATATGAACATTAATGCAGCGGAGACGTACAAATCAATTGTTTCAAAATTTATTGGTGGAAAAAGAGTTTGAAAAATAGCTACGAAGTGAGATGCCACGCTGCGAGCGTTTCTTATAATTTCAGTGAGCAATATCACCATCGCATTTAAAGAGAATGGTCGGGAAAAGTCCAGGCAAATATACCAAAGTATACAGTGTGTCCGGATACGTAGAGACAGCATGGGTAACTTCCGTCTTTGAAGAAATAGAGAGATGATTAAAAAAGATGCAGGTTCAAGAGCTCATTAACAATCCATTTTCAAATATTACTTGTCATGGCCAACTTGGTTAAAATTTTACAAAAACCAAAATCTCCTAATTTCTTTTATTTGTCTTAACTTTTTTTTACTTAAGATATTGAGATACGGCTTGAACTAGTTTGCATGATAATTTAAGTACTTTTATGGGCACTTATTAAAACTAATCTCATTTTTACAAATTTTCAATAATCTAACCTAACCTTAAAATTTTAAATTTGTACTCAATGCATACTCATGCAATGATGTAGCACACGATATGGAGACTTCTTCAAAATTTTGGAAAACCGAACTTATTCTTTTTACGAACAGAAATCGCTAGTGCCCTGATCACAGAAATTTAGTTTTTTGTTTATCAAGTTATTCTGCAGTGGCACTGATCGATTGCAGCCAATGGTGAGCGAGCCATTAAAATTTTAAACCAATATCACATCAGCTACGGGTATGATGTGCCAAAAAGATAAGAATTTCATTGGTCAAAAATTTTAATCGCTTGTACACGATTGTCCACGAACGATCAGTGGCACTGCAGCTTCATCTGTGTAGCCTTTTCTGGATACTGAGCTTCGTATATTTCACGAGTAAGTTCTACGTTCTTGTAGCACTTGGTATACGTATAGTCGCGATCAAGTGAATCGAGACCTATTTAAAGTTCTGCAATCCTTAAGGAGTGCTTACATTACATACATGTCTTCAATAAATTCAAAAACAAATCTTTACAAAACTGTCGACTTGTCGCATACAAATCCTGATGAATCTTTAGCACAAGTCTGCGACAAATACTAGTACAGGACATCGTTTACACTATGTGACCTGTTCGCTACATATCTAATATTTAATAATAAAAAAAGTATCGCTCGTGAAAGATGACAATCAATTTTTGTTTTTGGCCGCGGCCGCATATTATTACTATGCTCTTTTTGGATCACTCCATCGTCACAAACCATCAGATGGCTTAATAGTTTAAAACAGCTAACTATTCTGCACGTGCGTAAAGTACCTTTGTATGGTCTGCGATCGCTGTGTTTTCCATTAATTTGGAATACAAATCTGTCTGGTAAAACATGTCGGATACATGTCAAATACATGAAAAATGTAATAGTAGTATGAGACAAATTTCAGATTCATTTCAGACTTGTCAAACAATATGTAGGATACATGTATATTACAAATATGTATGTAATGTAAACGCCCCTTTATTACCAACGTTAACAAGGGCGCGGTTAGCTTGCAATAGTCTCGATAACAAAGTTTTGTGATCATGGCACTAGCGATTTCTATTCATAGAAAGATAAGTTCGGTTTCCCAAAATTTTGAAGAAGTTTCCATATCATGTGATACATCATTGCATTCAGAAAAAAAGTCTCTCTTAAAAGGGCCAAAAAAATCACCAATTTAAAATTTTAAGGTTAGGTTAGATTATTGAAAATTTGTAAAAATGGTATTAGTTTTATTAAGTGCCCATAAAAGTACTTAAATTATCGTGCAAACTAGTTCAAACAGCATCTCAATATAATCAAGTTGGCCATGACAAGTAATATTTGAAAATGGATTTTTAATAAGCTCTCGAACCTGCACCTTTTTGCTAATTTATCTTTCTATCCGGGCACACTGTATACGTCAAAGTTGCGTAGGAGATGTTTTTACCGAAAATGCAGAGCACGACTATTTCCTGGGCAAGGCAGAAAAGAAAACAGGCAGCCAAAGCTGAGGGTGACTACGGACTAATAGAAGAGGTGATCCATCTTAAAAACTTAGAAGAAAAGAAATCATCTTTAATGAACTACTTGAGCAGGACCCAAGTAGAGTTAGAATCGTTAGAGAGAAACACTGTTGGCCAAAACACCAAAGTGAAATGGCATAAAGAGCGAAGACTAACAGCAACGAAACTTGGTATTGTCTGTAAAAGACGTCAAACAACTGAAGCCAAAAAATTGGCGTAAAAATTAATTTCCTCTAATTTTTCGAAAGTATAGTTACAAATTGGTGCCGTAACCATGAAGAAATTGCGAGAAAACAATTTTCACATGAATTTGGACATAAAGTTGAACGGCGGATTATTTACATCTAAAGAAATGCCGTATCTTGGAGCTAGTCCTGATGGACTAGTTGGTGAGGATGTTATAATTGAGATCAAGTGTCCCTATAAGTTAGCGAAGTTCAAAATAACTCCTCGGGAAGCAGCAAAGATGAAAGTTGTGCCCTATTTATTTTTGGATGGCAATACTGTGAAACTGAAGAAAACACATATCTACTATTATCAGATTCAAGGGCAGTTGGCTTTAACGAATAGTTGTATTCGTTGTATGGACACCTTTGGGAATGATATGTGAACAAGTAATGTTATTTACATAAACGTCAAGAAAGTTCTGAATTCATCATAATACATTATTTTTTTCTGAAATCGTATAAGATTATTTTTGTAATAGTTTCAACTTTTAAGCACACGAAAGCTATAATTTTGACAATAAAAATAAGTAAAACCGATATGGTTTTGAAGACTAGTGTATAAAATAGAAATGATGGACGATTTTAGAAAAAATAACAAGCAATTTAATCCAACACACCTGCAATACGTTTTCTTTTTCAGATTAAAAAAGATGACAATTTTTGGCATAACATGAAGCCGAAGTTAAAATATTTTCATTTAGAACATATGCTGTCTATACTGGCTTTAAAAGAAAATTAAAATAACGATCCTGATCGATCTGGACAGTTGCAACCTCTTTCTGATAATCTGCTGACAATTCTGAAATAGATCTGTATTTGAAATCTGCTCTGCAAGATTCCATATTATATAATGCCATATAATATCTAACTGTATTATGTCCACTAAAAAAAAATTGAGACAATTGTTGTGCATACATATTTGAGTTATTTTATTATAGCGTTTTCCGCTGGCTGCACCGGTATGCACTGAGTGTATCTCCATCTCGTTTTATTACATAAAGCTGAACCGAGTTGGAAATACACTCAGTGCGCACTAGTGCAGCCAGTGGAAAACGCTATTAGTTTGAATACAATTTTAAACTTGTTTCTACAGAAACTTAAAAAACACGGAAATAAACAAACGGACGAATACATGATAGCAACAATAATTAACTCCTCGTATTTACAACAGAACGTATTACGTGTTCCAGATTCTTTTGGTGTGTAGTACAATATGATTCAAAATGGCCGCACTATTATCACCAGAATGTTAATATTAACAGGATCAAAAACAAGCTTTTAATTTTTTTTTTTTTTGGAGATGCTTGACGAATGTTTAAAAATATCGTATAATGCAGATGCACTTACAAATTTGAAACCGTGGTTGTAGATTAGGTTACAGTTGATGAGATCTGAATCCTCGTATTCATCAAGTATTTATATTTTATTCAATTAGTTGTGTAGAAACAAAAATTATTTGAGGCAGTTCCGTTTCACTATTTGGGTGAACTTGATATTCAAAATGTTACATCACCGACCCATTTTACTTATTGTTTATTCCTGTGTTATCACATAATATTAATTACATGCATTAACAGGGATTTTTAATGATGTCAAGGTAAATGTGTACACAAATAAATAACAATATATTGAGCAAAATGTTGAGCATTCCCTTTTTAAAACTAATTAAGTGCATAACTACCAGATTTGCAGAAGTTTATTATGACAAAAATGTTTCTTTCAATGTAGCGTAAAAAATTTACCAAAAAGCACGGCTCTGAAAAGAGAAATCTTTGTAGAATTATTTTCTGGCAGCGCTCGGTAGCGTTCGTGTGTTTACGGTGCGTGTAGGCTGTGTTTCACTCATACACGCACTGAAACGCATTCGCTCTCACTCATACTCTCCATCTGTCACTAAATCGGGAGAATGAATGTACGAATTCGCCCCTCTTGCACTAGGCCCGAAGGCGGAGCTAGCGTGTATCACATACCACATTTGATTTCAGCGATTTCATTCCGAAAATTTCAAATTTGTTTCCCATTTCCTGACCTTATTTTTAAAAATAAAAAAAAAAACTAAACGGTTTATTATTATTGAATACTGCGAAATTTCGGCTAAAGACTTACATTTTCGAATTTTTTTAATTTTAATTTTTTTAAGGACTTTTTGACAATTCTCGAAAAACGAGCCTTTAGCCGCCTAACAGAATCTATTTAAAAATTTTTCGCGAAAAATTGGTACGATTTTAATGAAAAATAAGCCCAGGAAATGGGAAAAACGATTTTGGGGCCGAGCAAACAGCCTTAAAACAACTTTTCCAGGGGCTTGACGAAATTGCCAGACCAAATTGATGGTTTTATTATATGCAAACAGAGGGTGTCGCAATTGCGCATTTTAGCCCACGTAACACGTGCTAGCAACCGTGCCTGAGCATTGTTTCGACTATTTTTGTTTATTGTGTTGGACACTGTGTTTAGCTGTTTGTTTTTTTTTCCAATAATTTTGGTGGTGTTTTGTATTATTGTCCTTTTACAATGGGCAGAACGTACGCAAAACGGCCGAAAAAAAATAAAAAAGCAAAATCAATGAAATACATTTGGAGAACAAGAGAATGTTCTGTGCATTTAACGAGAGTGAGCCTAGATAAGATTCTCAAATTACCTAGTATTTTCTGCACTATTTTGTTTTTATAAAAAAGTTTTCTAATTAAACTTGTCACTGTTACAGCACCTCAAATACCAATACTCTTCAAATATTTTACGATGCGGACATGGAACGTTTTGAGGATGTAATAATAACTGAAATTCCAAATTGCAAGTATTATAAATGTACAGGTTTTTTTTTATATTTTGCATCCTACCTAGAGACTTTATTTTAGGAGCTAGAGATAAACTTTAAATGCAAAAGTAGTAGGGCTTCATGTCTGTTATCTTTTAGAGTTATAACAAGAAACAAATGCGCAGCGCAAAGTGGAGAAAAAATACCAACTTTAATTTTTTGAAATGGAACACCCTATATTTTGTTTCATAAGATGAAAGAGCACTTTTGTTTCTAGTGATAACTCTACAAGATAATAGGTATAAAAACGTATAACTTTTGTATTTAAAGTTTCTCTGTGGTTCCTAAAATAAAGCTTCTAGATAGGGCGCAAAATATAAAAAAAATACCCTGTACATTAGGAGTAGGACTGTACAAGAATACCAATATTCAAATTTATTATAAAATACTGATAGGAAAAATAAAAACTATTGATATTGAATAAATAATCGATATTATCGATGTCTGAAAACTATCATTTGAGTAAAATTTGTTGTCGCACAGCCTTAATTAAGAATTATGCATAATAGCTTAATATGCATAGATAGGGACTTTGAAAAGCAGTTACAAGAGCGTCCTCATGTGGAGAAGGACTGAACTATTCTGGAGAAAATTGTTTTAGTGCCTCTTCGAATCACCACAATCGACATTTAAAATCTATTTAATGTCGTAATTACACGAGATAACTTCCTCATATTGCAGATAATGGTTTTAAATCCATTTATTGACGTCGTGTGATAATTTGTTTTTCGAATTTTGTTGAAAAAAAAGTTACATATTAACAATTTAATTATTGAATTAATCACATTAAATATCAATCAAATTTTATACTATTTTCAGAAAACCTTTATACATTTATGAAGAAACATAACACTTTTAAAAATTGGGGAAAAAATTATTCCTTCTTGAGATTTATATCCACAAAAATTGTAGAATGCTATAACAAGTACTGCCATCTAGGTAGAACACCCGCTGGCGCCCTGGTCTTAAACGGTCTACACAACGCGCTAGTGTTGACGCTGTACTCAACAGTAACTTAGGTGGAACTACGACTCCTTAATATTTTGACTCAAATACCGCAAAATCATTTTTTTGTTTTTTATTTTTATTTAAAAATTATATTCATGGTTTTAGATATTATTATCAAATTATCAAATGACTATATTAAAAAAAAAACTTTTTAATTATATTTTTATAGTGCTCCAGAAAATGCAAAGTAAACAAAAGAATGACGAATTTGCTGTCATATGTTTAAATTAAAGAATGTTGCTTATATACACAGATTACATTAAAAATTTAGTTGATACTCTTACGAAAAGCCGAAAGTTATATCATTCTTTGATAGGCGAAGTTATAGGTATTAGTATAACGTGTTACATAAATAATAGAGGACAAAAAATTTCAAAGTTAACTCCAAACGTTACACAGAGAAAAATGAATAGTAAAAAGTAACACAAATTTCAGTCAGAATGAAGACAGAAATAAATTGTAGCAAATATTCGCATAATTTTCGGACAAGACGCCATTCCTATAGTAATATTTACTTCAACTGTGCTAATATTTGCTACAATTTGTTACCGTTTTCATTCATTGTGTTACTTTTTACTATTAATTTTTTCTGTGCACAAAAACTAGTGGCAGTTTCAATAAAATAAAAAAATGAATATAAATAACTTACTAATAGAAGAGCCACCTCATTCTTTTATAATTTCGCGTTCACCGCCTGTCAAGAAAAAATAGGCTATAGGTAACTATTATTTGGAAAGAAATGAACAATTTTCAAACAAATTTCTTTTATTCATCACTAAGCAATATTAATTATTTTAAATAGTGGCTAAAATTTAATTTATTCTCATATTATATTTAAGTACAACTCTTTTTTCAAACATATTATCCAAAAGTTTACTTGCTTTGGGTAGATTTGTCATTGTGGCGTACGGAAATAGACGTTCCACTGACGCCGAAGAGGGTAACGGTGTATTGTACTGAATAATTTTTTTTTATTTCTGGATATCGATCTAATATTTTTAAGTTTCTATCTTCTTCAGCAAAAAACTGAGAAATTATTAAATCTGCTCGGTTTCGTGGTGTTTGGTGTTGCTACGACCGCCTATTATTCTCAATCTCTGAGTCTGACTCAAAGTCGAAGAATTGATTTTCCTTTTCATTATTTACAATATTTGTACTATAATAACTGTTTTCGGTAATTTCTCTTGCTACAGCGCTTTTAAATACATTTTTAAGTTTATCCTGATTTAGTGAATCTATGCAAGAGAACCATTTATTTTTAAATCTTGGATAAGATAGTGCTGCGATTGCTGCGTTTACGGTATCGGGTGTCGAGAAATGGAAGAATTCTTCAAACCTTTTTTCTACACTTCGCAAATAGGTTGTTGCTAGTCCACCACAGTATTTATGCGTATACTTGGAAAATTTCTGTAATTTTTTACGAAGTGCCATTAGACATGGTAACAGTAAACCATAAAACATGTGTGTCTCCCACTGCAGTATGTCCAATGCTTCTGCAATAGGACTCGAACAAACCAGAAATTCTTTTATGTATTCAAAGTCGCTATCTTTTAGCGGATTTTTTAAACCTAAGGCCCTATGTAACTGTATGTTTTTATCTTTTATTGAATATACCTGTTTTAAAGAATCATAAAGACTATTCCGTCTTGTTACACCTGGTTTACTTATAGCCGTTTGCACGATGTCTAGTTAAAAATTAAACCAGGTTTAACAGTAAACCTAGTTTGCACCGCGGCTTAAACCGTAGTTAAAAACTCGCTAAACCAACTCAATTTAATCCGCCTTCCGTGATGGTTTAACGTTGAGTTGTTTAGCGAGTTTTTAATTACGGTTTAAGCCGCGGTGCAAACTAGGTTTACTGTTAAACCTGGTTTAATTTTTAAATAGACATGGTGCAAACGGCCATTAGAGTATGACCTAAAATTTTTTGAATTGTTTCTGCTGCCTTTGAGCGATTCGCAGCATTCCATAAGGTATTACATTTAATAATTGTGTTTCGATGTATTTCCCTGAGCAAGGTATAATGGTCGTCATCACCGACCTTTAGAAGAACGCCATTAATATCAATAGTGGCGCACAAATTCAATGTGTGATAGCAACATCTTAAATGTGATGGTAATTCAATATTTAATTGTGTTTCACATGGATTGTCATAAAGCGTGGCAAGTGTTTCATCATCAACTTCTGGTATTTCGTCATATTCTAGAAAGCTCAAGTTCTCTTGTCTTATTCCGAACTGCTTGAAGGCTTTTATGAAGTTGCTCCCATTATCGGAAACCGTTCCAACAATTTTGGAAGGGTCCAGGTTATGTTCACAATGGATTTCTTAAAGTAACTCCGCTATACGGTCGTAGCTATGTGTGCCAGGGAACCTTCGGCAGGCTAGCGCTGTAGATTGTCTGTTTAGGTCAATATTAATCCGGTCACTCCAAGAAAACTTCTTTTGCGACTTGACCCTATATCAACTGCTGTACACATATAATTTACGTCTTGAAGTCATGATTTTATTTGAGTAATTTGTTCCGTATAGAAATGCTCTATTTTATGTGTGAGTGTTCTTCGGCTCATTATTTTTACGTCATATATTAAGATTTTCCATCATTTCATTGAAGTATGGATCTTCAATGACTCAGGGGTATCATTGCATGAAAGAAAAATCGCACAAGATCATTATCAAAACCATTTTGAGATACATGCGATTCTTTATTAGTATTCGAAATGATCAATTTTCCTGCTGTATTATTAATTTTTCTTTCTTTTGTGTACCTATGGTATTCTTCAATAGCCTTCACGCCGTGTTTTCTTTTCATATGACTAAGAAAGTTTGAGGTGGAATTTGTACTGCCTTTAATTTGAACAATCTTGGGTGATCATTTCACACACGTCGCCACAATACTATTTCCTTTTAAATCACAAGAGTTGTATTTAAAAAATATCCCATCTAATAAGGTCAGTGCGATATTAGGCTTATCAATCGCTTTTATAGTCTTCGTGGTTGTCTCAGAAAAATTTGACGTAGAGTTGGATGACGTACATAATTATTATCTGCTAAAACTGCAATCCAGACCACTGTGGCATCGGTTCAAGTTTGCAAAACAAGCAGCGCCGAATGAAAAAATCAAGTGCCCTATACACCGATTTGTCATACACCGAATTGTCGTACGCCCAACTAACGTACACCAAATTTTTGTACACTGAACTGTCGTACACCGAATTGTCGCACATCCACTTGTCGTACACCGAATTGTTGTACACCCAATTGTCGTACCTCAATTTGTTGTACACCAAATTGTCGCATCTACAGTGACCGCCAAAAAGTTCACACCATATGGAAACATTTTTTATTATTGATGTTTTTAAAAAACTTTTTGTGCCAATAGTTTATGCATGTTCGATAACCAAGTAGGACAATGCTGGTGAGCAACTTTTAGTAATGCTAAAAATAGCACTTATTTAAGATGCGAAAATTAAAAAATTGTTGTAATTTGAAATTAGGATTCAATGGTTATTTACAAAATGTGTGTCTTGATTGCCAGACAAAATTTGCTTCGGTCTAGTATTTTGAAAAAAGGAAGATTTTCGATATTCTCAGTTTTGCTCAAGATGTGAAGAAGTAAATGGGCATTTGATACTTACCTCTTACGAGTGGTTAGCTTATTCATTTATATCGATTTCATGGCTACCACGAAAAATATCGATTTTATAAGTACGGATATTAAACAGGTCCAAACACAAAACTAGATGCAATTCTTGCAATTTTCGGTCTGCTTAGACTAAATTGGGATTATGAGAAACGTATTATGAAGAAATCGAAAACATTAACACGAAAACGTATGTAAAAAGGGCCCTGCACCAGAAACGTGAAAAATTGTTTGAAATTTTCTTGTGCATACAACTCGGACTCAAAAGGAAAATTTCTTTTATTAAATCTTTTTTATGAATATAAATGAATAATCCAACCACTCTTAGGAGTTAAATGCCAAATGACCATTGAGTGTTTCACATCTCGAGCAAAACTGAGAATATCGTAAATCTTTCTTTTTCCGAAATACTAGACCGAAGGAAATTTTGTCCGGCAATCAAAACACACATTTTGCAGATAACTGTTGAATCCTATTAAAATTTTGCTAATATAGAAGTTTTAGCCGAATTTTTATGCAAGTGCTGTGAGAAAACTTTCTAAAGGCATTATTAAATAGATATGTATGTTTACTTTATGACTGTGTGAAAATTTTCAGTGAAAGCAATTGTTTTGGTGCGATATATGAATAATGACTTATGCTGGTTTAAATAGTCATAGTTAACTAAATATCAAATATTTTTTCAGTTTCTTCATATGAGGGGAATCTGCACATTATACTCTTTGTAATAGATTAAATATTGATGTGATCGTTATTTTAGCGGTGGCAGCGTTTTGAAATTTCATAATTTTATTGCTGGAATTTTATTGCTAATTTCTCATCGGTATTTTATGTACACTTGACCAAATTAACTACTTTTTATTAAAAACTGTTAAGGTTCACATTTTGCATAACTTAAAATTATTTCAAATATATAGGCTGTTTTTTTATTGTGTACGCACCAAAACTTACTCCACATGGTAATTCGATAAAATTATAAATAAAATCAAATATTGAAATATAGTATTCTTGAGACCAGCATTTTCTTTTATCTTTAATTTTTATTTTTATTGAAAGGAACAAAGACCGATTCCGGTACCCAAAGATGATGGTGAGTTGATGAATTTCAGTCTGAATTTATTTTATTACCAATTTATTTGCGTTACAGAGGTTTTGTTGCGCATGGAAGCGGTTGGAATTTGTGGATCTGACGTTCATTATTTCGTCAAGGGAGAAATTGGCCCATTTGTCGTAAAAGAACCAATGGTTATAGGTAAGAAAAGAAAAATTTTTATCAAGTACTTTTGATGTAACAATTTTTCTATTTTCAATTTGAATTTGAATGAGAAGACTATGCAATCAATAGTTATCAAAATTTAATAGCATATTTTGACGTTACTACCTTAAATTTATATACATACTAAAAATAATAAAACAGTAACCCAAGACATGTAATTATTAAAAATTTAATAAAGAGACGATCCTTGGGTCCACAACTGAAGTTTTAAATCAGCGTAATCGCTACGGAGTTATTCCGATTCCCTTGGATTTTATCATCATTTTTATTCCACACAAAGGATCTCAAAAAAGTCAAGTGCCTATTTAATATTATCGCCAGTGCAAAGAATGAAAATAAAAAAGTTATTTCTAGATATCGATAATTCGCCTTTTAAACTTTGCAGTCAGTCATTTTACTGCTTTCATTTCCCAACACAATTAAACCGTTAACAAATTAAAATAAAATTAAAAAAATAATGCAAACATTTCTGATATTTTAATTTACGGGGTTTGAAAATAAATGCAAAATTTAAAAAGGATAAAAGCAAAAGCACCAATGTAAATCCTGAATATATAAGGTATATTTTTCTTTTAATTTGACCAAAACGTCACTCAAGGAAAAGTATTTTGATACAAAGCGATTGACTGAAGTTGCCTTTTTTAATATTTAGGGCATGAAGCAGCAGGAACGATAGTCGAAGTCGGAAAAAGCGTCACCAATTTGAAACCAGGTGAATTCCTTCTCTTTTCGCCATAATCGATTGATTTTAACTTGACAATTTCTTTGAAGGTGACCGAGTCGCCATAGAACCGGGGGTTCCCTGTAGAAGATGCACTTACTGCAAAGAAGGCAAATATAATTTGTGCGCCTTGATGCAATTCTGTGCAACCCCTCCTTACGACGGTAATTTGGCCCGCTATTACGTGCACGCGGCTGATTTCTGTTTTAAGTAAGTATATCTGAAGGAAGTAGGTTCACGAATTCTAAAAATATTTAAACACGTTTAATTCAGATTACCTGATCACGTTTCACTGGAAGAGGGTGCCCTTTTAGAACCCTTATCTGTAGGAGTACACGGTTGCAAACGAGCTGGTGTTGGAGTTGGATCGATTGTCTTGGTTTTAGGCGCAGGACCTATTGGATTAGTAACTTTGTTAACGGCGAAAGCTTTTGGTGCCAAAAAAGTTTTGATTACAGGCAAACACTTTTAAGCTGTAAATATTAAACAAATATCGTTTTAAGGAAACAATTTTTGCAGACATTGTACAAAACAGATTAGATATTGCTAAAGACTTGGGAGCGGATCACACGCTGCTGATAAACAAGGGTGCAAAAGATGAAGATATTATTAAATCAGTCATCGAAACTTTAGGTACAGAGCCGACTGTTAGTATGGATTGCAGTGGCGCTGAACAATCTGTTCGTGTAGCAATTCAGGTAAAGTTTTTGTATCGCAGATTAAACGAAATAATGTTGAATGTATTAGGCAACCAGATCTGGAGGAGTTGCTCTTCTGATTGGAATGGGAAACTCGGAAATGAAACTACCTTTGGCCAGTGCACTCATTCGAGAAGTGGATATTCGAGGAGTCTTCAGATACGTTAACGAGTTTGTAACTTATCATGACTTTTAAACGAGTGGACCACATTTTTTCTTTTTTTTAAGTTACCAAACTGCCTTGGATTTGGTAGCCACTGGTCAAGTCAATGTTAAACCTCTGATTACGCACCACTATCGCCTGGAAGAAACGTTGGATGCCTTCGAGACGGCTAGAACAGGCGTAGGAAATCCCATAAAAGTGATGATCCACGCCAATCCAAAATGGACCAAGTAAATCGTGGACTAGAATATAAAATTTCCTGAGGCGTAAAATGGGGTCAATTTTATACAATTTTCTGTATCTTTATAAACATTTTAATGTTTTCTATATTATTTTATTTGCTCCCTGGGAATCCTGAATCTGGAAGATCATTTAATTTCATTAAAACACCCACCGGCATCGACGCCGCTGTCAAATTGCACAAAAACTGTCAAGCTAACAGTCTGATTGTTGCCTAATCACAATTAAGGAGCACAAAGTGTCCGCGTCCATACAATATTTCAATATTAATATCCTGCTATCCTAGAGTGACCATACGTCCCGATTTCTGAGAATTTGTCCCGCCTCTCGCAGAATTTTCCCGCCAATTTTCAAATTTCTGTTGTCGATTGAATTATAAGATATAAGAAAAAGTTATTTACTGGTTAATTATTCGGCTAGTAACACCGGATAAATTAAGTTATTTATTTATTTATATGTTAAGTTCTAGCTTTGGATAGTTATAGGATTAACAAGTTATCAAATTTTATATATTTTGTTATTTCAGTAATGATGCCAGGATAACAACTTACATATGCTTTTGAATTTGATATTTATTATTTCAATATAATTGAATGTCGTCCTCCTCTCTGTCCGGAAAGTGGTTTATTTTTTGGCATTTCATTGAATAATCTTTAAAAGCAAAGTTATTTTATCGGTTGGGCAATGTGTGCACCCGCCTCCGCGCGTTCCTATCGTTTTAAATTTATACAATCGTTAACAGGGACTAACCGGAACACAATATCAAACCGGCCGGGACTAATGTCTGAAACCGGGACAATCTCGGTTAAACCGGGACGTATGGTAAGCCTATCGCTTAAGAATAATATGCCTCTATTTCACAAGATACAAGAAAGAATTAAATTGGGGATTAAAGTGTCCGCCAAAATAATAAGAATAGTAAAACAGGAAATTTATTCTTAATTTCTATTACTTCACTTGGTTCTGAGTGATTATCTCAATGAATTGCTATTATGCTACAAGAAAAGTATAAAATTTTGGAATGCATTGAAATAATCACTCAGAAATAAATGAAATAATTGAAAAATAAGAACGAATTTCATGTTTTCTTATTCATATTATTTTAGTGGCCACTATAACCCGAGGAGCTATTCACTATGTGCTTAAGGCTGTTTGCTCGGCCCCAAAATCGTTTTTCCCATTTCCTGGGCTTATTTTTCATTAAAATCGTACCAATTTTTCGCGAAAAATTTTTAAATAGATTCTGTTAGGCGGCTAAAGGCTCGTTTTTCGAGAATTGCCAAAAAGGCCTTAAAAAAAAATTAAAATTAAAAAAATTCGAAAATGTAAGCCTTTAGCCGAAATTTCGCAGTATTCAATAATAATAAACCGTTTAGTTTTATTTTTTATTTTTAAAAATAAGGTCAGGAAATGGGAAACAAATTTGAAATTTTCGGAATGAAATCGCTGAAATCAAATGTGGTATGTGATACACGCTAGCTCCGCCTTCGGGCCTAGTGCAAGAGGGGCGAATTCGCACATTCATTCTCCCGATTTAGTGACAGATGAAGAGTATGAGTGAGAGCGAATGTGTTTCAGTGCGTGTATGAGTGAAACACAGAATACACGCACCGTAAACACACGAACGCTACCGAGCGCTGCCAGAAAATAATTCTACAAAGATTTCTCTTTTCAGAGTCGTGCTTTTTGGTAAATTTTTTTACGGTACATTGAAAGAAACATTTTTGTCATAATAAACTTCTGCAAATCTGGTAGTCATGCACTTAATTAGTTTTAAAAAGGGGATGTTCAATATTTTGCTCAATATTTTGTTATTTATTTGTGTACACATTTACCTTGACATCATTAAAAATGCCTGTTAATGCATGTAATTAATATTATGTGATAACACAGGAATAAACAATAAGTAAAATGGGTCGGTGATGTAACATTTTGAATATCAAGTTCACCCAAATAGTGAAACGGAACTGCGTCAAATAATTTTTGTTTCTACACAACTAATTGAATAAAATATAAATATTTGATGAATACGAGGATTCAGATCTCATCAACTGTAACCTAATCTACAACCACGGTTTCAAATTTGTAAGTGCATCTGCATTATACGATATTTTTAAACATTCGTCAAGCATCTCAAAAAAAAAATTAAAAGCTTGTTTTTGATCCTGTTAATATTAACGTTCTGGTGATAATAGTGCGGCCATTTTGAATCATATTGTACTACACACTAAAAGAATCTGGAACACGTAATACGTTCTGTTGTAAATACGAGGAGTTAATTATTGTTGCTATCATGTATTCGTCCGTTTGTTTATTTCCGTGTTTTTTAAGTTTCTCTAGAAACAAGTTTAAAGTTGCATTCAAACTAATAGCGTTTTCCACTGGCTGCACTAGTGCGCACTGAGTGTATTTCCAACTCGTTTCAGCTTTATGTAATAAAACGAGATGGAGATACACTCAGTGCATACCGGTGCAGCCAGCAGAAAACGCTATAATAAAATAACTCAAATATGTATGCACAACAATTGTCTCAATTTTTTTTTAGTTGACATAGTACAGTTAGATATTATATGGCATTATATAATATGGAATCTTGCAGAGCAGATTTCAAATACAGATCTATTTCAGAATTGTCACCAGATTATCAGAAAGAGGTTTCAACTGTCCAGATCGATCAGGATCGTTATTTTAATTTTCTTTTAAAGCCAGTATAGGCAGCATATGTTCTAAATGAAATTAAATTTTTTAATCTGAAAAAGAAAACGTATTACAGGTGTGTTGTAAATGTAAATTGCTTGTTATTTTTTCTAAAATCGTCTATAATTTCTATTTTATACACTAGTCTTCAAAACCAAATCGGTTTTACTTATTTTATTGTCAAAATTATAGCTTTCGTGTGCTTAAAAGTTGAAACTATTACAAAAATAATCTTATAAGATTTCAGAAAAAAATAATGTATTATGATGAATTCAGAACTTTCTTGACGTTTATGTAAATAACATTACTTGTTCACATATCATTCCCAAAGGTGTCCATACAACGAATACAACTATTCGTTAAAGCCAACTGCCCTTGAATCCGATAATAGTAGATATGTGTTTTCTTCAGTTTCACAGTATTGCCATCCAAAAAGAAATAGGGCATAACTTTCATCTTTGCTGCTTCCTGAGGAGTTATTTTGAACTTCGCTAACTTATAGAGACACTTGATCTCAATTATAGCATCCTCACCAACTAGTCCATCAGGACTAGCTCCAAGATTTCTTTAGATATAAATAATCCGCCGTTCAACTTTATGTCCAAATTCCTGTGAAAATTGTTTTCTCGCAATTTCTTCATGGTTACGGCACCAATTTGTAACTATACTTTCGAAAAATTAGAGGAAATTAATTTTTACGCCAATTTTTTGGTATCAGTTGTTTGACGTCTTTTACAGACAATACCAAATTTCGTTGCTGTTAGTCTTCGCTCTTTATGCCATTTCACTTTGGTGTTTTGGCCAACAGTGTTTCCCTCTAACGATTCTAACTCTACCTGCGTCCTGCTCAAGTAGTTCATTAAAGATGATTTATTTTCTTCTAAGTTTTTAAGAGGGATCACCTCTTCTATTAGTCCGTAGTCACCCTCAGCTTCGGCTGCCTGTTTTCTTTTCTACCTTGCCCAAGAAATAGTCGTGCTCTGCATTTTCGGTAAAAACGTCTCCTACGCAACTTTGACGTATACAGTGTACCCGGATAGAAAGATGATTAAATTAGCAAAAGGTGCAGGTTCGAGAGCTTATTAAGAATCCATTTTCAAATATTACTTGTCATGGCCAACTTGATTATATTGAGATACGGTTTGAACTAGTTTGCACGATAATTTAAGTACTTTTATGGGCACTTAATAAAACTAATCCCATTTTTACAAATTTTCAATAATCTAACCTAACCTTAAAATTTTAAATTGGTGATTTTGTTGGCCCTATTAAGAGAGACTTTTTTTCTAAATGCAATGATGTATCACATGATATGGAAACTTCTTCAAAATTTTGGGAAACAGAACTTATTCTTTTTATGAATAGAAATCGCTAGTGCCATGATCACAAAACTTTGTTATCGAGACTGTTGCAAGCTAACCGCGCCCTTGTTAACGTTGGTAATAAACGGGCGTTTACATTACATACATATTTGTATTATACATGTGTCCTACATATTGTTTGACAAGTCTGGAATGAATCTGAAATTTAACTCATACTACTATTACATTTTTCATGTATTTGACATGTATCCGACATGTTTTACCAGACAGATTTGTATTCCAAATTAATGGAAAACACAGCAATCGCAGACCATACAAAGGTACTTTACGCACGTGCAGAATAGTTAGCTGTTTTAAACTATTAAGCGATCTGATGGTTTGTGACGATGGAGTGATCCAAAAAGAGCATAGTAATATTATGCTGCCGCGGCCAAAAACAAAAATTGATTGTCATCTTTCACGAGCGATACTTTTTCTTATTATTAAATACTAGATATGTAGCGAACAGGTCACATAGTGTAAACGATGTCCTGTGCTAGTATTTGTCGAAGACTTGTGCTAAAGATTCATCAGGATTTGTATGCGACAAGTCGACAGTTTTGTAAAGATTTGTTTTTGAATTTATTGAAGACATGTATGTAATATAAGCACTCCTTAAGGATTGCAGAACTTTAAATAGGTCTCGATTCACTTGATTGCGACTATACGTATACCAAGTGCTACAAGAACGTAGAACTTACTCGTGAAATATACGAAGCTCAGTATCCAGAAAAGGCTACACAGATGAAGCTGCAGTGCCACTGATCGTTCGTGGACAATCGTGTACAAGCGATTAAAATTTTAGACCAATGAAATTCTTATCTTTTTGGCACATCATACCCCTAGCTGATGTGATATTGGTTTAAAATTTTAATGGCTCGCTCACCATTGGCTGCAATCGATCAGTGCCACTGCAGAATAACTTGATAAACAAAAAGCAAAATTTCTGTGATCATGGCACTAGCGATTTCTGTTCGTAAAAAGAATAAGTTCGGATTTTCAAAATTTTGAAGAAGTCTCCATATCGTGTGCTACATCATTGCATTCAGAAATAAATTTTCTCTTATAAAGGTCAAGAAAATTAGGGAGTACCAATTTAAAATTTTAAGGTTAGGTTAGATTATTGAAAATTTGTAAAAATGAGATTAGTTTTATTAAGTGCCCATAAAAGTAATTAAATTATCATGCAAACTAGTTCAAACCGCATCTCAATATCTTAAATAACAAAAAAGTTACGGCAAATAAAAGAAATGAGGAGATATTGGTTTTAGTAAAATTTTAACCAAGTTGGCCATGACAAGTAAGTTTGAAAATGGATTCTTAATGAGCTCTCGAACCTGCATCTTTTTGCTACTTTAATCATCTCTCTATCTCTTCAAAGACAGAAGTTACCCATGCTGTCCCTACGTATCCGGGCACACTGTATACTTTGGTATATTTGCCTGGACTTTTCCCGATCATTCTCTTATAAATGCGGTGGTGATATTGCTCACTGAAATTTTAAGAAAGGCTCGCAGCGTGGCATTTCACTTCGTAGCTATTTTTCAAAGAGAAGTTAACTCTTTTTCCACCAACAAATTTTGAAACAATTGAAATGTACGTCTCCGCTGCATTAATGTTCATATTTAAAAGTAAACTGTGCATTATGCGTCAAATGATTGCAGCAAGCAATAATATCATGAAGTCATCCACATTCTACTAAGTCTGGAACTAAATTAATCTCATTATCTTTGAACCCGGTGCAAAAATAAACGTCACAATCAGAATGATCGCCGATTACGTGCTTAGGGCAATGAATTATCCTCCTTTTTTAACGCATTAACTTGCTCTATGAGCGTCGGTACATTAGAGCAGTATTAATTCCTATTCCAATAATCATAAGCACAATTATTCTGTATAATGTATATTTTTTCTTTACGTCCACTTTAAACCGCAATACTTCATTGTGCCTAATTTTAGTGCAGGATCTAGTCTAGTGTAGTCCAGATAAAAAAGCAACCCACGTAAAATTAAAAAAAGAAAAACAATTTTATAGGGGTAATAATAACGGTAATGAAACAACAAAATGACGTTATTGATTTACAGAGGAACATGCTATGCGTTTTTTTTGTGTCGTTTCAATTCTGATAAACTTTCACTTTCCGACAGACGTAGTTTTATTTTCCGAGTTTTACATAGTTTCTGTGTTAGATCAGGTCGCCGTTTTTATTTACATCACTTTTACATAAAAAAATTTACTCATCTGAGTGTGCGCTCGACCTTAGAATTTGCAGGAGGCCGCGGGCGGTAGCCATGTGAATGAGGCCTTATCGGAATATTCTCTTGTGGGTGTGTCAAACTGACACGTAAACCAATCAAAAATAAAGATTAGTGACAGCAGAGTCATAAATTACAAGGAAAATGTTTAGGTGGTAATTCTGTTCTCTGTTCTTTTCGTTTGTGTGTAAAAATGCAGGAACACATGTTGAACGTATGTTTCTTCTAAATATATGCGAAAAATAGTGATACGCCCATTTGAAATCGAGTTCAGCTGTAAGCGAGCATACAGCCTTAAGCCTACAAAATATTGCACATTGTGTAATAATTGTACAATATTACCATAATTTCATTAAAAATTCCAAATTATGTAAATATTTTTAGTATTGCAAAATCTTTCATTTCCATTGCACAAAATTTTTATAATTTCATCGAATTGCATAGTGTTGACGTTTACGCGCAAACAGATCTATTTTTAGCATCAGACTCGCCACCTTGCGTCACAGAACATGACTGAAGTTACGCGATCGTTCTAGTAATTTCGAGCACAAGAGGGCTCTGCTATAAAAGCCGTACGATCCGCCAGGAGTTTAGTTATCAAGTTAGCGAGCGAAGGATTCGTACCTCAAATAAGTAGAAAGTACATTTTGTAAAAGTGTTATTTGATAGACAAGCTCATTAAAATTGTGTTGCTAATTGTGTAAAGCGACAGCTTTGAATTAGAGTGTTCTGAAATTTAACGACTATCATTTGTGAACCCCCAAATTTGTAACACTATTTATTATTTGTCGGTATTTTTGTTTTCTTTTTTTAGATTCTAAAAACTTCGCGAAAATTTGGTATGATTTTAATAAAAAATGAGCCTATGAAATTTAAAAAAAAAAACGATTTTGTTGGTGGGTAAACAGCCGTAAAGCACGTTTGTAACCGAAATGACCGTTATCGAAATGACATTTTCGGCAGATTTGAAGCTGGACCACCTTTTTTGTCTAAAAACTTCAACGAACTTTTTAAGTTATGTTCGAAGGGTTTTTCTTGTTTTATTTCTTTTACTCATTTTAATGCATTACTGAAATGACGAGCTAAAAGTGTACGCATTTAATTATTGTTATTTATCGTCATGCTATGTTACAACTAACAACAATATGAATATTTTACCTGCTCTGGCACTTTAACGCAGCTGTACCCTGCTTCACTAACATAAAAAGAGATTGTCGATGTGTTGGATAAACTAGGTAGGATGTGTAAAGCGACAGCTTTTGATTAAAG
This sequence comes from Prosopocoilus inquinatus, assembly GCA_036172665.1. Classification (NCBI taxonomy): domain Eukaryota; kingdom Metazoa; phylum Arthropoda; class Insecta; order Coleoptera; family Lucanidae; genus Prosopocoilus; species Prosopocoilus inquinatus. Next base: position 24,223,651 of record CM069872.1, on the reverse strand, counting down.
TGTTCTGAAATTTAACGACTATAATTTGTGAACCCCCAAATTCGTAACAAATTGGTGGCAGAAGCGGAAATTTCAAGAATGAAGTTGTGCCAGTTAAAAGTGAAAGAGCTGCGTGAGGAATTAGAAGAAAAAGGCATGGAAAATTCGGGAAATAAAAAACCGGCTTACAAGAACGCCTGAAACAAGCTCTTGTAGATGAAGGTAAAGACCCGGAAACATTTGAATTTGAAATTGAAGACGCAGCAGCTCTACTGAAAGAAGTGAGAAAAAATATGAAATTACAAATGCAAGAAATTAACGGAAAAATAGAGGAAGTCAGTGAAAATTAGAAGTGAAAGCGTAAACGCAAGAGATGAGAAAACAAATGGAAAGTATGCAAACAAATATGAAAACTTATAGTTTAAAAACCGATCTAAATATAGCAAATATGAAGATGCAAATCGATGAAAAGATTGAAGATCTTAAAACCGAACATGACGAGAAAAAATTGAAGATATTCGGACGCAGTTTGGCAGTATAATTGAGGACATGAAGTTTGAATTCGCCGACAAACTTGACGAAAAATTTTGTGGAATAAAAATTCAGTTCCAGGATAAACTAGAAGACTTGGCTAAACAACTGCATAAAGTGGAGCTTGGTGGTACCCTTACACCATCAGCCTGGTCATCCAGTCAGAAATTGAAACCCCTGAAATTTGAAGGCGACTTACCGTGGTCTACTTTCATTCGGCAGTTCAAAATTGCTGCTGATGTGAATGGCTGGAATGACTGTGACAAAGCTGCCGCACTCGTTTTAGCTCTGCGAGATCCAGCATTGAATGCCTTACAGTCCATTCCTGAGGAAATCCAAAACAACTTTGATCAACTGGTGGAGAATTTGGAAATGCGTTTTGGTGATGCACATATGAAGCAACTGCATACCATTCAATTAAAAACTCGTACCAAGAAAAATGGTGAGTCACTCCAAGATTTTGAACTCGACATTGAGACATTGGTACGCATGGCGTATGAAGGTTTCTTGCCCGAACCAGTTTTCCATTGGTTGGCTATCCAAGCATTCATCGACGGTGTTAAAAAAGAAATGCAGCAAGTATTGCGATTGGGTAACTTCTCTAAATGCACTGATGTACTGGCTCGTGCATTGGAATTCGAGGCAGCCAAGCAAGCCTCCAGAAGTTTGGTACGCGTATGACAGGTGAAAGCTGCTGATTAGAGTACCCTAACAGAAATCCTGGAAACGCTGAAACACCTTGAAGAAAAGAAATCCACGAACAATAGCAGACGAATTACAACTTGTTGGAACTGTGATAATCCAGGTCATTTGAGTTCCAACTGCCGGCGCAAACGAGCGCGCCAAGAAGATGACAGCGAGTCTTTAAACTAAAACCAGTCAGCAGGAAGGGGCGCATGCTGACTGATTCTGCGGATAGCCCCAAGATTGTCTCCATTTCCAGGATAAGGAACAATGAAAATACAGATGGCAGGTAAACTCGTGAATATTTGTTGTTGGCAGACCCAAGACTCGGGATTGTAAACCTGAGGTTGGTAGAATTGGTAGAAAATATCAAGTGAATACCATAGTTGTCTTTTATTTGCACGTCAGATGAGTTCACATTTACCCTGGATCACTTATTCAAAAATTTGGCTGTTTTATTTGGCTACAAGATCTAACCCAAAGTGATCCAAAACACTTCCCGCCTTGCTGATACTACACCTCGGAAATTCTCGATCAGTTTGGATCAGTTGGTTCATTTGTAGAGGGGATGTTATTTCAACTATTTGTCAAATTACATTACTTGTCCAAAAAACCTTTTGTTTTTGCTTAACTCGCTGTAAAGTGATGCAAAAGTAATATCTTCATCTGATGATTAAAATGCAGCAATCGCATCTCGCATGTTTTATTTACTATTAAATCGATCACTTAAGATCAGTTCACTTTGGGTTAAACTGAACTGACCTGAAATAATCTGCGTTGCAAATAAAAAGTTGTCTTTTATTTGCAACGCAGATTAGTTCAGGTCAGTTCAGTTTAACCCAAAGTGAACTGATCTTAAGTGATCGATTTAATAGTAAATAAAACATGCGAGATGTGATTGCTGTGTTTTAATCTTCAGATGAAGAAATTATTTTTGCATCACTTTACAGTGAGTTAAGCAAAAACAAAAGTTTGTTTAGACGAGTAATGTAATTGACAAACAGTTGAAATAACATCCCCTCTACTAGTGAACCAACTGATCCAAACTGATCTAGAATTTTCGAGGTGTAGTAACAGCAAGGCGGGAAGTGTTATAGATCACTTTGGGTTAGATCATGTAGCCAAATAAAACAGACAAATTTTTGAATAAGTGATCCAGAGTAAAAGTGAACTGATCTGACGTGCAAATAAAAGACAACGAAAGACAACTCGTATCCACCAATCATGTCCGTATTTTCGCCATAGTGGATTTCTTTGTCATCTTTGGTTAAGTTTTGCTTTCATTCATCTTTCAAAATTATACTGACGAATTCTGAGTGATAAAGAAAGAAACTGCTAATTTTATATTTGGGCATTTGTTGAATTAGTGGATTGTGTATGCTTGATTAAATATTTCACAGGTGGACATTATTTTTTAACTGGTAACAATAATCTATTAACAATTACTGTTATAAAATACTTACTTTAGTATAATTAATTATCTTTGCGTCGAAAGAAAATGAGTTAGAAATATGCATTTCCTGTATTATATTTACGAGGTAAGAATAATAGTTTACGTATACAAAGCAAGAAAATTAAATGTGGAAATTTTATGTAGGATTCAAGGAGCCCCCAACACTGGAAAATTTTTTCTGGCAGTCACCACATCAATAATAACCTGTTACACCTGAGAGAAACAAGGAGGTTCGTATACTTGCTTTATTAAAAGTGTAAATATTTAAGTCAATTATTATAGATGCATTGCACAGTGCAATCATCTCTTGAGCATTTGTCACTAACACAAGAACCACACAAGAAAGTTTATCTTCATGACATGGTAATTGTTTGGACTAGACAGCTTAGTTATTGAATATGTAAGTAACAGTACACAGCAGAATTTAGTTGATTTAGTCATTTCTCTGAAATATGGTGCGGTGGTGATTTAGAAGGAGACAAAATAATAATTTATGAGGCCTTTGTTGAAGTGTTCCCATCAACTTCTCAGGGAATAAATTATTCAACAGGAATTAGTTTCGCAATTGCACCCGCTGAAGATAGTGATAAAAAAATTTTGTTATACGAAATAAAGGTTGGTTTTGGAAATTAATATAATAACAGCAGCTTGATTAGCTGAACCTTCATCTGAAATTATGGCTACCACATGTAAACCACAATCAGTCAGCAGTCGAATAATAATAATTCATAGTTGACATAGTTCCTTGACAAAAGCGAACATATAGTTTCTTTCCACTTTCTATGAATTCCCTTCACAATAAATGTTAATGCATGATCAGTAAATACTAGGTCCTAGATGAGGTCCACTAAAATCTACAAAACCTCTAACAGGATCACTTTGTTTGTCGTATTCGAGGCCAGGATGGAGTTCACACATTAGAACAATATTTCCCAGTAAATTTAATTTTTCAATCAAGTTTAGATTGAGATTAATCTTAATATATTTTGAATTGTTACTCTTAAGACTATTTTTGTTAAATACATAGTTTTGTACCATTTTTTAATTTCTTATTATTACTTTTTGTATTTAGCTATACGTTAATAAATCGTATCGTATAGAATTGTATCGTAATTTATATATCTCTTTTATTTCATTGATTTGATGAAACTTTGTATATAGTACACGTGAATTATTCAGTGAAAGGATAGTAAGTGATTACGTAAATACAAAGTAGTCACTTATTGTTCTTTCACTGAATAATTCACCACATGTACTTATAAATAAATTATTTTATGGGTGTGTGGGGATTTATTTAAATTTCCCGGCCTTTTCCTTTAACAGGGTTCTGCATTATTATTAATGTATTTATGTCAGGCAAATGCAGATGGCGTAAAAACTCGACACCACTTTTATATGCAAGAGTCAGCAGTTTGTTTCCTTCCTTGTCTATGGGTTAGACGTTAGTGTCCCCTGTGGAACGACACTGAAGTCCGCAGAGTTTCCCCTCCAGCAGGTTTTTTTATTGCTCTCTCACCAAGAGTCGGCGGGAAAGTGCAGAAAGGGGTGGGGGATAAGGAAACGCGTCTCGTTTTCTTTACATTTTCACTTGTATTTAATGAAATAATGCACCCACGAGGTATAAAATCATCGTAAGGACATCAGAGAGTCTATACAGTAACACAGAAACATCGAAAACGACAGAGATATCGAATTGCATTCACGACCGAGAACGCCTACGTCCACGGCAGATGTCATAAAAACTGCCAACTCGTAAACAAATTGTCTTTTTTATTTCGCAACGCAAACTTTTACAATTGCACAGATGCTTAGATCAATACAAGTGCATTGGCGATGTGGAGCCCGAAAAGTTGTTCCTGCCTAGAATTTTCTTTTATTTCGCAAAATCGAAAACACGCATAACTTTCTTAATAAACAACGCGGAAACGTGAATTTTCACAGGTGGATAGGATGAATCTTGCGCTTTAAGGATATGGAGTCCAAAAAGTTGTTCTCCCCTAGAATTTTCAGTAATTCGACGGAATGTCGAACGATGCACGGACTCTTTACGCGCCAAAAATGAAATTGCGCGCGCAGAAATAGATAATAAATTGCGACCGTAATTGTTACTCTATCTGGTACAAATAGGTATAATTTAACTCAGGTGCACTGCAGACGTAATTAAACTCGCCGTTTTCGTCGGGAAAGTAGGTTTTTTCGCAATTTGCCGTAAAACATAAGACCGCGAACGCGAAAACGTCACGCGTAAGGCCAGCTGCCTAACTCTGCGACATCACATGTCGAATTATGACGCGGGCCGGTATCTTTCGCTGGAAAAATTGCAAGTATGCGGTGGTGCGTACAATCACGGGATAAAAATTTCGCTCGGTATCGCGCACTTTTACGTTTCTGCAAATGCACCGGCATTTATTTCTGTACTGGTGCATCGATAATGTGAAATAGAAAATGCTGTAATTCCCAGATTTTTTTTTTATTTCGCGACTTGGAACTTTTTAATTAAACAATAAACGCTTGAATGTGAATTTTCGCAATTGGATGAACGGAAACTTGCACTTTTAAGGAAACGTTACTCCCTAGAAATTTGAGTTATTCCACGAAATGTGGAACGGTGCACGGACAAATATTAATAATTGAAGATTGTAACTTTTAAATGGTCTAAGTCCCAATTTTGTTTTAAAGTAATAGAAACTGAAACATACATATAACAGGGAAAATAAGAGAGACATTTTTAATAATATATGTAGATTTTATTTAAGTACAGGGTTTGACTCTTTTAAAATGGACATCAGGAAAAAATCTTTAATACAAAACTTATAGGGACTACTTCAAAGTTTCTCCGTGTGCTCACAGGAAAACAATTGATGGTCTGATAAACGAGATATAAACTAAACTTAAGTTTTTTAAATGGAACAGCCTATATATTATTACGTTTTTCTATTCTAAATTAAATTCTAATGAAACTAGATGTATAATAAAACTAATAATGTAGAAGGTGTCTATAACGTAATTCCGATTTAATTTATTTTATTTTTGAATTTTAGAAATAGAAACCTTGAATAATAATCCTTTTATACTAAGAGATGAGATTAAAAACGTGTTAAAATTTTACACTTTGCATAAAAAGAATTGTTATTTTTTAAAGTAAAATTTTTCCGAAATATTTTTCGTTTCCAGTTTAAAAGTTAATTTTTAGGAAACATCGAAATCGATATAATAAGTTAATGGTAAAATTTTATTTAATGTTATTTTATTTAAAACCAAAACTTCGTTTATTTTTTTGGGTATTCTCTAATGAAACTACATGTATAATAAAACTAATAATGTAGAAGGTTGTAACGCGCCCGCCCTCCCCTGACTGTAAATATTGATAATAAACCAATAAAATCTGATTTGTTTTGATTATTTAAATGGCTCGTAAATTGTCTAGTGATAACTGAAAAAGGATCCCTCGGTCATGCTCGCATTAACATAGGGTCTTACCTGGTATTGGTGTGAAATTTGAAAGGAGGGACCTTACAAGAATGAAATAAAAATGCCAGATTAACGTTTAAGACGTATATTGTAGAGGGAAAAACTCCTGAAGTCCGCAGTCTTAACTGGACTTACCAGTCCTGCGGAATTCTTGAGCGTAAAACCCTCTACTCGAAAAATTAAAATGATAACACAAACCAAAACCGAAATCTTACAAAGGTGAGCCGTAACAAAGTAATCGTAACTTAATAGCGACCTTAAATTCAGTACCGTGACGGAATTCCGATTATCGACGCGACTCATTGACATAAACCCCGGGGTGCCCACTCGGCTAGGTCTCGCCGGCCGACTCAGGTAGTCCCGTAAAGTCTCCCTGGGAGGAACTAATCAGCTGTTAATGTGGCAAGAATTTTGCGTAAACAAAAAGTATTACTTTTATTCGTAATCTTGAGAACCCCTCAGGTGTTCCCCGCCAATCAGATCCGGCAGTGTCACGGGGGTCTGTCTCTGTAATAATTATAACGAGTGGATACACCCGTGGGGCAAATGCTTTAACCGACAAGGCACGGCGTCGAATAAGAGCAGCGGTTTATCACGGTTGTTTAAGTGACCCACATGTGGGGTTCATTGCAATCGTCACCGGGCTTCCACCGTATGATCGATTGACTTTATTATTTGTTTTAAGGGAGGGATCGCGAATCGGTTTCGGACTGGATACCCGCTCATTGACCTGAGCTCAGAGGTAGCACAGTCTCAGCTGCCCACATTCTAACCGCACTCCGGTCGGGGAGGCTTGATCGTAGGATGACCCAGATTAGTTGCTAGGGGTCAATATTGAATCACGGGTTGCGATTCAGGATCGAATCCTTGTCCAGATTCCCTTAGGGCAAGGGCGGTCATGAATCGCGGTATACGTACACGTGCATCTAAACGAGTACGATAAAATGACCAGAACATGTTGGTCGGTCGAGAAAATAGTACTCTCAGTCGGAGCCCCCGGCCGAAGTAAATTCTGACACTCAAAAGGGACGAACAGAGACGTACTATAAAGATATGATTTGTAATTTTAAATGTGTTGGCCGAAATTTAGCTCTGGCCATTCTGAGATATGGGTACACTTGGGCTTTCAGGGACTCTTCCAGTCGATGTCCGGGCACAAACTCCGCCGGCCAAAGCGCGCCCATGGGCATCACCAAAATCGTCCCTATGGGAATTGCATAAATAATGTGTCAGAGATACAGATCCCAGAAAGTGAAGTTTGTCTAGATGTGGTAGATCCACCACCGGAACTGAAAGGCAAACGGGACACCCGCGGGCGTGTCAAATCAGTCGTTAAATTTTAGATTGAACCCGCGTTCCTGCCCCAAGGACGGCGAGACTAGCCAAATCGCCACCCTTACATGAATATATGCGAAATTATACCTGACTTCCTACTGGTAATGATAACACATGCGCTCCTTTGTCTTTAATTAACACACTAACACTTACACTAGGACTTAACGCTATTGGTCACTAACCGTAACTTACGTTAGGAAACTTAGGAAATAATTAATTTACAATGAGCTTAGAAAATAATTAAAAATGGACTTAGAAACAAAACACGCTCGGTCGTCCGATCTCGGAGCTATTCCGTTTCCGACTGCCCTTCTTGTCTCCCGAATTCCCTATTGCGGTTCTCCTTACCCCCCCCCCCCCCCCCCCCCCCCCCCCCGAAAACAGCAAAAACCACTTCTCTACGAATGTTACTTATCTTAAATCCTAAAACATCCTACGCCCTAATTGACTTAATAACTTATGTGTCTATCCGTGGCGTTCCCACCCGTTTGGCGTTTCAAAATGCCCATACTTATCAACCCTCTTCAAGCTTTCGCTATCTTGGCGCCAACCGCATTAGCAACACCACGAATCGCCGAAAAAAAATAATGATAAAATAAACTAAAAATAAAACGTCTTAAACCACAAAAATATAGCCGACCGGCTTGGACTGTTTCAAGGTGTCTATAAAATAATTCCTGCTATTTTTTTATTTCTGATTTTAGAAAGAAAAAAGATAAAAGAAGTTGTAGAATTTGTTTCAGTACTGCTACAGATATTCACAAAGAACAATTGAGAGTCGAATACCCAAAAAAATAAACGAAGTTTTGGTTTTAAATAAAATAACATTAAATAAAATTTTACCATTAACTTATTATATCGATTTCGATGTTTCCTAAAAATTAACTTTTAAACTGGAAACGAACAATATTTCGGAAAAATTTAACTTTAAAAAATAACAATGCTTTTTATGCAAAGTGTAAAATTTTAACACGTTGTTAATCACATCTCTTAGTATAAAAGGATTATTATTCAAGGTTTCTATTTCTAAAATTCAAAAATAAAATAAATTAAATCGGAATTATGTTGTAGACACCTTCTACATTATTAGTTTTATTATACATCTAGTTTCATTAGAATTTAATTTAGAATCGAAAAACGTAATAATATATAGGCTGTTCCATTTAAAAAACTTAAGTTTAGTTTATATCTCGTTTATCCGACCATCAATTGTTTTCCTGTGAGCACACGGAGAAACTTTGAATTAGTCTCTATAAGTTTTGTATTAAACATTTTTTCCTGATCTCCATTTTAAAAGAGTCAAACCCTGTACTTAAATAAAATCTACATATATTATTAAAAATGTCTCTCTTATTTTCCCTGTTATATGTATGTTTCAGTTTCTATTACTTTAAAACAAAATTGGGACTTAGACCATTTAAAAGTTACAATCTTCAATTATTAATATTTGTCCGTGCACTGTTCCACATTTCGTAGAATAACTCAAATATCTAGGGAGTAACGTATCCTTAAAAGTGCAAGTTTCCGTTCATCCAATTGCGAAAATTCACATTCAAGCGTTATTGTTTAATTAAAAAGTTCCAAGTCGCGAAATAAAAAAAATCTGGGAATTACAGCATTTTCGATTTCACAATATCGATGCACCAGTACAGAAATAAATGCCGGTGCATTTGCAGAAACGTAAAAGTGCGCGACACCGAGCGAAATTTTTATCCCGTGATTGTACGCACCACCGCATACTTGCAATTTTTCCAGCGAAAGATACCGGCCCGCGTCGTAATTCGACATGTGATGTCGCAGAGCTAGGCAACTGGCCTTACGCGTGACGTTTTCGCGTTCGCGGTCTTATGTTTTACGGGAAATTCCGAAAAAACGTACTTTCCAGAGGAAAACGGCGAGACTAATTACGTCTGCAGTGCACCTGAGTTAAATTATACCTATTTGTACCAGATAGAGTAACATTTACGGTCGCAATTTATTATCAATTTCTGCGCGCGCAATTTCATTTTTGGCGCGTAAAGAGTCCGTGCATCGTTCGACATTCCGTCGAATTACTGAAAATTCTAGGGGAGAACAACTTTTTGGACTCTATATCCTTAAAGCGCAAGGTTCACCCTATCCAAATTTCGAAAATTCACGTTTCCGCGTTGTTTATTAAGAAAGTTATCCGTGTTTACGTTAACACGTGCGGCTTATGGGAGTTTTCGATTTTGCGAAATAAAAAAACATTCTAGGCAGGAACAACTTTTCGGGCTCCACATCACCAATGCACTTGTATTGATCTAAGCACCTCTTCAATTGCATAAGTTTGCGTTGCGGAATAAAAAAGTACAATTTGTTTACGAGTTGGCAGGTTTTATGACATCTGCCGTGGACGTAGGCGTTCTCGGTCGTGAATGCAATTCGATATTTCTGTCGTTTTCGATGTTTCTGTGTTACTGTATAGCCTCTCTGATGTCCTTACGATGATTTTATACCTCGTGGGTGCATTATTTCATTAAATACAAGTGAAAATGTAAAGAAAACGAGACGCGTTTCCATACCCCCCACCCCTTTCTGCACTTTCCCGCCGTTTCTTGGTGGGAGAGCAATAAAAAAATCCTGCTGGAGGAGAAACTCTGCGGACTTCAGTGTCGTCAGTCACGTCGTTTTTAACACTAATCTTTCTTGCTAATGTGTTTTGAATAAGTTAAAAAGTTTATATTTGATATAAAACAGAAAACGTTTAGTAAATAATGGAGTTTATTATCGATACAGTCGGAAGTGATAATATTAAACCAACGAGCATACTCTATAATCCCGAACCAGGTTAGAAATGCACTTTCCACCCAATAAACTACTTATACATTAGCGTTTACAGATAAAGATGTCAATACTAAAGAGCATTTGCGACAATATAAAGATACCCTTAATAGAAATTCCAAAACGACAAAGCATGAGGGCACTTTTAAAAAGTTCTTTGCCGACATGGGCTGGAATGAGGAAGTGCCATCACCCAAACTTAGGAAGCAAGTCGAAAATAAACTTGCTAGCAATACAAACAAGATAGACACAAAGAAGGTGCTTAAAATGAGCATCCTAACCCCAGAATTTGAAAAATTGCATTCTGTACCGGCTTACAGTGTGTCTGAGAAAAATTTGAAAAAGCAGCGCAAAGTAAAATATTTAAAATAATAAATTTGTGATTGTAAAACAAACTTGTGTTGTAGATAGAACGTGAGAAAACCAAGGGCAATAAATGGTTTGGATTACCTGCAACGGAAATGACCAATGAAATGAAAAACGATTTACAAGTGCTGCAGATGCGTTCCGTGTTAGATCCGAAACATTTCTACAAGAAGAATGACTTGCAAGTTTTACCGAAGTATTTCCAGGTGCTTTTACTGTTACTTTTAATAAGAAGAAGTATAAGTGTACATTTTTTAGGTTGGCAAAGTCTGGGATTCTCCTTTAGACTTTTATAACAACAGACTAACTAAGAAGGAAAGGAAGAAGACTTTGGTTGATGAGTTGCTAGCTGATGCTGAGTTCAACAAGTATAATAAAAGGAAATACCTTGAAATAATTCAGGAACGTCAGAAAACTCATTACAAAGCATATAGGCAAGCAAGAAAATTAAAAAGGAAAAACAAAAAGTGATTTTTAATTCATTAAACAGATTATGTAGAATGAGTGTTTTGTTTTTTTTTTTCTAAAATAATATACACATATCTTACACTGTGATATTAAAATAAATGTCTGGCCCAGATATCTGAGTAGTTTCAGGTACTGTTAAGATTTGCTGGTTTATTTTTCTTCAGCAGTTGGACAACCGATATTTATATCATTTGTAGTGTTATTATTCTTAGCAATATATTGTTTTATCTTAAAAGAAAATAATCTTAGATTTTATGTTTTACTGAATGAGTCCATTTATGATTCGCAAGAAATTGACTTCTGAAATTCTTCTGATAAATCTATTTTTTGCATGGTCTTATAAAATGCTTCCTTACCGAAAAAATGATAAGGATTATCATTATCTGTATAAGGGTTTCTTCCAGTACAAAATATCTTAAATCAATTTTGGCGCAGGTAACAGACTGACCAAGGAAAGTAAAAAATAAAATAAATAAGTTGTATTGTACAAAAAGTACTCTTTTTTTCTGAAATAACAACATATACAAATATCTTATAAATATAATGGTTTCTTTAAATGCAAAATATCTTGAATCAATTTTGGCACAGGTAAATTCCTGATTGCATCATAAATTTCATACGTATTGTGGGTGAGTTTATTAAAAATTATAATCTTCCTAATTTTATCCCTGCATAACTCGACAAGGCTTGCAATGTTTCTTTCACCTAATTTCCTCATGAGACCTTCCTTTTCGATCAGCCAGGTTTTATTGTAGATGTAGTTGCTTTTAAAGGTAACGTTGAGTGTAAAAAACTGCAAGTATTTCCGCAAATTTCGTACGCATTCATCTTCCATCAGTCTTGGATCTGTGAGCAACCCCCACAAAGCACTCTCAGCTTCAGCATAGGTGAAGCTGTAAAAAATATTCGACGCCATTAAATATGTGCCCCACCGGTCTCGGCGGTCTTCTTGAATTTCCGGTCTTGTCACCAAAATAGCCTCAACTTCTTTATTGAACCCGAACATCTCATACACGTGAGAAAATTCAAAGTAGTGTATGGGTATTCCCGCAGCAAACAGTAAATATAAGAATGACAGTCTCTCACTTTCACTTATGCTATACTCTATGAATTTTTGCACAAGAGGAATTAATATATCAGAGCCCTTAGCAAACTCCACATTATATTCTGAGTTTAGGATTAAGTACAAACATTCAACAAATTCTTCAGAGTTGAAGTAGCACCGATAAATAAAATTACGCAAGAAGAATTTCTTTCTCTGTATGAGCCTAACGTGATTCACGTTTGTGAATATGTGTTTGAAAATTGAGGCGTCTTTCCAGCCCAATGATAAATCCAGGCAGGCAAAAATGTCTTTGAATTCGTTGAGGTTGGTGCATTGTGAAATAATTGCTGTACTCAGTGAACTCTGCGCGCTCAAGGCTTGTGATAAAATGCTGTGCCCCTCAAAATCAGTGGCAGTAAAATCCGTTACGAAATCAAAAAGCACCTTTTGGATCTTTTCTTGTCGCATCTCCACAGCTAACATGAACGGTGTTTGTTTATCAACAAAGCACGATTCATTTACTGAAGCCCCATAGTACAGCAACATGCATACTGCTTCGTAATTGTATGCAGCTACGGCTTCGTGCAGCGGAGTGTAACCGTAGTTATCTTTAGCATCAATGTCAGCCCCCTTCTGTATCAGCAAATGTGCAACTTCCATGCTGCGTCTCTTTACAGCTAGACTTAAGGGTGTCACTTGTTCCGAGTTTGCTACGCGAATGTCACAACCGCTTTCTATCAGCTTAATGATTAGATTATCGGCACAACCTAACATTAGACTCAGAAATAAAGCAGTTTCATCCAGATCGTTTCTGGCATTTTTATTGATGTGTGGTTGTTTCAGGATGGCATCCAGAATCTTCAGGCTAGAAATAAATTTGTAATTAAGATACTTGAAACATTGACGTTTGCTAATTTCTTTACGATAAATTAAGATTTTTAAATTATCTTGAGAAACCTATCAATGAAAGCCTATGGAACAATAGATGAAATTTAGAAAGGGAAAAATAATTAAAAATTTAACATTGTAGCCAGTGCTGTCCTTGAAAATGAAATTCAGCATTAAACTTACCTTCTTGATTCAACTGCGACATGTAGAATGGTGAAGCCTCTTTCATCAGGTGCATTTAATTCCTTCTTCTTTGCATTATTTATTAATTTGATCGCACTATCAACATCTCCTGGTTGAATCGCTGCAATTATTTTAGCAGACGCTGCTTTGTGCGAACGGAATCTATCCATGAAAGCACTGAAGTCGTGCTATAATCTTGCCAATGCTCTGCGTTTCACAACAATAATTATTTCATTAGTCTGTACCTATGCAAAATGTGACGTGCACTTTGTATTTAATTTGCAAACATACATAACTTGAGCCAAATACTAACGGCCCCATTATCTGTACTATGAACATATTTGTGATATTTGCCTGACGTGGTAGTCATAAAACTTAAGTCCTGTTTGTTTACACAAGTTTATTACAAGGAAGTGACGAACACAGGTAATCTGCGTAAGTGGACGTAGTCTGCGTAGGTAGACAGCTGCTTCGTGACACGTACAGGTTATGTCACGCCTAATAATTAGTATTTTTAATTAACTGTAAAATGTATACCTACATACTTTCCTCAATATGTAAATGTGAATTATGATAAAACGTGTTTTATCTACATAATAAATTTAAATGATTGAAAACTCACAAGCATTACAAAAACAAATTTGGTCTCCTGGTGATTTTCTTTTTCAACCTGTAACACAACCTGTAACGTGAACACATCACAATATAGATATCACAAACACATCACAATATAGACATCAATCAATCGGCACCTTTGAAGTTCATACTACAATTTTCCGAACCTATATTGGCGGGCAGTTATTCTAATGCTACCAGATGTCGCTACTTGAAAAACTTATTTATTTCGTAAGATATTTTTCTTATTTTAAAAAACAAAAGCTTGTTTTATTAGAAAAATTACAAGTGAGCTCAAAATAGTCGAAACATGATGAAATTCGATAAGATAATCTAATGGTTACTTATCCACCAAAACAGCTGATCGGTAATTGACGGCCATATTGAATGTGTGCCGGAACGTCCGTCTTTTTGGCCATGTTCAGGTGATCACCGACCCTGATGCACACTCAGCATATTGAAAGTTAACAACTCGTGTTCTTAAAGGGTTAATGTGAGAATGTTAGCTGCTGAAGCTTGGCACTCCAAAAGCATGTCTGTTCAATAGCTATGTTGAATTAGTAACTCAGTTCCTGTGGTTACCTGAACGAGGCCATCAACCATTGACCGTTGCGCCACGCTCGGCCGCTTGATGAATACCCGCTCATTTCGCACATGCGCTCTCAGAAACAGTAAGAGCGAAAAGCCCAAGCTGTCCCAATTGATTGATGTGTATAATGTGAACACATTGTCGCCAGGGTTGCCAACATTTTCGTAATATAAACCGCAAATTATCCTAACTATACCGCTAAAACCCGCCAAATTTAAGCACCTATTTTACAAGTTGAAATTAAAGCATGTTAAGGAGTTCGCCCATTAGACCTGACCGTAATAGGACCGTATCCGGACCGACACAGTCAAAAAAAAACATTCTTTCCATACATTTAAATGGGGTAACGCCCAACCCAAAACGACTTGCCCAATTTATTCGCAAATGCGATGTAAGAATGGGCGCGTTCAGCGGCTGAGTTGCTTATTCAGCAATCGTTTGTGATTGGCTCACATTGAGGTAATAGCCAATCACAAACGATTGCTGAGTAAGCAACTCAGCCGCTGAACGCGCCCAATGATGAACATATAAAATAGCGACATCTTACTATCGTTTTTTGACCTAACACTGCAGTAGGATAGACAAATTGAAGCGGGATTTGCTCCTAATAAGTCCCCCATGCAAGGCGGCCATGCTTGCTGTCAAAGCATAATGAAAGTTTTTTGAAAAATTTTGTGCAAATCGTTTTTGATTGCAGTGAGAACCTCGAGCAGCCTCTGGACAGCTGTTTCAGCCCTGCTTGGGGCTTCTTCAGCAGAGACGTAGCTCGACATTCCCACTGCAGACCAAAAACGACTTGTCTCGAGGTTCTCACTGCAATCAAAAACGATTTGCACAAAATTTTTCAAGTCGTTTTTGGTCTGCAGTGGGAATGTCGAGCTACGTTTCTGCTGAAGAAGCCCCAAGCAGGGCTGAAACAGCTGTCCAGAGGCTGCTCGAGGTTCTCACTGCAATCAAAAACGATTTGCACAAAATTTTTCTAAAATCCTTTCATTATGCTTTGACAGCAAGCATGGCCGCCTTGCATGGGGGACTTATTAGGAGCAAATCCCGCTTCAATTTGTCTATCCTATTGCAATGTTAGGTCAAGAAGCGATAGTAAGATGTCGCTATTTTATATGTTTATTTGATTATACATTGTAATGTCAAAACTATTAAAAAAATCGTATTGCTTACCCTTCATCAGTTTTTCAACATTTCAATTTTTCCTTATTAATATAAAAACATTTTAGTCGATGTGACTGACAATCTGAAATTTATCTGCTTTACAAATACGTAAAATAAATAAAGCACTATATTTTCTGCGTGTGTATTGCATTCTGTATTCTATCATTAAAATGTAGCATAACATCACTTTCGAGGATTTATCAAAAAGCGATAGTGCAGCCTAACTGCATAGGTTTTTTTTTCCTTTCCCTAAGACAATGCCACTTTCCAAATCTGAAATGAAAGCAAATGTTTGTCTTTTTGCTTAGCTTTGGCTTAAAAGTAAGATAAATCCAGCACAAATTTTATAGAGTAATACAATTTGCTGTATTTGTATAAATTTCCAGTTGATTTCCACTATTTTGTTCTAAATTTAGAATTGAAAGGGCGTAGTGGATGAAGGGAATTCCCGTGTTGTCATCTTTACATTTAGGTAAATATACTTTTTTTAATAAATTTTTAAAAGCGTATTTCTTATAACGAGCCTCCAACAAAAAAAATACACCTCGAGTAGCCTTGGAAACAAAAGTACCATCGCGAATTAAGAATAAGAATAAGTTTAAAATATTTTACTTAATTTCTACCAAAAATGAGAACTCCTTTGTCCCAGTATTTTTTGGTCGCGATGGTACCTGCCGTAAATTAAACAGTACAAGTTGTGTGGTAGAACTCCTTTTGCTATAAGAAGTTGTGTCTGTAAAGAGACACTGGTTTCGTAACAGTACTTTATTAAGGTCTCTAATAATAGGTACAATTACAATGTCAGGGATGCGTACGTTCAATAGCGAGAATGTGTCCGTACTGTCGGTTTCCGGCGAGGTGGGTGTTTCCCAGGTTTTTTGTGGGTATGGAAATGGCGCGCTATTTAAATGTGGACGCGTTATTCTGAATACACAACACCCCTTCTCCCAGCACAATCACTAAGTGGTGTATTCGTGTAGGTATGCTGGTGGGCGACGAGCTCTTGTGGGCCTTGGGGACCGCTCTGCTGTTGATGCCAGTTCATCTCTAGAATTTTCTACCAGTGGTGTCGCAGCCGATTCTAAATCACCTGATGAGTCGGTTGACCCAGACGAAGGCAACTTCTCCGACAACTCCTCATTGTTTTCACCTACTGTCGCAGTTGACCTTCTTCTCAGCTGATCAATGTGTCGACGCAGCACATTCCCATCATTGTCGAGAACCCTATAACTAATTGGTCCTGTTCTTTCAGTTGCCCATCCAGGAATCCACTTTGGTCCATAACCGTAGTTTCTGGCAAATATTGGGGTATCTTCATCAAATTCTCGAATTGATCTTCGTTTTTCTTTGTTTTCACCAATATTCTTTGATGATATTAAGACAGGATGTAAACGACCTAAGGCAGTTGTTAATTTTCTACCCATAAGCATCTCAGCTGATGTAAGTCCAGTTGTCGAAGACGCTGTAGTATGTTGTCTTAGTAGAAATCGGGCAATTTTCGTTTTCCAATCTTCTTCTGATAATTTCTTTAGAGCTTCTTTCGTTGTCTGCACCATTCTTTCAGCTTGACCATTACTTGCGGCATGGTATGGAGCAATTCGGGCATGACGTATACCATTTTTCTTCATGAAGTCTTCAAACACATCTGAAGTAAAGGCTGTCCCGTTGTCACTGACAATTATACCTGGAATACCATGAGTCGCAAATAATTCCCGTAGAACAGTAATTGCAGCTTCTGACGATGTTGATGGTACATGTCGAACTTCCAACCACTTTGAATGTGAATCCACAACGATCAGAAAGATTTGTCTCTCCATTGGGCCAGCAAAGTCGATATGCACACGTGACCATGGGTATTTGGTAACTTCCCACGGATGCAATGGAGCATGAGGTGGTGCATGCATTGCTTTCTGACACTTTTCACATGATCTCACGTACTCTTCGATGCTTTTCTCGATACCTGGCCACCACATATAACTTCTGGCTAACAATTTCATCTTTACAATACCTGGGTGTGTCGAATGTAGCACCTGAAGTACTCTATTCCTTCCCTCTTCCGGAATAACAACTCGACTTCCATAAAGTAAACAGTTACGGTAGGCCGACAGCTGTTTTTGCATAGTTTTATATGGTTTAAGTTTATCCCAGTCCACTTGTTCTGACCAACCATGTATCACAGAATTTAACACTCTCGACAATACAGGGTCTTTTAATGTCATTCTTGAAATGCCTTGGGCACTTAATAGAGGTTCTGGCAAACTTTCTAACATCAACACATCTCCCAATATTTGTTCTGCAAAATCTGGTGTTTTTAAAGGTAGCCGACTTAATCCATCTGCATTCCCAATCTTTTTTCCTGACACATGTATGAGCTCATAATCACACGCGCTTAAAAATAAATTCCATCGTAGCATTCTAGGTGACAATACTTCTGGGGTTTGCTTATGTCTTCCTAAGATTCCAAGTAGAGGTCGATGGTCGGTTTTTATTTCAAACTTTCTTCCATACAGGTAATAGTGGAATTTTTTAACACTTGCTACAAGTGCTAATGCTTCCTTATCGATCTGTGCATAATTTCTTTCTGCTTTAGACAAAGTTCGAGAGAAAAATGCAACAGGAGCTTCACTATCATCTTCCAGACGATGACTTAACACACCTCCGATTCCAAAACTGCTGGCATCGCATGTTAACACAACAGGTTTTTTCTCGTCGTAATGTACTAAAACAGTTGAAGTCAACAGATCCTTACATTTATTAAATGCATCATTCTGTGGTTTCTTCCAAATCCATTTTGCATCTTGATCCAACAATCGATGCAAGGGTTCTGCAATTGTTGCTTTGTTTTTCAAAAAAGGCGTATAAAAAGACAAAATACCTAAGAATGCTTGTAATTCTTCCTTTTTCGTAGGTGTAGGTGCTTCGTTGATAGCCTTGACCTTTTCTTGGGTGGGATGAATTCCTAAGAAATCTATTTTATGTCCTAAGAATTCAATTGATTATGCATTAAACTGACATTTGCTTTTTTGTACACGTAACCCGTCTGCGTTCAATCTTTTCAGCACTTCACGTACTCTACTGTCTCGCTCACTTGCAGAACTACCAGCGATTAGTATATCGTCTAAATATGGAAACACTCCTTGAACACCAACCAGTCTAGTTTCAATGAACCGTTGAAACAGATTCGGTGCAACTGATATACCAAATTGAAGACAATGTACACGGTAAGCACCTCGATGAGTTATGATTGTTTGTAAATCTGCCGAACTGCTGTCTACTCGCAACTGTTGGTACGCTTGCGAAAGGTCAATTTTAGCAAAATGACTTCCTGCTTTCTTCCTGCTGCCTTCCTATTGTACACTTATAGTCTCCACAAATGCGCACTTTGTCATTCGCTTTCTTTACCACTACAATAGGTGTTGCCCACACTGGATGAGTTACTGGTTCTAACACACCTTGTTCCTGAAGTCGATTCAGTTCATCTTCTACTTCTGCATGCAAAGCGAAAGGTACACTTCGGGCTTTACAAATAATTGGAGTTGCGACTTTGTCTACACTAAGATGCACTACAGGACCCTTAAATGTCCCTAATCCTTCTGCAAATACATTAGGAAACTCTCCAATAAAGTTCGGAACTTTGTCTTTGGCTGTCGCAGCACAATAGTGAACACCTGAAAGTTCTATTCCAAGAGCATTAAACCAATTTCGTCCAAGTAAATCAGCGCTTTAACCTTTTGTCACAATTATCGGTAAATTGCATATTTTTCTTGAACCGTAGCTCACTCGTACTTCACAAGTTTCCAGCAAATTTATTTCTTTTTTCTGGTAGTCTTTTAAAATCACCTTGCTCGGTGCAAGTTGCGTTAAAATCTTTGATTCAAATGTTCGAAACGTTGGCTCCGATATGATTGTAAAAGCACTTCCTGAGTCTACTTCTAATTGACATGGAACTTGATGAATTTTCACGTTAGCATATTTAGCTGCTGTAGCTTGATCATTTATTTTATGCATTTCATACTCTTGCGGTATGCTTTCTTTTTCCGTTTCGACTAACTGCACAACTGTTTTTACATTATTCCTGTCTGAGGACTTTTGCTCAGACTTTTTCTTTAAACAAGCACGTTCTATGTGACCCCTTTTCTCACAAAATCTGCAATTAATATCCTTAAAACGACATGTGTCTGCAATATGATTTCCTGTACACCGAAAACATACAGTTTTTTCGCGCTTCTTTTTAAATTTGATCTTGTCTACTTGTGCTCCTACATTCATGGGAGTCCGTAGCTCTGACAGTTGATGCGCTGCTGCTTCCGCTGCTACCGCCATCTCGTATGCCGAATTGAAAGTCAGTTGCGATTCTGCTAACAGCCGGCGTTGTAAATGCACGTCGCGAACGCCACACACGATTCGATCGCGCAACATGGACTCAAGTGTGTTACCGAAATTACAATTTTGTGCTAATTTCCGCAACTCAGCAATATATGCTGCCACTCCTTCCCCCTGCCGTTGGTCTCTCTTGTGGAACTGGAAACGTTTAACTATTTCCGATGACCGCGGAGCAAAATGATCCGATAATAATTGTATTATTTCTTCATATGATTTTGTACTAGGAGCATCTGGCGCCACTAATGATCTCACAATTTCAAATGTTGCAGGACCACATACACTTAAGAGTACAGCTCTTTTTCTCGCGTTATCCGTTACTCCATTTGCTTCTAAGTAGAATGCTAATCTGTCCGCATACACTACCCATATGGACGGCTTCGTTACATCAAAATGTTCTAAAACACCTATGGCGGCCATGGATGCTTGCACGTTCTACGCACTTTTCTTGAGTAAACTTCACTTTCCTTGCTTGAGTTTTGACTGCGCCAGTTTGTTGTGTCTGTAAAGAGACACTGGTTTCGTAAAAGTACTTTATTAAGGTCTCTAATAATAGGTACAATTACAATGTCAGGGATGCGTACGTTCAATAGCGAGAATGTGTCCGTACTGTCGGTTTCCGGCGAGGTGGGTGTTTCCCAGGTTTTTTGTGGGTATGGAAATGGCGCGCTATTTAAATGTGGACGCGTTATTCTGAATACACAACAGAAGTACATGATGACTCATCGAAATCTGACCGGCGGGATACGAACAGCTGATGATCAGTAGCACAGGGATTTCATGTGATGTGTAGGGGCAGGAAAATAAATAAAAATATATTTTTGTGCATTAAATGCAGTATGTTTAAACAATATAGATAATAATAATTATGGATAATATAAATAATTATGACTTCAATAAATGAAGTTAGGAATTAAATGAGGTTAGACTAATTGTTTTTAATAAATTTGTTACATCTTTTTCAGTTAATTTACAAAATATTATAATTAATTACAACTAATATTTACACAGAAGTATTTTTAATGTATAAAAGCAATTCCATAGTGGAGAATTACAATTTCGATGTTTCGGGTTCATTGCAATCACCATTTTCTTCATCAGAAAACAAATAATCTTCGTCATCTGAATCACCCGTGTTGACCATGAAGTTAAGATTATCGCTAGCATTATCAAGTAAATGTTCTGTTTGCATATATTGTTCAACAACTTTGTCAACATGATTGCATATATTAGCCCACACTTCTGGTGTTATACTTTCAAATTTCTGCTTGGCTATCTTTATTACGTCATCAAGTCTAAAAGTTGTATTGTTCGAAGCAACATAATTTTTAACTAGGACCCATATTTTTTCTATTGGGTTGAGTTCAGGGTGATAAGGTGGTAATCTAAGTACACGAAAATCATGTTTGGCCATTTCAGTATCCAGAATGTATTGGGGATGCTTACTTTTATGCATTTTAATAATATCATATAACTCCGGCTTAGTTAGATGAGGATCGTGTGGATTATTTCGCTTTAGTAGCCAGGTAACCATTTCTTTTTTCGAAGATGCAGAAGTTGGATCACGAATAATTTGTACATTATGATATGATGCATTGTCGATAACTAGAAGTCCTCGAGGGGGAAAATTCGGTATTAAACGTTCGGTAATCCATTTCATAAAATTAGTGTGATTCATATCGTTATGGTAGTCACCAGTTTTTGCACCTGTGTAACAATTTATCGTTATATGTATGTATTTATAACAAGTCGTACACATTTATAAAAAAATACCTGAACGAAACATTAACAATCCGTTATTAATAAAACCATTTTTCCCTCCAGCATGTAACATTATCAGTCGTGTTCCTTTTGCAATGGGTTTTTTGAAAGAATGCAGTGAACTGTCAGTCCAGCAGCGTGATACACAATGAGTACTATGAATATACGACTCATCAGTGTACAAAATAGGCCTGCCTTCCTTCACATATTGTTGCAGTTGTCGTAAATAAGTGACCCTTTTCAGCCGGATGTCATAAGATTCCAATAGGACAGATCGGTTATCAATGGTCTTTTTCCAACTGCAAAAAAATCATTTTATACATAACAGAAGAAGGATTCTTAACAGAACTATAGTTAAAAATAGGACAAATGAGACTGTTATATTTTTGATTGAAGTCGACAATTGTCTGATGAAAATTGTAAATAAACGGTTTTTAAATTTTAACCGGACAGAACTATAATTGGACATAGCACTCACACTTGATTACTGCTGCAGGTGCATTTAAAATTCTTTCTGTGCAAGTGTATATTAGGTATATAATAATAATTGTAGTACTTACGAAAATCCCATACTTTTCAATATTTTCCATAAAGTTGTTAAACCACCTTGAAAATCAATTCCTGAGTCAATAATCTTTTGTCGAATAGCTGTCAACAGTAATTGATTCAGTTATAGCACTAAATTGTACAAACGCATTTTTACAATACCTTTTAAAGTTGGTTGCCTTTTTTCAAGCGAAGCAAAATTGTGGATTAGTGTTCGAATTGTCTCAATTTCTCCTTCATGTAATTCACTTTTTGAATTAACTCTGATTCTTTTCTTCGGAGGTGATGAATACATAGATTTTTGTCCCGACTTTATTTCAGCAGTCTCCTTAACAATGTTTCGATAGGTTTTGTCACTGATCTTAGTAGCTGCTAGAAGTCTTTCCTTAAATTTCGTTACAGGAATTGTTATACCATGTTGAGCTTCGTTTTTCATGAATTCTAGCACATTAGCTACGATTTCACGTGCTTGGCTGTGAATTATTTTTCCCTGTACGCCGATCGTTTTTTTTTCGTCCATGATATATTATATTGTTACCAATAAATACAGTGCCAGACGCACGAATTGCAAGTTTCAGAAAACAATGCTTTTAGAGTTGTAAGAAAATAATTGAAAGTATTTTCTCACCTTTAACAAGTAGGAATAAACAAGTTACTCTGAAAAGAACACTAATTTGAACATAAAACAACTAAAACCACAAGAATACTCAACACCACACAAGAAACCTAACCACAACTAACACGAAATTTCGGTAACAACGGAACAACTAAAAACTGCATGTGCCACGCTACTGTGTCCGACTTAACTCATGCTGTGAAAATAGACTCATCCGGACGAAAACTCGTCTCTGCGCATTATGTACTTATAGCGAAAGGAGTCTAATCGCAAGAACTGTCAAAATACAAAATTTAGGTTATGCGATGAACCTGAATTTAAGCTATTTTCTTTTAAGAAGGAAAATAGTACTTTCAAAATTTCTTCTAGCATTGTCACTTTCACCAACAAATATGCTAATTTCCAGATATAAAAAAAAGTTGAATCTTATGCACTGAGTCGTATTAAGGCACTCGATCTCTGTCTAAGGACACAGGTACTGCCATCATATGGTTTTGACACTTGACAGTGGATATTTGACCTTGAACCAGCGGGTTGTCAAAAATGACAAGCGGTATACTTAATGTAAATCAGAATGCAAATGTAACGCAAATCACTTTAAATCTCTATTTTATTAACACAACATATAAGTTTATAATAAATCCAAGCGTTAATAGTGCGAATATGACACAATAAATAGAAAAATAACCAGAAAGCATACGTGAGTTTGACATGAGTATAAGGCGTTTTCCATTTGCCTCTGGGAGCAGCTCTGGGCTGCTCTGGGACACGTTGATCCTTGATCGGGCATCTTCAAAGGAGTGCCTAGAACTTAGTTCTTTAAACTCCATCTGAAACAGAAAAACAACATATTAGAAAATGTACTTATGCGGCGATCGCCGCACGTTGTGCGATACTTCTCTGCACTAATCCAGTAGCATCATTCTTCTTCATCTAATCGAAGCACATCGCGGAGCACAGAAAAAATTGATTTAGTTTTCTGGAACGGTTCGTCTCGCAGGCTCTGAAAATGATGCGGAGCGTGCACACGGCTTCAACTCGAAAAGATGAAAGAAACGCAGGAATCCGGCGGTCCCACTCCTCCAGGTGAACGATAATCGGTTTGACGGTGTCGTCTCCCTTCCTCCGCAAACCTCGAACGAAGCTGCAACGAGCAGGTGTGCCACGATTATTAACCGCAAACAACTGATGTATCGGGGAGACAGCCGTCCGGTACGTCTCAGGTTAAAGGCTTACGGTTCTGCTACGTCTTCTTTCGGTCGAATCGTACGGTTCAGTTTGGGGTCGACGCAAGGCGCCGTCTTTTCCCATTAGAAACAGAATAAAAAAAAAAACAATAATAAGCCTTCGCACCGTTTCCTAGAGCGGAGTCCTTCTTACTATACTCGGTCATCCGTAGGTCGTTACGACGAAGGCTTACTACCACCGCATTCGGCATCTTCGCCGGTTTCGCTCAGTACACAGACACGTACACGTGTATAATGCCTTCGTGCTGTGTCAAGGCGATGACCCTATTACGCTGCCTCCTACGTCCTTCTTCCCACTTATGAAATCGAGACCGGCAAATGTTAACGTCTTGTTCAAGAGGAAGAGACATTTCAGCGAGCGTCGTCGACCTGTAACGTGTTGTTCAATTAAAAATTAAATTTCTACCTAAGCAAGCGAGACAAAGAAAATTGTTTTATTTACCTACCCGACTCTCTTTTTTTTTTTTTCTTTCTTTCTATTCCTTCCTTCCTTGGCTTCAATGTGAGAAGAAAAGCGTTCTACTAAGCGACGAAGAGGACGTGAGAAAATCTACGCCTGAATTGAGACGAAAACAAAACGACGACGTCAAAATTTGACATATGACACGGTCGGATTCGCATTCGGTGGTTCGCTCGGGCGGGAAGTCTGGTAACGACCGGCCGCGGGACAAGATTACAGATTTCTTTCCTCTCTTAACGCTCACCACTTATGTACGTCCAACAGGATTCAGCGTTTCGGCGGAGCGACTTCGAGCTCGAATTGAACTGCCGCAATCGCGTTCGACGATTTCATTTCGGTGAACTCTGACTCGGCGTAACCTAGCGACGACGATGACGACGCCGCCACAATCGGACAGGGAAGATTGATTCTTAAATCGATCCTCGAAAAGTCGACGCAAATTTTTCCAGTTCGCGTACCTGAAGCGGTAACGAGTCCGGTTTTTGAACGAATTTTCTTTCAGAGTGCGTTATGAATCGAGAGAGAGAGAGAGAGAGAGAGAGAGAGAGAGAGAGAGAGAGAGAGAGAGAGAGAGAGAGAGAGAGAGAGAGAGAGAGAGAGAGAGAGAGTTGCGCTGTTCGAAATTCGAGAAACGTGCGTCTCGATGCCGGCCGGCGCTTTCGCTCTAGCCAACAACTAACTAGCAGCTGACGAATTTAAACTGTGATCTGAGTCACTAAAAATTAACAACAGACGATAATTTTAACACCCAGCGTCCGGTTAAAGGTTAAAAGCTGTTTTCTTACAAAAATAAATATCATCGGACAAGAGTCGACTTCCATAACAAATTTATTACTATTCGTCATAGTAAGTGTCTTTAAAGGCTCTTTCGTTGCGCGTAATAGAGCGATCAGCCGAAAACGCTATTGGCGAGCAGGTGTTGGAAAGAAAAAAAGAAATGCGACATTCTGAAGTATTTTGTCCACCTGCATCGCGTATATCTATCTCATCATCTAAGCTAAGCTAAGTTAAGCTAACTTAACCTAACCTAACTATATTGGCTGACCGCATTCGGAAATAACACGAAAATTATTATTATTATTATTATTATTATTATTATTATTATTAATCATGTCTCGAACAAAATGAAAGTCGTCTTCTTTCTGCCGAATTCCGTTCTCGAGAGCTGATTTTTTAACCCGGGTTTAAATTGCAGTCGATCTGTTGAACGCTCAGTTTCAGGAAGGGTGGAAAATTCAGAGACGCTCATTAAATCGTTTAATTTAACCGTCTGACCGGAGCTAACGAACGTGAACTTGGATGTGAGCGGCCGTTGTTCTAATTAAGTGCAATCAGCACTGAAGGTCACGAAATAAAACAAAATGCAATTTAAGTAAGTGATCGGAATAATAAACGTGCGATTTTTTTTTTTTTTACATCGGGCGATCCCGCTCCTCGCATATTAAAGTAGTGTGATAAAGTAGTAGTATTATTAGAGTCGGAGGAAGAAAACTCGGTCGGCGCTAAAAAATTCGCTTCGCAGAAATCACGCTTCTTCAAGTGTTGGGGATTTTAGGAAATTTCGTCGCTTCGAGGCTGTTATCGACCGCCGCGCGCGTCCGATCCAAGAGGCGATGTATTTCTTATCCGAACAGGAAACTGCAAAATCTCACGTTCTTTTTTCTTCATTTAATTACATAAATCGCCGCAACGGTGCTGCACCCACCGAAATTAGCGGCATCTCCTTTCCTTTCCGACCGTTTGGTTCGTCTTCCGCCGCCTGAGCAGCGCCCGTCGACCATTTAGAACGTACGTCGTTCTTTGCAAAACGTCGCGCGTGTGAAAATCACGCGCGCGCTCGCTGACCCGATGATCGATCGATTTACTATTAACCGAACAAATAGTCAAATAAATAAATAAATCCGTCGGGTCGGTACTCCGCGACCGCTAATAAATAAATAAATAAATAAATGAAGAATAAATAATAATGAAAAAATTAGAATTAAAATCAACAAAATCATCAATTCCTGCTTGCGGATACGGTCGAACGCCTTGGACGTGTAAGTTTTGTGGTTCTGAAAAGAACCGATGTTTTGTTCGCGGTGGCGCGCGATCAACGACGACGACGTCGCCGCTCACTTCGAGCTGGTGTACTTGGTGACGGCCTTCGTCCCTTCGCTAACGGCGTGCTTGGCCAGCTCGCCGGGAAGAAGCAGTCTCACGGCCGTCTGAATTTCGCGGCTCGTTATCGTCGATCGCTTGTTATAGTGCGCCAAGCGGGAGGCCTCCGCGGCTATCCGCTCGAATATGTCGTTGACGAAGCTGTTCATGATGCTCATCGCCTTGCTCGATATTCCGGTGTCCGGGTGCACCTGTTTCAGGACCATGTATATGTAAATGGCGTAGCTCTCCTTCCTCCTGCGCTTCTTCTTCTTGTCGCTCTTGGAGATGTTCTTTTGGGCCTTTCCCGCCTTCTTGGCCGCTTTGCCGCTAGTTTTCGGTGGCATTGTGCTGTGCTGTGCTCTGGCAACGGTGCGCGCGCGCTCCTAACGATGCAAGGAGAATCTGTCCCGCGATCTGTGATCTTCGTGGCTCACTTGGTTCAGGCTTGAAGCCTCTGTTCCCATTTTTCTGTATTTATGAGTTATCTGTAGTATCAATTTTGTTTTGTCAGCAACAACAGTCCGAAAAGACACTTTTCAGACCGCTACGTGTGCATCCCTGGGTCTGCGATATTTGCGGTTTAAATTAGGGATGTAGTTAACAGCATCCCTGAGCAGATGATTTTCGTGAGCTTCGGCTCTTCCGATTGCTTTCCCCGTCTGGTTCGCAATGGTCTGGAGTACGTCTTCGAGGTGCAGGTCCCTGAGTATCTGGACGTTGGAGACGAACCATGGAGCGTTTACTATCATCCGGAGGGTTTTGCTTTGAATCCTTCGGATTCTTTTCAGATGGGTCATGGCGGCGGTACTCCAGGAGGCCGAGGCATATGTGATGGAGGGCAGAATGATGGACTTATAAAGTTTGATTTTATTTTGAAGGTTTAGGGAACTATTGCGATTTAGTAAAGGGTAAAGGGAGGTTATGGTCGCATTGGCTTTGGAAACAATGGAGTCTATATGGCTTTTCCATGTAATTTTGCGATCGATTGTTACGCCGAGGTATTTGACTTCGTCTCTCCACGGGATGTCGGTGTCGTTCATGACCACTTCTTCGGGAGGAGTGATACGTCTCCTGGTTATCAGCATCGCCGAGCTTTTGTCTGGGTTAACCTGGATCCTCCACCTCCGGTACCAATCCTCGAGCTCGTCAGCCGCATTCTGTAGCCGGTGCGAGATAATCGGTAGACTT
Source organism: Prosopocoilus inquinatus (assembly GCA_036172665.1). Taxonomy (NCBI): domain Eukaryota; kingdom Metazoa; phylum Arthropoda; class Insecta; order Coleoptera; family Lucanidae; genus Prosopocoilus; species Prosopocoilus inquinatus. The sequence continues at coordinate 24,195,735 of CM069872.1, read as the reverse complement.
CTTGACTTGGTGAGTACGGCGGTGTCATCCGCGTACAGGGCAAGCTGAGTTTGGGTGGTGCTGGGTATGTCGGAGACGTACAGATTGAAGAGGATGGGGCCGAGCAGGGAGCCCTGCGGAACTCCGGCTGTGATCTTCTTTTCATCCGATCTGGTGTCGTCAAGTTTCACTCTGAAGTGCCGGTCTGTCAAGTAATTGGCGGTGAGCTTGACCAGTCCAGTTGATACCCCAAACTGTTGCAGTTTGAAAATTAGTCCGGAATGCCACACCTTGTCGAAAGCCTTCGCAATATCGAGGAAGATGGCCCCTGTTATCTCTCTGCTGTTCAGCCCGTCGGAAATGTATTCCATCACTCTCAGGAGTTGAAGTTCCGTTGATAGTCTGCTTCTAAAGCCGAATTGCTCCGGTTGGAGAATGTTTTTGTCTGCTATTTCGATGTTTAGTCTCTGTAAGATCACTGCTTCGGCTACTTTCCCTAACGTGGGTAATAGGCTGATCGGTCTGTAATCTGCTGGGAAAGTCCCCTGTTTGCCCTCTTTCTTGATTACTATAACGTCTGCCAGATTCCAGCGTTGCGGGAAGAGTCTCAGCCTTAGGCAGGCATTGATGATATTGGCTAGTGCAGCGATTGCCTTATTCGGGAGGCATTTCAGAGCTTTGTTACCAATCCCATCCGGGCCTGGAGCTTTCCTGGGGTGGAGTCTTCCGATGATGTTTTCGATCTCTTTCGGGGACGTGGGCAGAATCGTGTCGGCCTCGGGTTGTTGAAGTCGTTCTTGGACTTGCCTTTCGACGTCTTCTTCCCAATCGATGTCGTCTATCTCGGATTCGACAGGGGCGCATTGTTTTTCTAGACTCAGCGCGAAAGCCGCTGCCTTGTCTTCGGGACTATATGCCACACCATTCTCGCCGTGGATGGGAGGGATCTTTCTGCTTTTCCGTCTCAATGCTTTGGACATTCTCCACAGGGAGTTGTCGGCGGTGTCCAGCGATTCGAGTTTGCTTTCCCACAACTGGTTTCTGTGTTCGAAAAGCGCCTGCTTTACCTCATTGTTTAACTGGTTGGCGGCTCTCTTGTCATCTGGATGGAGGGTTGTGCAGTATCTTTTTCTGGCTCGATGCTTACGGCAGATGAGATCCCTGATGTGCGGGGGAAGAGAATTCGGTGAGTGGGAATTGTACATGTGCTTTGTTTGGCTCTCGGAAAGGGAGACAGATATGCAGTTATGTAGTTTGTTGAGTTGATCTTCAAGGTCTTCTTGCGAGTATATTAGTTCGATTGGGGGGAGTGAGGAGTCTACAAGGGAGCTGTACTTGGGCCAGTCCCTCCTTACGTATTCCTGTTGAGTCGGGTCCGTTTCTGCAGCGCCAAGTTGGAGGATTACGGGATTATGCTCTGAGGTGAGTTCAGCGACCGGAGTGAGGGTGCATTCTAGCGGGATGTTCTTCAGCAAAGCTATGTCGAGGACATCTGGGCGATGAGTGCCGAAATGCGTTGGTTCGTCGGGTCCGATGACTATTAGGTTGTTTTCTGAGGAGAACTGCTCCAGTATTCTACCGTTTCTGTTGGTCAACCGGCTGTTCCAGTTTGGATGTTTTGCATTGAGATCTCCGGCGATAATGAGCGGAGTGTCGTCAGGGTAGTTAGATCTCCGCGATTGAGGGTATTGCCAGGGGGATTGTAAACCGACGTAACCTTTAGTTTACCGATTGAGCTGGTATTTACCACGACCGAGGTCGCTTCAGCGTTGATGAGGGTTCCACTTTCTGCTTCGTAGTGTTCAATGCTTCGTCTCACATAGATCGCAGTCCCGCCACCGGGTCTGTCCTGGCGGTCGTTTCTGTACAGGATGTAGTTTGGTATCTTCGGGTCATTACCAGCTCGCAGCCAGGTCTCGTTTATAAGCATGATGTCAATGTTGTGGCGGGTTAGAAATTCAATGAACTGAATCCTTTTATTTTTAAGGCTAGAGGCGTTCCAAAAGCATATCTGGAGAAATTCAGGCTTTCTTCTGGTTCTATCCATGGTTCTTCTGTTGGAAGATCGTCTGAAGTTTGCCGGTGATCAAAGCCATCTGGCTGATCAGAGTGGTGAAGTCGGCCAGGGTGCCGGGCAGGTCAACGGGAGGGAGAGAAGAGCTGCTCGTTGAGTCCGATTGGGATTTGGGTTGGGCAGCTTCGGCGTACGTTTTACCGGTAGAGGATTGGGTGTTTTCTTTCAAGGGGTATTTTGGGTGATTTGGACAACCTTTGTAATTTGCAGGATGTGGGCCGCCGCAGTTGCCACATGTGGCCGGGGTGGTCTTGGGTTTCGGACATTCCGGCGTTAAGTGACTTTTGGCACATTTTAGACATACCGGCTTGGCGGTGCACCTTTTCTGGGAGTGACCAAACTTCTGGCATCGATGGCATTGACCGATGCGTGACCTCGTTCTGAGTGGCTCGGCTGAGACGATTATCCTGTCTACGTCCTTGATTTGATAAATGTCTTTTTCACTTTTCGGGACCGTAACCAAGACCATCGGCATCGGATGCCGGTCCTGTCCCCTCTTCATTCTATGTACCGTGGCCGGGTGAAAGCCTTTTGCCTGGAGGTCTTTGGCCACAATGCCGACGTCCATACGTTCAGGGAATCCCCTTATGACGACATGTAGCTGCTTTTCTGATGGTAATTGGTACGTATGGTATTCTAGCTTTTCCTTGTCGAGAAGGCGACGCATTTTGCGAAAATCGTCAGGGGTAGCAGGGTGTACTCTGATACCCAGGGAAGTGTTCTTGGCTCTAGTAAAGCCTATCTTTAGACTGTCTAGCATCGTGACTATTCTTGACCAGGATTCTTTCTTCCTAATCACAATCGGCGGGATCTTGCAGACTTTTTGATTTTGGTCCTCTTCCGCGTTTTGTTCGGAGTCGGGTGGTAGCTCCACGTCATCTTCCTCGTCCATGCCAGATGCAAATCCGGCGACGGATGGCTCGGAGAGGTTGTCGGGGTGGTCGCTTAGGGGGGCGAATCTGTTTTCATCGAAGTCACTTTTGGAAATCTTGCTGTGTGGATTTGGCGTACTGAATTTCTTCCGCTTTTGTTTGGTGCTGGACGTAGAAGCGGTAATCGACTCTGTTTCACAGCAGTGATCGTCTTGAGTTGAGTTTCTGGCTTGGCTTGTCCTCTTGCGTTTAGAGGACAACGAAATGGCAGACTCTTGGTCGGAGGAGTACTCACCATCTTTGTCCAGCGCGCACTTTACTTGCAGCTGAATCGATAGATTTTTAACTTCTGTGGTTAGGTCCGTAATTTTAATCGACAGGTCACCCACCTGCCTCTGCAGAGACAAAATGATAGCGTCTTTCTCGGCGAGCAGCCTGTCTTTCTCATGTAGGAGATGCGTAGCATCTGATTGGGTTTCGCACATGGTGCCGGTGAAGACCACCGGACACCCTAAGTGACACTTTGCACTGAAACTTAGTTTAATGGCACTATTAGCACAACACTACTAGACAATAACAGTTACTATATCTGTTGTTCTCATCTAATCTGTCTCTGTAATCTCTCTGTAATCTCAATCTGTCCATCTATCTGTCCTATCTCTGTATCTGTCAATCTCAAAATCTGTCCCGCGATCGACTTTCGCCCGACGTTTGTCGGCGCGCCGTCCTCGCTCCGGCAACGCCCATCGAGCCGACCGGCGCGCTTCGCGTCACCCATTGGCCGCCTGCTTTCCCTATAAGTACTCAACTGCGGCGCGTGCGGACATTTCTAACATGTTGTTTTTCTGTTTCAGATGATGGAGTTTAAAGAACAAGGTTCTAGGTACTCCGTTGAAGATGCCCGATCAACGATCAACGTGCGGACGTCATTCTGCAGCGAGCGTCCGAGGCGATCAGACGTGTTTTGCAGAGTTCTCTCCAAAGCGACCCGGCCTGTTCAGGCGCTGTCCATAGCTAGTTTCCTAGCTCTATTTTATCTATCCGTGCCTTTTAAAAGGCAACATAATCCAAGTTTACGCTTGATTTTTATTTTATTTCGACACGACACTGAGTAAGGTGTCCGTGGTCGGAATTCTTTCCACAGAGATGGCCGAGCGCCCGGCCCCGGGCCCCGGCAAGCGCCCCCGCGCTCGAGTGGAGCTCGTGAAGAGCGAAGACGAACGTAGGACCGACGTCAGCAGCAGCGAAGAGGAGTCGTCAGCGTCGGAGGAATTTCAGCAGCCGAAGCCGAGGAAGACCGCCCGCAAGATGCGGAAAACAGCCACTGCTACCGAGGCACAGATATCCACCAAGAATGGATATCAGACTTTGTCCGACGACGACATGGACGCCACGCCGGAGTCCCAGCCGCCCGCTCCGCGAAAGGTCCGGATTCCCCCGGTCTTCCTTCGGGAGAAAGAGAAGTGGACGCAGGTCTGTAGAGATCTTGATGTCCGCAAGATTGCTTTCTCGAAAGCGAGGAACACGGGGACCTGCATTCGCATCCAGCCGACGACGGTAGACGACTACCGCGCGATGACTCGAATGTTCGACGAAAAGAAAGTGCAGTATCACACGTACGCACTTACGGCCGATAAACCGCTGCGGGTCGTGATCCGAAATCTGCCCTCCAAAATCAGCGAGGACGAGATCAAGGCCGACCTCGAAAAGCAGGGCTACCCGATTCAGTCGGTTTCCCGGCTGAACAAGGGACCTGAAAAGCGTGCTATGCCGCTAGTCATGGTCCAGTTATCGAGAGGCGGCGATGGCAAACGCATATTCGACGAGAAAAAGGTCGCTCGGCTCGATGTAACAATCGAGTCGAAGAGACGTTCGTCCGGTATTGTTCAGTGTCACCGCTGCCAACAGTTCGGACACTCTCAGAGATTGTGCCGCGCCAGTCCTCGCTGCGTGAAGTGCGCGGAGCCGCATCACACCCGTGCGTGCAAGAAGCCACGGGACACCCCGGCTGTTTGCTGCAACTGCGGCGGACCGCATCCCGCTTCTTACAAGGGCTGTGAGAAGTTCCCGCAACCGCCGATCCGAGATAGGAAGCCGGAGACACCGAAGCAGAAACCTGCCCCGGAGTTCAAGGGCGGCAAGTTCCCGGAGCTGCCCGCGAAGAAAGAAGCGAAGGACCCCGCCCCAGCGACGAGCCAGGCAGCGCCAGCCACAACCGTTGCCCCCTCTTCGGAGGCGCGAAAGCGTCCGAGCGTTGGCTACAGCGCTGCTGTGGCCGGACCGAGCAAGGCCCCAGTCCAGGCGCCGAAGAGTGCCAAGCGCGTCCCGCCCGCACGGTCCGAAACCGACACGGCCAGCGTATGGCAGCAGCTCGCGGGTTTACTCTCGCGGGTTGACTTTTCGAAGCTTCTCAGCGTGGCGGCCAAAGTGATCGCCAGCCTCAGCCAGGCGTCGAACGGCACCGAGATGATAGCGACCTTGTTAGGCTGCGCCTCCGACATATCATCGCTGTTCCACCATGGATAGACAGCCAAGGCGACCGCGTTCTCTACAGACTGTTTTTTGGAATGCCAACGGACTCAAACCCAAGCGATTGGAGTTGATGGAATTCGCCCAGCGTCAAAACCTGGACGTAATTCTAATCAACGAGACACATCTGAGAGCGGGAGACGATCCCAGGCTTCCGAATTATCAGCTCTACAGGAACGACAGGCCAAACGCGAGAGGCGGAGGAACTGCCGTTTATGTAAAACGAGACATCGACCACCACGTCATTGATACGCCGCCCCTCCAGCACTTGGAGGCGACCATTGTGGCGATACAAACGACGGACGGCACGGTTCGACTGATCTCCGCTTACAACGCGCCAAATCGGGATCTGATCCCGGGGGACTTGGACGCGGTGTTCGAGACGGAGGGCGCGGCGATAATCGCAGGCGATTTCAATTCCAAACATCCCGATTGGAACAGCCGTGTTACTAATCGGAATGGAAGGATTTTAAAAGCCTACGGCGAGGACCGAATGATAACGATCAACGCCACTGTTGACCCGACTCATTTCGGTTCGGTCGGCCGGCCCGATGTCCTCGACATTGTCGTCTTAAAGGACGTGGCGACGGTGCATCAGCTTTCTGTACTGAACGAGCTCGATTCCGATCACGCTCCTGTTCTGTTGCAGCTGGGAGGGGACCCTGAAGAGGACGAGGACGTGGACAACACAAGAAAGAAGATATCCTGGGGAGCGTTCACCGACCACCTGCAGGAAGCTCTAGGGCCAGTAACCCCGATCGAAACGCGCGAAGAACTAGAGCGCGCCGTAAGCACACTGACCGACAGCATCGCGGCTTCGCTTGCGCACGCAACGAATCCGACGCCGGCCCGCCCTTTTCAAATGCGATTGCCCGAGGACGTCCGTGAACTCAACAGGGACAGAAATCGCGCCAGGAGGCGGTGGCAACGGACACTGGACCCTCAGCACAAGAGAGAGGCGAACAGGCTGACCGGAGAAGTTCGACGTGCCCTAACCGAACACCGAAGGGAAACCTGGGACACCAAAATCGACGGCTTGAACTCCGACGTAAATTCTCTCTGGAGAATGACTCGGATTCTCAAGAACAGAGGAGCACCGCCCATGCCGCCTATACACGGAGAAAGAGGCGTGGTCTACACCGATGAGGAAAAGGCCGAGGCTTTGCCGACAATCTGGAGCGTCAATGCAGCCCTGTCTACGAGAATGCAGATGTGGACCACATCGGCCGCATTCACCGTAGAATCAGGCGCTCGCTAGAACAGGAAGATGTCGAGCACATCGCCCCGGTATCGCCCTCGGAGGTGAAGAAGGCAGCGAAGTGGTGCAAGAAGAGAAAGGCCCCAGGTCCCGACGGCATAGGCAACAGGGCGTTGCAGGAACTTCCGGCGAGAGCGATCGCCGCTCTGACCGGCATACTCAACGCGATGCTCCGTCTGCGTCACTTTCCATCCCGGTGGAAGTGCGCGGATGTCATTGTGTTGAGAAAACCAGGACAGCAAGCGGCGTTTCCTCAAAACTACCGACCGATCAGCCTTCTGCCAGCTCTCGGAAAGCTGGCCGAGAAAGTCATCCTCCGAAGACTGAAGGGGCACCTAGAGCGCCTCCAGGTCCTCCAGGACGAACAGTTCGGTTTCCGTCCGGGTCACTCCACAGCCCACCAAATCCTGCGCGTCACAGAGTGCGTCACCGAAGGTTTTAACAAAAAGGAATACACGGGCCTAGTTTTGCTGGACGTGTCGAAAGCATTCGACAAAGTCTGGCATCAGGGCCTGCTTCACAAGATGTTGGAGGCGGAAATACCTTTGGGTATTGTCCAGCTGACCGCCTCGTTCTTGAAGAGACGCAAGTTCCGTATAAAAATAAACGGAGTTCGATCTTCGGAAAGAACGCTGAGCGCGGGAGTGCCGCAAGGCTCTGTACTCTCGCCGACGCTATTTAACATCTTCGTGAGAGACATTCCTCGAAACAACGGTGTAAACGCCGCACTCTACGCCGACGATACAGCACTGTATTGTCGGTCCAAGAGCATCGCCATTCTGAGAAGGAAGCTGCAGGCCGCTGCGGACGATCTCGAGGTTTGGTACCGCACCTGGCGAATCCAGGTGAACGCAGAGAAGAGCAGCGCCATCGTTCTAGGACGAAAGGGACGGATCCGACCACCAGAAGAGATTGCCATGTTCGGACGAGGTATTCCTTGGCGAACGGAAGCGAAGTATCTGGGAGCCATCCTGGACACTCGACTCACCTGGAAACAGCACATCGAGTCCGTCGCCGCCAGAGCCAAACAGGTCCTGGCCAACCTCTACGGGCTGATAAGCCGGGGAAGTAAGCTGCATCCTGACAACAAGATAAAGCTTTACAAAACCGTCATCAGACCCACCATGACGTACGCCTCTGTGGCCTGGGGCTACGCGGCAAAGACTCACATGCGAAAACTCCAGGTGATTCAGAACAAAGTCCTGCGAGTGGCGCTCAACGCTCCGTGGTTCGTCAGGAACGACCAAATCCACAGGGACACTGGCACCGAGAAGATAGAAGAATTCGTGCGGCGGCTCGCCGTGAAGACGCACGGGAACATGCTAGACCACCCCAACCCGCTCATCAGGAAGCTGGAGGACTACGACGAAGAGCTAGAGCATCGACACAAGCGGCCAAGAATGATGCTACTGGATTAGTGCAGAGAAGTATCGCACAACGTGCGGCGATCGCCGCATAAGTACATTTTCTAACATGTTGTTTTTCTGTTTCAGATGAAGGAGTTTATAGAACAAGGTTCTAGGTACTCCGTTGAAGATGCCCGATCAACGTGACGCGCACAAACCGCGGCAAACAGTCGAGCAAAGCGCACTCTTCGTTAATTTTTTTTTTTCTTTGCTTTTTTGCATTTTTCGACGAACGATGACCGACGTCGCATCGCCCCAGCAAACCGTCGTCTCCGCGGCGGCCCCGGCGCCCGTGAAGAAATCCGCCGCCTCTCCCGCCGGCAAGAAGGTGAAAAATCCACGTTCGAAACCGTCCCACCCTCCCACTTCGGATATGGTCAACGGCGCCATAAAGAGCCTGAAAGAGCGCGGCGGTTCTTCGCTGCAGTCGATCAAGAAGTACGTCGCCTCGAATTACAAGATCGACTCCGAAAAGCTGTCTCCGTTCATCAAGAAATACTTGAAGGCGGCCGTCGCCTCGGGCGTCCTCGTCCAGACCAAGGGCAAGGGAGCGTCCGGTTCCTTCAGGTTGGCCGTCAGCGCGGCGTCCAAGAAGGCGGCCGCCGGAGACGCGGGCGCGTCGAAGCCGCCCGCCAAGAGGGTCGCCAAATCTAAGGGGTCGCGGAAGGCCGCCGCAGCCTCCTCCTCCTCCGCCTCTTCGCCCTCCGCCGCTAAGACGAGGAAACCGACCGCGGAAAAGAGGCAGTCGTCCTCCGCGAAGGCCAAGAAACCGGCGGCCGAAAAGAGAGCGGCCGCAGCCGCCGCGGCGTCTCCGAAGGTGTCAAAGTCGAAGGCTCCGTCGAAAGCGAAAAAGGCGACCAAGGGACCGACCAAGAAGCCCAAGGCCCCCAAACCGAAGACGGCCAAGAGGCCCCCGGCGGCCGCTCCTAAAGCCGCTGCCAAGAAAGCCGCCTCCGCGAAGAAGAAGTGAGCGGGCCGACTCGTCGGCGCGCAACAAAAATGGCCCTTTTCAGGGCCACAATTACTCTCGCGCAGGAGATTCGCATCTCCGAGGCACATACATGCACACACACACGGCGACTACGTGCCGTTAATTCCGTGGTCGGCGATGAAACGGTTGAATTCCAAATATATAGTTTCAAAATTAATGCGTACAGAATCGAAGTTTTTTTCTTTTGAAATCGAACAGCCCAAACGAGCATGAGCGTTTTCTTTTTCTCGTTCTCTGAAGAAAGGCGAGAGGAGGTGAGAGTGCGAATAATACAGCCTGCGTGCGCTTTAGCCGCCGGTAATTATTCTCACCACTTCGAATGACGAGGAGTTTGAATCGTCGGATTTTTTTTTTTTTCTCTTTTGTTTTTAATAAATCAACGCCTTTCAACCTTGTAACAAAACTCGTCTCGGAGTCGAACTCCCGAAAAAGAGCAACGATTTGTGGTTCTGAAAAGAACCGATAAATTATTAAGCGGCGTCGTCCTCCTCCTCTCATCGCCCGTGAAGCGAAGATCGACGACCGCGTTTAAGCGCGCTCGCCTCTGATTCGCCTGGCCAGCTGTATGTCCTTCGGCATGATCGTGACCCGTTTCGCGTGGATGGCGCACAGGTTCGTGTCCTCGAAGAGTCCTACGAGATACGCCTCGCTGGCCTCCTGAAGCGCCATCACCGCCGAACTTTGGAAGCGCAGGTCGGTCTTGAAGTCCTGCGCTATTTCTCGCACGAGACGCTGGAACGGCAGCTTCCTTATCAGAAGCTCGGTGCTCTTCTGGTACCGGCGAATTTCCCTAAGGGCCACGGTGCCGGGCCTGTACCTGTGGGGTTTCTTCACGCCGCCCGTCGCCGGCGCGCTCTTGCGAGCCGCCTTAGTGGCCAGCTGTTTCCTCGGGGCCTTGCCCCCCGTCGATTTTCTCGCCGTTTGCTTAGTACGTGCCATCGTAAATTATGACGATGATGACGATTACAACGTGCGTGGATAATTAATTACGAAAGCGTCGAATTTGTCGTCGTCGTCGTCGTCGTCGCCCTGCTCGCGAAATCTAGAAGCAAATGGTGGATCTACGCTTTGCGGCCGTTCTTTTACGGTGCGCCGGAGGTCGGCCAGGACGCGCTCGTATTGGCCGGTCGGGCCACGCCCCGACCTGTATAAAAGCCGACAGACCGGTACCGCCACCGAACGTATCCTTCGCAAGGGCCTACGTAGCGAAACGCAGCGTCGATTGATTTTTCTTCGAACACATTTTCAGGCAGAGAATCGTAACCGTGAGAGATGACGGGACGCGGAAAAGGTGGTAAAGGACTGGGAAAGGGCGGCGCCAAACGTCACCGAAAGGTGCTCCGCGACAACATCCAGGGCATAACCAAGCCGGCGATAAGGAGACTGGCTCGACGCGGCGGCGTGAAGCGCATCTCCGGCCTGATCTACGAGGAAACGCGAGGGGTGCTCAAGGTTTTCCTCGAGAACGTCATCAGGGACGCCGTCACTTACATCGAGCACGCCAAACGGAAGACGGTCATGGCGATGGACGTCGTGTACGCGCTGAAACGTCAGGGTCGCACTCTGTACGGATTCGGCGGCTAAACGCACCGAAGACGAAGACGTTTAACGACGAACGGAGAGACGTACATAAATTCAATAATAAAGGTTCTTTTCAGAACCACAAAACCGATTCTTTCGAGATTTCGCTGATTCCAAAGGCACACTCACCGCGGCATTAATGATTAATTTAAGAAATAAATCTGGCGGCGGCGACGACTTTGGCCGCTTATTACTTAAAATAAGAAAACGTTGCGAATAAATCCCGGTCCGCGGCGTGTTTCTTCGGCCGGATACACCTCGTCCCTCTTCTTCCACAGTGAAATTATTGAAAGAAAGAAAAAAATAAAAGAATAGCCAATAATAGTAATAACAAAGAGAATTATATTATATTGTTACGTTTCTAGGGTTTAAATTTATTTATTTAAACGAATAAAACACTCGATAAAAACTTAACCGTATTTTAATAAAGCTTAAAAACTAATTTATTTGTAACAATTTATTTTCACACTAAAATCTAACTTCGACGATCGCTGTTCGAATTCGACTGCCTAGTGAGTCAACTTTGGCCCATTTTATATCCTTTGCGGCCGTCTCGAATCCTCCACGCTGGAGAAGTCTAGTCTGTTCGATGTAGGCCCCGGTGGCGTGACGGCCGATGACGCGTAACAGCGAACCGACTTCTTGACGCCTTGAGCTAAGCCGGGAGGCGCGCCACACTGCCCCCTTCTTAAAAACGTTTCGTCTCGAAATGTTCCTGGTGATAGTCTTGAAGGAGGGTGTCGGAATCTACATGCTGGCCCATTCTTGCAACTTCCCGTCTGGAAGAAGTAACAGTCTACGGTTTTGCTGTTGCTGACTGTTGCCTGTGGGTGGTGGCTGCAGACTAGGACTTCAATTCCCGTTCTGTGGAAGATGACTTCCAGCATGCATCGAATTACTCTCCAGTCTAGTCCGTCCAATCCGCAGCCCAATTTGGGGATGGCTAACTTCAACTGATGGTTCTCTATTAGCTGTCTCCTCAGGCTATATAGGGCTCTCCACATACTTTGATAGTCAGGTTTACCGCTTGATGTCTTCTTAGTGACTAAATAATGCACGTGGCGCCTCCGATCTGTCGTCGAATCAATGATCTGCAAGCTCTTGCCTACCATGGGATGCTGTCTTCGTAGCTCCTCGATTTGGCCAAATTTCTTCCTAAACACCTGAGCGATTCCTTTGGACATTTTCAGGTCTTCTGCTACGCAGTGGGCCAGACAGTACTCCAGTGGCACTTTAAAGAGATCTTGCTGCTTCTCCGTGGTCACTCCAAACCGTGCCTTGCTTCCTTCGGCGTGATGAGACATGAAGGTTTCGAAGTTCACTTCGGAAACTTGCGCCCTTTGTACTGTCCCTTCATCTGCTTCTCCATGGTAAGGGGCTATCCGGTTGAAGTGGATTACTTTGGGTTTGCCATGGGGGACCTTCTTGATGCGATAAACGACGTCGTTGATCCGTTTCATCACTTTGTAAGGACCTTTCCAAGAGGTCTGTAATTTTGGGGAGAGGCCTCGACGTCTTTGGGGGTTATAAAGCCAGACCAGTGCTCCAGGTTGGTATCCCCCGTGTTGAGCGTTGATGTCATAGTGCTCCTTCATCCGATCGCTGGCCGTCTGTATATTGTGACGCACTTGGTTGTGGATATCATCCATTTTCCTGCGTAATTTGCTCACGTAATCTTCGTCGGCAGAGACTTCGCCAGGCTTCACACCAAACTTCAGGTCGCAGGGCAGTCTCGGCTCTCGCCCGAATACCACTTTCGCGGGAGTCTCCCCTGTTGTCTCATGAACAGATGAGCGGTATGCCATTAGAAACAGGGGGATGTACGTGTCCCAGTCCCTCTGATGATTGGAAACGACCTTGGACAAATGTCGGTTGATGGTTCTATTGAACCTTTCCACCATTCCGTCCGACTGTGGGTGGAGTGCAGTTGTTCTAGTTTTTCGTACGCCGAGCAGAGTACACACGTTCTTGAACAAGGCCGATTCAAAGTTCCTTCCTTGGTCTGAATGCAGTTCCATAGGTGCACCATACCGACTGATCCATTCCCTGACAAGGACTTCCGCAATAGTGACCGCCTCTTGGTTAGGTAGGGCGTAAGCTTCAACCCACTTACTAAAGTAGTCCATTACCACGACGATGTACTTGTTTCCACCATTCGTTTCTGGAAATGGGCCGGCTACATCGATGGCAACTCTCTCAAAAGGACTTCCAACGTTGTACTGTCTCAAGGGAGCCTTACCCCGCCTGTGGGGACCGTTACTGGCTGCGCAGGCTGCACATTTTCTGCACCAATCCTTCACGTCTTCCTTGCAGTTCACCCAGTAAAATCTTTCGCGCACCTTCTCCATAGTCTTCTTAACTCCCAGATGCCCTCCCGAAGTTCCATCGTGAAGTTCCCTCAGAACTTCTGGCACCCTATTCTTGGGGATCAGTAACTGTGTCTTCTGTTCCATGCCTTCCTGATTCTCTATGCTTCGTCTCAGAAGACCACGATCCAACACTATGGAGTCCCAGTATGATTTGACGGACGGTGCACATCGTGCTACCTCTTCCCAGGTAGGCCTCGCGTCCCTGCTTTTCCATTCTAGCACTAATTTCAAATCCGGGTCGTTCTCCTGGTCTCTTCGCAGTTCTTCGGCTTGCCATTTGTCGTCAACAATGGCTGTCCTCGCAGTCATGGCTACTTTCTCGTTCAAACGACTACAGTGCTTACAGTCTTCGGCACAGGGTCTTCTCGACAAAGCATCGGCATTTCGATGGCTAGTTCCTGCCCGATGCTGAATTTCAAAATCGTACTCCTGAAGTCGTTCGATCCATCGTGCAACTTGCCCTTCTGGGTTCTTGAAACGGAGAAGCCATTTTAGAGCGGCGTGGTCGGTCCTCAGCAGGAAGCGTCTACCATACAAGTACTTATAGAAGTGTTCTATCGTTTTTACGACGGCTAGCAATTCCCTTCTTGTGACGCAATAGTTTCGTTCCGGCTTTGATAGAATTTTACTGAAGTAGTCGATCACCTTTTCTTGCCCCTCTTGTATCTGGGAGAGTACGCCACCAATCCCAACGTTGCTAGCATCTATGTCCACGACGAATTTTCCTTCCGGGAGAGGATAACTCAGAATAGGAGCACTAATCAAGTACTGCTTTAGTTGTTCAAAGCCAATTTGACACTGTTGGTCCCATTCAAATGGACGACCTTCTTCAGTGAGTTTTGTCAACGGCTTAGCAATGTCTGCATATCCAGGAACGTAGCGCCGATAGTAAGTGCACAGGCCAAGGAAACTCCTTATTTGGTGTTTATTTCTGGGAGTTGGCCAGTCTTTCACCACCTGAATCTTCACAGGGTCCACGGCGATTCCATTTCCATTAACAATGTGCCCCAGGTAATTCACTTCCTTCTGGAACAGGTGGCACTTCTTGAGGCTAAGCTTTAGTCCAGCTCCGCGAAGCCGCTGGAACACTCCTTCCAGGTTCCTCAGGTGGTCGTCGAACGTTTTTCCCACGACAATTATGTCGTCAAGGTACACCATGCACGTTATCCAGGACAGACCTATCAGAACCGTCTCCATTAACCGCTCGAATGTCGCTGGGGCATTACATAACCCGAATGGCATCACTGTGAATTGCCACAGACCCATACCAATGGAAAACGCCGTCTTTTCTCGAGCTTCAGGCGCCAGCTCCACTTGCCAATATCCACTCTTTAAGTCCAAAGTTGAGAAGATCTTTGAGCCGGCCAGGGTGTCCAGGGTATCATCAATCCGTGGCAGGGGATAGCTGTCCTTCTTGGTGACATTGTAGAGTAACCGGTAGTCTACACAGAACCTGGTGGACCCATCTTTCTTCTTCACAAGCACTACTGGTGACGCCCACGGGCTGCTTGATGGTTCTATCACATTATCCTTTTCCATATCGCGAATAATGCGTTCCGCTTCCTCACGCTTCGCCAACGGTAATCGCCTTGGAGCTTGACGAATAGGTCTTTCTTCTCGAGTCTCTCTTTTGTGTTTCACGACATCAGTTCTTCCCTTGGATCCATTTTCTACCTCGAATACATCTTGATAACGACCGATCAGATTCTTTGCTTTTGTCTTCTGGTCTGGAGTCAATTTCTGAGCTGTTGACATAACCATTTCCCATAACTTCATTGGGACTTTCGCTTCTGGCACGTTTGTTTCAAGTTGCCGGGAGATGGAGGACACCATGGTGCAGCTTCCCAAGATGGTTCCTTTCTTGATATTGACGGAGAAACAATTGACGTTTATCAGGCGGACAGGTACTTCCTTCTTCGCCGTCAACAACATTTCCCCAACGAGGGCTCCTCTTCCAATCCTTTGATCATCAGTATTAGGTTCAACCATAATGACTTGCCCATCTTGAAAAACACCGTCCAGTTTTGCGTCGACGATAACCTCAGTCCTGCTGGGTAATACAATGTCTTCAGCGAGGACTACTCGAGCGGCCACGTCCCCTCGTTGATGTAGAACCAACTCCTCATTATTGACCGCCATCACGCCACGCTTTAAGTCCAATTGGAACCCGTGGGCACACATGACGTCCATGCCCAAAATTGCCTCGTCCTCTATATCTGCCACCAGAGCACGGTGTTTTATTGGAGTTGAACCAATGGTGATGATAACCTCTACTTCACCGTGGACAGTTGCTGATGTTCCAGTTGCAGTTTTCAGTCTCCACTTGGTCGGCTCGGTGCGTCCAGATGACTTAATGACGTCGGGTCTTAGGATGGTCTTCGTCGCACCCGTATCCAACCACATGGTGTGAGGAATGTCATCAATGGTAACATCCACGAAGATACTGCTGGTTAACTGCCGTAGGGATATTACTTGGTTGGCTTTCGTCTTTGGGGGCCTTTGAATACGGGTCGACGTTTGCCGCTCTGCACCGGCCCGGCTTAGTTTAACTGTGGCTTCCTTGGATCCTGTCTGGGCTTTGGACATCGCCTGCGAACATGTCCTTCGTCCTGGCATTTCCAGCGGCTTCTTCTGCTTGAAGACCTGTTCCACAATGCGGCGAACATCCTCGGCGGTGGTATACTCCTTGGATTGCCCCTTATTAGCAGATCCCACCTTGGCGTTGGCGGACTCTTCCTCTTTTTCCTCTTGGAAGTCCATAGCCGCTCGCACCTTGACATGCCCTCTTGAGACTCGTCTCGCCGCTTCAAATTCCTAGGCATAAGCCAATGCGTTCTTGGACGTCTTCGGATGGTCATTGTCAATGCCTGCTGGTTGTCTGGGTCACGGATTCCATCTATGAAGGTCTGCACCGTCAAACATTTGAGGAATTCAACAGGAGCTGTGGGATATGCCAACTGGGCCAGACGCGCTACGTCTGCTTCGAATTCCTGAAGACTTTCTCCGGATTTCTGACAGCGATTCCTCAACTGCGCATGGTATACCTCGGTCAGATGGGCCTGTCCGTAACGCATTTCCATCCTATTCACAAGCTTGTCGAAGTCTTCTTGTTCCTCTGGCGGCATCGTCTGTAGCACATCGATAGCGTCCCCTCTCAAGGCCACAATTAACGAAGTGGCTTTTTCGCTGGCCGTCCATCTGTTCGCCTTTGCTGCTGCTTCGAACTGTTTGAAGTAGTTGGGCCAAGAAGACTTTCCATCGAACGTTGGTGGTTTTATTTTCAATTTAGAATTTTCTGCTGGTCCTTCCACAATTCGGGTTTCATTATTTTCTAGTACTTCTACTGGTGGCTGATCCCCGAACACTCGCAACCCCGCCATGATTTGTTCCAGATTTTTGATTTTGTTATCCTGCTGGAATATTATTTCTTCCACATTTTCTTGCAGGTTTCTTGTTTCTTCCGATATTTTTACCACTAGTTTATCTTCGAGTCCTTTCGTCTGTTCTAGAAATTCACCCTTCAAATTTCCGGAATGTTCTAGAAGTTTCTCGTCGAAATTTCTGGATTGCTCTAGAAATTTCTCGTCTAAGTCTCTATATTGTTCCAACAATTTATTTTGTAATTTGTCGAAATTTCCAAATTGTTCTAGAAGCTTCTCCTCTAAATTTCTGGATTGTTCTCGAAGCTTCTGTAAATTTCCAGACTGTTCTTGAAACTTCTCGTCCAAATTTCTGGATTGTTCTCGAAGTTCGTCCTTGAATTTTCCAGATTGTTCTAGAAACTTCTCGTCCAAATTTCTGGATTGTTCTCGAAGTTCGTCCTTGAAATTTCCAGATTGTTCTCGAAGTTCTTCCTTGAAATTTCCAGATTGTTCTAGAAGCTTCTCGTCCAAATTTCTGGATTGTTCTCGAAGTTCGTCCTTGAAATTTCCAGATTGTTCTCGAAGTTCGTCCTTGAAATTTCTGGATTGTTCTCGAAGTTCATCTTTCAAGATTTTATTAAAATCGACGGGACCACACGAAATTTCGAAAAGGAACGTCTCTGGATCTTCACCAGCTGTCAACAAATCGGATCGGAGACGCTGTTGAAGTGCGCCTTTCAAACCACAGGTTTCTAACTCTCGTTCTTTCACCAACACTTTTCTCGTAGCCATTGTTTTTTTTCCGATACTGTACTTATTTAATAATCTGATTAAATTTAATTTACTTTAAATTGTTTATTTATTTGCACAAACCCGCACACCGACACCACTGTTACGTTTCTAGGGTTTAAATTTATTTATTTAAACGAATAAAACACTCGATAAAAACTTAACCGTAATTTAATAAAGATTAAAAACTAATTTATTTGTAACAATTTATTTTCACACTAAAATCTAACTTCGACGATCGCTGTTCGAATTCGACTGCCTAGTGAGTCAACTTTGACCCATTTTATATCCTTTGCGGCCGTCTCGAATCCTCCACGCTGGAGAAGTCTAGTCTGTTCGATGTAGGCCCCGGTGGCGTGACGGCCGATGACGCGTAACAGCGAACCGACTTCTTGACGCCTTGAGCTAAGCCGGGAGGCGCGCCACAATATTATACGACGGAATTATTACGATGACGATTTCAAATTTTCTAATAACTATTGAAATTTTACCGCCGGCCGTGCCTTTTATTTACCGTATTATTACTTTTTTTTTTTCGCGAAAATCGTAAGAAAATAGAATCGGGCGTTAATCGAGCTGCGATCGAAAAAAAAAAAAAAAAGTCGTTTTGTAAAACGAACGAGAAGTACAGGTGAAGTGAAGGTGGTGAGCGGGAAAAGCGTCTCGCAAGCGAAATACGTGCGGAATGATTTTGTGGCCCTGAGAAGGGCCGGTCACGCTGCGTCGAACGAACGAACGAACGACGAAACGAGCGAGCTAGCGTTCTTACGCCTTCTTTTCCGTCTTCTTGGGAAGGAGGACGGCCTGGATGTTCGGCAGGACGCCGCCTTGCGCGATCGTCACGCCGGAGAGAAGCTTGTTCAATTCCTCGTCGTTTCTTATCGCCAGCTGCAAGTGGCGCGGTATTATGCGCGTCTTCTTATTGTCCCGGGCCGCGTTGCCGGCGAGTTCCAGCACTTCGGCGGCCAAATATTCCATGACGGCGGCGAGGTACACCGGCGCCTCGGCGCCGACTCGTTCCGCGTAGTTCCCTTTGCGTAGCAACCGGTGGATGCGACCGACGGGGAACTGGAGTCCCGCTCTGCTCGACCTGGACTTCGCCTTTCCCTTAACTTTTCCGCCCTTACCGCGCCCTGACATCGTAGTAGCGAACTTCTCGTCCCTCTGTTCTTAATCCTCTGTTCTCTCGAAATAGTGCAGCCTTCGATTTGAATGTGAGAATGCCTTCTTTCTTTTCTTTTTGGCCCTTCGTCATTCCTTTCTCTGAGTAATTCATTTCGCTGATATTATTTCAAAATTTTAGAACATACGGTCAAGCAACCTATGATGAAACATGATGAAAGGAATATCATTTTACTGCTTGTTTTTTAAATTGGTAATTATTTTTTAAATAAATACATAATTGTTCAAAATGTCCTCCATCAAGCCTTAAACACTGATGCCAAATGATTTTTAAATACTTTTATAGTAATTTTTAAATATTTGAAACGTGATTCATGACAGTTCATAACTGACAGTAACAGTACGTTTGTTTTATGGAGTGTCGCTTGCATATACTTATCTACTACTAAACATTTCAAAGAAATTTCAGTTTCTATTAGTCAATTAAGTTTCTATTAATCAATTACGCGGTTTATTACAAAATACACATTACCAGAAGAATAGGTGCGTCATAATTTAATTATTTTAATATTAAAAGTTGAAATTATTAACGAACAAAAAAGAATCAAGTACGTCGAAGTCGAAAATTATTGTCACACAGACGTTTCTAGACGGCGGAAACTAATTTGTTTCTGACGTTGACGAAATCGACTAGGAGCGTTTGTATCGTTGGTACGTGAAGAGTGTTAAATAGTACAGTCATATCTGCCTTTAATAAGGCAACAAAGCTATCCAAAGATGGCAGCAAACTCAACGTTAGCTCCTGCAAGTTGCAGCGCAAATGCAACGCGTGATACAAAGAAACGCGACTCCTCATAAACGCAGGAGTTGAATTCCACTCGTTTCTCCTGAAGGAAGAGCGCGATTCTAAATTTGTTATTAGAGGGCTACCTCTGAGAACGAAGCCAGACGATATCAAAAACAACCTCAACGATTTGGGCGTAAAGCCGAAGCACGTGGTCCAGCTTAAGGTAGGAGGCAAAGCAGCACCCCTATTTCTAGTATATATGAACAACCCCGACACTCGGTCGCTGACGGAGGTTAGCGAAATTCGCAGCCTTTCAGTGAAAGTTGAAATCTTCCGCGGTAGAAACGGACCCGCACAGTGTTTCCGATGTCAGCGATTCGGGCACTCTTCTGCTTTCTGCCACTCAAAACCGAGATGCGTCCGGTGCGGCGAAGACCACGAGGCCAAGAACTGCAAAAGGCCCAACGAAGTGGCAGCAACCTGCTGCAATTGCGGGGGAGCACATCCCGCCAGCTACAGAGGATGCCAGTCCCTGGCCGCCCTCAAGTCTAACCCCAGGGGCAAGGCAAATCCTGCGAAGCGTGAGCAACGAAACAAGAAGGAAGAACAGCTCGCAACCGTGATACAAGAGCAAACGTCGCCGCTCCCAATCCGAAAGCCTGCGATCGTGGGAAAAACTACCTACGCAGAGGTGGTCAAAGCCAGCCAAGGATCGTCGCTGTCCGAGTTGATGAACCAGGACTCGCCAGGAGACACCGACCTGGAGGAGCTAAACTCTGTCCTGCGCGTGACCCAGCAAGAACTACCCCCCCGGCCTACCAGTGCTGATGTGAAGACGCCGAAAAACAAGCGTAAACTGAAGAGCAATGAAGTTACAAGGCAAGCAGGGTTGCAGAGCAGCAGCAAGACAGGCAAGCCCACTCCCACTCCTCCTCCTCCAAATCGGGCACAAAACCCCATCCGACTTGAGAAACAAAACGAGAAGAATATCGCCTCAGCACCGCTTCGCAAAACTGCTTCTGCCTCACTCCTGGACGGATTCTTAGGCTGCACAGCTGTCTTCCAAGCCTTACGTTTGTGGGCTGACAAATACCTGCCCGCCCTGCGCGAGGCCCAGCAGAAAGATGCCCTGCAGTTAGTGTTAACGCTGGCTGAAGCAGTATCACAGTGCCCCCTAGGCATTCAAAATGGCCAGTAAACCAGCAAACATAATTTACTGGAATGCCAACGGCATTCGTAACCAAGCCGCCGTGCTCAGAGAAACAGCGGAAAGACACAAAGCAGATGTGATTCTCGTCTGCGAAACGCACCTGAAGCCGCAAACTAACTTCAAGTTGCCCAACTACGTGGTCTACCGGAAAGACAGGTTAAACAGTCCCCGCGGCGGTACAGCAATCTTGGTGAAGAGAGGCATACCTCACTACGAAACAGCTTGTCCTGATCTAAACACAATTGAAGCGACAACAGTAATGACCAAGTTAGGAGGCGAGGAGATTCTTCTGGCGGCAGTATACAACAGTCCCACGAAACATTTGGACACAGACGACATCACGAAGCTACTAAGCATTAAGACGAAAGCCATTCTCGCCGGAGACCTAAATGCAAAGCACTCCTCTTGGAACTCCCGAGTCCCGAACGCACGAGGGCAAACGCTGCGTCGTTACGCAAACCTGAATGGACTAGCAGTCGCCGCACCCGAAGACCCAACGCATTTTCACCAGCACGGCAGCGACGTCCTAGACATCGCCGTGCTCAGCGAAATAACCAGCGCCTACGAATTATGGTCTCTCCCAGAGCTAGACTCGGACCACAATCCAGTTCTACTAACGCTGACTGATCTGCAATTCAGAAATTGTCCTCCCGTTGCCAGACTCGTGCACAAAATTGACTGGGAGCTTTACCGCGACAAGCTTTCTGCAATTGTCGACCCCAACGTCAGAATGGCCTCACCAGAGGACGTCGAACGCGAAACGGCCAACTTAACAAGCAACATCAAGGCCTGCCTGGACGAGTGCACCACGCTGCGCACGAGAAATCGTCCTCTTTTTCAACTTCCCGAAGACGTTCTGCTTCTCCTCTAGAAGAAAAATCGCATCAGAAAACTCTGGCAAAAGTACAGAGAGCCGAGACAGCACGCACGGCTCAACGCCTTGGTACATCAAGTCAGAGACGCTGTCAAAGAGCACCGAGACGAAACGTGGGCAAAGACAACAACCGCTTTAACAACGGACAGCAATTCCCTGTGGAAATGCACCAGGCGACTAATCAAATCCCGCACCTACGCCCCGGCATTAGTTGACGAGCAGGGGAAGATGGCCGATGATCCTTCAGCGAAATCTGAACTGTTCGCGGACTCCCTGGAAAGACAGTTTAAAGCAAATCCGGTCAAGTACGAGCGATTCAACACCCAAATTACGAACACCGTCCAGCGCATTCTGGCCAGACCGGTCGAATCACCCGCCAAGCACGTAACGGCAGAAGAAATCGTTGAAAAAATCCAGAGGCTGGAATGCAAGAAAGCACCCGGCGACGAGGACATAAGCAACACCGCCATCAAATTCCTACCGAAAGAAGCCGTAAGCGTTTTTGCGAGCATCTGCAATGGCATATACTCGTGTTCCCACTTCCCGAAATGCTGGAAACTCGCCAAGGTCATCATGATTCCGAAGCAAGGCAAAGAGCTGAAAAAGGCGTCCAACTACAGGCCCATCAGTCTGCTTTCAGGACTCAGCAAAATATTCGAGAGAACTCTCTACGACAGAATCGTCAACCATATAACAGCCAACGACCTGTTAATCAACGAACAGTTCGGATTCCGAGAAGAACACGGCACCGTCGAACAACTTCTGCGAACAACGGAACACATCACCCGAGGCTTCAACGACAAGCAACACACCGGCTGCGTCTTCCTGGACATTGAGAAAGCATTCGACAAGGTCTGGCACGACGGTCTGCTGTACAAACTAGCCAGGCTAAACTTCCCCAGAGTCTATATCCGTCTGATAAACTCCTACTTGACCGACCGTAAGTTCTATGTCAGCTGCGTAGACTCCAAGTCGTCGGTTAAGTCCATCGAAGCAGGCGTCCCGCAGGGAAGTGTGGTCGCGCCGGTTCTGTTCAACCTGTATGTCAATGACATACCGACGGACCAGAGAACCTCCATCTACGCGGATGACACGGCGGTCTTTGCACAATCGCGAAGCGTCAAGCTGATCCACCGGAAACTGCAAACCCACCTGCACGCGCTAGAAAAGTATTACGCCCGTTGGAGAATCAAAGTGAATGCCGATAAGAGCGAAGCAGTCCTGTACACCAGAAGATTTCCTGGCGACTTGGAGGAGCTGACGCTCTGTAATACGACGATACAGTGGAAAGGTCAAGCCAAATATCTCGGAGTGATCCTGGACAAGCGGCTAAACTTCCGAGCGAATACCGATTACGCACTGAAAAGGGCGCACGGACAATTCTGTAAGCTATATCCACTGCTGAATCACCGATCCACACTCTCGTTAAACAACAAAAGACTGCTGTATACGAGTATGCTACGACCCATCCTGACGTACGCAAGCGCCGCGTGGGCGTCTTCACCGACGGTTCTGAAGCGGCTCCAAGTATTTCAAAACCGAACGCTTCGCTCCATGACAGGATCGTGGAAGTTTGTCAGAAATGAGACGCTGCACAACGACCTGAAGCTACTCTATATAGCCGACTTTGTGAAGCTTAAGGCGAAGATCCTCTACGCCAAAGCCGAGGACGCGACGAACCCCTTGATAAGGGATCTGGGAAAGTACGACGCAGAAAATCCGCACTACAGGTACAAGCGGCCAAAGCTCTTGTTACTGTAGGCGAATTGAATCAAAAAGCGGAAAGAAAAATATTTAGAGAACAAATTAAAGATGACCCACCCGAGAAGCGGTAAGTTAAAGCGATTGTGCTCACACTTCAAGAAAAAACGAGAAACCACAGAAGGCCGCCGCCGAACATATCCTTCGCGAGGGCCTACGTAGCGAAACGCAGCGTCGATTGATTTTTCTTCGAACACATTTTGAGGCAGAGAATCGTAACCGTAAGAGATGACGGGACGCGGAAAAGGTGGTAAAGGACTGGGAAAGGGCGGCGCCAAACGTCACCGCAAGGTGCTCCGCGACAACATCCAGGGCATAACCAAGCCGGCGATAAGGAGACTGGCTCGACGCGGCGGCGTGAAGCGCATCTCCGGCCTGATCTACGAGGAAACGCGAGGGGTGCTCAAGGTTTTCCTCGAGAACGTAATCAGGGACGCCGTCACTTACACCGAGCACGCCAAACGGAAGACGGTCACGGCGATGGACGTCGTGTACGCGCTGAAACGTCAGGGTCGCACTCTGTACGGATTCGGCGGCTAAACGCACCGAAGACGAAGACGTTTAACGACGAACGGAGAGACGTACATAAATTCAATAATAAAGGTTCTTTTCAGAAACACAAAACCGATTCTTTCGAGATTTCGCTGATTCCAAAGGCACACTCACCGCGGCATTAATGATTAATTTAAGAAGTAAATCTGGCGGCGACGACTTTGGCCGCTTATTACTTAAATTAATAAAACGTTGCGAATAAATCCCGGTCCGCGGCGTGTTTCTTCGGCCGGATACACCTCGTCCCTCTTCTTCCACAGTGAAATTATTGAAAGAAAGAAAAAAATAATAGAATAGCCAATAATAGTAATAACAAAGAGAATTATATTATATTATACGACGGAATTATTACGATGACGATTTCAAATTTTCTAATAACTATTGAAATTTTACCGCCGGCCGTGCCTTTTATTTACCGTATTATTACTTTTTTTTTTTGCGATCAAATCCATGGAAAATCGTAAGAGAATAGAATCGGGCGTTAATCGAGCTGCGATCGAAAAAAAAAAAAAAGTCGTTTTGTAAAACGAACGAGAAGTACACGTGAAGTGAAGTTGGTGAGCGGGAAAAGCGTCTCGCAAGCGAAATACGTGCGGAATGATTTTGTGGCCCTGAGAAGGGCCGGTCATGCTGCGTCGAACGAACGAACGACGAAACGAGCGAGCTAGCGTTCTTACGCCTTCTTTTCCGTCTTCTTGGGAAGGAGGACGGCCTGGATGTTCGGCAGGACGCCGCCTTGCGCGATCGTCACGCCGGAGAGAAGCTTGTTCAATTCCTCGTCGTTTCTTATCGCCAGCTGCAAGTGGCGCGGTATTATGCGCGTCTTCTTATTGTCCCGGGCCGCGTTGCCGGCAAGTTCCAGCACTTCGGCGGCCAAATATTCCATGACGGCGGCGAGGTACACCGGCGCCCCGGCGCCGACTCGTTCCGCGTAGTTCCCTTTGCGTAGCAACCGGTGGATGCGACCGACGGGGAACTGGAGTCCCGCTCTGCTCGACCTGGACTTCGCCTTTCCCTTAACTTTTCCGCCTTTACCGCGCCCTGACATCGTAGTAGGTAGCGAACATCTCGTCCCTCTGTTCTAAATCCTCTGTACTTTCGAAATAGCGCGGCGTCCGTTGGCGCTCCGCAGCTCGTGATCGAAGCGAATGCAGGAAGAATGACGTCCGCACGCGCCGCAGTTGAGTACTTATAGGGAAAGCAGGCGGCCAATGGGTGACGCGAAGCGCGCCGGTCGGCTAGATGGGCGTTGCCGGAGCGAGGACGGCGCGCCGACAAAAGTCGGGCGAAAGTCGATCGCGGGACAGATTCTCCTTGCATCGTTAGGAGCGCGCACCGTTGCCAGAGCACAATGCCACCGAAAACTAGCGGCAAAGCGGCCAAGAAGGCGGGAAAGGCCCAAAAGAACATCTCCAAGAGCGACAAGAAGAAGAAACGCAGGAGGAAGGAGAGCTACGCCATTTACATATACAAGGTCCTGAAACAGGTGCACCCGGACACCGGAATATCGAGCAAGGCGATGAGCATCATGAACAGCTTCGTCAACGACATATTCGAGCGGATAGCCGCGGAGGCCTCCCGCTTGGCGCACTATAACAAGCGATCGACGATAACGAGCCGCGAAATTCAGACGGCCGTGAGACTGCTTCTTCCCGGCGAGCTGGCCAAGCACGCCGTTAGCGAAGGGACGAAGGCCGTCACCAAGTACACCAGCTCGAAGTGAGCGGCGACGTCGTCGTCGTTGATCGCGCGCCACCGCGAACAAAACATCGGTTCTTTTCAGAACCACAAAACTTACACGTCCAAGGCGTTCGACCGTATCCGCAAGCAGGAATTGATGATTTTGTTGATTTTAATTCTAATTTTTTCATTATTATTTATTCTTCATTTATTTATTTATTTATTTATTAGCGGTCGCGGAGTACCGACCCGACGGATTTATTTATTTATTTGACTATTTGTTCGGTTAATAGTAAATCGATCGATCATCGGGTCAGCGAGCGCGCGCGTGATTTTCACACGCGCGACGTTTTGCAAAGAACGACGTACGTTCTAAATGGTCGACGGGCGCTGCTCAGGCGGCGGAAGACGAACCAAACGGTCGGAAAGGAAAGGAGATGCCGCTAATTTCGGTGGGTGCAGCACCGTTGCGGCGATTTATGTAATTAAATGAAGAAAAAAGAACGTGAGATTTTGCAGTTTCCTGTTCGGATAAGAAATACATCGCCTCTTGGATCGGACGCGCGCGGCGGTCGATAACAGCCTCGAAGCGACGAAATTTCCTAAAATCCCCAACACTTGAAGAAGCGTGATTTCTGCGAAGCGAATTTTTTAGCGCCGACCGAGTTTTCTTCCTCCGACTCTAATAATACTACTACTTTATCACACTACTTTAATATGCGAGGAGCGGGATCGCCCGATGTAAAAAAAAAAAAAAAAATCGCACGTTTATTATTGCGATCACTTACTTAAATTGCATTTTGTTTTATTTCGTGACCTTCAGTGCTGATTGCAATTAATTAGAACAACGGCCGCTCGCATCCAAGTTCACGTTCGTTAGCTCCGGTCAGACGGTTAAATTAAACGATTTAATGAGCGTCTCTGAATTTTCCACCCTTCCTGAAACTGAACGTTCAACAGATCGACTGCAATTTAAACCCGGGTTAAAAAATCAGCTTTCGAGAACGGAATTCGGCAGAAAGAAGACGACTTTCATTTTGTTCGAGACATGATTAATAATAATAATAATAATAATAATAATAATTTTCGTGTTATTTCCCAATGCGGTCAGCCAATATAGTTAGGTTAGGTTAAGTTAGCTTAACTTAGCTTAGCTTAGATGATGAGATAGATATACGCGATGCAGGTGGACAAAATACTTCAGAATGTCGCATTTTTTTTTTTTCTTTCCAACACCTGCTCGCCAATAGCGTTTTCGGCTGATCGCTCTATTACGCGCAACGAAAGAGCCTTTAAAGACACTTACTATGACGAATAGCAATAAATTTGTTATGGAAGTCGACTCTTGTCCGATGATATTTATTTTTGTAAGAAAACATGTTTTAAACCTTTAACCGGACGCTGGGTGTTAAAATTATCGTCTCTTGTTAATTTTTAGTGACTCAGATCACAGTTTAAATTCGTCAGCTGCTCGTTAGTTGTTGGCTAGAGCGAAAGCGCCAGCCGGCATCGAGACGCACGTTTCTCGAATTTCGAACATCGCAGCTCTCTCTCTCTCTCTCTCTCTCTCTCTCTCTCTCTCTCTCTCTCTCTCTCTCTCTCTCTCTCTCTCTCTCTCTCTCTCTCTCTCTCTCTCTCTCTCTCTCTCTCTCTCTCTCTCTCTCTCTCTCTCTCTCTCTCTCTCTCTCTCTCTCTCTCTCTCTCGATTCATAACGCACTCTGAAAGAAAATTCGTTCAAAAACCGGACTCGTTACCGCTTCAGGTACGCGAACTGGAAAAATTTGCGTCGACTTTTCGGGGATCGATTTAAGAATCGATCTTCCCTGTCCGATTGCGGCGGCGTCGTCGTCGTCGCTAGGTTACGCCGAGTCAGAGTTCACCGAAATGAAATCGTCGAACGCGATTGCGGCAGTTCAATTCGAGCTCGAAGTCGCTCCGCCGAAACGCTGAATCCTGTTGGACGTACATAAGTGGTGAGCGTTAAGAGAGGAAAGAAATCTGTAATCTTGTCGCGCGGCCGGACGTTACCAGACTTCCCGCCCGAGCGAACCACCGAATGCGAATCCGACCGTGTCAAATGTCAAATTTTGACGTCGCCGTTTTGTTTTCGTCTCAATTCAGGCGTAGATTTTCTCACGTCCTCTTCGTCGCTTAATAGAACGCTTTTCTTCTCACATTGAAGCCAAGGAAGGAAGGAATAGAAAGAAAGAAAAAAAAAGAAAGAGAGTCGGGTAGGTAAATAAAACAATTTTCTTTGTCTCGCTTGCTTAGGTAGAAATTTAATTTTTAATTGAACAACACGTTACAGGTCGACAGGCTTCGTTCGAGGTTTGCGGAGGAAGGGAGACGACACCGATTATGAACCGATTATCGTTCACCTCGAGGCGGGGGACCGCCCGTTTCCTGCGTTTCTTTCAACTTTTCGAGTTGAAGCCGTGCACGCTCCGCATCATTTTCAGAGCCTGCGAGACGAACCGTTCCGGAAAACTAAATCAATTTTCTCTGTGGTCCGCGATGTGCTTCGATTAGGGACAAACGGGGCAGCGAGCCCCAGAGTTCTCCCTCTCTCGATACCTACCGACAACCTTGCAGTGTTGCCAAACAAACGAACGGAACAGTTTTGGATCGCTTTCAGATCGGCTGGCCGAAATTGCCTGTCGCCGAGGGTTCTGTGGCGGGTGAACAGCAGTGGAAAAAAAAAAAAAAAGGAAACCCGACGTCGCCTCCTTTGTTGTGTCGCGAAAAGAATTCGTTTCTTGTCGTCTCGCGCGTCCGCGAAACGAAAAACGACCCCGAGCCGCCCCGCCGCCGCGTTACAAAATCCGAACGCCGCTCACCTCTCCCCTCTCCTCTCCTCTCCGCCGCGCGTTCGGACCTAATTCTATCTATCTATCTATCTATCTATCGAGCTAGCATATTTTTTTTTTTTTTTCTCGTGTTCTTCTTTTCCTTCACATCACCCCGTTAAGGATCATCCCCGAGCGTCGTTGTCGTCCGCTCGGGGCGTTATTTTACAACAAGCGAAGAAGAACACGTCGAATCGAAACGTAACGATGCGATAGAATAAAGATGGCCTCCTCGTTATTATTTCTTAGCGCGTCTCCCGCCGACGAACGGTTGTCATCTACGCTTGATCTTTTTCCTACGGCGATCTACACGACCCCGCCGGGGTCGTTTCCGACCGCGTCCAACTTCGTTTCGGAAGGGAACGTTGGCGATCTTCGGAATGAAGAGTCGCGCTCCGGCCGGCCCGTTCTACGCCGTTTCGCCCGCTAAAAACTAGCGTCGCCTTCCTAAAATTACCGGGCAGGATCGTCGCGGAGCGGGCGATCCTCTCCGGCGAGACGGCGCCGGCGAAATTCCAGCGAAAGAGCCGCTCGAACGGGAGGACGCCGACGCGCAGGCAGGAGACCGCTTCTCCCCGTCGGTGTAGAACCGGATCGTTTCGGCGTTTCCGCGTGTCCCCTCCGGCGAGCGGCGACCACCTGCCGGACGGAATCCGCGAGGGAAAGGAACGACGATCCCTCCGTCGCCGCCGTCCGGACGGCGGGCTATCCCCCGACGCCGAGGCCGCCTCCTGAACGGCGACGAACGACTCCGTCTCGAGGAACGCCCGCGTTCGAGCTCGACATTGCGACAGTTCGGGCGACGCCGCTCCGGAAATGGTGCGGCCGGGTGACGCTCCGGCGTCGTCCGCAGCGTGTCCCAGCTTTTCCGTCGTCGACGGTCCACCTGTGGAGCCGGAGGACTCGAAAACTCGCGGTCCCGCGAACACCGGCAAGACCGACCTGCGACGGTGCGCACGTTTCCCGTACCCGCCTGTTACCAGGGGACCGCGGGGACAATTAAAATAACCAAAGAAAAAAAAACAAGGAGGAAGAAAAGAAGTAAAAAAAAAATAAAATAAAATAAATAAATAAAATAAAAAAAATAAGATTGGAAATAATAAAATGATAATAATAAAACAGAGTAAAATAAATGACAAAAAAGAAAAATGGAAGCATAAAAATAAACGGGAGAACGGGCTGATTGACTCCGTCCCCTGTTCGTAACGACGCGGCCTCCAGTCCGGAAGGGACCAGAGAGGCGGGAGGGGGCCGCGGGGTTGCGGAGCGTTGTGGCCCGACGGCGCGGGGAGGAGGGCCGGCAACTTAATCCGGGTGCGCCGAACGACTCACCTTCTATCTCTATCGCCCGGAGGGGGTCCGGGCGCGGGCCTGCTCGCGAATCGATATTGACGAAAAACACAGGAAGACTGTCAACCAATGGTTGGCACAAACAAAAAAAAAAAATAATAAATAAATAAGCAAAGCCCACGGGAGGAGTGTCTTTATTCACAGAGAGAGGAAAAAAAAAAAGGGGTGGCCTAAGATAAACTAAAACAGAGCAAACACTACAAATAAGTGAAATAATACAATGGGGAAATTACCCTAACAACGGGGATCCCTTACGTAACGGTCGCTCGACCCACAGGTAAGCCGAAGCGGCCGACTTCACCCTCTCTCCGGCGCGTGCCACTAACAACGGGGCAGGTGTCCTGACTCGCCACAAGGGTTGGCGTTAACAAAAGGATTACGGCCGGTGAGCGTGAGAGAGAACGGGTGAAAGTGGCCTGCTGCGCGGCGGTCAAGCAACCCGACCCTTATCGAGAGAGAAAGGTGACATATGCAAATGGATCAAGGGAAAGTTAAGCAGGCCGAAAACAAGAAAAAAAGTAAATAACAAAATTTTATCGCTTAGACAGCAAAGTGCGCGCCTAAACTAAGTTAAGATCCTTAATACTAATAAAATAAATTGATTAAAAAAAACAAAGTAAAGGAAAAAAAGGTGGAGCACGACTAATATATACAAAAAAAAAGAGTCTCACACGTATGGTCCTGGGCACACACACGGGCACGAAACACACACAAAACAAGAGAAACACAGCCACCCTTGGCGTGCGGGACAACAGCGAGCCGCGTAGGTGTCACAGCCTCCCTTGGCACCCGAAAAAAAGACCTCCTTGTCCACTTTTTCAGGCTTTTTTATCCCTTTTGGTGTCGGAGGCGATGGTCCACCCCCTGAAACGGACCAATCCCGGGCCGCATCCGTGTCCGGAGAAAGCGTTCGGCGGAAAGTTCCATGACGTCACGGCCACCGACCCCGAATTCTCGGAACTCCAGACAAAGGACGCGCGCTTTCTCCTCATTAACGGGCGTCGCGGGACGAAGACGGAGATGCCCGTATCGGGGCTTTGTCTGCGGACGTCGGAGGCGTCGATTCGCGTTTGTCCCGTTCGGATCCGTTATCCGGGACAGGTGTTATTCGTCTTGGAAGTCCGGGCCCTTTGTCTTCTTTATGGTCGCATCAAGAAGAAGGACGGGGAGGCGTTTAGGGGAGTTTTCCGCGCGGGAAAGGGGTTTTAATTCGGCCAGGAAGGGGGTGAAACCGCGCTGTTTAGCGGTTTTCCCAGGTATTTTTTTAAAGAAGAGAAAAAAGAACGAATATTTTATATTGAGTATACGGCGAGTCGAAATCGCTAGTTAGCGCAGTGACCGTTCTTTGATTTTCCGATTAATTGGGGGAAATCGGAAAATTCCCTCAGGGGCGGTTTGGTGGCGGGTAACACGCCTGAAATTTCGGCTTCGGTTCGCGCGCACTAGCCGACCATCCGGCGACGCGGACTCGCCGTCTACATTGCCATACGTTCGTCGGCGTGACGCGCACAAACCGTGGCAAACAGTCGAGCAAGGCGCACTCTTCGTTAATTTTATTTTTTTTCTTTGCTTTTTTGCATTTTTCGACGAACGATGACCGACGTCGCATCGCCCCAGCAGACCGTCGTCTCCGCGGCGGCCCCGGCGCCCGTGAAGAAATCCGCCGCCTCTCCCGCCGGCAAAAAGGTGAAAAATCCACGTTCCGAAACCGTCCCACCCTCCCACTTCGGAGATGGTCAACGGCGCCATAAAGAGCCTGAAAGAGCGCGGCGGTTCTTCGCTGCAGGCGATCAAGAAGTACGTCGCCTCGAATTACAAGATCGACTCCGAAAAGCTGTCTCCGTTCATCAAGAAATACTTGAAGGCGGCCGTCGCTTCGGGCGTCCTCGTCCAGACCAAGGGCAAGGGAACAGTCAAGGTCTTGCAATTGCGCAAATGTCAATTGAGCCAACTTCATTGTGTATCGTGTAAAGTAAGGTGCACTAGAGGTAAAGTAGGGAGAATACACGGTAACCTGGACGAACTTGGAATCTTTAATTTTGTTGTATGTATGATGTATGGAAATTTACAAAAAATAAATGTATTATTAGTTATTAACACAAATTACACATATTATTTCAGCATATAATTTCCAAACCTCCCATATGTTGCATGGATGTTACTAGAAAACTTAATAACAAGAAAACGCGACCCTGAACCAACGTTCAGCCACGTTCAGCTTTCAACACGAACGCGTAGTAAGAACAAGTGCGTTGCGTCTTATATCGAAGGCAACACCGTAAACTTGAAAAGTAATGTTCAATTATTGCTTTCACATCTTTTATTTCTCTGTTGAATATGGCAAGCCGTTGTAAACCTAAACAGAGTATATTCTTTTATTCATTAGTTGTCTTTTATTTGCAACGCAGATTAGTTCAGGTCAGTTCAGTTTAACCCAAAGTGAACTGATCTTAAGTGATCGATTTAATAGTAAATAAAACATGCGAGATGTGATTACTGTATTTTAATCTTCAGATGAAGATATTAATTTTGCATCACTTTACAGTGAGTTTAGCAAAAATTTAAGGTTGTTTAGACGAGTAATGTAATTTGACAAACAGTTGAAATAACATCCCCTCTACAAGTGAACCAACTGATCCAAACTGATCTAGAATTTCCGAGGCGGGAAGTGTTTTGGATCACTTTCCCACTAAGCATAAAATGTCACGTAGCATTTCGGAAACGTTTTCAACACAACAATACAGCAATATTTTGAACAAAATGTTGATAGAATATTACAAATGATATGTGGAATGTTATGAAACACCAATGTAATGTTACTACATAACAGAATAATAACATTTATTGAAAATATCGAAATAACTTTACATAATATTGTTGAAACATGATACTTTTATGATAAGTAAAGTTTTATTTAAATGTTATAATAACAACCCAAATTCAACGATATTTCTCAATTATTTAATGCGCCTGTGCGTAATAATATGGCGTCGCAACTTTTGCTGCTCACTAGTTTCGATAATTTACTAGACTTAGGTATTTTCCGATTGCTACTGATAGTGCTGATTGTCGTTGCTGTTCTTAATTTGGGGACATGAAACATCATCTATTTAATGAACAGGTAAACAGTTTATGGACTAATTTAATACTTCTACTTTACGTATAAAACTGAATGTGACACCTTAAGTATACTATACATATGTATGTAATATATATTATACATATATTTGGAAAATATCTTGTATTAACATACGCGCAATATGTCGCAGATTGAATTTGTACTATCTCCTACCTCTTTCAAATGTTAATTGTTAAAAACGTAAAATGAAAAGGAGTAGGAACGTTAAATCATAGCTTCCTGAAGAAAAATAAAATATCTGACAATCGAGAAAATACAGGGTGTTTGAGAATTGCTAGTACAAAAAAAAAATGTGGCATCTGGAAGTCCTAAGAAATCCAAAAACAATAAAAAAAATTTCTTTTATTATTTTTATTTTTTTTTTCCATAAAATAACGCCATTTCCGTCACCTCATTATTCATGTAAGCGGCATTCATTTCAGTAATAACAATGTAGCAAGCTGTGACTATTGTGACAGCTTATCATCTTAACTCAGTGGCGTAACAACAATTTTAGCCAAATTTTTAGTAATTTTTATTTCGAAAACTAAAGGACTTTTATTGGAATTTTTTTTGCCGAACATCAACTCACCATTCCCAATAACCAATTTATTTTGTACTGGCAATTTAAACATCCGGTATATCTCGACTTCTTACACGTGACACAAACTGATAGTGTTTTCTGCTAACGTTCACTACATGCACTGAGTGTATCTCCAACTCATTTTATTACATGAGGTTAGAAGAAGGTGGGAGATACACTGAGTGCGCACTCAGTGCATTAGTGCATGTCAGTAGAAAACGCTATGAGTTAATTTTAAAATGTGGATATTAAGATTCAATTTTTTTTTAAATATCTGCAAATTTGCATATTTGTTGGTGAAAGTGTTCAGTGCCAGAAGAAATTTAAAGTACTATTTTACTATACTATATTTAATTTTGTATTTTGACAGTTATTGCGAATATCACAGAACCTGTACTGTCAGGGTCCCCGCGAGGCCAAGAGCCGCCCGCGTGCCAATCCATATTTTGGCGCCCTCTGACAGATTTGAGTTGGGGCAAACAAAAACGGTCAATTATCAAAATTATTAAAAATTAAAAGAAAAGAAATGGAAAAAACAGAAAAAAATTTAAACATTTCCCTTCACATTTTTTAAACATTCTCCTTCACTTTTTCTAAACATTCTCCTTCACTTTTTTTAAACATTCTCCTTCGTTTTTTTAAGCATTCTCCTTCACATTGATTTAAACATTTTCCTACATTTTTTTAAGCATTCTCCTTCACTTTGATTTAAATATTTTCCTTCATTTTTTCAAGTTCCTAGTTGCCGCTAGCCCCCAAAAACGAAGGGAAGCGCTTTCTTCTCATCTGACCGACAAGACCTCTGTTTAGACGCCCCCCCCCCACCCCAGAATGCAAGTGGGCGAAGCCCGTTAGTTACTAATATTAAAAAAAAGAAACAAAATCACAAAAGCAAAAGGAACATAAATTTATAAAAACTTTAAATGGGAAAATTAATTTGTTTTTTTGTTAACCAAACCGCAACAGCTTACATAATTTATTTTTTTACCTAATAAAATTATTAAATTTTTATGAAAAAATTAGCAAACGAAAATTACATAAATTAGACTTTTCTACTTTTAATTGCCGCAGTTAACTGTTCTATTTTAGTCGACGTTTTGCCGTGAGGTTGACGGCTTCATCAAAACTTGTGGTTAGTTTTTCGAATAATTTATACCAGACAAGAAACTGTTTCCCATTATTTTTCTTTTCTTGGGCGAAAAAAATAACAAAATATGTCAAATGACCAAGATGTTAATTGCCGCCCCTTGAACATGGCGCCCGCGTGCACTGCATGCTTTGCACATACGGTTACGGGGGCCCTGTGTACTGTTCAATCTACGGTACGTACTTTTGTTTCCAAGGCTACTCGACGTGGTTTTTTTATTGAAGGCTCGTTATAAGAAGTACACACTTAAAAATTACTCCTAATTAAAAAGTGACATTGCTTTAGGAAAAGGGAAAAAACCGCTGCAGTTAGGCTGCACTATCGCTTTGCGATAAATCCTCGAAAGTGATGCTACATTTTAAAGTTAGAATACAGAATTCAAAGAACACACGTGAAAAATATAGAGGTAAAATGTTTTATTTATTTTACGTATTTTTAAAAGAGATACATTTCAGATTTTCAGTCACATCATCTAAAATGTTTTTACCAATAATGTTAATAAGGAAAAATTGTTGAAAAACTGATGAAGGGTAAGTAATACGATTTTTTTAATTGTTTTGACATTATAATGTATTTATATATCATTTTCTTCATTTATATTTACAGAATTTTGTAACCTCACCGAGAACAAAATTTTTAGCACGAGAAAATAATGGTGAAGGCATACAATTTTTTAAAACAAATTTATGATTAACAGCGATTACATAGAAGTTTTGGACCAAACTTAACTTACCAAATAGACACAGCTGATTACATTCTATTGTCCCCCGCCTGCAAGTACGCCTATTTCGCTCGTTCAGTATTTAATAAGCGGATTAGATTTAATAATTATTATGATCTCCACGGCTTGTATTTTTATATTTGGTGTTTCAATATATTATTTTGATTGTAAATACATACCACCAACGTTTCATTAATTGTATTAATAAACACTTGGCATAGTAAGATTCCTTCTGTGTTACAATTAGAAAATATAATCTAAGTAGATACTTTAATACTAGATATACTTCATCTTTGCATTTGGAATTTATTAAATCTATCTCTATCTCTCTCTCACAAAATAAGAAATATCTCCTTTGTAACTACTTATTATGAATACAATTCCGATTAAAATGGCACCCTTTGGACAGCTGTTTCGACCCTGTTTGGGGGCTCCTCAGCAGAGGGATCGCGAAGTAATCAAACATTTTAAAGTTTACAAGTGTTAAAGCAGCTTTATTGAAGTGGACGTTAGCATGTGTTGGATTGCTTCATATTGCTAAACTAAAAATTTGCACCAATAAGTACAGAATGAAGTAACATACAAAAAATATGTTAGGTAGTGATTGCTGCAGTTTTTAGTTTGTAAAATGATGCGATGCTAATGTGCGTTTTACTTCAAAGTTACATATTGTGTTTCACTTCTCAGCTACAAACCCCTGACTTTTTAAATTTATTTACGGATCGATTCTAAATTTTTGTCAATTGTGCGTCCTTTTAAAACCAACATTTTCTGATTATAAAGCCGCAGTCAAAAGCAAATTGCAAGAAATTAACATACTGGACTTTGTTTAATCACGAAAAGTTATAAAGAAATTTGGGGTTATTTCCTAATTTTAAACAACTTTTTTAAATAACTTTTCATGATTAAACAAGGCGAAATTTTAAAATCGATCCGTTAATAAATTTTAAAAAAGTACAGATGTGTGTAGATGAGAAGTGAAATACAGTGTGTTATCTTGTAATAGTAGTGCAATGTTTCTAAAGGAACGTCAATGACACATTCCTAAAGCAACGTTCATGAAACAAGTATAGGAAACATAATGATAATATTACGTTTAAATATTAATAAAACATTGCAATTTATGTTTATACAGCGTTAATAAAGAAACGTCGGATCAACATTTTTATTATAACGTTATTCTGCAACATCGCTTACTAGGACATAGAACTATCGGCATAACGTTACTTTCTACACTAAACACGTTTAACCGGAAACATTACGTCTGACTAAATAACGTTCACAAAATGTTTACATAACATTTTTTTGCTTAGTGGGTTGGGTTAGATCGTGTAGCCAAATAAAACAGACAAATTTTTGAATAAGTGATCTAGGGTAAAAGTGAACTGATCTGACGTGCAAATAAAAGACAAACTATTGGTTCATTAGTAATCAATTCAGTTGACGGATGAGATTTAGATTACCTCAACAAAAAATAAAAGACCAGAATGATTAATCGCAAAATGTATGATGAATAAAAATACTGTTACGTTTCTAGGGTTTTAATTTATTTATTTAAACGAATAAAACACTCGATACAAACTTAACCGTAATTTAATAAAGCTTAAAAACTAATTTATTTGTAACAATTTATTTACACACTAAAATCTAACTTCGACGTTCGCTGTTCGAATTCGACTGACTCGTGAGTCAACCCGGGGGGATTTTATATCATTCGCCGCCGTCTGGAACTCTCTATGCGGGAAGATTCCAGTCTGTTCGATGTGACCCCGGTGTAGGCCCCAGTGGCGTGATGGCCGATGACGCACAACAGCGAACCGACCTCCTGACGCCCTCAGCGTGACGCAGCACTGAGCGGCTCGCCACACTGCCCCCTTCTTAAAAACGTTTCGTCTCGAAATGTTCCTGGTGATAGTCTTGAAGGAGGATGTCGGAATCTACAAGCTGGTCCATTCTTGCAATTTCCCGTCTGGAAGAAGTAGCAGTCTACGGTTTTGCTGTTGCTGGCTGTTGCCTGTGGATGATGGCTGCAGACTAGGACTTCAATTCCCGTTCTGTGGAAGATGACTTCCAGCATGCTTCGTATTACTCTCCAGTCTAGTCCATCCAATCCGCAGCCCAATTTGGGGATGGCCAATTGAACCAATGGTGATGATAACCTCTACTTCACCGTGGACAGTTGCTGATGTTCCAGTTGCAGTTTTCAGTTTCCACTTGGTCGGCTCGGTGCGTCCAGATGACTTAATGACGTCGGGTCTTAGGATGGTCTTCGTCGCACCCGTATCCAACAACATGGTGTGAGGAATGTCATCAATGGTGACATCCACGAAGACACTGCTGGTTAACTGCCGTAGGGATATTACTTGTTTGGCTTTCGTCTTTGGGGGCCTTTGAATACAAGTCGACGTTTGGCCCTCTGCACCGGCCCGGCTTAGTTTAACTGTGGCTTCCTTGGATCCTGTCTGGGCTTTGGACATCGCCTGCGAACATGTCCTTCGTCCTGGCCTTTCCAGCGGCTTTTTCTGCTTGAAGACCTGTTCCACAATGCGGCGAACATCCTCGGCGGTGGTATACTCCCTGGGTCGCTCCTTTATAGCAGATCCCACCTTGGCATTAGCGGATTCTTCCTCTTTTTCCTCTTGGAAGTCCATAGCCGCTCGCACCTTGACATGCCCTCTTGAGACTCGTCTCGCCGCTTCAAATTCCAAGGCATAAGCCAATGCGTTCTTGGATGTCTTCGGATGGGTCATTCTCAATGCCTGCTGGTTGTCTGGGTCACGGATTCCATCTATGAAGGTCTGCACCGTCAAACATTTGAGGAATTCAACGGGAGCTGTGGGATATGCCAACTGGGCCAGACGCGCTACGTCCGCTTCGAATTCCTGAAGACTTTCTCCGGATTTCTGACAGCGATTCCTCAACTGCGCATGGTATACCTCGGTCAGATGGGCCTGTCCGTAACGCATTTCCATCCTATTCACAAGCTTGTCGAAGTCTTCTTGTTCCTCTGGCGGCATCGTCTGTAGCACATCGATAGCGTCTCCTCTCAAGGCCACAATTAACGAAGTGGCTTTTTCGCTGGCCGTCCATCTGTTTGCCTTTGCTGCTGCTTCGAACTGTTTGAAGTAGTTGGGCCAAGAAGATTTTCCATCGAACGTCGGTGGTTTTATTTTTAATTTCGAATTTTCTGCTGGTCCTTCCACAATTCGGGTTTCATTATTTTCTAGTGTTTCTACTGGTGGCTGATCCCCGAACACTCGCAACCCCGCCATGATTTGTTCCAGATTTTTGATTTTGTTATCCTGCTGAAATATTATTTCCTCCACATTTTCTTGCAGGTTCTTTGTTTCTTCTGATATTTTTACCACTAATTTATCTTCGAGTCCTTTTGTTTGTTCTAGAAATTTCTCGTCAAAATTTCTGGAGTGCTCTCGAAATTTCTCGTCTAAGTCTCTAGATTGTTCCAACAATTTATTCTGTAATTTGTCCAAATTTCCAGATTGTTCTAGAAGCTTCTCCTCTAAATTTCTGGATTGTTCCATCAATTTAGTTTGCAACTCGTCTTTGAAGTTTACAGATTGTTCTCGAAGTTCGTCCTTGAAATTTCCAGATTTTTCTAGAAGCTTCTCCTCTAAATTTCTGGATTGTTCTCGAAGTTCGTCCATGAAATTTCCAGATTGTTCTAGAAGCTTTTCCTCTAAATTTCTGGATTGTTCTCGAAGTTTCTCTAAATTTCCAGACTGTTCTTGAAACTTCTCGTCCAAATTTCTGGATTGTTCTCGAAGTTCGTCCTTGAAATTTCCAGATTGTTCTCGAAGTTCGTCCTTGAAATTTCCAGATTGTTCTAGAAGCTTTTGCTCTAAATTTCTGGATTGTTCTCGAAGTTCATCTTTTAGGATTTTATTAAAATCGGCGGGACCACACGAAATTTCGAAAAGGAAGGTCTCTGGATCTTCGCCAGCTGTCAACAAATCGGATCGGAGACGCTGTTGAAGTGCGCCTTTCAAACCACCGGTTTCTAACTCTCGTTCTTCCAATTCGGTTTTTAATTCGGCCACTTTTAAGTCTTTCAACAACACTTTTCTCGTAGCCATTGTTTTTTTTTTTCGATACTGTACTTATTTAATAATCTGATTAAATTTAATTTACTTTAAATTGTTTATTTATTTGCACAAACCCGCACACCGACACCACTGTTACGTTTCTAGGGTTTTAATTTATTTATTTAAACGAATAAAACACTCGATACAAACTTAACCGTAATTTAATAAAGCTTAAAAACTAATTTATTTGTAACAATTTATTTACACACTAAAATCTAACTTCGACGTTCGCTGTTCGAATTCGACTGACTCGTGAGTCAACCCGGGGCGATTTTATATCATTCGCCGCCGTCTGGAACTCTCTATGCGGGAAGATTCCAGTCTGTTCGATGTGACCCCGGTGTAGGCCCCAGTGGCGTGATGGCCGATGACGCACAACAGCGAACCGACCTCCTGACGCCCTCAGCGTGACGCAGCACTGAGCGGCTCGCCACAATACGCTTTGATGTTTTTCCAATGAGTGTGCTTAGCTCTTTTATGAATAAAAGGACATGCCTGTAATAAGTATATGACTCCTAAAGCTGGTGCGAAATTTGAAACGGAGTCTATTGGACTGTAAAAATGCATTGGTTACGCCAAACAAACTGAAAATACTCGCTTCACAAAGAGCTGTTGTGTAAACTTTTGTTTATCGCTAAAATTTCGGATGAAAAGCTTCAATGAAATTATTTTACTTGTCCTTATTGTACGTACTTAGTTCATTTATTTGTCATTAAACATTAACAAAACAAAAAAAATGTCTCTGGTGGGAAAGCATGCAATGAGTTTATCACTGTACAAGATAGCAGCCTATAAAAGTGTAATAATTTGTTTAATCGCGTTGTCTTCACATTCTTAAATGTTAGGTTATGTTCAGTGTTAGATAATTTAGTAAAAATGAAAGAAAATCGAACACGTCCCCTTAATACAACTTTTAATGCAAGACTGATTCTTTGTTTTACAAACTCAGGACGCCAATAGTGGAGTCATCTTATTTTAAAACAAACAAAGCACAACGATAGGTCCGATCTCGCAGATTATCAACGCATTCCGCTGACCACAGTATCAGGGTTGCCAGTATTTTCCAGAGATATAGAGGAGGGGAGAATTCGCTTCGACGAGTGCACATCCAAATTTACGACAAATCTATGGAAGCCGCCATTTTGACGTTCATATATTAAATACGACCGCCGCAGGTGCTTTATATACGGCGTTATACGGTATATCAGAGCGTGTTGTGGTTATGGGGTTATGGCATATTGTTTTTTCGTGGAGTTGTTTTTTTATTATAATCTGTGAGTTTTGTGTGGTTTTTATATTTTATGGGATTATTCGGTACTTTATATCTACTACAAGATGTCTTGTTCTGTACCAGGATTTTCAAACATTCGAAGATTTAAGCCTGAAGATGTTTCTTTTCACACGTAAGTTGTTATTTGTACTCATTTATGCAGCAGGGATTGTTTAAAAGCATGTACTAAAGATTCATTATTGGTACAATTCTTTCAGATTTCCTCAAGGTGAATTAGTGAGAAAGTGGTTGCAAGTTCTCGAAAAAGATATTGAAACATGAGTTTTGGACAAGAAAGAAATTCATTTGTTCTCAACATTTTAGTCCCGAAGATTTTATTGCTAAAGGTGATCAATGCGTTTTTAAGTCAGATGCAGTACCATTTGTTACAAGTAGTAGTCAAAGAAATCAGCGAACAAATCAGTACATAATTACAGGTGAGATTTAAATCTAAAAATGAAATACAGTGTTTTCAGTTTATTATAATTTTTAGTGTACGTCCGGAGAAAATAAAAACTAAATATACGATTGTAAAAAAGAAACATCTCCAGAACCAACAAAAATTGTACCAGGCCTAGAGAATTTATTTAGCTTTTTAAGTACAAATTCAGTTTTATCCGCAATTGTACAAATTTTGTTTTCTCCCCAATTGTACAGTTTAATATACAATAGGTTAATTGTGTATGTACTGAATATAGGTAGATTTTCATGTTATATTACCTTTGTAGTTCATTTTGTTAATGATTTATTACTAATATTAAAATTGAAAAATACTGCAAATCCATTTTTTTCTATGGTGGTATTATGTCAATATTTTGCAATGAAATAGTCTACGTCTTCAGTAATTTTAAACGGTACATTTATCAGACCTCGCATTAAAATAACTATTATTTCACATACACTAGCACAAGACAGAAATATTTTAACTTTAAATTTCCGTAATGTAATATTAATTCAGGGTTGTTTTATTCTACTGTAACTTTTACGAAATCGTATTTTTTTATAACGCAAATCATGTCTGTTAATAAGGTGTACTTTTATTTCTGTTTAAATGTGAGTACTGCGTCAACTTAATTTTAACATTTAAATTCTTTTATTTAAATTTCCCGCAAAATAGAGCGTCAAAATGGCGATATTCAATCTTGGTTAGTTCGCGCAGGTCGACGCGAATTCTCCCCTCCTCTATGTCTCTGGTATTTTCATAGTACAAGTCGCCATATAAATTAACAGATGTCGCCCAAATCGCCTACTTTACTAGGATCTTTGCCTTTACAATAGGTGTTTTCCCGTTACGCAATTTGTGCACCCAAAAGAGCGCGAAGCGCACGTTCCAGTTAGACAACTTTCCATAAGTTTATACATGAAGGTGACGCGTTTAAGACCCAAGTGTGCTTGAAGCGCAAAATTCAGAGCTAACAGGAAAACACCTAATGAGTATACAGGTTACACTACCGATTTTTCGGTAAATTAACCGATTTTTCATTTCTTTTTCTAGTCTACCGCTTGACACTAGTATTCTACGGACTTTCGATTTTTGTTTGTTCTTTATATTTTAGCCTTTTTCCTAAACTGAGTGGAAGAGCAGTCAATTGATTTTCAATCTGATTGAACTCCGTCTTTTACTTCTATTTTTAGTATAGGTAGATACATCTGAATTTTATCTCTACAGTTTATACCATAGTAACGATACAGAAAATGTAAACGTTTTAACAACTGACATTAATGTTGTGAGTCGGTAATAGGTGTTTTCCCGTTAGCTCTCAATTTTGCGTTTCAAGCACATTTGGGTTTTAAACGCGTGACCTTCATTTATAAACTTATGGAAAGTTGGCTAACTGGAGCGTGCGTTTCGCGCTCTTTTGCGCTTTTGGGCTCGTTTGGGTGCACAAATTGCGTAACGGGAAAACAGCTAATATTTCCACGTTACCTTGCGGTAAATTTCCAATGTTACCGGTAAGGCAACATTCATTTGTTACCTCAGTTGTCAACATAAGGTAATTTTGAGTTGTACATTTGCAAAACGCAAGCAAACCTATGAAACAAAAGGTCAAGGAATATTTTTGATTACTTAAGAAAAACATAAATACTAGAAAAAAGGAAATAAATATTTCATAACCTAAAATGATTTTCGTTGACAAGTGAATTTTTTTGTGGAAATACATAAAATTAAATATTGGAAACCTGATTATCAAAGGACAAAAATATAATGTGTATCCGATATCAAATTAATTAGAAAATTTAGTAAATATCACATTTTTAGTTAAAAGTGTAATTGGTAACTGTGCTGTGAGATGTCGCCGCGTGAGCTGTAATTATAAGGTCACTAAATCAACACACTTACGTGTGAACACGAAGTGTGTTGATTTAGAACCTTATGTAATTGGTAATATTACGGTAACATTACCGGTAAGGTAACTTTAAAAATAAATTACCGGTAATTTAACAACACTAACAGACATACTCTGAATTGACAATCAGGACTGCCATCGGCACCCTCCACGGCGAGTTGTTAAGTTTCTCACCAACATTTAAATAAAAATAACCTTGTGAATTTGATTACACTGAGCATATTTCTGAATTTTTGACTTATTTTAGCAAAATGTAGCCCAAATCGCCTAAATTATTTTTTATGTAACCCAAAATGTCGCATGTCGCATGTCGCCTGTCGCCAATATATATTTTTTGTCGCAAAACAGATGTTAAAGGTAGCCCAATTGGCGACAAATCGCTCATATTGACAACCCTGCACAGTATACACATCAATCAGTCGGGACAGCTTGGGCTTTTCGCTTTTACCGTTTCTGAGAGCGCATGTGCGAAATGAGCGCGCATTCATCAAGAGGCCGAGCGCGGCGCAACAGTCAATGGTTGATGGCCTCGTTCAGGTAACCACAGGAGCTGAGTTACTAATTCAACATAGCTATTGAACAGACATGCTTTTGGAGTGACAAGCTTCAGCAGTTAGTATTCTCAGATTAACCCTTTAAGAACACGAGTTGTTAACTTTCAATATGCTGAGTCTGCATCAGGGTTTGCATTCAGGCTCGGTGATCATCTGAACATGGCCAACGGACGTTCCGCCAGAATTCCGACACACATTCAATATGGCCGTCAATTACCGATTAGTTGTTTTGGTGGATAAGTAACCATTAGATTATCTTATCGAATTTCATCATGTTTCGACTATTTTGAGCTCACTTGTAATTTTTCTAATAAAACAAGCTTTTGTTTTTTAAAATAAGAAGCATATCTTACGAAATAAATAAGTTTTTCAAGTAGCGACATCTGGTAGCATTAGAAAGACTGCCCGCCTTCTTGGGTTTGGAAAATTGTAGTATGAACTTCAAAGGTGCCGACAGAAGCTGTCCCTACTGATTGATGTTTGTACTGTGCTGACACTGCAACCCAAGATTTTCGTCAACACAGTGATGTGGGTATTTCGTACATCAGCTCAACTTCGGCGTTACAACGAGAGTAATTTACGACACACGTTTGATTTATTAGACAAAGATAGTAAACGACTCAGCTCCGTCTTCTGTGACATTTACTTTCCTAGTCTATTAGGATGCGCACTCGTCGAAATCAAAATTACAAACGTACCGTTGCCCAGATCCGAATAGCAGTTCGGATAGAACGAATGAATTCGTGTAGAGGGTTGCCTACATTTAGGAAACTTTTCGTTTTTGTTAATTTTATGATTCTATTTATATTTCATGTATTTATCGAAGTCACATCAAAGTATTCGAAGTTAACTGATTTTTAGATTTCAGATTCATAAAAAAAATAT
The DNA here is from genome assembly GCA_036172665.1 of Prosopocoilus inquinatus. NCBI lineage: Eukaryota > Metazoa > Arthropoda > Insecta > Coleoptera > Lucanidae > Prosopocoilus > Prosopocoilus inquinatus. Next base: position 24,151,613 of record CM069872.1, on the reverse strand, counting down.
TCGTTTCTAAAAATACAAACTGTGAAAGATGGAAATCTATTTTTATTAGCGTCTGAAAACATTAAACAGACTCCTAAAATAGAGCTTTAGAATATACAATATGTAAAACATTAAAATTACAATATTGCACTTAAAATCGAATTTAAAAGTCTCGTGAGCGACATCGTGCTAGTGAGACATATTCAAAATTACTCGTTATTCTTATTTCCTTGTGATATGATGTCCGATCCGAATAATTGTTACAAGTGCAATAAGTTAGTATCAGCTAGTCGGGCAAATAGTGGCTAAATCTGCAAAATTTGCACCGAACCAGTTCATTACAAGTATATCGGTATTACTCCCGGTAGCAAGACCGCTCAAAACTTCAAATGTGGGTCTTGCAAAAACACCACAGTAAAAATCGCAACTGATAATAATGAATACTCAAAAACCAAAGCACCGATAGATTATCTTGAAATAGATGAAAATAATTACTCTTTGAAGGATGTAATTAAATTACTTTTAGAGCTGAAGTCTGAAATAAACGGCATAAAAACTACCCAAAATGACATAATAATTTCAATCGATTTCTGCTCGAAAAAGATTAATGAATATGAGACTAATTGCAAACAAGGACTTAATGGAAAGGATGGAAAACTTGGAACAATATACACGAATGAATAACATTGAGAGACAGGGAATTCCAGAACGTAGTAATGAAAATGTTTTCACGCTTACGACTACTCTAAGTGAAAAACTTGGCTGTAAGGTTGCAATCACGGACATTGATAATGCTCATCGCATTCAGAATCTGAATAAAGAAGCAACTCGTCCAAAGGCTATAGTTGTTAAATTTGCAACTCGTCAAACCAAAAATAAAGTTATCTCGGCTGTTCATGTTAATAAGTCAATCGATACTTCAATTCTGGATTTCCCTGGAGAGCGTAACAAAATCTTCATCAACGAACATCTGTCTCCATGTAAGAAAGAGCTACTTCACACAGTTAGGGTGATGTGCCGTGAACGCGGGTATAAGTATGTGTGGGTGCGAGACGCGAAAGATTCTAATTCGCAAAACTGATAACTCCCGAGTTATGAGAATTGCGAATAAGTCTGATCTTGGTCTAATCTTATAATCTAATTACTTAACTTACTTATTAGTTATATAAGTCCGTTAGTGAAATGTCCTTGTCTGTATATTATCAGAATGTTAGAGGTCTAAGGACTAAAACCAATGACTTTAAAGTTCAGGTATCTGCGAATAATTATGATGTTATCTTACTGACAGAGACTTGGTTGCTACCTTCAATTAATTCAAATGAATTGTTTGACTCCCGCTATAATGTTTATTGTATTGACAGAGACTACTGTGCAACTGATCTTACTCTGGGTGGAGGTGTATTAATAGCTTTGCAAACTAAGTTTATAAAGAAATTAGTTTTTAGCAGTAATCTACGTTCTGAGGAACTATGGATAAAGTTAGAATGTTTAATTGATAACACTAAAAGTTTTCTTTATATTTGTGCGGTTTATTTTCTTCCGAACTCTTTAATGGACACATATAAATCCCATTTTGATAGAATGCGTGAAATGTTCATAAATTCTAATAACAATGACAAATTTCTTATACTTGGTGACTATAATATTAGTGAATTAGAATGGTATATGGAAAATGGCGGTGTCCAGTTATCTTGTATTAATAATTATACAATTGTATCAGACCTATTGGTTGATTCTATGGCATTTTGTGGTTTTAGTCAATATAATGACATCTCTAATGTTAATAGTCGTATGCTTGATCTTGTTTTATCGGATTTAATTGTTAGTGTCATCATGTTTAGAGAGTAGTCCTTCGCGCGTTGATTATCACCATCCTCCATTATGCTGCAATATTGAACTGAACTTAACTAAATTAATTCAAAATACTAGCTACAGCAGTTATCAGTTCCGAAAATCGAATTACATCAATATATGCAATGAGTTGGTAACGATAAATTGGTCCCTACTTTTAAATTGTTGTGACATCGACACTGCCGTTGAAAATTTTTACTCTGTAGTTAATAATTGTATTAAAAACAATGTTCCCGTTATTACTCGTAGATGTAATAAATATCCCGCCTTTTTTTCCAAAGAGCTCATTGCTCATTGCCCTATTTAAACGTAAAAATAAATTTAGATTACGCTACAAACGATACAACAACAGGTACGATTATGTCCAATTTATGAAACTTCGCTCCGATATTAGTATTAAGTAAACAATGTTTCAGACGTTACATACTAAATACAGAGCGTAACATTAAAAATAACCCTAAAACGTTTTGGTCTTACGTGAAATCCACACAAGCGTCCAATAGTATTCCTGCATCTGTATAATTTGAGAATTTCCATGCCTTTTCACCTTTTCGCCGTATGTGAAGCTTTTATACAATATTTTGCCTCAATTTATGAGCCCTCTGAAGCAAATCGTACAAATTTAACTAATTTAGCTCCTTATTCTAAATTTTCAAAATTTTCTAATTCCTCTGCTCTCTCAAATGTACTTGTGATTCAAGATGAAATATTGTTTTTACTTGGTAAAATCAATACTACTAAATCATATGGACCCGATGGAGTAAGTCCTTTGTTTATAAAAGAATGCGGACAAGTCTTAGCATATCCGTTGTCTTTGATATATAATAAATCTCTTTCTACGGGTGTTTTTTCCAGTCAATGGAAATTAGCTTATAAAACCCCAATTCACAAATCTGGTGACAAACAATCCGCTAAAAACTATAGACCTATCTCAAAATTAAGTATGTTTGGCAAAGTATTTGAATCACTTATTAATTCCAAGCTTCTAAACCATTTAAATCCTTATCTTTCCCAGAATCAACACGGTTTTGTATCGAAAAGATCTATTACCACTAACTTGTTATGCTTTGTGAGTAGAGTCATTGAGACCTTTAACCAGCGTAAGCAGCTAGACGTAGTTTACACAAATTTCTCGAAAGCTTTCGACAAAGTTAATCACAATATACTGATCGATAACTTATACCATTACGGCGTTTCTGGCTTCTTTTTGTCTTGGATTAGATCTTACCTCAACAATAGAATCCAAAAAGTAGTAATTGCAGGCTGTTACTCTGATGAAATATTGGTCACATCAGGCGTTCCCCAAGGCTAACATCTTGAACCCACTTTGTTTTTGGTTTTTATAAACGACCTATCTTCTTGTTTAAATTGCGAACATCTGTTATACGCCGACGACTTTCTTCTTCAACATAATTTAAATATTTTAAATGATTGGTGCTTACAAAATAAGCTTTTGTTGAACGTTGACAAATGTTCGTATATGCACTACACTCTTAATAAATCTGTTATTACTACACTATACACTGTAAATAATAACCCTCTGAAATGTGTAACTTCTATTAAGGACCTAGGGATTACCTTTGACAACAACCTATCTTTTACTTGTTACGTAAATAATATTGTTAAAAAAGCAAACACTATGCTTGGATTAACTCTTCGGATAACCAAGCATTTCTTAGGTATTGATGCAAAAAAAAGTTTATTTAGTGCATATGTCAGATCACATCTTGAATATGCAAGTATGGTTTGGTCTCCCTATTATGTAGTACATATTGCAAGGATAGAATCTATCCAGCGAAAATTCACTAGAGTCATTTGTCGGGGCATGAACGTAAGTTATGATGACTACACTCAACGTTTAAATTATTTGAATCTAACTTCTTTAGAAGATCGGAGGAAAACAGCCTGTTTAATATCCTTATTTAACATTATAAATAAATTTGACTCCCCTTACTTACTTCAAGAACTTTGCTTTAATGTTCCTTCTAAATACCTGCGTGACAATTACGTTTTTAGGGTACCGATTTATTGTTCCAATGTCACAAAGTTTTCTCCAATCCCCAGAATGATGAGAGATTATAACGATCGTATTAATGATATTGATTTACTTTTCGGACCGTTTTCTGCATTTAAACAAATTATATCAAATTTATCCCGTTCATTCTTATTTTTGATTTACCTGTTTTAGTTTTTCCGTTTCATACTTTAAATTTTATTTTTCATATTTGCCGTCGCCCGCTAACTATTTTTATTTACATATAAAATAGCGACATCTTACTATCGCTTTTTGACCTAACATTGCAGTAGGATAGACAAATTGAAGCGGGATTTGCTCCTAATGAGTCCCCCATGCAAGGCGGCCATGCTTGCTGTCAAAGCATAATGAAAGATTTGCACAAAATTTTTCTAAAATCTTTTTTTGAAACAGCTGTCCAGAGGCTGCTCGAGGTTCTCACTGCAATCAAAAACGATTTGCACAAAATTTTTCTAAAATATTTTTATTTAGTTTTTTTTTTTTTTTAGTTTTACATTAATATTAGCATTCGTCGCATTTTTCTATTTTTAAGTACTTTGTGTTAGTCTGTAATAGGGTTTTGCAACCTGTTGACTGACCATGTAGTGTTGATTGATAAATAAATAAATAAATAAATAAATAAATAAATAAATAAATAATTAAGTTTGCTTTTTAAATTTGTACATATTTCTAATAAGCAAAAAAATTAATGTATTATTTTGTTCGACAGAATTGATTTCAAAAATGTTTAATAAAATATAAAATAGACTCGACATTCAATAAATACTGTTCATTTCTTCAAAATTAGACGATTTCTTTTTTAACAATTCAAGGCACGTAATCGCTCTCAAAAAATCCATTGCAATTTAAACTCAATATCTTTTCCATTTAATGATTTCGAATCTAGCTTAATAAAAAAAATATCTTGATCGGGTGGTGAAAATGTAGAGTACAGAAAATTTTTAATATAATTCTCTAAATCCAAGAAATATTCCTGATTGAAGTCGACTCTTGTCTGATGAAAGTTGTACGAAATTGTTTTTAACCCTAAACCGGACCAGTGTTGTTAAAGATACATTTCTAATAGTATCTAGATACAGATGCAGATATTTTCACAAATATGTATCTAGATACAGATACAAAAAAAGTATCTGCAGTGTATCAAGATACTTGCAAGTGTAAAATTCAATAACTTACGCAGTAGTGGAGGTACGGTATTATTTGCGATCCAAATCGACTTTTTTGTGAAAATTGACGAAGTTTTCGTATGAATATGTGAATAATGTACACACTGAAATCTGTGATAATTTTCACAATTTTTTTCAGCAGTATGTCTTTTTAAATAGAAAATTTACCTTGGTAAGTTGATCAATAACTAAGCAGCAAGCAGTCGTTTTTATCACGTCATTATTTGGTCAAAATTGGTCAAGGACGTCGAATGACCAGTTTTAAATGTCATTTTTTCGTAAAAATTTTATTTAAAATTTGACGTTTATAAATCACGTGAATAGAACGTCAGTTTAATGACATAAATTTGACACTAAAAGTTTCGTTTCGATAATAAATTTAGTTATAGATTTGACAAGATATTAGATTTTATACGAAAATATAAATTATAAACATGATTGAATTTATTAATTAATACCATTTTAATACATAAGAAATTTACTAGACTTCCATGTATTACGGGGTATGCGACGCATGCGCCGACACTCGACATTGGGGCATTGTTCTTGCGAATCGTTATCGTAGTGCCCGCGGTGCTTAAGTTTAGTGCGATTCGTTTTTAAGCGTTAATTTATTATGTATTAGCTAACTAATCTATTTGTACGAATCAAACTGTTTAGTAATAGCTTTTTGTGTTATTTTTATTTGGAATTTTAAAAAATATGTATGAATTTATTTAAAATATTATTTATTTATTGTTCGTAGGTATCTGTATACACATGTATAAATATATTTGATATTTGAATAAAAATTAAAATATGATTTAGTTTCTTGGTTACTTATGCGTCATAGATACAATTAAAAATGACGTCAGAAAAACACGACCATTTGACGTACAAAAATGACGTCGCCGGGCTGTGACATTTGCCCGTCATTTTTACGTCTTTAATACGTCATTGACATTGGTCATTCGAAGTAAACGATGACCAATTTTTGACATGAAAAAGACGGCACCTTGCTGCTTGGGCAAGCTGATAAGTAATTAAAAAATCAAGTCAACGTAAAATATAAAGTTACCAACAGAAATGACCCTACTTCCGTATCAGACAAGTTAAATGTCAAATGAATCTAGAATCCTTAGTTGCAACCTTGTTGTAGCTGAGAGAGCGTTTCCACAATCAAGAAAAATTGATAAAATCAACAATAAGTCTTTTCCTTTTGATTTTCTCCTTTTGTCAATTATCTTTCCCAATTTTTTTTAATAATTTTCAAGTTTCTAAACTATCAAATCGCATTTTAAATAAAACAGTCATTAGACAAACTGGAAAACATAATTAACAAGAGGGGAAAATCAAAAGAAAGAGACTGTAAAATCGGAGGTTACATTTCCGCCAAGGTCTGCTGTTTTTATGGAAGTTCAAAATGTATCTAAAATGTATTGTGGCGAGTCACTCAGCACTACGTCACTACGAAATCCGGAGAAAGTCTTCAGGAATTCGAAGCGGACGTAGCGCATCTGGCCCAGTTGGCACATCCCACAGCTCCTCTTGAATTCCTCAAATGTTTGACGGTGCAGACCTTCATAGATGGAATCCGTGACCCAGACAACCAGCAGGCATTGAGAATGACCCATCCGAAGACGTCCAAGAACGCATTGGCTTATGTCTTGGAATTTGAAGCGGCGAGACGAGTTTCAAGAGGGCATGTCAAAGTGCGAGCGGCTACGGACTTCCAAGAGGAAGAAGAGAAGAATCCGCTAACTCCAAGGTGGAATCTGCTATAAAGGAGCGACCCAGGTAATATCCCACCGCCGAGGATATTCGGCGCATTGTGGAACAGGTCTTCAAGCAGAAGAAGCCGCTGGTGTGTTGGAATTGCCAGGAGGAAGGACATGTTCGCAGGCGGTGTCCAAAGTCCAGACAGGATCCAAGGAAGCCACAGTTAAACTAAGCCGGGTCGGTGCAGAGGGGTAAACGTCGACCCGTATTCAAAGGCCCTCGCTAAAGACGTTGTATTACCCAGCAGGACTGAGGTTATCGTCGACGCAAAAATGGACGGTGTTTTTCAAGACGGGCAAGTCATTATGGTTGAACCTAATACTGATGATCAGAAGATTGAAAGAGGAGTCCTCGTTGGGAAAATGTTGGTGACGGCGAAGGAGGAAGTACCTGTCCGCCTGATGAACGTCAATTGTTTCTCCGTCAATATCAAGAAAGGAACCATCTTGGGAAGCTGCACCATGGTGTCCTCCATCTCCCGCCAACTTCAAACAAACTTGCCAGAAGCGAAAGTCCCAAAGAAATTATGGGAAATGGTTATGTCAACAGCCCAGGAATTGACTCCAGACCAGAAGACAAAAGCAAAGAATCTGATCGGCCGCTATCAAGATGTATTCGAGGTAGAAAAAGGATTCAAGGGAAGAACTGATGTCGTGAAACACAAAATAGAGACTGGTGAAGAAAGACCCATCCGTCAAGCTCCAAGGCGATTACCGTTGGCGAAGCGTGAGAAAGCGGAACGCATTATTCGTGAGATGGAAAAGGATAATGTCATAGAACCATGAAGCAGTCCGTGAGCGTCACCAGTAGTGCTTGTGAAGAAGAAGGATGGGTCCACCAGGTTCTGTGTAGACTACCGGTTACTCAACAATGTCACCAAGAAGGACAGCTATCCCCTGCCACGGATTGATGATACCCTGGACGCCCTGGCCGGCTCAAAGATCTTCTCAACTTTGAACTTAAAGAGTGGATATTGGCTAGTGGAGCTGGCGCCTGAAGATCGAGAAAAGACGGCGTTTTCCATTGGTATGGGTCTCTGGCAGTTCACAGTGATGCCATTCGGATTATGTAATGCCCCAGCGACATTCGAGAGGTTAATGGAGATGGTTCTGAAAGGTCTGTCCTGGACAACGTGCATGCATAAAGTGCATTACCTGGAGCACATCGTTAATGGAAATGGAATCGCCGTGGATCCTGTGAAGATTCAGGTGGTGAAAGACTGGCCAACTCTCAGAAATAAATACCAAATAAGGAGTTTCCTTGGCCTGTGCACTTACTATCGGCGCTACGTTCCTGGATTTGCAGACATTGCTAAGCCGTTGACTAAACTCACTGAAGAAGGTCGTCCATTTGAATGGGTCCAACAGTGTCAAACTGGTTTTGAACAACTAAAGTAGTACTTGATTAGTGCTCCTATTCTGAGTTATCCTCTCCCGGAAGGCAAATTCGTCGTGGACACAGATGCTAGCAACGTTGGGATTGGTGGCGTACTCTCCCAGATACAAGAGGGGCAAGAGAAGGTGATCGGCTACTTCAGTAAAGTCCTATCAAAGCCGGAACGAAACTATTTCGTCACAAGAAGGGAATTGCTAGCCGTCGTAAAAATGATAGAACACTTCTACAAGTAACTTGTATGGTAGACGCTTTCTGCTGAGGACCGACCATGCCGCTCTAAAATGTGCCGAAGACTGTAAGCACTGTAGTCGTTTGGACGAGAAAGTAGCCACGACTGCGAGGACTGCCATTGTTGACGACAAATGGCAAGGCGAAGAACTGCGAAGAGACCAGGAGAACGACCCGGATTTGAAATTAGTGCTAGAGTGGAAAAGCAGGGATGCGAGGCCTACTTGGGAAGAGGTAGCACCATGTGCACCGTCCGTAAAATCATACTGGGCGCAGTGGGACTCCATAGTGTTGGATCGTGGTCTTCTGAGACAAAGCATAGAGAATCAGGAAGGCATGGAACAGAAGACACAGTTACTAATCCCCAAGAATAGGGTGCCAGAAGTTCTGAGGGAACTTCACGATGGAACTTCGGGAGGGCATCTGGGAGTTAAGAAAACTATGGAGAAGGTGCGCGAAAGATTTTACTGGGTCAACTGCAAGGAAGACGTGAAGGATTGGTGCAGAAAGTGTGCAGTCTGCGCAGCCAGTAACGGTCACCACAGGCGGGGCAAGGCCCCCATGAGACAGTACAACGTTGGAAGTCCTTTTGAGAGAGTTGCCATCGATGTAGCCGGTCCGTTTCCAGAAACGAATGGTGGAAATAAGTACATCGTCGTGGTAATGGACTATTTTAGCAAGTGGGTTGAAGCTTACGCCCTACCTAACAAAGAGGCAGTCACTATTGCGGAAGTCCTTGTCAGGGAATGGATCAGTCGGTATGGTGCACCTATGGAACTGCATTCAGACCAAGGAAGGAACTTAGAATCGGCCTTGTTCAAGAAAGTGTGTACTCTGCTCGGCGTACGAAAAACTAGAACAACTGCACTCCACCCACAGTCGGACGGAATGGTGGAAAGGTTCAATAGAACCATCAACCGACATTTGTCCAAGGTCGTTTCCGATCATCAGAGGGACTGGGACACGTACATTCCCCTGTTTCTAATGGCATACCGCTCGTCCGTTCATGAGACAACACGGGAGACTCCAGCGAAAGTGGTATTCGGGCGAGAGCCGAGACTGCCCTGGGATCTGAAGTTTGGTGTGAAACCTGGCGATGTCTCTGCCGACGAAGATTACGTGAGCAAATTACGCAGGAAAATGGACGACATCCACAACCAAATGCGTCACAATATACAGACGGCCAGCGATCGGATGAAGGAGCACTATGACATCAACGCTCAACACGGGGGATACCAACCTGGAGCACTAGTCTAGCTTTATAACCCCCAAAGGCGTCGAGGCCTGTCTCCAAAACTGCAGACCTCTTGGGAAGGTCCTTACAAAGTGATGAAACGGATCAACGACGTCGTTTACCGCATCAAGAAGGTCCCCCAAGGCAAACCCAAAGTAATCCACTTCAACCGGATAGACCCTTACCATGGAGAAGCAAATGAAGGGACAGTAAAAAGGGCGCAAGTTTCCGAAGTGAACTTCGAAACCTTCATGTCTCATCACGCTGAAGGAAGTAAGGCACGGTTTGGAGTGACCACGGAGAAGCAAGAAGATCTCTTTAAACTGCCACGGGAGTACAGTCTGGCCCACTGCGTAGCAGAAGACCTAAAAATGTCCAAAGGAATCGCTCAGGTGTTTAGGAAGAAATTTGGCCAAATCGAGGAGCTCCGAAGACAGCATCCCGTGGTAGGCAAGAATCTGCAGATCATTGATTCGAGGGCAGATCGGAGGCGCCACGTGCATTATTTCCTCACTAAGAAGACATCAAGCGGTAAACCTGATTATCAAAGTATGTGGAGAGCCCTATATAGCCTGAGGAGACAGCTAATAGAGAACCACCAGATGAAGTTAGCCATCCCCAAATTGAGCTGCGGATTGGACATACTAGACTGGAGAGTAATTCGAAGCATGCTGGAAGTCATCTTCAACAGAACGGGAATTGAAGTCCTAGTCTGCAGCCACCACCCACAGGCAACAGTCAGCAACAGCAAAACCGTAGACTGCTACTTCTTCCAAACGGGAAGTTGCAAGAATGGGCCAGCTTGTAGATTCCGACATCCTCCTTCAAGACTATCGCCAGGAACATTTCGAGACGAAACGTTTTTAAGAAGGGGGCAGTGTGGCGAGCCACTCAGCACTACGTCACACTGACGGCGTCAAGAAGTCGGTTCATTATTATGCGTCATCGGCGGTCACGCCACCATCGAACAAACTCGAATCTTCCAACGTTAGAAAATTCGAGAGGGCAGCAAAGGATATAAAATCGGCCGGGGAGGACTCAGGAGTCAGTCGAATTCTAACAGCGATCGTTGAAGTTAGATTTTAGTGTGAAAATAAATTGTTACAAATAAATTAGTTCGTAAGCAGTATTAAATTACGGTTAAGTTTTTACCGAGTGTTTTATTCGTTTAAATAAATAAATTTAAACCCTAGAAACGTAACAGTATATCTATTAGAGACTGACATAAAACCACAAGTATGGAAGAATGAATTTAACTCTATTTAAACATTTCTTTAATTATTAATGAGAATAGTTGAGAGATTTCTATAAATTTTAAATTGTATAAATTAATGCATTTCTTTCAGGAATTATTGAAATGTCGGATATTTCTTAAGTTTAATAATGTTTTCAAGAACTTTTGTATACAATACAATCGCGGATAGAAGTGAAATAAACATATCTCAGAATTTTTGATATTATAAAATTTAAGATTTTATAATTTCAAAGGAACATACAATATATAATTCTTCAAAACTGCATTGACAGTTAATCCATATTTACATTACTTGTAGTTTTATGAGTTCTCTAATAGCATTAGATATTTAATTTGTTAAATTTATTACCTGTATTATTTATTCTAATAATAGTTTTTTGAGAAAAACAACTGAATTTTCTTTTGTTTCTATTGCATAGATAGCTTGCAATAGCATAGATAGATACTGCAAAATAATGAAAATTAGTATCTTTGTTATTTATAAAAATAATTATATCAAACTTTATATTTTTGAAAACCTCATTAAAGTAGCAATTTATTTGTGTCATAGCCAACTACGGTTTCCATTTAAAATTAGAAACTTATTGTCTGTTTCTCAGAACTGGTGCAATTTCTACAAAAGATAATACTGTCAGTAAAATCAGTGTTAATTTCTGAATAAAACAGTTTTTAAATTTTCAAAATATCTTGTCAAACAACTGAGATATTGTAAAAAATAATTTATCGGAAAAATTCGTTTTCGGCCGATATTTCCCGAACGAATCGAGATAGCTAACTTTTGTTTTCTCCACCGAGTTTTCCTTGAAAAACTAGCATTGGGTCGCGAAAACGGTTTTCTTCTATTCCTATAAATGACTGAGAAACGCTGTAAAACCATCAAAAATGGACCACACTGTACATTTAAATGGCACGATAATACGTTACGATGGTTACGATGGATCTCAGAATTGCAGAATTAAATTTGCTTCGGATTTTTGAGTAGCACAAAGTTAAGATGAGGCAACATTTTTAATATGCGTTCTTTGTGTTGCAATTAAAAATAGTTGTTGAATGATTATGTATTATTAGTCCGGAACACTTTTTAGCCAGATTTTACAAAATATACAGAGAGCTGAACACCTTTGGTGTATTTATTTACTTCAGTTGACATCTATCGACATCTATTTTAAATAACTGATATTGACAATTGATGTGTTTTTTTTTATTTTGGAAATTCTCATTTTTTTATCCACGACCTCTCTCCGAATTTGCGAGTCGACCACGACCGAACGACCGAACACGAGACACTCGTACATAATTTATTGTAGTTATTGCGCGGGGTGAGTGGACAAGATCCATGGTCAATTGATCACGATGAATCGATCAGTAGGCGACGTGGAACCAACTCAGGAAGGGGCCTCTGAGCGGTTCCGGAAGTGTGCCTGATAAAGTGGTGGAAAACGGTAAGTTTTCCAGATTTATTTCCTGACGGATCTTCGGTCCAAATAACTAAAACGGCGCCCGATACTACTGAGCTACCCTTCACTTTCTTAAAAGCATCGCCGCTATCCCTGAGCGAGCGTTAGAGTATTACGCAATTCATCAACGGGGAATTCGGTGCAGCAAGGAAAATTTGCCCATTCTATGTATACCATTATGTGTTTATGTAGCCGTACAACTGGCTCCCACGTGGTTTTCCTCAGAAGAAAATAGACAGCGGTAAAAAAACTGTTTTTATTAAAAAATATTTAAGTACAAACAACGGAGAAATATTTCGTTTACTGATAATCAACATAGAATTTTGGTATTTTTTGGTATCTTTTTTTGTTTTCTCCGTCTTATGATGTAAGCTAACGTTAAAATTAGTAATAATATAACTACTGCTATGGCTATTCCTATATTTGTTAGCAATTTCGATGTAAAAGATTTTATCATCTGCGCCTCGTGCAATTTTCTACAGTTATTATAAATTTCCAGGTCTTTTGGCGCCACCTCCTCTGAACAATCTGTAAAATGCAAATTTCTTATTAAATGTAAAGCTTTACGTGTGAATTCAAAAGTTTACCTATTGGTTTGCAGTTGAATGAAGAAAACGTAACATTCCGCTTTTGCAACCAAAGTTCAGCTTTCCAACAGTCGCATTGATTGTCGAAGTGGGAAGATGTGAAATCATTGACCAACAGTTCTAAACTGCACAGTCCGGCAAAATCTCTTGGCGAAAGTTGAATTTTGCCGTTGCCTGATATATTATATGTTACTAACGACGGCATTAACCCTAAATTTGGGAGTCGGTGTAATTTATTGTATGATAAATCCAAGTAAACCAAAGGACTCTCGATTGGTCTGGAATTCTCAATGTCCTCCACCATATTTGGACTCTCAATATGACTCAAATACAATTTCCTAAGTTTGGATAAATGGAACAATGTTCTTGGAACACCATACAGAACATTATAAGATAAGTCTAGAGTATGCAACTCCGATTTATCTTGTAGTGCTTCTTCGCTTATGTTTGTGATCACATTATCAGCTAAATATAATATTTGGATGTAACCGTATGTTGTCAAGTCATTTTCTGATATTTTACGGATTCTGTTTAGCGATAAGTCCAGAACCTATAAAAAAATATACATTTATTAGTTACATTATCGTGCAAGTAAAGAAAAGATGTTTTTTCCATCTCAAAGACAGCAACATCAGAAAACACCAAGAACGAATTTTATTTGTAATTTAAAAATGAAAACTGAAATTTCCTGCAACCAAAGCAACGATCTGATATTTGAGGCTTTGTTGCAAGTAGAATCAACATGTGTATATTTATTTAAAGAAATGCATTCGCCTCTCTTGCTTCATTTTTTGGCGCTACTGATTTGACTTTTACGACAGGAAATATATAGAAAAACATTTTAACAGATCTTAAACAAATTCTTTGTTTCTGTAATACTACGTCAAAACATCATTATTTAAATCTCGGGTCACTCACTCAGAAAGTGATTTAGCTAGTCTTTGGTCGAAGTTGAATGCTTTTACTAAAATATCTAGTAAAGTTTAATCTACAGTTTGTTCCTAGCAAAAACACATGGGCCGGATTTAACTAACCGATGACGTTTTCGAGTGACTGCTCTGAGCAACTTCAGATCATATTGGGCATGCGCATAATAGTATGAAATCTTGTTACGGTTTGAACGGTTTGAACCGATTTCCAAAAGTCACCTACCTGTACAAGTCGAGTTTTAAATCGCATTTATTTTCGATGTCATAATTTTCGGAAATCGTGTGGAACGCTTGGCGGTATAGATTCTCGCCCGCGTTTAATACGTTAAAAATTAATCCTCTTCAGAAAATAATTAAATTTTTATAACGTAAATGGTCTCACGCCGTTTTAGCTTTCTGTTGCTATTCGCATACTGTTCTTTTTGCGTACATCATAAATAACCATATAATTCTCGCTATTTCGGCATTTTTTATTGCCATAAGTGAATTTTATCGCCCGGAGTTTCTATTTTTAGCGTTGATTACACAGTCTGATGCAACGCGTCTGCAGCTACGTTTCCGAGTTTCGCGTGAGAACTGTTTATTCTAAACGGCGAGACCGGCCGTAAAACCCGGCGACGTCTCAGTTTTTGTGTTATTTGGTTCTGCGATTTACAGTTTTTTTTATACAAAACAAAGAGGACCCACTCGTGCAGCTCATAGTGAAGTTATAGGTTAACGAATTAAAGAAAAAGAAAACTCTCATCTACTTCAGACGAGATTTAATGTAAGCGCTACATACATATGTATACACCGGCTGTTTCGAATTGATTGTGCATTGAAGGAATCTCTGAAACCAAAATTTGAAATTATGTGTTAAATAAAATTTTCATATAAAAATCTGTATTATTTAAGCTTCACATTAATATCAACTGTTAAGGTGTGACATATAACAATCAGGAGAAAAAATGCTATCGAATAGAACAATAAAAAGATATATGTTGCATTTAAAAAATCGAAACTGATGATGGCTGTGGAAAGACGAAACGCTTGACTTCAATTCTGCCGCCCCTATTCGAAACAAAATCAAAAAGTGCCAGTAGAAAGTTAAATCAGAATATCGAAATTATTTATAATAAGAGAGACACAGATGAAAAAAGAGAATCAACTTTTTTTACATTTTCATTAATATCTCAAGAAGAAATAAGAAAAAAATCATTCTGTCTGTGGATACGAAGAAGGCATTAATTCGTGCAACTTTTCCTCCCTTTAACCGAATTTGTATCTCTTACGGTTTAGGAGATCCCTTCAGTGCACACTCAATTTGAAACAGCCGGTATATGTTTCGGCATGTCTTAATACAAAATAAAGGCCATCTTCAGCATCAAAATAGAAAACAAGGTTTGTTACATTTTGATGAAAGAATTGAAAAAATTGAATTACAAGTAATGAAGACGCACGTGTAGCGAAAGGTGAAAATGTATTGGCTAACATCCGGCACGGAAGACAAAGTCGGTGAAGTAGAAAAGTATATAGATTTGGGGGTCGCGTTCAGAAAGCCAGGCCAGGGTGAAAAATTACAAATTTAAGCGATTCATAAAAATTAATTTTAAAGACTCAGGTTGGTTGTTAAGATATAGGGATTTTAAATGACGATTTTGGAAACACTTGTGATAGGGACATAAAGCAAAACAAAGTTGGTAACAATGAGTGTGAAAGAAGTGGAGGAGTGTGAGAGAAGAGTGGGGTGGAGTAGTTGAGAGCAGGGGGTGTCAACTTAAATTGTATCAATTAATCCGGTATTTTATTAGTTTCCCCGCCAAGATGAGATGGCGTTGCTGTCTCTGAACCTAGGAATTTTCAATTTCTTACAGTTGTTAAGTTACTTTTAGCAATATTGGCTAAACTGATGGACTTTATGTTTGTTTTGTTAGTTTATGGCACGCGTTGTTAAATATTTTCTTTGTGTTTGGTTTGTTGTTTGTGTTTTAGTATACATATTTATTGAACATTTCATATTAGTTTATAGTTAGTGCATAGTATATAGTTAGTGTATTTATTGTATAGTATATTTATTATATAGTTAGGTATAGTTCGGTATTGAAAACAAAGTTAAATCCTTGATAAAGATGAGTTTTAGGTTTTAAAATAATTGTTGAATTATTGGCATCTAGTTGTATTACACATTTCGTAAGTAACCAAAATAATATAAAATAAGTTGTCGTTTTTAGATTTGTACTATCGACGTGTTTCCAAGTCAATATCTTCAAACATGTCTAGTCATACAAAATGTGCAGTACCTGGTTGTGTACCTAAGGATGCGAAGAGAAGATTTTTTCGTTTTCCCAACCCCAAATTTTATTTGGACACACATTTTCAATGGGTAAAAGTAATTGGACAACCAAAACTGAAGCATACACCTGCGAACTATGTATATGAAAATCTAAGAGTGTGTGACAGACATTTTAAAGCAGATGATTACATTGGACGAGGCTTAAAAAAAGGAGTGATTCCAACTCTTAATTTGCCAGGTAAAACTTCATTCTCTAAATTATACAGATTTATATGAACACCTTCAAAACTGCAAATGTATCAGTGTTTTGTTATGTTAGTATTAGTTGATGGGTTCTTAGAAATTACCAAAATGATAACATTCTAACATTTTTACACTTCCTAAAAAAAATGACAGAGATATTGTAGTTAATTTCAAGCAATTTCGATTACACCTACTGGAATGTGACACAATGCCTTAGCTTAAATGTGTAAATATCGAACACATTTTCTTAGCTAGAGTATGCTGGTGCTCTCTAGGACATACAATCGAATTAGCTATTACAATACAGCTCGATCGCTTGAAATTGACTTATACTGTAGATGTTGCATAACAGATTTGTTTTCTTTTCAATTGCAGGACTAATAAATGTTGATGTTAACATTGATATTTCGGATGAGGCACAACAAGCAGCATGTAATATTACACCTCCATCGCCTTTATTAAGAACTCCAGAAACTTTACAAACACAGTTAAATATTTCTCCACTAAGAATATATTTAGAGACAAAGGCAAAAATGGATGAAGCAATGACGATTGATATGCATGAACCTCAGCCTGGTCCTTCTACTCAGAAACAAATTGAATCTTTGGTAGAAGGTAAAATTCTATATAATTAAGGTATTTAGAATGATTTTTAATAATATTTTCAGTGAGTCAACCTGGTCTATCATACGAAAATCTTAATTTGCAAACAGTATCTGCACGAAAACAGCTACTTGCAGAAGGTTGCGGTTTAGATTCCGTTACACAAGAGAGGGTAACCAAAATAACAGAAAAACAGAAACAGAATCCAAAAAGTATAAAAGTTTGCAATGCCTAAATAATACATTTGTAATTAATTTATTTTACAGGATCAGGTTTATCTTTGTTGGGAGTTACCAGAGTAAAGAATTTGACCCATAAGGAACGAGTTCTACATGAGGAATTGAAGGTGTTGGGAAGAAAAGCTAGGAAACTGGAAGCTACGAATGCTACCAACAAAAGACAATTATCTACTGTTCGACAATTGATAAAGACAACAGCATTTGAAAAGTTAACGGCAAAGTTTACTCCTTTCCAGTTATGATTTTTTGAAAATCAGGTACGAAATGCTGCTAGAAAGAAACAAGCTCGAAAATATAGTTTTCAAGATAAAGCTGATGCTGTGACATTGTGGAAAACTAGTCCAAAAATGTATAAACTATTGTCAAATTTGTTTACCTTACCGTCCATAAGTACATTAAGAAATTTATTAAATGGTGTCATATTGGAACCTGGAATTTCAAAATCAATATTTAATTTATTAAAAAACAAGTTCAGTAAGTGTAACAAACAAGATCGCGTATGCACGTTGATTTTCGATGAAATGCAACTTCTGCCACATCTGGATTATTTACAACATAAGGACAAAATTGTTGGTTTTAAAGATTATGGGTGGCACAAAACTAATGAAGTAGCAAACCATGTAATAGTTTTCATGTTACGTGGCATTAATAAAAATTGGAAACAGCCAGTAGGATATGGATATACAAAAGCAGCAATGGCAGCAGTGGAAATAGTACATTTTTATAAAGAAATAGCAAGAATGTCAAAATATACAGGCTTGAAGCTAATTGCGTCAGTTTGTGATCAGAGCACCACTAATATAAAAGCTATTAATATGCTATTAGAAGAAACGCAGAGAGTAGCAATAAGAAATGGTCAAACTGTGGACAATGGAACCATTAGAATAGATGAAGAGGATATTATACCTATATTTGATGTTCCACATTTACTCAAAAGTATGAGGAACAATTTAGTAACAAAAAATTTAATGTTCATGAAAGATGGTAAGCAATATACAGCCAAATGGGAACACATTCTCAATACATACTTGATTGATAAGGAATACAACATAAGAGTAGTGAGAAAACTTACTGACATACATGTGATACCAGAAAAAATTAAGAAAATGAAAGTTTCTGTATGTAGTCAAGTATTCAGTGAATCAGCAGCAGCGGCGATAAAATATTGTGCAACATTTAGTGCTAAGAGTAAAGATGGAACAATTAGTGTCCCTTCTGAAGCATTGGAAACAGCAGAATTATTTTTATTTTTAGACAAAGTGTTCGATAGTCTTAATTGCAGCAAGACTAGTTCCACAGCAGGTAAACCATTCAAAGGTCCAGTGTCTGAGAAGTCTTTCCATGGAAAGTTTTGGATTGAATCATTAAAAGTTTTTGAAACCATGAAATTTATTTGTACGAAGCCACAAGATCGCAGTAAGCCTCCAGTTTTAGATGGTTGGTTGAGAACTTTAAAAGGATTTTTGTTAATCAAACAAAAACTGTCAAAGTTCGGATTTAAAACATTCTCAACCAGAAACTTCAATCAAGACCCCATCGAAAATTTTTTTTGTTTAGTGAGGCAATACGGTGTTAGAAATACTAATCCTAGCTGTTATCAATTTCAAACCTACTATAAATCATTATTAATTCAAAATTTTGCCAAAACACAATCGAAAGTTTCAAACTGTGAAGACGATTATGGATTACTAGCGGTAGATTTAAAGCAGTTGTTACAAACACAAACAGAAATAGACATTCCAGATAAATGGCATCCTCCTGAATTTGTATTGGAGGAAACGTCAGTTATTGAAGATGCCGCAGTAGCTTATATCAGTGGCTACTTAGTTAAAAATCTTATACCTATTATAAAAGATTGCGCTGTATGTAAACTTAACATATTGCTAATTGGGCCTCCAGAACCCTATCATAAATTCATAACATTGAAGGAAAGAGAAGGTTGTGATTTATATTATGTAAACAATAGCGTTTTTGTTAATATGAAAAATATTTATTATATTCTGCGTGCTGTCATACCTTCTGTACTGCATGTTAATTGTTTATTACAAAGACTGGAAAGTTACATAAGTTGTCACGTTACTTTTGATTTTGCCAATTGTGAACATACTAACAGCATTAAGAATGTTATGTTTAAAAAATTTATTTTATTATATATATATACGTACTTAAAAAAACTAAATAATATTCCATTAGGAAAAATGTATATAAAAGATCCGAATAAATTGGAGCAGGATATGATAAAGTATTGTAAATTTTATAAAAATAAATATAATGTTGCGAGATTACGCTTTTGTTTATATTTTGTTTAAACTTGCTATTAATAATCTAAGTTGTTGCAAATAAAATTATTTCTCAAATACTGATTGTATATGGCAAACACTTATCAATATAATTAATAAATAAAATATTTTGCGCTACAAATACACGTAGGACTTGTATTTTCATCACTGATTAACTTTAACCGTTGGTTAATTACTATACACTTTTTTTTCTATAGTAATTAATAAACGATTAAATTTAATCACATGAAAGTACTGGCCTTTAAAATTCAAAATTATTGTGACGTCACGCATGACGTCTGCATTAATTTTCCTGCCAGACCTAGATGGCGCCGAACTGTTCTAATTTGTTTTCATTGGGTTGGTATTCTAGAAAAGGGTTTTCTATGGTTGAGAGTTTGGTTGTTACGTGAGGAGAAGAAAATATATTTTTTACGGTCAAACCGTTGTGTTTTATTAACGTGACGCGGAGTTTAGGAACAAGAGAGTGGTTTCCTATCAATTCAGGTGTGTGGTGTATCCAGGTGTTCGGGTATACATATAAAAAACGCGGTGTGTGTGACTACCTATAACTAAAGTGTGAGGTTAAGTTAGTGCGAAGACTGACAATGTCCAATCGCGAAATTAACGTGCAAGCAAGCACATTTGAGGAGTTCGTGGTGGCGCAAATGTCCCAGAGTGAAAAGAGTAGGCGAGCATTGCAGAAAATGAAAACGAAACGTTAGAGCTTCCATGTAAAAGGCGGCAGAACGAAGCGTCAGTAAGTAGAGATGTGCGTGCTGAAATATTTAGAGATGAGCGCACGGAGTACGCGGAAAATGCTGGAAGTGACAGCACAGAAAGAAATAGCAATACGGGAAATGCAGAGGTGTCCGTGAATGATGTATTAATGACTGTAAATGCGATGATGCAATAAAACATGACTTTAATCAACATGCTACAGAGTCAGCAGCAAAATCGCAAAAGTGTCAAAAACTTTAGTGTTGTACCAGATCTTTCTAAGAATGTGAATGATTTTACTGCAGAAAGAGGACAAGATTAAGCTAAATTGTGGCTAGATTTAATAGAAAACACTGCTAATATACATGGGTGGCCAGATGCATTCAAATTTGAAAAAGCAAGAATGCATTTCAAAGGAGCAGCACGTCATTGGTTCGAAGGAAGACATAATGAAAGAGTAAGTTGGGAACATTTCAAGGAAGCTTTTAAGAAAACTTTCATTCATGAACTGAGCTTAACGGAATGTTGGAAACAAATGCAAGCAAGAACACAATCACCAAAAGAAAATGTTAGTTTGTATTTCCACGAAAAGGTCAAGCTATGTAAAGCCTTGAAGTTATCGTTCAGTGAGACCAAGGAGCAAGTGGCAATTTGGTTATGGTTTCGGGAACTAAGTACTTTAATTATGGCAAAACATCACAAAGACATGGATGAGGTTTACCAGGACATTCTAACCTATGAAAGAATAAATGGAGCAAGACTGGAGAAAGTAGAGTCAAAATACAAAGAGAACAGAAGAGGTACAAGTGAAAATAAAAGTGAAAGGCAGAGTTACGGAGAAAAAAATGCAAAAGTGGTGACTAATCTAAGGAAGACGGACAGTCAAGGGGAACTTAGTGAGAAGCGAGATATAAGAGAGCCAAAATGTTTTAATTGCACCAAGGTAGGACATTTAGCTCGAGACTGTAAAGAGCCAAAGAAGCCTGCGACCTGCTTCAAATGTTCAAAAACAGGGCACATTGCAAAGAATTGCGGACAGCTAAACCAAGGTAATGTAAACTTAGTAAATAATGAACTGAGCATGCAAAATTTCCATAAGTATGTCAAAGAAATAGAGGTGAATGATAAGAAATATACGGCTGTGATTGATTGTGGAAGTTCTGACTGCACGATAAAAGCAACCGCAGCCATTGAGGGGAATTTTGACATAAAGCGAAGCCCAACAGAATTAGAAGGTTGCGGACCCAATTCTTTTACCGTAAAATCGTGTGGCACTGTAAACGCAACAATGACAGTTGATGGGGTAGAAGCAAGTGACGTAAATTTAAGAGTTGTCCCAGACGATGTACAACCGTTGGACATAATTGTTGGCAGAACTTTTACGGAACAACCTCATATAGCTTATTTTAAAGTAATGACAAGCTTTGGTTTCAACATAGAGATGATTTGCAATTACCTTTGGTAGAGTCCCAAGAAAAGCGGAGTAAAAATTTGAAATTAGTAGCAAAGGAGAACGCAGTACTACCACAGAATTCGATGAACTTCATTAATGTACAGGAGTGTAACAACAATGTCTGTTTGCCAATTTTGAACATTTCAGGGGAAGAGAAAAGGATTGTGATAGGAGAAGAAATAGGCAGAATTGCAAGTGCTGAGATCATGGAATCAACAATTCGTGAGGTAGGGGATGGCATCACTGCAGAAGAACTGAATACGGGAGACATTGCAAATGAAGAGTTGGAAGAATTGGTTAAATTGATGAATAATTACAGAGACTGTGTGGCCAAAAACGTACATGAATTAGGGAAAACTGAATTGCTTCATATGGACATTAAAGAGAAACCAGGTAGCGTACCAAAAAATTCCAAACCATACAAAGCGAGTACAAATGAGAGGGAAGTCATTAAGTCGATAGTGAGTGATTGGAAACAAGCAGGTTTAGTCACAGAGACAAATTCGACGTATGCGAGCCCGGTTTTGTTGGTGAAGAAGAAAACTGGAGAATCGAGATTAGTTGTGGATTACCGAAAGCTAAATATGCAAACGGAGAAAATATCATACCCACTACCAAACATAGATGAACATCTAGAAATGCTGGCTGGAAGCAAAATGTTTACGGTGATGGATTTAGCGCATGGGTACCTACAATTACCTTTAACACAAGACGCTCAAGAGAAGACAGCTTTTATTACTCCGGATGAGACAGGAGAATTTACACGAGCGATGTTCGGTTTGACGAATGCGCCGTTCTATTTTTCAAAATTAAGGCAAATTGCCTTAGGCCCTTTGAGAAATCGAGTTGTATTATTTTATCTCGATGATATTTTAATACTCAGCAAAAGTTGGTCGCACTTAATGATGAAACTTCGAGAAGTCTTTGAAGCTTTGCGTCAAGCTCATTTGACTATTAAACTGTCTAAGTGTCAGTTTGGGAAAACCAGTGTGGAATACTTGGGATTTATAGTGTCAGCAGAAGGTATAAAACCAGGACTAGGTAAACAAGAGGCGATCATTTTCCAAGACCGCAGAGTGTACATGAGCTCAGGCGTTTCCTAGGACTTACAAGTTTCTTTAGACGATTTGTGGAAAGATTCGCAGAGAGGGCCGAACCGCTTACGAAGTTGACGAAAAAGAATATAGACTTTATCTGGAATGAAGAACAAGAGAAGGCATTAGATGACTTGAAAAATGCTTTGACGTCTGAACCAGTATTGTACATCTAGAATCCAAAATCGAAGAATACGGAACTTCACACAGACGCTAGTTCGGTGGGACTTGCGGCAATGTTGATGCAAGAAGACGAGGATGGACAAATGCACCCAGTTTATACCATCAGTAGAAGAACATGAGAAGTAGAAAGATCATATCATTCTAGAAGATTAGAGTTGTTGGCTATAGTATGGGCTGTGGGACGCTTACGAATATTCTTAATAGGTATAAAATTTTCGATAATCACTGATTGTGAAGCTCTAATATACTTAAATGCAAATCGTACGAAGAATCCTCAAATAATAAGATGGCATAATCTGCTAAGCTAATATCAGTTTGATATAAAGCACAGACCCGGAGACAAGATGAGGCATGTCGATGCACTGAGCCGTGTACTGCCGGAAAAAGACAACACCAATCAGAAAGATGAGAAGCCAATGGTATTTTCCGTACTAAACCGAGAGGAAGGGCTAATACTATTCCAGTATTCGGATGTTGATTTAAAAAGGAAAATTGATGTTTTAAAGGGTGGTGAAATTAAAGTGAGTAAAAGTGAAAAGGACCTAGTAAAAGATTTTAAACTGAAACATGGTATTTTACACAAAGAGACAGAAATTAGTGCGGGAAATAAACAATTGGTGTATGTAGTGCCAAAGTCAATGCGAAAGTCGCTAACCACCAAGTATCATGATCTTAAGGGACATCCAGGGGTGGAAAGAACACTTAACAACATGCGACGATACTATTATTTTCCAAACATGCGTGGTTATGTTAAAGAACATATTGAAATGTGTGTTGAGTGTATATTAAGCAAGAATCCAGTAGGACGACAGCCAGGAGATCTGCATCCGATTCCACCAGGAGACCGTCCTTTCTCAGTAGTTCATGTAGATCACCTAGGACCCTTTATCAGTACTAAGAAAAAGAATAAATTTTTGTTAGTAATGTGTGATAATTTAATCAAGTACGTAAGTTTAAATCCTGTAAGAGACACAAGAACAGAGACTAACTTGAAAAGGTTATAAGAATTTGTGAATTGCTTCGGGGCGCCAGATAGGATAATAAGCGACAGAGGAACGTGTTTCACCTCAAAGAGATTTGAAGATTTCTGTCAGAAACATGGAATCAGACATACGGTAAACTCGTCGAGATATCCACAAGCAAACGGGTTAGTTGAGAGGATGAACGCAACATTACTGCCTATGATGCAGATTACAACAGAAAATGGGACAGACTGGGTTGTTAACATGAAGAAAATGCAGTTTGATTTAAACTCTTTTACCAATAAGACTACTGGAAAGTCTGCATTTGAATTGCTGTATGGATATATGCCTCGTGTAGGAGATGGGAGAACAAGAAGATTAACCATAGAGAATGAAAATTACACAAAACCAGAACAATTAAGAGAAGAAGCAAAAATACGCATTCGGCAAGAACAGGAAAAGTATAAGGCCAGATACGACCAATCCAGACGAACAACCGTGAAATACGACGTTGGAGACATAGTATTCATGAAAAGAGCACATGTGGCTACCGGAGATTCAACGAAAATGCAAAGAAGGTTTCGCGGACCTTTGGTAATAACGAAGATCCTACCCAGTGATACATATGGAGTCGCTCAATTAGCAGAAAGGGAAAAAGGAAGATGTTATGCGACAACAGCACATGTCTCACAATTGAAAATATGGAAACCGAATAAACCAGAAAGCAATGAAATGAGTTTGAAGGACAAAGCCGATCAAGAGGAGAGACAGAAAATGGACGATGTTAGTCAGGAAGACCAAGATGATGATGAGGCCAGTCAGGGTAAAGCGGTAGAAGTAGACGAGCAACATGAAGGGTGCAGTTCGGGAAAGCGAGAGCGGAAAGTTCCAGCTTATTTGAAAGACTATGACATGTAATGTTAATATTAGCATAAAAAGTTAAGATTAAGCATTAGGATTAAGAATAAAGAATAGTTTTTAATGTAACAGTAGAATCTTGAGGCCAAGATTTATTCAGGTTGGCCGAGTGATAGGAACATAAAGCAAAACAAAGTTGGTAACAATGAGTGTGAAAGAAATGGAGGAGTGTGAGAGAAGAGTGGGGTGGAATAGTTGAGAGTTTGGGTGTTACATGAGGAGAAGAAAATATATTTTTTACGGTCAAACCGTTGTGTTTTATTAACCTGACGCGGAGTTTAGGAACAAGAGAGTGGTTTCCTATCACTTGTTCAAGAACAAAATTGTCTTTGAAGTGCAACGTAAAAGGGACACAGAAGTGTTATCTGGGTTGAAAGACTGATTAGAAAGGGCAACATGTTCAACAAAGGTTGATTTGGAAAATGCAAAACATCAATAAAAATATCAATTGAACAAAAAAACAAAAGAAAATGATACTCGCAGTATTCTCATCATTTAATACTTTATAAATTAAAGTAGCGGCGCGGACACAATCATTATTTAACCTTAGATTCTTTGCAGCTACTGTACCAATTTTTTTCAGCGGCAAGCAATGAAGAACAGTGAATGCGTTTTAAATTGGGATCTTTGCAGTACAATTTGAATTTTTATGTGTGACTAACTATAACTAAGTAAAATCTAAACGGTTTTTTATTACACCCCCTCCCAGCCATTTATTACGGATTTTTAGAGATTATTATGAATTTCAGCAAAAAATAAGCTGAAACAAATGATTACACTAGCCTGCGAAAAGATATTTTTTTTGCGGATGAGATAAGACTGTGCTCTTCAAAGATTTCAACATCATAAAAAGGAATCTGTTATTAGTTTTTTTCTACCACGTCAAGGTTCCAAAAAAAATTAAACTGTCTAGAGAGTTTTTGTTAACATTTTGTACGGTACTTGCACACTTTATTATCAGACATATAAAAAAAAATGTTAATTGCAAACGTTTTAGGGATTTACCTGAATCGCCAGAATTTACTAAAAAAAAAAAACAAGTGACGATTGGAAATGAGAATCAACTTTGTTATTGTAATTGAAGTCGATTTTTATCCAATTTTAAAACTGTCCAGTTAAAGTTTTAAAAACTATTTTCTTTAATATTTTAGATTAAAAATTCAGTAAATTTTCTCGAATTAAAAAAAATCCTCTTTTTACTTCCAAAAATATACACAGTCTCACCTCTTTAACTCGAACCTCCACAAATCGACGTTTTCTGTAAGTCGAAATTTAGTGATGGTCTTTGCACATTATATGTAACTGCTATCTATTTCTTTAACTGGAAATTTCTATAACTCGTAATTTTCCGGTCCCTTGAAATTTGAGTTATGGAGGTTCGATTGTAGTTTGTCTGTCAAAGCCCACTACAGTGAATGCGTTTGTAGAGAACTCTCGCTTATAACCCTACTGAATACATACTTCGTTTTTATTTACCGGTTATAACGAACTTTGGATATAGCAAACCTATTTTGGTGTTTTTTTTTGTTTCAACCACAAATGTAGCAAATTATTTAGACAACCTCTTTTAGAAACATTTACCTTATCATTCATTTTTTTCTCAATATTTGCTTAAACAGGAATACACGGTATAGTATCAAACTAATATTTCGTATAGCATGAAACGTATAAACACTTAGGCAATCCTAGGCACAAATCTGTCAATAATGACAAGTGAAAATGTGCAAACCAGTGAGTAACAGTTGGCTTCTCGAAAATTGTGACTGAAAAACCTACTTTGAAATACTGTTATTTAAAAGAAAAGTGGTGCGTGATGAAAAAATTATTATATTTTTCTCGAACTCAGGAACACCAAATCTACTACATAGAACTCAGGAACACCAAATCTACTACATACACCTAATTTGATGTCATCCGCAAAACCTTCGCAGGCTGGTGTTATTAGAAGGACATACCTACCTCAACATTGCTGGAAAGACAATTGGGCACTTCTCTGAGGTTCTGGTCATAGCAGTCGACACTGAGAAGACCTTGAATCCGGCTCTGCTTGCAATTCTCGCGGCATACATCGCAACATGCCATCGAAAATATGTAAATGAAGATCCATATCTTCGATTTAATCATCATAAACTGTAACAAAAAAAAACTCATATGAGCTGCCAGATGGTACCAAGAAATGAAAGTTTCTGGTGGTAGCTGAATCGTAACAACAAAATTAAAGAGACAAGGTGAAAGTTTTTTTACTGTTTGTACATGTCTTTGTTATACCTACACACTATTGGTAAATAAACTGTTAACTGTAAATGATAAGGCGTTGTCACTTTAGATTTTCTTAAATACGTGCACCGACACATAAATATTCTTAAAATCGTCCAGCCTCCGCACGTTAGATAGAGAGCGTCTGTTATAGTGAACGGGTTTATGGTTTTCATGGTCAGGTTCTGGTGAGTAGGAATCCGATTCGCGACCATCCGCGTAACAGCATTCTAAGTGAAAATCAACGTGAACCCTGTCGTACGTTGCCCTCTTTGTGACAGGTACCACGTGTGCGGGCAAATTTTCTGCATATTAGTTTGCTTAAAAATTTATTCGGTTACTACCCTTCATAGTAATTAAATAGAATTGAAGGAAAAAGATCGAAAAGATGCATAATTTCTTCTTCTTGCATTATTTTGCGATTGTATTTAAGTGAATCTCATATTTACATATAAGGTACAACAAAAAAAAACTTCTTTTAGTTGACAATGAAAGAATGAATGAAAGAATTTATTAAGGCTCTTCGCTCGCAATATATTACCAGCCCGCATTTTATGAAGTCGCAGTTTCTCGTTTAAATTGTTATAAATGTAAAAGATTTTTATAATAATGAAAATACTAAAATGAGCTCTAACTGTGCTTTAAATTTCGTGTGCCAGAAGAAAAAACGATTGCTTCCGAGCGTATGCATATTATTTTGTTTTTTTTTGTAGAAAGTAATTGAGTTATTTCAAAAGTGACATGTATACGAGCCCAAGCATGGGGATCTCACTTATATTAAGAGATACGAGGTGGCTTATATTAGACCAAAGTTGCGTATTTTCATACTAATTAATAATCTAAAAAGCAATTTAAATTATTCCTTTTCGTCTTGAAGTTGTTGAGAAAAATCTAAAATTTTTCATTTTCGTTTTTATTTTTTAAATCGAAAACCGATAAAGCTAGACATTTATAACTTTCACATTATTAAGGCACTTTTTCACGGAGAATCTAAATCTATCATTACATTTACCCGAGCTGGGCGTAAACCATAACATAGCCTAAAAGGGGATAATAGACGTATTCTAACATTTAAACCTCAATTACTCGAAAACGGTTTGGTTTATGGAAATGCAATAAGAAAGCTTCTTTTATGCCAAATTATCTAAAGAATAATTCCTTCACAAATTTTTGATGAAATATGTAAAAAATAAAAAGTTAGGGATAAAATACTAAAAGTTACTCAAAATTATCCCTTAAAAAGAAGGGGGGATCGAGAATCTGACAAATATGCTGTTTATGAGCAGTTAGACGCCTTATACCAACATTTAAAATACTAGTCTAATAACTTAAAGGTTCCAGAAGATATTGGCAAAATATTATTATTCATGTTAAGCATTATGCTATTTTAGATTAAGGTTAAAACTATACATTCTAATTTTCTTTATTTTTATAATTTAATCATATTGGCATGTACGTTATTCATTTTCATTACTCGAAGATATTCCGCGTAGTCAGTAATCTGGCATTTCCAAATCTTTCGAATTATTCTCATACCGAACTATTAAAGTAAAATTCCATCACCCGCTGTGTATGCCCCATTCAGTTCACTGTAAGGTTTATTTCAATGTTTGCGCTCAGACCTACTAAATGAGCATTTTACATCGAAACGCATCAATTTCTAATTCCGTCCATTGTCATCGTTTGCATTCCGCCTTAAGGACTCGCCGACCCCTTGCTGTTTAAGCTAGCATTAGGCGCCCTTACCTTATTCGCAACCCTAAGACACGGTTTTTCCCGGCTTCAGCATTCTAGGAAAATATATTAGTAATATTTCTTTAGTTCACTCTCTAAATTATCAAGCCCAACCAATCACCGGTTTATTCGTTAGCAACGACCAATAGTTTCATCGTTCCCCCACATTGTAATTCCTGAATCAAAAGTTTTAAATTGCTCAACACAAGGAAAAAAGGCGCATTCGAAAACAAGGGGTTTTCAGGTCGCGAAATCAATGCGTCAAATTTTCATATCAGCTAAGTGTTAAAACCGCGATTAAATGTTTTTATAATTGTTTGTAGTTTGTGTTAGGAAAAGCTTTTGTAAATATATATTGTAAATAGCGTGTCAGTGTTTCTTTCAAATAAACAATAAGTGCACGTGGTGGATCGTCTTCCGGATCAACGAGTTCCTGGACTCCCCAACGCGCCGCTTAAACAATTCACTTTTGGGAAAAAAATTATAAGGGCGATCTGATGTTCTATTGACCCTGAAAATATCGGGAGATATTTCTGAAGCAAGTATTTAGTTTTTCCTGGAAATATCCGAGCAAAAATGATTATGAATTTTGTAATAAAAACTTTATCATTTAATTTATAAATTTTGTCGAAGTAGCTGCAAAACCCATAGCGAAGCGTCGCCTTAAATCTCAATTTTTCGAATGTCCGCTATAAAATTATTACATGTATATTGTTTTAATAATTTTCATCGGACAAGATAGTGCCTCAATTATTTAACTTTTCCATAAAAGAAAACAAGGCTTGTAAATTTAAATAAATAGCAGGAGTAATATATTTTTATTTAACAATTTTACTTAGTTTCTGCCGTTTTGACAATTTAGGATGTGTAGAAATTTTCATTTGAAATGTTTAGTTCCGTTTTGAATATTTTGGAAATTTATTCTAATTTTTCTTCTTAATTTACAAAAAGTTTTTCATGATTTTAATTGGCACAGACCTTTCCTTTTTCGTATTTTTTTACAACTGCGGATGCATTCCTTCGTATAGTTCCAGAAACTATGTAATTTCCTATGGGAAAGTTCTTATAAAGCACATTTTTTCCTTTTACTTTGATCGGAGCCGGCATTTTTACATTTAAATATTAGGCGGTGTATTTAAATATGAACCGATGTTGACGTCACAACAGCAGTCGAAGCGGACTTACATTGCGGTATAGGGATCGAGCAATCCTATAGTGTTAAGTATCCTTGGGTACAATGAAACACAAATTTATAATACAAAAAGTTACAAAGTCTGAGATACTTTCTGTGGGGTTATGGATATGGATTTTCCAATGACGATTCCTACGTTTTTTTCAGAATTCTCCACCTGGTGTGGTATGTAAAATTGACTGCAGTTTGTCTTGTTAAACCCGAATAATTGTTTTGTACTTAATTTGAGGGGTTGTTTGCAATAAGAATATTATAAAAATTGAGTGATGAAAAGGTGATTTTTAAGAGTGCAGAATTTCTTCCGCGTTTTCAGTTGGTTAAGCTAGCGCCACATAAGTGTCAAAATCTTGACTATTTCCACAGCGGTCTTCGTAAAAATCAAAAAATAGAAATTTTGGTAAAAAAGTCAAATTAACCGTAATGTGTGATACATTGTTAGAATCGGAGAAAAAAAATTATTTGGAAATATGAAAATCCAATTTGGCGCCCATAAGAAACAAAAAAGTTGACAGGCGTATCTCTACAATTTTGACAGCTCGGGTAAATGTAATGACAGATTTAGATTCTCCGTAAAAAAGTGCCTTAACAATGTGTAAGTTTATCGGTTTCGGATTTAAAAAATAAAAACGAAAATGAAAAATTTTAGTTTTTTCTCAATATCTTCAAAATCGAAAGGAATAATTTTAATTGCTTTTCAGATTATTAATTAGCATGATAAATACGCAACTTTGGCCTAATTTAACCGACCTCGTATCTCTTAAGATAAGTGAGATCCCCATGCTTGGGCTTGAAAAATGGACAGCCTGTATGTCCTAGGAGAGATAACACTGTGTATACAGGATGATTCAAAATAAGTGTCTGACCTGTTAATCACAGAGAGTACTGGAAAAAACAAAGCAAACTTATTGGTTATCACCGGAATAGCCGAATGCATCACAACAATGTAATGGATTCCCCAGAAAAAAGTAGGAGTAGATTTGTTCATACTTTTAAGTCTGTTTTATATTGTCATATAAAACGTTACCGAACTCAGACTTAATAACGTATATCAAGTTTTAGAACAGTGCTAGAAGTTCATTCAAAATGATATATGTATAAGGTGATTTCTTTAGCTTAAAAGTTTGAATCGTGTTTCGAATAGTTTGGACCTGAATTTCGTTGTTGTTGCAACAAAACACCTGACTTGAATTTTTGATTGACAGTTCATTTATAAATAATCATAATTCAATCCTTCAATCCAAACAAGTTTTAAAAATAGAGAGATTTAAAGAAAAGAATGTGAAAAACACGTTTGGATCACGATTTTGTAGGAGTCGGGACATTTGCGCCGCTCGGTTTAAATTTACAGGGAACGGTCAGGTAATATCATTAGCAATTTTACATTTGTGCCGCTGCCCCAGCAGTAATAATATTCTTCTGAACGCACTCCAGTGTTTGACAATTATTTTTACATGTATCTTAGCGTTAATCTAGCGTTAATACATATCTGAACAGACCAAGTCTTACTTAATAATATTTACGTCAGTTTTTGGTTGGAATCAAATTTAATACTAATATCATTTAATACGGACATCCTTTGAAGGGAAAATCACCTTCTAGTGAAGTCTCTTTGACCTTGAAGTATCGGCTTCGGTCGAAAAATGAAAAATTCAAATTTTAAGATTACACTGGAACAGTTTTCTATAATTTCCAATTTTGTGAAGCTACGGGGCTTTTTAACGGATTTCTCAATTGAAGTTCATAAAAAAACTAATATTTAACAGAAGTTGTTATCCTCTTAAACTGAAAACAATGAATATTCTATCCCGCACTTAAGGCTGTATGCTCGCCTACAACTGAACTCGATTTCAAATGGGCGTATCACTATTTTTCGCATATATTCAGAAGAAACATACGTTCAACATGTGTTCCTGCATTTTTACACACAAACGAAAAGAACAGAGAACAGAATTACCACCTAAACATTTTCCTTGTAATTTATGACTCTACTGTCACTGATCTTTATTTTTGATTGGTTTACGTGTCAGTTTGACACACCCACAAGAGAATATTCGAATAAGGCCTCATTCACATGGTTACCGCCCGCGGCCTCCTGCAAATTCTCGGTCGAGCGCACACTCAGATGAGTAAAATTTTTTATGTAAAAGTGATGTAAATAAAAACGGCGACCTAATCTAACACAGAAACTATATAAAACTTGGAAAATAAAACTACGTCTGTCGGAAAGTGAAAGTTTATCAGAATTGAAACGACACAAAAAAAACGCATAGCATGTTCCTCTGTAAATCAATAACGTCATTTTGTTGTTTCATTACCGTTATTATTATCCCTATAAAATTGTTTTTTTTTTTTTAATTTTACGTGGATTGCTTTTTTATCTAGACTACCTGCACTAAAATTAGGCACAATGAAGTATTGCAGTTTAAAGTGGACGTAAAGAAAAAATATACATTATACAGAATAATTGTGCTTATGATTATTGGAATAGGAATTAATACTGCTCTAATGTACCGACGCTCATAGAGCAAGTTAATGCGTTAAAAAAGGACATTATTAATTGCCCTAAGCACGTATTCGACGATCATTCTGATTGTGACGTTTATTTTTGCACCGGGTTCAAAGATAATGAAATTAATTCAGTTCCAGACTTAGTAGAATGTGGATGACTTCATGATATTATTGCTTGCTGCAATCATTTGACGCATAATGCACAGTTTACTTTTAAATATGAACATTAATGCAGCGGAGACGTACATTTCAATTGTTTCAAAATTTGTTGGTGGAAAAAGAGTTAACTTCTCTTTGAAAAATAGCAACGAAGTGAAGTGCCACGCTGCGAGCCTTTCTTAAAATTTCAGAGAGCAATATCACCACCGCATTTATAAGAGAATGATCGGGAAAACTATACAGTGTGCCCGGATACGTAGGGACAGCATGGGTAACTTCTGTCTTTGAAGAGATAGAGAGATGATTAAATTAGCAAAAAGATGCAGGTTCGAGAGCTCATTAAGAATCCATTTTCAAACTTACTTGTCATGGCCAACTTGGTTAAAATTTTACTAAAACCAAAATCTCCTCATTTCTTTTATTTGCCGTAACTTTTTTGTTATTTAAGATATTGAGATGCGGTTTGAACTAGTTTGCATGATAATTTAAGTACTTTTATGGGCACTTAATAAAACTAATCTCATTTTTACAAATTTTCAATAATCTAACCTAACCTTAAAATTTTAAATTGGTACTCCCTAATTTACTTGGCCTTTTTAAGAGAAAATTTATTTCTGAATGCAATGATGTAGCACACGATATGGAGATTTCTTCAAAATTTTGAAAAACCGAACTTATTCTTTTTACGAACAGAAATCGCTAGTGCCATGATCACAGAAATTTTGCTTTTTGTTTATCAAGTTATTCTGCAGTGGCACTGATCGATTGCAGCCAATGGTGAGCGAGCCATTAAAATTTTAAACCAATATCACATCAGCTAGGGGTATGATGTGCCAAAAAGATAAGCATTTCATTGGTGAAAAATTTTAATCGCTTGTACACGATTGTCCACGAACGATCAGTGGCACTGCAGCTTCATCTGTGTAGCCTTTTCAAAAACAAATCTTTACAAAACTGTCGACTTGTCTTGTGATGAATCTTTAGCACAAGTCTTCGACAAATACTAGCACAGGACATCGTTTACACTATGTGACCTGTTCGGTACATATCTAGTATTTAATAATAAAAAAAAAGTATCGCTCGTGAAAGATGACAATCAATTTTTGTTTTTGGCCGCGGCAGCATAATATTACTATGCTCTTTTTGGATCACTCCATCGTCACAAACCATCAGATCGCTTAATAGTTTAAAACAGCTAACTATTCTGCACGTGCGTAAAGTACCTTTGTATGGTCTGCGATTGCTGTGTTTTCCATTAATTTGGAATACAAATCTGTCTGGTAAAACATGTCGGATACATGTCAAATACATGAAAAATGTAATAGTAGTATGAGACAAATTTCAGATTCATTCCAGACTTGTCAAACAATATGTATAATACAAATATGTATGTAATGTAAACGTCCGTTTATTACCAACGTTAACAAGGGCGCGGTTAGCTTGCAACAGTCTCGATAACAAAGTTTTGTGATCATGGCACTAGCGATTTCTATTCATAAAAAGAATAAGTTCTGTTTCCCAAAATTTTTAAGAAGTTTCCATATCATGTGATACATCATTGCATGTAGAAAAAAGTTTCTCTTAAAAGGGCCAACAAAATCACCAATTTAAAATTTTAAGGTTAGGTTAGATTATTGAAAATTTGTAAAAATGGGATTAGTTTTATTAAGTGCCCATAAAAGTACTTAAATTATCGTGCAAACTAGTTCAAACCGCATCTCAATATAATCAAGTTGGCCATGACAAGTAATATTTGAAAATGGATTCTTAATAAGCTCTCGAACCTGCACCTTTTTGCTAATTTAATCATCTTTCTATCCGGGTACACGTCAAAGTTGCGTAGGAGACGTTTTTACCGAAAATGCAGAGCACGGCAAGGCAGAAAAGAAAACAGGCAGCCGAAGCTGAGGGTGACTACGCACTAATAGAAGAGGTGATCTCTCTTAAAAACTTAGAAGAAAAGAAATCATCTTTAATGGACTACTTGAGCAGGACCCAGGTAGAGTTAGAATCGTTAGAGAGAAACACTGTTGGCCAAAACACCAAAGTGAAATGGCATAAAGAGCGAAGACTAACAGCAACGAAATTTGGTATTGTCTGTAAAAGACGTCAAACAACTGATGCCAAAAAATTGGCGTAAAAATTAATTTCCTCTAATTTTTCAAAAGTATAGTTACAAATTGGTGCCGTAACCATGAAGAAATTGCGAGAAAACAATTTTCACAGGAATTTGGACATAAAGTTGAACGGCAGATTATTTATTATCTAAAGAAATGCCGTATCTTGGAGCTAGTCCTGATGGACTAGTTGGTGAGGATGCTATAATTGAGATCAAGTGTCCCTATAAGTTAGCGAAGTTCAAAATAACTCCTCAGGAAGCAGCAAAGATGAAAGTTATGCCCTATTTCTTTTTGGATGGCAATACTGTGAAACTGAAGAAAACACATATCTACTATTATCAGATTCAAGGGCAGTTGGCTTTAACGAATAGTTGTATTCGTTGTATGGACACCTTTGGGAATGATATGTGAACAAGTAATGTTATTTACATAAACGTCAAGAAAGTTCTGAATTCACCATAATACATTATTTTTTTCTGAAATCGTATAAGATTATTTTTGTAATAGTTTCAACTTTTAAGCACACGAAAGCTATAATTTTGACAATAAAAATAAGTAAAACCGATTTGGTTTTGAAGACTAGTGTATAAAATAGAAATTATAGACGATTTTAGAAAAAATAACAAGCAATTTGCATTTACAACCCACCTGTAATACGTTTTCTTTTTCAGATTAAAAAAGATGACAATTTTTGGCATAACATGAAGCCGAAGTTAAAATATTTTCATTTAGAACATATGCTGCCTATATTGGCTTTAAAAGGAAATTAAAATAACGATCCTGATCGATCTGGACAGTTGAAACCTCTTTCTGATAATCTGGTGACAATTCTGAAATAGATCTGTATTTGAAATCTGCTCTGCAAGATTCCATATTATATAATGCCATATAATATCTAACTGTACTATGTCCACTAAAAAAAAATTGAGACAATTGTTGTGCATACATATTTGAGTTATTTTATTATAGCGTTTTCCGCTGGCTGCACCGGTATGCACTGAGTGTATCTCCATCTCGTTTTATTACATAAAGCTGAACCGAGTTGGAAATACACTCAGTGCGCACTAATGCAGCCAGTGGAAAACGCTATTAGTTTGAATGCAATTTTAAACTTGTTTCTACAGAAACTTAAAAAACACGGAAACAAACAAACGGACGAATACATGATAGCAACAATAATTAACTCCTCGTATTTACAACAGAACGTATTACGTGTTCCAGATTCTTTTGGTGTGTAGTACAATATGATTCAAAATGGCCGCACTATTATCACCAGAATGTTAATATTAACAGGATCAAAAACAAGCTTTTAATTTTTTTTTTTTAGATGCTTGACGAATGTTTAAAAATATCGTATAATGCAGATGCACTTACAAATTTGAAACCGTGGTTGTAGATTAGGTTACAGTTGATGAGATCTGAATCCTCGTATTCATCAAGTATTTATATTTTATTCAATTAGTTGTGTAGAAACAAAAATTATTTGACGCAGTTCCGTTTCACTATTTGGGTGAACTTGATATTCCAAATGTTACATCACCGACCCATTTTACTCATTGTTTATTCCTGTGTTATCACATAATATTAATTACATGCATTAACAGGCATTTTTAATGATGTCAAGGTAAATGTGTACACAAATAAATAACAAAATATTGAGCAAAATGTTGAACATTCCCTTTTTAAAACTAATTAAGTGCATGACTACCAGAATTGCAGAAGTTTATTATGACAAAAATGTTTGTTTCAATGTAGCGTAAAAAATTTACCAAAAAGCAAGACTCTGAAAAGAGAAATCTTTGTAGAATTATTTTCTGGCAGCGCTCGGTAGCGTTCGTGTGTTTACGGTGCGTGTACTCTGTGTTTCACTCATACACGCACTGAAACGTATTCGCTCTCACTCACACTCTTCATCTGTCACTAAATCGGGAGAATGAATGTGCGAATTCGCCCCTCTTGCACTAGGCCCGAAGGCGGAGCTAGCGTGTATCACATACCACATTTGATTTCAGCGATTTCATTCCGAAAATTTTAAATTTGTTTCCCATTTCCTGACCTTATTTTAAAAAAAAAAAAAAAAAACTAAACGGTTTATTATTATTGAATACTGCGAAATTTCGGCTAAAGGCTTACATTTTCGAATTTTTTTAATTTTAATTTTTTTTAAGGCCTTTTTGGCAATTCTCGAAAAACGAGCCTTTAGCCGCCTAACAGAATCTATTTAAAAATTTTTCGCGAAAAATTGGTACGATTTTAATGAAAAATAAGCCCAGGAAATGGGAAAAACGATTTTGGGGCCGAGCAAACAGCCTTAATAATTTTTGTATGACGGAAATATGATGTATACAGTTGATTGTATTACCAAATTTTGGGAATAAGTCAGAATGAATGTTCAAGTAGGTTAGATTTTTTTAGAGAAGTTTCTTTACAGCCATTATCTTTCAAACTTATTAAAGTTTTTAAGTTAATATTTGTTGCGTAGTACGTACTATTATTTAGTTTAACCAGGAAAACATAAATATTAAAAAACCTTTTATACTCTCTGAGTAATGTTAAATAAATATCAGTAGAGGGCGTATTTCTAAGGAAAACACAAAAATTAAAATATCTCATTAACTATTGCATTTTGTATTATACATAATATGGTTAAATCAATTGCAAATGAGCTCTACTAACACTCCATTAAAGGAATACGTCGACTTACCAGTCATCCTGTATAAAATAAATACACATCGTCGCTTTTTCTTGCTTATTTTATATCATTTTTCACTACTACATGACGTCATTCACCGTCATATTACTGCTGCTAGATTACGGTGTCGTTATCCTAGGAAACCGAGGTTTAAGTCAACAAAATTTGTATTCCCCAGTGAATCTTTCGGCACTTCCCTAGGGTGCTTGTAAAAAGAAATCAAATGTTTGATATACGGCAAAAATTACGAAGTTTTCTTATTTGCGATAATGACTGTGTTAATGATTTGGAAGAATATTTATCATAGTTGGTAATGGTAGCAAAGGAAAGGAAATTAAATCATCCTTAACGTTTAGTAGTGGGAGTTCCGGTCTTCACAAACAATTATGTAATTCTAACACAATTTTCTGATAT
Organism: Prosopocoilus inquinatus; assembly: GCA_036172665.1. NCBI lineage: Eukaryota > Metazoa > Arthropoda > Insecta > Coleoptera > Lucanidae > Prosopocoilus > Prosopocoilus inquinatus. Next base: position 24,113,698 of record CM069872.1, on the reverse strand, counting down.
TTTGTACTGATACCAACAAAAATGTCACTCTAACATGGCCTCATCTGAATACCAGAAAATCGTGAACAGAATATAGCTAAATAGCTGCATTTTCATTTTTTATTTTCGATTATCTCTTCCACTAAGAGGTTATTTTTTAAGAATATTTTTGTTTGTAACACGTAATATTTTTAAATTCTGTGGCGACGAGTCGCTTTGCCCTTCAAACCCTGCATTTCTGGAGTAATCTGTTCAGACGAGCGAAGTGGTGGCGACGGAGTGGCGTGGACGGTATAGATGTTAACCATTTTCGAGATATTTGATTTTAGTTTTGAATGCAACTGGCCTTATAAAATTTGCTATGTGCCACTGTGCAAAGAATTGAAAAGTTCCTTAAGAAAGAATTTTTAGTTTTTCTATATTTCTTTAAATAAAGAAGACAGAGACAAAATAAGAAAATAACAATTTTTCTTTTTTACAATTATTTCAAATAAGAGTTCACAAGAAGTTGTTTCTCTCGGAATTATTAATGCTCCTCAAATTTAGAAACTTTGCCAAATTTAAACCTACTGTTTACCTCTTCAAATAAGCGAGATCCCCATGGTGAGGGTCGAATTTGAAACAGCCTGTATATTAATACTAATAACGTTAGATGTAATTTAATAATCGAACGATTGTTTTTCAATGTATTAATAGTACAAAATATACAAAATATTACAAAAGAAACAACATAAAACTTAGTTAACAAAAGATTTAACAAACATGTTCAACATGCAATTCAATCTATTTTATACATTTTTAATTCGGTGACTGAAAAAATTATTTAGATTTATTAAAAATATACACCGGATATACCGAATAAGGACACTTTTCAAATAAATTTTTTTCGAAAACTGAACGGATTGGCTATGTAGAAGCAGCTGAGTAATGTGTACGGTTCGACTTTTACTTGCTCAAATACTCGCCGAGTACTTGCCAAGTTAAGTCACTTGCCAAGTACCGCGTAATGAGTAGCCGGCTTAACGTCATTACAAGTTGAAATGTATGTCACTAGAAGCACAAAAATACAATTTTATTTATTAAATACAATTATAACCAAATATCGGACGAAAATACGGAACTCAATGTCATTCTCATAATACGTGAGGTAGGCGTTATCTACGCCTACTTTGCGTTGGTTACCGCGTATTCATCGCATTAATAGCCAGGCGCTCATGAACTGGGGACGAGTGTCCATACAAATGTTTTGATTGCTTATAACTAAGATTTTAAAGATGCAAATTAAAAACAAATTATACGTTCAAAATTTAAGAGCTATCCCTAAAAGTCTTAGACCATTAGAAATACACCAAGAGATGATTTAAACTATGTATTCATACAGAGACCGTTCCATTTACCATTTTTTTAAATGTGAATTCGTGTTGTGCATCACCCTGTGTACAGTATCCGGAGGAATTTTGAATTAATCACACATTTTTGTTTCCCAATAGTTAAATAATGTATCGACCTACATTCAAAGCAAAATGTTTAAAAAGTAACTAAATTACAGAGTAATTTTGGCTCAATAAAACTTCTATATTATTTTCATCCGCTCATAATGAGCCGTCTAATAGTGCAATAATATGCAGATTGTTCCATTAAAAAAATATATGTTAGAATGGTCACACTCTTACGGGGTACCCTGTATGTATATGTCTAAATAATTTTAGATTGTGCATCTAATCGATAGGCAAGATTAGTGCGCACACAGATTTGAAAAATGTTCAATAGTAAAGCCACAAGCTTCCGTCCAAACACCCTTGGCTCACCCTACATTATATTTCATTTTATAAGGGCCGGTTTTCCAATCACAAGTAACCTTTAACCTTCAGTTTATTGCCATGGAAACAATTGACTTCGTACTTGTTACCATCGAAATAAACCGAGAGTTAGGGTTAACCTGTGATTGAAAAACCGGCCTAAGTTGAAAACCGCAAACAAAAAGACGTTTATGATTTGATTACTTATCACTATCAGTTTAACAGAAAGCACATTTGTAAATCCCTTGAGCAAATCTCAAATTGTAGTTTACATTGGTGAGTAAGATCCGTTGCTGAGTAGGCAAAGGATTTAAAATAATGGAGATCGTAATTCAGTAGTTACAATTAATTCAAACACGGTAGCACCGTGGCGTCCAAGTATTAATTGATTATTACATGCTAATTAGTCGACAATAAATTGCTTTGGATCTGTTTAGTATGCGCACAGAGTTAGAATAGTTAATTAAGAATAACATAAACCACGTATGACGTTTGAATCCGTATGCCTAAATTAATTGTTTTGTTGTGTTATTATCAGCTACATTAACTATCATATAATAAAATTAAATTAACGCCTGAACGGTCCAGTTGTAAGGAACCGGCCTTGCAATCGTAAGGTCGTGGCTTCGCACCCCACTCGAGATATTTCTCGGGGATGGCCGTTACTCAAGGTTATTCAATTTAGGCCCGATTTTACCATCTGCTGATAACTTCAACCGTCGGTTAATATCCTTAGAAACTATTGTGCCGACAATGGTTGCCTAGGATATTAACCGACGGTTAAATTTATCAGGAGATGGTAAGATCGAACCTAAAAGGTTGCCCGGCATAAGTACAATATAGCGCTCGTTGAAACAGGAGAATAAGGGAAGTATGTTCAAATTGTCAGACCTATATGAACTGTCTCGATTAAAAATTTCTTTAAATTTAGTTAACCTTTATGCCAAATATTGAAAGCGATATATGTTAAAATGTTTAATACAATTATTTACTTACACTAGAAACTTTCTTTTTATTTCAATGGTCGGCTTTTTAAATTACACACCCGATGTTGTCACTTTCCTACCTGAATTCGATCATTCGAAGTCGATTTTTCGATCATTTGATACTACTTTCAAAGATCTCTAATTTGAGTACCCCAAGATAGAATTTATTTCAACAAAAATAATTTGAAAAGCGGACTATTGAAATAATTGTAAATAGAAAATTTCTATTGACGAAATTGTTAAAAATAGAGGTGCATATATGATCTTATATCGGCAGAAAACTACATTTAAGTGCTACCCATTTCTGAAATAAAAAGTAGGCCGTTCCGCTAAAAAAATGAGATACCGAATGTTTCGTAAGTATCGATCGCTGGGTATAATGCAAAAAGATATCTTAATTTTGTTCGCATTTTCACAAAGGCCTAAGTCCTAAAAATATCGTGTACGATTTTCGTTCGTCTGTGTTATTTCAGTAATTAGAAATTCATATTCAAACTTAATGAATTTTTGAAGAAAAAAATTTATAGATTAAACAGCGACACTCTACGATCGCTTTTTGACCTGACATTGCATAAGGATTGACAAATTGAAGCGGGTTTGCTACATAATAAGCTACCCTATGCAAGACGGTCGTGCTTGCAGTCAAAGCTTAATGAAGTTTTAAAAAAAAATTGTTGCAAATCGTTTCTGCTGAAGAAGCTCCAAATAGGGCTGAAATAGCTGCACAGAGGCTGCTCAAGGGTTCACTGGAATCAAAAACGATTTGCAGCCAAAATTAAAAAAAATATTTATATCACGAAAGTAGTTCAATGAAATCAATATCTATTTATACCGTTGTAATCAGTTCACTGCGGCGTATCTAAATAGCTAAAAATATAGAGGTGTTCCATTAAAAAAAAAAATAGTTTCCACGAACCGCCATTTTTCTGATCACTCTGTATAAAATAATTTTACATTATGCCGCGTGTTGTCTAGTATAAAATTCTTTCTCGATTTTTTTCCTAATTTTTTTCCCATAAGCCTCATAGAAAAAATACGCATCGTTGGGCCAGCTGTACGTATTGTGGTTTGCAAAAAAATTGCGTACACTTGCTTTTCATTGTATTCAGTTGGTCTCGAGATTTATTTTGTCAGTGTCAAACAATTAAAATTCAGACTGACAGAAAACGAGTAACTTAGAAGACAAGTAGTGATTCACTGCAGTAGCGGAATGATTATAGCTTAAATAAAAATACTATGATGTACAAATAATATGTGAGAAGAAATATTTGCAAATAGAAAAGATGGTTGGAGATAGATGTCCAAAAATACTGATTCACAACTCGGATAATGCCCTTCTGAATTACGAAAAAATCCATTATAAACCGCAAGGGATTCTATGTTTTAACAAATTTTCCAATACTCTTGTCACCAACACGTCGAAAATTATAAATTCAACTTTGAAGAGTCTTGGCAAGTGTTAAAAAATTATATTAATAGCAGAACATAAGCAACCGACAATTCGATTTCGATCAAATTATATTTATGAGCCGTTATATATTTGAAATAGCGTAATATTTATTGAACAAATCATTCGTTCAGATAAAATATTAACAATTTCAATTTCAGTTCCTAACCTGTACATATAAAATAGCGACATCTTACTATCGCTTTTTGACCTAACATTGCAGTAGGATAGACAAATTGAAGCGGGATTTGCTCCTAATAAGTCCCCAAAAACGATTTGCACAAAATTTTTCTAACCTGTACGTTTGGAAACATGATAGAATACTCAAAATGCCTATTTACAAAGCAAAAAATAGGTAAAAACTCGGCTACTTGATTTTGAAGGTGTACGCGATTTTATTGCAAGCAAGTATACATCTGACAACACAATCAATACAGCTGAAATGTGACACTAATATTTTTTTAACAAGATTTTGACTTGTTCATGCACGTAACGTAACGAAGTAGGTATTTTTGCACGATCCGTCAATTTAACCAGTAAATTTACTGGTTCGATTAAAAGAACAGTAGGTTATGTTTACAAATCTCTGATCGGTAAGTGACAGTTTTACCGATCGGTAGACACTAAGCACCAATCACCGCAGTTAGAGATAGCCGAGTCCGTGTAAATTTTTGGGTATACTTTCCCCTCCACAAAAATCGCAATTTTCACATAAGCGCAATATGCAGAGGAAATTGTTCTTCCTATAAAAGATGTATTAAAAAAATAATTATATGAGGCACTTACAAAAAGTGCTTTCTTTCGCTTAAAAGTTTGAATCGTGTTTCGAATAGTTTGGACATGAATTTCATAATTGTTGCAACAAAACACATGACTTGAATTTTTTATTGACAGTTCATTTGTAAATAACCATAATTCAATCGGAACAAATTTTAAATATAGAGAGGTTCAAAGAAAAGAATGTCTGTTTTTGAATTAAAACACGTTTGGATCACGATTTTGTGAGCGAAAGAAAGCACCTTCAGCTTACTTCACCGGCTTACATATACGACTGATGCCCGATTTCTTCACCTCCTGATAAATTTATCTGCCAGGTATTATCCTTGGAAACCACTGTATCGATAATAGTTTCCGAAGATACTACCTGGCAGATAAATTTATTCGTAGCTGAAGAAATCGGGCCTGACACTGACATTTGCAATTACTCCAGATAATAATTAAAAATTGCATTTTTGTAAAGAATAATCGATTTGTTTAAATCGCTATTTCTGGTAGTCAGCTTTAACGTTTGGTAAACTTTCTGTCGGTCTAGCTTTCAGAAGTAATAGGTCTGCTTGGTATCCTGCACTAGTGTACACCAAAGTATTTGTGTCTTGTTCTAACCTCATACATTAATACGAGATGAAGATATTTTGAGTGGCATTAGTGCGGGATAACAAACAGACCTAGGTCCAATTTCTTCATCTATGGATAAGTTTATCTGCCAGGTAGTATCCTCGGAAATTATTATCGATACAATGGCTTCCAAGGATAATACCTGGCAGATAAACTTATCAGGAAGTGAAGAAATCGGGCACTAAAGTAACTGTAGTTCTTCTGGTTGTCTATCACAATTGTCAAAATGTAGGTATGTCGCAATCTTGATAAGCTTTCCCCAATACTTTAACGCCTCTGTTTCGCCAAAAGTTCCATAAAAACTGTAAAAAGTTTTCATATTTTCTAAAATTATTTCAATTGTGAAAATGACACACTTACAACTTGCTTCTTGCTTAATTGTAAATCCACGTATTTGATCTTTTTTGATAGGCAAAGTGAAACGCAACAGCAAAACCAAACGATAATTAATATTTGGAACGAACTCCAATAACCATAAACGTAAGAAACCGAAATCTTGAAGAAATTCCGCAAATATTTTTTTTTAATGATAACATTTTCACCGATTTTGATATTTTCAAAACAAGCGTCGCTTAGCAACGAACTACAAGAAATGATCTTAGCGCCTCTTGAGACTGGAGTAAAAACTAATTTTATAAACATAACGAAAATAAAGTTATTAGAATTTCTTGATACGGCTAACGCCATCTGAAAGTTGAGAGATCAACTTTACTTTTTCCTTATCTCTCATATCCCCTGATCCATACTTTTAAAGTGATACAAATTTTCTTATTGAGTCGGATGGGGGTGGCAGTAAGTAATCGAATATGAAATTTACCTATAATCTCCAAGGTAACTGAACGTGTTTTGCCATTCTCGATAGAGGGATTTTGAGATTTTTTAGTTCGTGATAGTTGTCGCAGAATTGTCATTTTGACATTAAACCAATTAAAAATCATTTAATTAATAGCGTTTTTCGCTGGCTGCACCGGTGTGCACTAAGTGTATCTCCATCTCGTTTTCTTACATAAAGCTGAACCGAGATGGAAATACACTCAGTGCATGCTAGTGCAGCCAGTGGAAAACGCTATTAGTTTTTGCATGGATCGTGCAAAAATGTAATAAGCATCACAAACGTTAAGGGTTACCAGTTTTAAGCAAACAATCAGTAAATAACCCTTACCGCTTTTAATACTGAATTAACTATTATGTATCAAGTACGCAAAATAAAGTTTTAGGGGAGAGGGGTTGCATTTTTTACATGAGTTCTCTAAACTATTAAAATGATTTAAAATTTGTTTATACATATATTTTGACACAGGACATTTGAAAACATTTCTTAACTTTGAGTTGATTGTAATAATTATGCAACAGTAATTCCGCAGTAACTAGCGAACTACTAACTAAGCGCATGAAAAACATTTCTAAAATATTTTGACACAGAACCTCTGTGAATAATTCATAGTTAACTTTGAATCGTTTGTCACACCAAACAAAATTCCCTTACTGTTTCATAAAACCACAACTGAATGACTCAAGATACTCAGAAATATGAACAATACAACAATGCCAAGTAGCTAATTTTTACAAGTCATACTAAAATCTGAGATTTATTTATGAATATGAATGAATATAAAATTAAAAATTGCAATTTCTTAACAATTTGAATATATTTGATGAATTAAATGTAACTTCAATACAATAAAGCCACATGTAGCGTGCATGCTGTGTACTTACCGAAACTGAGAATTCTGGACTAACATAAATTTCAGTTGAATTTAATAACCGGTGAAAATAATTGAATATGCCCGGAAATTTCAATTAATTTCATCCACACCGGACGAGAAAAACGAGCACGCATATATTCAGCACAAGCACATTTGCACATCATCTGGTACGTATACAGACGTTTCACGGACGTAAAAAAGAATAAAGTATTGTGATAATAATGCTAATGTTATCTACGGAAGTGTTTTATCATTTCCTACCCTTTAAGTAAACCGAAGATTACGAATTGTACCGGTTGTGCTGTTTATTTTTCCTAATGCCTCACAAAACGAAATATTTAAGGTAATGTGGAGGTAATTTCAACGACGAATTAGAAAACGTACAATAATTATCACAAATTAAATACATTACGTCATTAATTTGGTGGTAATATGATGCACTGCCAGTTTAATGCTATAACACAATTTCATCAATTCGAAAACCGTGATTGTTTGCTTGACGTCATTTCATGTGCTATCAAATCCAGTCTTTTAGTGAACATTTGATAAACATGTTATAACATTTAATAAATATTATTATACCGGGTGTCCCGCGCCATGTGCTCACCCTTCTAGAATCTTTATTTATTAATCGATTAACCTGAATTTTGGAGATAATAAAGTAAACAAAAAATGGAATTTTTCGATATACTGCTAGTCGTCATAGGACTTCCGGTTTCGCCGGAAGTGATATCAACTTTCTTATTTTAAATGGAACACCTTATATATTTTTACATATTTAAAATCTATGGATCATTACGAGTCCGAATACGTATCAATTGTTAATTTTGGTTTCCATGACAACGAAAAAATTTTTTTTATTTTTCAATCTAGAAAGCTATGAATCGCACTTTTTCGATCTAATGCGATCAAGTGTTTCGAGAAAATCACTCCTTTGATTATATTTTAATTTTTAACATTTTTTTCAGTATTTGAAATTCTCATTAGGTCGTAACTCATTTTCTTTAATAGAAACTCGTATGTTTCTTAGCTTAATGAACAGATAAAATAGCGACATCTTACGATCGCTTTTTGACCTGACATTGCAGTAGGATAGACAAATTGAAGCGGGATTTGCTTCTAATAAGTCCCCCATGCAAGGCGGCCATGCTTGCAGTCAAAGCATAATGAAAGATTTAGAAAAATTTTGTGCAAATCGTTTTTGATTGCAGTGGGAATGTCGAGCTACGTCTCTGCTGAAGAAGCCCCAAGCAGGGCTGTAACAGCTGTACAGAGGCTGTTCGAGGTTTTCGATCGTAAGATGTCGCTATTTTATCTGTTCATTAAGCTAAGAAACATATGAGTTTCTATTAAAGAAAATGAGTTACGACCTAATGAAAATTTCAAATACTGAAAAATGTTAAAAATTAAAATACAATCAAAGGAGTGATTTTCTCGAAACACTTGATCGCATTAAATTGAAAAAATGCGATTCATAGCTTTCTAGATTGAAAAATAAAAGTTTTTTTTTTTCGTTGTCATGGAAACCAAAATTAACAATTGAAACGTATTCGGACTCCTATGATCCGTAGATTTTAAATATGTAAAACTATATAGTGTTCCATTTAAAATAAGAAAGTTGATATCACTTTCGGCGAAACCGGAAGTCCGATGACGACTAGCAGTATATCGAAAAATTACATTTTTTGTCTCCAAAATTCAGGTTAATCGATTAATAAATAAAGATTCTAGAAAGGTGAACACATGGCGCGGGACACCCGGTATAATAGTGATGCAGTAAATGGGGAATTTTCTGTTGCTACCAACTGCATGGTTTTTGTTCAGTAGTTTGTATTTGAAATAAGAAAAAATATTTTTTTTAGAATACTATAACAAAAATATAATAATTAAAATTGACGAAATCAGCACAGAATCCCTCAAAAAATATCTTAACCTTTCCTAACCTACAAAAAACGTTATTAACAACATTTTGAGCATTGAATCTTAGTGACAATAATCTTTAAAAGTATTTGAACTGATCTTGAAAACACTAATCCGTAATTGTTTACCCCGTGCTTGTCGCTGGCGGGAAAAAATAATTTGAATCGCCAATACCTTATTCAGAGCTATTCTGAAACATTGATATGTATATCAATTGATATGGTCTACAAGTGAAAAAAAAAACTTAATGCGATTTCATAACAATACAAGGCGATTGCCGACCGCCAATTGAAGAGAGATGCATATTAACTCGATGTCACACTTGACTTGGATTGCAAGTTGCTACAAAACTGTTTACAAAATACCGATTTTACAACTTGAAACATAGCAATAATTGTTACGTACCAAGTCCATATCAATTAGTCGCTATCCTTTTCAACCGATTCTCAGATAATCTCACCTCACTTTCCCTCCGTCGTTGAAATTTCGTTCCTTTTACTTCGAAGTGGCGTATAAGTAAGGAAGTCGTTTCCCCCCCTCACCGATTTGACGAAACCGCTAACCCTTCAGCAATAATGAGTGTTCATCCCTTAGTAGTGGGGGAAATTAATCATATGTTACTTAACAAAATATTTGATGTTGAACGATTTTTTCTTGAAAAAGTCACCAAAAGATAATTTCATTTAACTGAAAGAAACCCGTTCCAAACATCTTTAAAGTTCCGGAAAGTCGTAGAATTCTCTGGCAGGTACTGGGGATTCGATGCGTTTTCTGGAGTACGTGGGCTTGCCTATATAATAGGAGGATTGTCGAGCGAGGGACAGTTCTTATCTAGTAAGCGAAGAATGCGAGGTATCACGAAGTCATAAACGGCGACGTAACAGAAGTGCGATTTGTTATTTATTTATAACGTAGTGTGGTAGAGTATTTCTAGTGTACTGCATTTATTTGCATAGACGACTGCGTCTTAATAAAGTACTTGAAATTGGTCGACGAAATTTAATTTGCTAACCCCGAAATCGTAACAATATTATTATTATTTACAAGTGTCGTGATTAAATTTTGACATATCTTGTGATAGGAAACCACTCTCTTGTTCCTAAACTCCGCGTCAACCAACTTTGTTTTGCTTTATGTCCCTATCACTCGGCCAACCTGAATGAATCTTGGCCTCAAGATTCTACTGTTACATTAAAAACTATTCTTTATTCTTAATCCTAATGCTTAATCTTAACTTTTATGCTAATATTAATAGAAGCCCCAAGCAGGGCTGAAACAGCTGGCCAGAGGCTGCTCGAGGTTCTCACTGCAATCAAAAACGATTTGCACAAAAATTTTTCTAAAATCTTTCATTATGCTTTGACAGCAAGCATGGCCGCCTTGCATGGGGGACTTATTAGGAGCAAATCCCGCTTCAATTTGTCTATCCTACTGCAATGTTAGGTCAAAAAGCGATAGTAAGATGTCGCTATTTTAGATGTTGCTAATATTAACATTACATGTCATAGTCTTTCAAATAGGCTGGAACTTTCCGCTCTCGCTTTCCCGAACTGCACCCGTTATGTTGCTCGTCTACTTCTACCGCTTTATCCTGACTGGCCTAATCATCATCTTGGTCTTCCTGACTAACATCGTCCATTTTCAGTTTCTCCTCTTCATCGGCTTTGTCTTTCAAACTCATTTCATTGCTTTCTGGTTTATTCGGTTTCCATATTTTCAATTGTGACACATGTGCTGTTGTCGCATAACATCTTCCTTTTTCCCTTTCTGCTAATTGAGCGACTCCATATGTATCACTGGGTAGGATCTTCGCTATTACCAAAGGTCCGCGAAACCTTCTTTGCATTTTCGTTGAATCTCCGGTAGCCACATGTGCTCTTTTCATGAATACTATGTCTCCAACGTCGTATTTCACGGTTGTTCGTCTGGATTGGTCGTATCTGGCCTTATACTTTTCCTGTTCTTGCCGAATGCGTATTTTTGCTTCTTCTCTTAATTGTTCTGGTTTTGTGTAATTTTCATTCTCTATGGTTAATCTTCTTGTTCTCCCATCTCCTACACGAGGCATATATCCATACAGCAATTCAAATGCAGACTTTCCAGTAATCTTATTGGTAAAAGAATTTAAATCAAACTGCATTTTCTTCATGTTAACAACCCAGTCTGTCCCATTTTCTGTTGTCATCTGCATCATAGGCAGTAATGTTGCGTTCATCCTCTCAACTAACCCGTTTGCTTGTGGATGTCTCGACGAGTTTACCGTATGTCTGATTCCATGTTTCTGACAGAAATCTTCAAATCTCTTTGAGGTGAAACACGTTCCTCTGTAGCTTATTATCCTATCTGGCGCCCCGAAGCAATTCACAAATTCTTCTAACCTTTTCAAGTTAGTCTCTGTTCTTGTGTCTCTTACAGGATTTAAACTTACGTACTTGGTTAAATTATCACACATTACTAACACAAATTTATTCTTTTTCTTAGTACTGATAAAGGGTCCTAGGTGATCTACATGAACTACTGAGAAAGGACGGTCTCCTGGTGGAATCGGATGCAGATCTCCTGGCTGTCGTCCTACTGGATTCTTGCTTAATATACACTCAACACACATTTCAATATGTTCTTTAACATAACCACGCATGTTTGGAAAATAATAGTAACGTCGCATGTTGTTAAGTGTTCTTTCCACCCCTGGATGTCCCTTAAGATCATGATACTTGATGGTTAGCGACTTTCGCATTGACATTGGCACTATATACACCAATTGTTTATTTCCCGCACTAATTTCTGTCTCTTTGTGTAAAATATAATCTTTTACTAGGTCCTTTTCACTTTTACTCACTTTAATTTCACCACCCTTTAAAACATCAATTTTCCTTTTTAAATCAACATCCGAATACTGGAATAGTATTAGCTCTTCCTCTCGGTTTAGTATGGATAATACCATTGGCTCCTCATCTTTCTGATTGGTGTTGTCATTTTCCGGCAGTGCACGGCTCAGTGCAACGGCATGCCTCATCTTGTCTCCGGGTCTGTGCTTTATATCAAACTGATATTCGCTTAGCAGATTATGCCATCTTATTATTTGAGAATTCTTCGTACGATTTGCATTCAAGTATATTAGAGCTTGACAATCAGTGATTATCGAAAATTTTATACCTATTAAGAATATTCGTAAGCGTCCCACAGCCCATACTATAGCCAACAAGTCTAATCTACTAGAATGATATGATCTTTCTACTTCTGATGTTCTTCTACTGATGGTATAAACTGGATGCATTTGTCCATCATCGTCTTCTTGCATCTACATTGCCGCAAGTCCCACCGAACTAGCGTCTGTGTGAAGTTCCGTATTCTTCGATTTTGGATCGTAGATGTACAATACTGATTCAAACGTCAAAGCATTTTTCAAGTCATCTAATGCCTTCTCTTGTTCTTCATTCCAGATAAAGTCTATATTCTTTTTCGTCAACTTCGTAAGCGGTTCGGCCCTCTCTGCGAATCTTTCCACAAATCGTCTAAAGAAACTTGTAAGTCCTAGGAAACGCCTGAGCTCATGTACACTTTGCGGTCTTGGAAAATTCTTGATCGCCTCTTGTTTACCTAGTCCTGGTTTTATACCTTCTGCTGACACTATAAATCCCAAGTATTCCACACTGGTTTTCCCAAACTGACACTTAGACAGTTTAATAGTCAAATGAGCTTGACGCAAAGCTTCAAAGACTTCTCGAACTTTCATCATTAAGTCCGACCAACTTTTCTTGGTATTAAAATATCGTCGAGATAAAATAATACAACTCCATTTCTCAAAGGGCCTAAGGCAATTTGCATTAATTTTGAAAAATAGAACGGCGCATTCGTCAAACTGAACATCGCTCGTGTAAATTCTCCTGTCTCATCCGGAGTAATAAAAGCTGGCTTCTCTCGAGCTTCTTGTGTTAAAGGTAACTGTAGGTACCCATGCGCTAAATCCATCACCGTAAACATTTTGCTTCCAGCCATCATTTCTAGATGTTCATCTATATTTGGTAGTGGGTATGATATTTTCTCCGTTTGCATATTTGCTTTCGGTAATCCACAACTAATCTCGATTCTCCAGTTTTCTTCTTCACCAACAAAACCGGGCTCGCATACGTCGAATTTGTCTCTGTGACTAAACCTGCTTGTTTCCAATCACTCACTATCGACTTAATGACTTCCCTCTCATTTGTACTCGTTTTGTATGGTTTGGAATTTACTGGTACGCTACCTGGTTTCTCTCTTCATTTGCAATGTCTCCCGTATTCAGTTCTTCTGCAGTGATGTCATCCCCTACCTCACGAATTGTTGATTCCATGGTCTCAGCACTTGCAATTCTGCCTATTTCTTCTCCTATCACAATCCTTTTTTCTTCTCCTGAAATGTTCAAAATTGGCAAACAGTACTCCTGTACATTAATGAAGTTCTTCGAATTCTGTGGTAGTACTGCGTTCTCCTTTGCTACTAATTTCAAATTTTTACTCTGCTTTTCTTGGGACTCTACTAAAGATAACTGCAAATCATCTCTATGTTGAAACCAAAGCTTGTCATTTACTTTAAAATAAGCTATATGAGGTTGTTCCGTAAAAGTTCTGCCAACAATTATGTCCAACGGTTGTACATCGTCTGGGACAACTCTTAAATTTACGTCACTTGCTTCTACCCCAACTGTCATTGTTACGTTTACAGTGCCACACGATTTTACTGTAAAAGAACTGGGTCCGAAACCTTTTAATTCTATTGGGCTTCGCTTTATGTCAAAATTCCCCTCAATGGCTGCGGTTGCTTTTATCATGCAGTCAGAACTTCCACAATCAATCATAGCCGTATATTTCTTATCATTCACCTCTATTTCTTTGACATACTTTTGGAAATTTTGCATGCTTAGTTCATTATTTACTAAATTTACATTACCTTGGTTTAGCTGTCCGCAGTTCTTTGCAATGTGCCCTGTTTTTGAACATTTGAAGCAGGTCGCAGGCTTCTTTGGCTCTTTACAGTCTCCAGCTAAATGTCCTACCTTTGTGCAATTAAAACATTTTGGCTCTCTTGTATCTCGTTTCTCACTGTGTTGCCCTTGACTGTCCGTCTTCTTTAGATTAGTCACCACTTTTGCATTTCTTTCTCCGTAACTCTGCCTTTCACTTTTATTTTCACTTTTACCTCTTCTGTTCTCTTTGTATTTTGACTCTACTCTCTCCAGTCTTGCTCCATTTATTCTTTCATAGGTTAGAATGTCCTGGTAAACCTCATCCATGTCTCTGTGATGTTTTGCCATAATTAAAGTACTTAGTTCCCGAAACCATAACCCAATTGCCACTTGCTCCTTGGTCTCACTGAACGATAACTTCAAGGCTTTACATAGCTTGACCTTTTCGTGGAAATACAAACAAACATTTTCTTTTGGTGATTGTGTTCTTGCTTGCATTTGTTTCCAACATTCCGTTAAGCTCAGCTCATGAATGAAAGTTTTCTTAAAAGCTTCCTTGAAATGTTCCCAACTTACTCTTTCATTCTGTCTTCCTTCGAACCAATGACGTGCTGCTCCTTTTAAATGCATTCTTGCTTTTTCAAATTTGAATGCATCTGGCCACCCATGTATATTAGCAGTGTTTTCTATTAAATCTAGCCACAATTTAGCTTCATCTTGTCCTCTTTCTGCAGTAAAATCATTCACATTCTTAGAAAGATCTGGTACAACACTAAAGTTTTTGTCACTTTTGCGATTTTGCTGCTGACTCTGTAGCAAGTTGATTAAAGTCATGTTTTGTTGCATCATCGCATTTACAGTCATTAATACATCATTCACGGGCACCTCTGCATTTCCCGTATTGCTATTTCTTTCTGTGCTGTCACTTCCAGCATTTTCCGCGTACTCCGTGCGCTCATCTCTAAATATTTCAGCACGCACATCTCTACTTACTGACGCTTCGTTCTGCCGCCTTTTACATGGAAGCTGTAACGTTCGGTTTTCATTTTCTGCAATGCTCGACCTACTCTTTTCACTCTGGGACATTTGCGCCACCACGAACTCCTCAAATTTGCTTGTTTGCACGTTAATTTCGCGATTGGACATTGTCAGTCTTCGCACTAACTTAACCTCACACTTCAGTTATAGGTAGTCACACACACCGCGTTTTTTATATGTATACCCGAACACCTGGATACACCACACACCTGAATTGATAGGAAACCACTCTCTTGTTCTTAAACTCCGCGTCAGGTTAAAACACAACGGTTTGACCGTAATAAAATACTTTCTCCTCCTCATGTAACAACCCAAACTCTCAACACTCCATCCCACGATCCCAATCTCTCTCTCTATCTCTCTCTTCCACTTCTTTCACACTTATTGTTACCAACTTTGTTTTGCTTTATGTCCCTATCACTTGACGTAAGAACTTCCTCAGTTTCCCCTTTTCCATTTCTATTTATAGCCGTTTGCACCATGTCTAGTTAAAAATTAAACCAGGTTTAACAGTAATCTCAGTTTGCACCGCGGCTTAAACCGTAGTTAGAAACTCAATTTAATCCCCCTTCCGTGATGGTTTAACGTTGAGTTAGTTTAGCGAGTTTCTAACTAGTCGCGGTGCAAACTGGGTTTACTGTTAAACCTGGTTTAATTTTTAACAAGACATGGTGCAAACGGCTATTAGACAAATTTTCATTCACTTTTTATGTAATCTGAGCCACTCATCTCAACTAGCCTCAGCTCACTTCATTTGTAATAGGAACGCGACTACAAGAATACAATTACAGATTGCACCCCTTTTTTCCTGAGTTTCGTTGCACGTTATCGACAATGACGTAACATTTAGACATCGTTTCCAGGTGTAACGTGTACAGAACGCATGCATACGATTTGTTACGGAATGTAAACAATCATGAACCAGCTTGGAATGTGTATTAATAAATAATTAGAATTATCGTGCAGTTATATGTTTGCTTTTTAAATATGCAAGAAATTCAAGGTTTCGTAAAATTTAAGAAATGGGATAAATATTGAACTCCTTTTCAAGATTAGGTATTATAAAAAATTGTTCCTGCTTGATAGATAAAGATTAAATCTTTTGTTTGCAAACAAGCACTGTATTGGATTTGAGTAAAATATCAGTGTTTTAAGTGACAGTAAATAGGACTTTCTATCGATTGCCAATAGTCCATAAAATACTTGGCTGGCCTATTAAAAGTTTTCAGCAAAAGGAACGTAGGTACAAACATTCTGAAAATTAATACACTAACCTACGACGAAATGATCTTTCAAAATAAAATATTTTCACTTTTATAATACTTCCGGCTAAGTCGAAATTCGCCATTAACTTTCATATTTTAAACGGAATGCTGTATTTTTTATTGCAAATTGCGATTCTACACATTATTTTTAGTAAATTTTTTAAGGCTGTCTTCCCTACATTTAAATGTAAGAGATTTTGAGAATTTTCAGTATTTTTTTTCGGTGACTTTTCGTGTAAGAGAATGTCTTTACAACACTTTCAAATTTCAAGATTCAGGTTGTCTGTCATTTGAAAAAGTAATGTTCAGCCTTTCGAATTATTTCCTAGTTATTTCTGAAAAAATCACCATGGTCAAAATATGGTGTAGGACTTTGTTATGTTTAACTGCCCAAAACTTAGTTTTCGTAACTGGAACATCTTGTATATTTTTGCTTCACAAGATGCAGAATCAAATTCTACATCGATTAGTAGTAGCATTCCCTATACCTATTTCTATTAGTTTTCTTGTTATCAATAATTGTTTATTATAAGGGCGTATTTTGGTAGAATTACGACAATTTTTCGCAGTAAGTATCCGCAAGACAAAAATATTTATTGAGTTTTTCTAACTCTGAATATACAACCTAAATATTCCTATAGTCAATTTAAAAAAAGTTTCAGAGTAACTTAAGAAAATTGTTTTGCTTTCTTAGTTTTAGGAATTTTTATTAATTAACTTTACATTTGATATATGAAGGTTATTTTATTTTTATTTTTGTTTTGAGAATATAATAAGTGTGTTCGTTTTACTTTCGACTCAGATCAGTAAATATCAGAAGTGAGGTGAGTTTTGCTGAGTTAAAACGTTCTAAAAAAACAAGTTAATTCCACTGACATTGCGCAAATTTCAAAGGAGACATTCGGCCATTACGTACACATACCGATGAGAAGTTAGCAATAAAATTCCAGCAATAAAATTATGAAATTTCAAAACGCTGCCACCGCAAAAAAAACGATCTCAGATCAATAATATTCAATCTATTACAAAGAGTATAATGTGTAGATTCCCCTCATATGAAGAAACTGAAAAAATATTTGATATTAAATTAACTATGACCAGGATAAGTCATTATTCATATATCGCACCAAAACAATTGATTTCACTGAAAATTTTCACGTAGTCATAAAGTAAATATACATATCTATTTAATAAAGTCTTCCGAAAGTTTTAGCCGGTTGATTTCAAGTAATTAGAAAATTAATTAAATATGGCATTCCCAGCAATAAAATAATACTAACTTTGAACGTCCATATATTTTAATGCAGTATTCGCATAAACATTCTGTTTGCAGAATATGAAAGCACGAATCGAAATCTTTCGTTTAAACCACCCTCTGAGTTTTAGCCGGCTGATTTGAAGTAATAAGTTGTGGCATTTGCAAGAGTAAAACAATATTAACTTTACATTGTCCCTTCTAAATTATTTTGTACTTAAAAAATCGAGATATGTACAAAGAGTAAATATTTCATGGCTATTACGAAAATCTTGATTTTATAAATACGAATTTAAACGGGTCCAAACCAAAAGGTAGAAGTAATTCTTGCAATTTTCGATTTGCTTATTCTAAATTAGGGTTATGAGAAATGTATTATGAAGAAATCAAAAACAATAACACGATATCTTAAGTAAAAAAGGCTTGGCACGGAAACGTGAAAAATGATTTCAAATTTTCTTGTGCATGGAACAGGTAAGAACACAAGAGCAAATTTTATTCTATTGAATATTTTTTATAAACATAAATGTATAAGCTAACCATTCGGATGAGTTAACTGACAAATATCCATTAACTGCTTCAAATCTTTAGCAAAACTGAGAAAACCGGAAATCTTTTTTTCTGAAGTATTAGGCCGAAGAGGATAATCTCTTGTAACCAAGAAACATTTTGTAAATACTTATCGAATCCTACTAATATTTTGTCTAGTTTGCCCAACAATTTCAAATTATAATTTCTTTTTGTAATTTTCGTACCCTAAATAAGTGCTATTTTTAGCCACACAACAAATCAATAATAAAAAAATTTCCCATAAGGTGCGAACGTTTTAGCTGTCACTATACAGACTGTTCAAAAATAACTCGGCACCATTGCTAACTTTTTTATTATTAAAGTTACAGATCCGGTTAAATTAGCAAACTAGTAGTACTTCTTGCGCTGATTGCAACGATGCATACAAACAAAAAATTAACATCGCGTTAACGAAATAAAGAGAATAGAACACTTTCTTTTAAATGGAACACGCTGTATATTATTTGACCAATCGATAGATATAAAATTCTGAATTAAAATTATTCTTTATCATTTTATCTTTATCGGAAATTAATAAATAAAGAAGATATTTTGATTTTTTACAAATTCATTAAGATGGCTGTGTTTGAAAAACAAAACATTTGAAAATCGTGTGTGTATGTGAAGCCATTAATTTTGGTATATTTGTTTATTATAAAAGGTGTTTTTGTCTGAGTTTTGTAAAAATCTTTTAATAACAAGAATTTTTATAAGATGCATGTTCTGGGCCAGAAAATGCTTCACATACATACACTGTGTTCAAATGTTCTGTTCTTGAAACACAGCCATCTTAATGAATTTGTAAAAAATCAAAATATCTTCTTAATTTATTAATTTCCGATAAAGATAAAATGATAAAGAATAATTTTAATTCAGAATTTTATTCTCTATCGATTTGTCAAATAATATACAGCGTGTTCCATTTAAAAGAAAGTGTTCTATTCTCTTTATTTCGTAAACGCGATGTTCAATTGTATTTTTTTTGAATGCATCGTTGCAATCAGGACGAAAGATGCTACTAGTTTGCTAATTTAATTGTATCTGTAACTTTAATAATAAAATAGTTTGCAATAGTGCCGAGTTATTTTTAAACAGTCTGTATAGGGTGATCAAAGTATCCATTATACAGTGTGTCCCAGTGATTCTCAGTAATCACGAATGATTAAAGCTTAAATAAAAATACTATGATGCACAAATAATATGTGGGAAGAAGAAAAATTTGAAAATAGAAAAGATGGTAGGAGATAGATGTCTAAAAATATCGATTCACGATTCGAATAATGCCCTTCTGAATTAAGAGAAAATCCAATATAAACCGCAAGTTATTTAACGAGGTATCACAAGGGGTACTTTGCTACATGAATTTTTAAAGTTGGGGTTGTTATAGCTTAGAGATGGGGGATTGAAAATTACACCCTCAAATGATGATTTAAAAATAAAAATCGACCTAAGAATTCTTCTTTTTCTTAACCATTTTATAGAATTTATCCGTTACTTTTAGGAAACACTGTATACATACAATAACTTCATAATTATTAAGGTACGAAATCGTTCAAATCATCAGCAATAATGAACCCACAATTAAGCGGCGATACCAAAAAAACAATTACGCATCGCGTTCTCATAATATGAAATATTCCGTATTTTTTGTTGTGAAATGAAAGAATAGTAAATTCTAAATATAAAGTACTCTTTACTATTTAACCTCAGAACAAATAATAAAGGAGTTATTGCGATATTTGTACTCATCATTTAAAAAAAATCATTAAAGATCTGCTACAATTCAGCTAAATTGCAACAGGGTTCTCATAGTGCTTTCGGCCCTAATTGAGGCCTCATCAGAAGAGGAACATATCGAGAATTCCACCGTAATTTGACTGATCCGGTCAGCTTACGCATGGACAATGGTTAATTACTAATCTTGAGTAAAAGCAGTATATTTTTGCCAATTTGAACGACTTCGTACCTTCCATAATAACGAAGTTGTTGCGTGCGTATAACAAAAATTTTGAACACCCTGTGTACTCAATGCAAAGTTCAAACCTTGGTCATAATTCACAAAGCGCAACGTAAATTTTTTTTTTATTGTTGCAAACGTCACAATTTATTAATTTCTAATTACTTCAAATCAACCGGCTAAAACTCAGAGGGTGGTTTAAACGAAAGATTTCGATCCGTGCTTTCATATTCTGCAAACAGAATGTTTATGAGAATACTGCATTAAAAGATATGGACGTTCAAAGTTAGTATTATTTTATTGCTGGGAATGCCATATTTAATTAATTTTCTAATTACTTTAAATCAACCGGCTAAAACTTTCTGAAGGCATTATTAAATAGATATGTATGTTTACTTTATGACTACGTGAAAATTTTCAGTGAAAGCAATTGTTTTGGTGCGATATATGAATAATGACTTATGCTGGTTTAAATAGTCATAGTTAACTTAATATCAAATATTTTTTCAGTTTCTTCATACGATGGGAATCTACACATTATACTCTTTCTAATAGATTAAATATTATTGATTATTGATCGTTATTTTAGCGGTGGCAGTGTTTTGAAATTTTATAATTTTATTGCTGGAATTTTATTGCTAACTTCTCATCGGTTGTTTACCTGTGTTTTGGGTGACTTATATGCCTACTAACACAACTTGTCTCATAAATAATTATTATTTTAACTAGTGCGTTAATTGTTATAAATTTCAAAATCATAATCCACGAATGCAAAATAGTGACATCCTGAATAGAGCTGGGAACAAGCGAGTCAGTAACAAGAACAACAAACCGTATCCTTGTCATTTATTCATATTTGTTTAAAACATTATTATTACTTAGAAGGTGATTATTATGTATTCTTCAGAGCATTGTCAAAGTGAATTGCTTTCAAAAAGTCGATTGTTATGTTGTATCGCTTACGCAAATTGTAAACAACGCACCGCACACTCAAATTATTTTAATCATGTATGTTAATATGTAGGTACCTGTTACTTTGCATCATACGAGCTGACACACTTTATCTGAATTGCAACGTCATTACACATTCACATTAGCAACAATGCGATTTAAAATTCATACCGAATCGCTAATAAATAATACAAAATATACTTGCGCACATACATACCTATTGTTTCGTCTCTGCTTGAGGTGGATTTTTAAAAATACTTCTTTCTATTCTGTTACAATTTACACCACATTCGTCCACGAAACCATACTACACGTGCTTCCAGCATTTAAAATTATTCACGCCGTAGTTGTGCAAGTGTTTAACGAAATCTGTTTTACATTATTTTAATACGTATTTACGTTCGGGTTTGGGGAGAAATCACACTTAATTGCCGCATTTTTGTAGTATCACACACAAATTCTTCTATTTGTAATTTCTTTGTGTAATCACTATTTAAAATAGTTTATACGTTTTTAAATTAAACTGTATCAAACATTTTACGCTTCGAGTTTTGTGTTCAGCCTCGACTAGCACAGCGGTGGCGACTAGTCAGGTTTTTCCTTCGTACGGTTGTGGCCACTTGCGTCACTAAAGGCAAACAGCTACCAGTTTCTCAAGATTTACCAAGATTTTTTGCAGCACGTTCGTTCCTTAAACTGTGAGAAAGCGATATCATACTAGTTTTTTTTCCATTGACGTATAGAAACACATGGGACAGTCAGTAGCGTAGCTAAAGTTCAACGGGCCCGGTGCAAAATTTTCATTGGAGACCCTTATTAAAGCATACAGATAGTAGGCCAATTACAGAATATTATTTACTTCACTGGTGAATAAAATACTTCACATTTATGGTGCTGTTCAGAGAGCAAATTTAAGTAACTCTTTAATACTTTAAGCTTTAAAATTAGAGAATCGTCCGGAGTATTAAACAGTTTCTTAAATTTAATTACTAAACAGCACCAATTAACTCACTCCTTCTCTTAAAGTGTTCTTTAACTTAAATTTTGAAATAGTTAAATTCAAATATTTCTGAATAGCATCTCTTTACTAATTTTATACCCTGTATTTTATTAGATAATGTTTTGTTTCTAAAACAAGTTGCCCGTGATTAATAACACAAAAAATAATCCTTCATTGACTACTAACTGATCATACTTCAGAATCTCTAAACTTAAAAGTAACAGTTTTAACTCAAGAAGTACGTATTTGTAGTCACGGATTATCTCCTCGTGAGCAATTAGTCGACATGTTCCTGCAATTTTATTAAAAAGACGAAGAAATGTAGTACTGTAGAAAGTTATACACTTGAACATTTGCTCAACTGAAATGTTTTATTTTTCTCTATGGTATTATTTCGCGATAACTACTACCGCAACGAAGTACTCATTTAGAAATATCCTGTATGGTCATCCCCATGGATGAGTAAATTCAAGTTCTAACCTTTTCCAAGTGTAGTTCAGTGTGTAAGAGATTAATTTCAGAAAGCAATTGTATTTCGGAAGTGTAAAATGTATTTCAGACTGTATTCATTCTCGTAGTTCAGAAAAGTAAAGTGGTTCAGAAAAGGTTCATTCTATTTCACAAAATATCATTTGAATTTAATGTAACGTTTTCTGCAATAGGGTTTACCTCTCTGAACTATGATTACTATTTTCAAAAATATAATTTACTAATCTGAACTATAACTTGAAGATATCTTAAATGCAACGTATTAATGTGAAATACAGCTGAAATGATCTGAAATACAACTGTAAAAGTTAGTATCTATACGTTTATTGTTTACGCTTATTATTTCATAAAACAGACTAGAGATGTGAAATATTCGTATCGTATCCGCGATTTACAACATTGGAAAAGTGTAGGGTGTTTTTCTAAAAAAAATTATTATCTAAGATAGCAAAACTCTTAGTCTTAAAAAAGACAGAAATTTTCTATCAAAATGAAGGAGACGTGGTCGCCCGAAAACAACTGACGATCGACGTTAACTGATTTAGCAGTGTTACATAGTATTAAGGATTACTTAATGTTAAATTTGATTCATGAAGTTAAATATTTTTAGTAAGTAATTTGTTTCCTGTATTTGTGCCTTAAAAATATCACCGGTAGTTATTATTTTTTTTTTTTACTGTTTACAAGTTTGATATCTACACCTTTTCCAAATGTAGTTGAGAAAGTAACAGATTAATTTCAGAAAGTGTCAATTGCATTTCAGATATACAGCGTGTTTCCTATGTTATGGGACGTTTCACCACAGCCGTTTCGCCGCGGCCATTTCGTCGAGGGCGTTTCGCCGCTGAACCGTTTCGCCACTGGCCCTTTCGCCGCTGGCTGTTTCAAATTGAGTGTACACTGAAGGGATTTCCTAAACCGTAAGAGATACAAATTCGGTTAAATGAAAGAAAAGTTGCACGAATCAATGCCTAATTCGTAGCCATTGACAGAATGATTTTTTTCTTATTTCTTCTTGAAATATTAATGAAAATGTAAAAAAGTCGATTTTCTTTTTTCCTCTGTATCTCTTCTATTATACATAATTTTGAAATTCTGATTTAACTTTCTACAGGCACTTTTTGATTCTGGTTTGAATGGAAGTGGCATAATTGAACTCAAACGTTTGGTCTTTCCACGACCATCATCAGTTTCAATTTTCTAAATACAGCCTATATCTTTTTATTATTCTATTGGATAGCATTTTTTCTCCTGATTGTAATGATATGTCACACTTAATAGTTGATACTAATCTGAAGCTTAAAGAATACAGACTTTTATAAGAAAATTTTATTTGATACATAATTTCAAATTTTTCTTAGCTAAAGTGTAAATTATAATAAGCTATTTAAAGTTTTTCTGTATCGTAATTTTTAGGAATATACTGCACGAACATGAATTTTTAACGACAAATATCGGTGGTTCTAATACAACTTGCTAGACTAGTATCTCAGCTTTGATATAGGAACGAAAAAGCCTAGTTTTTAATTTTGACTCGCACTGTTGGTTTAAAAGAAAAAGTGAATACTAATTATACTAAAAATATTTAGATATTACCGAATAGTGCCTTCTACAAAGACATTGGCAGCTAAAAACGAATATTTTTGTGATAAATTTGAAAGATACTTTCTATAACAATGTAATTTTTTTAAATATCTTTAGTACTCAGTATATTGCTTTGTATTTTGGACATTGAAACAGTGACTAAAGACTGTATGCTCGCTTAGAACTGAACTCGATTTTAAATGGGCTTATCACTATTTTTCGCATATATTAAGAAGAAACATACGTTCAACTTGTGTTCCTGCATTTTTACACACAAACGAAAAGAACAGAGAACAAAATTACCACCTAAACGTTTTCCTTGGAATTTATGACTCTGCTGTCACTGATCTTTATTTTTGATTGGTTTACGTGTCAGTTTGACACACCCACAAGAGAATATTCGGATAAGGCCTCATTCACATGGGCACCGTCCGCGGCCTTCTGCAAATTTTAAGGGCGAGCGCACACTTAGATGATTAATTTTTTTTATGTAAATTGATGTAAATAAAAACGGCGACCTGATCTAACACAGAAACTATGTAAAACTCGGGAAATAAAACTACGTCTGTCGGAAAGTGAAAGTTTATCAGAATTGAAACAACGACACAAAAAAGAGCGCATCGCCTGTTCCTCTGTAAATCAATAACGTCATTTTGTTGTTTCGTTTCGTTTTGTTGTTTTCTTTTTTTTAATTTTACGTGGATTGTTTTTTTTATCTAGACTACACTTCTGTGCACTAAAATTAGGCACAATGAAATATTGCGGTTTAAAGTGGACGTAAAGAAAAAATATACATTATACAGAATAAAACACTAGAACAAGAACAGTCAAATGAAAACATTAAAAGTGCCTTAAAAACTGAACCTTGATTTAAACGTTGGAATAAATATTAATGACTGTGCTTAAGATTATTGGAATAGGAATTAATACTGCTCTAATGTACCGACGCTCACAGAGCAAGTAAATGCGTTAAAAAAGGACATTATTAATTGCCCTAAGCACGTATTCGGCGATCATTCTGATTGTGACGTCTATTTTTGCAATGGGTTCAAAGATAATGAAATTAATTCAGTTCCAGACTTAGTAGAATGTGGATTATTTCATGATATTATTACCTGGTGTAATCATTTGACGCATAATGCACACAGTTTACTTTTATATATGAACATTAATGCAGCGGAGACGTACAATTCAATTGTTTCAAAATTTGTTGGTGGAAAAAGAGTTAACTTCTCTTTGAAAAATACCTACGAAGTGAGATGCCACGCTGTGAACGTTTCTTATAATTTCAGTGAGCAATATCACCACCGCATTTAAAGAGAATGGTCGGGAAAAGTCCAGGTAAATATACCAAAGTATACAGTGTGTCCGGATACGAAGGGACAGCATGGGTCTGTCTTTGAAGAGATAGAGAGATGATTAAAAAAGATGCTGGTTCGAGAGCTCATTAACAATCCATTTTCAAATATTACTTGTCATGGCCAACTTGGTTAAAATTTTACAAAAACCAAAATCTCCTAATTTCTTTTATTTGCCGTAACTTTTTTGTTACTTAAGATACTGAGTTACAAATTTTCAGTAAGTGGTCTGCAATGTAAAATCGAAATATCATTTACTTAAAACCCTAAAACAGAATTAACCTTGTTATTTATACCCAATAGTTGTAAGCAATTTAATCTGTTGTTTTTTTTTTGAATTTTCTGTCTCAATATGTTTTCACACTAATATGGAGGTAGGGAATTTTAGATTAGGACTGAATCACTTTTGATTGCATTTTTTTCCTTGACTTACTTTTTTTTGTAAACTGTCAAAATACTTTTCAAGGTGTTACTTATAGCAATTTATTACATTAGCCAAAGTGGTTTGGATGTTACGTATAATACTTAGGTAAAGTAATAAATTGCAAGAAATTTGTTGTAGTAGCTATTCGAATTGGATATTATACAAAATAATCAGTTAAAGTGATAAAATTCTTACAGTTTGTTAAATTAACCAGACATTTTAAGTATTTTATAAGAAAAACTGGTTGTTATGTATACTAACCAATTTATCACATTAAGGTCCGGTATTATAAACCTTAATAAATAATGAACAGATAAAATAGCGACATCTTACTATCGCTTTTTGACCTGACATTGCAGTAGAATAGACAAATTGAAGCGGGATTTGCTCCTAATAAGTCTCCCATGCAAGGTGGCCATGCTTGCTGTCAAAGCATAATGAAAGTTTTTAGAAAAATTTTGTGCAAATCGTTTTTGATTGCAGTGAAAACCTCGAGTAGCCTCTGGACTGCTGTTTCAGCCCTGCTTGGGGCTTCTTCAGCAGAGAGGTAGCTCGACATTCCCACTGCAGACCAAAAACGACTTGCTCAATTTATTCTCAAATGCGATGTAAAAATGATGAACAGATAAAATAGCGACATCTTACTATCGCTTTTGACCTGACATTGCAGTAGGATAGACAAATTGAAGCGGGATTTGGTCCTACGTCTCTGCTGAAGAAGCCCCAAGCAGGGCTGAAACAGCTGTCCAGAGGCTGCTCGAGGTTTTCACTGCAATCAAAAACGATTTGCACAAAATTTTTCTAAAAACTTTCATTATGCTTTGACAGCGAGCATGGCCACCTTGCATAGGGGACTTATTAGGAGCAAATCCCGCTTCAATTTGTCTATCCTACTGCAATGTCAGGTCATAAAGCGATAGTAAGATGTCGCTATTTTATCTGTTCATCATTCTTACATCGCATTTGCGAATAAATTGGGCAAGTCGTTTTTGGTCTGCAGTGGGAATGTCGAGCTACGTCTCTACTGAAGAAGCCCCAAGCAGGGCTGAAACAGCTGTCCAGAGGCTGCTCGAGGTTTTCACTGCAATCAAAAACGATTTGCACAAAATTTTTCTTAATAAATAAATTTACTATGCAGTTTAATGTCTTAGCAACAATTGTAAACACAATGGTTACTAAGGCATTAAACTGTACAGTAAATTTATTTTGCGTTGATAATACCGAGCCTATTACATCTACACCACAGGTAAGTAATAGCGAAAACAGATTTTAAAAATTTGCATTAATATAAGGGGTGTCCCAGAAAAAAATCAACCACTATAAAAATATTCGAGAAAGTTCAGTTATTTTTATTTTTATTTAAATCTTTATTTTAGGAAAGAGTGAACATTATTCTATAAACTAAACAATAAATGAAATCGAAAAACTTATTTACTGTAAAAATTAATAACTTTAGATTTTAAATGTAACATCAATGCTTTTACTTCACTTTATCCTGTAGCACTGGAAACAGTTTTGTATTTCTTTTCGAAATTTTTTATGTCAGTCGAAGTTTTCTTCGTCTTCTTTAGTTTTCTTTTCACTTGGGCCCAATAACGTTCAATTGGCCTTAATTCAGGACAATTCGGTGGATTTGCATTGTTCGGTACAATATTGACATTGTTCTGTTTATAAAAATCTAAAGCAGTTTTGCTGTAGTGGCAGGAAGCTAAATCAGGCCAAAATAATACTGGTATATCATGCTTTTCAATTAACGGAAGTAATCTTTTTCTTAAACATTCTTCGATATAGATGTTGCTGTTTATGTTACCACTAGTGACGAAACTGTTACTCTTTAATACGCATGAACATATTGCTTGCCAAATTAAATATTTAGTTTGAAATTTGCTCACACAGCGGGTCTTAAATTGTGCAGAGACTTTTCCTCGATACTCGGCAACGTAAAATTCTTGACCAGGTAATTGCCTAAAATCTCCCTTACAATAAGTTTCGTCATCCACGACGCAGCACCCAAATTTCGATAAATGTTGTTCGTAAAGTTTTCGAGCTCGCGATTTGCAGATAATTTAATAATAATAATAATAATAAATTGTCTTTATTGCACATTGCTAAGTACAACAAAAAAAAAAACAAAAAAAAGAGAAATGACCAGTAAATAAATGAATCTTAATACCAGAATTGGTATAATAATTAGCAGTGAAAAAAAAAAGAAATTATATAATGAGAGTACAATCCCAAGGTGAGATTCAGAGATGTAGGAAAGTCCTACTTCAGTTCTACCATCTAAACCTTGAATTATCAAACGTAAATGATAAAATACCGTATGCCTAAAGACTAACTTAAAAAATTAAACTTAAAACTTAAACTTCCGTGATGTTGGGCACTTCGAGGAATAACAATTGTTTTGTTTTTTTTTATCATTATTATTAAGTGGCGTTTTGTTTATAGCGTAGTAATTGCAGCAACTTAGTTTTAAACAAAGACGAAGAGAGAAGTTTAAAATGATCGGGTAGTTTATTATATTTACAATAAATCTGAAAGGAAAAAGATCTTTCGAAGAGTGTCGTAACATGAGCCGGAGGTGAAATGAGACCCCTAAATCTTGTAGTAATGTTATGTACATCCGAGCAGAACCTAAAGACAGAGAGAAATAAGTTCTCTGCGATTATACATAGTCAACCAACCAGCATCAACTAGCTTATGCGAGATACGCTCAAATTTTCTGATGCCGTATATGAACCTAAGGCAAGCATTCTGTAATTTTTGAATACGGTTACAAATTATACCATCAATGGAGGCATGATAAATTGGTGTACAATACGCAAACTGTGATAGGACGAATGCATCACATAGTCTTTTTTTCAACTCTATACTTAAGTAAAATCTATTTGGATACAAATGTTTTAAACTGATATAAGCATTGCTGACGTATTTTGTAATCTGTTCGCTGTACCTAAAAGAATTATCAAGTGTTAATTCAAGGCTTCTAGTTTTGACAACTGGAATTTTAATATTATTGATACTAATATTAAAAACTTTCAGAAGAGAGTCACAGGTTGCCTTTTTGCCAAAAAGAAGAACCGCGGATTTGTCTGGGATAATATGCAAACAGTGACTGAGAGAAATATTATTCAAACTATTTAGGTCAGCATTAATTTCTGATTGTGCTAGCTGCCAATCAGCAGGCATAAAACTAAGATAGAGTTGGCAATCATCAGCATACATATGTGAGTTACAATGATAGATGTGCTCCGTAAACTTCGAGGTATAAATTGTAAATAAGGTAGGGCCCGTATAGACCCTTGAGGGACACCTTGTGAAACAAGCAGCGGTTTAGAAAATGAAAGATCTAACTTGACGATTTGTGTCCTATCCTGAAGGAAGTTGCTTATCAGAGATACTGCATTATGACTGAGGCCAATATGAGACAGTAATGAAGTAAGAGTTAAATGGTTAACGGTGTCGAAAGCTTTACTGTAGTCTAGTAATACAAGCGCAGTGATTTTTCCGTGATCACACGAGACTAAAATATCATCAAGAACATTCATCAACGCGGTGGTGCAACTGAAACCTGGTCGAAAATCTGATTGATTAGGAGGTAGTATTTTAAATTAATTCAGGAATGTTGTTAATTGTTTGTTGATAATTTTTTCAAATATTTTGGACAGCACTGGAAGTAAACTAATAGGACGTAGGTCCTTGTACTGAGCAGGTTGCTTAATTTTGGGTATGGGACGTACAAGAGCTAATTTCCAGACTGCAGGAAAAGTACTGTCAGCAATACATGAGTTAAAAATATGGGTTATATAAGGAATTATGCATGGTAAACACAGCCTAATCATATTAATATCAATTCCATCGCAAGCAGCAGCATTAGATTTGAATTGATAAATTAATTTAAGCACACTATCGGCGTCAATAGGCAGAAAGTTAAAGTTCAAATTATCAACATTCGAATCATAGATGTGAGGAGAATGTTGACTATTCGAATTGTAAACACAGTTAATGTAGTAATTGTTAATAGCATCAACATTACTTAAATGAGCAGGAACAGATTCGTGCCTCTTACTAAGATTTAATGAATTCAAATCTCTCCACAAAGCTTTACTGTCAGAACGATTAGAAATAAAATTGAAATAAGCTTTACGTTCGTTTCTATAAGTAAATGTAGTGAGGTTCCTTAAAGACTTACAGTAGTCCCAGTGTGCCTGCTGTCTTGTTTTCCTAAATTTGGCTTTCGCTTTATCATGAAGTTCCATTAAGAGCTTCAAGTTAGGCGTAAGCCAAGGCTTGTAAGATTTTGTAAATTTTCGCATCACCAACGGTGCGTGTACGTCAAAAAGTGTTAATATACAATTGTTCAAAAAGTGGATTTTTTCATTAATATCAGTAATATCAAATATTTTTTGCAATGACAGAAGTTTGATGATGATGATTAAACTTAGATAAGTTAATATTCTTAAGAGATCTACATAAACGAAAAACTGGAGTTACACAAGGTCGTGTAGTAACAATATTACCGGAAATACAATCATGATCAGATAGCTGACATGAGATTACACCACTATCCACAACTGAAATTTCGTCAGAAACAATTAAAAAATCAATTAAAGAGGAAGAATTAAATGATAGCCTTGTGGGCTGATTAATGATTTGCTTCAGATTATAAGCTTCCAAAAGGGTAGAAAAGATTGTTGTTGCTGTACTATTAATGTTAAGAAAGTCTATATTGAAGTCGCCACAGCAAATAATCTTATCAGAAAAAGGCAAACACACACCACCATATGTGGTGGTCTATAGACAACACCCAATACAAATGATTCAAGTCCGTTTTGAAAATACATCCATAACTGTTCAATTGATTTACTAGTTCCGATAACAGAATATCTAAGAGAATTATTAACATAAACACCTACTCCGCCGCTACGACAGGGACGATCATTACGAATGAATGAAAAATTATTCAAACTGTTAATTTCTGTAGGAATATTAGCACTTAGCCACGTTTCCGATACAGTCATAATGTTAATAGTGTTTTGCAAAATAAAATCGCGAAAGTTAGAGATTTTCGGCAAAAGTGAGCGAATATTGGGCCACTTTGATAGAATTATCCATTATTACAAACCAATGGCCAGAACAGAGAAAACTGTTATGTTTTATATATATATATATATATAGATATGAACATAGTTAATCCTCAGAGCAAAATCAATAAAGGTGAAGTATCAATATGCAAAATTTACAATAACGATGAGAAAAACAAATAAAAAAGAAAAGAAAAGAATGAGACACCAAAAAGATCGAAAAAGTATTAGTTATGCTTCTACCAGGGGTACTGGTCAAGACGAAAATTATTTAATAGAATGTAGATCACTTTTTTGCTTAATTTTACGCAATCTATTATACCTAGTTTCACAAATATGTTACAGTTATTAGTAAACACATTTTTACTGCCAAATGCGTGAACGGAATCCTTCACCAGCGTGGCTCTAGTGGTCGTGAGATCTTCGCGAATAATTATTATTCCCCTTCAACTTCCGCTTGGCATTATAAATTTCATTACGGGTCGACCGAATTTCGCAATAATTGGTCTAACTGCACCTTCCTTACCCTTAAGTCTATGACTGCAGTCGATGTCGTTTGACGAGATAGTGATGCCCAGTTTATTGCGACAAATATCAACAATTAACTTGTCGGTATTTTCAGGTACCCCGGGAGTTTCTGTAACGCCGTAAAAGGGAAGACTATTCCTGCGCGAGTATTGTTCTTGTTCTTTAATTAAATGTCTGGTTTCCTTAAGTTCTTCATCAAGGTGCGTAATTTTTTCCTCAAGGGCGGAATATTTCCTTTTCTTCAGATCGACCTGGTGCATTTTGAACTTTAAAGCTGTTTAAATTTAACCTTTTCTTCATTCTTTGAACTGTAGGTTTCGATACATTTGTTTTATCAGCCACATCTCTCATTGATATGTTGGGATTCGTTTGAAACAATCTTTTAACTTTTATCTCTGCTTTCTTATCACATGACCCTTTTTTTCTTCCCGACCCAGTTTTTCTTTGTACACTAGACCTCTTCTTAAATTCACCAATAACATTTCGAATTGTAGTTTTCGGAATATTAAGAACTTTTCATAATTGTCTTCGTGATATATTCGGATTTTCAGTAAATTTGGAAATTATTTATTTTCGCCTTTCTTCTTGATTTGTTTGTATTTTTATATTATCGTAAATGATAGATTCTAATGTATAGATACAACTTAATGTATCTGTCAGCAACACGGGTATTCAAGAATAAGTAAAATTTGACACTTGCATTTTGTTTCATAGCCGTCTAACAGTGGTCGGATTTTTCCGGTACACGCCTTAGACGCTATGTACCGAATACGCAGTATTGGTCTAGCCTGTATATCGATATTTCTCGCGAATATATCGATATTTCTAATACATCGATATATCGTTGCCATCCCTACTCAAGATGGGAGCCGTATATAGCTAACCGTAAATACCTACGACTTTAAATTAAAGCTTAAAGACAAGTGCGCGTCGTCCTTAAGTCCCCTGTGCAAGGCGGCCATGCTTGCTGTCAAAAACAATTTGCAAGAAAATTTTTAAATCTTTATTAATTTTTATTCTTTTAAGGAGTGGCTGAATGCAGAGACGGACGGTGCTTGTTTTCCTCATCCCTGTATAAAAGGGGGTCAATTTTTAACTAGTACTTTTATCAGTTTTTTTTGTAATTATATTCTAACATTCCTCTAAACATATTTGCTATGCATCGCAGCAGAATTATACCGGGTATCCAACGCCATGTATTCACTCTTCTAGAATCTTTACTTGTTACTATACTAACAGAAAATGGAATTTTCCGACATGGGATTTCCGGTTTTGCCGGAAATACATAATATAAAATTTCTTATTTCAAATGAAACACCTTGTTTTTATTTATTTTTTTTAACTTTACATATTTGAAATCTTCGGATCGTTACAAGTCCGAATATGTATCAATTGGTAATTATGGTTTCTATGACAACGAAAAAAAAACTTTTTTATTTTTCAATCTAGAAATCTATGAATCGCATTTTTTCGATCTAATACAATCAAGTGATTCAAGAAAACCACCCCCTTGATTGCATTTTCATTTTTAACATTTTTAGAGCGTTTAAAATTTTCATTAGGTCGTAACTCATTTTTTTTAAAAACGAACCTCATGTGTTTCTTAGCTTACATCAACAGAACATTTCTTTCTGAATATGCTGATCGCGAATACTTCATACTCCCTGCTAAGTGTTTGTATGTACACTACTGTCGAAAAATTTTAAGACGAAAAGCAGTAAATCTGTTGGAATTTGAGCCTTATTGAAATAGCCCGTCTGAATTTAGAGCCTTCTGCATTTGAGCCGCCCCGTCTCTCTCTCTGCCTCTCTTAACCAGGGGACGAGCAGGGTCATAAAATTCATTCACGAGAGCAGGTAATCTGTTAAGCATTAAATAAGGATATTCCAGGTAATGAGAACTGCCTAATTTGTAATGTATTATGACACTAACTATTGATAAAATTAAGTGAGGTATATTGTTATATTTTCAGAAGTCTTGTTTAGTTTGTTAATTGTTTTTACTTTCATGTTAATAAAAATAATACCTACCCAGGTTTTGTTATATCCTGCATTTTTTATGATTCAATTTAGATTTTCATATTTAAATTGTTGACAAAATTGAAATATATTATATCAAAATGTTTTAAACTGCCATAAGTTCCGAATGAGTTTAAATTAAAATTTAAGTTTGAATGTGTTATTGTTGTTGAATAATAAATAAACGAATTGATCAGAAAAGGAAAATACTTTTTATGTTACGTGTGTTGCAATTTAAAATTTCCAGCGCTGATTTAGATCAAACTATTATACAGAGTCAAACAAAACGAGTTAAATAAACCAAAATTATTTTATTATCCTATTTTTTCTACATAAATCGAATGAGTAAGAAGGCGTTTTTTTTTATTACACATTAATTTTTAATTGGACCGTTTCATAATCAGACTTTAAGAAGGCATTAAGTATTTTAAGAATAAGGAAAGAAATGTATTTTTTTTACGTTAAAGTAACTTTAAATTTAAAGTCTTATTATGAAACCGGACCTTACTGTTATATTAATTAATTCTTGAAAACGTATGATAAAGAATATTCTTAAAAGGGATACAAATTTCTGTTCCTGAAATCGGGAATTTAAATACAAATATGAGGAATTGAAGCATCTAATAAGAAAATGACATTTTTTAATAAGAAAATGACATTTTGATTATTTTATGTGAAATAACAAACAAACTTATTTTTAGTTAATTCATGAAATCGGTTGAATATAAATCAAATAATTAGTAAAGTAAAGTTTTGTCATTCCGGACCTTTAAGGATCAATGTACATTTTATTAAAAATTAAAATAATTTAAATAACATTTTGTTATAAATGCATTCTTGTGTCAAATGCCGCTCCATAATCCTTAATGGAATACATATTGAAGAAATTATATTTGAAGTTTAATATGAAATTATTTTTTAATTAAAGAAAGAGTTGAGTAAAAATCAAACAATTAGTGAGGTAAATTTTAGTAACTGCGGCTATTTAACAATCGTTGTATATTTTCATTAGAAATAAAATTAACAGATTATTTTGATATTATACCGGCTGTTTCAAATTGGGTGTGCACTGAAGGGATCTCCTAAACCGTAAGAGATACAAATTCGGTTAAATGGAAGAAAAGTTGCACAAATCAATGCCTAATTCGTATCCATTGAGAGAATATTTTTTTTCTTATTTCTTCTTGAGATATTAATGAAAGTGTGAAAAAATCGATTTTCTTTTTCTCTCTGTATCTCTTTTATTATACATAATTTTGAAATTCTGATTTAACTTTCTACATGCACTTTTTGATTCTGCTTTGAATAGAGGTAGCAGAATTTAAGTCAAATGTTTCGTCTTTCCATGACCATCATCAGTTTCGATTTTTTAAATACAACTTATGTCTTTTTATTGTTCTATTCGATAGCATTTTTTCTCCTGATTGTAACGGTATACACACTTAATAGTTGATATTAATCTGAAGCTTAAATAATACAGATTTTTATGTGAAAATTTTATTTAATACATAATTTCAAATTTTTAGTTCATTTTCTTAGCTATAGTGTAAATTATAATAAACTATTTAAAGTGGTTCTGTATCGTAATTTTTAGGGATATACTGCACGAACATGAATATTTAACGACAAATATCGGTGGTTCTAATACAACTTGCTAGACTAGTATCTCAGCTTTGATATAGGAACGAAAAAGCCTAGTTTTTAATTTTGACTCGCACTGTTGGTTTCAAAGAAAAAGTGAATACTAATTATACTAAAAATATTTAGATATTACCGAATAGCGCCTTCTACAAAGACATTGGCTGCTAAAAACGAATATTTTTGTGATAAATTTGAAAGATACTTTCTATAACAATGTATTTTTTTTAATTTCTTTAGCACTCAGTAGCTCCCAACACTTGACTATCTTTATTTTTTTTTTAAATATAAGTTCACTCGTTTTAACCAGTTGAAGTTTGGCATTTTATATCGGAACCACCATCCATAATTTAAACAGGATAAAGTAGGCTTTATATTTTGGTCATTGAAACAGTGACTAGCATTAAGATAAATAATAAGGAGAAGGCGAATATTAGATTCTTACAGAAATGTTTCGCGAATTCATGTTCGACACGCTAGACAACACATACGACTCTGTGTCTTGAAAGCAGTGGAGAACATTTCGAGGGTTTACTTTAATTTATTTGTTTCACTTTATTTATTTCACAAATTCATGTTCTTCTATAATTTTTATTCAACTTATTTATTTTATTCTTGTAATTTAATATGTTTATACTCTTTATTTGGTTTGTGTTAACCACTTAATATCATATAGATAATATTTATTGTTTCTCCCTCTTCCGACAATTGAATGTTAGTTGTTAATACTTAACAAATAAGAAAAAGTAGTTAGGTATAAATTTACTTATTAAGAAAAACATGAGGAAACGATATCAGTTTTTTTGTCATATTCCAACTTTACTCATATCTTAACATTACTTGAAAAAAAGGTATTAAGTATCAGACAGCACCGAAATCACTAGAAAAAAATGCTATCGAATAGAATAATAAAAAGAAGCTATTAATCAATAGCGAAACGTTGAGTGTTTTCCCTTCATAATTTTATCCGTTTCAAGTTTAAAAAACTTTTTACTTACAAAAATTTTAAATAGTTATGTAGGTATTAAATAAAATTTTTATGTAAAATCTGAATTATTTAAGCTTCAAATTAATGTCAACTATTAAGTATGATGTATCATTGAAACAGTGACTAGCATTAAGATAAATAATAAGGAGGAACTAAGAAGGCGAATATTAGATTCTTACAGAAATGTTTCGCGAATTCATGTTCGACACGCTAGACAACACATACGACTCTGTGTCTTGAAAGCAGTGGAGAACATTTCGAGGGTTTACTTTAATTTATTTATTTCACTTTATTTATTTCACAAACTCATGTTCTTCTTCTATAATTTTTATTCAACTTATTGATTTTGTTCTTGTAATTTAATATGTTTATACTGATGTTTATTTGGCTTGTGTTAACCACCTCATATCATTTAGTCAATATTTATTGACTTTTCCTCTTCCGACAACTGAATGTTGTTGCTACTACTTAACAAAAAAAAAAGAGGTTAGGAATAAATTTACTTATTAAGAAAAACATGAGGAAACGATATCAGTTTTTTTGTCATATTCCAACTTTACTTGAAAAAAAGGTATTATACTCACTGAAATCAAAAGAAAAAATGCTTTCGACTAGAATAATAAAAAGATAAGAAAAGGAACAAAAAATTTGAAATTATGTATTAAATAAAATTTTCATATAAAATCTGAATTATTTAAGCTTCAAATTAATATCAACTATTAATTGTGATATATCATTGTAATCAGGAGAAAAAAATTCTATCGAATAGAACAATAAAAAGATATAAGTTGTATTTAAAAAATCGAAACTGATGATGGTCGTGGAAAGACGAAACGTTTGACTTCAATTCTATTACTCTTATTCCAAGCAGAATCAAAAAGTGCCTGTAGAAAGTTAAATCAGAATTTCAAAATTATGTACAATAAAAGAGATACAGAGAGAAAAAGAAAATCGATTTTTTCACATTTTTCTTAATAACTCAAGAAGAAATGAGAAAAAAATCATTCTCTCAATGGATACGAATTAGGCATTGATTCGTGCAACTTTCCTTCCATTTAACCGAATTTGTATCTCTTACGGTTTAGGAGATCCCTTCAGTGCACACCCAATTTGAAACAGCCGGTATATTATTAAAAAGAACGAAACACAGGGAAAGAGATAATCATTCCATTGTATATTGACATAGGACCAACGATGCCTGGTTATTATTACTGGAAACCGTAACCCTTATTTATTTATTTAGCTTGCCGCCGGCCGTACCATAAAAGCAGCCGGCTATGTTGTTAAGGTTCATAATTGCAAAGCACGGATATTTATACGGCCAGGGGTATTTCTTTTCGTCTTAAAAATTTTCGACACCACCGTATATACATAAAAATGTCTAAATTCGTTAGTTTTTAGTTT
Organism: Prosopocoilus inquinatus; assembly: GCA_036172665.1. Classification (NCBI taxonomy): domain Eukaryota; kingdom Metazoa; phylum Arthropoda; class Insecta; order Coleoptera; family Lucanidae; genus Prosopocoilus; species Prosopocoilus inquinatus. The sequence continues at coordinate 24,075,970 of CM069872.1, read as the reverse complement.
TCTGTATTCTTGTAAATTTATTTTAAGACATGTGGATTGTGCATATTATTTTAAAAATAAGTAATTAACAACAGCTTTCGAACCCTTCGCCGAAATTCTCATTTAAAATCATTTCAATTTCCCCGCATATTATCTTGGTAATTCCTAATTTAGGGATTAACTAATATAAAAGCAAAGTTTCAGTAAATCCGATACTACCCGCAGTGAACACCTCATTTACTTAAGCCGTAATTGTATCTTAGTTCTATAATTCTTAACACTCATAAACACCCTGCCGTTTAAAGAGTCGCTCACACAAAATTCCCTCTATTCAAAATTAAGGGGTTTTTCCTGTCATTACTTCTTAGAATTAAGATAACGTAAGTGTCCAGTTTACTGAAATGCACCACCCCTTTTACCAGCCAATCACTCGGTATCTCATTAACAATTTATCAATCATTTTCTTAACCCCACATTCCTTGCTTTAATCAGTTTTGCAAAATATGTTTTAAATAAGCGATAAGTCAATGAATAGTTAAAACAGCGACATCCTACGATCGCTTTTTGACCTAACATTGTGAATATACGCTTCTGCTGAAGAAGCCCCAAATAGGGCTGAAGCAGCTATAAAGAGGCTGGTCGAGGGTTTCACTGCAATCGAAAACTATTTGCAACAATTTCTTTTTCTTAAGTTCGCAGACATGTTCGTAGCTAATTTCATAAGCGTCAACTCCAAGAAAATATAATGCGCGAGCTTCACTAAATATTTCGGAAGTGTTCGGTTTTTATCAACGTTAAATTCATGTTTTTTGTAGATAAATGTAACTGGTAAATAAACTGTAAATAATGTGTGCTTGTGTATACACCTTGTCCAAAAATAACTCGGCACTATTGCTAATCTTTTTATTATAAACAGATAAAACAGCGACATCCTGCGATCGCTTTTTGATCTGACATTGCAGTAGGATAGACAAATTGAAGCGGATTTGCTCCTAATAAGTCCAGCAAGTCAGCTGAGATGTAGCTCGACATTCTCACTGCAAACCAAGAACGACTTGTCCAACAACAGCTGTACACAGGCTACTCGAGGTTTTCACTGCAATTAAAAACGATTTGCAACAAAATTTTTAAAAAACTTTTTATTATAATTGAAATTAATCTCCGCCCACAATAATTTTATATCCGTAGATACGTATTTCGGCAGCTAAGCTACTATCTTCAGTACGCTACCAACTTAAAGATGGCAGCTCAGCTACCGAAATACCGATATAATATTATGTGGGCGGAGATTAATTTCAATTATTTCTTAAACCACAGTCTCTTTTACTGTTTTAGTTTTTATTTTTATTTTAATCTTTTTATTATTAAAGTTACAGATACGGTTAAATTAGCAAACTAGTAGTACTTTTTGTCCTGATTGCAACGATGCATTCAAAAAAGCAATTGAACATCGCGTTTACGAAACAAAGGGAGAAGATCACTTTTTTTTTAATGGAACACGCTGTACATTATTTAACAAATCGATAGAGAATAAAATTCTGATTTAAAATTGTACTTTATCATTTTATCGGAAATTAATAAATAAAGAAGATATTTGCATTTTTTTTTCTAAATCATTAAGATGGCTGCGCTGGTATCAGCGTACTCAGGAAAAAAGTGTTCTGTTGAACTAAGCTAAAACACACACGAGGTTTTATTAAAAGAATGAGTTACGATGTAATGAAACTTTCAAATGCTACAAAAATCAAAATACAATCAAGGAAGTGATTTTTTCGAAACACTTGATTGTATTTAATCGAAAGAATGCGATTCATAGCTTTCTAGATTGAAAAATAAAAATTTTTTTCCGTTGTTATGGAAACTAAAACTACCACTTGATACGTATTCGGACTCGTAATGATCCGTAGATTTCAAATATGTAAAACTATATCTGAAATAAGAAAGTTGATATCACTTCCGGCGAAACCGGAAGTCCTATGACGGCTGGCGGATGGTAGAAAAATACCATTTTCTGTTTAATTTATTGTCTCCAAATTTCATGTAAATCAATTAAAAAATAAAGATTCTAGAAGGGTGAATACATGGCGTGGGACACCCGATATATTACAATTCAATATCAAAATATTCAAACGTTTCTTGATATATTGATATATATTAATGAAATAATGTTGATTTCTTGATATATTGATATATATTAATGAAATAATGTTGATATTGAAGTAATGTTAATTCCTAGGTAAACTTTTCTCAATCTACAAAAAACAAATAGTAGAATTGTGAAATTCAAGATAGAATCTTAACAATGAAAAATTTTTCCCAATTAGTCCAAACGGGCTCTGTATAGTAAATATTCAGATAACGACTTTTTTCTAAAATGTACGAACTGTCTTTATTTCTTCCTTATGCTTATTACTGAATTTCTTCATCATTTCTCTTCCTCTTCACATTTCCTACAGAAAAGATTTGTTTTATAAATTAAAAAAAAATATATTTTCTTTATTATACATATTAGGCGTTACAAAAAGTTTGTCGAATATTTTGCCCATTAATAGTATTGTTGGAAACAAATAAAAAATCTTAATCAGTATGGATCCTCATGGAACTCAACTGCTTCCGAAATATAGTATATTTTATTTTTTCATTAGGGGAAAAATTTCAGAGAAATTCTTATGACAATGTATGTATAAAACAAAATATAATTTAAAGGAAAAGTAAAATAAATGCTCTACATGTGCACCGTTCATTCGTAAGCACCTTTCACATCTCCTTTTAGAAATTCATAGAATCCTCTGAATTTCTCTATAATTTATGATTTTTAAATCACAATAGCTTTTTAATTTTAAGTCGTATTAAGTGTTTCAAACAGGAGGCTATTCTCGAGACCTAAAAATCAGTTCTTGTTTTTATGTTAAAACAGAAAATCCAATATATATTCAAAACAGTTGAAGTGCTGACCCGTGTTAAGTAAGATTTTTTTCAGAAATTAAAGAAAGAAACACTAACAGAAGGACAGAAAAGTTCTACCTTATCCTGGAATCGAACCCGGAGCACTTCGGTTACATACTGTTTTGAGCAGTGATGCTCCTGGTTCACCATCCACGGGCGTAACTCCGTATATAGATTAAGAAATTTTTGTTGATCTGGTGTATCTACTTTGTGTTGGAAATGCGTTAAATAACCACATCGAACATAATGTTATCGAAAGGATGACTAAATTTATTGCGGTTATTTTACTTAAGAAAAAGGGTTCAGGTAGCCTTCCAGTTAGTTCTCTCTGCGTAGCCATGCCGTAATGACACAAAAAGCTCTTGTATTCCTTTATATAATTATTATTTTAATAAATAAGTTAACTGCTGAATTTAATTAAACCAAAATTCCTGTCACTTTGAGATCAAGATTTAATATCAGTTTATTTTCTGTATTTTACACACTTAAAGTAAACTAATTTTATAAATTTGATCACCGTCGTTGCCGAAAAACAGTTAAGCTGTACACCTACCAAAGTGTGAACTGGAATGAGTCGTGAAAAATGTGAGGTTCCAAGGGACAAATGACCTGACTAAATTTCTAAGAAGGGACAGATGAACTTAGCGAGATGGATACAATGACGACAAATATTTTAAATATAGTTATGTGCACGATAATAGAACGCTCCTTAGAAATCACGGCGACGTTTAAGGAATATTACGATTTCGGAAAGTTCCAGAACACCAAGGACCGAGAGCTATATATAAGCAGGGCTCACCCTTCTTGGGGCATTAAGTATTCATTTTAGTTGTAGAACTAGTGTGTATTTATTCAGTTTGTAAAATAAAGCATTTTTAAAAACACATCCTCGCGAGTTTTGAACATAATTGGCGCTGCGAACAGGATAGTTCAGACAACTCTACTTCAAGTGTTGGTGATTTTTAAATCTTTGCTGAACACCGAGAACAAACTCGCTACCAAACAAGAGAAGCTGTCGTACGAACCCCAGGACCAGGAGGGACTTCTACCGAAGACGGACCTCACCTACCCCTGGAGAAGCTGATTTAAGAATATCGTCATGCTGATAACGACGCTGATCCTGTAAGTGTTCCATTTTCATACCTACCGTAATCGCAATATACACGTTCGTTAGTTTAATTTATGCACGCGTACCGCGACAGATCGCCTTTAAGAAGAGGTGTTGATAATTTCGAACCCGAAAATAATTCCCAAATAGTAATGGCTAATTATACCGAAATTAACATCGCTAAGGAAATTATTCCTCAATACGAAGGAGGAAGTAGAAATTTATCATACTATATCCAACAGTGCGAGAAATTTATAAGTACGTACAGAAACGTAACGCCGGGCCAAGAACATTGTACGCTAAATAAATTACTTTTTGAGATATGTTGCGCGAAATTAACAGGTGCCGCTAGGGACACCTTAGTTATATCAAGCTGCACTAATTGGTCACAGGTAAAAGATGCACTTCTGAATAGATTTGGGGATCAAAGGAACGAGATATTATTAGAAAATGATCTGACCACCTGTTACCAATTAACCAGCGAATCTTACGAACAATATTATGAAAGAATTAAGAGTAAATTACAACAGCTTTTAGAACATATCAATATAAGGGAAAATAATAACAATATTAAAATTTATAAAACTACTATGTATGCTCAAAGAGCACTTGACACTTTCAAAGCAGGCCTACTAGAACCATATAGGTTCTACGTGTCATGTAGGTCAGTAGTATCATTAGAAGACTGCCTGACACAACTACGTAATTACGACAACTATAAACAGCAGGTTAACTTTCTAAACTTTATTAGACAAAAACCGACAAACATCAATGCGACAAAGAACGACAAACCACAACAACATAAAACGAACATTCAGCATTCGAACCCCATGCAATCTCACAATTTTAGACAAGTAAACGTATTTCGACCTACGCACAACCAATTCCCCTCTAATAATTTCGGACGACCTAATCTGTTTCAATCCACGCAAAATCAAAACCCTTTCCCACGAGGGCCGATTAACATTCAGACCCGACCTGTCCAAAACAAATTTCCTACTAACTCACAAGTTTTCGGAAGAAAGCCGGAACCTAAACCGACACCAATGTCCATCAGCACTAGAAATACGTCCAAGCCTCCGCAATTACCCCATCGCAGAGAAAACTTCTTTGCATCAAGAGGACCACGCAATTTCATAGCCGAAGAACTCTACAACGTAGAGGAACCCCTCGATATCCAATCAGAACTTCCCGACGAATATCCCATTGCTGACGACACCGAGCAGGACTATGAAGAAGCATACGAACATAACGAAAATTTTCAGGAACCAGCCTCGGAACAAACATTGACCTAAACTCAATTGCTAATAGACCTAAGTTACCTTTTATCACAATTCCCAGCATGAACCTAAAAATCCTAATAGATAGCGGAGCCTCGAACTCGATCATTAACCCCGCACCGGCTCATACCTATTTTAGCGACTGCATCTTCGAAAAACCCTTCACCGTCAAAAGCCTGAACCAAACAGTGACTGACAAATTGAACGTACGTTACCCCCTCTTCAAGGAATTCGGCTCAAACAAAAAACTCGACTTTCACGTGATTCAATGGCATGACAGGTTTGACGCGCTAATAGGCAGCGAAGACTTTAAAAGGCTTTGCGCAAAAATAGATTATAAACAACAAACATTAGAAATAGACGCTGTTAAAATTCCATTTTTTATGGAACTTAACCCGAAAAACTTCGAATACCCCACGCAATCGGTCAATCATTACGTAAAGATCCCTGTGAATATCGAAGAAGGTGATGTCATCATCCCCGAAATAAAAATAGAAGACCTATGTTTACCAGAAGCAATAGCCCACGCAGAGAATGGGATCTGTACCATCCCATTTGAAGAAGAACGAGAAATCAAGGTCAACTTCCTCAATCAAATAGACGTACAACCGGTTTACAATGTAACCATGATGAAACCAAGAGCAGAAAACAAGAATTTGAGTATTCCCGACGTAATCAGAACAGAGCACCTCAACCTGGAAGAGAGAGCCGAAATAATATCCCTATGTAAAAAATACAAAGACCTATTTTATGACGAAAACTGCGACTTGACTTTTACCAACGCCGTAAAACATAAAATCCGAGTCGTCGACGAAGAACCCGTTTTTTGCAGATCTTTCCGCTACCCATATCACCTGAAAACGGAGATTCAAAACCAGATTCAAAAACTCCTAGACAACAAGATCATCAGGCCAAGCATGTCACCATACAGCTCGCCCGTGTGGATAGTGCCGAAGAAATTAGATGCAAGCGGAAAAAAGAAGTGGCGCCTCGTAATAGATTATAGAAAGTTGAACGAGAAAACCATTCCCTTGATTGTATTTTGCTTTTTAACATTTTTTCAGCATTTAAAATTTTCATTAGGTCGTAACTCATTTTTTTAAATAGAAACTCATATGTTTTTTTAGCTTAGTTCGGCAGAACATTTAACTCCGAGTACGTTGATACCAAATATTCTCTATTTTAAATTAATTAAAAAATTTATATGACGTATTTGGTATCAACGTGCTCAGAAAAAAATGTTCTATTGAAGGTGGCCTTGATTCGTGTAACTTTTATCTCAACCGAATTTGTATCTCTTACGGTTTAGGAGATCCCTTCAGTGCACACTCAATTTGAAACAACCTGTATTTCTCTTATCTTATAGCGTATTCTGCTAGTTGCATTTTCTTGGACTCAGAGCAAAAGTTATATTCCATTGGTATTTTACAATTTCACTTCTTTGTTACCGGAGGGCGGGGGATGCGAACTGTGGCGATAAATTCGGGAAAAAATTCTATTAATTGTTAATAATTTAAATTAATTAAAGGTTCGTTAATTAGGAACAATGGGGTGCGTTATAATTATCACAGTTGGCGGAGAAATTGCCTCGGCAACGTAAAGAAACAAAGGTGTTGAAGAAAAATGAGCTAATCTCGTTTATTAGTGAATAATTACAATGTGTTAATTAATTCTAAATTAATGTAATAAATTCACGGTGTATGAACTCAACATTACTCTAGAAATATAATATACTGCACACAGTTCTGCATCCGCCTGTACTTAAGTGAACTGATAGATTTCATATTTGAATTTTCCCCCACCATCACTTCCACTGTGTTCCACCGTCCCGAGCGATCGAAGCAAAAGTTGCACCAGAATTGGAATTGGAGACGAATAAAACTTTCACCACCAGAATTAGAATGGTAGCAATAAAACGCACCTAGTGATTACAGACAGAGAGACAGATACAGAAGAAGAGAGATAGATACAGATTAGAGAGATACAGAGTGTGAACAGATTAGAGTTTAGACAGAGATTGTCCATGTTTTCATCGTCAGTATTCGATTTATTGTAACTGTTATTGACTAATAGTGTTGTGCTGATAGTGCCACTAAACTAAGTTTCAGTGCAAAGTGACACAAAGGTGTCCGGTGGTCTTCACCGGCACCATGTGCGAAACCCAATCAGATGCTACGCGTCTCGTACATGAGAAAGTCAGGCTGCTCGACGAGAAAGAAAAAACCATTGTATTATTGTAGATAGGACAGATAGACAGATGAGATGCAGACACAGATTCACGTTATCAGAGATTACAGAGTCTCCACGTTATCATCATCATCGTCAGTATTCGATTTATTGTAACTGTTATTGACTAGTAGTGTTGTGTTGATAGTGCCACTAAACTAAGTTTCAGTGCAAAGTGACACTAAGGGTGTTCGGTGGTCTTCACCGGCACCACCCAATCAGATGCTACGCGTCTCCTACATGAGAAAGACAGGCTGCTCGCCGAGAAAGACGCTATCATTTTGTCTCTGCAGAGGCAGGTGGGTGATCTGTCGATTAAATTACGGACCTAACCACAGAAATTAAAAATCTATCGATTCAGCTGCAAGTAAAGTGCGCGCTGGACAAAGATGGAGAGTACTCCTCCGACCAAGAGTCTGCCATTTCGTTGTCCTCTAAACGCAAGAGGAAAATCCAAGCCAGAAGAAACTCAACTCAAGACGATCACTGCGTGAAACAGAGTCGATTACCGCTTCTACGTCCAGCACCAAACAAAAGCGGAAGAAATTCAGTCCGCCAAATATACCCAGCAAGATTTTCAAAAGTGACTTTGACGAAAACAGATTCGCCCCCTAAGCGACCACCCCGACAACCTCTCCAAGCCATCTGTCGCCGGATATGCATCTGGCTTGGACGAGGAAGATGACACGGAGCTACCACTCGACTCCGAACAAAACGCGGAAGAAGACCAAAGTCAGAAAGTCTGCAAGATCCCGCCGATTGTGATTAGGAAGAAAGAATCCTGATCAAAAATAGTCACGATGCCAGACAGTTTAAAGATAGGCTTTACTAGAGCAAGAACATTTCCCTGGGTACGTTAGAATAGTACAATACTGTGGCGCGCCACCCGGCTTAGCTCAAGGCGTCAAGAAGTCGGTTCGTTATGCGTCATTGGCTGCCACGCCACCGGGGTCTACATCGAACAGCCTAGACTTTTCCGGCGATTGAACAAACTCGAATCTTCCAGCGTAGAGAATTCCAGACGGCAGCAAATGATATAAAATCGCCCGGAGTTGACTCACCAGGCAGTCGAATTCTAACAGCGAACGTCGAAGTTAGATTTTAGTGTGTAAATAAATTGTTACAAATAAATTAGTTTTTAAGCTTTATTAAATTACGGTTAAGTTTTTATCGAGTGTTTTATTCGTTTAAATAAATAAATTTTAAACCCTAGAAACGTAACAGTGGTGTCGGTGTGCGGGTTTGTGCAAATAAATAAACATTTTAAAGTAAATTAAATTTAATCAGATTATTAAATAAGTAAAGTATCGGAAAAAAACAATGGCTACGAGAAAAGTGTTGTTGAAAGACTTAAAAGTAGCCGATTTAAAAACCGAATTGGAAGAACGAGAGTTAGAAACCTGTGGTTTGAAAGGCGCACTTCAACAGCGTCTCCGATGCGATTTGTTGACAGCTGGCGAAGATCCAGAGACGTTCCTTTTCGAAATTTCGTGTGGTCCCGTCGATTTTAATAAAATCCTGAAAGATGAACTTCGAGAACAATCCAGAAATTTAGAGGAAAAGCTTCTAGAACAATCTGGAAATTTCAAGGACGAACTTCGGGAACAATCCAGAAATTTGGACGAGAAGTTTCAAGAACAGTCTGGAAATTTAGAGAAGCTTCGAGAACAATCCGGAAATGTAGAGGAAAAGCTTCTAGAACAATCTGGAAATTTCAAGGACGAACTTCGAGAACAATCCAGAAATTTAGAGGAAAAGCTTCTAGAACAATCTATAAACTTCAAAGACGAGTTGCAAACTAAATTGATGGAACAATCCAGAAATTTAGAGGAGAAGCTTTTAGAACAATCTGGAAATTTCGACAAATTACAGAATAAATTGTTGGAACAATCTAGAGACTTAGACGAGAAATTTCGAGAGCAATTCAGAAATTTCGACGAGAAATTTCTAGAACAAACAAAAGGACTCGAAGATCAACTAGTGGAAAAAATATCGGAAGAAACAAGGAACCTGCAAGAAAATGTGGAAGAAGTAATATTCCAGCAGGATAACAAAATCAAAAATCTGGAACAAATTATGGCGGGGTTGCGAGTGTTCGGGGATCAGCCACCAGTAGAAACACTAGCAAATAATAAAACTCGAATTGTGGAAGGACCAGCAGAAAATTCGAAATTGAAAATAAAACCACCAACGTTCGATGGAAAGTCTTCTTGGCCCAACTATTTCAAACAGTTCGAAGCAGCAGCAAAGGCGAACAGATGGACGGCCAGCGAAAAAGCCACTTCGTTAATTGTGGCCTTGAGAGGGGACGCTATCGATGTGCTACAGACGATGCCGCCAGAGGAGCAAGAAGACTTCGACAAGCTGGTGAATAGGATGGAAATGCTTACGGACAGACCCATCTGACCGAGGTATACCATGCGCAGTTAAGGAATCGCTGTCAGAAATCCGGAGAAAGTCTTCAAGAATTCGAAGCGGACGTAGCGCGTCTGGCCCAGTTGGCATATCCCACAGCTCCCGTTGAATTCCTCAAATGTTTGACGGTGCAGACCTTCATAGATGGAATCCGTGACCCAGACAACCAGCAGGCATTGAGAATGACCCATCCGAAGACATCCAAGAACGCATTGGCTTATGCCTTGGAATTTGAAGCGGCGAGACGAGTTTCGAGAGGGCATGTCAAGGTGCGAGCGGCTATGGATTTCCAAGAGGAAGAAGAGGAAGAGTCCGCCAACGCCAAGGTGGGATCTGCTAATAAGAAGCAATCCAAGGAATATGCCACCGCCGAGGATGTTCGCCGCATTGTGGAACAGGTCCTCAAGCAGAAGAAGCCGCTGGTGTGTTGGAATTGCCAGGAGGAAGGACATGTTCGCAGGCGATGTCCAAAGCCCAGACAGGATCCAAGAAAGCCACAGTTAAACTAAGCCGGGTCGGTGCAGAGGGGCAAACGTCGACCCGTATTCAAAGGCCCCCAAAGACGAAAGCCAAACAAGTAATATCCCTACGGCAGTTAACCAGCAGTGTCTTCGTGGATGTTACCATTGATGACATTCCTCACACCATGTTATTGGATACGGGTGCGACGAAGACCATCCTAAGACCCGACGTCATTAAGTCATCTGGACGCACCGAGCCGACCAAGTGGAGACTGAAAACTGCAACTGGAACATCAGCAACTGTCCACGGTGAAGTAGAGGTTATCATCACCATTGGTTCAACTCCAATAAAACACCGTGCACTGGTGGCAGATATAGAGGACGAGGCAATTTTGGGCATGGACGTCATGTGTGCCCACCCTTTAAGTCCAAATGAGGAGTTGGTTCTACATCAACGAGGGGACGTGGCCGCTCGAGTAGTCCTCGCTGAAGACGTTGTATTACCCAGCAGGACTGAGGTTATCGTCGACGCAAAACTGGACGGTGTTTTTCAAGATGGGCAAGTCATTATGGTTGAACCTAATACTAATGATCAAAGGATTGGAAGAGGAGTCCTCGTTGGGAAAATATTGTTGACGGCGAAGAAGGAAGTACCTGTCCGCCTGATGAACGTCAATTGTTTCTCTGTCAATATCAAGAAAGGAACAAACAAGTACATCGTCGTGGTAATGGACTACTTTAGCAAGTGGGTTGAAGCTTACGCCCTACCTAACCAAGAGGCAGTCACTATTGCGGAAGTCCTTGTCAGGGAATGGATCAGTCGGTATGGTGCACCTATGGAACTGCATTCAGACCAAGGAAGGAACTTTGAATCGGCCTTGTTCAAGAACGTGTGTACTCTGCTCGGCGTACGAAAAACTAGAACAACTGCACTCCACCCACAGTCGGACGGAATGGTGGAAAGGTTCAATAGAACCATCAACCGACATTTGTCCAAGGTCGTTTCCGATCATCAGAGGGACTGGGACACGTACATCCCCCTGTTTCTAATGGCATACCGCTCATCTGTTCATGAGACAACAGGGGAGACTCCCGCGAAAGTGGTATTCGGGCGAGAGCCGAGACTGCCCTGCGACCTGAAGTTTGGTGTGAAGCCTGGCGAAGTATCTGCCGACGAAGATTACGTGAGCAAATTACGCAGGAAAATGGATGATATCCACAACCAAGTGCGTCACAATATACAGACGGCCAGCGATCGGATGAAGGAGCACTATGACATCAACGCTCAACACGGGGGATACCAACCTGGAGCACTGGTCTGGCTTTATAACCCCCAAAGACGTCGAGGCCTCTCCCCAAAACTGCAGACCTCTTGGGAAGGTCCTTACAGAGTGATGAAACGGATCAACGACGTCGTTTACCGCATCAAGAAGGTCCCCCATGGCAAACCCAAAGTAATCCACTTCAACCGGATAGCCCCTTACCATGGAGAAGCAGATGAAGGGACAGTACAAAGGGCGCAAGTTTCCGAAGTGAACTTCGAAACCTTCATGTCTCATCACGCCGAAGGAAGCAAGGCACGGTTTGGAGTGACCACGGAGAAGCAACAAGATCTCTTTAAAGTGCCACTGGAGTACAGTCTGGCCCACTGCGTAGCAGAAGACCTGAAAATGTCCAAAGGAATCGCTCAGGTGTTTAGGAAGAAATTTGGCCAAATCGAGGAGCTACGGAGACAGCATCCCATGGTAGGCAAGAGCTTGCAGATCATTAATTCGACGGCAGATCGAAGGCGCCACGTGCATTATTTAGTCACTAAGAAGACATCAAGCGGTAAACCTGACTATCAAAGTATGTGGAGAGCCCTATACAGCCTGAGGAGACAGCTAATAGAGAACCATCAGATGAAGTTAGCCATCCCCAAATTAGGCTGCGGATTGGACGGACTAGACTGGAGAGTAATTCGAAGCATGCTGGAAGTCATCTTCCACAGAACGGGAATTGAAGTCCTAGTCTGCAGCCACCACCCACAGGCAACAGTCAGCTTCAGCAAAACCGTAGACTGCTACTTCTTCCAGACGGGAAGTTGCAAGAATGGGCCAGCTTGTAGATTCCGACACCCTCCTTCAAGACTATCACCAGGAACATTTCGAGACGAAACGTTTTTAAGAAGGGGGCAGTGTGGCGCGCCACCCGGCTTAGCTCAAGGCGTCAAGAAGTCGGTTCGTTATGCGTCATTGGCTGCCACGCCACCGGGGTCTACATCGAACAGCCTAGACTTTTCCGGCGATGGAACAAACTCGAATCTTCCAGCGTAGAGAATTCCAGACGGCAGCAAATGATATAAAATCGCCCGGAGTTGACTCACCAGGCAGTCGAATTCTAACAGCGAACGTCGAAGTTAGATTTTAGTGTGTAAATAAATTGTTACAAATAAATTAGTTTTTAAGCTTTATTAAATTACGGTTAAGTTTTTATCGAGTGTTTTATTCGTTTAAATAAATAAATTTTAAACCCTAGAAACGTAACAATACTGTACCAAATCAGAAAATAATAGATTGGGAAATCTAGACGGCTCTAAATTTGTCGGTAAAAGGCGAACAGATGGACGGCCAGCGAAAAAGCCACTTCGTTAATTGTGGCCTTGAGAGGGGACGCTATCGATGTGCTACAGACGATGCCGCCAGAGGAACAAGAAGACTTCGACAAGCTTGTGAATAGGATGGAAATGCGTTACGGACAGGCCCATCTGACCGAGGTATACCATGCGCAGTTGAGGAATCGCTGTCAGAAATCCGGAGAAAGTCTTCAGGAATTCGAAGCAGACGTAGCGCGTCTGGCCCAGTTGGCATATCCCACAGCTCCTGTTGAATTCCTCAAATGTTTGACGGTGCAGACCTTCATAGATGGAATCCGTGACCCAGACAACCAGCAGGCATTGGCAATGACCATCCGAAGACGTCCAAGAACGCATTGGCTTATGCCTAGGAATTTGAAGCGGCGAGACGAGTCTCAAGAGGGCATGTCAAGGTGCGAGCGGCTATGGACTTCCAAGAGGAAGAAGAGGAAGAGTCCGCCAACGCCAAGGTGGGATCTGCTATAAAGGAGCGACACAGGGAGTATACCACCGCCGAGGATGTTCGCCGCATTGTGGAACAGGTCTTCAAGCAGAAAAAGCCGCTGGAAAGGCCAGGACGAAGGACATGTTCGCAGGCGATGTCCAAAGCCCAGACAGGATCCAAGGAAGCCACAGTTAAACTAAGCCGGGCCGGTGCAGAGGGCCAAACGTCGACCCGTATTCAAAGGCCCCCAAAGACGAAAGCCAAACAAGTAATATCCCTACGGCAGTTAACCAGCAGTGTCTTCGTGGATGTCACCATTGATGACATTCCTCACACCATGTTGTTGGATACGGGTGCGACGAAGACCATCCTAAGACCCGACGTCATTAAGTCATCTGGACGCACCGAGCCGACCAAGTGGAAACTGAAAACTGCAACTGGAACATCAGCAACTGTCCACGGTGAAGTAGAGGTTATCATCACCATTGGTTCAACTCCAATAAAACACCGTGCACTGGTGGCAGATATAGAGGACGAGGCAATTTTGGGCATGGACGTCATGTGTGCCCACGGGTTCCAATTGGACTTAAAGCGTGGCGTGATGGCGGTCAATAATGAGGAATTGGTTCTACATCAACGAGGAGACGTGGCCGCTCGAGTAGTCCTCGCTGAAGACGTTGTATTACCCAGCAGGACTGAGGTTAACGTCGACGCAAAACTGGACGGTGTTTTTCAAGATGGGCAAGTCATTATGGTTGAACCTAATACTGATGATCAAAGGATTGGAAGAGGAGTCCTCGTTGGGAAAATGTTGTTGACGGCGAAGAAGGAAGTACCTGTCCGCCTGATGAACGTCAATTGTTTCTCCGTCAATATCAAGAAAGGAACCATCTTGGGAAGCTGCACCATGGTGTCCTCCATCTCCCGCCACCTTGAAGCAAACGTGCCAGAAGCGAAAGTCCCAAGGAAATTATGGGAAATGGTTATGTCAACAGCCCAGGAATTGACTCCAGACCAGAAGACAAAAGCAAAGAACCTGATCGGCCGCTATCAAGATGTATTTGAGATAGAAAATGGATCCAAGGGAAGAACTGATGTCGTGAAACACAAAATAGAGACTGGAGAAGAAAGACCTATCCGTCAAGCTCCAAGGCGATTACCGTTGGCGAAGCGTGAGGAAGCGGAACGCATTATTCGCGAGATGGAAAAGGATAATGTAATAGAACCATCAAGCAGCCCGTGGGCGTCACCAGTAGTGCTTGTGAAGAAGGATGGGTCCACCAGGTTCTGTGTAGACTACCGGTTACTCAATAATGTCACCAAGAAGGACAGCTATCCCCTGCCACGGATTGATGATACCCTGGACACCCTGGCCGGCTCAAAGATCTTCTCAACTTTGGACTTAAAGAGTGGATATTGGCAAGTGGAGCTGGCGCCCGAAGATCGAGAAAAGACGGCGTTTTCCATTGGTATGGGTCTGTGGCAGTTCACAGTGATGCCATTCGGATTATGTAATGCCCCAGCGACATTCGAGAGGTTAATGGAGACGGTTCTGAAAGGTCTGTCCTGGACAACGTGCATGGTGTACCTTGACGACATAATTGTCGTGGGAAAGACGTTCGACGACCACCTAAGGAACCTGGAAGGAGTGTTCCAGCGGCTTCGCGGAGCTGGACTAAAGCTTAGCCTCAAGAAGTGTCACCTGTTCCAGAAGGAAGTGAATTACCTAAGGGGACATTGTTAATGGAAATGGAATCGCCGTGGACCCTGTGAAGATTCAGGTGGTGAAAGACTGGCCAACTCCCAGAAATAAACACCAAATAAGGAGTTTCCTTGGCCTGTGCACTTACTATCGGCGCTACGTTCCTGGATTTGCAGACATTGCTAAGCCGTTAACAAAACTCACTGAAGAAGGTCGTCCATTTGAATGGGACCAACAGTGTCAAATTGGCTTTGAACAACTAAAGCAGTACTTGATTAGTGCTCCTATTTTGAGTTATCCTCTCCCGGAAGGCAAATTCGTCGTGGACACAGATGCTAGCAACGTTGGGATTGGTGGCTAACTCTCCCAGATACAAGAGGGGCAAGAGAAGGTGATCGGCTACTTCAGTAAAGTCCTATCAAAGCCGGAACGAAACTATTGCGTCACAAGAAGGGAATTGCTAGCCGTCGTAAAAACGATAGAACACTTCTACAAGTACTTGTATGGTAGACGCTTCCTGCTGAGGACCGACCACGCCGCTCTAAAATGGCTTCTCCGTTTCAAGAACCCAGAAGGGCAAGTTGCACGATGGATCGAACGACTTCAGGAGTACGATTTTGAAATTCAGCATCGGGCAGGAACTAGCCATCGAAATGCCGATGCTTTGTCGAGAAGACCCTGTGCCGAAGACTGTAAGCACTGTAGTCGTTTGGACGAGAAAGTAGCCACGACTGCGAGGACAGCCATTGTTGACGACAAATGGCAAGCCGAAGAACTGCGAAGAGACCAGGAGAACGACCCGGATTTGAAATTAGTGCTAGAGTGGAAAAGCAGGGACACGAGGCCTACCTGGGAAGAGGTAGCACCATGTGCACCGTCCGTGAAATCATACTGGGCGCAGTGGGACTCCATAGTGTTGGATCGTGGTCTTCTGAGACGAAGCATGGAGAATCCAGAAGGCATGGAAGAGAAGACACAGTTGCTAATTCCCAAGAATAGGGTGCCAGAAGTTCTGAGGGAACTTCACGATGGAACTTGGGGAGGGCATCTGGGAGTTAAGAAGACTATGGAGAAGGTGCGCGAAAGATTTTACTGGGTGAACTGCAAGAAAGACGTGAAGGATTGGTGCAGAAAGTGTGCAGTCTGCGCAGCCAGTAACGGCCCCCACAGGCGGAGTAAGGCTCCTATGAGACAGTACAACGTTGGAAGTCCTTTTGAGAGAGTTGCCATCGATGTAGCCGGCCCGTTTCCAGAAACGAATGGTGGAAACAAGTACATCGTCGTGGTAATGGACTACTTTAGTAAGTGGGTTGAAGCTTACGCCCTACCTAACCAAGAGGCGGTCACTATTGCGGAAGTCCTTGTCAAGGAATGGATCAGTCGGTATGGTGCACCTATGGAACTGCATTCAGACCAAGGAAGGAACTTTGAATCGGCCTTGTTCAAGAACGTGTGTACTCTGCTCGGCGTACGAAAAACTAGAACAACTGCACTCCACCCACAGTCGGACGGAATGGTAGAAAGGTTCAATAGAACCATCAACCGACATTTGTCCAAGGTCGTTTCCGATCATCAGAGGGACTGGGACACGTACATCCCCCTGTTTCTAATGGCATACCGCTCATCTGTTCATGAGACAACAGGGGAGACTCCCGCGAAAGTGGTATTCGGGTGAGAGCCGAGACTGCCCTGCGACCTGAAGTTTGGTGTGAAGCCTGGCGAAGTCTCTGCCGACGAAGATTACGTGAGCAAATTACGCAGGAAAATGGATGATATCCACAACCAAGTGCGCCACAATATACAGACGGCGAGCGATCGGATGAAGGAGCACTATGACATCAACGCTCAACACGGGGTATACCAACCTGGAGCACTGGTCTGGCTTTATAACCCCCAACGACGTCGTTTACCGCATCAAGAAAGTCCCCCAAAGTAATCCACTTCAACCGGATAGCCCCTTACCATGGAGAAGCAGATGAAGGGACAGTACAAAGGGCGCAAGTTTCCGAAGTGAACTTCGAAACCTTCATGTCTCATCACGCCAAAGGAAGCAAGGCACGGTTTGGAGTGACCACGGAGAAGCAACAAGATCTCTTTAAAGTGCCACTGGAGTACAGTCTGGCCCACTGCGTAGCAGAAGACCTGAAAATGTCCAAAGGAATCGCTCAGGTGTTTAGGAAGAAATTTGGTCAAATCGAGGAGCTACGAAGACAGCATCCCGTGGTAGGCAAGAGCTTGCAGATCATTGATTCGACGGCAGATCGGAGGCGCCACGTGCATTATTTAGTCACTAAGAAGACATCAAGCGGTAAACCTGACTATCAAAGTATGTGGAGAGCCCTATATAGCCTGAGGAGACAGCTAATAGAGAACCATCAGATGAAGTTAGCCATCCCCAAATTGGGCTGCGGATTGGACGGACTAGACTGGAGAGTAATCCGAAGCATGCTGGAAGTCATCTTCCACAGAACGGGAATTGAAGTCCTAGTCTGCAGCCACCACCCACAGGCAACAGTCAGCAACAGCAAAACCGTAGACTGTTACTTCTTCCAGACGGGAAGTTGCAAGAATGGGCCAACATGTAGATTCCGACACCCTCCTTCAAGACTATCACCAGGAACATTTCGAGACGAAACGTTTTTAAGAAGGGGGCAGTGTGGCGCGCCAACCGGCTTAGCGCAAGGCGTCAAGAAGTCGGTTCGCTGTTATGTGTCATCGGCCGTCACGCCATCGGGGCCTACATCGAACAGACTAGAATCTTCCAGCGTAGAGACTTCCAGACGGCAGCAAATGATATAAAATCGCCCGGAGTTGACTCACGAGGCAGTCGAGTTCTAACTAGCGACCGTCGAAGTTAGATTTTAGTGTGAAAATAAATTATTACAAATAAATTAGTTTTTAAGCTTTATTAAAGTACGGTTAAGTTTTTATCGAGTGTTTTATTCGTTTAAATAAATAAACATAAACCCTAGAAACGTAACAAACTCAACAAACTACACAACTGCATATCTGTCTCCCTTTCCGAGAGCCAAACAAAGCACAGGTACAATTCCCACTCACCGAATTCTCTTCCCCCGCACATCAGGGATCTCATCTGCCGTAAGCATCGAGCCAGAAAAAGATACTGCACAACCCTCCATCCAGATGACAAGAGAGCCGCCAACCAGTTAAACACTGAGGTAAAACAGGCGCTTTTCGAACACAGAAACCAGTTGTGGGAAAGCAAACTCGAATCGCTGGACACCGCCGACAACTCCCTGTGGAGAATGTCCAAAGCATTGAGACGAAAAAGCAGAAAGGTCCCTACCATCCACGGCGAGAATGGTGTGGCATATAGTCCCGAAGATAAGGCAGCGGCTTTCGCCCTGAGTCTAGAAAAACAACGCGCCCCTGTCGAGTTCGAGATAGACGACATCGATTGGGAAGAAGACGTCGAAAGGCAAGTCCAAGAACGACTTCAACAACCCGAGGCCGACCCGATTCTGCCCACGTCTCTGAAAGAGATCAAAAGCTCCAGGCCCGGATGGCATTGGTAACAAAGCTCTGAAATGCCTCCCAAAAAAGGCAATCTCTGCACTAGCCAATATCATCAATGCCTGCCTAAGGCCGAGACTCTTCCCGCAACGCAGGAAGCTGCCAGACGTTATAGTAATCAAGAAAGAGGGCAAACAAGGGACTTTCCCAGCAGGTTACAGACCGATCAGTCTATTACCCACGTTAGGGAAAGTAGTCGAAACAGTGATCTTACAGAGACTAAAGACCGAAATAGCTGACAAAAACATTCTCCAACCGGAGCAATTCTGCTTTAGAAGTAGACTATCAACGGAACTTCAACTCTTGAGAGTGATGGAATACATTTCCGACGGGCTGAACAGCAGAGAGATAACAGGGGCCATCTTCCTCGATATTGCGAAGGCCTTCGACAAGGTGTGGCATTGTGGATTAATCTTCAAACTGCAACAGTTTGGGGTATCAACTGGACTGGTCAAGCTCACCGCCAATTACTTGACAGACCGGTACTTCAGAGTGAAACTTGACGACATCAGATCGGAAGAAAAGAAGATCACACCCGGAGTTCCGCAGAACTCCCTGCTCGGCCCCATCCTCTTCAATCTGTACGTCTCCGACATACCCAGCACCATCCAAGCTCAGCTTGCCCTGTACGCGGATGACACCGCCGTACTCACCAAGTCAAGAAGTCTACCGATTATCTCACACCGTCTACAGAATGCTGCAGACGAGCTCGAGGATTGGTACCGGAGGTGGAGGATCCAGGTTAATCCAGAGAAAACCTCGGCGATGCTGATAACCAGAAGACGTGTCACTCCTCCTGAAGAAGTGGTCATGAACGACACCAACATCCCACGGAGAGATGAAGTCAAATACCTCGGCGTAACAATCGACCGTAAAAATACATGGAAAAGCCATATAGACTCCATTGTTTCCAAAGCGAATGCGACCATAACCTCCCTTTACCCTTTACTAAATCGCAATAGTTCGATAAACCTTCAAAATAAAATCAAACTTTATAAATCCATTATTCTGCCCTCTATCACATATGCCTCGGCCTCCTCGATTACCGCCGCAATGGAAGGAAGGATTCAAAGCAAAACCCTCCGGATGATAGTGATAGTAAACGCTCCATGGTTCGTCTCCAACGTCCAGATACTCAGGGACCTGCACCTCGAAAACGTACTCCAGACCATTGCGATCCAGACGGGGAAGGCATCGGAAGAGCCGAAGCTCACGAAAACCATCTGCTGAGGGAGGCTGTTAACTCCCCCCGAATTTAAACCGTAAATATCGCAGACCCAGGGATGCACACGTAGCGGTCTGAAAAGTACCTTTTCGCACTGTTGTTGCTGACAAATAAAATGTTACTACAGATAACGCATAAACACAGAAAAATGGGAACGGAGGCTTTAAGCCTGAACCAAGTGAGCCATGAAGATCACAGATTGTATTATCGTTGATTTTTCTAATAATTTGATTTATTATCTGTGATTAATTATTGCTCTTCGTTTATTCACTGAACGTTATTACCGATTACCTTTCGAAATTTGCCGATAAAAGAGGCACGGATAAAAGGCGCATGGACATTCATAAATGTTGCAGTGTCGACACTGTCGCAATGTCTTCACTGAGTGCAGAAAAAGTGGACCTCGCTATAAACCTCTGGAGTGCGTTTAGATTCTCAGTATAAACATTCCGTCTGAAATGTGACGTAAATATACGTCACACCTTCTGTTAGAAATCAACGCCTGTATGTGAATGTGTTACGGTGTTACTATGATTTGTTAAAAAAAAAAAACAGTTGTACATTTGAGAAAATAAATAAAATAGGATTTTGACAAGCCTTAATTTTCGGTCTATTTTGAAACGTAAAATAAGGCAATCTTTAGTATTTTACTACTTCGGACGAGTCTTAAAGGCACGGAGACAAATAGATCCTGATGTGTGCGAAGTACAAGGAAATATTCGTTTTATGAACCAGAAAGTGGAGATGCTTAATGAGCTATACAAGGAGATGATAGACATCTTATTAGATGAAGATTGTACCGAAACAGATTTAGAAGCAGAAGTAGAAAAAGCTGATGACTTGGTGAGAAAATTTAAGGGACTTAAAGTAGAAGCAGAAAAGCTGTCAAGTAAAGAATCACTTGTCAAAGTTTCTAGGAATCGGTCAAATAATTCTGTTATTAAAAGAACACTTAAGCTCCCAAAGATCGAATTTAATAAATTCGGTGGCGATGTTAAAGACTGGTTACCTTTTTGGAATCAATTTAAAAGAATTAATGATGATGAGCAAATAGAAAGTGAAGATAAATTCCAGTATCTCATACAAGCGACAATAACAAAATCTAGAGCACGACAACTTGTAGAAAGTTACCCTGCTACAAGTGACAATTATCCGAAGGTAATCGAAAGTTTGAAGTCTCGTTTTGGCAGAGAAGATGTTCTTATAGAAGTGTACGTGCGAGAACTTTTGAAGCTGATTTTAAGTAATTTAAACAATAAGATGAAACACGGCACTTTATTTGATAAGGTGGAGTCTCAATTGTGAGCATTGCATACCCTAGGAGTAACTTCTGAAAAGTGTGCAGCTATGTTGTATCCTCTTGTTGAATCCAGTTTACCGGAAGAAATTCTTCGAGTCTGGCAAAGAAGCACAAATTTTAATGCAGAAAATTCTTTGAAATGTCGACTTGACATGTTGATGGATTTTTTGAAGAAGGAAGTCGAAAATGAAGAGAGAATTTCATTAGCAGTTTCAGGATTTGATGTGAAGCCAAAGAAAAAAGAATTTGTTTACAAAGAAGATAACCTTGCTACAGCTTCCGGACTAGTTAACTACAAGAATGCTCCGAGATGCATTTTCTGCAAGAAAGAACACTCTAGTGAAGATTGCGAAGAAGCATCGTCATGGCTATTATGTATTAGATCATTAAGCGATTAACTTTTATTAAATTCGGCTTTCCAATTACAAAATTAATAAGAACAAACTTTGGGAAACTTCAGTAATGTTATTATCAATTGTTCATGCACATACTCGCCTACTCAAAACACACATACATACATAACATCCCTTCCCTTTTTTATTTGAGCACAAAGTCCTTGTAGCGCAATGGTTGCTTACAAAGTCTTCGTGGTCTCAGAGACATTTTTTCGTCATTATGTGGTACGGCTGCTCCATGTTCTTTGTTAGAAGGAACTACAGGTTGATTAATTAACTCCTCCTGTGTATCATTTCTTCTCTGTACTGGATTTGAAATATCGGAGTCAGAATTAAAAGACGGTGTTGGAGACGTTTCTTGCATAACAACATTAGGAGTAAACGCAGCTGACTGTGTTTCTCGTAATTCGAATTCTGATGACTATTTTGTAGTTTGTTCAACGTCTTCAGCTACTCTCCGTCGTAGTTGGTCTATATGTCGTTTAACAATATTCCCATTCGACACTTGAACTTTATAAGAAACTTGTCCTGTGCAATCCTGGATCTGTCCTTTTAACCATTTAGGTCCTGACGGATTGTAGTTACGAAAATAAACCAAATCTCCGAAATCAAAAATGCGGAGTTTTCTTTTGGACTCTTCTGATAATTTCTTGTTAGTTTGTAGTGCGTATGGATGCATTTTATCCAACACAGTTCTCAATTTCCTTCCCATCAGCAGTTCCGCTGGTGTCTTTTTAGTTCCTGCATGTACAGTCGTATGCTGACGAAAAAGCATTCTTTGAACTTGTAATTCAATATTTCCTTCATATAATTCAGACAGAATTTTCTTCGTAGTCTGTACCATACGTTCAGCTTGCCCGTTACTGGATGGATGGTATGGCGATATCGTACTAAATTCAATTAAATTTTTCTCGTAGAATTCGTGAAGCTCTTTCGAATTAAAAGAACGTCCGTTATCCGAGACAACAAGGTCTGGAATTCCCAATGTGGCAAATATTTTTCTGAAACTCTTAATGACTTCGCCTGATGCCATTGATTTCATAATGTCTACTTCAAGCCATTTTGACATTGCGTCGACAACAATTAAGAAAATGTTGTCTTTATAAGGACCTGCGAAGTCTACATGCAAAGTGGACCATGGATTTAATGGACTTTCCAAGGTCTGTCGCGGTGCTTTTGGTGGATTATTTGCATGAGTCTGACATACTTCACATTTCGCCACACATTCTTCGATATCCTTGTCTATATTTGGCCACCATACATAGCTTCTAGCACACGCTTTCATAGCTACGATTCCCGGATGATTTGCATGTAATAATTCTAAAAATCTTTTCCGTGTAACTTCAGGTGCTATTAATCGATTTATTATCCAATAGTCTGTGCAATGGTTCGATTATACTCGATTTATCTTTTAGAAAACGGTTGTAGAAGTTTACCATTCCTAAAAATGACTGTAGTTCTTCTTTATTTGTAGGCCTTGGAGCTTCTTTAATTGCCTTGATACGTTCATCTGTAGGGCGTACTCCTTCTTCTCCAATGACATATCCTAAATATCTTATGTTCTTCAGTCCAAATTCGCATTTAGATTGTTTCAAAGTAAGTCCCGTATCTCGTAATTTATCCAAGACTTTTCTTAAGTTACTGTCATGTTGTTCTTGATTTCTTCCGAATACAATATCATCCAAATATGCTTTTGCTCCCGGAATAGAAGCTATTAACGAATCTATAATTCTTTGAAAAAGGCCTGGTGCGATTGAAATTCCAAAAGGAAGACGGTTCACTCGGAACAGTCCTTTATGAGTATTAAATGTAAAAATCTTTGCTGCCTCATTATCAACACGAAGTTGTTGATAAGCTTGTGATAAATCCAGTTTCGAAAACATCGTAGCGGGTGTTAATAAGGTTATCATTTCCGTAATTGTAGGTAAAGGATATGAATTTTTTTTAATGCCTTATTCACCGTACTGCGGCAATCTCCACACAATCTTATTTTCCCATCGTGTTTTCTTGAAATGACCAACGGTGTGGCCCATTCGGAATAATCGGTTGCTTCCAGAACTCCCTGTTCAACTAACTTGTCTAGCTCTTTTTCTACTGCTGACTTAAGGGCGAAAGGAACTTGTCTGCTTTTCAGGAAAACAGGTGATGCATCTTCCTTCAACTCTAGCTTAATTGGATCTCCGAAAAATTTGCCTAGTTTCTCTCCAAAAACTGTAGGGTATTGTTGAAATCATAGTTGCGGTAAAATGCGCGAGTCTTTATTGATGCTGCACACCCCTTTTATTGTTATACCCAATTCTCCAAAGCAGTTTCTTCCCAGCAGATCACAACCTCCACCATCCGAAACAACAACTTTTAAGTTTTTATTTACTTTTTTGTATTGAACTTCAACAACAGTCTCGCCCAAAATGTTAATTCTTTGTTGAGTCCATGTCTGCAAATTCCATGTCACTTTTTGTAATTTCCTTGATTTCATTCGAATTTTTTCCCAAGTCTCTTTTTTAATAATAGTACATACTGCACCAGAATCCACCTCCATCAGAACTGGCATTCCATTCAACTTGACATTTGCCATAATTTTTTCATTCTGCTCAGTTGCATGGATCGAATTAACAAATCACACTCGTCATCTTCAACCCAGTTACAGTTCTTTGACTTATTCGGTTTTCTATTTGTTGCTGTATGTTGTTCTTGTTTCCTTTCTTCATATTTCTTTTTAAAACAAGCTTTTTGTATATGTCCTTTCTTGTTGCAGTAGTGGCAGACAGCGTCTCTGAATTTGCATTTTTTCCGTCATGTAATCTGTCACAATGATGACAGGGCTTTAATTTTCTTGGCTCTTTTTGTCCAGATTTTTGCTTATTAATCATCGATATTGAATTTCCTGTCAAAATTCTGACGTCTTCCACATTTTTCCGAGCAGTTTCGGCTGCAATAGCTAATTCCAATGCGCACTCAAATGTAAGTTTAGGTTCCGAAAACAATTTCTTTTGTAATCCTTCGTCTGCGACTCCACATACGATTCGATCTCTCAGCATGTTATTTACTTCAATAAAATTGCAAAATTTACTGAATTTACGAATATCTGCGATTCACTTTTTCTTTGTATTCGCTTGTTGAAATTAAACCTCTCGACGATTTCATTTGGTGTTGGATTGAAATGTCTTTTTAACTTAATAACCATTTCCGCATACGTGAAATCACGTGGTGTTTGTGGCGTCACCAATGATCTCAAAATTTCATACGCCGAAGCGCCAAATTGTGCTAGTAGAATAGCTCGTTTCTTGCCATCATTCGTTATGTTATTTGCTTCAAAGAAAAATTCCAGTCGTTTTTGATAATTTGTCCAAGAAGCGTTGATGTCAAAAGGTCCAACATGTCCAACCGTTGGAGTGTAATTTTGAAATTGTATTGCATTTCCAGCTTTGTTTGCCATGTAAGTTCTCGTACACCACCGTAATATCTTCAATGCGTTTAATTAGGTAATCTAATATCCTCGTATTCCTCGTCGCCAAATTTATATTATGTATTAGATCATTAAGCGATTAACCTTTATTAAATTCGGCTTTCCAATTACAAAATTAATTAGAACAAACTTTGGGAAACTGCAGTAATGTTATTATCAATTGTTCATGCACATACTCGCCTACTCAAAACACACATACATACATAACAATGGCCCTTTACAAAAAGAAAGAACATTTTGACAAAGAAAGGTTGTTGTCATCTGTGTTTGAAGTTTGGCCACATCGCAAGAAAATGCAAATGTGTCGCAAAACTTGAATGTCGCAGCTGTAAAGGAAAACATGCAACTCTAATGTGTTCGAGGGATATCCATTTACAAACTCGATCTACTGAAAATCCTTTGACGGTACGCTCAGCTTCAGAAGAAAATTTGGCGAATAACACTCATAATGAAGTTTTACTGCAAACATTGGTTGTGAACCTTATTGGAGAGAAAAAATCTCGACGTGTCTGAGCTATCATTGATACAGGATCGCAGAGATCTTACATCAGCAAAATTGCTGCTGGTGAAATGACTTACGTTCCAATTTGCCAAGAGAAAATAATTCATGCTCTTTTTGGAGGTGCGCATTCAGAAACAGTAAGTCATACATGCTGTCTAATAAGAATTCAGAATCCTAATGAAAAATATACATGTAATTTTGAGGCACTGGATCAGTCTGTTATTTGTCATAATGTGACATGTGTCAAACAAGGCTCATGGATGAATGAACTGAAGGAACTGGGCATTGAAATGAGTAACACTGAGCAAGGACCAATTGAAGTTTCGTTTGGTGCTGACGTTGCCGGAAAATTATGCACTGGTCGGCGGCACGTTTTAAAATGCGGTCTGGTTGCTTTAGAGACGACGTTAGGGTGGACTTTAATGGGAAAAATTGCAAAGGTAGCATCAACATCTCCGACATTGTCTTCAATGATAGTAACTTTTTTATTTGGAAAAGAAAGTTCAATATCTGATTTGTGGAATCTGGATATACTTGAAATTTTAGACTCTAATGAACATAAATCGACTAAAGAAACTGAAATTGCGGTCATGAATCATTTTTTGAAAACCGTGACTGTTAACGGGGAAGGTAGATATGAAGTTCATATGCCATGGATAGAAGATCATCCACCTTTGTCAAGAAATTTCGATTTGTCGAAAAGAAGATCGGATAATCTTATGAAAAAGTTGGAAAAGAACGGTTACTATGAAGATTATGATCAAGTTTTTTCAGAATGGTTGACTGAAGGTATCATCGAAGAAGTCGTAAATTAGTTTAAATGAGAATGAACGAGATTTTTTACAATTTTTATGGTACGATAAAAATGGTCACAACAAATTCTATGCCTTGTTGGTTGGATGAAACGATTCGTTTTCAACTGCCTTCATCATGAGGAAAAAATTAGAGGCAACCTCACGTTGCAAGAAGAGGAAACATCTGAAATGATTGTCCTTAAAACAGTTCAGCAAGAATGTTTTGAAGGAATTGAAGATAAGAAGCTTTCTTCATTGTGTCCATTTGTGGATGAAGATGGAATTTTGAGACTTAAAACTAAAATATCTGAACGTCAAGATTCCAAACAGTTTCGTTATCCTGCGATATTACCATGCAAACATCCTGTAGTAGAAAGACTTATTTACGGTCATCATGTTCAGAATTGTCACATTGGAGTGCAAGGTTTGCTAAGCATGACGCACGAGCGATTTTGGATAATTAGCGGGAGAAGAACTATTAAGTCTGCCCTTGTCAAGTATATTATATGCAAGAAACAAGATGCCAAGAATTCAGATACTCCTCCCGTAGCTTTACCTGAAGACAGAGTAAAAGATGCAGCGGTTTTCGAGGTAGATTCGTACATTCGGAAGAATGATCAGAAAGTTTGGATATGTACTTTCACATGTGCTGTGTACAGAGCAGTCCAGTTAGAATTGGCAAGTAATTTGTCAACTGATTGTTTTCTACAAGCGTTGAGAAGATTTGTGTCAAGAAGACGAAGGCCATCTATAATTTACAGCGACAGTGGCACAAATTTTGTAGGAGCTGAAAATTATTTTGATGTACTGAATTGGGAAAAAATAAGCAAATACAGCACTGCCAAACGAATTTTATGGAGATTTAATTCACCCTCTGCAGCGTGGTGGGATGGAGGGTGGGAGCGTTTGATTAGATTAATCAAACAACTGTTACGTAAAATTTTAGGAAGGGTTTATTTAGATTATGAAGAACTGTTGTCGATTTTATGTGAATGTGAAGCTGTGATTAATTCTCGGCCATTGACATATATTTCAGAAGACAGTTCCGATTTGTTACCATTGACACCGGTAATGTTTATGCAGGATATCAAGGAAGTCGGTGTTCCTGATATAGATAATGTAGAAGCCAACAGTATGAGAAAGCGTTTGAGATGCAGGCAGAAACTTAAAGAAGATTTACATAAAAGATTTCGCAAAGAATATTTGGGACAATTGATTTTACGACCCAAACATTTTCAAGACAAATCCGTAAAGGTAGGAGAGGTCGTATTGGTTGAAAATAACAATGTAAAACGAATTAATTGGCCATTAGCACGAGTTGAGGAAACTATGATTGGAAAGGATGAAAAAATTCGTTTGATTCGGTTGAGAACTGCTTCAGGTTTATTGTTAAGACCAATTCAGAAAATTTATTCTTTGGAATTGCGCGATACTGATGCAGTGAAAGATAGTTTTATCAAAAAGCAAGATGTGAAAAAGAAAATACCTACCACTGATGAAAATGTCATGACTACCAGATACGGACGGAAAGTGAAACTCCCAGATAGATTGATTTTATAGACGGATACTGTAAGTCACTTCAGGTGACTTAGGTGGGAGAATGTAAGAAATCAACGCCTGTATGTGAATGTGTTAGGGTGTTACTACGATTTGTTAAAAAAAAAACAGTTGTACATTTGAGAAAATAAATAAAATAGGATTTTGACAAGCCTTAATTTTTGGTCTATTTTTAAACGTAAAATAAGGCAATCTTTAGTATTTTCCTACTTCGGACGAGTCTTACATCGGGTAGGTGATAAATTGGTCACACCTTCTCTTCCCATTCTTTTCTCCATTTTTATGAACGCTTATGGTGCGCGCACATGCGAATTTATTTGTCGCACCCTTGAACGTAAAAGAAAACCGAATTATGTAAATATATCGCCGCAGATATTAGACTATTCACGTTTCCATTTTCACTACTTTTTTAAATTAAAATAAAACCACCATTAAAACTTATATCAAAAGCCTTAACATAAACGCGTCTAATGCGCAAATCACACACCAAACGCCGCAGTAAAAAGGAGGATGAAGAGTGCGTCGTCCAACAGTGCCGTAGCTATCGTTTCTGGCACTCAAGGCAAGATTCTGATTCTACGACCTCGAGAACTCCATTAAACAAATCACAATTAAATAATCATGTTCATCACTCTTACAGGATACCATTTTACCTTTATGAACATTATGAAAATCTAAAATAATCGATAGCTATTACAAAAATACAAAGCGTAAAAAAATACAAGCGTAAAAAATATTTATTTCAATTTAAAATCAAAGTTACGAACCGCACCGAAACATGAACCGAAACCGAACGAATGGACTGTGTTTTTCTCGAATCAGGAACCTGAATTACTGGACTGTTATGTCGGGACGGGGCAAGACTTTCCAGGATTCCGTTACGTAAATTATTGTCTTTAATTATTATCTCTTAGGTGTACTTGAAATTTGTAGATAGGCAAAAGTATCTTCAATTTACATTGGGTGGTATGAATAAAAACGAAGTAAATGCTAATGCTACAGTTTGAAGTATCTTCTTCGTAGTATTTACTTCAGTTTTTAAGAAGGTGCTACACTCTAAAGTAAGTACTATTATTTTCCGGAAGATACTACGGCAACTAGCATTCGTGTGCAAATTATCGAAGTGTTTACTTCACTCTCAAGTATTTACTTCGGCTACTAAATGCTTCAGTTTTAACTCAAAATTGTAGTATTTACTTCAGTGTCAGCGAAGCTGGTCCCATCGCAGCTTCAGCTTGCGTACTTCGATTCGTAGCATTTGCAGAAAATGGTACAGATGCCTAATAGAAAAATTTATGATGACAAAAGAAATTACACTGCATTACAAAATATTTAGATAAGTATAAATGTGTAAAATAATTACCATAAATCTAGTTATACAAAGCCTGAACTTGTCATTTCTATACCCGGGTGCAAGATAAAATATGTCACAAGACATACATAACTATAGTCCGATTTGAATTAAGTAAGAAAGAAATATATAAAATCACTCCATAAATACTACAAATTGGTAAAAGTTAACTTTTTTCTTGAACTCGACATACATGTATTTCT
The DNA here is from genome assembly GCA_036172665.1 of Prosopocoilus inquinatus. Classification (NCBI taxonomy): domain Eukaryota; kingdom Metazoa; phylum Arthropoda; class Insecta; order Coleoptera; family Lucanidae; genus Prosopocoilus; species Prosopocoilus inquinatus. Next base: position 24,046,467 of record CM069872.1, on the reverse strand, counting down.
TTTTTTAATTCTGTGATATGAGTTAAGTAAATGACTTCATGTTGTACTGGATAACTTTCAAAAATATGAATAATAATTTAATATTTCGTCAAAGAATTATTATTACTACAAAAATTACATACAAATTTAATAATGAATGCTAATTACGTTGTAGCAAGATCAATTTAAAAAATATAAGTCATTATTTCTTTTTGCTTAATTAATATTCTTTTGTGAGATTATAAGAGAATTTCTATTACTAGCCGTATTGCTCTATGAAAATTACGTTGAAACTGTTGGTCATTCGATTAATGAAGTATCAATAGAAATCTAGGTAACACTCCACATTTATACAGGGTGATAACAAGAAACTTGTACATCGTTTGGTAGGTGATAGTAAAGATCAAAATAAGAAACAAAAATTGTAATAAAGCTATGTCGAATACACAATGTAGGATGTCATGCTATGTGTTCACTCTTCTAGAATTTCTATATTTTACATAAAATTCGGGATTCAGAAATTAAATAAAAAGCTGAATTTTCTGACGTAGCATTGGCCACAGTACGACTTCTTGTTTCATCGTAAGTGACATCAACTTTCTTATTTTAAATGGAACATGCTATATATTTTTACATACTTGGAATTTACAGATCATTGTGAGTTTGAATATGTGTCACTTGATAATTTTTGTTTCCATGATAACGACATTTCTTTTTGTTTTTTTTTATTAAAAATTAAAAAATATTTGAGAATAAATAATAAATTTATTTATTCCGAATTCTAAATCATTCCATCATTTATTATTAAAAAAAATTGTTATATTTAAACTAACAATCAACTATTTATTCCTGCACGAAACGCTTATTGTGACATTTGAAATTACAAATACATATTAAAATATTAAAATTTATTACATTTACCATCAATAGACAAAAATTATTAATAATAACTAATTAATTAATTTTTGCAAATTAATTAATTTAACGTATTAATTAATTTTTGCAAATTTATTAATTTAACGTATTAATAAACACGCGATATGTTTTAAAGGAAGTAGGAGAGAATGCTACACATTTTAGAAGCACGTACTGCACCTAGAGAAGTATTTACTTCGATTCGAAGTACTGTCTTTATAAAACGAAGTAAGTGCTGCCGGAAGTTAGCAGATACTACAGCGTCGGAGTAAGTACTACGTAGAAGATGCTAATACTTGAAGCATTAATAGATACTTCATTTTTATTCATACCACCCATTGTATTTCACACTGATAAAAATGCTCGAACGAAATATTGGGTGGTATGAATAAAAACGAAGTAAATGCTAATACTACAGGTTGAAGTATCTTCTTCATAGAATTTACTTTACTTAAAGTACTATTATTTTCCGGAAGATACTACGGCAAATAGCATTCGTGTGGAAATTATCGAAGTATTTACTTTACTCTGAAGTATTTACTTCAGCTACTAAATGCTTCAGTTTTAACTGAAAATTGAAGTATTTACTTCAGTGTCAGCGAAGCTGGTCCCATCGCAGCTTCAGCTTGCGTACTTCCATTCGTAGCATTTGAGAAAAATAGCCAGATGCATAACAGAAAAATTTATGAACAGATAAAATAGCGACGTCTTACTATCGCTTCTTGACCTGACATTGCAGTAGGATAGACACATTGAAGCGGGATTTGCTCCTAATAAGTCCCCCATGCAAGGCGCCCATGCTTGCTGTCAAAGCATAATGAAAGTTTTTAGAAAAATTTTGTGCAAATCGTTCTTGATTGCAGTGAAAACCTTGAGCAGCCTCTGGACAGCTGTTTCAGCCCTGCTTGGGGCTTCCTCAGCAGAAACAGCTGTCCAGAGGCTGCTCAAGGTTTTCACTGCAATCAAGAACGATTTGCACAAAATTTTTCTAAAGAAAAATTTATTATGACAAAAGAAATTACACTGCATTACAAAATATTTAGGTAAGTATAAATGTGTAAAATAATTACCATAAATCTAGTTACACAAAGCCTGAACTTGTCATTTCTATACCGGGTGCAAGATAAAATATGCCACAAGACATATATGTATAACTATAGTCCGATTTGAATTAAGTAAGAAAGAAATATATAAAATCCCTTCTTAAATACTACAAATTGGTAAAAGTTGCATTTTCTTTTAGTATCTATTATAATAAATGACTAAACTTTTTTCTTGAACTGGACATACATGTATATTTTTTAATTCAGTGATATGAGGTAAGTAAATGACTTAATGTTGTGCTGGAGTATCAACAGAAATCAAATAGTCGGTAATCTATCCATCCACGTAGAAAGGATTGACATGTTCAGCTACGATGTTGTCTAGGTAACAATCCATATTTATACAGGGTAATAATAACAAATTTGTTCATCGTTTGGTAAGTGATAGTGATAGGAGAGATCAAAATAAGAAACAAAAATTGTAATAAAGCTATGTCGAATACACAATATAGGATGTCACGCTATGTGTTCACTCTTCTAGAATTTTTATATTTTACATAAAATTCGGGATTCAGAAATTAAATAAAAAGCTGAATTTTCTGACGTAGCATTGGCCACAGTACGACTTCTTGTTTCATCGTAAGTGACATCAACTTTCTTATTTTAAATGGAACATGCTATATATTTTTACATACTTGGAATTTACAGGTCATTGTGAGTTTGAATATGTATCCCCTGACAATTTTGGTTTCCATGATAACGACATTACTTTTTGTTTTTTACTTCGTAAACCTATAAATGGTAATTCGATCTTAAGTAATTCAAGAAAGCCACTCCTTTGCATTTTGGTTTTTAACATTTTTACAGGATATAAAATTTTCATTAGGTCTTTAAGATGTCTTTAAGAAAAAAATAAGTTACAAGCTAATCAAAGAACAGTCAGCTGTGAAAAATCTTCAGTTATTAATGTCAAATTAATAGCAATTCGTTTCTACTTCTGGAACTGGATAAAATTCATTTGAAGATATTTTGTGTACTCAATGAACATTCGCACTCTTATTATGAGGATCAATGTCAGGAACAACGCATCTTAATTTTTTGTGATGTATATCTGTTGTTCATAGCCTTCTACATAATGCATTGACCTGCTTTTTTTTACAAAAGTATACTTAACGACTATGTATATAAAAAAAAGAAACAATCCCTGTATAGTGGTTCGTTAATTTTGATCTGGAGTTTAGATTTATTATAAATAAGAAATTGAACTTTTTAATATGTATAAATAGTAAATATTAAAAAGTCTATAATTTTCCTGTCTGTTAAAAATTATCGAAAAATTTGTAATAATTAATGGGACGATTGAGAAAAGCAGTATAAATGTAGATGTTTCGCTATATATTTGACAGCTACTTCAAGATAAGCAATAAAATTAAAAAATATTTGAGAATAAATAATGAACTTATTTATTCCGAATTCTGAATTATTCCATCATTTATTATTAAAAAAAATTGTTATTATATTTAAACTAACAATCAAGTATTTATTCTTGCACGAAACGCATTTGGAATTACAAAGATTTGATCTTTTTACATTAAAATATTAAAATTTATTACATTTACCATCAATAGACAAAAATTATTAATAATAACTAATTAATTAATTTTCGCAAATTTATTAATTTAACGTATTGATAAAAACTTGATATGTTTTAAAGGAAGTAGGAGAGAATGCTACACATTTTACTGTCTTTATAAAACGAAGTAAGTGCTGCCGGAAGTTAGTAGATACTACAGTGTCGGAGTAAATACTACGTAGAAGATCCTAATACTTGAAGCATTAGTAGATACTACATTTTTATTCATACCACCCATTATCAATTAGAGTCCGACCGAAACCGATGTTTTCGTTGAAACCGAAACCAAAATCGAATTTCGGCCGCTGTCTCAGTTTCTCTCTCAGTTCTCAGTTTCGGACTTATTCAATGTAAATTAGAGACTGGCCGTATTGCACTGTGATGTCCAAAATGTACACAAAAATTATTAACGTGTAAAGCAGGCAATAGTGATACTAAAGTCTAGATTAATAAATAAACTTATATTGTAAGACAAAAACAAAGCAATTTAAAGTTTTAGACTCTGCTTTCACAAAAGTTAAAAGGTGGCAAAATAATTTATTACACTGAACTTTTAAATCATTATAGGTGGCTAATGAATGCAATCATTACTATTAAAGTAAAGGAGGAGACGCTCCTTGTTAATTTTAAGTTGACATATCTCAGTTATATGACATTTTTCAAATATGGCGTACATAAAGACTTAATTATTAGAATTCAATTTTCTTTCGTTTACGATGATAATATACAGGCCGTTCCATTAAAAGAAAACATGTAACAAAAGATATCTCGAAAACTCCATATTCAATTGCTTTTCTGTTTTCATATTTGCAATATAAGCAGAACAGGTCAAACAAATTTGCTAATTTGAACGACTCTGTAGCTCTAAAAATAAGAAACTTAGCAATAGTTCTGACTTACTTTGAAACAGAGTGTATATCAAATTTAAGTGAAGAAAAATGTAGGAGTAATTGGTTTTTGCCGCTAAAGCCATTGACAGATTTTTGCGGTTTCGGAAAACTTGGCATTCGGGAAATAGTGAGTTTTGGAACGAAAGCTCACGATTGCTCTAGTGCAAAATTATCGCATAATTTGACAATCATTGGTTGATTTTTAAAAATTTGAGAAATTTGATTGTCTTGAATAATACGAGGGAAATAGTCGAAACTGCAGTCTAGTTCCTGTCTAGTTCCTGTCTTAAGGTGCTTTCATATTTGTAAAATTTTCGAGTTGCGCAACTCTAAAATGGCGCAAGTTTTATACATAATAGGTGCTTACTTTCGCTCACAAAAATGCAAACGCGTTTAGTTCAGGGGGGTAGATCTTTTATACGACAAGGTGGTACTAAGTTTTACTTCCGTCTGGCAAATACAGGTGGCAACCAAACTCGTGAATTTTTGATGTTGGCAGACCCAAGACTCGGGATTGTACACTTGAGGTTGGTAGAATTGGTAGAAAATATCATGTGAATACCATGTCCACCAATCATGTCCGTCTTTTCGCCATAGTGGATTTCTTTGTCATCTTTGATTAAGTTTTGCTTTGATTCATCTTCCAAAATTGGACTGACGAATTCTGAGTGATAAAGAAAGAAACTGCTCATTTTATGCTTGGGCATTTGTTGAATTAGTGGATTGTGTATGCTTGATTAAATATTTCACATGTGGACATTATTTTTTAACTGGTAACAATAATCTATTAACAATTACTGTTATAAAATACTTACTTTAGTATAATTAATTATCATTGCGTCGAAAGAAAATGAGTTAGAAATATGCATTTCCTGTATTATATTTACCAGGTAAGAATAATAGTTTACGTATACAAAGCAAGAAAATTAAATGTGGAAATTTTATGTGGGATTCAAGGAGCCTCCAACACTGGAAAATTGCTTCTGGCAGTCACCACATCAACAATAACCTGTTACACCTGAGAGAAACAAGGAGGTCCGTGTACTTGCTTTATTAGAAGTGTAAATATTTAAGTCAATTATTATAGATGCATTGCACAGTGCAATCATCTCTTGAGCATTTGACACTAACACAAGAACCACAGGGTCTAGGACAATTCGCCATCGCCGATTTGTCGTCGCCAATTCACTGTCGACGATTCGTCGTAGGTACAATTCACCGCAGGAAAACTCGCCGTCGGTAAATTCGCCGTCAGCGATTAAAGTTTTAAGTCCAGGTACATATCCAAATCATAATATACCGATAATTATATGTAAATAAAATAAAGAAGTTAACATAATTAATGGAAAATAAAATAATTTGTTATTAATTAAATGTGATACATAGATAAAGAAACAGATAAAAAAATTTGGTCTCCCAGGAAGTATTTCTTATTCTTCAGGGTGTTCCTAAAATCCCTCCAATTCTTCTTTTTTATATTTTCAGATTCTGTTCAAAATCATATTGATTTTCATATCAATCAAAATCACTACACATCAAAAATCGATTGCTTTCAAAATATTGATTCATGAAAACTCATCATTTAAAATTATAAATTGAAAAAGGGGTTCCATTAAAAAACAAAATAGAATTATGATTATGTGTACATACAGTACCAATTTGTTCGTAATTTTGTGGTCGCACTGTAATTAGGAGTAATAGGAATTTATTTTAACTTGAAATAGAAAAATAATAGTGAAGTCCATTTTAATTTACTTGAAACGTACTGAAATTATAGTTATTTTCTTCAATTCTTAGGTATAACTTGGATATTATCTAAAATGGTCAGAAAGTGTTTTAAAGCTTATCAAGCTAAATAAAGCAGTAACATGGGACGGCGAATTGGGCGGACGGTAAATTGGATCGACGACGAATTGGTTCTACGACGAATTGGCGACGGTGAAACGGCCCATCCCCAGAACCACACCAGAAAGTTTATCTTCATGACATGGTAATTGTTTAGAGCAGGCAGCTTAGTTATTGAATATGTAAGTGACAGTGCACAGCAGAATTTAGTTGATTTAGTTGTTTCTCTGAAATATGGTGCGGTGCTGATTTAGACGGAGACAAAATAATAATCGATGAGGCATTTGTTGAAGTGTTTTCATCAACTTCTCGGGGAATAAATTATTCAAGAGGAATTAGTTTCGCAATTGCACCTGATAGTGATAAAAAAATTTTGTTATGCGAAATAAAGGGTGGTTTCGGAAATTAATCTAATAACAGCAGCTTGATTAGCTGAACCTTCATCTGAAATTATGGCTACCACATGTAAACCTCAATCAGTCAGCAGTTGAATAATAATAATTCAATAGTTGACATAGTTTCTTGACAAAAGCGAACATACAGTTTCTTTCCACTTTCTACGAATTTCCTTCACAATAAATGTTAATGCATAATCAGTAAATACTAGGTCCTAGATGAGGTCCACTAAAATCTACAAAACCTCTAACAGGATCACTTTGTTTGTCGTATTCGAGATCAGGAGGGAGTTCACACATTAGAACAATATTTCCCAGTCAATTTAGTTTTTGAACCAAGTTTAGATTGATATGGATCTTAATGTTTTGAATTGTTACTCTTAAGACTATTTTTGTTAAATAAATAGTTTTGTACCATTTTTTAATTTCTTATTATTACTTTTTGTATTTAGCTACACGTTAATAAATCGTATCGTATAGAATTGTATCGTAATTTATATATCTCTTTTATTTCATTGATTTGATCAAACTTCATATATAGTACACGTGAATTATTAATTGAAAGGATAGTAAGTGATTACGTAAATACAAAGTAGTCACCTATTGTTCTTTCACCGAATAATTCACATGTACTTATAAATAAATTTTTTTATGGGTGTGTGGGGATTTATTTAAATATGCCGGCCTTTTCCTTTAACAGGGTTCTGCATTATTATCAATGTACTTATGTCAGGCAAATACAGATGGCGTAAAAACTCTACACCACTTTTATATGCAAGAGTCAGCAGTCTATTTCCTTCCTTGTCTATGGTTTAGTTTCAAAACCAAACGTTTTCTTACAAAAGGATTAATCCCCACTTTCCTTGAAATTTCAGTCTGTATCGGCAATCCCCTTTCCTCTTCGAATCAAATCATTTTTATGTTTCGTTTGGACTGAATTGCAGTTATTTGCAAGCGAACTAACAATCAATAATTCAAATCTGAGGTGTTGTGTTACAAAAATTACAAAACCCAGATTCAATCTATTCGAAACCAAATTCAAAGTTTTAAGCAAAAGAAAGTAGCTAATAGGTGTGTTCTTTTGACCGCAAAACTCAGAGTAAGTCAACGGCACTCAGTAACCTTGGAAATTTGTATGTTTTCTTTAAAGGCTCGTTGGTGAGATTTTGTGAGCTTCCTCGCCATCAATTTTGCACATAAAGAAATATTGTGTTTTCCAACAAGTGGAGAAATATTGAGTTGCGCGATATTTTTAACTGTGTCTATTCTCTGTGGTAATAGTTTAGATGGCGAAAACTACGCCTTCGAGTTTTTAAAGTTGCGCAAGTTGTACAGGATGGATTAATTTCGATGTCTTATGGGCATCTCCGTAACTATAAGAGATAGAAAAAAAAACTAGTGGCCAAGTCTCGATCTCTTTTTTGGAGATTAAGTCAACAGCGTAAACAAAAATGGGCTATCTTCTTTTGTTTTCAAGTTATGGTCAAAAATTGACATTTTCGACTTTTCGTTTTTAGGTCATATCTCGTTTATTTTTAGAGATATTAGAAAACTGTTTGATCATTATTAGGACACTTTTTGGAATACATTTCAGTGGTGCAGTTGCTTTTTTAATATTTACTTAAATTTTCAAGTTATAACACAAAGTTATATTTTTTTAATAGAAATCATAGTAGGCAATGCCCTCATTAAATAGAGATTTTTTTTTCTGTTTTCAAAAATATATGCTTTGTTGGGTTTATTTCTTATAATTAATAGGAAAAATGCGTATCCTAGTCTCAGTAGGCTGGCTTCAGTGCAGTGCCAATTTTTTTTTATTTTTATTAAATTTTAACGAACTTTCAAACCTTTAGGCAGTTTTGGCCGCGTAAAGAATTTCATATTCACTTTATTTTACAAAATTCCATTTGAGAAATGTAGCACCCATCGCGACCGATCTGGCAAAAGCTTTTTTGTTTTTATTAAATATGAATACACGCAAATTTAGTTTGATACATGTCCGATTTTGTTATATTTTACTATTTGTGTGTTTGTTTTTGTTTAAATTAGTTCTAATTTAGTTATTATTATCTTTATGTTTATCCAAACAACTTGTATTTTAGTGTAAAATCATGTTATCTTTTCGCTTCTCTTGACAACTTGTTTATTTACATTTTTTCACTCCTGACGAAACTATGAAGCGATAGCGAAACGTAGATTGTTCTTGCGATTTCACAGTGTCCGTTTTAAAGTTTAAAAACTATTTTCTCTCACATATTTCATCGAACAAGAGTCGACTTCAATTATATTTTTTATAGAAGTCGTTTCTTGTCCGATGGAAATTGTATAAAAATTGTTTTCAATTTTAAAAAGATTACAGGAACGTTCAACGTTTCTTTCTAACGAAGCTATAAACCGAAAGTGAAACGTTGAGTATTCGTGCAATTTTGTCTGTTTAAAGATTGAAAACAATTTTTCTATAAATTGAATGATCATTTTCAATAGAAAGTTAGACATAAACTCTTAGCAGAACGTTCGCTGAAAACGATAAAACAGAAATTTGTAAATTAACGCGAACACGAATTTATTTACGCAGCTAAAACTTTGAAAATATTTGAAAGCTCGTTAAAATTTAATAAAATAAAAAGTCTGATCCGTATTGGAGGATATTTACGCAAGGATAATAATAAAAATGACAGTTTTTCCTATTAATTATAAGAAATAAACCCAACAACTAAATTTGCGTGCATTCATATTTAATAAAAACAAAAAAGCTTTTGCCAGATCAGTTGCGATGGGAAACGGAATTTTGTAAAATAAAGTGAATATGAAATTCTTTACGCGGCCAAAACTGCCTAAAGGTTTGAAAGTTCGTTAAAATTTAATAAAAATAAAGAAAAAATTTTGGTACTGCACTGAAGCCAGCCTACTGAGACTAGGATACGGCTAATAACAAAAATCGCATTTTTCCTATTAATTATAAGAAATAAACCCAACAAAGTATATATTTTCGAAAACAGAAAAAAAATCTCTATTTAATGAGGGCATTGCCTACTATGATTTCTATTTAAAAAAATATAACTTTATGTTATAACTTGAAAATTTAAGTAAATATTAAAAAAGCAACTACACCACTGAAATGTATTCCATAAAGTGTCCTAATAATGATCAAACAGTTTTCTAATATCTCTAAAAATAAACGAGATATGACCGAAAAACGAAAAGTCGAAAATGTCAATTTTTGACCATAACTTGAAAACAAAAGAAGATAGCCAATTTTTGTTTACGCTGTTGACTTAATCTCCAAAAAAGAGATCGAGACTCGGCCACTAGTTTTTTTCCATCACTTATAGTTACGGAGATGCCCATAAGAGAAATTAATCCACCCTGTACACTTGCTTGTAATAAAATCGCGTACACCGCCAAAATCAGGTAGCCAAGTTTTTACCTATTTTTTGCTTTGTAAATGGGTACTTTGAGAATTTTGTCATGTTTCCAAACGTACAGGTTAAGAACTCAGATTGGAATGATTACTATTTTACCTGGTATGAGTCAGACATTATGATTTGTTCAATAAATATTACGCCATTCCAAATATTTAACGGCCCATAAATGTAATTTAATCGAAATAGAATTGTGGATTGCTTATGTTCTGCTATTAATATAATTTTTTAACACTTGGCAAGACTCTTCAAAGTTGAATTTGTAATTTTCGATGTGTTGGTGACAAGAGTTTTGGAAAATTTGTTAAAACATGGAATCCCTTGCGGTTTATATTTGATTTCTCTCCAGAAAAACATTATCTGAGTGGTGAATCGATATTTTTGGACATCTATCTCCAATTATCTTTTCTATTTGCAAATATTTCTTCTTTCCACATATTATTTGTGCATCGTAGTGTTTTTATTTAAACTATAATCATTCGCTACTACTGAGAATCACTCTTCGTCTTCTAACTTACTCGTTTTCTGTCAGTCTGAATTTTAATTGTTTGACACTGACAAATTAAATCTCAAGACCAACTTAATACAACGCAAAGTAGGTGTACGCGACTTTTTTGCAAGCCACAGTACAATTAACCCAGCATATAAAACTTGTGACATTTGCACAACTCTAACACTCGATAAATGTGAAAGCACCTGCAAATAAAACTAACATGTGATCATACAGTCTTTTCTTAAAAATACTTTGACACGCGCTGGTTAAAGGAAAAAATGTTTTTTGATTTATTTTTCTCAGATACGCTACACTTCCGAGATCTATTACAATGACGCGACTCTATGATCACATGTTACTTTTCATGCAAAACCTATAAATCTATTGGATGTCAATCACGCAATACCTATACACTATTATACTATTATTTAGATATTATTTATTTTTCACTGATATCGAATATATTTTTAATACATAAATATGAGTGCAAATTACCAAATTTCTAAAAGTTGTTGATTACTTCCAAACAAGTCCACATCAGTTTTTTCCACTATAAATTTATTTTCTCACGTATAACGTATAACAAAATAAACCTTAACTGCAGCACATCTCTGAGCAAACTGATTTAAGAGCAAAGGCAATCTTAAAAACAATGGAAAAAATGATATTAAATACGTTGGTGTACTGTTTACTAAACTCTTAATATTGAATTTCTGTTGATATTTAGAAATGCTTTAGCTTTAAATAACGATAACTTGTATACTTCCCGCACATAATGGAGGACGGGAATTCATAGGTACTATCTTGAACATGCGAGAATGTTAATCCATTAAAGTCTGATTACATTACAACGTAATTGTGGGATTTCCCGTTCCTGCTAAAACACCATGCTGTATTTTTTGCTGTCATTTTTTTATTTGATCCTTGTTACAGAGTGAGAGGGATAGGCTGTTCTGGTGGATGTTAATTGGTTGATTCGTGACGCCTAGCTCAGTTTTTAATAAGCTTTACATAAGCTTTACACCGTGTCAAACGGACCTTACATAAAAAAAAAATTTCAAAACTTCTTTTCGAAGAAAAAATTCCAAAATTCATTTTTCGTTCCTACCTATGTAACGTGATTTTGACAACCCGTTTATTAAAGTTTACAAACTTCCAATTTGAATTTATATTTCGTATTTTGCAATTATACAGGGTGCAACAGAAATACAGACCGCTTCACGGACGTATTCTACAGATCAAAAGAACGAAAAAAACTTCATATAAACATTTATATAGGGTGTTCACGGGAAGTGTAAATAACAGTTAACTCTCTTATTTGAATTTTTACGTAGTAACTTATATTGGAAAAGTTTCAGGACCTGTCTTGTCCAATTTTATAGCAATATCGGAAAATGATATTGTCTGCCTGGTTGAAACATGGCTCACTAACGATGTTTTATCATTGGAAATTTTTCCTTCGAATTAGATAGTGTATACAGGGCCCCCGTAGCCACGTGTGCATAGCGTGCAGTGCACGCGGGCGCCAGGTTCAAGGGGCGGCAATTAGCCTCTTAGCCAGTGGACACATGTTATGTGATTTTTTCGGCAAAAAAGTTAATGGGAAATAGTTCTTGTCTGGTAAAAATTCGAAAAAAATTATCCAAAAAACTGAACTGTCTTGATGAAGGTAAAAAAAATATATTACGTAAGCTATTACTTACGGTTTGGTTAAAAAAAAAACAAATTACATTTTACTTTTTAAGTTTTCAGAAATTTAAGTTCCTTTTGCTTTTGTGATTTAGTTTCTTTTTTTTCCTAATATTAATAACAAGCATACTGCACAGAGGCCTCCTTAGTCAGATGAGAAGAAATCGCTTCGCGCTGTTTGGGCTGCTCGTCTCTGGGGGCTCGCGACAGCTAGGAACTTGAAAAAAGTGAAGGAAAATGTTTAGAAAGTGAGGGAGAATGTTTAGAAAATGAATAAGAATGTTTAGAAAGTGAAGGAAAATGTTTAGAAAGTGCAGGAGAATATTTAGAAAGTGAAGGAAAATGTTTGGAAAGTGAAGGAAAATGTTTGAAAAGTGAAAGAAAATGAAGGAAATGTTAAAAAAGTGAAGGAAAATGTTTTAAAAAGTTAAAAAGTTGAAAAATTTTCCGTTTCAAAATTTTTTAAAATTTTTGTTTTTTCCATTTTTTTGTTTCTTTTCATTTTTTTTAACAGTCTTGATAATTAACTGTTTTTGTATGTCCCAACTCATGTCAGAGGGTGCCAAAGTATGGAGTGGCACGTGGGCGGGTTTTGGCCTCGCGGGGGCCCTGAGTGTATAGGTGTGACAGGGATTATAAAGCCACAGGAAAATCTAGGGGGGAGGTTGCTTGTTAGCTATCAATAGCACCCACATTTGTAGTGTCTTAGACACTTCTCATATTGCAAATAGTACAAAGTGGACTATTTTTGATGGTTTTACAAGGTTTCTCAATTACTTATAGAAACAGACGAAAACCGTTTTCGCGACCCAATGCTACTTTTTCAAGAAAAAGTCAGTGAAGAAAACAAAAGTTAGCTATATCGATTTGGTCGGGAAATATCGACCGAAAACGAATTTTTCCGAAAAATTATTTTTCACAATATCTCAGTTGTTTGAAAAGGTATTTTGAAAATTCAAAAACTATTTTATTTAGCAATTAATGTAGATTTCGCTGCCATTATTATCTTTTGTAAAAACTGCGCCAGTTCTGCGAAACAAACTATAACTTTCTAATTTTAAATGGAAACCGTAGTTGGCTATGACACAAATAAGTTGCTTGTTTAATGAGGTTTTCAAAAATATAATTTGATATTATTATTTTTATAAATAACAAAGATACTAATTTTCATTATTTTGCAGTACCTATCAAGCTATCTATGACGATAGAAACAAAAGAAAATTCAGTTGGTTTCCTCAAAAATCTATTATTAGAATAAATAATACAGGTAATTAAATTTAACAAATTAAATATCCAATGCTATTAGAGAACTCATAAAATTACAAATAATGTAAATATGGATTAACTGTCAACGCAGTTTTGAAAAATTATATGTTATATGTTCCTTTGAAATTATTAAATCTTAAATTTATATTATCAATAGTTCTTATTAGTGAGTGACCAGTCGTTCGAGCCGCACAGTCTCGGTGTGCGCTCCTAATTTTTTGATGCCAGTGCCGATTTCTATTGTTTTATTAAATTTTGAAGTAGTTACCAATGAGGTAAAGATTGCTTAAACTGTTTCTAATTAATAATCTTTAAGTGCAATTTCTCTAAATCTGACTTTTTTGCTCTAAACTCATTGAATATACTCTCTGCTTGCGCAAATATCGACAGTGCAAAAAGTGCTCGGAACATCGTGTCGTAGCACGTTAAACCACGAAACAAACATCGAGGCAAAAACTTGGGCATGAATTGCGGTAAATGTAGTCTTCCACTGCCGAAGGATGGAGCCCACATTCTCTGCCGCGGATGCGACACCGGGCTACACTTCAAATGCTCCCTGAAAGCATCTACTTGGAAAGGGATGGACCAAGGCCGAAAAGATACATGGCGATGTTACCTATGTAGACATACAAAAACAGTTAGAAATACTGACTTAGAAATAGAAGAGGAAGATCCATCACTCGTGGATGCGATCAAGGAGCTTAAACAAATCATTCTCAAGGTTGAAAGTAATCAGGAAGATTTAAAAAAACAATTAAAACTGTATGAAAATCAAATAGAAACATTAAGAAAACAAAATGATGATAAAGATAAAAAAATAAAGTATTTGAGTCACGGATCTTGAGCAGCATAATCTTCGTAACAACGTCGAAATTACTGGCGTAGAAGAAAAAAAGTGAATGAAAATATTGAAGAAATTGCTCTTCAGATTTTAAAGGAAACAGATACAGAAATACAACCTATTGCAGTAGCAGACGTCAAAAGAACACCTTTGAAATCACATAACATCAATAAACCGCGTCCCATTATTATAGAATTTAACTCGAAAAAAATCCAAAAATATATAATAAATAACAGAAAAAGCAAAATTATTACCAACCACCATATCTTTAAGAACAACAATACGAACCAGATCTTTATCCACGAGCAGATACCCTACACCACAAAAAACCTTCTTTGGCAATCCCGCCTTAAAGCTAGAACTTACGGGTGGAAATTTACCTGGGTTACAGAAGGAAGAATATTAGCAAGAAAAGAAGAAAACTCAAAAGTTGTACAAATCTTAACCGAAGAAGACCTGGATCAAATTATATAATCTTCAAATATGCTACACGACAGTATAGATTGGTTTCCAGAAGCCGACACAACTGCTTTTCAAAATATGGATTTGTTCTACAATACAATTAAACAGAATCACAACTTTAAATTTAATATCCTACACTTAAACATCAGGTCTCTCTATTTACATTTCGATGAATTTCTTGCGTATATAAATAACAGTCTAAACTTATTACAAATTATTATTCTGAGCGAGGTAAACATTAAACATGATGACATGATTGCCTGTACAAACCTCTTTGATATTGACGGTTTTGTTTTACATTTTAAATGCAGAAGCAATAGAGGAGGTGGAGGCTTATTAACTTATATTAACCGTTCTCTAAAGATAAACATCATCTGCGACAATTTTCTAAACTGGGAAGGTCTTTTTTTATTCAATGTACAAGTTAATGGAAATCAATTGTTATATATTCTTGCCATGTACAGGCCTCCTAATAATAGCTACATATCATTTTTATCTGAACTGGAAGAACTTTTAAACAACGTAAGCTACAACAAATTTGTAATCATAGGCGATACAAACATAAACCTACTTCAAAATGCCGATGCATTCCAATATGAGGATCTGCTAGCTACCTTCGGATTTCAGAAAAAAATAAACAAGATCACGAGAGCACAATTCAGAAACAATGAACTAGTTACTTCATGCATCGATCATATCTATATAAGGGGTTTTATTGATTGCTCTTTTGGATCCATCATTGAATCAACAATTTCAGATCACTTTATAATAAGAGCCACACTAGATATAGCTACATTATCGCCCGATAATAGCACTGAACCATCGATAATCCATAAAACTGATGTCAAAATCTTCGAACAATCACTGCTGGAATCCCTAAAACCAGAAAATTATAAAAATCTATATACTGCTCAACAGGTATATGGCTTCTTAGATGATACTTACCAGAATATAATAACAAACTCTACAACAATCAAAAATTGTAAATCGAACAAAAATAGAACTCCAGAAGGGAAGCCGTGGCTCACCTTAAATATTCAAAATGAAATTCACTTCCGAGACAGGCTTTTCAAACTATGGAAATCTAGTACTGAAATAAATAAAAACTTTTATAGAACTTTATACAACAAACAGAGGAACATTGTTACTTTGAAAATTTCAAAAGCTAAAAAAAATCACTACCATAATCTTTTTAAAAACTGTCAAGGTGATATGAAGAAAACATGGATCGAAATTAATGGCATCCTAAGGAAGAAACCTGCAACCAACCAAGATCAATCCATATTACGCTATTTTAAAGTTCCTACATCAGATAATGCATCCAACTTTGCATCGTCTTTCAAAAATCAATTAGAGAGCATCACTCACAACTGCAACATAAAAGTGTGAAGAGTGTGAAGACTCAACTGCAATCCATTTTTGTTCCGGACCCATCTCAGGTAGAAATTGAACACATTATAAAATCAATGGACCACCGCAAAGCACCAGGTACTGATTCAATCCAAATGTGTCATCTAAGCACTTACACCAAAGTATTCCTAGGCCCCATTCAAAAACTGATTACGCTCTCTCTGTATGATAGGCATATTCCTAGCAAACTTAAACAGTCTATCATACGACCTATATACAAGAAAGGCAAACATGACAACTACGAGAACTATCGTCCCATCTCAATTTTGTCATCTATTGATAAAATCATCGAGCGTTTTGTTTGTGGCAAGCTTATGGATTACCTAGAGAAATTTCATATTATCAACCACCAACAATATGGCTTTCAAAAGTCAAGGAGCAGCACACGTCTGTTAGAAGATTTTGCTGATTTAATCAACCAGAAGCTGAATAACAATTGCCATGTATTAGTGCTTTTTATAGACTTTACCAAAGCCTTCGATAGTATAAACCATTCCATTCTCATCGGATGCCTGGAAAAAATAGGAATAAGAAGGCCAATCCTGGAATGGTTTATGGACTATTTGGCAGATAGAAAATCATGTGTAAAAATATCCAACACTTGCAGTGATATGTTCAATACTACCTACGGAGTGCCCCAAGGAAGCATTTTGGGTCCCATATTGTACCTAATTTATGTGAACGATGTTGTGGACTGCTTTAATGGCTGCTCCTGTTTCCTTTATGCCGATGATACTGCGATCATTGCCTCCCATAAGGACCTTAGTGTGGTCGAGAGCTACCTACAGAGAGAACTTATTCAGTTTCAACAATGGGCCCATTACAAACAGCTCATTATCAACTGCTCTAAATCCAAACTGATGTACGTCGCTTCTCCTCACCTAGAAAAACGAACTTCAACATTATACATCGCCACGCATCTTGCCTACACAACGGTCTATCTGATTGTAAGTGTCAACAGCATATCGAGGTCTTGAGTACATACAAATACTTGGCTGTAGTGGTTGATGATTGATTTTTATGGAAAGACCATATAGATCATTTACGTGGAAGACCGCGAGCGATTGTCTCCCGTTTATATCACCTGAAATTCTGTATTCCACAACAGACACTCGAATTAATCTATTTCTCAATGGTGGAGTCCCTGATCAGGTACGGGATAACAATATGGGGATGGGCATCTGATTACCTAATAAACACCCTCCAAGTAATGCAATATCGCATCGTCAAGCACTTGTTTCCATTCAACTCCAATGTGAGGGATCATTACAAAGAGGCAAACATCCTACATATAAAACAATTACTATTCTATATCGTCTTAACTACCAACTACTTCTCTACTACATACAAAATTCCAAGTAATCATCGATACTCCACAAAAGGACGATGTGCACGTGTCTTGACCGTACCTTCTTCGTTCAACAAATATGGTGAGCGAACTCTTGTGGTGACTATTCCACGGACGTTCAACACTTTGCCATCTGAACTACAAAATCTAAAATCATTTCAAGAAGTGAAAAGCAAGCTGAAACTTTGGTTTTTAAACCTCAATTAACAAATGAGTTATACATCTACACGTTTATCTTACCATAATTAAAAGTTATACACTCACAGAACACCACACTTAAGTACCTTAACTGAATTTCTGTTATATTCATAGGTTATGTTTATGTTTATTTATGGTTGTTTCACGGAATAAGATCGCTTTTAGTTATGGTTGCCAACCTTATAATTACGTTACTCACTAAGTGCGGCCACTGTAAACTGTAAAGTCTTTAGACTTAGTGGCGATACAAATTTTCTGTTAACATTATTGTTATTATTTTTGGCTTTCTTTATTTCTTTATGAGAACTTTTATTGTTATCTGTTAATGTGAACTGAGTTATAAAATAAAACGATAACTATTAAAGAAAAAAAATTGCATCGAATAAAAATGTAGATTTTTTTTGAGAGAGAAAAAAAAATGTGTTTATTTCACTTCTATCCGCGATTACATTTATTAATGTACAAAGTTCTTGGAAGCATTATTAAACTTAGAAAATATCCGACATTTCAATAATTTCTTTAAATTATACAATTCAAAATTTATAAAGATCTCTTAACTATTCACATTAATAACTAAAGAAATGTTCAAATGGAGTTAATCCATTCTTACATACTTACATACAGTCTCTGACAGATATATGAAGCTATTTATCTATTGAATTAAATTAGCTGTTTTACTTAATAATAATTGATTTGTTGAGAAAACAATTGAACTATTTTTTTTGTTTTTGGTGTCATGGATGGCCTGTTAGCTACCGGAAAACAAAAAATAATTAGTATCTTTATTATTTAAAAAGATAATTAGATCAAACTTTACATTTTTGAAAACCTCATTAAACAAGCTATTTACTCGTGTCATAGCTGTAATAGAGTTGGCAACATTGTTAATATAGAGATATACACGTAGAAGAATGGCGTCGATGGCGTCCTAATTGATGTCTGTATCAAATTGTTATACTTACCTCCTAATACCTACCTGTGTAACTTGTCTAAAATTTCCCTTCTCATGTTTCTAGGAATGATAATCTGAGAACCTTTGTAAACTATGCCCTCATGCTCTACTAACTCATCCCTGATCTTCCAATATGATTTGACTTGATCATTTACTTTTCTTCTTTCATTTGGCCAACCCTCCTGAATTGTTTGAATAAGTATTTGCAGTTCCTTATCTGCTTTGGTTTCTACTTTGATTTTCTCTAGTCTTGATTTACTTACATTGTCTGATAAATTGACCAAATCTATATGAGCCTGTAACTCTCTTTCTGATAATTCAAAGTTTTTATCGTCATAGCTTGCCCTAGACAGAGCATCTGCCAAGTATAATTGTTTTCCTGGCTTATATATTATTTTAAATGTGTACCCTTGCAAAATTATTCTTAACCTTTGAAGTCTTAATGGGCATTTATCCAGTGGTTTTTGCAGAATAGAGACCAGTGGCTTATGGTCTGTTTCTACCGTAAATTCTTTTCCGTATAAATATTGCCTAAATCTTTGACAGCCAAAAGTTATCGCTAGCATTTCTTTCTCTATTTGGGCATATTTTTGTTGTGCATCTGTTAGCGATTTTGATGCATAAGCCATGGGTCTGTTATCTTGCAAAATCACAGCTCCCAACCCTACTTTCGAGCTATCTACTGACAAAACTATTGGTTTCTTTTCATCGTAAAATCCTAATATTGGGCTTTTAGTTAATACTGTTTTTACATTATTGAACTCGTCCTCATGAATTTGTGACCACACCCAGATTACATTTTTCTTCATTAATTGCCTAAGATTTGAAGTTAATGCTGCTAAATTTGGTAAAAATTTTCCCACATAGGTTAACATTCCTAAAAATCTACCAAGTTCTTTTGTGTTTTTGGGCTCTGGAATTTGTTTAATTGCTTCAACCTTGTCCTTATCAATTTTGATACCACTTTTAGAGATTACATGTCCCACATATTTCACCTCTGTTTGATAGAATTTACATTTTTCTGGGTTAAAACGCACGCCTTTTTCATATGCTCTCTTTAAAACTAGCTGTATAATTTTATCATGTTCCTTTTTAGTCTCAGTATGAATTATCAAATCATCGATGTATATTTTAACGTTTGGAATATTTTCAAAAATTTCTGAAAAAGTTCTGTGATATATTTCAGGTGCCGACGTTAGGCCAAAAGGTAATCTTAAGAATTTAAACAATCCAAAAGGAATAGAAAACGTAGTCAAATCTGCTGATGTATCGCTTAAAACTATCTGCCAAAAACCCTTATTAGCATCAAGAACTGAAAAGATTGATGATTTTTTCATATCTTTTGTTATTTCCTCAAAAGTTGGTAATTCCTGTCTTTCGCGAATAATTGATTTATTTAATTATTATTAATTATCTAGTTCCTCCTTTAACTTGTTTACTAACTGAAATGGAACCCTTCTACTGGGAACAACAACTGGCTGATAATTTTCTTTGAGTTTAATTTCACATGGTTTTGCTTTAATTTTTCCTATACCTTGAAATAATTGATTATTTTTTGTAATTATATCTTTCTGATTTTTGTCCTCTATCATTAAAACCCTTTTCAACAAGTCTAACTCTTGTATCGTTTTTAAACCCAGTACCGGTGTACTTAATGTTTTTGTGCGTACAACTACAAATTCTACATTATAAATCTCATTTTTAGCTTCGATTTTCAATTTACATGAACCCAATATTTTAATTAAATCTCCTGAATAATTAGTAACTTTAAAATTACAAGGTTTAAGATCATTTACCACATTCAACTTTGCATAAATCTGCTCTGGTATTGCATTTATTTGCGCACCTGTATCTAATTTGAAATTAATCATTTTATTAGAATCCAGAAATTTTATATTCATCATCCAAGAGTCTTCATTTTTATCACTTTGTATACTGTCCAGAACATAAGTTTGTGACTCAAAATTTTCTTGATGTGTATTAATATTATCATTCATGCAAGCCATTTTGACTTCATTTAGCGATTTAGTTTTACAGACTTTTGCAAAATGTCCTTGTTTTTTACAAATCTTACATATTTTATCCCTAGCTGGACATAAATTCAAAGAATGTTTTTCATACCCGCACCTGTAACAATTGGTTTGTCTTGGCATGTTTTTCTGTTGTCTACCCTGTTGAGACTGATGTTGTCCTCGTAAGTTTGTGCCTATTTGCCTATTCGCTCCATTGCCTTCTTGGTTCGCCCTTGTTCCCCCTGGTGTCTTATAATTTCTTGTCTCTTGCTTGTGATTCAAAAATCTCTGCTGCCTTCGTCCACATCCTGCTCCATATCTCGACTCCTCTGTGTTGTTTCTTGTAGCCGATGATTTTATTTCATGCATATCTACTGTATTTTGATCCCAAAGCTTCTTGAGGTGTGCTTCTGTTTGTTCAGCTGCTTTACATATTGTGATTGCCTTATCCAGTGTTAGATTGTCCTCCCTTAGTAGCCGGTCCTTTATCTTGGAGTCACCGATACCACATACCAATCTGTCTTTGATGAGACTGTCCCTCATGTCTCCAAAATTGCAAGAAGCTGCCACGTTTCTTAAATCCGTCAGGAAAGTATCAAATGATTCATTTGGTGCCTGTGAACGCATATTAAATTTATGCCTCTCAACACTAACGTTAGTTTTAGGTATGAAATGGGCTTCTAACTTTTCTAGTATACTATTTTTGTTCGTACTCTGCTCTGCTGTCATATCAAGAGTATTAAAAATATCTACTACCTCTTGTCCCACACAATGTAGTAGCACCGCTGCTTGTACCTCCTGCGATTTTGTGCTGCCTCCCGTTGCCATCAAGTACAGTTCAAAATTCTGTTTAAACTTCTTCCAATTCAAAGCTAGGTCTCCTTCCATCACCATTGGCTTGGGTTGTTTTAGAAATTCCATTTTTTTTTTTTTTTTAACACTTGTTGCACACGTTATTTTAACCTTATTTATTTTTATGACTGCGCCATGTAAACGTGTGAATGATATAACATGTGTCTTTAGAATAGTTTATTATAATGTCAATAACACCGTAACAACACTAAATGATTACACAGGTAGGTATTAGGAGGTAAGTATAACAATTTGATACAGACATCAATTAGGACGCCATCGACGCCATTCTTCTACGTGTATATCTCTATATTAACAATGTTGCCAACTCTATTACACATGACACATCTGGGAATTGAAAAGACTAGTTGGAAAGCAAAAGACATAGTATATTGGCCCTACATGTATAAAGAAATTAAAGACAAAATAGAGAATTGCCCAGCATGTCTCACCTACTCAAGAAAAAATCAAAAAGAAACATTATTATGTCGCGAAATTCCGTCTAGACCATGGCAAATTGTAGCCACGGATCTTTTTTACTTTAGTGGTGAAACATATTTACTAATTGTAGATGTATATTCGAAATATCCCGAGGTTCGAAAATTATGTAAAGATTCGACTTGTAATGCGGTAATTAATGAAATGAAAGAATGTTTTTCACGGTTTGGGATTCCTGAAATCCTATATTCAGATAATGGTCCACAATTTACAGGGTGGCAATTTGTCGATTTTTTAAGTAACTGGGACGTTGTTCAAAAAACTTCGAGTCCAACATACTCTCAGTCCAATGGCTTTATTGAACGTCAAGTTCAAATCATGAAAAATTTATTAAAGAAAGCTAAATTTGACAACAAGGAATTTAATATGGTTTTACTTGAATACAGAAATACACCGTTAGATAAAAACATTCCTTCACCAGCATTTTTATTGCAAGGGAGAAGACTTAGAGGACATTTGCCAGTTGCAGATAAATTATTACAAACGAACTACGCTAAACAATATCAAAAGTTACAAAAAGAAAAGCAGAATAAGCAAAAATATTATTATAATCTACATGCAAAAAATTTGACTAAGTTGAGAAAGGGAGAAGAAGTAATGACAATGAATCAAAAAGGTATTTGGATTCCAAGCAAGATTATAAGAGCTGATACCAGTAGACCTAGATCATATTTGGTGAAACCAAACAATAGTAATATAACGTTAAGTCGAAATAGAAAGTTTCTTAAACCTATACCTAAAAGTACATTTCAGGATACTACGAACATATTCAACGAAATGCTAGAGCAGCAAATTGAACTGCAATCCAAAATTAGTAACAAATCTAATCCTGTATTAAATAATGAAAATAGAGCAAATGTTAACAGTGACAGGCAGATCTCCTCCAACAGTCAATTAGAATGTAATAGTAGAGTAGGAAATCCAGTAGTTACCCGAGTGGGTAGAACCATTCGAAAACCAGCCTACCTTCAAGATTATCTGTAAAAAAAAAAAAAAAAGGGGAGATGTAATAGAGTTGGCAACATTGTTAATATCGAGATATACACGTAGAAGAATGGCGTCGATGGCGTCCTAATTGATGTCTGTATCAAATTGTTATACTTACCTCCTAATACCTACCTGTGTAATCATTTAGTGTTGTTACGGTGTTATTGACATTATAATAAACTATTCTAAAGACACATGTTATATCATTCACACGTTTACAATAGCCAACTGCGGTTTCTATTAAAATTAGAAAGTTACAGTCTGTTTCTCAGAATTGGTGCAATTTCTACAAAAGATAATACTGTCAGTAAAATCAGTACTAATTTCTGAATAAAATAGTTTTTAAATTTTCAAAATATCTTGTCAAACAACTGAGATATTGTGAAAAATAATTTTTCGAAAAAATTCGTTTTCGGCCGATATTTCCCGAACGAATTGAGATAGCTAACTTTTGCTTTCTCCACTGAGTTTTTCTCGAAAAAGTAGCATTGGGTGGCGAAAACGGTTTTCTTCAATTTCTATAAATAACTGAGAAACGCTGTAAAACCATCTAAAATGGGCCACACTGTATACCATCCATTGATGTCTCAGGCTGTATATTACAGATGAATTGTATTTCCAAATTAGTTATTATTGCAGTCTACTTTCCTCCTGATGTGTACGTTGATAATCTGGAATCATTTCTTTCTTCTTTAGAGGAATTTCTAATAGCAACTGACATGAATGTACATCCTCTTTCAGCTCCAACCTCACAGATAATTTTTTTTTTGTCTCCAAGTATTTATAAATGTTCTTAGTCTAACCCAAATTAATACTAGAACTAATTGTAATGATAGGTTTTTAGATTTGGTACTTACAAGCTTAAATAATGCTTGTTCGAGGAGAATTCTTGTCCGCTAGTTAAGGTTGACCCGCATCATTTTCCACTGCATCTACAGATTAACTCAACAGTAAAACGCTCTTCTAATCTTAATAACACCGGATCGGGTTATTTTAATTTTCGCAAGGCTGTTTTTCCGAATTCCTATAATGGACTCCTGAATATTAATTGGAATTTCTTAAAATGTTATGATAATCCTAATGAAGCTTATTCTGCATTGTATGACTAATTATTTGAATTAATTAATCAGCTTGTCCCTTTCATTGTGCGAAAGAGAATGAAGTATCCTAGATGGTATTCTAGAGAAGTTATTAAAGTTATTAAGATGAAGGATAAAATGCATAACAAATATGTTAAGACAAAGTCCACATTTTTCTTAACCAAATTTAGATAGCTTAGAACTTTAACTAAAGCAAAATTACGTAGGGATTATAAAGACTTTATAGAAAAATCTTAAAACAATGTTTCCAGAGATAGTAAACATTTATGGTCGTTTGTTAATATAAAAACAAATAAAAGCACTTTGCCATTTGTAATGTTTGACTGTTCTCGTAGTTTAAGAGGAAATACAGAAATAGTAGAAGGTTTTGCTACTTATTTCAACAGCATCTTTAATATTTCGGAAATCCCATATGAACAAGTCGATGAGACTGCGGATTATCATCTTTTTTTGTGAGAGATTATGCTGCAGTATTGGCGGATCCTTTATGCTTAATTTTCAATTTGTGTCTCAGAACTGCAACCTTTCCGGACATTTGGAAAGAGTCCAAAATCATTCCCATTCATAAAAAAGGTGACGTTACTAATATTAGTAATTATCGTTCAGTGGCAATTCTCAACAATTTTTCAAAGGTATTTGAAATGGTTGCTTATTCTAATATGTACCCGGCTGTCAAGAATTTTATTAGCCCTAGTCTCAGCATGGATTTAGAGTAGGTAGATCCACAGTCACCAATTTACGTCATTTTTCTCAGTTCGTATCTAATCATTTGGACAAAACAGGACAGGTCGATGTCAGTTATACCACCTTTGAAAAAGCATTTGACCGCGTAGACCACCAAATTCTCCTTCAGAAGTTGTTATCAGTTGGTTTGGTTCATAAGTTAGTTGCATTAATAGAGTGCTATTTGATGAATAGTCATCATTTGTTGTCATCAATGGTGAACAATCATCTCCTTATGTACCATCTTCGGGTGTACTTCAAGGCTCGAATCTAAAGTTGCGTATTTTCATGCTAATTAATAATCTGAAAAACAATTTAAATTATTCCTTCTGGTTTTGAAGATATTGAGAAAAAAACTAAAATTTTTCATTTCCGTTTTTATTTTTTAAATCGAAAACCGATAAAGCTAGACATTTATAACTTACACATTATTAAGGCACTTTTTTACGGAGAATCTAAATCTACATTTACATTTACCCGAGCTGTCAAAATTGTAGAGATACGACTGTCAACTTTTTTTTTCTTATGGGCGCCATATTGGATTTTCATACTTCTAAATAAAGATTTTTTCTCCGATTCTAACAATGTATCATACATTACGGCTGATTCGACTTTTTGGTCAAGATTTCTATTTTTTGATTTTTACGATGAGCGCTGTGGAAACAATCAAGATTTTGACACTTATGTGGCGTTAGCTTAACCAACTGAAAACGCGGAAGAAATTCTGCACTCTTAAAAATAACATTTTTATAATATTCTTATTGCTAACAACCCCCACATTAAGTACAAAACCATTCTTCGGGTTTAACAAGACAAAGTGCAGTCAATTTTACAAACCACACCAGGTGGTGAATTTTGAAAAAAAACGTAAGATTCGTCATTGGAAAATCCATATCCGTAACCCCACAAAAAATATTTTAAACTTTGTAACATTTTGTATTATAAATTTGTGTTTCGTGTTTCATTGTACCTAACCATCAGAAAATTGTCTGTGGGAGATAAATCTGGCCCTCTGCTGGCCAACCGATGCACAGTGTTGCCGAGTACTAATAAAAACTTGGACAAAATTATTAAAACTTTTTTTTCTTTAAAAATAGTTATATTGCGTTGAAAAATAAAAACAATTAAAGATAAATGCAGGTGCACTGTAACTAACAAAATATTGGACTAAAATGTCAATGTCAATAAAAATGTCAAAAATGCATCGTTTCACTGTTGAAGTTTTTTTTTTTTTAGTTAGTATAGAAATAGTAGAAAAAGAAAATAGTGCTGCAACTTTCAATTTCTGAATCTATGTATTTATCTTATATTTTTGACTTCTTCTTTATAATTCTTCATACTTTTTTTCTTTTCTTAAATTTGACACAATTGCTCAAATTTTCTAGTTTGTCTAAATTCTTTAAAATTCATTTTTTATTGATTTAAAGAAAATGTGATTTTCGTGGCAAGAAAATTCCACGAGGTGACCACAAATAATAAATGTAAAGTTAGAGTGGCGCAAAAACGAGCAAGTTTTTAAGTTTTATTATGAAAACTCAAAGTGTATAGAACATTTAAACATAGGTCATATCACAATTTGGAAGAAATTTGTATTTCCTTCTAACTGGCTTCTTATAAATGTACAAAATTTTATTTGTCATTCATTATCGTCGGGCAGAAGTTCCGATTTTTTTTCTTCATTCTTCATACCACTTAATGTGGTAGCTTTGAAAGAATTTGGTTTGTTGAGCTAGAAAGGATTATTTTGCACTGAAAGCAGGAGTTGTTTACAATTAAAATATTATGACTTTCGAGCTTTTAGAATTTCTTCCGCGTTTTCAATTGATCTAGGTAGCGCCATGTAAGCGTCAACATCTTGACGCTTACATGGCGCTGTGGAAACAGCGCTCTTTGTAAAAATTAAAAAATTGAAATTTCGGCCAAAAAGTCAAATCAACCATAATGTGTGATACATTGTCAGAATCGGAGAGAAAATCTTTATTTAGAAATGTGAAAATCCAATATGGCGCCCATAAGAAAAGAAAAAGTTGACAGTCGTAGCTCTGTAATTTTGACAGCTCGGGTCAATGTAATGACAGATTTAGATTCTACGTAAAAAAGTGCCTTAATAATGTGTAAGTTATAAATGTCTAGCTTTATCGGTTTTCGATTTAAAAAATAAAAACGAAAATGAAAAATTTTAATTTTTTCTCAATATCTTCAAAACGAAAAGGAATAATTTAAATTGCTTTTCAGATTATTAATTAACATGAAAATACGCAACTTTAGATTCGAGCCTAATTTAACCGACCTCGTATCGCTTAAGATAAGTGAGATCCCCGTGCTTGGACACGAAAAATGGAGAGCTGTATATACAGCGGATATTTTTTGCTATATTTATTGTGAAGCTTCTTAAAGATATAAAATACTAGCATATATATAAGCTATTTTTTAACGAGAGTTACCAAATTGTTTTCGTTTTTATTTTTGTGTTTAATACATTAGTTTTAATAAAAAATTAGCATTTTTTTTTCAGAAACATTGAAAAAGTTAAATTTTGTTGCTCGGTGAAATTCGGGCACTGATAATTTTACGTGCGAGTTTAGCACATGTCAGTTGTGAACAATTTTCCTAGCAAGATTTCTACCGTCAATTGGCCAATATCTCTGGGGCCTTATTCTCAAATCAGCAAATGTGCATGTCGAATGCGACATTGCTAAAATGTCTACTGAAGCTAATTCTCAAATGTCGCGTACGACAAATTTTCGACTTTTTAGTAGAGATATTGTAGAGTGGTCAAAACTACTCTGCATTTGTCATGTCGTGTACGACACGAACAGAACGAGGTTTTCGCAGGTGTGTTAAAGTGGTTATTGATTTTGTGCATTAAATTACGGCAGAAGAATTATTTATTATTCAAAATTTAGAAGAAAATGAAGTGGCAATGATGAATTTCATATGTCTTTTGTGAATTTTCCACTTAAAATTGCTACATTATTCTCAACCTGCACTAAATTACTTAACAATTCTTTCTGTCGCGCACTACAATATTGTTTTTTATTTTTTCCCATAATTTGTTATCTGGATGCACGAGGGAGCCCTTTACTGCACGATTATGATAAACAAAAATTATGGTGGTAAATTTCTGATTTGCCAACTTAAATAATATGAAATTTGCGGCCGAGTGCTATTCAATTTAACTAATAGTTGTCTTTTATTTGCAACGCAGGTTACTTCAGGTCAGTTCAGTTTAACCCAAAGTGAACTGATCTTAAGTGATCGATTTAATAGTAAATAAAACAAACGAGATGCGATCGCTGCATTTTAATCTTCAGATGAAGATATTATTTTTGCATCACTTTACTGCGAGTTAAGCAAAAACAAAAGGTTATTTGGACGAGTAATGTCATTTGACAAACAGTTGAAATAACATCCCCTCTACTAGTGACTCAACTAATCCAAACTGATCTAGAATTTTCGACATGTAGTAACAGCAAGGCGGGAAGTGTTTTGGATCACTTTAGGTTAGATCATGTAGCCAAATAAAACAGACAAATTTTTGAATAAGTGATCCGGGGTAAAAGTGAACTGATCTGACGTGCAAATAAAAGACAACTAATATACAACGTTGTCAAATTGCTTCATCGACAATCGGAGTCGCGTACGACATTCACTGTCGAATAATGTTTGAGAATACAGAAATCAAAACTTGTGCGACTTCAGTCCTCGACAATTGTCAATTTCTAGTGTTATCACTCGATATTTGAGAATAGCCTCCCTGATATCTCTCTCGAATCGAAGACAGTGGTGTCTATTCTGGGTGCGTTTCGTTTGCGCGCTCATACGCTTCAAGCGCTTACGCTTACAAGCGCTATTTTCTGCTGTTTCCTTTGGCGCTTAATTGCATAAGGCGTTATAATCAGAAGTGTTTCTTTTGGCTGTTGTGTGCACAATAAATTCATAACCTTTACAACGTGTGCGGTGCTGCAGTACTACAATTAATTATCTTCCTAAAGACCAACGCCATTAAATTATACATAGTTAAATTTCACAAAAAAATGAATAACAGCAATATTTCAAAAGTAAATTTTATGAACCTTTCGCTTGCAAAAAATAAAAATTTTAGACAGACCTGTGCCAGTTTAAGTTTTATGGTATTTAATCAATAATGGATATAAGACAGGATCATTAGAATATATGGACATCTAAGATATCTTCTTGTCAGTATTTTGAAACAAAAATATAGTGTGAGAAATAAAGTGCAGTTTTTTTTTTTAAATCTGCCACATAAAATCATTTTCTATTATAACCATGAAAATTAACTTCATTAGTGAAATTAAATCAAACATAGCTGCAACGCAACATTTATAACTTACCGCTACTAGACCGCTACCTGTCTGACGATGATCAGCTGATTCCCTCATACGTTCCATTTGTGGCATAAGCGCCATTAAGCGCTCACGCTCTTGCTGCCCTACCTCGATGGAATAAGCGATTATAAGCACAGGCTATGACGTCACAATGACGTTTCCAATCGTCACCTAGCGCTTTGTGAGCGTTTACAAAGCCAAAAGGAACAGGTTAAGCAATGCTTACAAGCGCTCAAAGCGTATAAGTGCGTAAATAAAACGTACCCTATGTTTCAAGTAACCTTGCAAAATTGGTATTCTGTAAATAGTTTCCTAACAACTTGCAATCCGTGTGCAAGTATGATATCGAGTTAATATACATCTCTCTTCAATTTGCGGTCGACGTGAATTATGAAATCGTAATAAATTCTCTTCAATTATTGAAGACCACATCAATTGATATGCATATCAGTGTTACAGAGTAGCCCTGAATAAAAGCTGAGGACCACCATGACATGACTTAATATGTGTATTCGGTGAATTTATGTTGGATTAATATTATTCCTCAAAATTCCTCACAACTTCAAATTACTCACAAATACCTCAGTCGTTAAAGAATTCCTCACAATTTCAGGAATTATTCACAGATTGGCAACAGTGAATGGCAGCAAAGAAAAATTTTTGAACAATTTTTCGAAAAAATTCGTTTTCGGCCGATATTTCCCGACAAATCGGGATAGCTAACTTTTTCTGAAAAAAGTATCATTGGGTCGCGAAAATTTTTTTCTTCTATTCCTATAAATAACAGGAACCCTGTAAAACCATTATATGTAAATGCACACTGTACGTGAAGATACTTAACGCTAACGAGTTGGCAACACTGTCAGATGTTGAAGATTGCGGTTCTTCTTATGACGTGTCTCGAATATTTAAAAATTCATTGACAAATTATGGACAAGTGCGTAATATTTGCCTTATTTCTAGCATCATTTGCGAGTGTTTCTAACGCACTCTACTTCCATATAGGAGAAACCGAAAGAAAATGTTTCATAGAAGAAATTCCGGATGAAACCAACGTCATAGGTAGGTTATGTCGATGAAGCCAGAGCTCCTTTCCCAAAATGCGTTTTACTTTGCCCCCAGTTAATTACAAAGTTGAACTGTACGATCCTAGAAGTGGCGGATTCATGCCGTCGTCAGTTGGGATCGGAATGCACGTAGAGGTTAGAGATCCTGAAGATAAGACGATCTTGTCAAGAGTTTACAGTTCCGAGGGTAGAATATCATTCACATCTCATACTCCTGGTGAACACGTCATTTGTATGTATTCAAATAGTACAGCTTGGTTCAGTGGATCACAATTACGTGTGCACCTGGATATACAAGTTGGTGAACACGCTATTAATTACGGAGATGTCGTACAGAAAGAAAAACTTACAGAATTGCAGCTACGTATTCGACAATTATTGGATCAAGTGGAGCAGATCACAAAAGAGCAGAATTATCAGAGAGTATGTATTAAAAAATAGTGTAGTTTAAATTTAACAGAACCTAACAGATGATTATTTTAAATAAAGTCGGACAATATTGAATAAAATGAACTACCGAACAATTACTAAGACTCGCTTGTACCAATTCAGTTCAGATTTCAGTTGAACGCCAACTGTGAAAATGATTCAAGCATTAATAATTCTACTGAACTAATACCACTTGCTTTCTCCTCATCCAAACTGTTACTCTCATTTTTTTGTTCTTTGACAGTAATAGCAGGAATGACTACAATTCATGTGCTGCCAACATATGCATTTGCAGATATAATTTTTTTAACGAATCTGTTTTCTGTTAAATTTTGCATTAATAATATAAACTCTGTAATAGCAGTGAGTATACAGCGACATTATTTTATTATGCAACATATCCTTATGTTGCTTTTTAAAATAATCATGTCAAACCATGGTGGGCAACTAATGCCACTAAGACATGTGTCGGTATTGATTGCCCGTGGCATCATTTCAAATTTATTGATAGTATCAGAAACAACAATATTTTTGTATGCAATGATGCAGAATACAATTATCATTCTAATAAAGAAAGAATTGTTGTAACTTAAACGACAAGAGTACCTACCTATTATTTGCTCTGTACAATAAAGGAGTTCGCCCATTAGACCTGACCGTAATAGTACCGTATCCGGACCGACACAGTCAAAAAAACATTCTTTCCATATATTTAAATGGGATAACGCCCACTAGCCCGTATCGGCTCCGACAGGCTTCAGACCGTGCCGGGCCCGGCCAGACAAATTTTCTGGCGCACATAGGAGTATTTATCATGAAAATTCGGCCAAAATTGTTTTTTTGATTTAAACGGTCTCTAAATCAGACTTAATGGCAATTTATGTGTTTCAAAGAAGAATTAGTTCATGCATTGCGATTAAAATGGCCTTTTTTTCTGTTGTGGTTGCTTAAGTCTTGTCAAGACCTCAAGAGCGGGAGTATTTTGTGTGTGTAAAGTGTTCCATGACTTTGTTGCTTTCAAACCTCGTCGTTGTATAGTTGTATAGTTTTGCAAACGTCCAAAGTAATTTGACATCAATTTTTCAGTATCGATTTGTAAACCACACCATATAATATTTAAAATTATTCTATTGCCGAACTTTCCACCTCCTTATAAATTTATCTGCCAGATAATATCCTTGGAGACAATTGTATTGTATCAACCTTCTCCAAGGATGTTATTTGGCCAATAAATTTATAATGAAGTGGAATGATGAGGCATAAGCCTATTTAGACCGTTAATTTTATAAAGCTTATAAAACTGCTATCCGCAAAAATCCGCAAAGTTTTTGTTTCATATAGTAAAGTAGAATCTTTATATGTTGTAATCTTGTAGGAAAGTTTATCCAATTACATCAATAACGAAACAATAAGACCCGCGATATATTTATTTAATAACGAAGAAACGTTTTCTTTATAATTTGCTACAAAATAATGTTGCTTTTAAAAGCATATTAATTTTAAAATACATACCTATTTTTTAATGTTTCATAGTTGGTAATTCGACACCATTCACAATAAAAAATTGAAAACTACTACACGACCTTGTGTAACTCCAGTTTTTCGTTTATGTAGATCTCTTAAGAATATTGACTTATCTAAGTTTAATCATGACTTACAACTTCTGCCATTGCAAAAAATATTTAATATTACTGATATTAATTAAAAAATCCACTTTTTGAACAATTGCATATTAACACTTTTTGACGTACACGCACCGTTGGTGCTTACGCCTAACCTGAAGCTCTTAATGGAACTTCGTGATAAAGCGAAAGCCAAATTTAGGAAAACAAGACAGCAGGCACACTGGGACTACTATAAGTCTTTAAGGAACCCCACTACATTTACTTATAGAAACGAACGTAAAGCTTATTTCAATTTTATTTCTAATCATTCTGACAGTAAAGCTTTGTGGAGAGATTTGAATTCATTAAATCTTAGTAAGAGGCACGAATCTGTTTCTGCTCATTTAAGTAATGTTGATGCTATTAACAATTACTACATTAACTGTGTTTCCAATTCGAATAGTCAACATTCTCCTCACATCTATGATTCGAATGTTGATAATTTGAACTTTAACTTTCTGCCTATTGACGCCGATAGTGTGCTTAAATTAATTTATCAATTCAAATCTAATGCTGTTGGTTGCGATGGAATTGACATTAATATGATTAGGCTGTGTTTACCATGTATAATTCCTTATATAACCCATATTTTTAACTCATGTATTGCTGACAGTACTTTTCCTGCAGTCTGGAAATTAGCTCTTGTACGTCCCATACCCAAAATTAAGCAACCTGCTCAGTACAAGGACCTACGTCCTATTAGTTTACTTCCAGTGCTGTCCAAAATATTTGAAAAAATTATCAACAAACAATTAACAACATTCCTGAATGAATTTAAAATACTACCTCCTAATCAATCAGGTTTTCGACCAGGTTTCAGTTGCACCACCGCGTTGACGAATGTTCTTGATGATATTTTAGCCTCGTGTGATCACGAAAAAATCACTGCGCTTGTATTACTAGACTACAGTAAAGCTTTCGACACCGTTAACCATTTAACTCTTATTTCATTACTGTCTCATATTGGCCTCAGTCATAATGCAGTATCTCTGATAAGCAACTTCCTTCAGGATAGGACACAAATCGTCAAGTTAGATCTTTCATTTTCTAAACCGCTGCTTGTTTCACAAGGTGTCCCTCAAGGGTCTATACGGGCCCTACCTTATTTACAATTTATACCTCGAAGTTTACGGAGCACATCTATCATTGTAACTCACATATGTATGCTGATGATTGCCAACTCTATCTTAGTTTTATGCCTGCTGATTGGCAGCTAGCACAATCAGAAATTAATGCTGACCTAAATAGTTTGAATAATATTTCTCTCAGTCACTGTTTGCATATTATCCCAGACAAATCCGCGGTTCTTCTTTTTGGCAAAAAGGCAACCTGTGACTCTCTTCTGAAAGTTTTTAATATTAGTATCAATAATATTAAAATTCCAGTTGTCAAAACTAGAAGCCTTGAATTAACACTTGATAATTCTTTTAGGTACAGCGAACAGATTACAAAATACGTCAGCAATGCTTATATCAGTTTAAAACATTTGTATCCAAATAGATTTTACTTAAGTATAGAGTTGAAAAAAAGACTATGTGATGCATTCGTCCTATCACAGTTTGCGTATTGTACACCAATTTATCATGCCTCCATTGATGGTATAATTTGTAACCGTATTCAAAAATTACAGAATGCTTGCCTTAGGTTCATATACGGCATCAGAAAATTTTCAGCATATCTCGCATAAGCTAGTTGATGCTGGTTGGTTGACTATGTATAATCGCAGAGAACTTATTTCTCTCTGTCTTTATCATAAAATTATAACTCTACAACACTCCCCTTATCTGTATAATAAGATTAGGTTCCGCTCGGATGTACATAACATTGCTACAAAATTTAGGGATCTCATTTCACCTCCGGCTCATGTTACGACACTCTTCGAAAGATCTTTTTCCTTTCACATTTATTGTAAATATAATAAACTACCCGATCATTTTAAACCTCTCTCTTCGTCTTTGTTTAAAACTAAGTTGCGGCAATTACTACGTTATAAACAAAACGCCACTTAATAATAATGATAAAAAAAAACAAAACAATTGTTATTCCTCGGAGTGATGTACTTATTATTTCGGTGTTTATCTGTTTGAAGTATCAATATGCCCAACATCACGGAAGTTTAAGTTTTAAGTTTAATTTTTTAAGTTAGTCTTTAGGCATACGGTATTTTATCATTTACGTTTGATAATTCAAAGTTTAGATGGTAGAACAGAAGTAGGACTTTCCTACAACTCTGAATCTCACCTTGGGATTGTACTCTCATTATATAATTTCTTTTCTTTTTTCACTGCTAATTATTGTACCAATTCTGGTATTAAGATTTATTTATTTACTCGTCATTTCTCTTTTTTTTGTTGTACTTATGCCTTGGGAGTGCAATAAAGACAATTTATTATTATTATTATTATTATTAAAACACAATGTATAAATTACTCGCAAAAAGAAGTTGGCAGAAAAATTGATTTAAGTGTTATTGGCAATTGTCGCTTCTTGACTGCTTTTGTCGCACGTTTTGCTCTTCCAATACAGAAAACAGGTATTGTCTAACATTTGTCATATGTTTGGCTCCCGTAAGAAACAAAAATATTTTGTATAAATACTACTTTTAAAAATTGACTTATGGTCAGGTTTTCATAGTAAATACTCCTATGTGGGGCAATGAAATTCTGCGAACCGGTGCTTAGCAACGACATGCCATTTGATTACATTCGGCATCAGCAGCCCAAATCACTGTCAAATTTATTTTAGAAAGGGTGACCAGATTTTTCAACAAAGAAATGCATTACGCGAACATGCACATTGAAGGATGAAATAGAATATAGAGTTCTCTGGTTAGTAGTTATTCAGAAACTTAAGAAAATAACGACAGTGTTGTATCTATCCTAATTTTTCTTAATAAATGCCAAAAAGCTTCTAGAGTTTGTTCATTCACAAGAACTTTTTCATTATATTTTTAAAAAGTTGTAGAAAGCTGCGCCACATGTAATTTTTTCTTAATACATAAGATAAGATACATCAATAAATGCTGGATAACTGCTGGTCAAACACGTTTGCGGGTTCATCAAAGTTAAAATAGAAACTTTTTCTCTCCAGATTATTAATGTTCATCAAATTCAAAAACTTTGCCAAATTTAAACTTACCTTCTAACTCTTCAGATAAGCGAGCTCCCCATGGTAAGGGTCAAATTTGAAACAGTCTGTATACATAATACATAGCAACGGTTTGACATAATTTTACGAACTGTATACGAACTATGGAGGACAAAAAGTTAAAAGAATGTGTTCGTTAATATACAGGGTAATTCAGGCAACCCATTCATTAAAACTTTACGGATTTCTCCTTTGAATTTCTGTTTCTTGTTTTGTAGTTATAAGTTAACGACAAGGATCTACCAAAATATAATATTTTCAATTTTCGGACACTTCCGCTTATACCGGAATCTATCAACTTTCTTATTTTAAATGGAATACCACAGTTTTTCATGCATTTTTGAAATTCTTATAAAATTCTAAAAATATTTTATGCAACCTGTGATACAAGAAAAATTAACCGTTTTAGAGATATTTACATTTTTTTAAAAAAGCTCAGTCTTGCAGAACCTTGTTTATGATACCGCCATCTTTGTAACAAAAACCACGATGCCAATTTTTGGCCTGTAGTAGAATACAGTAACATTCTCTTAGATCATGTCCAGTTTTGCACTTGATTGTTTACAGGCTGGTTAAAAAGTAACTTCTGTTCGAACTGATTTCAACTGTCGAAAAGGCATGTTTTTTAAATGGAACGCCTAGTATATTTTTATACCATGTGAATCAGGATTAAATGTTCTTTCGTTCTGTATTAGCATTCCCTATACCTACCTTTTATAGTAAGTACAAAGTTTTTTTAATCTCAACCGGACAGAAAAATGAAGGGAAACACACTCAACGTTTCGCTATAGATTTATAGCTTCGTCAGGAGTGAAAAAAAGTAAATAAACAAGTTGTCAAGAGAAACGTTGAGTGTGTTTCCCTTCATTTTTCTGTCCGGTTGAGATTTAAAAAAACTTTGTACTTACTATTTTCATCGGAAAAGAACAAACTTCAACTACCTTTTATAGTTCACTCGTTATCGATGATTTGACACCTAATTTTTTTCATTTTTCGGTATTGTTTTTAAGTAGTGGGCTATGAAAACTAGAGAAATTATAATTTTTGAAATCATCCGACTAGTAGGGATTAAAAAAAATCACTTAATCGCTACGAAGAACCAAAAAATGAATATTTAAACACAGACATAATAAATGTATTTGATTTAAAAAAAATCGATAATTCAAGAAGTTAATAAAAAAAATTGTTATACGGAAGATAATACCTTATTACTAAGATACAATAGAAAGTTATTACTAATAAATAATAGCTGAGGACAACTTAGAGCCAATATTGTGTATTATTTTTAATATTTTTGATTTATTTATTAGTTTACATAAAATTTTGTATTGTAAGTAAATTTCTCCTTGTAAATGTGTAAAAGGTCATAATAATACATGCGGCGTATGTAAATAAAAAGTTCAGATAATAGATATGTATTTAAATATTTTTTTCGGTTTTTTAAAATGAAATTGAGATCACAGTCAGAATTAATTTAAAAAACCGCAGTTTGTTAAATTTTCATAGCACACTATTCAGGAATAATACTGAAAAGTGGAAAAAATGATGTGTCAAATAGAAAATCATGAATAGAAAGAGAATGGCAAGAGACGGGTGTAGGGCATGCTAATACAGTTCGTAAGAACATTTAATTCTGATCCTTATGGTTTAAAAATATACTGGGTGTTCCATTTAAAAAACATAACTTTTCGACAGTTGAAATCAGTTTGAATAGAAGTTACTTTTCAACCAGCCCGTAAACAATTTTGTGTAAAATTAGGTACGACCTGGAAGCTTATGAGTGTAGCCTACTACAGGCCAAATATTAAAATTATGCCTTGTGTTACACAAAGATGGCAGCATCATAAACAAGATTCTGCAACTTTGAACTTTTTTTAAAAAATTCTAATCTAAAACGGATAATTTTTCTTGTATCACATGTTACACAAAATATTTTTAGAATTTCATGAAGATTTCAAAAATGCAATAAAAAATGGGGTATTCCATTTAAAATAAGAAAGCTGATAACAACTTCCGGTACAAGCGGAAGTGTCCGAAAGTTGGAAATATTATATTTTAATAGACCATTATCGCTAACTTATAACCGCAAAACATGAAACAGAAATTCAAAGAGGAAGTCGGTAGACTTTTAATGAATGGGGTGCCTGAATCTCCTGTATATTTATGTGATCGAATTGGTTAAATAGTTATTATATTTTATCTTTTGAAGCGTTTTGGCATTTATTAAGAAAAATTAGGATAGATACAACACTGTCGTTATTTTCTTAAGTTTATGAATAACTACTAACCAGAGAGCTCATATTTTATTTCACCCTTCAATGTGCATGTTCGCGTAATGCATTTATTTGTTGAAAAATCTGGTCGCTCTTTCTAATATAAATTTGACAGTGATTTGGGCTGTCGATGCCGAATGTAATCAAATGGCATGTCGTTGCTAAGCACCGGTTCGGAGAATTTCGTCGCCGGCAAATTTGTCTGGCCGGGCCCGGCACGGTCTGAAGCCTGTCGGAGCCGATACGAGCTAGTGGATGTTACCCTATTTAAATATATGGAAAGAATGTTTTTTTGACTGTGTCGGTCCGGATACGCTCCTATTACGGTAAGGTTTAATGGGCGAACTCCTTAAGTCATAATACTTTTTGACTGACGTATAAAGTATTAGGGGCATTCAACAAACAAATCGATTAATTATAATCGGATCGAATCGATTTAAATCGATTCATAAACGCACTAGGGGCATTCAACAAATAAATCGATTAATTATAAACGTCAGTGATTTATCGTGACAGGTGAACTATAACCTCTAACCAGGAATAGTTGCATTCGGTATTGAAAATGAAGTTGCAAATTAATTGCAAAATAGAAAGTTTATTCTTTAATTGAGATCTGATGTACTGCATTCAAATCATCTGTAATTATTAATTAGGACATTGTATACAGTATACATTGACCATTCAAGCAAACTATTTTCAAATGTGTTGTGTT
Organism: Prosopocoilus inquinatus; assembly: GCA_036172665.1. Lineage (NCBI taxonomy): Eukaryota > Metazoa > Arthropoda > Insecta > Coleoptera > Lucanidae > Prosopocoilus > Prosopocoilus inquinatus. Next base: position 24,007,873 of record CM069872.1, on the reverse strand, counting down.
TGCGCATATAACATCAACCAAATGTATCTTGTGTATGCAGCGCTAATGCACCTTTATATTTAATCGAAATGAAAAGTCATGGAGATCATAGTACTTTATTAGTTGAGTTTTTTGTGCGTTCATAAATATTAATACTTTTACACACGGTGCAGGATTATAAAGCAATAAGATGGCATATTCAGTTGGCGCACACAAATGTAAGAAATAATTTATGTTATCTCATGCTGAAGGATTAAGCACCGTTCTCTCTCGCACATTGATGTTTTGCTTCCCTGCATTCAGCTATCGCTGTTGCACATTGACCATACGCTTTCCTGCACATACCAACGTACAGCCGAATACTCTGGTTGGGTCACCTGTTATATTGTCCATCGTGCTTATACATAATAATTCAGTTTATTCCAGTTTTCAACAACCATTATTTTTTTCTTAAACGAATTTACAACGTCCTTTCATTATCCACAAATAACTAATAAACGAATACGAAATAGTTATTGTTCTTTAGATGAAAAGGATGTCACATATAATTTGTTGCCGAAAACGCACTGTTTCTAGAAAGTAAAGCAGCAATATCTAAAACATCTGTAACAAAAGAATGTGTGTATGAAAATTATGTAAACGGGTTAATTTATCTAATTATATGAACAAATCCAATCATTTTACCTTCAGGTCATTTTGAACCACTGAAGAAGTTCATATTTGAGAATCTTGAGCATCCCTTCTGCACCCGGCTAGTTTGTAATATAAATATTAAGAGAACATGCAGCAGCGTAGAAATTGCTTGCAATGCCATGACAAACTTTACATACAATTCGAGTTGGTAAAGTTTGGCTAGGAACATTCCATTGGACCATATGAATCATCCACAAAATAAAATTAAAGTTAAACACGAATATTTTACTCACACACAACTGCAATTTGCAAATGTCAAACGGGGAACGGAATCCCAAGTGATGGCTGGTACACATTTGGAAAAGGCGCTAATTTTCGAGTTTAAAATTAAGTATAATATTACTTACCTAATACAAGCTGGCAGCAGACCTTGGCAAAATACCTTAAAGTAATTAAAAATCATAACGAGGGAGAAATAGTTGGTCGATTTGATCAGCTGTCACAAACTGAATCGCTTTTTTCATTTAAAATTCACGTTCACGTTCCTTGTAATTTCTGTCTTTCATGTCTCAAAGTAATCCCATAAAACTGGAATAATAGCACTTTAAATGATCTATTTCTTCGTAAGATGCAAATATAGCCGCTTGCACAAGGTATAATTTCACAATTTATTCATTAATCTAATGCGGCTGATGTTTTCTGAGCATTACGACATGAAGCGGTAATTATTAAAGAGCATAAGTCTCTTTTTACTTAGTTCTGAAATAAACAACTAGCACACATAACCACACCACTTCTTATCTTGAGAGCAAATGATACTTCGACGCCATATTTAATCGCATCGCTTGCATCGTAAAATTTTTACGATTAAAAATTTAACAATCGATGTTGAATCGATTCATATACGTTTAAAAAACTGAGGTTTTTTAAATTAATTTCTGACTGTAATTTCAATTTCATTTTAAAAACCGACAAATAATAATTAAATACACTTGTATCATCTGAACTTTTTGTTTACATATGCCGCATGTATTAGAATTCTTGGTATGACTATTTACACATTTACAAGGAGAAATTTACATTTACAATACAAAATTTTATGAAAACTAATAAATAAATCAGAAACATTAAAAATAATCCACAAATTGTTGGTTATAATATTGGCTCTAAGTTGTCCTCGGCTATTATTTATTAGTAATAACTTTCTACTGTATCTAAGTAATAACTCATTTTCCTCTATATAAGAACTTTTTTTATTAACTTCTTGAATTGTCGACTTTTTTGATCATCAAATACCTTTAATATGTCTGTGTTTGATTATTCATTTTTTGGTTCTTCGTAGCGATAAAATAGTTTTTTTTATTCCTACTAAACGGATGATTTCAAAAATTATAATTTCTCTAGTTTTCATAGTCCACTATTTAAACATAATACCAAAAAATGGAAAAAAATTACGTGTTAAAAAGAAATCATCGATAACGAGTATAAGAGATAGGTATAGGGAATGCTAATACAGAACGAAAGAACATTTAATCCTGAGTCACGTGGTATAAAAATATACTAGGCGTTCCATTTAAAAAACATGACTTTTCAACACTTGAAATCAGTTCGCATAGAAGTTACTTTTCAACCAGCCTGTAAGTAATCAAGTGCAAAATTGGACATGATCTGAAAGAATGTTACTGTAGCCTACTACAGGCCAAAAATGGGCATCATGGTTTTTGATGCACAAAGATGGCAGTATTATAACCAAGGTTCTGCAAGTCTGAGTTATTTTTAAAGAATGAAAATATCTCAGAAACGGTTAATTTTTCTTGTATCACATGTTGCACAAAATATTTTTAGAATTTGATGGAGATTTCAAAAAAGCATTAAAAATTGGGGTATTCTATTTAAAATAAGAAAGTTGACAGCAACTTCCTGTGTAAGCGGAATTGTCCGAAATTTGAAAATATTCCATATCGTTAACTTATAACTGCAAAATATGAAACAGAAATTCAAAGGAAAAGTCCGTAAATTTTTAATGAAAGGGTTGCCTGAATCTTCTTGTATATGGCAGAAAAAGTGTAAAACATTGGGTGGTATGAATAAAAACGAAGTAAATGCTAATGCTACAGTTTGAAGTATCTTCTTCGTAGTATTTACTTCAGTTTTTAAGAAGATACTACACTCTGAAGTAAGTACTATTATTTTCCGGAAGATACTACGGCAAATAGCATTCGTGTGGAAATTATCGAAGTGTTTACTTCACTCTGAAGTATTTACAAAATTGTAGTATATGCTTCAGTGTCAGCGAAGCTGGTCCCATCGCAGCTTCAGCTTGGTACTTCGATTCGTAGCATTTGCGAAAAATGGCACAGATGCCTAATAGAAAAATTTATGATGACATAGAAATTACACTGCATTACAAAATATTTAGATAAGTATAAATGTGTAAAATAATTACCATAAATCTAGTTATACAAAGACTGAACATGTTATTTCTATACCGCCACAAGACATACATAACTATAGTCCGCTTTGAATTAAGCAAGAAAGAAATATATTATAAAATCACTCCATAAATACTACAAATTGGTAAAAGTTGCATTTTGTTTTAGTATCTATTTAATAAATGATAGTCAACTTTTTTCTTGAACTCGACATACATGTATTTCTTTTTTTAATTCTGTGATATGAGCTAAGTAAATGACTTCATGTTGTACTGGATAACTTTCAAAAATATGACTAATAATTTAATATTTCGTCAAAGGATTATTATTACTACAAAAATTACATACAAATTTAATAATGAATGCTAATTACGTTGTATCAAGAAAGTGTTGAACGCGGCGGAGATCAATTTAAAAAATATAAGTCATTATTTCTTTTTGCTTAATTAATATTCTTTTGTGAGATTATAAGAGAATTTCTATTATTAGCCGTATTGCTCTATGAAAGTTACGTTGGAACTGTTGGTCTTTCGATTAATGGAGTATCAACAGAAATCAAATAGTCGGTAATCTATCCATCCCCGTAGAAAGGATTGACATCTTCAGCTACGATGTTGTATAGATAACAATCCACATTTATACAGGGTGATAATAAGAAACTTGTACACCGTTTGGTAGGTAATGTAGGCTATGTCGAATACACAATATAGGATGTCACGTGTTCACTCTTCTAGAATTTTTATATTTTACATAAAATTTGTGATCCAGAAATTAAATAAAAAGCTGAATTTTCTGACGTAACATTGGCCACCGTACGACTTCTGGTTTCGCCGGAAGTGACATCAACTTTCTTATTTTAAATGGACCAAGCTATATATTTTTACATATTTGGAATTTACAGATCATTGTAAGTTTGAATATGTATCACCTGATAATTTTGGTATCCATGATAACGACATTTATTTTTGTTTTTTACTTCGTAAACCTATAAATCATAATGCGATCTTAAGTAATTCGAGAAAGCCACTCCTTTGCATTTTGGTTTTTAACATTTTTACAGGATACGAAATTTCCATTAGGTCGTTAAGATGTTCCATCTGGAAAAAAAATAAGTTACGAGCTAATCAAAGAACAGTCCACCTGTGAAAAATCTTGAGTTATTAATGTCAAAATAATAGCAATTCGTTTCTACTTCTGGAGCTTAATAAAATACATTTGAAGATATTTTGTGAACTCAAAGAACATTCGCACTCTTATTATGAGGAACAATGTAAGGAACAACGCATCTTAATTTTTTGTGATGTATATCTGTTGCTCATAGCCTTCTACATAATGCATTGATCTGGTTTGTTTTTTACAAAAGTATAACGACTATGTATATAAAAAAAGAAAATATCCTATATAGTGGTACGTTAATTTTAATCTGGAGTTTAGATTTATTATAAATAAGAAATTGAACTTTTTAATATGTACAAATAGTAAATATTAAAAAAGTATATAATTTTCCTGTCTGTTGAAAATTATCGCAAAATTTGTAATAATTAATGGGACGATTCAGAAAAGCAGTATAAATGTAGATGTTTCGCTATACATTTGACAGCTACTTCGAGATAAACAATAAAATTAAAAAAATATTTGAGAATAAATAATAAATTTATTTATTCCGAATTCTAAATATTCCATCATTTATTATAAAAAAAAATTGTTATTATATTTAAACTAACAATCAACTATTTAATCCTGCACGAAACGCTTATTGTGACATTTGGAATTACAAAGATTTGATCTTTTTACATTAAAATATTAAAATTTATTACATTTAGCATCAATAGACAAAAATTATTAATAATAACTGATTAATTAATTTTCGCTAATTTATTAATTTAACTTATTAATAAACACGCGATATGTTTTAAAGGAAATAGGAGAGAATGCTACACATTTTAGAGAAAATACTATACTGCAGAAGCACATACTACACCTAGAGAAGTAATTACTTCGATTTGAAGTACTGTCTTTATAAAACGAAGTAAGTGCTGCCGGAAATTAGTAGATACTACACCGTCGGAGTAAATACTACGTAGAAGATGCTAATACTTGAAGCATCAGTAGATATTTCATTTTTATTCATACCACCCATTGTCTACTTATCCAAATTTCTATCTTCACTAATAAGAAACATAGTCATGGTAGCCTACTCAATCTGGAACACATTGTATAAGGTATGCTATTTAAAATATAAAAGCTGCATCCAGTACCACTGTGTTGATTCGGTCAGTTTGGTCGAAAATAACTTTATATTGTAGAAGTCTAAAATTCAAAAGGAAAATGCCTTGAAACTTTTTTTTTGTAACTTCAATAGTTATCGAGATACAGCCCGAGCACACACTATTGGGACGCTCTGTATAGTATATTATTAATTAATAGATATGAAACAATTAATATTCTTTCTTTTCAGTTTCGTGAAGAAAGATTCCGTAGTACTAGCGAGAGCACAAATTCGAGAGTCCTGTGGTGGTCCATTACCCAAACTGTTATCTTAGTAATGATGGGCTTGTGGCAAATGAAACACCTGAAGAGCTTCTTTGAAGCAAAAAAATTGGTGTAGTTTGTGTATCTCTCTTTGATTTTGTGTGCTGTGTGAATAAATACCAGACTTTGTTACGTGTCGTTTTATTTCATTGTCAATTAACGCAGATTTTTTCTTTCGATGAAATAGTACTTTCGATCGCTGCTCTAAATTAGAATACTCTTAGGCCCGGTTTTTCCATCATAGTTAAACTTTAAGCTTCGTTTTATTTCCATGGTAACGATTGTAAGGACAATTGTTTCCATAGGAATAAAACGGAGCTTAAACTTAAACCCCAATTGAAAAACTGGCCCTCAGAGTATTCTAGTAAAAACTCAGAATAACATGTGATTCAAAAAAATCCGGCTTTAAATATGCCATGCGTGGGTGTTGTCTTTTACCCCTCTTCCATTCCTAAATGCGCTTTGCGTCTCTTCTAGTGTTGGTTCCATATATCTTTGTGGTCTTCTTTCCAATATACGTTCATAAATCTTTGCCGCTGTATTTAGTTACGTTAAACGTATGTAGTTATTATAATCGCGAGTGTTTGTTTTCTTATATTTTGTCACTATCTGACCTGTCCTCCAATCTTTCGGTATTTTTCCTTCATCCCACGCAGATAAATAAAACGAAGCAAATGTTTTTGCTTGAAGTTGTTTAAGAAAACTAGCAAATATTTTGAGAAAATTAAATTTTAAAGGTATGTGCTCGTAGTATAGTTAGATTTTATTATAAGAGGAATTGGATAATGACTTACAACTGAATTTTTTCCAAGTAATTTAGTATTAAAATAATTATTATTGAAGTAAAAGCATTAGCTTCTTTTTATTCATCCAGCCCATTCAATCAAAAATAAATTAAAACTATTAAAACGACAGCGTCATTGAATGTAGCATTAAAGCTTCTTTAAAATTATAAGTCACTGTAAGCCATCCATGTCATTTAAAATTTTAAAGTTCATAGTAGAGATGGGCCAGGGAATGAACCCGGTGCATTGAAAGTGGGTGCATTCAGCAGGGTTCATTCAAAAATTTAAATTTCCCGCGCAAATCGAACGAGAAATAACCTGCTCTTGATGTTATTTAATTGTTTGCAGGTGGTTTTCAGGTTTAATGTTTCATAGTGTATGGTGAATAGCTGAATAGTGAACTTTTAAGTTTGACCAGAAGCTTTGTAGCTTAAAATATGAACAAAATGAGTAAGTTATTGAAATTAACGTTACAAAATAATTGTCTAGCGAAAGTCCGTACAAAATATATTATATTTGGTGTCATTTTGAAGCAGTTGTTATGTCTTATGTAACTGTTGGCAACCGGGCAATGCACCAGGTGCATTCCATGATTCCACCGGTGCAAACGATTGCACCAGGTGAAATCCCATCTCTAGTTCATAGTGTGCGCAGAGCCATCTAGCGGATATTCTAAAGTAATTTTATCTCAAGAATTAGTAATTGAAAATTAACCTCCGCTCACAATAATTTTTATATCCGTAGATATGTATTTCGGCAGCTAAGCTGCCATCTTTAGTACGCTACCAAGTTAAAAACACTAAAAAAAAGGAACTAAAAACAACCTAATCACACTGATAAAATCATAAAAATGTTAAACCTAACAACAATCTAATCATCCTAAAAGACATATATGTCTAAATGTAAGTAAATATAAATTAATATGTAAAAATCTAAAATAAACTATATATGTTATGAACAGATAAAATAGCGACATCTTACTATCGCTTTTTGACCTGACATTGCAGTAGGGTAACAAATTGAAGCGGGATTTGCTCCTAATAAGTTCCCCATGCAAGGCGGCCATGCTTGCTGTCAAAGCATAATGAAAGATTTTAGAAAAATTTTGTGCAAATCGTTTTTGATTGCAGCGAGAACCTCGAGCAGCCTCTGGACAGCTGTTTCAGCCCTGCTTGGGGCTTCTTCAGCAGAGACGTAGCTCGACATTCCCGCTGCAAACAAAAACGACTTGCCCAATTTATTCGCGTTTGCGATGTAAGAGTGATGAACAGATAAAATAGCGACATCTTACTATCGCAAAAAAACGATTTGCACAAAATTTTTCTAAAATCTTTCATTATGCTTTGACAGCAAGCATGGCCGCCTTGCATGGGGAATTTATTAGGAGCAAATCCCGCTTCAATTTGTTACCCTACTGCAATGTCAGGTCAAAAAGCGATAGTAAGATGTCGCTATTTTATCTGTTCATCACTCTTACATCGCAAACGCGAATAAATTGGGCAAGTCGTTTTTGTTTGCAGCGGGAATGTCGAGCTACGTCTCTGCTGAAGAAGCCCCAAGCAGGGCTGAAACAGCTGTCCAGAGGCTGCTCGAGGTTCTCGCTGCAATCAAAAACGATTTGCACAAAATTTTTCTAATATATATGCTATGTATGAAACGAAAAAAAATATTATGTGAACACCTAAAATTAACTGTCAGAAAACCTTACAAATAAGAGCTAACCAAATAACACGGAAATGAGGAAAAAAATTGTCCAAAGACCCGAAAAAACTTCTTATTCTAACGAATAAATAAGTATATAATTCCCTGTTATTTGATACCTAAAAATCCTGAAAAAGAAATATAAAATATATAATTATGTATAAATCGTCAAAAAACAACTTACAGATGAGAGCAAATCACACCCACACACCACAAGTTCATTTAAAGGTACGGTAACATCTGATCTTTTTTGACTTGAGCTGCTTTTCCTGCTTGGAAGATTGTGTATTTAGGGATTGCTGCTATTGGTTTTTACTCATACCATGATCAATAACCAATAACATAACTTTTCGTCAAGTGAACGACGGCAACCAATGAGGGCTATTCTGTAACATTGACATGCTTATCAATTAATATAGTCTTCAATAAGCGAAGAGAACTTGTTACGATTTCATAATATTTCACGTCGATTGCCGACCGCAAATTAAAGAGAGATGCATATTAACTCGAGATCACACTTAATACGGATTGCAAGTTGTTACGAAACTATTTACAGAACACCAATTTTGCAAGGTCACTTGAAACATAACAATATCAAGTCCATATCAATATTACAGAATAGACCCCATTGTCAGCAATCCCCAAGTATGCAATTCTCCAAATCCCCCTAACAGGAAAAGCAGCTTCAGAATAAGCCATGTTATTTACTTATTGGCAACACAATCAGCACCGCTGAAGTGACATTAGACGAATTTTCGTCATAATTGACTCTGTAACCAGTATTATGGCTAGTCGAACTCTGCCCGCACTTTAAAATTTGCGCCTAATATGCACACTACCAGAAGTACACCCGCGTTATCGAGTTTAGGAATTTTTGTTTAGATCTGGGGAATCCTTGCTTATAGAAAGCAGTGTAATTTATCACTGGACAGGGAAATTTTACATCTGGCAACGATCTGTTCAGAACTTGCGCCCCTAGCGGCAACTCTCATGAACTAAATTGCAATTTAGTGCAATGTAAATATATAAATTAATTGAAATGACTTTTAAGGTCACTTATTAGTACACTGTTTTAAGTACATTACGTCGTTTAAGTTGGAGTATTTTTCTGGTCTAATAATTTTTAGATTTCGAAATATAAGAGTATTACCATTAACAACGATATTTAAATAATTATATTTTATATGCATTAATGTTAGTTTGGCCCCCTCTAGAATTACATCCATTACTACTGTGATAAATTTCTTTTTATTTGCTGAACATAGGAAAAAGAAATTAAAAAAATTATAGAAAAATTTTGTGCAAATCGTTTTTGATTGCAGTGAGAACCTCGAGCAGCCTCTGGACAGCTGTTTCAGCCCTGCTTGGGGCTTCTTCAGCAGAAACGTAGCTCGACATTCCCACTGCAGACCAAAAACGACTTGCCCAATTTATTCGCAATTGCGAATAAATTGGGCAAGCTGAAGAAGCCACAAGCAGGGCTGAAACAGCTGTCCAGAGGCTGCTCGAGGTTCTCACTGCAATCAAAAACGATTTGCACAAAATTTTTCTAAAATTTTTCATTATGCTTTGACAGCAAGCATGGCCGCCTTGCATGGGGGACTCATTAGGAGCAAATCCCGCTTCAATTTGTCTATCCTACTGCAATGTTCGGTCAAAAAGCGATAGTAAGATGTCGCTATTTTATATGTTAAAAAAATTATGTTTTTCAAAATTACAGCGGAGTATAATTTTTTTCGCTAATTAAATTAGTTAAGCCCCTTAGAGATTTAAAAGACGCGTATTTTGACATATTACACATTAAAAAAATGTTCAGTTTAATATCGAAAAGAAGGAAAAAACGTCTTTTTAGGTGGGTCAGACCAGCCTTAACATTGCCTTAACCCGGTACAGGTTGACTCCCACCATTCGAAAGTTATACCTTTTGCAGTGATGCGAGTACGGTGCGGTAATAACTGACGAGTAATTCTAAAAGAAGATGAATTTAGAAAATTAATGTTTACAAATAATTTAGGAATTATTTTTAAAAATGATGTTCAAATTTAGTTTTTTTATCTTTATTTTGTGCAGTGGGATTGATAGTTCCGATTTTCAATTCCTAAGTTTATCACCTTCCTCGCGACCTAGGTAACAGATTTTTGTTACCGAGTAACAGCAATGACGTATTCAATGACGATGAAAAGCATTACTGTGACATGACCAAAATGACAAAAGTAATTGGTTTCAATTGCCGGTTATAGCAAGTAGCTGGCGAATTCACCTAATGTCATTCTTTTCATGTCACATTTTGACTTTCATCACACATGCACGTAAACTGTACGAAAAAAAAGCATAGCCCTCCAGACTGTTAATGAACAGCTAATAAATTTTGTTTGTAAATATTTCTTTAAATTTTATTTACTTATTTGTATGAATTAGATTTATTTTTGATCTCTAATTTGTACAGTGGAAATTTTGGACATGTCTCTTATTTCAAGGCAAATTTGAGCTTGAAAGTAGAATCTGCGGTTTTGAACGTGTACCTAAAGTACACGTGTATTTAAATACACATGCAATTAAATTACACGTGTATTTTTTATACGCGAAGCACGGATCCGTTCGGTACGTTCAGATCAACAGATAAAATAGCGACATCTTACTATCGCTTTTTGACCTGACATTGCAGTAGGATAGACAAATTGAAGCGGGATTTGCTCCTAATAAGTCCCCCATGCAAGGCGGCCATGCTTGCTGTCAAAGCATAATGAAAGTTTTTAGAAAAATTTTGTGCAAATCGTTCTTGATTGCAGTGAAAACCTCGAGCAGCCTCTGGACAGCTGTTTCAGCGCTGCTTGGGGCTTCTTCAGCAGAGACGTAGCTCGACATTCCCACTGCTGAAGAAGCCCCAAGCAGGGCTGAAACAGCTGTCCAGAGGCTGCTCGAGGTTTTCACTGCAATCAAAAACGATTTGCACAAAATTTTTCTAAAAAGATAGTCTTTTTATTCATGAATACAATATGGCGTGCTTCGAAACATGAGAATAAAGGAAGTGTGTTCAAACTGTCAGACCTTTGTGAACTGTCATGATTCAAAATTTGTTTAAATTTAGTTCAAACCACGAAATACAGAACACTGGTACGCGCACTTCCCTATCTTCCCCATACAAAACGAGGAAGTCAAAAGTAGTGCCTAGTTACGTGATTTAAATTTTACCGCTAGATGACAGCAATGTATGAAGGACTGTCACTAAACGTCATTAATGTACTCCCGTAGGTTATATTACGTGTTGTAGGCACGGTTGTAGGCGACGTATATTCAGTATTTACGTGTGTATTAATGGCAAACTTTGGTTGGTGTGTAATGAAATAAAGAATAAATGGCGACTGTCAAATTTAGCAAGCAATCAAACAGATGTAGAAAGATATTCTAAGGTAATTTTATCTCAAGAATTATGTTTTTTATCTACTTTGATTTGGTTTTTGTTTGAACTTTCTATTTTATAAGGGTTCCAAAATTAACGGGGGGGGGGGGGGGGGGGGAACTTCAGACCAGCACTGTATACAGGGCGTTCATGGGAAGCCGCCACAATAGCTAACTTTCTTATTTGTATTTTTACGAAGTAACTTAAATTAGAAAAGTTTTAGGACCTTTCCTCCTCGTTTTTATGGTACTTTCGGAAAAACAAATGACAATCAGGTTTTCGAGATTTTCAATTGTTTTCAACTTTTTTTAATGGAATGTTAGGTTTTTTATCATCGCATCGCGTTCAAGATGTTAAATTAATTATGTCTCTAAAATATCATCTCCCAAAGCCTACTATTTTAGGAATGATTTAGTAACTAAATCTTGGTGTTCACGGAAAATGGCTACAATAGCTAACTTCTTTATGTGAAGTTTCACGAAATAGCCTAAATTAGAAAAGTTTCAGGACCTTCCGTGTTCGATTTTATGATACCCTTGGACAAAGAAATGTCAGATTTTCGAGATCTTCAATTGTGTTCAACTTTTTTAAACGGAACGCTATATTTTTTATCAGCGTATCGTATTCAGGATGCCAAATTAAGTACTTCTCTAAAATGTTCCCCTCCTAAGTCTACTATTTTATAAATTATTTGGTAAATAATGGTATTAGACATTTTAACATGTCGCGCTTTCAATATTTGACACAAGGGTTTTTAGTTTGAACCACGATATAGAGAACACTGGTACGCTCACTCGCCGCCATTTTCAGTTCAAAATTTTGAGCAAGTTGAGTAGTTTGTAAAAATTCGCTAGATGGCAGAACCATATCGCAGACTGTCATTTTTATCAAATTCCGCAGCCGATTTTTCTGAGGCTCTTGTGGTAAACACAAAACACATGGGCAGAGATAAACAGAGGTCAGTACGCAACAAACTGCTTTGAGGTTAAATACTGCATTTTAAATTTTAACTATGAATTTAAAGCGAAGTTGTCAGGCGTAGAAATTTTAATTTAAAGAGGGTATGTATTGGCGAATAATTTAATTCGTTTCCTAATTTAGTTACATTGCAGTCAAAATAGAAAGACTTCTCAGAGTTAATTTGTGTTGAAGCAAGGAGATTTTAACATAAACATGAACTCATCGTAAGAGTGCTATCTAACCTAGAATATCCACCAATCCATCTGGCAATAAACTGACCGATGTACTGATTAAAATGTACTCAATATAACGAGTGGATATAAACTCACAAAAGTACCTATCTAGTAACATCAGTTCTGCATGCAAGTGACACCAAAAGTGCATAAAGTTAAAACAACTAAACGTTACTGCAGCTTGTTTCCTTCAAGTTTGATGACCTTACAAATTAATTCCATCGAAGCTGAAAATATCAAGTGTTATGTGAGAGGCTCATAACCTTCTTTATATTATTTCTAATTTAATAAACATATTGTTTAATCTGATTACATCCCTTATTCCAAGATTACCGTAAGAGTAGCACTTGTCTTCATTTGCTTCACAAGTTTGAAAAACTGATGATGATGACCAACGTAATGAAAGTTTATCTACGTTTCACTCTGGCTCTTTCAAGAAATAAAATGATTTATTAATCTTGAAGAAATTGACAAAGAACAGTGAAGCAAATAGCATCTTCAATTCATTTGCACTGGTTGCAATCAGACTGTTTGCATCTTGTAATAACACAAGATGAAGATACTCGTTGTGCGTTGATTCAATGCCAGTGAATCAAAAACATTAGTAGATATTTAAAGCATCATTAAATTTTCAGTTAACCAGAATAAACTGCTGTCAAACCAATTTGGGTTACAGATGTAGACTTACGATTCATACCATTAATTATGAAATATTGTTAATTATAGATTTTGGAAAGGCTTCAAGAATGAATCAAAATGCAGGTGCCACAATATTAAAGCAACATTTTGTGTGCTTGATACATTTTCAAGAAAAATTGTAAAAAATCGTTAAGTCAGTGGAAATGAAATCATTCAAAGCACACTGACAGATGATGCTATTCCTCAACTAAATGTTTGCTCCTACTGAACTAATGCTAATCTCACATCTGTCCTTTCTTCCACCACTATCAAACAGATACAAGAAACAAATAATACCAATAACCTCTGAAAGGTTTGTAAAAATCAAGGCAAAACGTATTTGCTCGTAACATTAGTAAATATCTTTCTACATGTTTGATTGCTTGCTAAATTTGACAGTCTCCATTTATTCTTTATTTCATTACACACCAACCAAAGTTTGCCATTAATACACACGTAAATACTGAATATACGTCGCCTACAACACGTAATATAACCTACGGGAGTACATTAATGACGTTTAGTGACAGTCCTTCATACATTGGTGTCATCTAGCGGTAAAATTTAAATCACGTAACTAGGCACTACTTTTGACTTCCTCGTTTTGTATGGGGAAGATAGGGATCTCATGTTTCGAAGCACGCCATATTGTATTCATGAATAAAAAGACTATCTTTTTAGAAAAATTTTGTGCAAATCGTTTTTGATTGCAGTGAAAACCTCGAGCAGCCTCTGGACAGCTGTTTCAGCCCTGCTTGGGGCTTCTTCAGCAGTGGGAATGTCGAGCTACGTCTCTGCTGAAGAAGCCACAAGCAGGGCTGAAACAGCTGTCCAGAGGCTGCTCGAGGTTTTCACTGCAATCAAAAACGATTTGCACAAAATTTTTCTAAAAACTTTCATTATGCTTTGACAGCAAGCATGGCCGCCTTGCATGGGGGCTTATTAGGAGCAAATCCCGCTTCAATTTGTCTATCCTACTGCAATGTCAGGTCAAAAAGCGATCGTCGCTATTTTATCTGTTCAAAAAGACTATCGTATGGATACACTTCTTCCCGCGAATATCAAGACGCGGTGAATGCGGTGAGATGATAAAAAACAAAATGTTCCATTTAAAAAAGTCGAAAACAATTGAAAATCTCGAAAACCTGATAGTCATTTGTTTTTCCAAAGATACCATAACATCGAGCAGAGTAGGTCCTGAAACTTTTCTAATTTAAGCTACATCGTGAAACTTCAAATAAAAAAGTTAGCTATTGTAGCCATTTCCCGTGAACACCAAGATTTTGTTACTAAATCATTTATAAAAGTAGTAGGCCTTGGAAAATGATATTTTAGAGACATAATTAATTTGACGTACTGAACGTGATACAATGATAAAAAACCTAACATTCCATAAAAAAAAATTTGAAAACAATTGAAAATCTCGAAAACCTGATTGTCATTTGTTTTTTTGGAACTACCATAAAATCGAAGAGGAAAGGTCCTAAAACTTTCCTAATTTAAGTTACTTCATAAAAATACAAATAAAAAAGTTAGCTATTGTAGCGACTTCCCATGAACACCCTGTATGTCCACTCTGATGGTAAGAAAAATCGCGATTACGTTTACGCACTTTGCGTCTTATTTCAGAAAGATACACAATGCACATCTTTCAATAATTCATTCTTACTTACTTATTTACTGAGAAGTTATTTTAAGATTTATCGTGCTACTCATATGGACTTTGTATTAATTTAGCTGTCTAAACTGACGTTCACTATAATTTTAAAATTGTCGTTTTTGTCACCTAACTTACATTAAAGCTGCTTTTCCTGCTTAGGAGATTTGAGATTTGAGATTAGGTATCTGCAAGTGATCGCCATGACAGACGTTTCGGCGTCGCCGGCCAGCCCCAGTGGGATAGAGTGGGTATGTACAAAGTCTTCACAAACAAAATTAAAAAAAAAGGAAAGGCGCCACTTAATTTTTTTTTGGCTATGGGGGACCGAAAATGCGGCGATAACAGCCGGAACAAAAAAGATCCACAGAAGTTACGTAAATGTAAACGTAGACGTAAAGATACAGCAAACGTGAAGATAAAGGGTAAAGGTAAACGTAAAGCCTGTAAGGAAGAAAAGTACACGATAGAAACGTTCGAAGCGAATCAAAACATCAGCGAGTGGACTCACCTGTTCACAGAGATACTTGGGGGAATAGGCGTAGATAATGCGAACGCATTAATGGACTTCGGCACAGCGGATTAATCCAGCAATAAAGCTGCAGTTGAATTCCACAACACAAATTTTGGGCGAAAACACACTTAAATTCACAAAAGCAAAACGAGATGTTACGTCGAGAGATACAGCGGAAAATGAGTTCTGAAATCGCTCCGAACTGGCAGGTGAAAAAGGGATGGGGTAAGAGAAAAGAAGAGATGAAATGCAAACACCAACCGCTACAGAACCTTACGTCAACAACAACCAATGGGCTTAAATAACGGGGGTCAATTTCTGTACGGCCTTCGTGAGAACGAACACGCCGATGTCGGAATATTGTGCAAGATTGTGTAACTCTAAAAATGCGAAATAAAGAATCAATTCGACCGAAAATTAACTTTCAAATCCCAATTTTCCCTTATCCTAATTTTTACAGGAAAACTTATAGCACTGGGGAATCACTTTGAAAGCAAATCGGCGAAACGCAAAGAGTTCGCTGGGGCGGGTCTGCGAAAACATTCCACGGGGAACAATATGCAGGGTGTTTCGGAGTCGGGCAGAAATTGAACGGTAACAATAGATGACTGAGCTAATGAAAAACGCCGCTCGCCTCTTAAAATCGCCTAAGAAAAGTTGAAAACACTTGAACATCGTTTTTGGAGATTTAGCCAATGCCTCCACGCCAGTAGGGGAAATGATCACGTGATCGACGAAAACCAATGACAATAATCCCCAAATACTGAATTCTCCAAATCTCCAAAGCAGGAAAAGCTGCTTAATACGCGCGTTTAACCCTCCACAAATTTACAAATTCGTGTCAAATTGAGCTCCTAGCGCGGTTCAAACCAGCTTCAAATATTTTGAACCAGTTGCGTGTGTGAATTCACCGTTGTAACACTAAAATGTATTGGTTTGAAACGTTTTCAAATGTTTCAAATCAATGTGTCACAAAAAACGCCTCTAGTAACTTGCTGCGAAAGTACATACAGTCACGGCGTTATCTTGATTTTGCGCCATCAAAAGCTCTCGGAATTTGATTTTTCGTTTTGTCTTTTATATTTTCTTTAACTCCACATACAGTATCTTTCAAAAAGTGTGCTACAAATGGAATTTCTTTTTATTATCGACTTTTATTTAAATTTATTGGGTCAGAACATTTCTGCATCCGCTAAAATCAAACTGGAAAATGCCAGATGAAATTTTTCTTGAACGGTAAACCGAGTGAGTCATATATCTGCATTTCTGAAATAACTTTCTTATCAATAGAGGTACGGCAAAAAACTTTTAAGAAAAATTGCCTAACATGTCATGTCACGTCGATCTGCAATTGTTTTCTAACGGTCACGACTATTTCGATTTTTTTAAATGACATGGTACATTTCTAATACTGGATTTTGACAGGAAATTTTTTCTCTTTCTAATTGTGGAAGAGCTAATGATAGCGGATATCGTGATATCAATATCACTGTGAAATCGCAGTTTTCATATCAGAAATTTTAAACTGTGACGTGATCGCAAATCACGGTATCAAAAGTAACAGTTTGGCCGGGGTCACAGTTTATACTTGCACGGAGCATCGCGTTCGCGAAATATCACATTACGTTCATAAAGACGATTTTCCCTTAACGCCATAAGAAATGTACGCGCAGCAAGCGACTTCGTGCCTTATTGGCATTTGCACTTCCAGAAATTGACAGGCAAGAGCCCTTGTACAAAATATATTTCTGCGGCCTTTCGTTGCCCCTGAATATTTTGAAACTGCTTTTTTATGTAAAAGAAAAGCACCTAATATATAAATTTGTGCAGCTACGTATATTTTTGTAGTTCTTGCACGGAAAGGCATTTCGTAAATAACAAGGTAAGTCAAAACTGACAATTTGACTTGCTAAGTTATTCATGAATACCTCACATTGAAAGCAAATATAGGCTGCGGTAAGTGAACGGTCGAAGTGGTCAGACCAAATCAAGTGATCACTTTTCTCAATAGGTGATTGGTCAGAGGGCTTAGTCTTACCGTTGACTTGACGATTCTGTGCAATTTGACCGCTCACTTAACTCGGCCATAATAATATTAAATCATATGTGTAGTAGGCAACCCGCTCAACAAGGTAAGTTTTTATTCCAATCACAAGAGAGCACAGACACTTGTCTGAATTTCTGAGCCTTCCCGTTTCCAGTCTATAGAGTAGTTAGTCTGTAAGGTTAATCCAACCCAACCTAACTTCATCTAGTACAAGCAAGTTTCAAAATTAAAAATCAATTAAAATGAAGTTCAATTAACGTCAAAGTCAATCCAATCTAACTGATATCAAGCTAATTTCAATTAACATAAACAAAAATTAAAAAACGCAAGAAAAATTAAAATTGTTAAAAATTAAAAATCAATGAAAATGAATGTCAACATAACCCATCCGGTCTCCACTTTTATTGGGTCACCCGGGAGTATTGGTATTTTAATCTCAATTACATCATGAACGACTCTTCCAAATACCCACGTATTTATATTCTTGAAATCAGGAAACAATTAACTTTCATCTTTGCGAGCAATATACAGGCAGTTCCATTAAAAAATAAAACAAGTTATATTTTTTCTCTATTTTGCGTTACGTTTTCTTTTCTTATAATAACTATAAAAGTGTAAGAGGCGGCTATGCGAAGAATTGCCGGGGGTTCATGCAACATCGTCTTACATAACATTACGGTGACTCAAGTGTTGGAATCTCAGAGCAAGATGATTTTATGGACATTGAGGGTTCGGCAGTCGACCGTTACAGTCTTAATTAATCCTACGTTTATTATTGTAATTAACATAATATTTTTGAATAAAAGTATTCTTTTGATTAAGTGAGTGTCGCTGAATGCAAAGTGAATCAGTGAGTGTCGTCCATTAGTTCAGAAGTGGGATTTCATTATTTCAACTTAACCACGTGATCTGTTGTGACATACGAGTGCTTACGGTTAGAAAGAGGAAAACGGCCAAGCGTGAATTATTTTAGTGAAACGTCGAGGTGTTCCGTTATAGCATAGATCCGATGTCGTCTCTGAACGCTTCCAGGCCCGAAGCTCCTCCGATCACACCACAAACCGTGGAAAACATGGCGCGCGAGCTGCAAGTGTTACGCCGTGCGTTAAGCGTAAGTGCAGGCTCACCAAGTTCGCGAACAAGAATGGAGACCGAAAGGAAATCCAGCGTAAATTGGGCGTTATTCAAAGATGATCGAGTCTTGTCCGACTTTGATCCGTCGAAAGGTAATCAAACTGTAGATGATTGGTTGCGAAAAATTAATGATTGCGCGCACCTCTATAACTGGGACGATGTTACCACCGTCTATCTTGCCTTAGGAAAGCTTAAGGGTTTGGCTCGTGTTTGGTACTATAGCTTGAGTAGTAATAATTATACATGGGCGGAGTGGCAAGAGATGTTGAAGAAAACATTTCCCGTGAAAGAAAGGTTTTCCGAATTGTTTTATGACGCAGCCACTTATAAGGCCGAGTCGGGACAAGAATTAAATGAGTATTGTTTTCTTAAACTAGCCAAATTAAGTAAGTTAAAACTAAACTTTTCCGATGAACAATGATTTATGATTTATTAGTTGGACATAGTTTTACCGAACATCCGACAGTTTTAATTATCAAAACCCAAAAATATCTTCAAATTACATGTTTACCAACTGAGAATGATGCACGTATTGGCAATCGGTTTCATGTTAATTGTCTTGAAGCAGACAAACAAAAAACCATTGTGGAAAACGTGCAATGTGGTGATATTACGACTGTTCAAAAGGCAAAATTGGAACTGGGAAAAACCAGTACAACTTCTATGAAAATAGAATGTTTAAGTGAGAAACCTATCGTATTTGCCCCGTATCGGCTATCGTCTAATCGCAGTCAACCTACGCGAACCCTATTTTACTAGTGAAAAAGAAAGACGGCACATCAAGACTTTGTGTAGATTTCCGATCTTTAAACCAAATAACGAAAAAGGAAAGATACCCCCTTCCCCTAGTCGAGGATTACCTTGATCGTTTAGGCGGATATAACTATTTCATTACGTTAGATCTTTCGTCAGGATTTTATCAAATACCGATGCATGAAGGGTCTATAGAGAAAACGGCCTTGTATATATTGATGACGTCATAATACCAGCAAAAACTATAAGGGAAGGTTTGGAGAAACTCAAATTGGTATTGGAAAAATTCCGTGAACACAATCTGACTTTAAAATTGTCAAAGTGTTACTTCTTTAAAACGACCATCGAATATTTGGGGCATGAAATTTCGAATCGTAGAGTGCAATCTGGCTCGAAGAAAATTATTGCTATTAATGATATGCCGCCGCCGAAAAACATAAAACAAGTTCGGCAATTTTTGGGATTAGCTGGTTTTTTTCGGAAATTTGTTCAAAATTTTGCGACAATAACCCAACCACTTACTAAATTATTAAAAAAGGACTGTCCTTGGAGGTTGGGTAAAGAACAACAAAAAGCCGTAGAAGAGATTAAAAGAATTTTAGTGACGCGCCCTGTTTTGGCTATATTCGATCCGGAGCTAGCGACGGAAGTCCACACGGACGCAAGTAAGTTTGGCTTGGGTGGCGTATTGATCCAAATTAGTAATGATCGCAAGAAACATGTCGTAGCATATTTTAGTCGCCAAACCTCTGCTGGAGAACGACTGTATCACGCGTATGAGTTGGAAACTCTTGCGGTTGTGGAGTCGCTATGTCACTTTCGGGTTTATTTAGTGGGTATCAGATTTAAGTTAGTAACCGATTGTAGCGCCATCCGTAGCACTGCTGTAAAAAGGGATATTATCCCTCGTATCGGGAGATGGTGGTTGAAATTACAAGATTTTGATTTTGATATCGAATATCGTCCGGGTGCCAGAATGGTTCATGTAGATTGCCTTAGTCGCAACCCTCCGATGTCCGAGTCAGTCTACATTAATAATGTCATTAACGTGACCGAGGCTGATTGGTTACAAACGGCGCAATTACAAGACGAGGATCTTGTCCGCATACGCGAAATATTAACCTCACACGATCGCAACTCAGAGTTAAGGCCATATTATGACAACTATGTTATAAAAGAGGGTAAAGTGCATCGTCGCCTGGCGGAAGGCGATAAATGGGTTGTCCCGCGAGCGAATAGGTGGCAGATTTGCAAGCTCTGCCATGACGATATTGGCCATTTTGGCTTGGAGAAAACTTTAGCGAAAATTAGAGAAAACTATTGGTTTCCCGGGATGCGCCGATTTGTAAAAAAATATGTAGGCTCGTGTCTTAATTGTTTATATTACAAGACTCCGTCTGGGAGGAATCCGGGATTTTTGCATCCAATCGAAAGGGTAACAGTGCCTTTCCATACAATCCATTTGGATCACTTAGGACCCTTCGTGAAGACGAAGAATGGGAACACCCAGTTGCTCGTGGCTGTAGATGGATTTACAAAATTTGCCCTTATTGAACCTGTACGAAGCACTAAAGTGAAATACGTACTTTATATTGGAGGATATAGTCAACATTTTCGGGGTGCCTGCGCGAGTAATTACTGATCGCGGAAGTGCATTCACTTCTCGACTTTTTCACACATACTCTACGGAATACGGCATTAAACATGTGCTAAATGCGGTCGCGACGCCGCGATCCAACGGCCAATGTGAACGCTTCAATCGAACCATACTAGGAGCATTGGCTGCGATGAATGGTGGTTCTGGGGAGGATGAATGGGACAAGCATGTCAAAGCAATTCAAAGAGGTCTAAATAGCACACAAGGTGTTAGGGACGACACCAGCAGAAGTGTTGTTTGGAAGTAAGCCGCGTAGTGTGGCTGAATCCATCCTGCTGAACGAATTGCAAGGTGAGCTCGACCGCGCCAGTCTGACAGCCGTGAGACAACAGGTGGAAGCGAGAATAGTCGATCAAGCTGTTCAGAAAAGGCGTATCGATGTGAAGCGAATGAAAGCTAAGGAGTAAGCTTGGGGACGTAGTAATGGTGGCGAAGACGGATTTTCCGGCTACAGGAACAAGTAAGAAGCTGTTACCGAAATTTAAGGGGCCGTATCGGGTAACAGCAAAGCTGCCGAATGACAGATATGCAGTATTAAAAGTATCGGACAGATACCGTAACTGCCCGTCTGTTATTGCTGTGGACAAGATAAAGCCGTGGGTAACCCTGGGGGAACCGGTAAGCATTTTTGCATAAGTAAACAAACTCTTTCCGTTCTCTAAACACAATAGTCCCAGATCGATGCAAAATGTTCGAATCATCCGAAGAAAATAAAACATCGAGGCGTCCTTCTTTATTTTAGGCTGTACACGGCAAAGTAGTCACACGAAAGATGTGTAAAACGCTGTTAAGGTGCTCGAGACACAAAGGCTTACGTAAAGCACCCGTGAGCGTTCGAATCACGCAATTGGTGATCGGAAACCCAGGGGTCGTATAAAGCACTCATCTTTCGTCTCAAGATACGAATCAGTAGGGGCAGCAGCATAGTGATGTACTTTTGGGGTTGTAATGTTTTTACCCAAGAACATAGGAGTCGAATACTGTCGGTCGGGTACAAACAGTATTCGCTAAACAGGCAAGGCTCCCGAAACTGATGCTACCACCGTCGGTGCCTGATTTTAGGGTCGCGGGATCTTCTGAATGCTGTGTTTCCTCTGTTTCAGTCGGTACATTGAGTTTATCTGTTGCTAGGATGTTCACCGGACTGAGGACATTCCGGGAGACCAGGATGGCCGACTGTAAGAGGCGGCTATGCGAAGAATTGCCGGGGCTTCATGCAACATCGTCTTACATAACATTACGGTGACTCAAGTGTTGGAATCTCAGAGCAAGATGATTTTGTGGGCATTGAGGGTTCGGCAGTCGACTGTTACAGTCTTAATTAATCCTACGTTTATTATTGTAATTAACATAATATTTTTGAATAAAAGTATTCTTTTGATTAAGTGAGTGTCGTTGAGTGCAGAGGGAATCAGTGAGTGTCGTCCATTAAAAGATAATACATAGTCATAAAACCTTACAACTTCTTTATTTAAAGTTTTTCTCTTGTTTCTAAAATGAAATGCCTAGGTAGGGTGCAGAATATCTACAGTGTTTCCCAAAAATAACGGATAAATTCTATAAAATGATTAAGAAAAATTTTTCATAAAAATGCTCAGACAGGTCGATTTTTATTTTTAAATTGTCATTTGAAGATGTCATTTCTCAGCCTTCTACTTCTCAACCCCTAACAGTTAGCAACCCCAACTTTAAAATTTCAAAATCGGTTGATAAATAACTAAGGTATTCAGAAAAATGTAATAAAACAAAAGCGTAGCCATTGTTACGGCTCTAGCAATAAATGATAAAAACAATTGCAAGTTGTTAAATATCCAATAGAATTTATTGTCATTACATAAGTAGTGCGTTGTTTGTTATTTGTTTTAACGGTTAGGTAGCAAAAATGAGACATGCTGAAGTCGTTATTTATTTATTTATTTTTATCGACTGATTTTAAAAAGTTTTGTTTATTGTATTTTGTATGCAGTATTCATTTTTCTTAGCCATTTACAATTTATCTGTTTCTTTCGGAAAACACTGTATATAAAAAAAACTGTACTATTGTATAAATTATTTTACAATAAATACTTTTTCATGTATTAGCTACATAAAATAATTTTAAAAGTAAGTACATATACAATATTCTAATATAGAATATTAATATTTTATTCATACGTTGAAACTTTAGCTTTCAACATAATTGTGGACACGGTGGATGATACCGTTGTAAACTTTTCTGGATTTCACCTGCAACATGATGAAGGCAATTACCATTATTTTATTGACATCAGGGATGTTAGGGTATTACACGATTTATAAAAAAAGAGTATAAAACAATATTGACGTATAAAATGTTGCATTACACTCACAAAACAGATTGTTACCATGTAAACAAATGTTATTACTTGCAACAAATAACAAATTTTGTTGCATGTTGCTTAAGTGGTAAGAGTCTGTTTTTAGAGTGTATACTCAAGTTCGACACCCATATAATACATGTATAAAACTGTATAAAATGTTTATTACTATATAAAATATTATGTGACACTTTATATTAAAATTAATAATCCGTTGATAGACAATCGAGTCATCTCAATAATTCCATTAGGTCAAAATTGGTCGCGCAATGGGCTACATGTTGTTAACAACTCGATTGTTTATTAACAGATGATAATTTTTTATGAATGTTTATAATGAAAGATATAAAAAAAACTCATTCTTTTACTGTGTGCAAATATTTAAATTTGTAATGCATCACCATAAATGGCAACGATTGAACTCATATGTCCTTAACAGAAAGTTAATAGTTTTCGAGAAAAATGCATTGGCAGATTTTCGCCAAACCGTTTGAGAACTGCTGGCATAACTAAGGAGCGTAGATGGCTAAGCGAGAGCGCACGCGGCTGCCTGTTTGAACAATGACACGAAAATAGGTCAGTCGGTCAGTGTTTAACGTGGTTTAACTTTGTGCATGAACCCTGTCGTGAACGAACATATCGCTCACGGGATGCAATAGTGGCACATTTCAAGTTTCTGAAACTCCTAAAAAACTAAACTAAAAAGTAAGAATAATAATTACAGATCTTATTCAAACTCAAATCTTTTAAAAGTATTTTGTGTTTTTGGGCACCAAAATAGAAACCTGGGTATAGTTTCTAAACATTATTAGTAAAATAGAAAATACTTGTTTCTTTCCAAATTTTTGAATGATGTGCCACTATTGCACAATCTAGAAAAAACACGAAAAGTGAAGTTGTGTCGCTGCAAAATATAATTAACAAAACAAAGTAAATCAAAATTTTTCATTTTATAATTTTTTTTTGCGTTTTTATTAGGAAAATATAAAAATAAAAAACTCTAATATTTATTCTTAAAAATTACAAGCTAAGGAAAAATGACACAACAGCTGTATTAGTAAAAATCAATCGATTTTGTTGTTATTACGTTATTCTTCCTCGGCTATTACGTTATTCTTCCTGGGCTCTTAAACTTTTATAGAAATAGCTGTGACATTTTTTAATAACATTGGAGTTTATCAAGTAGATTAAATCATCATGTTTTTTCTTTAATATTTTCAAAGGTTCTTCGTAAGCATTCTCAAGTACTACATTTTCGAAACGAATAGCCCTTCTTCCTTTTTTTACTAAATTAACTTCTCTAAATTCAGATTCTGTATAGGAAGCTTTGTAAAAGAATTTCTCAAGACAATGTCTATCTACTTTGAATACAGCTGCATCGCTGAACTTAACGACCTGGCCAGATGTATCTTTTTCATAATTGAAAGATGTCTTAGAAGTCAACTTTTTTAAGTCGAAGAAATCATCACAGCTCATTTCAACAACGTTGTAAGGTGTTCCTTGTTTTTTGGCAGTTTGAACTATGGAAACATACTGACTGGGTATATAAATTGGACCGGACTTCAGGTATCGCTTGATACTTTTTTCTATGATGGAATGTACGTTGTCGTCCTCATTCTGAGTGTGCCCACTTACCAAGTACTTATGGGTTATTGATTCAATATTGCTGTAATTTGCTATAGCATAGAAATATGCTGCCAAAACAAATTTGTTCTTTTGTTGGCCTCCACAATTGTCCGAGTAAAATACATCTTTCAAGTCATTACCATTGTAACTTTCACTTTTCAGCTTTAAATAGTGAAGCAAACAGCTTCCGATCTCATTAGGTCCTCTTTTTCCTTGCCCTTCGTGCCACATATAGCAAGTTACTGGGCCTTGACCTTTTTGTGCTAAATCACACACAGTGAAATTGTAGGTGGCTAATTTTGATCTGTAATAGAAAGTAGATACGTCCCCTCTAGGGGTTGGCAATGTCGCTTGT
This sequence comes from Prosopocoilus inquinatus, assembly GCA_036172665.1. NCBI lineage: Eukaryota > Metazoa > Arthropoda > Insecta > Coleoptera > Lucanidae > Prosopocoilus > Prosopocoilus inquinatus. The sequence goes on along the minus strand of CM069872.1, from coordinate 23,982,461 downwards.
AAATCGAAACAAGTAGCAACATAATCCCAATTTTCGGCAAGCTTCCTTTTATCTTTCTCCTTTTCTTCTATGCTTAATGCTTTCTCTCTTTGGTGTATGAAATAACTTTCTTCTAATAACTGTTTTTCTTCGACGTCGGCATTTTCGGCACTGATCCTTTTTAGGTGTGAAAAATGACAAGTTAAATTCATAATTGAATATGTTTTTATACGTTCCAAAACCAGCAAAGTCTTTTCCTTGAGTTTCACATTTAGTTTTGTAGTCACGGTATAGTTGTGCAATCGTTTTACCACCTTCAATGTATTCTTTTTCTGAATGAGCTCTTGTATAATGGCTTTCAACTCTAGGTTTAGACAAAATGTGTGCTCTCACATCATTTTTCACGCAGTCTGGTAATGATTTTTGGTTTTTGTGTTTACCACGTAAGTCATCAATAAGGCCTTCTTTCTTCTTAGTTATAATGCTTCTTATACAGCGATTTGTAATACCTAATGTTGAAATAAAGAAACATTTACAGACCTTGACCTTATTATTCACCTCCTCCATGAGAGTGGCAACAAATACTCTTTGCTTATGAAGATCTGCCAGACCCCAATATTTTTCAAATAAAGCAGATCGTTCCTCTTGAGAAAATTTAGTGTAACACTTGAGCTTTCAGTTGTCGTTACAGGGATCCCTCATCTGTCGAGCTGGTACAGGTTTTCCTTTTGCTAGGGTGTTGTAAGCTTTTCCACTGTTGCGTAATCTTTTAACTGCATTTCTTTTCCATTTCATAGGATTTGCTCTCCTGTTCCTCGTTTTTTTATCTTCTAAGTTTTCGGATTCCTCCAATGAATCCATAAGATTTTCACAATTTGCTTTGCTGTGATCAGTAGGGAGCATGATACTTCGTTCACAGTTTTCTTCGCTCTCTGAAGATGTAGATGTTTCAGATTGGTAACTGGGATCCCTTACAGAATCATCGGAAGAAAAAGGATCCTGTTCCAATTCATTTTCTACTTCATTCTGCGAGGATGCTACGTTGTGGTAGCTAATCTCCTCTGGATTCCATTTTTGTACATCTGCAAAAAATCATCTTTGATATACCTCGACATTTTTTTAAATCAATAAACACCTAACGTAAAAATGTGTCTATACTGGATAAAATGTAATTATTCAAAAGCATTTTAATTGCACATGCAATAATGGCACAATTTAAAATATGCCAACATAACTTCAAATATACGAATCATTACTAGCATATTCTAAATTGGGCCACTTTTTCGAATCTACAATAGTATAATCGAAAATCAACTTACCGGCATAACAGATGTTGTACCACTATTGCATTCACTTCGAGCTCAATGGGGCCTAACTCGTCGGTGAATCAGATGGTACTAAACCACATGTGCCGGTGTTGAGTGTTTCCATTGGAAGAAAATTCTCAAAGACATTAGTGACACAAACGTCATCTGGCGGCTCACTGTTGAACTATCTTTGTACCGGTTTTGTTTATTATGCGGAATATCTTTGTAGGTGTACGAATAATGGCATATCACAAAATTCGTCAATTTTTTATTTGTGCCATTATTGCATGCCGTGAGCGATATGTTTGATTCGTACGATGCGTATTAAAAGATCATAATGGCTTTTGTAAACAGGTAAAAAAAACCTGCCGGAAGTCTCACAGCCATTTGGCAAATTCTGCATGTGGAAGGAAAGTAATTTTGAAAACTTTCGGTTTACGTGAGTTCATATTCATTTTCACGAAGTATTAAAAAAGAATCGATCTTACAAATTACAGATTCAATTAATTCGATTATGAAATCTTCCGGTCAATCAACTTTTTAAACTCGCCTGAATTTATTCAACAATGTAACCTCACTCCAAGTAAGTAATTAATTACATTTTTAAATATTTCCAAGTTATAGGCCGACGATTATAATTACTGGACGAAAAATGCGCCCTAAAATTGCGGATGAGTTAAATAATCACATCACCGTCATCCATCGTTTTATTTATCACAAGTAATAAATAAATTGCATTTCCGATTCTTAAGTGTGTTTTTACAACGCCTCTTCCATTAACGCTCTTAAGGTAGGGCAGTATTTAAATAAATGTAACATTATTCCCTCAGTGAATTAAAATTTTAAATAAAATAATTACTAAACGATATCAGTGATTATTGATTATTATTACGAAACGCTACGAAATGGGTCTGAATGCGGAACTCAGCGCGATGGTCGGTATCGACTATAGGAAGGCGTTGCGACTTTGCTAGTATTTTTCTCTCGCACATATCAACAGTTCCAAACAAGTGGAGCCCCAGAAATTTTTTGGCAATGGTACGGTAACCACCGGAAAATGCGCATAGAAGGTAGCATTTCATGTACATACACTGAGGTTTTTTTATTTGCACACAGTAAAAGAACACCCTGTATTTTGTTTAAAACAGACGGTATGTTTTTAATTAGGTGTTTTAAACAGTTTGTTTTAAACTTTCCAATTCTGGTTAGATGCATTGCCTTAGAACTTCGATAAATGAACAAATTGGTGTTGCTCCATACCCAAATGAATTTTCTTCCCTTAGTAAAGACACTTAAGTAATAAATTTGAAATGTCCAAAGGTGCCCCCTGTCCAAACCTACCCCACTCTCCCATAACTCAAACAGGTACTTATTCAATTTAATAATTACATATTATTTATTATTATAATTACTTTGTCTGGCTCAAGTAACCTTATTAAAAATAAAACTAGTACAAGAATTAGTAAAACTGAATACCTCCACTTCCTTGGCGAGAATTTATAAAAGTCTGAATAATTGATTTTCAAGTGTAACGTGCACACACTGAAACTAATGTAATTTTAATCTTTACACTGAAACCGGAATACTACTTTAGCCCAAAGCAGGCCAGTTAAATAGTATTTGCCTAGTAAAATAGTCTTGAAATACAGGTGGGTATAAATGAGCAGCAGAAAGTAATTTGCCTAGTCAAAAGCTATTTACCTAAAAAAACTATTTGCCTGGGACATAAACATGTATTATACGTTTTATACACACATATTATACACATAATGTATGAAAAGGAACAGTGATGTAAGGAGTGCTTTTTTAAATTTGGCGTCCCATGTGCTGTGGCTAGCACAAAGTCCATTTAAAATGCATGCAAATCAAAAACACAGCACTCTGGATGCTAAATTTAAAAAACAAAACATCCATTTAGTGTCCGACCGAATATTCGGTTTCGGCCATAATTTCGTGGTTCGGTCAAAGTTTCGGTTTCGGCCAAAAACCGACCGAACCTTCGGCTACAACCGAAACTAGATTTTTTTTCTTTTTTCTGCTTCAAATGCATATTAATCTCAAACTTGATTAATTTTTTGATATCAAATAAAATGATACTCAGTTTTAACAGTGTAAATGTCAATTTTGACAGTGAATTAAAGCTGTATTAACTCATATTTGACAGCATATTTGAAATGTGACCGATCCCAATTCAAAAGCTGATTCAAAATTCCCCACTTTGAAACAGTGTTCCCAACACTGGTGATTTTTCACCAGTTTTTTAGATTTTTATCTCTTATTGGTGGATTTTTTCATTAAAAATAGACAAATCTATGGAATTGGAAAATTGATTTGGTGAATTTTAAAGAAAATCTGATTATTTTCTGAATACTTACAATTTTCAATAAAAAGAAACTGGTTGATTTGAGAAGGAGCGCCAACGTCATAATGTTGACCGTGAACCTTGAGCGTTTGGACATGGTTTGGGCCATGAAGGGAGAAGCAAAGAAGCACAGCTTGTGAATCACTGATCATTTGTTTGACAAGTCACAATAATTATAAGGTTAGTTATTTTTTGATTTATTATTTATAATTATTATTGAATATAGCTGAACCATTTATTTTATTACCAGTATTTTCATTCTTAGGTTGGAATACATATGTCAGATCATCCAAAAAAGAAACAATATGATCACAAGTGTAACGATAAATGGCTGAATGAATTCCCATGGATAGGTCACAGTAACAAAGGGAATACTTATTTTTATTGTACTGTGTGCAACACCGATTTAAAAGGAGGTTTGGGCGCTGTTAAAAAGCACAATAGCTCCCAAAAACATTGCAAAAAATGTCTGCAATAAAGTTACAAGCACCAATTACTGAAGCAATGAAGCAAGTCGCTTCTTCAGACACAAAAATTAAGGAAATGGAGATAAGAATTTCAAGCTTTATTGCAGAACACAATGTAGCCATAAGTACAGTAGATCACTTGGTTGAACTTATTAAAGTTTGCGGTCAGGAAGATAGGCAAATAGTAAATAACATTAATTTAAGAGCTACTAAATGCACGGCCATTATCAGAAATATAATCGGTGAATATTCATTTACCACTTTAGTGGAAAAATTAAGGGTTTCTAAGTTTTCGATCATGGTAGATGAGTCTACGGATTATTCCTCTAAAAAATTTGGCCGTAGTCGCTAGAATTTTTGAGGATTTTAAAATTAAGTACCAGTTTTTACATTTAATTGAAATAGCAAACAGTTCTGCAGAAGGTATGTATAAGGTAATTGTCAATTTTTTTAATTCATCTAACATACCCTATAAAACCAACTTATTTGGTTTAACAAGGGATGGTACCAATTCAATGATGGGTTCGCAGCATTCCTTGCAAGTTTTGTTAAAAAAAGATATTCCTCATCTTGTTGTTATCAAGTGTGTGTGCCATTCATTAGCACTTTGTGCTTCATATGCTTGTTTAAAGTTGCCACGCACGCCTGAAGATCTCGTTAGGGATATTTATACATATGTAAAATATAGTTCTAAAAGGCAATCTGAACTTAAAGATTTTCAGGAATTCGTACAGTCAAAACCACATAAAATTCTACGTAGTTGTCAAACTCGTTGGTTGTCATTATTGGCAGCTATTAAACGAATTTTGCAACAGTATGATGCATTGAAATTATTTTTTCGGAGTCAGTATTTAATTGACAAAATACAACAGTCGGAAATAATTCATCATCGCTTAGAAGATGCTATAAACAAATGTTATTTAGAATTCATGGAATTCATATTGCCTTTTATAGTTAATGTTAACCTACAATTTCAATCAGAAAAATCTAAAATTCATAATTTATATGATGAGATAAGTACCTTATACAAAACAATTTTGGAATTTTTTATTAAACCGTCTATTCTTAGAAAAACACCATTAGAAGAAATAGACTTCAAAAATCCAAGAGATTATGTAGATCTTGAAAGTTTGTATGTAGGGCCAAAGGTTGAAGCAAAATTTTTTAATGATCAATTTACCCGTGCACAGAAAACTGAATTTAAAAGAAGGTGCTTAAATTTTTATATTGAGCTAGCAGATAAAATTTACTCCAGATTTCCTTTTAAATCAACTTTTGTAAAGTCACTAAAATTAATAAACTTTTTGAATCCAAAAAAATATTAGAAATTCAAACGTTGGGTCCACTTTTAAATTATTTTGAATATTTCATAGACGACATAAATGAACTTGATAGAGAGTGGAGGCTACTTAGAAATATGAATTTAAATTTGAATGAAGAAATTTTTGTTTTTTGGGAAAATGTATTTAAAATCAAAAAAGGTGATGAAACTCCATATTTTCCTAATATAAAAAAAATAGTTTCACAGTTGCTACTGTTGCCGCATAGTAGCGCAACAGTGGAGCGTATTTTCAGTCAAATAAATAATAATAAAACCAAAAGTAGGAATAGGTTAGAAAACAAAACTTTAACAGGTTTATTACACACTAAAAGACTGATTGGAGATAAAAATTGTTTTAATTATGACGTGACCAACGATATGGTAAAGAAACATTGCGGGCGTAATATGTTCTAAGTTTTTGTTTTTTTGAGAATGTTTGTTTAATTTTTTTAAGAATGTTTATTTAATTTTTTTAAGAATGTTTATTTTTATTTGTTTTTGGAGGGTTTTTATTTTTTGTTGTTTTTTTTTAAATGTTTTGTTGTAAGTGTATGTAGAATATTTCTATTGTCTTCAATAAATAGTTTACAAAAAATGTCTACATAAAATTATCATGACCCGCCTTATTAATAAAATGATACTGTTACTAAATGGTGCAGTAAGTTGAATTCTGCGCCAAAATTACAAACTAAATTTACGCGCTTTCTTTCGCTCATTTAAAACCGATCTTGATTGGATGTAAAGGCGTTTGATTGGACACTGATCTAATCTAAGGCGATCAAAACGCATTTACTCAATTTCAGTTATTAATAAATAAAACTATTAATTTAGACTTTAGTAAAACTATCTCTAACTTTTTTTGAATAAGATTCAGTTTCGGTTTCTGTTTCGGCTGAAACTGAGACATTGGCCGAAATTCCATTTCGGTTTCGGCGAGAAAATCAGTTTCGGTCGGACACTACATCCATTATTGTATCATACCTGATTGGGATACTGAGAAACATAGTGACCTAAGTCGAGTAAAACATTTCCTAAAAAAACTGAATTCAGCTTTACAGAATACTGAAATCTTGAAGTGTGTTATTTAATTAGATCAAGATAAATACAAACATAAAACACAGCATTCAAAAAAAGGCACAAAAGAAAATATGACTTACACCCCTATGATTTTCAGTACTCCAATTAACTTAAGCTTTGAAACGAAGACAACAGATACAAAATAGAAGTAGAAGCATATTGAAGAAAACTAGGAATTCAAACGAATAACAAACTTACGGCTTAATGCACCCAACGGAGGCCTTGATTTCCATTCATCTGATCCATCACAGCAATCGCAAACACCATCATTGACCCTATTCGAAGGTACTCGCTTGGGATATTTCTGAAAATAAACCTGATTTGTGCAGGCAAAATCTCCTTGTGCACAGGCTTCGGTCGAAGGTTCATCGGAACCATCTGAGCAGTCACAGTAATCATCATTAACTTTCTCGAAATCTATTGTACCTAGCGAGTCAATGCAAACAAATTTTCCATTTTCGTTTGGTAAATACAACCGTTCTCGCAGTACGTGGACACCTCTCAGGCGATTAGATGTCCCTGGAGTTTTTAAATCGTTACTTAGCTGAATGAATATGATCAGTTGATAAATTATAAAGACGACAGATATTATCAACACCGGAGCTAGAAAAAACTTTATCCTTTTTCTTAACATATGTACCCTAATTATTGCAGACATTTATAGGTTATGGTTATATTTATTGGTAACAATGCTGCCAATAGTGCCAATCCGGATTGCCGCCAGTGGAGCTAGTTGCCGCTGAATTCGAATCATTTTGCGGATTCGTATCAATCGAATCCGTATCGAAAGAAGATTTATACTATTCGTACCTCTGATGCGACAGAACTTATATAATCTATGAACCGAACACTGGCAAGCTGTCGACCTTTACTGAAAGTATATAGGGAGATTCAGGCAATCCTTTCATTAAAAGTTTACGGACTTCTCCTTTGAATTTCTGTTTCATATCTTGCAGTTATAACTTAGCGATATGAATCTATCAAAATATAATATTTTCAAATTTCGGACTCTTCCGCTTATACCGGAAATTGCTATCAACTTTCTTATTTTAAATAGAATTAAATCTTCATAAAATTCTAAAAATATTTTGTGCAACATGTGGTACAAGAAAAATTAACCGTTTCCGAGATATTTTCATTATTTAAAAATAATTCAGACTTGCAGAACCTTGGCTATGATACTGCCATCTTTGTGCAACAAAAACCATGATGCTCATTTTTGGCCTGTAGTAGGCTACAGTAACATTCTTTCAGATCTAATTTCAACTGTCGAAAAGTCATGTTTTTTAAATGGAACGCCTAGTATATTTTTAAACCATGTGACTCAGGATTAAATGTTCTTTCGTCCTGTATTAGCATTCCCTATACCTTTCTCTTATAGTTCACTAGTTATAGATGATTTATTTTTTAACATGTAATTTTTTCCATTCTTCGGTATTATTTTTAAATAGTGGGGCTATGAAAACTAGAGAAATTATAATTTTTGAAATCATCTGTCCAGTAGGAATTCAAAAAAAAACAATTTAATCGCTACGAAGAACCAAAAAATGATTAATCAAACACAGACATATTAAATGTACTTGATGATAAAAAAATCGACAATTCAAGAAGTTAATAAAAAAAAGTTATATAGAGGAAAATGAGTTATTACTTAGATACAGCAGAAAGTTATTACTAATAAATAATAGCCGAGGACAACTTAGAGCCAATATTATAACCAACAATTTGTGTATTATTTTTAATATTTCTGATTTATTTATTAGTTTTCATAAAATTTTGTATTGTATGTATAAATTTCTCCTTGTAAATGTGTAAAGTCATACCAAGACTTCTAATACATGCGGCATATGTAAACAAAAAGTTCAGATGATAGGTGTGTATTTAAATATTATTTGTCGGTTTTTAAAATAAAATTGAAATTGCAGTCAGAAATTAATTTAAAAAACCTCAGTTTGTTAAATTTTCATAGCACACTATTCAGGAATAATACTGAAAAGTGAAAAGATTGATGTGTCAAAGAGAAAATCATGAATAGAAAGAGAAAGGTAAGAGATGGGTATAGGGACTGCTAATGCAGTTCGAAAGAACATTTAATTCTGATTCTTATGGTATAAAAAAATACTGAGTGTTCTATTTAAAAAACATGACTTCGACAGTTGAAATCAGTTCGAATAGAAGTTACTTTTCAACCAGCCCGTAAACGATTTTCTGTAAAATTAGGTATGACCTGAAAGCTTATGAGCATAGCCTACTACAGGTCAAAAATTGAAATTATGGCTTTTGTTACACAAAGATGGCAGCATCATAAACAAGGTACTGCAACTTTGAACTTTTAAAAAAAAAATGGAAATATGTCTAAAACGGCTAATTTTTCTTGTATCACGTGTTACACAAAATATTTTTAGAATTTCATGAGCATTTCGAAAATGCAATAAAAAATGGGGTATTCCATTTAAAATAAGAAAGTTGACAGCAACTTCCGGTACAAGTGAAAGTGCCCGAAAGTTGGAAATATTATATTTTAATAGATCATTATCGCTAACTTATAACCGCAAAATATGAAATAGAAATTCAAAGAGGAAGTCCGTAAACTTTTAATGAATGGGTTGCCTGAATCTCCCTGTATACCGGTTGTCCCACGCCATGTGCTCACCCTTCTAGAATCTTTATTAATTTATTAATAGATTCACTTGAATTTTGGAGACAATAAATTAAGCAAGAAATGGAATTTTTCGACATACTTCCGGTTTAGCCGGAAGTGATATCAACTTTCTTATTTTAAATGGAATAATAACAGGGAGATTCAGGGAACCCATTCATCAAAAGTTTACGGACTTCCTCTTTGAATTTCTATTTTATATTTTGCGGTAATAAGTTAGCGATAATGATCTATTAAAATATAATATTTCCAACTTTCGGGCACTTCCGCTTGTACCGGAATTTGCTGTCAACTTTCTTATTTTGAATGGAATACCTCATTTTTATTGCGTTTTCGAAATGCTCATAAAATTCTAAAAATATTTTATGTAACATGTGATACAAGAAAAATTAGCCGTTTTAGAGATATTTACATTTTTTAAAAAAAGTTCAACCTTGTTTATGATGCTTTGTGTAACAAAAGCCATAATTCCAATTTTTGGCCTGCAGTAGGCCATGCCCATAAGCTTTCAGGTCATACCTAATTTTACACAAAATCGTTTACGGGCTGTTTGAAAAGTAACTTCTATTCAAACTGATTTCAACTGTCGAAAAGTCATGTTTTTTAAATAGAACATCCAGTATATTTTTATACCATAAGAATCACAATTAAATGTTTTTTCGAACTGTATTAGCATTCCCTATACCCATCTCTTACCTTTCTCTTTTTATTCATGATTTTCTCTTTGACATATCAATTTTTTCATTTATTAGTGTTATTCCTAAATAATGTACTATGAAAATTTTACAAAATGAGATTTTTTAAATTAATTTCTGACTGTAATATCAATTTCATTTTAAAAACAGAAAAATAATATTTAAATGCATATCTATCATCTGAATTTTTTATTTACGTATGCCGTATGTATTAGAATTCTTGATATGAGGTTTTACACATTTATAAAGAGAAATTTACCCTTAGAAAACAAAATTTTATGAAAACTAATAAATAAATCAAAAATATTGAAAATAATACACAAATTGTTGGTTATAATATTGGCCCCAAGTTGTTCTCAGTTATTATTTATTAGTAATAACTTTCTATTGTGTCTCAGGAATAACATATTTTCCTCGATATAACAATTTCTTTTTATTAACTTCTTGAATTGTCGGTGTTTTTATATATATTTATTTTTTGGTTCTTCGTAGCGATTAAATTGTGTTTCTTTAATTCCTACGAGACGGATGATTTCAAAAATTATAATTTCTCTAGTATTCATAGCCCACTATTTAAAAATAACACCGAAAAATGGAAAAAAATTAGGTATTCAAAAGAAATTATCGATAACGAGTGAACTATAAGAGATAGGTATAGAGAATGCTGAGTCACATGGTATAAAAATATACTAGGCGTTCCATTTAAAAAACATGACTTTTCGACAGTTGAAATTAGTTGGAATAGAAGTTACTTTTCAACCAGCCTGTAAGCAATCAAGAGCAAAACTGGACATGATCTGAAAGAATGTTTATGTAGCTTACTACAGGTCAAAAATGGGCATCATGGTTTTTGATGCACAAAGATAGCAGTATCATAAACAAGGTTCTGCAAGTCTGAGATATTTTTAAAAAATGAAAATATGTCGGAAACGGTTAATTTTCGTTGTGCCACATGTTGCACAAAATATTTTTAGAATTTGATGGACATTTCAAAAAAGCATTAAAAATTGGGGTATTCCGGTATAAGTGTCCGAAATTAGAAAATATTATGTTTTGATAGTTCCTTATCGTTAACTGCAAAATATGAAACAGAAATTCGAAGGAGAAATCCGTAAACTTTTAATGAATGGGTTGCCTGAATCTCCCTGTATATTTTTACATATTTGAAATTTACGGATCATTATGAGTCCGAATACGTATCAATTGATAATTTTGGTTTTCATGACAACGAAAAAAAAACTTTTTTTTTTCAATCTAGAAAGCTATGAATTGCATTTTTTCGGTCTAATACGATCAACTGTTTCGAGAAAATCACTCTCATCAACTTTCAAAGAAAACATGACGTATTTGGTATCAACGTGTTCAGAAAGAACTATTTCGTTGAACTAAGCTAAGAAACATATGAGGTTCTATCGAGAAAATAACACAGCAGAAGCTGGAAATAGTTTTGAACGAAACAACACATGTTGGCATTGTTTCTGTAATGTATCTAATCGTTACGACCTAATGAAAATTTCAAATGCTGTTAAAATGTTAAAAAGCAAAATACAATCAAAGGAGTGATTTTTTCGAAACACTTAATCGTATTATATCGAAAAAATGCGGTTCATAGCTTTCCAGATTGAAAAATATAAAAGCTTTTTTTTCGTTAACATGGAAACCAAAATTAACAATTGATACGTATTCGGACTCATAATGATCCGTAAATGTCATATATGTAAAAATATATAGGCTGTTCTATTTAAAATAAGAAAGTTGATATCACTTCCGGCGAAACCGGAAGTCCTATGACGACTAGCAGTATGTCGGAAAATTCCATTTTTTGTTTAATTTATTGTCTCCAAAGTTCAGGTTAATCGATTAATAAATAAAGATTCTAGAAAGACGAGCACATAGCGCGGGCCACCCGGTATGTAGCTTCGGCTTCCTCAATAAGTAAAAATAATTTTCTGATGCAGAATTCGTTAAAGGTGGTAACTTTTGAAGCAGATATTTCCTTTTATAAATAATAGTTAAGACGATTTCGAAAAAACCGATACCAATGACCCACCTGTATGTTTTAAATATGTTGAACAGAAACATTTTTTTTTTGTATTTAATCGTAGTACCATCTTACCGAAAATGTCCGTGAAGAAGTGAAATGGCACGCAAAAGTAGAATTTCACAGTGTTATCAACCTCATTATCATTAGAAACTTTCTCGCTGCTTACAGTTAAGTGGGACAATCAGTCGCACACAAACGCGGTTTCTTTACTGTAAGTATTTAAATCACAGTTTTAAGTTTATCAGAATGCTTGGAGATGCAAAAATTATGAATAATAATAACAGTAGACAAGATTTGGAAAATTTGAAAGAATGGCTGAAAAAACAACTTCATTTACCACAAAATATAGGTAAGAATAATTTTAATTTTCTTTTTTTGAATTACTTAATAATTAATTAATTCTTGCGCAAGATTGGTTCAATTTCCACAATAAGTATTTGGAAGAAAAAAAAATATTTGGATATACAGTGACCGCCAAAAAGTTCGCACCATACGGGAAAATTTTTTATTATTGATTTTTTTTAACTTTTTAAGTATTTTTTTAGTTTGTGTATGTTCGATAACCAAATATAAGTAATACAATGTTGGTGAACAACTTTTAGTGTCGCTAAAAATAGCACTTATTTAAGAGAGAAAAATTAAAAAAATTGTTGTAATTTGGAATTGCTGGACATATTAGACAAAATTTTAGCAGGATTCAATAGTTATTTACAAATATGTGTCTTGACTGTGAGACAAAATTTCCTTCGGTCAAATATTTCGAAAAAAGGAAGACACGCAATACAATACAAATGTCTTTTTATTGTTCTATTCGATGACATTTTTTCCTATGATTGTAACACACTTAATAGTTGATATTAATCTGAAGCTTAAAGAACACAGATTACATTGAGGAACAAAATTTTACTTTGTGAATCTTTCTGAAATGAAAATGCAATGAATATTTTTTTATAAAAATTAATATATTAAACATAAAAATAGCAACGAAAACAATTTGGTAGCTCCGATTAAAAAAATAGCTTATATGCTGGTATCTTATGTCGCTAAGAAGCTTCACTATAAATATAGCAAAAAATATCCGCTGTATTTACACAGGAATAAGGAATTGTTGCAAAAACTAACATTAGGAAATGTAAAATCAATTTTTAACACTTTTGGTCTGTTCTTTCTGTAAGCACTTCTTATCGGCTGTTATACTTGTTACGATTGATATGTAACAAGCATAACATTTGGTTTCCTAAAAACTGTATTCTCTTGAATTGATTGTTATAATGTTTTGAAGTGTCAATGGAGGATTTCTGTGGTTGCCGTGGCTACGTAAAAATACATTTCTCTTCAGTTATTGTTAGATATACATTGAAATTAGTTAATGCTTGCACTTGAATATCACAGAAAAAGTATATGATTTTTTTTTAATTTCAATGTCAGTTATATTACAGACAAAGTGGATGTTTTTTAACCTACAGGGTCTAGGGTTTAGTGACCGTTTCACTTTTACTCGTTCCCTTTGTTATATAAGTAAAAAGAACTCCCAATTGATATAGCTATTTCTGTATTTCTAGTTAAAGAAGGGAACTTTATATTTTAAACGATAGCTAAAAAAATATTTCACAGTCATAATGGCGTTTAACAGCACAAAGTAGTTATGATTTGGCTATTTTTATTTCAGAAACAATTTTAGTCTTGAACAGTGTTGTTATATAAAAATTTTATTTAATACATAATTTCAAATTTTTAGTTCATTTTCTTATTTTTTTATTATTCTATTAGATAACATTTTTTTCTGGTGATTTTAGTGATGATTTACTTAATACCTTTTCTTCAAGTAAAGTTAAAATATGACAAAAAAAACAATTAATAAGTAAATTTGTTCCTTTATTTGTTAATTATTAGCAACTAACATTCGATAGTCGGAAGAGGAAAAATCACTCGTAATGTTCTCCACCGTCTTCAACACATACTTTAGTTCTTAATTCTATGTGTTGTACAGCGTGTTGAACATGAATTCGCGAAACATTTCTGCAAGAATATCTAATATTCGCCTTCTTAGTTCCTTATTATTTATCACAACGCTAGTATCACTTCTCAAAATCCAAAATCCAAAGCCTACTTTATCTTGTTTAAATTATGCTGGATTTCGTTTCAGTTTCGTCATGATTTATTTAATAACTAACTTTATTCCTAACTACTTTTTCTTTATTTGTTAAGTATTAACAACTATTCAATTGTGGAATTAAATGATATTAGATATCCATCTAATATCATTTAATTCCAACACAAACAAATAAATAACAGTAGGTATAAACATATTAAAATACCAGAACAAAATAAGCAATAACATGAACAAAAATCACTGAAGAAGATCATGAATTTGTGAACTAAATAAAATAATTAATTTGATGTCCTGAATGCGATGTGGCGATAAAAAACGTTACGTTACATTTAAAAAAAGTTGAAAACAAATGAAAATCTCAAAAACCTGATTGTCATTTGTTTTTTCGAACGTACCATAAAATCAAGGAGGAAAGGTCGTAAAATTTTAATAATTTAAGTTAGGTACCTCGTAAAAATATTATAAGAAAGGTACCTTTTTTTAATTGTAGCTGCTTCCCAAGAGCACCCTGTGTATGCTACATAAAGTCATATTAGAATTCAGTCCGGAATTCAAAATGTAAAAATACCGTCCGCTTTATTATAAAGGCCTCAAGCTGTAACTTTTTATTTTTGTTCAAACACCCAATAAAGTTTTTTTTTAATAGCAGGATATTTTTTTACAATATAGAATTTTTTCTTTTTTCAACTACATAAAATTTTTATGTCCTTACATAAGCAAATTTTCGAGAAAACTCAAAGAAACTGCCTACATAACTTAACTAATCATTATACACAGGGAGATTCAGGCAACCTGTTCGTTAAAAGTTTACGGACTTCCTCTTTGAATTTCTATTTCATATTTTGCGGTTATAAGTTAGCGATAATGATCTATTAAGATATAATATTTCCAACTTTCGGACACTTCCGCTTGTACCGGAAGTCGCTGTCAACTATCTTATTTTAAACAGATAAAATAGCGACATCTTACGATCGCTTTTTGACCTGACATTGCAGTAGGATAGACAAATTGAAGCGGGATTTGCTCCTAATAAGTCCCCCATGCAAGGCGGCCATGCTTGCTGTCAAAGCATAATGAAAGTTTTTAGAAAAATTTTGTGCAAATCGTTTTTGATTGCAGTGAAAACCTCGAGCAGCCTCTGGACAGCTGTTTCAGCCCTGCTTGGGGCTTCTTCAGCAGAGACGTAGCTCGACATTCCCACTGCAGACCAAAAACGACTTGCCCAATTTATTCGCAATTGCGATGTAAGAATGATGAACAGATAAAATAGCGACATCTTACGATCGCTTTTTGACCTGACATTGCAGTAGGATAGACAAATTGAAGCGGGATTTGCATGGGGGACTTATTAGGAGCAAATCCCGCTTCAATTTGTCTATCCTACTGCAATGTCAGGTCAAAAAGCGATCGTAAGATGTCGCTATTTTATCTGTTCATCATTCTTACATCGCAATTGCGAATAAATTGGGCAAGTCGTTTTTGGTCTGCAGTGGGAATGTCGAGCTACGTCTCTGCTGAAGAAGCCCCAAGCAGGGCTGAAACAGCTGTCCAGAGGCTGCTCGAGGTTTTCACTGCAATCAAAAACGATTTGCATAAAATTTTTCTAAAAATATCTTATTTTAAATGGAATACCCCATTTTTTATTGCATTTATGAAATTTTCATGGAATTCTAAAAATGTTTTGTGTAACACGTGATACAAGAAAAATTAGCCGTTTTAGAGGTATTTCCATTTTTTAAAAAAAGTTCAAAGTTGCAGTACCTTGTTTATGACGCTGCCATCTTTGTGTAATAAAAGCCATAATTTCAATTTTTGGCCTGCAGTAGGCCATGCCCATAAGCTTTCAGGTCATACCTAATTTTACACAAAATCGTTTATGGGCTGGTTGAAAAGTAACTTCTATTCGAACTGATTTGAACTGTCGAAAAGTCATGTTTTTTAAATAGAACACCCAATATTTTTTATACCATAAGAATCAGAATTAAATGTTCTTTCGAACTGTATTAGCATTCCCTATACCTATCTCTTACCTTTCTCTTTCTATTCCTGATTTTCTCTTTGACACATACATTTTTTCATTTTTCAGTATTATTCCTGAATAGTGTGCTATGAAAATGTAACAAACTGAGGTTTTTTAAATTAATTTAATAATAAATGCCTTTATTCCAGCTCCACCAATTTTACAAAAAAGAAAAAAAAAAACAGTAATTCTCTGCTATATAAATGGCCGAAAATCTTTAGGCGATTGTTCAATTAGTAGTAGTTAACTACTACTAAATTGTTCTTCCACTATAACCTACATATTACAAAACAAAGTTAAATTAAAATAATCCCTAAACTAAATCGTGAAATGTTGCAGGTAACAAAATTAAACAAAAAAAAGAAAATAATAATAATAATAATATTTGCATCAAAATTTAAGTTTGTGATACAAGAATACATCTTCGAAATTTATACTTAAAGGCACTTAGAGAACTGTTGCGAACGTACAGTGGCAGAGAATTATATATTTTCGCTATATGGTAGGAGAAACTTCTTTCATAGATTGCAGTTTTGTGAGCAGGTGGAGTAATCATATCCTTAAATCTTAAGTTCAAATTATGTACATCAGTTCTGAACGTTATACGGTTATATAAATAAGCAGGCTGTTTTTTCAATAAAATAGAATGGTAAAGCGTAGTTGTTTGTAAAAGCTACGATTACTCATACTGAGCCAGTTCAAATCAGATAATTTGTAAGATACTCTATCAAATTTACGAATACCAAAAATTAATCGCAGACATGCTTTTTGAACCCTTTGAATGCGATTAGATGTATCAACAGATAGGCATAGACCATATACAGGAGCACAAAATGAAAAATAAGATAACACTAACACATCACAAAGTAAAACTTTGCATTGAACAGATAAATAGTGTCTGTGAGGATAGATTAACTTTAAAGTAGCAAAAGCTTTTTGTATGTTATTTAAAATATGAGCATTGTAACGAAATGTATTGTCCATAGTTAGGCCAAGATTTCGTGCGTGATCTTTAACAGGAATTGCTTTTCCATATACACGCAAATCTACAGCGTTTTTAACTATATCGACTTTTGTTTTGCTCCCGAATAATAAAATTACTAGAAAAATTTTGTGCAAATCGTTTTTGATTGCAGTGAGAACCTCGAGCAGCCTCTGGACAGCTGTTTCAGCCCTGCTTGGGGCTTCTTCAGCAGAAACGTAGCTCGACATTCCCACTGCAGACCAAAAATGACTTGCCCAATGTATTCGCAAATGCGATGTAAGAATGATGAACATATAAAATAGCGACATCTTACTATCGCTTTTTGACCTAACATTGCAGTAGGATAGACAAATTGAAGCGGGATTTGCTCCTAATGAGTCCCCCATGCAAGGCGGCCATGCTTGCTGTCAAAGCATAATGAAAGATTTTAGAAAAATTTTGTGCAAATCGTTTTTGATTGCAGTGAGAACCTCGAGCAGCCTCTGGACAGCTGTTTCAGCCCTGCTTGGGGCTTCTTCAGCAGAAACGTAGCTCGACATTCCCACTGCAGACCAAAAATGACTTGCCCAATGTATTCGCAAATGCGATGTAAGAATGATGAACATATAAAATAGCGACATCTTACTATCGCTTTTTGACCTAACATTGCAGTAGGATAGACAAATTGAAGCGGGATTTGCTCCTAATGAGTCCCCCATGCAAGGCGGCCATGCTTGCTGTCAAAGCATAATGAAAGATTTTAGAAAAATTTTGTGCAAATCGTTTTTGATTGCAGTGAGAACCTCGAGCAGCCTCTGGACAGCTGTTTCAGCCCTGCTTGGGGCTTCTTCAGCAGAAACGTAGCTCGACATTCCCACTGCAGACCAAAAACGACTTGCCCAATGTATTCGCAAATGCGATGTAAGAATGATGAACATATAAAATAGCGACATCTTACTATCGCTTTTTGACCTAACATTGCAGTAGGATAAACAAATTGAAGCGGGATTTGCTCCTAATGAGTCCCCCATGCTTGCTGTCAAAGCATAATGAAAGATTTTAGAAAAATTTTGTGCAAATCGTTTTTGATTGCAGTGAGAACCTCGAGCAGCCTCTGGACAGCTGTTTCAGCCCTACTTGGGGCTTCTTCAGCAGAAACGTAGCTCGACATTCCCACTTCAGACCAAAAACGACTTGCCCAATGTATTCGCAAATGCGATGTAAGAATGATGAACATATAAAATAGCGACATCTTACTATCGCTTTTTGACCTAACATTGCAGTAGGATAGACAAATTGAAGCGGGATTTGCTCCTAATGAGTCCCCCATGCAAGGCGGCCATGCTTGCTGTCAAAGCATAATGAAAGATTTTAGAAAAATTTTGTGCAAATCGTTAATTAATGTCGACCTAAAATAGAGCCCTCTGGAACACCTTTGCTAATAAACCTCTAATCAGAGATAGAATTTGAAATCCTGACACACTGCAAACGCTTAGTGATATAACTTTCTAAAAGATGCAAGGCACAATCAGACAATCCAACATACCGAAGTATAGCTAATAAAGTTTGATGGTTAATAGTATCAAAAGCTTTACTAAAGTCTATCAGAGTTAATGCTGTAATTTTATTTTGATCTCTTGCAGTTATAATATCATCTGTAATATTTAGTAAAGCTGTCGTGCAACTATGTCCACTTCGGAAACCTGACTGCATAGTTGGAAGTATATTATGTTCGTCTAGATATTTCTTTAACTGAAAGTCCATAACTTTTTCAAGAATTTTAGCACAAACGGGCAGTATACTTATTGGACGAAGGTCTTTAAATCCCGATATATATTTTGTGATTTAGGTATTGGTACTACTACAGCCTTTTTCCATGAGTCTAGAAAATAATTTTTTATTAAACACGAGTTAAAAATATATGTTAAATAAGGTAAGATAATGGGACAACACAGTTTAACTAATTCAATATTAATTCCATCGTGACCAGCAGCTTTTGTTTTTATATTTTCAAGAAATTTCGTAACTGTATCGATATTTACAGTGTGAAAGGTAAAACTAGAATAATTATCGAGTAATTTATTATTATTGTAATACTGTAACAATTGCGTACTATTATTAGTGCCAGGAATGCTATCAATAAAAAAATTATTAATATCATTAGGCAACTGCAAGTCTTCGGGAATGATAGTAGATTTCCTAGCTTTAACATCTAAAGCGTGCAGTTCATTCCATAAAATTTTTGGATTTTTATTTTGAACAATGTAGTTAAAGTAAGCACGTTTCTCGTTTTTGACGGATAAATTGTTTAGATTCCGAATCGATTTATAGTATTCCCAATGGGCAGATATATTGGACCTTTTAAACCTAGCATAAGCTTTATCTCTTAATTTCATTAACAACTTTAAATTCTCAGTTAGCCAAAGACACTTCTTTTTTGTAATTTTAACCATTCTTAGCGGTGCATGTTGATCTATAAGATTTAAAATATTGGTATTGAGAAAATTTATCTGCTCATCTATATTATTTATATGTAATATATTTTGCCAAGGTATACGTTTCAGATCTTGAATAAATAGTTCAGTTTTAAAATATTGATAGTCTCGTACAATTTTGTAAATTGGCTCAGTTTTAGATGTATTAACAGCTAGCATGCATATACCGTATCATGATCTGAAAATGTCGTATTACCAAGTCCCGAAGATGTAACCAAATTAACGTCAGGAACTAGAACAAGGTCCAGAAGCGCATTTCCATTCTGATGAGTACATGTAGGTTCACTTATAATTTGGTGCAGATTTAATGTTTCAATCATACAGTTAATATAAAATGTATCTGGATTATTGGTGCGAAGTAAATTAATATTAATGTCTCCTAGACACAAATAATTATCACACATATTGCTAATTAAAGTACAAGATTCTTCCAATTCGTCACAGAATATTTTATAATTTAAGTGCGGTGGTCTATACACTATCCCGACACCAAGACACATGTCTTTAAATTTTAACAGCAACCAAATTTGTTCAATATTGTTCCCGACATTGACCAGTGAATATCTAATTTTATTATGAATATAAATGCACACACCCCCTGCTCGTCCGTCTCTGTCCTTACGAATGAGATTGTAACCGTCAATATTTATTAATTCATTTTGATGAATTTCAGATATCCAAGTTTCTCCTACCCCAAAAACATATATTTTTCTCCTAGCAAATGATTTTTTATTAGATTAAACTTAGGAATTAAAGATCTTACATTAGCATGACCAAACTTCACCTGATTCAACAACATGCTAGGAGTACCTTCAAATACAACCTTGCAAAGCACGAAATATTTGTATTATTACATATTTCAATGAGAAATGAAATAAATATTATTTATATTACCCAAAAAAAAAGAACAAAAATAATACGGTCCGAAGAGCGTGCGATATCCGCAAAGAATCAAGAACAAACAATAGCTTTCCAGCGATTTAGGTGAGTTCACTGCGGACATTGTTGCTATTAATATTATTTACTTAATTGTAATTGGTCCAGTTCTCGATAACTTGTAATTTTAAAAACTTTATCGACAATTTTTATTGATATTTTACCGTTGTTAATCCATACGACTTTATTTCCAAATTTCTTTACAGCTTCTTTTAGGACACCAGCCCTAACACTTGTCAGGTCTTCTCTTACAACAGCTTTCGTGCCCTTCAATTTGCTCTTATTATGGAAAATCTGATTTTTCACATTAAGGCTAACAAATTTGACAATAATTGGCCGACGTGAGTCTTTCTTTGACGGAATTCTGTGACTTACATCTATTGAATCTTTAGTTAGACTAATATTCAATTTTTCTCTGCATAGTTTAATTATGACTGACTGTAATATATAATATGATTCTGACTGTAATATTAATTTCCTTAAAAAAAACCCACAAATAATATTTAAATACACTTGTATCATCTGAACTTTTTGTTTACATATGCCGCATGTATTAGAATTCTTGGTATGATTATTTACACATTTACAAGGAGAAATTTACACTTACAATACAAAATTTTATGAAAATTAATAAATAACTCAAAACTATTGTTACGTTTCTAGGGTTTATGTTTATTTATTTAAACGAATAAAACACTCGGTAAAACTTAATCGTAATTTAATAACGCTTACAAACTAATTTATTTGTAACAATTTATTTACACACTAAAATTTAACTTCGACGATCGCTGTTCGAATTCGACTGACTGGTGAGTCAACTCCGGGCGATTTTATATCATTCGTCGCCGTCTGAAACTCTCTACGCTGGAAGATTCCAGTCTGTTCGATGTAGGCCCCGGTGGCGTGACGGCCGATGACACATAACAGCGAACCGACTTCTTGACGCCTTGCGCTAAGCCGGTTGGCGCGCCACACTGCCCCCTTCTTAAAAACGTTTCGTCTCGAAATGTTCCTGGTGATAGTCTTGAAGGAGGGTGTCGGAATCTACATGCTGGCCCATTCTTGCAACTTCCCGTCTGGAAGAAGTAACAGTCTACGGTTTTGCTGTTGCTGACTGTTGCCTGTGGGTGGTGGCTGCAGACTAGGACTTCAATTCCCGTTCTGTGGAAGATGACTTCCAGCATGCTTCGAATTACTCTCCAGTCTAGTCCGTCCAATCCGCAGCCCAATTTGGGGATGGCTAACTTCATCTGATGGTTCTCTATTAGCTGTCTCCTCAGGCTATATAGGGCTCTCCACATACTTTGATAGTCAAGTTTACCGCTTGATGTCTTCTTAGTGACTAAATAATGCACGTGGCGCCTCCGATCTGCCGTCGAATCAATGATCCGCAAGCTCTTGCCTACCACGGGATGCTGTCTTCGTAGCTCCTCGATTTGGCCAAATTTCTTCCTAAACACCTGAGCGATTCCTTTGGACATTTTCAGGTCTTCTGCTACGCAGTGGGCCAGACTGTACTCCAGTGGCACTTTAAAGAGATCGAGATCTTGTTGCTTCTCCGTGGTCACTCCAAACCGTGCCTTGCTTCCTTTGCCGTGATGAGACATGAAGGTTTCGAAGTTCACTTCGGAAACTTGCGCCCTTTGTACTGTCCCTTCATCTGCTTCTCCATGGTAAGGGGCTATCCGGTTGAAGTGGATTACTTTGGGTTTGCCATGGGGGACCTTCTTGATGCGGTAAACGACGTCGTTGATCCGTTTCATCACTTTGTAAGGACCTTCCCAAGAGGTCTGTAATTTTGGGGAGAGGCCTCGACGTCTCTGGGGGTTATAAAGCCAGACCAGTGCTCCAGGTTGGTATCCCCCGTGTTGAGCGTTGATGTCATAGTGCTCCTTCATCCGATCGCTGGCCGTCTGTATATTGTGACGCACTTGGTTGTGGATGTCGTCCATTTTCCTGCGTAATTTGCTCACATAGTCTTCGTCGGCAGAGACTTCGCCAGGCTTCACACCAAACTTCAGGTCGCAGGGCAGTCTCGGCTCTCGCCCGAATACCACTTTCGCGGGAGTCTCCCCTGTTGTCTCATGAACAGATGAGCGGTATGCCATTAGAAACAGGGGGATGTACGTGTCCCAGTCCCTCTGATGATCGGAAACGACCTTGGACAAATGTCGGTTGATGGTTCTATTGAACCTTTCCACCATTCCGTCCGACTGTGGGTGGAGTGCAGTTGTTCTAGTTTTTCGTACGCCGAGCAGAGTACACACGTTCTTGAACAAGGCCGATTCAAAGTTCCTTCCTTGGTCTGAATGCAGTTCCATAGGTGCACCATACCGACTGATCCATTCCCTGACAAGGACTTCCGCAATAGTGACCGCCTCTTGGTTAGGTAGGGCGTAAGCTTCAACCCACTTACTAAAGTAGTCCATTACCACGACGATGTACTTGTTTCCACCATTCGTTTCTGGAAACGGGCCGGCTACATCGATGGCAACTCTCTCAAAAGGACTTCCAACGTTGTACTGTCTCATGGGAGCCTTACCCCGCCTGTGGGGGCCGTTACTGGCTGCGCAGACTGCACACTTTCTGCACCAATCCTTCACGTCTTCCTTGCAGTTCACCCAGTAAAATCTTTCGCGCACCTTCTCCATAGTCTTCTTAACTCCCAGATGCCCTCCGGAAGTTCCATCGTGAAGTTCCCTCAGAACTTCTGGCACCCTATTCTTGGGGATCAGTAACTGTGTCTTCTGTTCCATGCCTTCCTGATTCTCTATGCTTCGTCTCAGAAGACCACGATCCAACACTATGGAGTCCCACTGCGCCCAGTATGATTTTACGGACGGTGCACATGGTGCTACCTCTTCCCAGGTAGGCCTCGCGTCCCTGCTTTTCCATTCTAGCACTAATTTCAAATCCGGGTCGTTCTCCTGGTCTCTTCGCAGTTCTTCGCCTTGCCATTTGTCATCAACAATGGCTGTCCTCGCAGTCGTGGCTACTTTCTCGTCCAAACGACTACAGTGCTTACAGTCTTCGGCACAGGGTCTTCTCGACAGAGCATCGGCATTTCGATGGCTAGTTCCTGCCCGATGCTGAATTTCAAAATCGTACTCCTGAAGTCGTTCGATCCATCGTGCAACTTGCCCTTCTGGGTTCTTGAAACGGAGAAGCCATTTTAGAGCGGCGTGGTCGGTCCTCAGCAGGAAGCGTCTACCATACAAGTACTTATAGAAGTGTTCTATCGTTTTTACGACGGCTAGCAATTCCCTTCTTGTGACGCAATAGTTTCGTTCCGGCTTTGATAGAATTTTACTGAAGTAGTCGATCACCTTTTCTTGCCCCTCTTGTATCTGGGAGAGTACGCCACCAATCCCAACGTTGCTAGCATCTATGTCCACGACGAATTTTCCTTCCGGGAGAGGATAACTCAGAATAGGAGCACTAATCAAGTACTGCTTTAGTTGTTCAAAGCCAATTTGACACTGTTGGTCCCATTCAAATGGACGACCTTCTTCAGTGAGTTTTGTCAACGGCTTAGCAATGTCTGCAAATCCAGGAACGTAGCGCCGATAGTAAGTGCACAGGCCAAGGAAACTCCTTATTTGGTGTTTATTTCTGGGAGTTGGCCAGTCTTTCACCACCTGAATCTTCACAGGGTCCACGGCGATTCCGTTTCCATTAACAATGTGCCCCAGGTAATTCACTTCCTTCTGGAACAGGTGACACTTCTTGAGGCTAAGCTTTAGTCCAGCTCCGCGAAGCCGCTGGAACACTCCTTCCAGGTTCCTTAGGTGGTCGTCGAACGTCTTTCCCACGACAATTATGTCGTCAAGGTACACCATGCACGTTGTCCAGGACAGACCTTTCAGAACCGTCCCCATTAACCTCTCGAATGTCGCTGGGGCATTACATAATCCGAATGGCATCACTGTGAACTGCCACAGACCCATACCAATGGAAAACGCCGTCTTTTCTCGATCTTCGGGCGCCAGCTCCACTTGCTAATATCCACTCTTTAAGTCCAAAGTTGAGAAGATCTTTGAGCCGGCCAGGGTGTCCAGGGTATCATCAATCCGTGGCAGGGGATAGCTGTCCTCTTGGTGACATTATTGAGTAACCGGTAGTCTACACAGAACCTGGTGGACCCATCCTTCTTCTTCACAAGCACTACTGGTGACGCCCACGGGCTGCTTGATGGTTCTATTACATTATCCTTTTCCATCTCGCGAATAATGCGTTCCGCTTCCTCACGCTTCGCCAACGGTAATCGCCTTGGAGCTTGACGGATAGGTCTTTCTTCTCCAGTCTCTATTTTGTGTTTCACGACATCAGTTCTTCCCTTGGATCCATTTTCTACCTCAAATACATCTTGATAGCGGCCGATCAGATTCTTTGCTTTTGTCTTCTGGTCTGGAGTCAATTCCTGGGCTGTTGACATAACCATTTCCCATAATTTCTTTGGGACTTTCGCTTCTGGCACGTTTGTTTCAAGTTGCCGGGAGATGGAGGACACCATGGTGGAGCTTCCCAAGATTGTTCCTTTCTTGATATTGACAGAGAAACAATTGACGTTCATCAGGCGGACAGGTACTTCCTTCTTCGCCGTCAACAACATTTTCCCAACGAGGACTCCTCTTCCAATCTTCTGATCATCAGTATTAGGTTCAACCATAATGACCTGCCCATCTTGAAAAACACCGTTCAATTTTGCGTCGACGATAACCTCAGTCCTGCTGGGTAATACAATGTCTTCAGCGAGGACTACTCGAGCGGCCACGTCTCCTCGTTGATGTAGAACCAACTCCTCATTATTGACCACCATTACGCCACGCTTTAAGTCCAATTGAAACCCATGGGCACACATGATGTCCATGCCCAAAATTGCCTCGTCCTCTATGTCCGCTACCAGTGCACGGTGCTTTATTGGAGTTGAACCAATGGTGATGATAACCTCTACTTCACCGTGGACAGTTGCTGATGTTCCAGTTGCAGTTTTCAGTCTCCACTTGGTCGGCTCAGTGCGTCCAGATGACTTAATGACGTCGGGTCTTAGGATGGTCTTCGTCGCACCCGTATCCAACAACATGGTGTGAGGAATGTCATCAATGGTAACATCCACGAAGACACTGCTGGTTAACTTCCGTAGGGATATTACTTGGTTGGCTTTCGTCTTTGGGGGCCTTTGAATATGGATCGACGGTTGTCCCTCTGCACCGACCCGGCTTAGTTTAACTGTGGCTTTCTTGGATCCTGTCTGGGCTTTGGACATCGCCTGCGAACATGTCCTTCCTCCTGGCCACACCAGCGGCTTCTTCTGCTTGAAGACCTGTTCCACAATGCGGAGAACATCCTCGGCGGTGGCATATTCCTTGGATTGCCCCTTATTAGCAGATCCCACCTTGGCGTTGGCGGACTCTTCTTCTTCTTCCTCTTGGAAGTCCATAGCCGCTCGCACCTTGACATGCCCTCTTGAAATTCGTCTCGCCGCTTCAAATTCCAAGGCATAAGCCAATGCGTTCTTGGATGTCTTCGGATGGGTCATTCTCAATGCCTGCTGGTTGTCTGGGTCACGGATTCCATCTATGAAGGTCTGCACCGTCAAACATTTGAGGAATTCAACAGGAGCTGTGGGATATATGCCAACTGGACCAAACGCGCAACGTCTGCTTCGAATTCCTGAAGACTTTCTCCGGATTTCTGACAGCGATTCCTCAACTGCGCATGGTATACCTCGGTCAGATGGGCCTGTCCGTAACGCATTTCCATCCTATTCACCAGCTTGTCGAAGTCTTCTTGTTCCTCTGGCGGCATCGTCTGTAGCACATCGATAGCGTCCCCTCTCAAGGCCACAATTAACGAAGTGGCTTTTTCGCTGGCCGTCCATCTGTTCGCCTTTGCTGCTGCTTCGAACTGTTTGAAGTAGTTGGGCCAAGAAGATTTTCCATCGAACGTTGGTGGTTTTATTTTTAATTTCGAATTTTCTGCTGGTCCTTCCACAATTCGGGTTTCATTATTTTCTAGTACTTCTACTGGTGGCTGATCCCCGAACACTCGCAACCCCGCCATGATTTGTTCCAGATTTTTGATTTTGTTATCCTGCTGGAATATTATTTCTTCCACATTTTCTTGCAGGTTTCTTGTTTCTTCCGATATTTTTACGACTAGTTTATCTTCGAGTCCTTTCGTCTGTTCTAGAAATTCACCCTTCAAATTTCCGGACTGTTCTAGAAGTTTCTCGTCGAAATTTCTGGATTGCTCTAGAAATTTCTCGTCTAAGTCTCTAGATTGTTCCAACAATTTATTCTGTAATTTATCGAAATTTCCAGATTGTTCTAGAAGCTTCTCCTCTAAATTTCTAGATTGTTCTCGAAGTTCGTCCTTGATTTTTCCAGATTGTTCTCGAAGTTCGTCCTTGAAATTTCCAGATTGTTCTAGAAGCTTTTGCTCTAAATTTCTGGATTGTTCTCGAAGTTCATCTTTCAGGATTTTATTAAAATCGGCGGGACCACACGAAATTTCGAAAAGGAAGGTCTCTGGATCTTCGCCAGCTGTCAACAAATCGGATCGGAGACGCTGTTGAAGTGCGCCTTTCAAACCACAGGTTTCTAACTCTCGTTCTTCCAATTCGGTTTTTAATTCGGCCACTTTTAAGTCTTTCAACAACACTTTTCTCGTAGCCATTGTTTTTTTTTTCGATACTGTACTTATTTAATAATCTCATTAAATTTAATTTACTTTAAATTGTTTATTTATTTGCACAAACCCGCACACCGACACCACTGTTACGTTTCTAAGGTTTATGTTTATTTATTTAAACGAATAAAACACTCGGTAAAACTTAATCGTAATTTAATAACGCTTACAAACTAATTTATTTGTAACAATTTATTTACACACTAAAATTTAACTTCGACGATCGCTGTTCGAATTCGACTGACTGGTGAGTCAACTCCGGGCGATTTTATATCATTCGTCGCCGTCTGGAACTCTCTACGCTGGAAGATTCCAGTCTGTTCGATGTAGGCCCCGGTGGCGTGACGGCCGATGACACATAACAGCGAACCGACTTCTTGACGCCTTGCGCTAAGCCGGTTGGCGCGCCACACTATTAAAAATAATACACAAATTATTGGTTATAATATTGGTTCTAAGTTGTCCTCGGCTATTATTTTTTAGTAATAACTTTCTGCTGTATCTAAGTAATGACGCATTTTCCTCGATATAACAACTTTTTTTATTAACGTCTTGAATTGTCGATTTTTTTATCAAGTACATTTAATATGTCTGTGTTTGATTATTCATTTTTTGGTTCTTTGTAGCGATTAAATTTTTTTTTTAATTCCTACTAGACGGATGAATTCAAAAATTATAATTTCTCTAGTTTTCATAGCCCACTATTTAAAAATAATACCGAAAAATGGAAAACAATTACATGTTAAAAAGAAATCATCGATAACGAGTTAACTATAACAGATAGGTATAGGCAATGCTAATACAGGACGAAAGGAAATTTAATCCCAAGTCACATGATATAAAAATATACTAGGCGTTCCATTTAAAAAACATGACTTTTCGACAGTTGAAATTAGTTCGAATAGAAGTCACTTGTCAACCAGCCTGTAAGTAATCAAGTGCAAAACTGGACATGATCTGAAAGAACGTTACTGTAGCCTACTACAGGCCAAAAATGGGCATCATGGTTTTTGAGGCACATAGATGGCAGTATCATAACCAAGGTTCTGCCAGTCTGAGTTATTTTTAAAGAATGAAAATATCTCGGAAACGGTTAATTTTTCTTGTATCACATGTTGCACAAAATATTTTTAGAATTTTATGAAGATTTCAAAAATTCATTAAAAAATGGGGTATTCTATTTAAAATAAGAAAGTTGACAGCAACTTCCGGTATAAGCGGAAGTGTCCGAAATTTGAAAATATTATATTTTGATAGATCCATATCGTTAACTTATAATCGCAAAATATGAAATAAAAATTCAAAGAGGAAGTCCGTAAACTTTTAATGAAAGGGTTGTCTGAATCTCCCTGTATAGGAGAAATATATTTTGGGCGGTTCAAATTCTATTGAAGCAGGCAATATAAAATATTAGACCGTAACGTGTAAACAAACGCGAGGGCTGCGGAGACAATTAATGCCGCTACAGTAATGGTGTTACTCAGTATAACAAAAAACAGAGCAATACTGCCGCAATAAAAAATTACAGTTGTGTAATCAACTCTTCTTGTTTAAATGTGTAAAGATTTTCAGAGTAATTAGTTGACCAGTTGTACCTCGACCGGCGGACTTTATTGCGACATTGCGTCATATAGTAAGAATGCCGTAAATTATTTTCACCGTCCCATTACACAATGTGCCTGTTCGATACATTTTTACGGCGCTACTGAAACGATGGCGTGTACTTATTTAAATCCTATGCTTACTAATCATTTAACATTTAAAGCACGCTAATGTTTCTAGTACGCTAGTCTGCTTTTGTAGCGGCTTCCCATGAACAACCGGTATAAGTAAGCCGACCCTCTCCTTTTTTCTACGACAGGAGACTATCTTGTCTCCTTCAATATTGACTAAAATTAATGTCGATTTTATGTATCCAGTGTTAAACCGAATACAGCATCTTTATTCGCCATGTTTTGAACTAAACTATGTACAAATTTCTGAATTAAAATGTTAGTAGTTTAAAAGAGGCAATTTTCTTTTCAAAAAATATTCCATTTATTTTACTTAATTGTAAGTGAAATGTTTTACAAAAATTGCTGTTAAATTTATGAAATTTGTTTCAAATTTCGACAGTGATGTAAAATGGCTCTAAGATTGAATGAATAAAAATGCAATAATAAACTTAACAATAGGACAATATTTCAAAGAGAACAGATATTTTAAACGAAGTTGTTTTTTAGAAGCAACGGAATTTTATTTTTAATATTT
Source organism: Prosopocoilus inquinatus (assembly GCA_036172665.1). Lineage (NCBI taxonomy): Eukaryota > Metazoa > Arthropoda > Insecta > Coleoptera > Lucanidae > Prosopocoilus > Prosopocoilus inquinatus. The sequence continues at coordinate 23,953,082 of CM069872.1, read as the reverse complement.
TTAAACAAATTCAATATATTTAAATACAATTGAATTAACATACATTTTAATTTGCAGATGAACAGAACCTGTGGAAGTTTCTCTTCAGCTGCGACAACAGTTTGGAGAAGACGAAAAACTTAATCGATTTATGTTTTACTTTACGGTCACAGGCACCAGAAATTTTTGCAAATCGGGATCCCGAGAACACTGACTTGAAGGAAGCATTTAATACGATGTAAGTATAAAAAAAATTGTTGCAAATCGTTTTTGATTGCAGATGAAAACCTCGAGCAGCCTCTGTACAGCTGTTTCAGCCCTGCTTGGGGCTTCTTCAGCAGGGACGTAGCTCGACATTCCCACTGCAAAGAAAAACGACTTGTCCAATTTATTCGCAATTGCGATGTAAGAGTGCTGAACAGATAAAATAGCGACATCTTACGATCGCTTTTTGAACTGACATTGCAGTAGGATAGACATATTGAAGCGGGATTTGCTCCTAATAAGTCCCCCATGCAAGACGGCCATGCTTGCTGTCAATGCATAATGAAAGTTTTAAAAAACTTACGTCTCTGCTGACGAAGCCCCAAGCAGGGCTGAAATAGCTGTACAGAGGCTGTTCGAGGTTTTCACTGCAATCAAAAACAATTTGCAACAATTTTTTTTTAACTTTCATTATGCTTTGACAGCAAGCATGGCCGCCTTGCATTTTTCGTACGTTGTTTAAAGTACTCTTCTTCAAGAAGAATCTGTCTGTGAAATTTGAGAATTTTTCATTCGCTCAGTTTCAAGATATTTAAAAAAAATCAGTAACGAAATTCTATTTATACCAAGTTATCAGCACGGCCTCGATGAGTAAATGTTAAAATAAATTACCGGAAAAGCTTTTCCTATCAATTTTGTTCAAAAACGAACTAGATTTATTAATTATCTGTTCAGCTTTCACTATCATTGATCAAGGCTGTGCTGACAGTCTGATATAAATCGAGTATATGTTGGGATTTGATGAATGATCACGGATGATTCAAGCCTGTTAGCCGTGAAAACTAAAAACAGTTGTTGATAAATATTGTATTGAAGTGACTGTATTTTTCCTGCATTGAATATATTATTGTTAGTACATCAGAAGTTTCCTTGCTGGAGTCTACATATTCATCAGTATAGTTACAGAATCTTCTATAGATGTCTTAAAACTCAGCGTGTGAAAAATTCTCAAACTTCAGAGACAGATTTATCTTGAAGAGTACTTTAAGAAACCTAAATGAGATTTTGCTATAAAATAATTAGGAAAGCCAATATTCGAGCACCTTTAAATTAACATGGAATTTCCGATGTTGCGTTTCAAAATTCAGCACCCTGTAAGAAAGAAAGTTTGTGCACCGCCATAATCAACATTGCACTTGAGAAAATTTAGAAATGACTGTTGTAGATAAATTTCGAAGAAAACGAAAAATTTTTTAATAAGTTATGAAGTCATTCTTAACTCAGACTAATCCGCATATAATAAAAAAAATATCTGTTCATAGATTTCTAATACGTTTCCCAAATAACACGACCCATAGGGGTAAATTCGGACACCTTTAGTTAATTTATAATTTTAATGTTAAAAATGTTGTACTCCTATTTCTTATTTTTATTTAAAATGTCTGCTTTACTTTTAAGAACGATAATCACCAAAAAAAAGAAAAATTAAAAACGTGTCCTAAGTAACCAGATATTATGGTATTTAATTTCTCTTGATAAGCAAATTCTGTCGTGTTAAAGCAGTTTTTAACTATACAGGGTGGGCCAATAGTGCGTATTCGGTAGATAGCTCCTATATTAATGCAGATTTTTAAAATCTGTTTTCGCTATTACTTACCTATGGTTTAGATGCATGATTTGAAATTAGTTACAATTATACAGGGTGTTCCGTGTGGCTGTGCCAGACCAAAGTAGTGTTTTCTTTAAATGGAACGTACTATACAGGCTGTCCGTTTTTCGAGCCCAAGCAGGGGGATCTCACTTATCTTAAGAGATACGAGGTCGGTTAAATTAGGCCAAAGTTGCGTATTTTCATGCTAATTAATAATCTTAAAAGCAATTTAAATTATTCCTTCTGGTATTGAAGATATTGAGAAAAAAAAACTAAAATTTTTCATTTGCGTTTTTATTTTTTAAATCGAAAACCGATAAAGCTAGACATTTATAACTTTCATATTATTAAGGAACTTTTTCACGGAGAATCTAAATCTACATTTGCATTTACCCAAGCTGTCAAAATTGTAGAGATACGACTGTTAACCTTTTTTTTTCTTATGGGCGCCATATTGGATTTTCATACTTCTAAATAAAGATTTTTTCTCCGATTCTAACAATGTATCACACATTATGGTTGATTTGACTTTTTGACCGAAATTTCAATTTTTTAATATTTACAAAGAGCCCTGTCACAGCCCGGCGACGTCGTTTTTGTACACTTCTGCTATAAAGTTTTCGGAGTACGAGACATGCCACTGGCAGTAAGAAATTTTATGCTTTGGAATTATGAACCTTATAGCTTTTACAACCGTATAAAAAATTTACATGCTACCCCGATAATAAAACCGGTCATCGCAAACACAGCGATTTAACGCAGAGGCGAACTTATTTAACCAACTTGAATAATCTGCTAGAAAGACTTTCATTGTAGTTGGATGGATAAGAAATTTAACAAAATTTATTTTCTAAATATTATAACATGTGTAGTAAATAATGTGTGCATTATGAATTTAAAATTTCTGAAACTTTGGCAATTGAAATTAAATAAGTCAATAAAATAAAATCTGTTATTTTTCGTTAATTAAATTTAACTTTCTAGTTTCATTTACACATATGTTTTGCAACTAATTAATAGCTTTGTTGAGCAGAACTTCTTAGCATTTATATTATTATAATAAGAAACAAATTTAAATAATCTAGCTCATTCTATATATTTTTTCAAATACTCAAAAATCATTCACATATTTTCACAAAATAAATGTTATACGATTTAATCATTTTCTCTTAACTTCTAGATTAATGAAAACTTGCCAAACTTTGTGGTTGAACTTTTCAACTTATTTTACTGATGTCAGATTTCAGAAGAAACTAAAAAGAAGAATATTATTTTTTCCTCTGTGGCGTAGAATGAAATATGTATATTATTTTTAACGCAAGTATTGCAATTTCTAAGTATTACACATATCATTCTATATTCTAGGAGTTTAATACTATATTTGTTAAGTTTCTTAAATTTGTATGATTCTGAATAATTTTAATGAGTTAATTATTCGATCAATAAGTATCATCAGTAAACTTATTATTTAAATGAAATTAAGTTATTTTAAATTTATTTCACTGTAAATTCTTACAATATTATATGATACCGTATAAAAAAGAATAGCATACACTGGAAAAAGTATTCAAGACTTTATTATTGAGAACAACGAAAAACTTATTACAAGTAAAAGCAAAACTGAAATAAAAATTAACAAAATAATAATTCACATATACATATATTTACATAAAAAAATAGATCAATAATAGTGTAATATATATTTTAATTATAAATTAGTAATGTGTGTAGCAACCGCCCTTTGTAATTACTTCCTCCAGTCTTCTCTGCATGGAATTTATTATATTTGAGCACAGTGGTCCATTACCTAATTGGTCCCAGATATTCAAGATTTCATTATTTAATAATTGGTGATTTCGATTTATATGCTCAATTTCCCAATTCCGAAAAACTGTTGCCCACACATTTTCTATAGGGTTAAGATCGGGTGACTTTGCCGGCCAATCTAGAACTTCTATTTCTGGATGTTCAATAAACCAGTCCTTGACTACCCTGGCTGTATGAACGCTACTATTGTCTTGCACAAATGTTATAGTGCCGCCGTTGGCGTAAGCTAAAGGCAAGATATATTCTTCTAGAAGAAGAATATATGTCACAGCAGTTAGTTTCGCTGGAATTCGAATTAAATCTCCGGTTCCATGAGAGGAGATCCAGCCCCAATAAGCCGAAGATATTCTCCCGCTAGACTTATTTTTGACGATATGATTTGGATCGAAGCGTGTGTTCTTACTTCTGTAAACGTATGGCTTCCATAATTTATTCGAGCAAAAGACTTTCTCGTCCGAAAACACGACATTATTCCAGTTTCTGTACGAATTTTGAACTGAGAAGATTATCCTGCTTTCTGCATGGTGGTCCTGGAAATCTATAACTTCGGCTGGTCTTCTACAGCGAATTCCTGCGTCACTTAGTCTTTTATATATGGTATGGCGAGAACACTGAACTTCTGCGACTTCTAATAATTGTCTACTTGAGTGGAATGGGTTTTGTCGACACATTTGAACCAATCTTCCGTGTTCATCTGCGGTTGTGACTCTTGGTCGACCTGACCGATCTTTGGTTCGCATGTTACCTTCCATTCGAAACCGCTGTATCCATTTCCATATTGTTGATTTCTTTATAAGAAAATAATGTCAGAACATACTAGGCTTTCGTATATAATTTAATTTAAATAATATATTAAATTCAAATAATATTGTCTTTGAATCAAATGAAAATATTAAGTATAACAAATTTTTTTCAATATTTTCATCGACACTAATTAATAGCACAATCGCTTAACGTTTCACTATCGTTTGAAGGCTTCGTAACACTAACAAATAAACAAAGTAAAAAATAAATAAGTAATTATATAGTAATTAATATTTATCCTTTATTGTATTTATATAAGGTTTAATAAATCGTAAATTATTGTTATTATTTTCTTAAAATTATGTGAGCTTTCCGTATGGCAAAGCTTGTCGGTGAGCTAATAAATCACCCTGTATTTCATATTTACTAAAAATCTATTTATGTATTTCTCGTAATGAAAATTTTAGAATCCACAGAAAAACATACACAAACTACAAACGAATAAAATTTTTGTGAAGTCAAACAAACCAGAAGTGTATAAAGGCAGAAATTAGGTATAATTATAATTTTTCAGAACAATTAACATCGTCGATCCTTTATAGCAATTTAACATTTATATGTCTTTATAATATGATCTGAAATCCTGTTATTTAACAATATAAAATATTCTAATTAAAAAAAAAACATTTTTTGTTCAATTTTTAAGTTAAAGCAAAAGAGAACAAACTAATTCGCCACCGCGTCCGCGTTCGCAACCGCGCGTCGCCTCAATAAATACTCGGAACCAAATACTGGCAACAAAATTCAACAAACCATAAACATCTGCACCGGCCGGGGTTGAATAGGACCTAAGTAAACAACCCTCCTATCGGGGTGCGGAGAAAGTGTCTCTGTTCCTTAAGGTTCGAAATATATTAGGCCCGTTTCAATAAGGTTCAAATTCGAACCATTTTATTGCTTTTCATTTCGAAACTTTTAAGCATTAGTGTACGTCAAACAGTCGTGTATTTCTAACGTCATTTTTAATTGTATTACCTATGACGCATAAGTAACCAAAAAACTAAATCATATTTTAATTTTTATTCAAATATCTTTACATATGTACACATATACCTACGGACAATAAATAAATAATATTTTAAATAAATTCATACATATTTTGTAAAATTCCAAATAAAAATAAAATAAAAAGCTATTACTAAACAGTCTGATTCTACTCTTTAATGAAATAAAAGAATTGAATTAAGTAAACGAAAAAGAAAAATGCCCAAGTCCTATCTCAAGGACCCTTAAAATATTAATACAGGTTATGAAATATGAGTTACCAATACCCACTGATACCCACCTTCTTTACACAGTTTGCTAATAACTAAAACAATAAATACCTAAAGCAAGTACACGTACAAGTAGATTAGTTAGCTAATACATAATAAATTAACGCTTAAAAACGAATTGCACTAAACTTAAGCACCACGAACACTACGATTACGATACCCAAGAACAATGTACCAATGCGCGCATGCGTCGCATACCCCGTAACAGAAGTCTAGTCAATTTCTTATGTATTAAAATGGTATTAATTAATAAATTCAATTATATTTATAACTTATATTTTCCTGCAAAACCTAATACATATCTTGTCAAACCTATAACTAAATTTATTATCGAGACGAAACTTTTTTAAAATTTATGTCATTACACTGACGTTCTATTCACGTGATTTATAAACGTCAAATTTTAAACAAAATTTTTACGAGAAAATGACGTTTAAAACTGGTCATTCGACGTCCTTGACCAATTTTGACCAAATAATGACGTGATAAAAACGACTGCTTGCTGTTTGGTTTCGTTGTCCCTACCTATTAGAAAATAGTCTGTGGGATATAAATCTGGCCCTCTGCTGGCCAGCCGATGTCTCCGTTATTTCTTTTTAGAAAACACTTTAGTTAAACAATCCAACAACTCAGGTGTCATGAAAGAGCAATCCATCTTGTTGAAATCAACTGTTTATTAATGTAATAATCATAAGAAACGTTTTTTTTTACAAAAATTTAGGTATCCGTTTTCAGACAATGATGATTTTTATGTTCGCTGTGTTGCTCGAACAGCTACAGCATTGGTGACTTTGTATTTGGCTCGTCGGTATCGGATCATATCACAATTTGAAGGAAATTTGTATTTCCTTCTAACTGGCTTCTTATAAATGTACAAAATTTTATTCGTCATTCATTATCGCCGGGCAGAAGTTCCATTTTTTTTCTTCATTCGTCATACCACTTAATGTGGTAGCTTTGAAAGAATTTGGTTTGTTGAGTTAGAAGGATTATTTTGCACTGAAAGCAGGAGTTGTTTACAATTAAAATATTATGACTTTCGAGCTTTTAGAATTTCTTCCGCGTTTTCAATTGATCTAGCTAGTGCCTTTATTATGTGTAAGGTATAAATGTCTAGCTTTATCGATTTAAAAAATAAAAAAATTTTAATTTTTTCTAAATACCTTCAAAACGAAAAGGAATAATTTAAATTGCTTTTTAGATTATTAATTAGCATGAAAATACGCAACTTTGGCCTAATTTAACAGACCTTGTATCTCTTAAGATAAGTGAGATCCCCATGCTTGGGCACGAAAAACGGACAGCCTGTATATTATGGTTTATTTCGATTCGTCTTTAAGAGTAGATAAATTTATTATAAGGATATTATGTACCTAAATCTAATAGTTTTTGAGATATTGACATTTAAATGTAAAAAAATGCTATTATTTGCTTTATCAAAAGTGAATAACGGAAATATAAACAATTTAGCCCTCTAATTTTTTTAAATTACTAGTGCATAACCACGTTAGGTTGTTTTAATTTCGGTATTTTGGTTTTTAAATACGAAAAAATAAACCTTAAATTATTCACAGATTTACTGGCTAAAATTAAATTATAATTTTTGAAAATTAAAACAACCTAACGTGGACCTAACGTGGTTTATGAAATCAAATGTTCAAATTGTAATTCTGTTTATATAGGTGAAACGAGCCAAAATTAAAAAAAGAAACATTTAGACCAACATAAATATCATATTCAAAAAAATTATCAAAGTCATTCAATGCTTGTAGAGCATTCATTAGTAAATAATCATAATTTTGATTTTGATAATACTGACATTTTGTACAGTGAATCTAATATTTTTAAAAGACGTTTCATAGAAATGTGTAAAATTAAAATGTCTCCAAATTATATTAATAAACGTACGGACTTTGAAAATTTAAATGACATATTTTGTAGTTTTCTAGACTCTTTAAACAGGATATAGATCTGTCAATTAATTATATTAAAAAAAAAATAGTTTTAATTTAGTTCTAGTTACTTTTCTCTTTATTCCGGACAACTCGTATTTTAGTTTAAAATCATGTTACCTTTTCGTTTCTCTTGATGACTTGTTTCTCTTGACAACTTGTTTATTTACTTTTTTCACTCCTGACGAAGCTATAAATCTATAGCGAAACGTTGAGTGTGTTTCCTTCATTTTTCTGTCCGGTTTGAGATTAAAAAAACTTTGTACTTATTAATAACAATATGGCAAATTCTCAAAATGACCATGGTCCGGGATTTGCTCCTAATAAGTTCCCCATGCAAGGCGGCCATGCTTGCTGTCAAAGCATAATGAAAGATTTTAGAAAAATTCTGTGCAAATCGTTTTTGATTGCAGCGAGAACCTCGAGCAGCCTCTGGACAGCTGTTTCAGCCCTGCTTGGGGCTTCTTCAGCAGAGACGTAGCTCGACATTCCCGCTGCAAACAAAAACGACTTGCCCAATTTATTCGCAAATGCGATGTAAGAATGATGAACATATAAAATAGCGACATCTTACTATCGCTTTTTGACCTAACATTGCAGTAGGATAGACAAATTGAAGCGGGATTTGCTCCTAATAAGTTCCCCATGCAAGGCGGCCATGCTTGCTGTCAAAGCATAATTTCATTATGCATAATTTCATTATGCTTTGACAGCAAGCATGGCCGCCTTGCATGGGGAACTTATTAGGAGCAAATCCCGCTTCAATTTGTCTATCCTACTGCAATGTTAGGTCAAAAAGCGATAGTAAGATGTCGCTATTTTATATGTTCATCATTCTTACATCGCATTTGCGAATAAATTGGGCAAGTCGTTTTTGTTTGCAGCGGGAATGTCGAGCTACGTCTCTGCTGAAGAAGCCCCAAGCAGGGCTGAAACAGCTGTCCAGAGGCTGCTCGAGGTTCTCGCTGCAATCAAAAACGATTTGCACAGAATTTTTCTAAAATCTTTCATTATGCTTTGACAGCAAGCATGGCCGCCTTGCATGGGGAACTTATTAGGAGCAAATCCCGCTTCAATTTGTCTACCCTACTGCAATGTCAGGTCAAAAAGCGATAGTAAGATGTCGCTATTTTATCTGTTTATTAGGTTTAGGTACATAACATTCTTATAGTAAATTTATCTACTCCTAAAGACTAATCGAAATAAACCATACTATACAGTATGCTCCATTTAAAGAAACACAACTTTGGTCTGGCACAGCCACACGGAACACCCTGTATAATTGTAACTAATTTTAAATCTTGTATCTATATCACAGGTAAGTAATACCGAAAACAGATTTTAAAAATCTGCATTAATATAGGCGCTATCTATCGAATACGCACTATTGACCTACGCTGTGCATAATTCTAAACACCAATTGAGAATTTTATGTTTTAGCGATTATGTACCCTTGCCGAAATTAACACCACAAAAGTACAAGTTATTTGTATATCGATTAAGAGATGGCAACCCGGACAAGTTTGTTTATTCAGACTCCTTGAAAGCGTTTTTTATGGTTGCCGACTTAAGAATGTACACTGACTTTGAAGAATCGGAAGGAGAAATTCCAATTTTTGATATGGCGGGACTTACTTTGAAACATCTGGCAAAAGTAAACTTGTCAATACTCAGAAAATACATGTCTTACACCCAGGTGCAGTGATTTTTTTACATTTTTAAATAAGATGTTTTTACGACGAACTTTATAGGAAGCTCATCCAGTGAGATTGAAACAGATACATGTAGTAAACATTCCCTCGTTCTTAGATCATTGTCTCACTTTGGTTCGCCCATTTATGAAAAGTGAAGTTACAAAACTGGTACTTATTTAATAAATTGTTTAATATACTCTGATGCAGTAGTACCACTTTGTTTGTTTTCCGTAGGTGAAGTTTCATGCCCCAAATTCGGTGACTTTATTGGACTACATTCCAAAGGAACTGATCCCAGAAGAATATGGTGGTACGCTTGGAAATCTTGAACAGTTGTCGGCTGAATGGAGAAGAAAAATCAGTGTTAACAGAGAATTTTTCACGGACGAAACTCGTTGGAAGGTCGATGAAAGAAAACGACCTACAAACGGTGTTAATCACAAATATGCAAAATATGATATACAAGGATCATTTAGATCACTTAGTATTGACTGAGTTCAAAGGGAAAAATAATAGAAGTAATTACTTTTTATTTCAACTTTCAACAAATCATGAAATAGAATAACAAAAAAAAATCTAAAACCCAAATTAATTTCATTTATTTAAACCTAGAAGTCATCACTATCTCTTGAATATAAGCAGCCCTATTCATCAAGTAATTAATTGTAATTTTTAATTGTTTAAAAACCTTTAAATTTATAATTAATATTTAACAGTCCTATGTTTTCAGACCACTTTAAAAATTATTCTGTTGCATCAGATTGTATACTCCCTTTGCATGTTCAAACGTGGAGCCGCTAGCAACTAGTATGTAGCAATGTTTGTAATTATATCTGTTAATTCTGTATCATGAGCTATACGAAACAATAAAATTGCGGAGGCTATGAAAATGAATATGTGATTTCACTTAAAATCTAACTGATATTCTGTTTAACCGGGTTTCAATAGTGCTTGAGTCCTTCAATAAGTATCGAATACAGTTTGGCATAGGGATATACAGTACACTAACAAATACCGACATTCTCGGATCGTATCGATAAAGAAGTATCGGTAAGATGTAATATCGTGTATACAGTAGGTACCGATGATACTATTATGTATTAATTTTACAAGTTAGTAAAGATGCTTGTAAAGATGACGTCTTATTAATATGTTGTTAAATGGTGGTTTACAATTGTATTGACAATTGACCGTAACTTTTTAATTTTAAATGAAAACCGCAGTTGGCTATGACACAAATAAATTGCTTGTTTAATGAGGTTTTCAAAAATGTAAAGTTTCATATAATTATTTTTTCAAATAATAAAGATACTATTTATTTTTTGTTTTCCGGTAGCTAATAAGACATCCGTGACACAAAAAAACAAAAAAAATAGTTCAATTGTTTTCTCTAAAAATCAATTATTGTTAAGTAAAACAGCTAATCTAATTCAATAAATAAATAGCTTCCAGATATATAGATCAGACACTGACATAAAACCACAAGTATGTAAAAATGAATTAACTCTATTTGAACATTTCTTTAATTATTAATGAGAATAGTTAAGAGATTTCTATAAATTTTAAATTGTATAAATTAACGCATTTCTTTAAGGAATTATTGAAATGTCGGATATTTCTTAAGTTTAATAATGCTTTCAAGAACTTTTGTATATTAATATGTGCAATCGCGGATAGAAGTGAAATAGTTTTGATAGAAGTTTTGATAATATAAAATTTAAGATTTAATAATTTCCAAGGGACATATAACGTATAATTCTTCAAAACTGCATTGACAGTTAATCAACATTTACATTACTTGTAGGTTTATGAGTTCTCTAATAGCATTTCGTATTTATTGTGTTAAATTTAATTACTTGTATTATTTATTCTAATAATAGTTTTTTTTTTTGAGGAAAACAACTGAATTTTCTTTTGTTTCCATTGTCATAGATCGCTTAACAGGTACTGCAATATAATGAAAGTTAGTATTTTTGTTATTTATAACAATAATTATATCAAACCTTACATTTTTGAAAACCTCATTAAACAAGCAATTTATTTGTGTCATAGCCAACTACGGTTTCTATTTAAAATTAAAAAGTTACAGTCTCTTTCGCAGAATTGGTGCAATTTCTACAAAAGATAATACTGTCAGTGAAATCAACGTTAATTTCTGAATAAAATAGTTTTTGAATTTTCAAAATATTGTCACGAAGACTCTTTCGGGACAGCTGTATATAATTGTTAACGGGTCACTTTGCTGAGCTACGGATAATTGGGAAATTGCGGGGAGAGAGTCGAGGTGGCACCGTGCAAGGAAGGTGGGCTCGGCAAGGTGGCTCTATAGCGGTGCTCAATAAAGCCTAAAAGTGTTGTGGGGAGTTTTTGTCTGAAGAGGACCTTCCTGTTTCGAGACAAGACCGGGACGAGGTAAGAAATCCATTTCTCTATCGGGTAAACTACCCCCCTAGTGCCTTTAGCCCATACCTGAGCGGCACCTTCTACCTAGAGCTAGATTACCCTAACGGCTACCTTTATTAAGAGCGCACAGAGAGTGTGACAATATCTTGTCAAACAACTGAGATATTGTGAAAAATAATTTTTCGGAAAAATTCGTTTTCGGCCGATATTTCCCGAACGAATCGAGATAGCTAACTTTTGTTTTCTCCACTGAATTTTTCTTGAAAAATAGCACTGGGTCGCGGAAACGGTTTTCTTCTATTCCTATAAGTAACTGTGAAACCTTGTAAAACCATCAAAAATGGTCCACTCTGTATGCGTTTTTTTTGCAAGCCACAGTACCTTTCATTTCTTTGATTTTCAAAATTTAGAAAATTAGTCAATGTGATATTATCAAGAAAATTACTTAACTGACCTAAAGTATAATCTAATTTCCAAGTTAATTTGGTAAGAACTTTGAAAGTTACCTCTATTTCATATGAAGAATTTTATTAACAAAATCTGATACGTATCTGTCAATTTTGTGACATGACATATCGTACGCTCTTCTTAAAGGTTCAATTACATGACGAGGGAAAACTCCCTCTTTCCTAGATTCAAGTAAAAAGAGCTTACGATTCTTCATTTTGGTAATTTTAATTAAAGTATTAGAATACATTTTGCACAGTACCTTATTTTGATGCCCATAGTGAAACTCGACAAAACCGTAAAACCCTATGTTTCTGATATCCATCATATTTCTGTCCGGTTCGAGATTAAAAAAACTTTGTACTTACAATTTTCATCGGATAAGAACACACTTCAATTAAAAAATTTGATTTTTAGAAAAATTTTGTGCAAATCGTTCTTGATTGCAGTGAAAACCTCGGGCAGCCTCTGGACAGCTGTTTCCCCTGCTCGGGGCTTCTTCGGCAGAGACGTAGCTCGACATTCCCACTGTAGACCAAAAACGACTTGCCCAATTTATTCGCAATTGCGATGTAAAGAATGATGAACAGATAAAATAGCGACATCTTACTATCGCTTTTTGACCTGACATAGGATAGACAAATTGAAGCGGGATTTGTTCCTAACAAGTCCCCCATGCAAGGCGGCCATGCTTGCTGTCAAAGCATAATGAAAGTTTTCACTGCAATCAAAAACGATTTGCACAAAATTTTTCTAAAAACTTTCATTATGCTTTGACAGCAAGCACGGCCGCCTTGCATGGGGGCCTTATCAAGTAGCAAATGCGCTTCAATTTGTCCATTCTACTGCAATGTCAGGTCAAAAAGCGATAGTAAGATGTTGCTATTTTATCTGTTAAAAAATTTGAGTTAGCAGGAAATAAATTCAATGCATTAACGATAAATGTTGCCATGACTATATTTTCACAGCGGCGGGCATTTCCACGGCCGACAAGACAATTTAAAACAGTCTGGACTTTACATTATAAGCCTTTCCTGGCTTATAATGTAAAATACTATTATAGAAAAATTTTGTGCAAATCGTTTTTGATTGCAGCGAAAACCTCGAGCAGCCTCTGGACAGCTGTTTCAGCCCTGCTTGGGGCTTCTTCAGCAGAGACGTAATAAAATTTTCATATAAAAATCTGAATTATTTAAGCTTCAGATTAATATCAACTATTAAGCGTGATATACCATTACAATCAGGAGAAAAAATGCCATCGAATAGAATAATAAAAAGATATACGTTGTATTTAAATAATCGAGACTTATGATGGTCGTGGAAAGACGAAACGTTTGACTTCAATTCTGCCACCTCTATTCAAAGCAGAATCAAAAAGTGCCTGTAGAAAGTTAAATCAGAATTTCAAAATTATGTATAATAAAAGAAATACAGAGAGAAAAAGAAAATCGATTTCTTCACATTTTTATTATATCTCAAGAAGAAATGAGAAAAAAATCATTCTCTCAATGGATACGAATTAGGCATTGATTCGTGCAACTTTTCTTCCATTTAACCGAATTTGTATCTTTTACGGTTTAGGAGATCCCTTCAGTGCACACCCAATTTGAATCAGCCGGTATATGTCATAAACAGTCAAAAAATGTTTATCTTTGAAAGTGTTCTTACAAGAATCTCTGTATGCCAAATCATATATTATCCGTATAACTCTTTTTTGAACAATGAAAATTCGATGAGCTTCAGAACTCATTCCCCAATGTATTATATCATATCTCAACTTGGAATAAAAGTTAGAATAATAAAAAGTTTTCAAAGGATTGAAAGTGCAAGGTTTCTTAAGTTGGTATAAGGCAAAACAAACCCTAGATAACGAATTACATAGATAATTTACATGTGAAATCCAATTCAAATCCTCATCGATGATCACGCCAAGTAACCTTGAAGAATCACATAGAGAAGTAATATCTTCGGAAAGTTTGAAATTAGATATTTTATATTTGCAATTGTTTTTAAAGATTATACATTTAGTTTTTTCATCATTTACAGCCAACTTATTCGCAACCATCCAACGTAAAATATGTGTATAAACAGATTTCGCTCTTGCCAACAACTCATTAGCATTGCTACCATTCACTGTAAAATTGATATCATCAGCATAAAGTGCAATATTTGAAGTTTTGGAGCCTAGAAAGTTAATAAAATCATTGATGTATATTAAAAAGAGAGTGGGTCCCAAGATAGATCCTTGAGATACACCGATATTCGAATGACCTTACTGTTGGGAATTGATTTGAATTAATTGCGTACGATTCGAAAGATATGATTCAAACCAAAGATAAGCTATACCATTAATCCCATAACGTTTTAATTTATGAAGTAATATATTATGACTAACACAATCAAAAGCCTTAAATAGGTGTACGAAAATACTTAAACATATTTTACCACTGTCTAAATCATTATAGATGTGCTTCAAAAATTCATATAAGGTAGTATCAGTTGATTTATTTTGTATAAATTTCTTTATTTTCAATTATGTTTTTGAAGACACTTAAAATATCAAACATTGCTTTTTCATGTTCCGTGTAACTTTTTCCTTGTCCTCTTTTCTTGTTCTAATTCAATATTAAACCATTGATTAAATGACAATTAATTAATTAATTATTAATACCGTAGCGCCATCTACATGCTAACTATAAAAGGTATAACTCTGTCGGTAATTTTAATGTAACAGTTGGATTACTATTTACTTGGTAGATTATTTTTATAATACGCTAGGTTATTTATTCAGTAATTTACTTAGCAAGTACATTTACTTGACAACTAACTATTTGGTGATTTATTTGATATTTATAATACCCGATCTAAAACTTGTAATTACTTGCAGTGAAGTTAATTTAAATTGTAAACGTTTTGACTGACCAGCTGATCGGAGCGGCTGGTTTACGTCGTTCGTGCTCAAGATCAAGTGAAGTACTGACCCTGGTCTACTTCGGCTTCGGGTCATAATTGAAGAGGCGGCCATGTTCCACTTTTAGCTATATCAGCAGTTCTCAAACGGTTTAGTGAAAATCTGCCACTGCATTTTTCTCGAAAACAATTAAATTTTTGTTAAGAACATGAGTTCAATCGTTGCCATTTATGGTGATATATTACAGGTTGAAATATTTGCACACAGTAAAAGAACATCCTAGGTTTCGGTGTGCTCAATTTTATTGCACAGAAGCGTAATCTAGGTAGTCATGTAAAAAAAATTAAAAAAAAACTATTGTGTCTCATTTTAATAGTCAGATAGCAACACTTTTAGAGAATTGTGGCGAATTCATCGCAAAATGATCCGACAGTGATTGTAAGACTCACTTTTGTCGTACGCCGTAAACTACAAAGTGAGGTTACTGATTTACAGAAGAGTATATCGAGCGCTTTTTCGTGTCGTTGTTTCAATTCTGATAATCAATCCACTTTAACTGTCCGACAAACGTAGTTTTTATACCACGTTTTATATCTGTTCTGTGTTAAGCCCGCAATAGACGATCATAAATTGTATGAAATTTACATGTAATTTATGGCAAAACCTATTTTTCACCGTGTATAGCGAGCAAAAAGAATTACACGAATTTATACATGTAAAATTGAAAACAAAGAGCAAGTTCTATTTCTCAAGGTTTTTGACGTGAAATTTTAGTAAATTCTAGTGACTTTGATTGTTGCTGTTGGCTGTTGACTCAGATGAATGAAGAACGACTTCAGCTAGTTTATGTGGGTATATGTTTATAAATAATTTTAGCTTGAAAACATAATCCAACAATCCCAGCTGCTCAAAGAAAATAACTTGAAGTTAGAAGCATTAATGAGTTACCATTTTCACCAACATTAACATTTTAAATTACTATTTAGCACAACATCTTTTTATTAATATAATTGAAACGTGTATTGCAAATTACAATTCATGAATATATATACACACATGTTTACATGAATTTTTACGTGAAATGATTGGAACATGTATTGCCGGCTTTAGATAAGGTCGCCGTTTTTACTTACATCGCTTTTATACAAGCAGTTTTTAGTTTCAAATGTGTTGCGTGTTGCGCTAGCGTTGCGTATGTGATTGCGTCATGTTGCACATAAACCAAGCTTTATACAGAGTAATCGAGAACTGAACACAGGTATAATCAGTGTCACTAGAGGGTTCTTCACGGATGAGACTGGTTGAAAACTCCATGAAAGAAAATGACCTACAAACACTGTTAATAATAAATAGATAAAACAGCGCTTTTTGACCTAACATTGCTTAAGGATTGATAAATTGAAGCGGGTTTGCTACATAATAAATCACCTCATGCAAGGCGGCCATGCCTGCTGTCAAAGCATAATGAAAGATTTAATTTTTTTTGTTGCAGATCGTTTTTGACTGCAGTAAAACCCTTGAGCAGCCAGAAAAAATCATATTCATTTCTTATTAACGAACTATAAAATATAAAGTTTTTTTAATCTCAAACTGGACAGAAAAATGAAGGGAACACACTCAACGTTTCGCTATAGATTTATAGCTTCGTCAGGAGTGAAAAAAAGTAAATAAACAAGTTGTCAAGAGAAACGAAAAGGTAACATGATTTTAAACTAAAATACGAGTTGTCCGGAATAAAAAGAAAAGTAACGAAAACTAAATTAAAACTTTTTTTTTTAATATAATTAATTGACAGATCTATATCCTGTTTAAAGAGTCTAGAAAACTACAAAATATGTCATTTAAATTTTCAAAGTCCGTACGTTTATTAATAGAATTTGGAGACATTTAAATTTTACACATTTCTATGAAACGACTTTTATAAATATGTATTAGATTCACTGTACAAAATGTCAGTATTATTAAAATCAAAATTATGACTATTTACTAATGAATGCTCTACAAGCATTGAATGATTTTGATTATTTTTTTGAATATGATATTTATGTTGGTCTAAACGTTTCTTTTTTAAATTTTGGCTCGTTTCACCTATATAAACAGAATTACAATTTGAACATTTGATTTCATAAACCGCGTTCGGTTGTTTTAATTTCGGTATTTTGGTTTTTAAATTCGAAAAAATTAAATTTAAATTATTCACAGATTTACTGGCTGAAATTAAATTATGTTTTTTAAAAATGTGTTTAAATGTATTGTGTAATGGTTCAATATAAGGCAAAGATATGTATTTATGGTTCGAAGTTTGTCTAATGTTATTAGAGACATTTGAATTTTGAAAGTATTTAATACGATTTTTAAATACTGATTCAATAAGATTTATTGGATAAGAATTTTGAATAAGAGTTTTCTTTATTAAATTAAAGTTATCATAAATGAAAACTTTATCAGAAAGTAAAATAGCTCGATCTGTTAATGAAATAATAGTTGCAATTTTATAATTTTTGGGTGTGTACGAGTGAAAATTTATGTACCTACCTGACCAGGTAGGTTTATGAAACCAATTAATTTATCATTCTGTCTGATAATATTTACATCAAGAAAACTCAATGAATTATTATAAAAAGAGACATTCCCTGCGGTGGGAATGTCGAGCTACGTTTCTGCTGAAGAAGCCCCAAGCAGGGCTGAAACAGCTGTCCAGAGGCTGCTCGAGGTTCTCACTGCAATCAAAAACGATTTGCACAAAATTTTTCTAAAATCTTTCATTATGCTTTGACAGCAAGCATGGCCGCCTTGCATTGGGGACTCATTAGGAGCAAATCCCGCTTCAATTTGTCTATCCTACTGCAATGTTAGGTCAAAAAGCGATAGTAAGATGTCGCTATTTTATATGTTCATAAAATTTATAAAGGACGTTTCTTGTAAGCTTGCAATTACATCATTATTTTTCATGACGTCATATGTTCAAGATGTTGTCAAATCAACTGTTTTGAAATACGCGATCGCAGTACGCGATTTTAAGGTTAAATTCGACTTTAAGATTAAAACCGCGTTCTTTTTGAGACGAGATAAATTTATCTGATTTGAGTGTAAATATCAGCACACATATAATACTTCGTGTAACTGTGTAAAAAAGTAGCTGAGCGGAAATCGGATCAGAAAGTAACCTCAGACACCAAATGAACATGACAGAATTATTTTGGAAGCTCGTTTCTAGTACAAATGATCAAAAGGTGATCAAAAGTTAATTTAAACTACTTATTAACTATCTATAAAAAATCATTTTGTTTTCCCTACCTAAGTCAATAATCAAAACATTAGAATTTAAAATTTATTAATCATTAATTTTTTAACATTACTGTAGAGCTAAGTACTTAGAAAAAATATAAAAGTTTATTATATTTATTATATACAGCATATTTAACGATATATCCTCACAATCATATTATGTTTGGCATGTGTCTTCAAAATTGGTATCTGTCAATGGAACTGAATGTTTCCGACACGAACTGAATCTGCCGATATTTTCAAAATAGCTCGGAGTTGCACCTTGTTTTGTATACCCGAGATTCGAAGACCTTGAAAAAAAAAAACAGTCTATGTGGAGTCATCCGACCAGTCGAAATTATCCTCGTCACTATCTTCATTTAAATTAATTATTAGGGGTGTGATGTCGCTCCGGTCAAATCGAACTTCTCTTTCCCACCATGATTTAATTATCTCTTCAGCATGTTTAATACAATTGCTCCATACTTCTGGAGTAATTTTTCCAAGAGCTTCTTTCCACAAAGCAACACAGTTATCTACCGACCTGCCATCTCGACCCACATGTTTGTTGTAGTATGACTTTGCAATTCCCCACACGTTTTCAATCGGGTTGAATATACAATGGTATGGAGGAAGGCGTAATACTTTGTGACCATATTGCATAGCCAATGTATCAGCCACATATGTTTTCTCAGGTTTATTTCTGCAATCAAATTATTGGTAAGTAATTCTTTACTTTCTAAATCAGACCACTACTTACAGGTGTACTAACTCTAATAATTGAGTCTTTAACAAGCTCGTATCAAAATTTATGTTCCTGTTTCTCAACCATTCTTGAATTTCCCCCTTTTTCCAAGTTGTTATCGGAGTTTTGTCTTCAACTGTACTATGATATGAAGCATTATCCATTATTATAATGGAAGGTTCTTTTAAGTTATTTAATAATTGATGTTCGAACCAGTGAAGAAAATTATCTTTATTCATGTACCCGTGGTAATCTGAATGCTGTGCAGATGTAGAGAAAATTAACTCGGCACCATCTATAAATCCATTTTCGTTTCCTGCGTGCAGAACAATGTACCTGGACAAAATAATATGTAAATAGATAATTTTATATAGTATTATTTTCATAAACCTTTTGCCCTCGACTTTTGTAGATTTTACACTTCTTACATCTTTATCCTGCCAAGATCGACCAACTATTCCATCTTGGAAAATCCAAGTTTCATCAATAAATACAAATTGGTATAATCCCTCATCTTTACTATTTATATATGAACGCAGGAAGTTCACTCGCTTAAATGCAATGTTGCTTATTTCCATGAGACCCCTACGGGGATCATCTTTCTTCCAACTAAATCCAATTTGTTTTATTATTCTCCAAAGTGAAGATCGGCTGCCTTCGAATATGAATTTTTCTTTTAGTTTAGCTAACAACGTTTGGAGCGTAATGTGTTCTTCTAAAATCATTAATTTAATTATAATAAATACTTATGTTCGTATGTAATACTTACTTCGTTCATACATACTGTATATCACATTACGAATTTCCGCTTTCTGTGCATCATCTAACTGGCAGACTGGTTTCGAACGAGAGCGCTTTTTGTTAGGACTACGCAGTGCATTTCCAGCTGTCACATCGGAACTGATATGGTTCACCGTAGACAAACTCAACTGCAAAGCTGCTGCAACACGCTAAAAGAAATAATGTCATTATATCTTGTACATAACTACTCACTTGCTGAATACATACCTCCCTCACAGCAGTTAAGGGAATCATTGGTCCACCAAAGTCACGTTCTTGCTCAAAGTATTTAATTAAAGAAGCTACTAGTTGCTTTGATTGACTAGTTAACGCTTTCTGCATGTTTATAACGATCGAATAACAGTGTAGTTTTGAAAAAAACTGTTTGTTACACGATTTTTAACTGATAAACTAAAAATAAACACGAACTACGAACTGAAACAATGACACTTGACAAATGCTTAACACTAAAATACAGGTTAGATAAATTTGGCACCGTTGCTCAGGTTTGCCAACAAAAATTGGCGTTATTTTGCTACATCTATATGCGCTCTTGAGCTAATCAAGATGGTAATGAATTTGAGGTCTTAGTGACGTAATTGCAAGCTTAGAAGAAACGTCCTTTAGTTGAAAGCAAAATAAGATGTTTCAAAACATAAATCAACTATTTCTAAAAAGTTACCTTTGGAAATATCAGTAAAATCTTTAATCTCTAGCCACCTATCATTAATACTTTTTAAAGCTAAATCTTTAGGAATGTTAGAAAATAATCAGTTTTATCAATTAAAACAGTTACATTGCTTTTATCAGCTGTAGTAACAATAATATTAGGATTATCCTAATTATCCTAATATTATAATATTATTATATTATATTAGGATTGTCCTAATATTATAATATTATTATAATATTAAGATTATCCTAATATTATTGTTACTACAGCTGATAAAAGCAATGTAACTGTTTTAATTGATAAAACTGATTATTTTCTAACATTCCTAAAGATTTAGCTTTAAAAAGTATTAATGATAGGTGGTTAGAGATTAAAGATTTTACTGATATTTCCAAAGGTAACTTTTTAGAAATAGTTGATTTATGTTTTGAAACATCTTATTTTGCTTTCAACTAAAAATTTTATAAACAGATTCTTGGTACAACAATGGGTTCTCCTTTATCTCCGGCTTTAGCTGAAATTGTTATGCAAGAACTAGAAAAATCTGTTATTAACTCTTTATCATTCGATTTAACGTTATATTTTCGTTATGTAGATGACATTTTACTGATTTTACCTTCTGATAAGGTAGATTTTGTTTTAAATAAATTTAATTCTTTTCATAATAGATTACAATTTACAGTAGAAAAAGAAAATAATAAAAGAAGACAGAATGATCAATTAATTACTAATTGGTTTCATAAACCTACCTGGTCAGGTAGGTACATAAATTTTTACTCGTACACACCCAAAAATTATAAAATTGCAACTATTATTTCATTAACAGATCGAGCTATTTTACTTTCTAATAAAGTTTTCATTTATGATAACTTAAATTTAATAAAGAAAACACTTACTCAAAATTCTTATCCAATAAATCTTATGAATCAGTAATTAAAAATCGTATTAAATACTTACAAAATTCAAATGTCTCTAATACCTTTAGGCAAACTTCGAACTATAAATACATATCTTTGCCTTATATTGAACCATTACACAATACATTTAAACACATTTTCAAAAAACATAATTTAATTTTAGCCAGTAAATCTGTGAATAATTTAAATTTAATTTTTTCGAATTTAAAAACCAAAATACCGTAATTAAAACAACCGAACGTGTTTTATGAAATCAAATGTTCAAATTGTAATTCTGTTTATATAGGTGAAACGAGCCAAAATTTAAAAAAGAAACGTTTAGACCAACATAAATATCATATTCAAAAAAATAATCAAAATCATTCAATGCTTGTAGAGCATTCATTAGTAAATAATCATAATTTTAATTTTGATAATACTGACATTTTGTACAGTGAATCTAATATTTTTAAAAGACGTTTCATAGAAATGTGTAAAATTGAAATGTCTCCAAATTCTATTAATAAACGTACGGACTTTGAAAATTTAAATGACATATTTTGTAGTTTTCTAGACTCTTTAAACAGGATATAGATCTGTCAATTAATTATATTTAAAAAAAAATAGTTTTAATTTAGTTCTCGTTACTTTTCTTTTTATTCCGGACAACTCGTATTTTAGTTTAAAATCATGTTACCTTTTCGTTTCTCTTGACGACTTGTTTCTCTTGACAACTTGTTTATTTACTTTTTTTCACTCCTGACGAAGCCATAAATCTATAGCGAAACGTTGAGTGTGTTCCCTTCATTTTTCTGTCCGGTTTGAGATTAAAAAACTTTGTACTTACTATTTTCATCGGACAAGAACAAACTTCAATTATAAAATATAGTCTAAAAATTAATTTCTTGAATATAAACCTCCTTGTTTAAAAAGTAATCAATTGTAATTTTTGCTTGTTTAAAATATACATAGTGCCTAGTGTGATAATAATTTAAAAATAAAAGTTAATAATCTTCATCCTCAGAATCTGGACCTAAATCAGTGTTGCGAGCTAACATGTAATTGTCCATATCAATCGATCGACAGTTATTTATTGAATATCGTAGTCTCTCGGCCATTATTTCTTGAGTTGTATATGGTGGTAAACGTAATTGGAAGAAACAGGTTTGTGCTGTAGGCAATCCATTTGGTACACGATCCACTTTCATAACCTGAAATTTTTAACATTAGATAAAGATAATTTAATAAGTAGAAAAAATCCTGAGTAATTCAGAGTTACTTAAGAGTTTAAGAGAAATCCCACTGAAGTATGTTATACACTGAGGGTCTTATAAGACTGCACATAGTAATCATCAATGGAAGCTTTATTACATTATTTCCAAATTTATTTTCTTCGCCATGGTTACCGTGCGTTGTTAGTAATGACACTACTGATTTTGAATTGTCAGATCGAATTAAATTGTTCTCTTGATTTTTCGTAAAATGCATACAACCGCCGAAAAAGTATAAATGTAGGTGCACATTATTTTCAGATGAAGTTCATTGACAGAGTCCTTTGCGTTATTTGCCGCCAAATTTCCAGATAGATCAATTATACCCTTCCTTAATACTTCCTATGTGCAGTTTTTAAATGATTCAGCATTAAGAATTGAGTAGTAACTATAGCAACGTAATGTTAAAACCTCTATGTGCAATTTTAGATGAATCAGAAATGTATTATCTGATCACGTAATTTTCGTCTATGTGCAGCGTTACAAGATTCTCACTGTATATGAAAGCCATTAAAATGCGCGAATTCATAGAGGGTTTATTTCTCAATCAATTTATTCCATTTTTAACACCGCATAAGTATTTAAGGATTTAATGTGACCGATGGAAATTTCATATAATTAGTTGCTAATTAAAAAATAATAATTAATATTAATATTACAAATATCTCCAGTTCATACTTTCGTAAAAGCGTTGTAAGAAAATAATGCGATCTAAATATTAACTCTGACTGTACAGGTTTTTGATTGTATTTTGCACCCTATCTTTAAAAAATTAAACTTTAAATACAGTGTAGTTATAAGGCTTTATGTTCATTATCTTTTAGAGTGATCATAAGAAACAAAATCGTAGGGCATGGACTCTTTTAATACAACAGTCTGTCTATTGTTTACTAAAATGAAAGAGTGGTCATTTTTCCTGATATCAAAAATATTCAGTGATTGCCAAAAAATCATCATAACATCAAATACATTCCTTGCAAAACCTGTTTTTGTTAAGATTTATTAATTGAGATGAGATGACTTACTTGGAAACGTTGTGATAAATCAGCTATGTTAGCAGGTAAACGTGAACGGCCAGAAACGAATCTCATGAACAGGACTCTTTCTGAATTAGTAAAATTCTCCAGCACATTCCACAGCCATTGAACTAGCTGATGGTTCTCATCGAGTTCTCGGTATCTACAAAAAAAATTAAATACCCAATTTGTTTTTATTTATGTAGAATCCAGTTTTACTGACCTCACAACTTTTTTAAGCAACGCTATAGATATGTGTGGCATTCCGCACACTAATTGTTCCATATGTTCAGCCGTCACCAATGATAAAAGCGGGACAGGAATAATACCGGCCATTCCTTCTCGGACAGCTGCCACTTGCAAATCGAATTCTTGTAATCTGAATTTGATTGCTTGTTCAAAATACTGAGATCGATTATTGAAAGTCAAGCTTATGCTACGGCCACCTGGAACTATGGGAACCACCTGAAAAAAAATATCTTAAAAATACAAATAAGAAAAACTATAAAAGTTTATTTGAAGATATTGGTGCTTGGTGCAAAGTTTATATTTCATAAAAGTCCACATGTATTTAATAAAGAATGACTTCTATATATTTTTCAATTGTACGTATGTTTATGTTTATTTCAGAAACAATTTTTACAATAAGAAATAAAGAACTTAAACTAAAGTACAGGTACGAAAACGTCCAACGAAATAATTGTTCTAACAGCATATAGAACAGGGGCAACAAAAACAATTCTTTAGGCATTACATTAATCTGATATATCATAAGGTTCAATGTTAATTAAAAAACATTTCGTTTAAATTCCGCAGGATTTTTTACAGTTCTTATATTTACTGGAAATTTATTATATAATTTCATAAGGCACTGCTCGCAAATTTTGCTAAATTGCGACAAAGATATTGGAAGCAGTCAGTGTTTCTAGTATTATATTTGTTAATATTATTATTTTCAAAGCTTGTGAATAATTGACGATTTTTCAATAAAAATATCAAACATTTGTACACATACATATATGCCATGAATAGTTAACATGTGATTTTGCCAAAAAATTCCCCTACAAGACTCCACGGCACGCAGTTTGTTGATAATCCGTAGGGCTTGTTTCTGCATGACAAAAATTTTATTTACCTTTGCACTATTTCCCCAAAATATAATACCATACTGTAGGTGAGAATAAAAATTTTCAAAGTAAGCGTAAGGTTTCGGCATGGTATGTTGACTTAGTGTCCTTAAGGCAAAAAGACGGTACTGAGCTTATTGCATAACCGGTCTGTATGGTCAGACCACGTTAGTCTCTGATCCAAGTATATAGGTAACGCACACTATTCGTAAGAGGTTCTTATTTATTGCTTATGGTTATTGAGGATGGAGTTTCACAAAAAATTATGGCTGAACAAAACACATTTAGTTTTAGTTTCGTTTAACACTAAATTGTTTAGAGAGAACCATTGGTCCAGGTTTTGCAGGCAATAATTAGCATGTTTTGGAATATCCACGAACGTGTTTCCCCTTTTATTAAGACACAAGTGTCGTCGGCATATGTAGTTAAAAACGCTACAAAAAGCATTCTGTATTGTTTGCGGCAAGTAGTTCATGTACAATATAAACAGCAAGGTTCCCAGAACACTACCCTGAGGTACACCTCTGTTGATTTCTTTCAAACAAGTTTGTGATGTTTCCGTTTTGTATTTTAGAACTACCATCTAATGCCTAAATAAATAAAAAAATAAAAATAAATAAATTGTAATGCAGATGTATTCAGAAGCAAAATTTGTAATAGAGAAAGCACAAAAAATATAATGTAATTAAAAAAATTAAGTTGGGTGCGATCTGTTAAAAAATAGACGTTAAAAAGAAATGTTTTGCATGTCGGGTTAAAATGTTTTTAAGCGATTTTGTTTGATGTATCATTTCTTAAAATCGGGTAAAAAATAAGGAAGTTACAGCATCAAAGGTTTTTTTATATTCCACCTGGTATAATCATACGGTTATAGTCAGCTCACTAAGGCGCATCCAAATATCTAAAAATGTACAGGGTGTTCCGTTAAAAAAAAATACTTTCCACGAACCGACATTTTTCTGATCACTCTGTATAGTTCAAAATAATTTTACAATATGTATAAATTTTTTTATCGATTTCTTTCCCATACACCTCACAGAAGAAATACGCATCGTTGGGCCACCATGTACAAAAGAAATTAAGTTTTCGCTGTGCTTCATTCTTTAAATGCGTAACGAATCAAATTATGGTTCCAATATTTTTACGCCTTTCCATTGAATAAATTCGATAAGGAACACTTTAATTATTAATTATATTCCTCTTTTATTGTCTACGATTCTGAGAAATAATTGTTTTATGCGAAATCAAAGATTACTAAAATGGAACAAGGACACTTGCGGGCACATAAACACGGAAATAATACGAAATAAAGCAGTGAAATTGAAATAACAACTCTGAAGAGATGCAGAAGAACAGCGTCATTTTTTTCCTATTTGTGATCATTTACATCGCAGGTATTTTTGAAGGTATGGTATTCTATAGGCATTTACGATAATTGGAGCGGTACATGGATCGGGTAGAAAAGTAAGATGGAACGAATGCGTTTAATGCAAGTAAGAGTGACAGAATAGATTAACCGGTACATACCACTCCAATTATCGTAAACGCCTTATATTGCCGCAAAAAGTTAACGGATATTTCGTAAATATATATCGGGGAAATACCCGGTTCAAATTCTAATGAAGCGGGCAATATAAGATATTAGACCGTAGCGTGTAAACAAACGCGAGGACGGCGGAGACAATTAACGCCGCTACAGTAACGGTGTTACTCAGTATAACAGAAAACAGAGCAATATTGCCACAATAAAAAATTACAGTTATGCAATCAACTCGTCTTGTTTCAATGTATAAAGATTTTTAGAGTAATCAGTTGACCAGTTGTACTTCGATCTCCGGAGTATATGGCCACATTGCATCATACAGTAAGAACGCCGTAAATTATTTTCACCGTACCATTACACGATGCGCCTATTCGATGCATTTTTACGGCGCTACTGAAACGATGGCGTGTACTTATTCTAATCCTATGCTTATTCATAAATAATAATTTTTTTTAAAAAGTTGATTAATCACAGTTGAATCAGTCATTTCAGAAATGACACAAGTGACATTTTTTGCGAAATTGAGTTAAGATATTTAAACACATCTTTTATAATAGAAACAACACCTAAGCTGCAACTACTTATGGCAGGAAAACAGTTCAGCACGCACGCCTTGTTTGTTGTTTGAGTTATTGCGATATTTGTATTCATCATTTACAAATGAAGAGCATTCACGCAAAACTTGATAAGTCCAAAATTACGAAAGTTAAGTTAGACATAGAATCAGGAGATTTATGACGGAGTTGCATCTTCTGGTGACGCCTGATTCATTTAAAACTTTATATTTCATTGAGAAAAAAGACTAAACCTTAAATGTTCAAATAAAATTTAATATGTCCGCAACATTAATATTTTATGCTGATATTTAACCAAAACTCAATAAATCTGGTATGTTTCAAATAACAGCCAACATATTTTCACGCAAGAGGAACAGGCGGTGAAAGCCTAATTTAAACCTTCAAACTTCGGTGTCACATTAGTTTAGTGGTAAAACATTCAGCATATAACCGAAGTGCCCCGTGTTCGATTCTCGGATGTAACAGAATTTTTCTATCCCCCTGTTAGTGTTTCTTTCCTTAATTAATTTAATAATTACTTTATGTTTCTCTCGTATTTTATTTGAAGTTTGTTCTTGTCCGATGAAAATAGTAAGTACAGTTTTTTTTTTTATCTCAAACCGGACAGAAAAATGAAGGGAAAACACTCAACGTTTCGCTATAGATTTATAGCTTCGTCAGGAGTGAAAAAAAGTAAATAAACAAGTTGTCAAGAGAAACAAGTCGTCAAGAGAAACGAAAAGGTAACATGATTTTAAACTAAAATACGAGTTGTCCGGAATAAAGAGAAAAGTAACGAGAACTAAATTAAAACTAATTTTTTTTCTTTTCTTTTTTTTATATATAATTAATTGACAGATCTATATCCTGTTTAAAAAGTCTAGAAAACTACAAAATATGTCATTTAAATTTTCAAAGTCCGTACGTTTATTAATAGAATTTGGAGACATTTTAATTTTACACATTTCTATGAAACGACTTTTATAAATATGTATTAGATTCACTGTACAAAATGTCAGTATTATCAAAATCAAAATTATGACTATTTACTAATGACTGCTCTACAAGCATTGAATGATTTTGATTATTTTTTTGAATATGATATTTATGTTGGTCTAAACGTTTTTTTTTAAATTTTGGCTCGTTTCACCTAAATAAACCGAATTACAATTTGAACATTTGATTTCATAAACCACGTTAGGTTGTTTTAATTTCGGTATTTTGGTTTTTAAATTCGAAAAAATTAAATTTAAATTATTCACAGATTTACTGGCTGAAATTAAATTATGTTTTTTAAAAATGTGTTTAAATGTATTGTGTAATGGTTCAATATAAGGTAAAGATATGCATTTATGGTTCGAAGTTTGTCTAATGTTATTAGAGACATTTGAATTTTGTAAGTATTTAATACGATTTTTAATTACTGATTCAATAAGATTTATTGGATAAGAATTTTGAATAAGAGTTTTCTTTATTAAATTTACATTTTGTACAGTGAATCTAATATTTTTAAAAGACGTTTCATAGAAATGTGTAAAATTAAAATGTCTCCAAATTCTATTAATAAACGTACGGACTTTGAAAACTGAAAATTTAAATGGCATATTTTGTAGTTTTCTAGACTCTTTAAACAGGATATAGATCTGTCAATTAATTATATATAAAAAAAAGAAAAGAAAAAAAATTAGTTTTACTTTAGTTCTCGTTACTTTTCTCTTTATTCCGGACAACTCGTGTTTTAGTTTAAAATCATGTTACCTTTTCGTTTCTCTTGACGACTTGTTTCTCTTGACAACTTGTTTATTTACTTTTTTTCACTCCTGACGAAGCTATAAATCTATGCGAAACGTTGAGTGTGTTCCCTTCATTTTTCTGTCCGGTTTGAGATTAAAAAAAAAATTGTACTTTCTCGTAGTTTAGTTTAAAATCATCTTACCTTTTCGTTACTCTTGACAACTTGTTTCTCTTCACAACTTGTTTATTTATATTTTTTCACTCCTGAAGAAGCTATTAAGCGATAGCAAAACGCAGAACGTTCACAGTATCGTTTTATCCGGAAAAGATATTATTTCCAAAATTAATTAAATTATTATAAAATCTGCTTGTCAAAAGACTCCAGAAAAAAATGCTAAAATTTAAGTTTTGAGCTACAGTCAGTCTGTAAAATTTAAGTTTCTTAATTTCATGTTGCAGAAATCAAAAATCAAAAATATATTCTTGAAAAAACTTCTAGCGTTCGAGAAACTTCGGAAGCCAAACATAATTTAAATTTTTTTTACTATTGGGCATCAAAACCTCAGAAACCATACTATAATGTACAATATACACAAACTCTGTGTGAAATAAAAAAACAAATTCGATCTTCTACTGAAGAAGGGAGGATTAGTGACTCACACTGTATATTTTATATCTTACCAATGCCCAGAAATTTTGAGGACACCCTTGAATTAATGAATACAATTTGTGCGAAGATGCGATATGTTGATTTGAACGTGTAACTTATTCTCATTTCAGTTTCAGTGGCTGCACCCTCGCCCTCGCCCTCGCCTACAATTAAAGATGTTCTTAAGGCAGCAGTAGATTTCATTGACGCCACCATAGAGCACGTAATATGAAGTACTATGAAGATTAAAATATGTATTACGAAATACGAACATGATAAACATTATACAACAGAGAGATGAACAAATATATTTAGCGATATTTAATAAAGAAATGTAAAAGTAAATATGAATTTCTATTTACAATTTTTATACAGAGTGGTACGGTAGCGTGCTACCTACCTGGAATATTGTCAATAATATTGACGGTTGCGATTGACGGAGCTTCAATCAACGCTTTCGTTAGTATTTAATTGCTCTGCGAAGATCTATCTGATTCGAAGTGTCACATTTTGGCATACGTAATAATAGGGGCATTCAACGGATACAATCGATTCACAATCAATTTATGATTATATACAGTTTAGCGTTCAACTTATATGAATCGATTCAACATTGATTGTTAAATTTTTAAACGTAAACATTTTACGATGCAAGCGATGCGATTAAATATGGCGTCGAAGTGTTATTTGCTGTCAAAGATACAAAGTGGTGTGGTTATGTGTGCTAGTTGTTTATTTCAGAAATAAGTAAAAAGAGACTTATGCTCTTTAATAAAATGGACCTTAGAAATTATACCTTGTGCAAGTGGCTATATTTGCATCTTACGAAGAAATACATCATTTAAAAGTGCTATTATTCCAGTCTTATGGGATTACTTTGAGACATGAAAGACAAAATACAAGGAACGTGAACGTGAATTTTGGACGAAAAAAGCGATTCAGTTTGTGACAGCTGATCAAATCGACCGATTTTTTTCCGAAATTCGAATATTTTTCCCTCGTTACGATTTTTAATTACTTTAAGGTATTTTGCGAAGGACTGCTACCAGCTCGAATTAGGTAAGTAATATTATATTTAATTTTAAATTCGAAAATTAGCGCCTTTTCCAAACGTGTACCAACTACCACTTGGGATACCTTTCCCCGTTTGACATTTGCAAATTGCAGTTGTGTGTGAGTAAAATATTCGTGTTTAACCTTAATTTTATTTTGTAGATGATTCATATGGTCCCATGGAATGTTCCTAGACAAACTTCACCAACTCGAATTGTATGTAAAGTTTGTCATGGCATTGTAAGCAATTTTTACGTTGCTGCCTATTCTCTTAATACTCATTACAAAGTAGCCAGGTGTAGAAGAGATGCTCAAGATTCTCAAATATGAACTTCTTCAGTGGTTCAAAATAAGCTGAAGGTAAAGTGATTGGGTTTGTTCATATAATTAGATAAATTAACCCGTTTATGTAATTTTCATACACACATTCTTTTGTTATAGATGTTCTAGATATTGCTGCTTTACTTTCTGGAAGTGGTGCGTTTTCGGCAACAAATTGTATGTGATATCCTTTTCATCTAAAGAACAATAACTATTTCGTATTCGTTTATTAGTTATTTGTGGATAATGAAAGGACGTTGTAAATTTGTTTAAGAAAAAAATAATGGTTGTTGAAAACTGGAATAAACAATAATTATGTATACGCACGATGGACAATATAACAGATGACCCAACCAGAGTATTCGGCTGTACGTTAGTATGTGCAGGAAAGCATATGGTCAATGTGCAACAGGGATAGCTGAATGCAGGGAAACAAAACATCAATGTGCGAGAGAAAACCGTGCTTAATCCTTCAGCATGAGATAACATAAATTATTTCTTACATTTTTGTGCCCCAACTGAATGTGCCATCTTATTGCTTTATAATCCTGTATCGTGTGTAAAAGTAATATTTGTGAACGCACAAAAAACTTAACTAATAAAGTATTACGATTTCCATGACTTTTCATTTCGATTAAATATAAAGGTGCATTAGCCCTGCATACACAAGATACATTTGGTTGATGTTATATGCGCACACACAACACACTTGAAAATAGTTATGAAATCGGCCCTAAGTGATTTGAATATTGTTACTAACCTTTCCATTGCAACTGGTGCCCTCGAATGTTTCAAGTGGAATAATTTCGTGAAAATTTTGTTCGGTAACTTCAGACATGTGAATGTCCCTAATGCTGCGCAAGCTTTGCACATACATACTATCAACTTCTTCCAAGTCCTCGATGGTCACTGGTTCCCCGACAATCAGCTTCCAAATAATCGGTGCGAGCGGTAATGCCAATGGTTTCTTTGTTCTCATTGCAACTCCAAACAAAATGCCTGATATAAACTTGATGCAGCAGTTGTAAAAATTAACGAATGCAAAACATACCTAAGAATTTAAACCAAAGAATCTGCTGTGGACTACTCATTTGCGGATTGAATAAGTATCTGTCTCTGTTAAATCCCTCGTCATTAACGGCATTAGGAGTAGGAATAAGAAGCGGAACAGTACCGGAAATGATCTCCTGACACATTTCTGTAATGGTATCATCAAAAACGCCTCCTGCGTCGTCAGCTCCTTCTCCTACTAATTTCACTTTCCAAGCCCTAGAAGGTAGACACAGTTCATGAGGACGCATTTCAACCACTTGCTTGGCAATCTGGATAAAAATAGGTTTTGATTTCCTTCCTGGAACACAATAATTTTAATGTAACTTAAAACGATAATGATCGGGGCTTTTACCTTTCGCCAAGATTCTTCTAACTACGACTTGTGGTCCGTAATTTCTACCTTGTACCATTGTTTTTCCAATGCATCTCACAAGAGGTAGCGTGTAAACTCTCGGAGCTAATAATGGTCTCAGTTTCGGTGAAACCAAGCCTTCTAATGGCGGCACGTGTATGTCATTTTGCTGAGCACTTAACGGAATCAACGGCCAACAGGAGTAGAGTTTGTCAGAGAAGTTGTATAAAAATTTCAAACGCGCTTGAATGGCTTTGATGGATAGACCTTGAAGGTGTCCGTAGTGTATGGGAATTTCCGTTGGTAAACCGAACGTTAAAGAGCGCGTCATGCCTGGAATTCTCTGCAATAACGGCATTGCAGTCCAGGCAGCGCTATGCGTCCGACCTGTAGATACCTGTTTGATTCCTTTATTAGATAACTGCGGAATTACTTCAGGTTCCCTTATCAACGTGAGATGGGAGAGCGCCAACTGGTCGTCGGAATTAATACCCCAACCCAAGACCTTGTCGCACGAAGTCAAAAATAAAACGTGCTCGGTTCCAATAGCGAAGTCTTCTACGAAATAAGCAGCCAAACCGGTTAGTAACTGTGGCTTGTAATCGGAACGATCTCTAGGATGGAGTTGCCAAGGAACTCTGTCAGTTCCACAAACATAAATCTTGCCTTCTTTGGTAAGGAACACAGTTAAGTTAGTCCCACACTGTACTTTTTTAATACCGATATTGCACAAGCTTTCTACCAACTGTGGAGTTGATTTCGTTGAAGTATGACCAAGTCCCAATTTTCCAAAATCGCCCTCTCCAAACGTCCACACATTCAGACCATCCACCGAAACGCAAGCTGTATGATTTAAACCGCACGAAACTTGTCCAATTTTATAATTCTCTAAAGCTGTCACACGTTCAGGAAGCTTCTTGTTTGAAGTCGAACCCAACCCGAGTCTGCCGTAATCCCCATTACCAAAAGTAAACAATTTACCATCGCTGGTAACGACAGCGCTGTGCTTGAATCCACAAGAAACTTGAACGACCTCTTCGTTTTGTAAAGCTTCTATCTGCCTTGGTCTTCTCTGTCTGTCGCTGTTTCCATGCCCGAGTTTTCCGTAATCACCATCACCCCAAGAAAAGACTTCGCCACTTTCCGCTAAAGCGAGACTGTGACCATCTGAGCCAACGGATGTCGCCAGATCAGTTACGACGAAACCTTGCAGACTGGATATTATGCTTAACGAATGTAGGTCATCGGAGTTTCCTTGCCCCAACCGACCGTAACTACCCTCACCACATGCTAAAACAGTACCGTTTGCTTGTATGACAAAAGTGCAGTTATGACCACAGACGATTTTCTTTGCGATTGAAAATGACTCAACCGGTAGAGGTACGGATGTACTGCAACCTAATTCAGCCAACTGGCCGTGCCTATTTGAACCCCACATGTACACTTTACATTTGCCGCCGATTTGCCAATCTTGAGGTCGATTAGTAACCCACTGCATTATCTGCTCGTCTTGTTTGATGCTCCAATAAGTGTTCTCCACACCACATGATTTCTCCTCCTCATCTGACTCATCAGTAATGAAATTTTTACGTATATCCGTTCTTTTAACCAGGTTTTCTGCTAAACGTGCACCAAAACTAAAGGTTTCTAACCAATGAAAATCGGTGATGATTTCTTTACTTTTATTATTGTATGGCTCGATGGGGCGACATACGACCGAGTCTAGGTCAATGAGTAAGGCCAGAGATGCGAGACTCTTCAGATAAATACTGTGCATTAATTGATGGCCAGTTTGAACAGGCAATTTCTCAAAGTTATACTGTTCATGTAAGATCTTTGGGAGTGATAAGATGAGGGCTTTGAAAAACGGGGCAGTTTTTAAACCTCGGACGCCGTTTCTCATCAAAGAGCAACGTGCAGTGCTTAATGCGCTGTAATCATTAAAGTCTTTAACACCATATTCCAAGATTTCGACTAATTTAGACCTCGCAAATGCTAGTGCTAGCGAATTTTCATTAAGCCATTTCAGACCATTTTCATCTATGCCTCCATTGCCTGTTAGAGTGTAAGCAAGCGAACCATTATGTAGAGACCACACATTCATAACGCCACTAGGTCTTTTAACACTTCCAGTGGCCATAAGTAAACCACTGGTATGTATTGATATGCAGGTCACTGGATCATAAGAATGTCCTTGAACGTTCATGACTAATTCCGGCGGTTTATCGCTGTGTTCGGCGAACCTCCAAGTGCAAACGCTGCCAAATGACGTGCCGACGGCGAGAAGAAACGGAAAACTGCCGCTGCCAATTAAGGGCGACCACTCTAAACACGTCGGTTCATGTGTATGGTTTAGTGCGTGAAGTAAGCTTAACTTCTCGTCTTTCTCTTGCCAAACCTTGCAAGTCAGATCCATCGATGCGGTGGCGAGAAGGCGACCTCTAGGGTCCCATTTTAACGAGGTAATTTCATTTTCGTGGGCCTTGAGAGTTACTACATTCGAATCTTGATCGACTTTACCAAGTTTGACGGTGCCGTCCATGTATCCGATTGCAAACGACTGTCTCTCTTGAAACCAATCGATATGATCTACGGCTGTAAAAAAGCAAGGCAATATTAACTGCAAGTAATATCGACAGAAAAGATTTTTAACTGCTGAGGCGACAAAGAGAGGATGGCAAGTGATATACTGGATGTCCAATTTGATTACGCACCACAGGATTTTCAATGCATTTTTTTTAATCGTAAATTTCTGCTTTCTTATCGCATTTATCATAAAGCATTAAATGGCATAATACGTAGCTTTGTGTTATGCATTAACTAAGACTATCTTTAGTACGTTTTTATAAAGCACAGGCTTTCAAAATAATAATAATAATAATAATTTTATTAAGCCCAAAATAGAACATATACAAAACAAAAACAAGTGAGTAAATATAAAATGAATGATAGGCTTAATAGGTATAAGGTCAGGTGATTTAAAATGTTAGATCCCTGATCTTCCCCTTATACCCGCAAAGATTTTGCAAATTAATAACTTATACCTGGCGCGCTAAGTGAGTAATTTTGAACATTACCAAGCAGTACAAGACAAAATGAATCAAGTATAGTGAAAACACATCAAATGAAAGCAAGTGAACAGGAAATTGTTTAAAGTATTAGTGACTACCAGTATTACCAGTGCTCTCCACAAAACAGCATACGTTTAATTTTAGTATAAAGCTCAGATATGGTGAAATCCAAACATCCCCGAGGTAAATTGTTAATGACATTAGCAATTTCGAAAAATTCAGATTTATGGTGAGGTATTGTAAATGAGCCCCTATTTCTCACGTTGATATTGTGAATATCTGTTCTAAATCGAATTTTGTTATAGAGATAGGATAGACACTTGTATATTAATATTTTATGAAAAAACTGAATACAATGTAGTCGTCTCCGATCTTTCATGTTTAACCATTTGAGTTCAAGTAATTTATGTGATATGTGCTGCCTTCGTTTTATGCTGCATATGAGTCGCATGCAACTATTCTGCACCTTCTGGATTCTCGCTGTAGTTACGTAATCAAGACATGGACCATATACAGTGTCACAAAAATTAAAATGCGAAAGAACCAGCGTTTCACATAAAAGACGTTTGGTAGAGCTTGAAAGTAAGTGTCTATTAATGTAAATTAATTTTAAACTGGCATATGCTTTTTGAATAAGTTTATTTACATGAGATGTAAATTTAAAATCAGTATCGATGAGTAAACCTAAATTTCTGCAGCAGTTAGACAAAGGCAACAAAGCATCATTTAAATAGATATCAATACAGTCGGCCAGTGCAATACGGTTTTTTTTTTGCCAAACAGTAAAACATTAGTTTTAGTAGCATTTAGTCTCAGACCATGTGCATTGGAAACTTTAACCAAACTGCATAAATCGAAATTAATCCTGTTGCAGGCGATATCTACTACGTTTGAATCGAAAGAATATTAAAGTTGCGTATCGTCTGCGTACATGTGATATTTACAAAAACTGAGGATTTTCATAAGTCTACAAGTGTATACAGTGTATAATAGTGGACCAAGTATGGACCCCTGCGATACACCGCACCGTACATGCAAAGAATTTGATAATTTTCCTTTATAAAATACTTTTTGAGTTCTGTCCTTCAAATAATCTTTAAAAAAGTCTAAAGCAGATGGTCCAAGGCCTATAAATTTCAATATTCCCAACAAAATTTTATGATTAATAAGATCAAAGGCTTTGGTGTAATCAAGTAGAATTAGCAAAACCATCTTATCATTATCCACATCATTGAGTATATCATCAATAACATTGCTTAATACATTGGCACAACTGAAACCAGGTCGAAAACCTGACTGAAATTCAGGTAAGACATTGTGTTGCTGCAGATAATTTCTGAGTTGACGATCAATAATCTTCTCTAAAACTTTAGACAGAACAGGCAGTATACTAATAGGACGTAAATCCTTGGACTCCTTTGGGTTATTATTTTTAGGTAAAGGCAAAACTCGTGCCTCATTCCATTTGGAAGGAAACACACTTTTAATAATACAGAAGTTAATAATATGTGTGAAAACAGGAAGCAAAAATAAATTAATTCTAAATTAAGATCGTCTGCTCCAAAAGCTTTACTAGTAAGTTTGGCGACTGTATCTTCAGTAACGGGAGAAAATTCAAACTGAAAATTTACTGCATCAGGTTGGTTTAAATAAAAATTAACAGTATCAGGAAAATCTTGATTCGTATTATTAACAGCTTCTAACAAATGCACATTAATGTTGTCAGGATCACAAAGATTCTCTGGGAGAAGAAATTCCTTGTTAGCTTGAATACCAAATTTTTTCAGTTTTTTCCAAAAATGTTTTGGTTTAGAGTTTTGAAAACTATTTTCAAGGATAACTTTCTTTTCAGTTTTAACTGCCAGCGTAACGAAATTTCTTAGAGACTTATAATAAGACCAATGTTCTTGTGATTTAGTATGCTTAAACCGCTTAAGAGCCTCATCTCTAAGTCCCATCATATATTTAATATTGTCAGTAATCCACGGTTTATGCTTGTGGGGCAATCTTGCTGTTTTCAATGGAATATGCACCTCAAATAACGCTATTAAATTTGTTTTAAAAAATGAACTTTGTCTTCTATATTATCCAGATCATATACCGGGTGGAAAGTTTCAAACCCGAACATAGCAACCTTGCATTGAGAACTACGTTAATGTAGATTACTGCTCGCCATTTAAAGATACAAAAACGGTAATGGTATTAAATGAAAGACAAAATTAAGGCCAATACTATCATCTTAAAATAATTCCTATTGTGTTAACACTTTTGAAATAGAAATTAAATTTTTAAATTTCAAATGAAAAATGTAGTCGTCTTAGTATGTCAGATTTGAAGTTTGCAATTTAATAATCAGAATTTTATACAATAGGCTTTTTATTCAAAATAAAATTCCGTTCATCTGTGTAGCACACTCACGATGAAAAACTGTTAGGATTTATTTATTTGCACCTACATTGCTTCACAAAATACTTTCCTACTTTTCTTGTTAATTTCAAAACAATGTTGATGAGAATTGAATTTGTGGAATTAATGTGGTTTTTATTTTTAATCTTTACAGTTATGTGTTACTTATTCTTGAACAGAGCGAAACTTTAATTCTTAGTACAATTGAATTTATAACTAATTTAGTATCGAGTTATGTCGATATGGATTGCCCATGGCATTCTATCAAGTTTATTGATAATATCAGAAACCATAGTCGGAAACGACAGTATTTTTGTATGCAATGACACAATTATCATTCTAATAAAGAAATAATTGTTACAACTTAAACAACAAAAGTACCTACCTATTATTTGCTCTGTACAATAATTCATAATACTTTCTGACTGATGCATGACGTATAAATTATTTTCCATTAATAGAAAGAACTGAAAGTTTCAAATCTGACACAGGCGACTAAATTTTTCATTTAAAGTTTGAAAATTTAATTTATATTCAGAAAGTATTAATATTTAGGAATAATTTGAACGCGATAATATTGTCCATAATTTTCTTTTCTTTAATACCATTGCCATTTTTGTGTCTTCAAATGACGAACAGCAATTCACAGAAACATAGTTTTCAATACCAGTTTGCTATGTTCGAGTTTGAAACTTTCCACCCGGTATATTAGCCCAAGGAATTAATTCCAAGTCATAATTAAACTGATCGAGATTGATACTTTTAAAATCACCGAATGTGAAAGGTACAATAGCTGGTTTTGGAGGCTTAGCAAGAATCATGGAGCACCAAACTAAACCATGATCGGATATATCATAGTCATGCAGTACTCCCGAGTCAGCTATAAGCAAGTCATTATTAATTATAATGTGATCTATTAATGTAGCAGAATTATTTGCAATACGAGTTGGTTCAGTAATTATTTGCTTCAAGTTAAATGACGATAATTTTCAAGAAACCGCACTGACTGAGTGTCACAGGGAATCAAGTTAATGTTGAAATCACCACAAATATAAAAGCAATCGTAAGATATAAATAGTGACAACAATGTATCCTCAAAATATGGAAAAAAATGGGAAAAGTTATATTGAAGTGGCCTGTAAACAACCCCAACCAAGAGATTAACAGAGTTAAATATCAATTTTATCTATAATCACAAAGCAACACAAAACCTGTGGCTGTAATCCAAATAAATAGTGAGAAAACCCCTCGACCACATTAATTCACTGAAAGCGAATACGTATTTCGGTAACGAAGTTACCATCTTCAGCGCTAAACTGATATTCAATATCAGTTTAGCGCTGAAGATGGTAACTTCGTTACCGAAATACGTATTCGCTTTCAGTGAATTAATGTGGTCGAGGGGTTTTCTCACTATTTATCAATTTTATCCATAAGTGTTCAATAAATTCAGTAACTTCTGATTTAATGACAATGGCAGTTAATGATTTCCTAATATAGGCTCCTCACCATTACCCAAACGATCAAATCTATAAAAATTAAAACCTGAAATTGATATTGAAGCAGTACTGGTAACACTAGTAAGCCATGTTTCAGTTAAGAATAGTGCATCAGAATCATTTGATTCAATGATTTCTTTAACAATCTGTACACTATTTGATAGCGAACGCACATTGAGATGCGCAAGTTTGATGTGTTCATCACTCATTTAAATCTTAAATATAAAATAAAATAAATGTAATGGGACAACAAAAATTTCAAAAAATTAATATAATTAGAATTCGCATTCACGTAGAAAAATCTGATAAATCAAACAAAACTGATAATTTGAGAAAAGATGGTTACTTATACAAAATTAAAAAAAAAAAAACTATTTCTCTTGAAACTTCAAAATTATTAGTACAAAAGTAGTTAATTAAACAGAGTAATTATTGCGTGAAGCTCCCTGTTGACTCAATAAATCAATATCGGTGACATTCTTAATTTGAACGGTCTTCTTACCAATTTTAACGAAAATGTTGCCTCGGAAAGACCATGCATTTCTAAAACCAACGATATCCGCAGATTTACGCAGCAAATCCACCCTAAATTTAGTTAGATCTTCTTTGATAGTGTATTGCGAACCTTTAAGCATTTTTTTACCAGTGAAGACATTGCGGCTAATGGCATGCGTTGTAAATTTAATGATAACTCCACGACTTTTTTTGTTACCAGAAGTCGCCTTCCCGACTCTATGACAAACATCAATGTCATGGCTGCGTATCTTGAGTTGCATTTTGGAATTTAAAATATCCAGAAATTTATTTTCTATATTTTCATTGGCTTCTTCGCGTACCCCATAGGGCCTTAAACAACTGCGCCTTGAATATTGTTCAATCTGGTCGATTTTCAAATGAAGTGCTGCATTTTCATTCTCCAATTTAGAACTTTCATTTTCAAGTTTATTTACAATCAGATCCAGTTTTTTGTTGATATTATCTATTCCAGTTTTTAAATCGGCACTGTGACGGACATCGCTCGCCACATTATCTCCTGGATCGTTAATTTTCACGGTGTTTAAAACTTCCTTGATTAAATCGATATATTCTTCCCGTTGACTTTTGGTTAGGACCATTATTATTTATAATATGGAATACAAAGCACTGATAATAACAAAAGTCAAATTATAAAGTAAATTCACCGATAACTATAACGTGATATAAATAAATTAGAGATCTACACAAATCGTGACTACTCCGAACGCGCCATTGCGTGAAAATGACAGACATTTTTCAATTCCACTGTTTAGATCAAGCAGCATAGATTAGGGAGGTTTGGTAGATAGGCAACTTACGGTATTAATTTTTGTTCTTAAGCAACTAGCGCTATTGCGACCTCACTCAAAAGTAATCGACGGAGCGGGTAATTTAATTTAATATTGAAATGCAAAAATATATGTTTTAGTGCAGCTGCAGCATAAGATATCCGTTTATTATATCGACATCATAGAATATCACTTACCAAACAGAGATTTAAACTTTGCATACCACAAAAATATTTTACAACAAAAAATGAACTACTAACTATTAAGTATTGTATTGTATCAATTATTGATAAAATTTGTAAAACATGCAGGGGAGATAGTTGACAGTTTGACAGTTTTTCATTAGGAAAAAGTAGTACACATAATTTAATATTAGCATCTCTATATCTTGACAATTCACCTGAATAAGGCTGTTAACTAATGCATAACATAAATCTACGTGTTGTGTTGTTTACTGCTTTTTCATAAATTTGATAGGAAAGCAGGAATTTACAATTTAAAAAAATGCATTGAATTTCCTACCGTGGGTGATTAAAGTGGACACATCGTATGGTAGTGTCTGTGCCCAAGAAGAATCGATTTGAGCAATTTTCGGATCTTTGATTCATAAATTTGCTGTGTATTCCTACAAAAATTGCAGAAGCAGTTGTGCATCGGCAATTGAATGATTATGTGCTAACCAACAGGGTTTTATCCGAGATCCAACCTGGTTTTAGAAAATGTCATAGTACTGCGAACGCATTCGTGAATTAAGATGACACAGGAGCTTCCATCTTAATTCTACTTGACATATCAAAGGCTTTCGATTCGGTCAAGCCAGAAACTCTGCTGAGTAAGTTACAATTTTATGGAATAACGGGGACTGTGTTGCAATGGTTTACCTTGTACATGACAAACAGAATTAACGAAATTCCATTAAAGCTGTTATTGCTGGTGTGTCACACCTGTTATTACCTTGTGGTATACCAGCAATGATTGGTTTAATGGAAAAGTAACTTAGGGCCTTTGTTATTTAGCATCTTTATTGCAGATTTACTGCGTGTTCCATTAAAAAAAAGTGTTCTTTTCTCTTTATTTCGGAAAGGAGATGTTCAATTGTTTTTCTTTTTAATGCATCGTTATAATCAGAGCAAAAAGTAGTTTGCTACCGTCATCTTGACGACTTTAGAGGTCAAATTTGGTAGAAATTCATGACGCACCAAGCCGACCTGAATTACAAAATATGAAATCTGAATTAAAAAAATTTTGGTCCA
The DNA here is from genome assembly GCA_036172665.1 of Prosopocoilus inquinatus. NCBI lineage: Eukaryota > Metazoa > Arthropoda > Insecta > Coleoptera > Lucanidae > Prosopocoilus > Prosopocoilus inquinatus. The sequence goes on along the minus strand of CM069872.1, from coordinate 23,911,366 downwards.
TTATACGAATCGCGAACTCAATCCCGGGACACACCTTGACATGTCTGGCAATTTTCCTTACAGTTTTTTGCCCTATCTCTATTAACAAAAAAGTTATTGGAGAAATGGAGAAATGTGACTAACCCGGTATACAGAAACTCAGCTCCAAAACAATCGTAGAAAGGCGTAGAATTAAGATAATACTATTAAATAAATACTTACTATGCTGAACGGAAAAGTTTGCTAAAGTATCGACTTCTTTGATGCCTTTGTACAAGGATATTAAAGACACAGTTCCATCGATTTTTCCGACGAGAAGATACTCTTTCAAATTAGGATTTTCAGCCTTAGATTTAGGCCAAGTCATGCACGTAATGAAATCATGTTGATCGTCGATAAACCAGTCCTTGTACCCTTCTTTTTCTTCACTGCAATTAGGAAGAGGCCATATATTTACAACGTTTTCCATGGCGGCGGCTATGTATTCGCCAGTAGGTGACCATTTCAAATGACCTATGAGTTTATCTTGCAATTCGGAGCCGTACACGTCTATTGAGATGTGAAACACCAGAGTGTGTTCCAGATAAGGTTGGCGTTTACTATCGAAAGACCAAATTCGGACAGTGCCATCGTAACCACAAGATGCAAGCAGATTATCTTTTTCGTTCCAGGCTAATATGGTTACTCGGTTATCGTGTGCTTCAAGTGAAATTATCTTTTTCTGTGGGAGAGTGTTTGATAAATCTGCGTAATTCACTTGCTCCGTGTTTGGACCAGAGAATGTCTGTATTTTGGTGGCAACGCACTTAAAAAGTTGTTGAGCAGCCCACTGACGGTTTTCATGAGTGACTTTATTGGAGAGGATAAAAGCGGAAAGAGCATTTATAAGCGTCAAGGGGCCGTTGTTACTTAAGACGTTACTCGTCGGGTTTAACGACACCTCTTCTTTGGGTAAATCTAATAACGAGCAACCACCGTGGGTTGACAATATACTGACCAAAGCTTGGGTGACTGCGAAACCACATTTCGGTATAAACACACGTACAGCTGCCATAATTAAGTCCTTAGTGCACATGTCTACCACCATTTTCGATGATTCAACATCATTTTGAGCTAAAGCTGCAATACTAATGCTCAGGTTATTCAGGCAAGAAGTCACGGCCGGTGAAATTTGGCCGGCTATCTGTGAGAAACTTTTTGTGAGAGACAAAGGAGAACTTGCTAATTCATTTTGGTTAAGTATATTGTTGATTTCAATGCGATTCATTGCCGTGAGAGTCATCAAGCGCACTACTTTTCGAATGTCAGATAATCCAATCATTTCTAAACTTTTCACTAGATTAACAGAACTTGTACCAACCGACAACAGCGACAGGACGTTTAAAACTATCGATCTCGATATTAAAATGTGCATCGATTTCGTCAAGTGTTGCAGTCCTAAGATTCGATCTTGGCTTAGAATTAATAATGAAGCTTGACTGCCAAGGTATCGCATTTGATATTCACTCTTAGCTTCTGATTCTTGAATTACAGTTGGCACTACGGATGTACCCAGCGGATCATTATCTTTAAATGGAACCGTATCCGGGACAAATTGCGCGTCCGATAGGCCCAAATATGATTTTACTTTTTCTAAATCATCGAAATCGGGCATGGAAAATTTAATAGTTTGAGCGTCTGCTTCGGTTGTGTCTGCGGAAGAAAAACATTAGAATGTACGTTTGAAACGCGTACGCGATTTAAGTACCGTTCTCGTCTAAAATTATATCAGGAGCCTGATTCTGTAAATGGTTATTCAACTCTGGAGTTTTGCGACTGTATTTATTTCTACAATCTTGACATAAAATATAATTTGTGCCTGAAAAAAAAAAGGTTCATTTCTCATTCTAAACACATAAAAAAACAAGATTAATTAAATCGTAACATTGATATTAGTCGTCAAAAGTTTCATATTAAAATTGCAGAGCAGTAAGTCTACGTTTCAACTGTTGAATTTTGACGACAGTAAGTCGGCTTACGGTGAAGATAAATTAGTTTATAGTCTGCATTAAATAAATTAGTGTTAGTGTTACGTTTGTTAATAAATTCCTAAGTACAAAGTTTTTTTTTTAATCTCGAACCGGACACAAATATGATGAGAACACACTCAACGTTTCGCTATAGTTTTATAGCTTCGTCAGGAGTGAAAAAAAGTAAACAAACAAGTTGTCAAGAGAAACAAATCGTCAAGAGAAACGAAAAGGTAACATGAATTTAAACTAAAATACGAGTTGTTCGGAATAAAGGTAAAATTAACTAGCACTAAATTAAAACTAATTTTTATATATACCGGCTGTTTCAAATTGGGTGTGCACTGAAGGGATCTCCTAAACCGTAAGAGATACAAATTCGGTTAAATGGAAGAAAAGTTGCACTAATCCATGTCTAAGTCGTGTTCATTGACAGAATGATTTTTTTCTTATTTCTTCTCGAGATATTAATAAAAATGTAAAAAAAATCGATTTTCTTTTTCTCTCTGTATTTCTTTTATTAAACATAACTTTGAAATTCTGATTACACTTTTGATTCTGCTTCGAATAGAGGTGGCAGAATTGAAGTCAAACGTTTCGTCTTTCCACGACCATCATCAGTTTCAATTTTTTAAATAAAACGTATATCTTTTCATTATACTGTTCGATAGCATTTTTTCTCCTGATTGTAATGGTATATCACACTTAATAGTTGATATTAACTGAAGGTTAAATAATAAAGATTATTGTATGAAAATTTTATTTAATACATAAGTTCAAATGTTTAGTTCATTTTCTTAGCTATAGTGTAAATTATAATAAACTATTTAAAGGTTTTCTGTATCGTCATTTTAATAATGCACTGCACTTACAAAAATGAACTTTTACCGACAAATATCAGGTGGTTCTAGTATAACTTGCTAGACTAGTGTCTCAGCTTTAGTATAGGAATGAAAAAGCCTAGTTTTTAATTTTTAATCGCACTGTTGGGTTAAAGGAAAATTTGAATACTAATTATACTAAAAATATTTAGATATTACCGAATGGTGCCTTCTACAAAGACATTGGTAGCTAAAAACGAATATTTTTGTAATAAATTTGAAAGATGCTTTATGTAGCAATGTATCTTTTTAAATTTCTTTAGCAGTCAGTGGCTCTCAACACTTCACTGTCTTTAATTTTTTTAAACATAGTTAAATCCAAAAATGGTACTAAATTTTGTCACTCGTTTTGATGAGGTGAATTATCAGTTGAAGTTTGGCACGTTATATCGGAACCACCCTACAAAATTTAAACAGGATAAAGTAGGCTTTGTATTTTGGACATTGAAACAGTGACTAGCATTAAGATAAATAATAAGGAAGAACTTAGAAGGCGAATATCAGGTTCTTGCAGAAGATGTTTGCGAATTCATATTCGACACGCTAGGCAACACATAGTTTGAAGAACGAAAATGTGTCCTGAAAACAGTGGAGGACATTTCGAGGATTTACTTTAATTCATTTATTTCACAAATTTATATTTTTCTTCTATAATCTTTATTCAAATTATTTATTTTGTCCTTGTAATTTAATGTTTATACTGCGGTTTATTTGGTTTGTGTTAATCATCTAATATCATTTGGTTAATATTTATTGGTTTTTCCTCTGCCGACAATTGAATGTTAGTTGTAAATACTTAACAATTAAGAAAAGTAGTTAGGAATAAATTTACTTATTGAGAAAAACATTACGAAACTGTATCAGTTTGTTGGTAATATTTTAATTTTACTTGAAAAAAAGGAATTAAGTATTTATTATACATCACTGAAATCACCAGAAAAAAATTCTATCGAATAGAACAATAAGAAGATAAGAAAATGAACCAAAAATTTTAAATTATGTATTAAATAGAATTTTCATATAAACTCTAAATTATTTAAGCTTCAAATTAATGTCAACTATTAAGTGTGATATATTATTACAATCAGGAGAAGAAATGCTATCGAACAAAATAATAAAAAGATATACGTTGTATTTAAAAAATCGAAACTGATGATGGTCGTGGAAAGACGAAACGTTTGACTTCAATTCTGCTACCTCTATTCGAAGCAGAATCAAAAAGTGCCTGTAGAAAGTTAAATCAGAATTTCAAAATTATGTATAATAAAAGAGATATAGAGAGAAAAGGAAAATCGATTTTTTTTTACATTTTTATTAATGTCTCAAGAAGAAATAATAAAAAAAATCATTCTGTCAATGAATACGACTTAGACATGGATTAGTGCAACTTTTCTTCCATTTAACCGAATTTGTATCTCTTACGGTTTAGGAGATCCCTTCAGTGCACACCCAATTTGAAACACCCGGTATACCGACTAAATTAAAACTAATTTTTATATATACCGGCTGTTTCAAATTGAGTGTGCACTGAAGGGATCTCCTAAACCGTAAGAGATACAAATTCGGTTAAATGGAAGAAAAGTTGCACTAATCCATGTCTAAGTCGTATTCATTGACAGAATGATTTTTTTATTATTTCTTCTTGAGACATTAATAAAAATGTAAAAAAATCGATTTTCTTTTTCTCTCTATTGTTAGCGCTTAATTTGAATTTGAAAGTGGCGCGCTCAGGAAGCAACGTTGCTGCTGCCTGTCCGTATTGACGGCGAGGGAGAGAAGCACACAAACAGTCACTCTCGCTCGCACGATCGTCGGCCTGGGAATCACAGCCACTTCTTTGTTGTTAATTTTGTATTAATAAACTGTTTCGTTTGTGTTTAATTAGGTGCAAGTTTTTCTTAAGCTAAAAGCAGCGGTGGGATCGTGTTCGCGTTCTCTGATAAAGCTTTTGGGGCCGTCTTTGGACATTCATTTGTGTGTTTGTGCTGTGCTGTTTTTGACCCCGGAAATGGAAGATTTATTAGCAGAAATACTGAAGACATTCAGAAGCAGCCGGATGACACCTGATCAGATTGACCTTCCGGTTTTTCACCCTGATTCTGACGATGGGAAGACTTGGATCGGTCAAACACGTGAGTTGAAAGAAGAGTTTGCCTGGAGTGACCTTCAAGTGCTGGTAAGAGTTGGCCGTTTCTTGACGGGCGAGACAAAACTTTGGTTTGATAATTGGTTTCCAATAACTCGCGATTGGGCCACTTACGTGAATGATTTTTTAGAAGCTTCTCCCGCAAAAAAAAAGATTCTCGGTCGCCTCATGAGCGAAGCATGTGCTTGTAATAGCGCTGACTTTAATACGTACAGTGCGTATGTGCATAAAAAGGTTGCACTGTTAAAAAACCTATGTGCTATTTGGAGCGCCGCTGATCTGATAGAATTAGTAGTTTACGGCGTTCAGGATGCCAAAGTACAAGAATCTCTCTATATGCGAAATTTCGAGTCTATTTCCGATTTGATTGCGTATGTCAGTTCGTTAGTTAAACCAGCTTTCCATAACGATAGTACACGTACTCCTGAGTCATCAACAATCGCATCGTCGAAGAACGCACGTTCACGTTTTGAACGAGTTGATGTATCGAAATCCAAACTTGTTTCAAGTGTGGGCGGATAGGTCATAATCAGAACGCTTGTCGTCAATATCAATTTCATAATAATAAATTGAACTTGCGGAATCAACAAAAACCGGTGAAAGAAAAAACTGCATCATCGTCGGAAGCAATAAAATGTAATTTTTGTCTTAAAACCGGTCATCTTGAATCTAATTGTTTCCTCAAAGCGACGATTAATGAAAGACGGAACGTCAACATTATTTCGGGTGGTAAAACTACGACGCCCACCCCCCCATTAAAATCGATGGACATCATTTCATGGGATTGATTGATACAGGGGCCGATGTTTCATTGATATCTGATAGGTTTCTGGAATGTTTTTTTGCAAAGTTGGAACCGCATTGTCTTGCAATTGGTGGTATCACTGCGGGAAAAATTTTCTCGAATTACAAATTCAAGGCCGAGGTTGAAATTACGGGTCAACGTGCGAAACTTAACTTTTTTATGGTTCCCGCCAAACATCTGGATTACGATATTATTGTGGGCTGTGATCTTTTTCAAAATTGCCGATTGGCCGCTGTCACTGACAGCGCTGGAACTCGCATTATTAACAAACAGTTACCAGGCGTAATGCGGGTTACAGATGATCAACTAAGTACTGTTGTTGTACCTGAAGAATATGCTGATCGACTACGCTCTCTGCTTGAGAACTTTTCAGATTTAATTGTAACGGGGTTAGCCCTCCCGCAAGTGAAAAATACTCTTGTGGAGATGTTGGCTATTGTAAATTCACTAAAACATTTTCGGGTTTACCTCCTTGGGATTAAATTTTTAATTGTAACGGATTGTAACTCAGTCAAGGCCACAGTAAACAAGAAGGAGATTGTACCACGGATTGCGAGATGGTGGACTTATCTTCAAGATTTTGATTACGAAATAACTTATCGAAGAGGTTCTTCTCTCAGTCATGTTGATTTCCTCAGTCGTAATCCTGTATCGGTAATGCGAGCTTCGAATCATGAATCCTGGCTTCACATCGAACAGAAAGGTAACGCGGAAGTCCAACAAATGCTGACTGATTTACGAGAAGGGAAACTAGACCCGAAGCAATACGTGGAGGTCAACGAATTGTTATGTTATCAAAAGGTAGTAAACAATAAAAAGATTATTCGATTCTTTGTGTCTCGTCAAAGTCGACTTGGTCTTCTGCGGATATTCCATGACGAACAATGCCACGTCGGTGTAGACAAGACACTTCACTCGATCCTCAAGCATTTTTGGTTTCCACGTTTACGTCAGTTTGTCCGCAATTACATCAAGCATTGCCTTATTTGTGCTGTAAAAAAGACTCGCAATGAACAACTACAAGGCCCTGTTTTGTTACCGCAAAAGCCAACTCTTCCCCTCCACACAGTACATATTGACTGTTTAGGACCTTTGCCAGCGTCTTCGGAAAAATACAAGCACGTCCTTGTTATTGTGGATGCCTTCACCAAATACTGCAATTTGCTCCCACTCAAAACTGTTACTGCAGAGGAAACACAACAGAATCTACAAAGATTTATTTCTTGTTTCGGTACTCCAAAAGTCGTAATAATGGACAGTGGTACAAATTTCCACAATCTTTCCATATGTAAGTTTTTGGATAGCTGGAACATTCAGTACCACTTTATCACACCGGACGTTCACCGCGCTAATGGGCAGGTCGAGAGATACATGCGCACCATCATGAACCTGATTCGAATTGAAACAGCTGTCAGGGTAGACTGGCCGAGCGTTTTATGGAAGATTCAACTTATTTTGAATATCACCATCCAAAAAGCGACGAATATGAGTCCTCTCCGCGGTCTAATTGAAATTGAGTCTACCACTCCGTTGATTCAAGCCGTTGTGAATGATTTGTCGCATGACCTACATCCTGCAAAAAATCTAGAGGTTGACAGACAACGAGTGCGTGAACGGTTACAAACCACTACAAGTGATGTTGAGAAACTGAACAAGAAACGCCGCGACACAGTACAGTTTGCAGTTGGCAATTTTGTTCTGTTACATCGCGAAAGTAAATTGCATGCCAGCAAATCAAACTTTGAGTTTTTGGGACCGTACGAGATTATGAATATTACCGAAGAAGGTCGATATGAGCTGAAAAGAGTTGGCGCTCGAAAACATAAAATTGTTAAAGCGGCCAAAGAACAACTGAGACTGTGGCCGTCCGAATGGACACTTGCCGCCGAGATGTCAGATCTATTGGACATGCTCGATACTGAGTAATTGTAAGGTAATTTTAATTGATGTATTGAGTTTTGATTGTTTTCCAGGATAAGCTTTAGTTTTTCCTGATGGTTGCTTTCCAGGATAAGCTGTAGCCTTTCCTGATGGTAAGTACGTATGACATGACAATGTGTTTTTGAGTTCCGGGACGAGCTTTAGTCTTTCCCGAAGATGCTTTTGGCATGTGTTTTTGAGTTCCGGGACGAGCTTCAGTCTTTCCCGAAGATGCTTTTGGCATGTGTTTTTGAGTTCCGGGACGAGCTTTAGTCTTTCCCGAAGATGCATTTGGCATGTGTTTTTGAGTTCCGGGACGAGCTTTAGTCTTTCCCGAAGATGCTTTTGGGCATGTGTTTTTGAGTTCCGGGACGAGCTTTAGTCTTTCCCGAAGATGCTTTTGGCATGTGTTTTTGAGTTCCGGGACGAGCTTTAGTCTTTCCCGAAGATGCATTTGTTATGCATTGTTGAGTTCCGGGATGAGCTTTAGTCTTTCCCGATGATGATAACGATGAGATTTTGAATGAAATTTTATTTTTTTGTGTTCAATATGTGCAGGTGTTCCGAGAGCGTACCACCCGTCAGTCTGGCCGTGTTAGCGCTTAATTTGAATTTGAAAGTGGCGCGCTCAGGAAGCAACGTTGCTGCTGCCTGTCCGTATCGACAGCGAGGGAGGGAAGCACACACACAGTCACTCTCGCTCGCACGATCGTCGGCCTGGGAATCACAGCCACTTCTTTGTTGTTAATTTTGTATTAATAAACTGTTTCGTTTGTGTTTAATTCGGCACAAGTTTTTCTTAAGCTAAAACTATATCTCTTTTATTATTCATAATTTTGAAATTCTGATTTAACTTTCTACAGGCACTTTTTTATTCTGCTTCGAATAAGAGTAATAGAATTGAAGTCAAACGTTTCGGCTTTCCACGACCATCATCAGTTTCGATTTTTTAAATACAACTTATGTCTTTTTATTCTTCTGTTCGATGGCATTTTTTCTCCTGATTGTAATAATATATCACACTTAATAGCTGATATTAATTTGAAACTTAAACAATTCAGATTTTTTATGAAAATTTTATTTAATACATAGTTTCAAATTTTTAGTTCATTTTCTTATCTTTTTATTATTCTAGTCGATAGCATTTTTGTTTGATGATTTCAGTGAGTATAGTACTTAATACCTTTTTTTCAAGTAAAGTTAGAATATGACAAAAAAACTGATACAGTTTCGTCATGTCTTTCTTAATAATTAAATTTATTCCTAACCACTTTTTTTAATTGGCAACTAACATTCAGTTGTTGGAAGAGGAAAGATCAATAATATTGACTAAATGACGGTTAACACAAACCAAATAAACAACAGTATAAACATATTAAATCAATAAGTTGAATAAAATTTAGAACGAACATGAGTTTGTGAAATAAAATGTGAAATAAATAAATTAAAGTAAATCCTGGAAATGTCCTCCACTGTTTTCAAGACACATTCGTTCTTACTCCTATGTGCTGTCTAGCAGGTCGAACATGAATTCGAGAAACATTTCTGTAAGAATTCAATATTCGCCTTCTTAGTTCCTCCTTATTATTTATCTTAATGCTAGTCACTGTTTCAATGTCCAAAATATAAAGCCTACTTTAGCCTGTTTAAATTATGGATGGTGGTCCCGATATACCGTGGCAAACTTCAACTGGTCAAAACGAGTGACAATATTTAGTACCATTTTTGGACTTAATCATATTTAAAAAAAATTAAAGATAGTGAAGTGTTGAGAGCCACTGAGTGCTAAAAAAATTACATTTTTATGGAAAGTATATGTCAAATATATCACAAAAATATTCGTTTTTAGCTACCAATGTCTTTCTAGAAGGCACTATTAAGTAATATCTAAATATTTTTAGTATAATTAGTATTCACTTTTCTTTTAACCCAACAGTGCGAGTGAAAATTAAAAACTAGGCACTAGACACCAAAGCTGAGATACTAATCTAGCAAGTTATATTAGAACCACTAAAAATTCACTTTCGTAAATGCAGTACATTATTAAAATAACGATACAGAAAAACTTTAAATAGTTTATTATAATTTACACTATAGCTAAGCGAAAAAAAGAAAATGAACCAAAAATTTGAAATTATGTATTAAATAAAATTTTCATATAAAATCTGAATTGTTTAAGTTTCAAATTAATATCAACTATTAAGTGTGATATATTATTACAATCAGAAGAAAAAATGCCATCGAACAGAAGAATAAAAAGACATAAGTTGTATTAAAAAAATCGAAACTGATGATGGTAATGGAAAGACGAAACGTTTGACTTCAATTGTATTAATCTTATTCGAAGCAGAATCAAAAAGTGCCCGTAGAAAGTTAAATCAGAATTTCAAAATTATGTACAATAAAAGAGATACAGAGAGAAAAAGAAAATCGATTTTTTTACATTTTTATTAATATCTCGAGAAGAAATAAGAAAAAAATCATTCTCTCAGTGGATACGAATTAGGCATTGATTTGTGCAACTTTTCTTCCATTTAACCGAATTTGTATCTCTTACGGTTTAGGAGATCCCTTTAGTGCACACTCAATTTGAAACAGCCGGTATAATTGACAGATCTATATCCTATTTAAAGAATTCAGAAAACTACAAAATATGTCATTTAAATTTTCAAAATCCGTACGTTTATTAATAGAATTTGGAGACATTTTAATTTTACACATTTCTATGAAACGTCTTTTAAAAATATTAGATTCACTGTACAAAATGTCAGTATTATCAAAATCAAAATTATGACTATTTACTAATGAATGCTCTACAAGCATTGAATGATTTTGATTATTTTTTTGAATATGATATTTACGTTGGTCTAAACGTTTTTTTTTAAATTTTGGCTTGTTTCACCTATGCAAGGTGTTCATGGGAAGCCGCTACAATAGCTAACTTTTTATTTGTATATTTACGAAGTAACTTAAATTATAAAAGTTTTAGGACCTTTCCTCCTCGTTTTATGGTACTTTCATAAAAACATATGACAATCAGGTTCTCGAGATTTTCAATTGTTTTTACCTTTTTTTAGATGGAATGTTAGGTTTTTTATCATCGCATCGCGTTCAGGACGTCAAATTAATTATATATCTAAAATATCATCTCCCAAAGCCTACTATTTTATAAATGGTTTAGTAACAAAATCTTGGCGTTCACGGGAAATGGCTACAATAGCTAACTTTTTTATTTGAAGTTCCACGAAGTAGCATAAATCAGAAAAGTTTCAGGACCTGCGCTCCTCGATTTTATGGTACCTTCGTAAGAACAAATGAAATATTCTGTTTTGAGAGATAATAATTTACAGACATACTTAATTTGACATCCTGAATGCGATGCCATGATAAAAAACATAATGTTCGATTTAAAGAAGTTGAAAACAATTGAAAATATCGAAAACCTGATAGTCATTTGTTCTTCCAAAGGTACCATAAAATCGAGGAGGGAAGGTCCTGAAACTTTTTTAATTTAAGCTACTTCGTGAAACTTCAAATAAAAGAGTTAGCTACCGTAGCCATTTCCCGTGAACACCAAGATTTTGTTACTTGTTATAAAATAGTAGGCTTTGGGAGATGATATTTTAAAGACATAATTAATTTGACGTCCTGAACGAGATGTGATGATAAAAAACCTAACATTCCATCTAAAAAAGGTAAAAACAATTGAAAATCTCGAGAACCTGATTGTCATTTGATTTTTTGAAAGTACAATAAAATCAAAGAGGAAAGGTTCTAAAACTTTCCTAATTTAAGTTACTTGCTATTGCTATTGTAGCGGCTTCTCATGAACACTCTGTATATACAGAGAATTATGTATTGTGTATTGGTTCAATATAAGGCAATGATATGTATTTATGGTTCGAAGTTTGTCTAATATTATTAGAGACATTTGAATTTTGATTTTTAATAAATTCGTTATTAAGAATATCGAGTATTTTATTAGAAAATAAATTAAAAGGAACCCTCAATTCGTAACAATTGCTGTGAAATAAACCATTAAAGCGAATTAAATTTAAACAAATTAATAAATATAGTGTCGGAAAAAACAATGGTTACAAAGAAAGTGCTGTTGAAAGACTTAAAAGTGGCCGAACTGAAAACAGAAGTAGAAGAATGAGAAGTTGCTTCTCAACATCGTCTCCGAGAAGCTCTGTGGACAGCTGGGGACGATCCAGAGGCATTGTTGTTGTTGATGGTTTCGTTAGAAATTTAGACGAGAAACTTCTAGAACAATCCGAAAATTTCAAGGACGAACTTCGAGAACAATCTAGAATTTTCAAACATGATTTGCAAAATGAATTGGTGGAGCAATCTGGAAACTTAGACGGGAAACTTCGAGAACAGTCTGGAAATTTCAAAGACGAACTGCAAATTAAATTGCTTGAACAATCTGTTAGGGCCCAGTTTGTCTTAACTACATGACACTGGTCGCGCTTTGTCATCTAAACCCATCCATTTCTCTCTTGGGTTTTTTATTACTATAGCCGACCAGAATTCTGACAGTTTCCAAACCTTTCGCTCCATGTTTACTTAGGTTCGCCCCGTGTTTACTTAGGTTGGCTTCTAACTGTTTTAAGCAGCAAAACAATTAGAAGCCAACCTAAGTAAACACGGGGCGAAAGGTTTGGAAACAGACTGAGCGAGTTTCACTCTCCATTTTAACCGCGTCATCGAGTTTTCGACCAAAACGTCTTCCTAATTTTTTTTATCAAACGTATGGCCTTGTTCCTTCCTCAGTGTTGCCAATTTTCGCTTGTATATGTGGTAAATCTTTCTGTTAGACGAATGGTAGCCCTGATTTCCTCCCGGCCACGCACTTTCTTTCCGCCTGCAGTTCAGTGTGAATCTGTCTGCGATCTGGGGAACACGTCGTCTGCGTACTGAAGTCTTAGCAGCTGTTGAAGCTATTTTTGAATGACGTTATTACCTTCCCCCTGAGCGAATTGTTCTTTTTCGTTGTTGAAACACTCTTGGTGTCGAGGTCAGTTATTTTTGGATTGTTTTGGAACTGACTTTTTGAGTTATTTTTTTCTTTTCTTGAAGTCTTACTCAAAAGTTTTTGTTCTCCTTGTAGACAAGTCGTATCCCGCTTCCGATTACGACAACACTTTCACCCTACCTGCTCCGTTAAACTTTAGGTACAAATCAGTCGTAAAGAAGTCTGTCCTTTCGAAGTGAAGTTTCGAACACCGTTCAAGCCGCATTCTTTCCGGTAGAAGGCCGGTGTCGTACTTTGAGGACGACTTTCGAAGGAACCTCGGGGACGATTCTCCTTATATCGTCGTAGGTCCTGCCTTTAAGGTATCCATTTATATTTTTTTCTTCGACACTCCGGATTGTTCATCGCTACTTAGCTACGAACTCGTCTCACAAGATACCGTTTGTTCTCGTAACCGACGTGCAACTTTGGTTGCCTAATTCATGCCTCACCTTGCATCAGTCAAGGCAATTCAATTGTAACTTTTTTTTTTTATTAAATTCAATACTTAAATATTTTTTGTCCGGTAATTTTAGTCAGCCGTAATTGTTATATTTTTGTTAACGTTTGAGTCGATTCAAGAACTAGAGTTCAATATTTTTGTTACATGAGTTATTGTGATACGACAGGAAATTTCCAACCATACAAACATCTTTGTATTTTGAAATATTTACGATCATTGAATGAAACACGAATCAAACTTTAACGTTCACGCTTCTTTTAACGCTATTTACCGTAAATTCGTACTTTTCTTTCCTATTGAAATGTTGTCCTGGAGACAACGCCTTTATTAAAAATGGGGTTAGTCTTGGGTTGGAATTCTATTAGATACCGTGGTGTTTATATCCTCCAGTTGGCGCCTCCCAGTCTTTGTTTTTTTTTCTTCCAAATATACTCTTTTTTGTGGATTTCCATCTTTTACACCACGCTCCCTCTCCGACTCTAGAAAGCTGCCGATGGTATCCCGCCGTGTCCCTTGGTGACGACAAGTCAACTTCTGGAAATCCCGTATACGCAGGTAAGAACTGCCCTGCCTCGTTCTATTTACACACGTTACGGTTATCTAGTGATTGGATACAGGTTTTTGCCGGCCAACGCTGTAATAAATTGACGCCTAGCGTGTAATAAATCTAGAAATTTGGACGAGAAAGTTCGAGAAAAGTCTGGAAATTTTGAAAAATGAATTTCCAAAGCAATCGAAAGGGTTCGAAGACAAACTTGTAGATAAAATATTAGAAGAAATAAGAAACTTGCAAGGAAATGTGGAGGAAATACTGTTCCAGCGGGATAATAAAATCTCGAACAATTCATGGCAGGGTTGCGAATATTCGGGGATCAGAAATACTAGAAAATAACGCGGTCCGAACTCTGGAAGGACCAGCAGAAACTTCAAAATTGAAATTAAACCACCGACGCGACGTTTGATGGGAAGTCTTCTTGGTCAAACTATTTCAAACAATTAGAAGCAGCAGCAAAGGCGAACGGATGGACGGCCAGTGAAAAAGCCACTTCGTTAATTATGGCCTTGAGAGCGGGTGCTATCGATGTATTACAAATGATGCCGTCAGAGACTTTAACAAGCTGATGAACAGGCTGGAAATGCGTTATGGACAAGCACATCTGACCGAGATGTACCATACGAAGCTGAGAAACCTTGCCAGAAATCCGGAGAGAGTCTTCAGAAATTCGAGGCTGACAAAGCGCGTCTAGCCCGGTTGGCGTATCCTGCAGCTCCTGATGAATTTCTGCAGCATTTGACGGTACAGATCTTCATAAATGGAATCCGTAACTCAGACAACCAGCAGGCATTGAGAAGGGCTCACCCAAAGACGTCCAAGAACACACCAGCCTACGCCTTGGAATACGAGGCGGCAAGTCTCTTCCAAGAGGAAGAACCCAACGTTAAGGTACGATTTGCTGTTAAGGAGCGGCCAGGGCGTATGCCACCGTCGAGGACATTCGCCGCATTGTGGAACAGGTCTTGAGGTAGAAGAAGGTGCTGGTGTGTTGGAATTGCCAGGAAGAGGGACATGTTCGCAGGCAATATCTCATCTCAATATCTGTCCAGGCAGGATCCTCCATAAAAGAAGCCACAAGGAAACTAAATCGGGTCTATGCAGTGGGGCAAACGTCGATCCGTATTCAAAAGCCCCCAAAGATGGAAGCCATGCAAGTGATATCTCTGCGACAGTTAACCAGCAATGTCTTCGCGGATGCCACCATTGATGACATCCCTCACACCATAATGCCGAATACGAGTTTGACGAAGACCATCTTGAGGACCGACGTCATCAAGTCATACGAACGCACCAAGTCGACTAAGTGGAGATTGACAGAGACTGGGACATCAGCAAATCTTTATGGTGAAGTAGCGGTGATCGTTACCACTCGATCGACCCCCATCAAACACAGTGCGCTGGTAGCTGAAACAGAGGACAAGGCGATTCTGAGAATGGACGTCATGTGTGCCAACGGGTTTCAGTTGAATCTGAACCATTGCGTGATGGCAGTCAACAACGAGGAGTTGGTTTTACATTCAACGAGAAGACGTGGCCGTTCGCATTGGTATCGCCGAAGATGTTGTGTTATCCAGCAGGACTGAAGTCATCGTCGAGGTGAACGGCGTTTTTCATGATGAACAAGTCATTCTGTCATAACGACGATCAAAAGATTTGAAGAGTTCTCGTTGGGAAAAACGTTGTTATCGGTGAAAAAGAAAGTACTAGTCCGCCTGATGAACTTCATTGTTTGTTTCCCCGTCAACATCAAAAAATGAACGATCTTCGGAAGCTGTGTCTTGGCGTCCCCCATCTTCCGCCAAATGCCACATACAAGCAGAGATGTGTGGAAAGTTTTCATCAAAACTGACTTTGGAGGTATCATATAAAATTTGTAACAGTAACCAGTGATGTAAAGAGTGCGGAAGATACAACAAATTTACGAAAACATATATCGCGACGACATTCGAAGTACTGTAAGCGAATTTTCAGAAACGCAAATTACACACCAAGATATACAGTGTTTCCACGGATCGATTTGACAATAGGAAAAACTTTTTTATTATCAATTTTTCGCCAAAAACTTATTCTTCATAAAAAGTTCTGCTTGTCGAGAAACTTCAGAAACAATGCTTAATTTAAATTTTGAATTACAGTCTGCCTAAAAATCCGTCTTCATTTTATGTTGCAGATATGTTTTCATTAGGATTTTAGACAAAAAATGTATCTTTAAAGAAATTCTGCTGTCTAAGCAACTTCAAAAATCACATACATTTAAGTTCTTTGACTAAAGCGTGTCTAAAATATTCAAATATCTGAATTTACAGAAAGAATAAAACTTTATTATTATTATCAAAGGATTGTCCATGAGATTAGACTAATTAAAGTTTTGAGTGAAATTCGTCGAAAGAGCAGTCTGAAGTCACCAAAACTTTTTTTTAAATAGTGACTCGAGGCTTCTTTTTCCATAAATTTTATTCAAAATTATTATTAATATGAAGTCTGTGTAAGAACATTCATTCAAAACTGATCCGGTTTAATCGATTTTTTTAAAGGAATCGTTTACGTGACATCATTGTCTCGGGAAACTTTTCATGAGGAAGATTAATCGCATATTTTTAAAAGGAGATATTATCAATTCCATAAAATTTTACCAAATAAACATGTTCTCTCTTAGTCAACGTTCTTGCTAATAATCATGCTAAACTTATCTGATAAAAATTTCTCTAAGAACACCAGATTTGTTACAAAATTATCCAATGCAACGGTTTCCCGAAAAGCATTCCATAATAAATACGTTACTTTGATTTCTTCAATATAAAATTAAAACATTTTGATTTTTTAGACAGACTGTAGTTCCCAATTTAAATTCAAGCATAGTTTCTGGAGTTTCTTGGCAAGCAGAGCTTTTTGTAAAGAATAAAGTTTTTTGCGTAAAGTTGATGTTAAAAAAGTTTTTCCTCTTGTCAAGTTGATCCGTGGACACACTTATATCCATAACGTCACGCAATTTCAAAATGATAAGATTGCGTCTACTAAAGCATAGTTCAGATACGCAAAATAATTGTGGGTTATATTTGATTGGTTATAGTCTTTTTGAAAGAGCCATTTAGAAACTAATCCACAATAAATATTTCGCGTATTCGGATGCATTTGAAGTAAACTTAAAGCTTATTTTAAAATCCGGATCAGAACGTACCGGTACTTTAGACACCGGTACCTAAGCATCCGATTTTCTCCAGGATCGATATTTCTAAAACGAGACGATACGCAGAACCGGTACTTTTCCAAAGGCCGGTTGCTCAGTCACAATTTAACGTTAATCTTCAGTTAACTTCCATCTGTTCCTATGTAAAAAAAAAAAAAACTGAAGATTAAAGTTAAACTATAGGCGTTTACGATAGTTGGAGCGGTACATGGATCGGGGTAGAAAAGTAAGATAGAACGAATGCGTTTAATGCAAGTAAGAGTGAGAGGATAGATTAAGCGGTATATACCGCTTCAATTATCGTAAACGTCTTATGACTGAGAAACCGTTAGTTAACTAACTGATGGCTCGACTTTTGCAACCATCGGAGACATTGGTAATGATAACACCATGTATGAAACATAATTATCATCGTAAGTTTTTAATCTTTAACCGGACAGAATATAAACGGAAAATCACTCAACGTTTCACTATCGATTCGTAGCTTCGTCAGCTATCGAGTGCTTTGAACCATCCTGAAGGAGTAGATGCAGAAATTTGAAATTGCGTGAAAAGGACAAGCGCATGCGGACAAACAAAACGGTCAATTAAATCTAACACTACTTATTCAAATAAAAATTATTAATGTGTTGCATCAGCTCGTACTCTTATACATTCAGCAACCCTTCTGGGCATGCTGGAAATCAGGTGGTCGATTGTGTCTTGAGGGAGCTCATTCCAGGCTACCTGTAGCTGTTGACGTAATTCGTATAGCGTTGAGAAGATGAGGTAACTGACGCAGTCTTCTGTCCATCACGTCCCAGCCATGTTCGATTCAGTTTAAATTCGGTGATCTTAACGGCCAAGGCAAAATGTTTACATAAGCCGCTTTCCAATTGCCAAAATGAGCTGCTAAGATCTCTTCCGAACTGATCCAACATGTTCCATTTGCAGGGTGCAGAACGCATTTGAACTGATCTTTCTTACTTTCTCATGTCATCTTGCGTACCTGTTTCTTTGACTACCCTTATATCAATGCCTGTATGACTTATGCAGCGTTCTTATTAAACTCTCGGAAGTGTAGTTCGGATCAGATCAGTTTAGATCATCTCAGGTGTTTGAAATTCGTAATTGGAAAGCGGATATCGTGTAGGACGTCTAAAGTTACGTGAGCAATGTAAGGGAGCGCGTTATCATTTATCATGCTGGAAGACAGATTCCGGAAGGTTTAAGGCACCATTACCCCAGGAGTTAAAGCTGTTGTTACCGGTTAAATTCCATCTAATCTCGAGATACCCTGTATTAGCGAAATCATTTGTGAAGGTACGCCGCTGTCTCGTTTCGAGCTACTTATACTTCAATTGTTCGGGTCGCTTCTCACGCAAGCCCGGCTGAGCGAGTTATTTTGAGCTACGTTGTAACTTGTATTTCCATGCTTCGTTCGCCCGTTTATTTCTATCTCCCTCTGTGGCGGATTTCCCTGGAAAGGTTGTTATGGGGAAAATTGCTTTAATTTGATTTATGAATTAATTTTCTTCGGCATTTGGAATGGGGCGACGTTCTTTTTTGATGCGAAACGTTCGAGATTGCAAAGTGTGGCGTAAATCGTGTCGATAATCGATTCGAGCTTGGCAGACGACCCCTGATATTTTGGTCTCCTTGGCTGATGCTTGCATAATATTTTACAGTGATTGGCTTCGACGCTCTGTTTCCTTTCATCCCTACTCTTCTATGCAACACTCCGAAGGAAGTTAAGGCATGCATTCTCGCTATGCTTTCCGAAGTGACCGCATGCTATTTGGCGTGGGTGTTATCCCGCTGGTGTTAATGTTTGTGTAAACTCGCTCCAGCTCGAGAATGAGTTGCTGTTTCGGCTTTGCTCCGGCTTAATCCACGGTCACTTCGTGCATAAACGTCCCCCGGCATTTTTTCAAGCCTGTTTGATATTTGAAATCCTGTGAATAGTTGAGTTAAGCGTTTTGAGGAGTTAGTTTATTTCGGGTGTCATTATTGCGTGTTTCTTTGCCTTGCAGGCTTTATTTTCCTTTATTTTATTTTCGTCCGTCCGTTTAACTTATCTACCCTCTCCTGTCGCACGTAGCCGCCACAGTGCCTAGTTAGCGACGGTGGCGCAACCTTGGCAAAGCAGAAAGAGGCGAACTTGATTTAACTCTGTTCCCGGCCATCGTACGGTGATTGCCCTACTCAAGATTAACATTTGACCTTGTAGGCTATCATCTCGGAGACGACGAGGCACGTCGGACGACGAAAGGCCGAACTTATCATTTTTCTATTTATATTTCACTGTTCTTACTCGACGAATTAATTAATTATTGTTTCTTTTAACCGCTGTTGTACTCGACATTAAGCGTTTTTGCGGAATCGAGCGAAGTTAATTTCTTTTGTTATTTAATTAAGGTCCCTTCTGGACATACTGGTAAAGCCTATTTATTTTCTTTTACCCATTCAATTCTTGCGTAAAGTGAATGTTTTTTTTTTACATGATATTTGTGTGAGGGCAATTTATCAGTTTAATTTAACAACGTCATAAGTTTATGCTAAAGCTGGATTGATTTACTGCGAATTGGGTTATTATTTGTTGCTGCGACTTGTTCAATTGGTTTAATTAAATAAAAGTTATTTATTTTGTAAAATATTTTGGATGAGTGGCGTTTTCTTAATTTTCCTCGTGGATCCTTTTGCCAAAAAAATTAAGTGGCGCCTTGGTTTTCCTTTCGCGTAATGTTTGAAAGTTCCCACCCCGTCCCATTGAAGCTGGTCGGCGACACCGAAACGTCCGTCACGGTGTTAGCTTGCTGATACCTAAACAGGTAGGTAGCACTGTATGACGACGCTGAGCATACAGTAAATTTTGCATCTGGCCTCTCGGTCGTCTACACCGTACACGCCCATCAGAATGCCACAAGCAAAATCTGGATTCATCATTAAAGATTTCCCATTCATGGCCCCATTGCTGCCTGTCTTGACTCCACTGCAGTCTGGTAGCTTTGTGTTTTGATAGGTAGACGAAAATAAGGACGATATGAGCGCAGTCCCCACGAACATATTCGGTGATAAATTGTGATTATAGAGACTCTTCGACCAATCGTTCTTACCCAATTGATTCCCACAGCTCATGATGGTTCTAAAGGGTTATGAATTGCACTTCGTCTTAAGAGGCGATCTTCCCGTTCTTGTATTACTCTGGGACGTCCACTACCTTGATGATGAGTTTCTAGGTGTTCTTCCTGCCAATCCAAGTTCGTCTCATAGTGACATGCGGTCGCCCTATACGTCTACCAATTTCCGGAAAGCTTAAGCCAGCTTCGCACATCCCGATAATTCGCCCTCTTTCAAAGGGTGTAATTGGATGAAAATTTGCATGTCTTCGCACTGGTGGCATTGTTAGAGGCACCAACAAGTACACTAGTAAAAAGGCAAACTAATACGGCGAAATAATACGATAAGAAAGGTAACTAAAATAAAAAGACTTGTCAGGTGATAACAAGAGATAACTTCTTTAAGAAATGACGAATGGAATTTCTTGCAATTGTAAAGTTCTACGTTTACTCCTTCAGGGTGGTTTATTTTTTTCCGAAACGCAGAATATTTAAAATAAAATCTATTTTATCTGAAGGCAAAATCAAAGAGATCGTTTCTGTATACACGCAGCTGGTTTATGTATTAAGCTACTTAAAAAAGTAATTATTATGATCCAGTGAATTAAAGGACGTTGAATACCCCGAATTTAATCCGGAGTTTCCGAATATTAAAGGTCCTCCCCTTCTATTTCCCCGTTTATATTTATTTATTTAAACAGCAAACCTGCTAAGCTTCCACAATATCCAGGTCGCCATAATATTCCACATCCTGGATGATAAATTAGCATGTGCTCTATTAAGTGTGGAGAGAGATGACCACATACCGAACATATAGCACACGAATTTTCAACATGCTGAAAATAAAACAAGAAAATATTAGATTTATTTAACAAGTGGCCTAGAAGTCTCGACTCGTAAATTATTTAACAAGTGGCCTAGAAGTCTCGACTCGTAAATAAAACATAATACATGTAACAAAATAGGTTTTAAACTTTAACCGGACAGTGACATTTATAAAATTAGAACTTTTTAATCTGAAACAAGAAGTCACGTTTATCCGACCAATCAAACAGAATGGTCTGTCATCTAGGAGCTTTCCGAAAATTGGCAAAGATTCAACGTGTCTTGTACGCCCAGGGTATCTTTATTCAAAATATGTGAATGTAAAGTTTAATTATGTCCTCAATGTATCACAAGAACATAATTAAACTTTAAGCAAACTTCCTGAACTTTAATTCCACCTTTCGAGCCCCAACAAAATAATAGTTGTTAATAATTAAAGCACATTCAAGTTGTTTTATAATATACTCTAGTTGAAGTTCTTATATAATTTTGATGAACAGATAAAACAGCGACATCCCACGATCGCTTTTTGACCTGATATTGCGGTAGGATAGACAAATTGAAGCGGGATTTGCTCCTAATAAGTCCCCCATGCAAGGCGGCCATGCTTGCTGTCAAAGCCCCAAGCAGGGCTGAAACAGCTATACAGAGGCTGCTCGAGGTTTTCCCTGCAATCAAAAACGATTTGCAACAAAATTTTTCACAAACTTTCATTATGCTTTGACAGCAAGCATG
Source organism: Prosopocoilus inquinatus (assembly GCA_036172665.1). NCBI lineage: Eukaryota > Metazoa > Arthropoda > Insecta > Coleoptera > Lucanidae > Prosopocoilus > Prosopocoilus inquinatus. The sequence continues at coordinate 23,889,742 of CM069872.1, read as the reverse complement.
GCCGCCTTGCATGGGGGACTTATTAGGAGCAAATCCCGCTTCAATTTGTCTATCCTACTGCAATGTTAGGTCAAAAAGCGATCGTAAGATGTCGCTGTTTTATCTGTTAATAATAGGTACACGATATAGAGAACACTGGTACGCTCACTCGCCGCCATTTTCAGTTTAAAATTTTGAGCAAGTTGAGTAGTTTGTAAAAATTCGCTAGATGGCAGAACCGTATCGCGGACTGTCATTTTTATCAAATTCCGCAGCCGTTTCTTGTGGGGCTCTTGTTCTATATAGGCTGTTGTGGTAAACACAAAACACATGGGCAGAGATAAACAGAGGCAAACAGTACGCAACAAACTGCTTTGAGGTTAGATACTGCATTTTAAATTTTAACTATGAATTTAAAGTTTAAAGTTGTCGGGCGTAGAAATTTTAATTTAAAGAGGGTATGTATTGGCGAATAATTTACTTCGTTTCCTAATTTAGTTACATTGCAGTCACAATAGAAAGACTTCTCAGAGTTAATTTGTATTGAAGCAAGAAGATTTTAACATAAACATGAACTCATCGTAAGATTGCTAGCTAACCTAGAATATCCACCAATCTAACTGGCATTAAACTGACCGACGCACTGATTAAAATGTACTCAATATAACGAATGGATATAAACTGACAAAAGTACCTATCTAGCAACATCTGTTATGCATGCAAGTGATTCCAAAAATGCATAAAGTTAAAACACCTAAACGTTACTACAGCTTGTTTCCTTCAAGTTTGATGACCTTATAAATTAATTCCATCGAAGCTGAAAATATCAAGTGTTATGTGAGACGCACATAACCTTCTTTATATTATTTCTAATTTAATAAACAAATTGTTTAATCTGATTACATCCCTTATTCCAAGATTACCGTAAGAGAAGCACTTGTCTTCATTTGCATCACAAGTTTGAAAAAGCTGATGATGATGACCAACGCAATGAAAGTTTATCTACGTTTCACTCTGGCTCCTTCAAAAAATAAAATGATTTGCATCTTGTAATAACACAAGATGAAGATACTCGTTGTGCGATCAGTGCAAGTGAACGAAAACATTAGTAGATATTTAAAGCATCATTAAATTTTCGGTTAACCAGAATAAACTGCTGTCAAACCGCTCAGTAAATTTGGGTTACAGATGTAGACTTACGATACATACCATTAATTATGAAATATTATTAATTATAGATTTCGGAAAGGCTTCAAGAATTAACCAAAATGCAGGTGTCACAATATTGAAGTAACATTTTGTGTGCTTGATACATTCTCAAGAAAAATTTGTAAAAAATCATTATTAAGTCAGTGGAAATGAAATCATTCAAAGAACACTGACAGATGATGCTATTCCTCAACTAAATGTATGCTCCTACCCACGATATACAGAACACTGGTACGCGCACTTCCCTATCTTCCCCATACAAAACGAGGAAGTCAGAAGTAGTGCCTAGTTACGTGATTTAAATTTTACCGCTAGATGACACCAATGTATGAAGGACTGTCACTAAACGTCATTAATGTACTCCTGTAGGTTATATGACGTGTTGTTGGCACGGTTGTAGGCGATGTATATTCAGTATTTACGTGTGTATTAATGGCAAACTTTGGTTAGTGTGTATGAAATAAAGAATAAATGGCGACTGTCAAATTTAGCAAGCAATCTAACAGATGTAGAAAGATATTTACTAATGTAACGACCATGTACGTTTTGCTGTGATTTTTACAAACCTTTCAGAGGCTATTGGTATTATTTGTTTCCTGTATGTATTTGGTAGTGGTGGAAGAAAGGGCAGATGTGAGATTAGCGTAGTAGGAGCATACATTTAGTTGAGGAATAGCATCATCTGCCAGTGTTCTTCGAATGATTTCATTTCCACTGACTTAACGATTTTTTACAATTTTTTCTTGAAAATGTATCAAGCACACAAAATGTTGCTTTAATATTGTGACACCTGCATTTTGATTCATTCTTGAAGCCTTTCCAAAATCTATAATTCACAATATTTCATTAATCGTAAGTCTACATCTGTAACCCAAATTGGTTTGACAGCAGTTTATTCTGGTTAACTGAAAATTTAATGATGCTTTAAATATCTACTAATGTTTTTGATTCACTGGCATTGAATCAACGCACAACGAGTATCTTCATCTTGTGTTATTACAAGATGCAAACACTCTGACTGCAACCAGTGCAAATGAATCGAAGATGCTATTTGCTTCACTGTTCTTTGTCAATTTCTTCGAGATTAATAAATCATTTTATTTTCTGAAAGAGCCAGAGTGAAACGTAGATAAACTTTCATTACGTTGGTCATCATCATCAGTTTTTTCAAACTTGTGATGCAAATGAAGACTACTCTTACGGTAATCTTGGAATAAGGGATGTAATCAGATTAAACAATATGTTTATTAAATTAGAAATAATATAAAGAAGGTTATGAGCCTGTCACATAACACTTGATATTTTCAGCTTCGATGGAATTAATTTGCAAGGTCATCAAACTTGAAGGAAACAAGCTGCAGTAACGTTTAGGTGTTTTAACTTTATGCACTTTTGGTGTCACTTGCATGCAGAACTGATGTTGCTAGATAGGTACTTTTGTGAGTTTATATCCACTCGTTATATTGAATACATTTTAATCAGTACCTCGGTCAGTTTAATGCCAGATGGATTGGTGGATATTCTAGGTTAGATAGTAATCTTACGATGAGTTCATGTTTATGTTAAAATCTCCTTGCTTCAATACAAATTAACTCTGAGAAGTCTTTCTATTTTGACTGCAATGTAACTAAATTAGAAAACGAATTAAATTATTCGCCAATACATACGCTCTTTAAATTAAAATTTCTACGCCTGACAACTTCGCTTTAAATTCATAGTTAAAATTTAAAATGCAGTATTTAACCTCAAACCAGTTGTTGCGTACTGACCTCTATTTATCTCTGCCCATGTGTTTTGTGTTTACCACAAGAGCCTCAGAAGAACCAGTTGCGGAATTTGATAAAAATGACAGTCCGCGATACGGTTCTGCCATCTAGCGAATTTTTACAAACTACTCAACTTGCTCAAAATTTTAAACTGAAAATGGCGGCGAGTGAGCGTACCAGTGTTCTCTATATCGTGCTCCTACCACAGACAACAACTAAAGCAGACCTGTCAGAAATTTTGCACCAGATTTATGTATAAAAATTTTACCGCGAGATGGCATACATTTAGTTGGTTGTACTTCGAAAATTAATTTTGAGTCTAGTGCAACCGAGAACTAAGGCCGGAGGACTTAAAAATATCTTCCTCCCCTTCTGCGCGGATGATTTAAAATTGAGATAATCTATGATTGAGATTGAGAATATGCACACTAGAGTCTAGCCACTATCAGACCCGAAGGCGCCACGAAAATTGCCGAGCGAAAGATGATGGTATTTTCATTCATATTGAATTATGTAATTACTTTCCCCAGTGATTCAAAAGTACATACATACATTAAAGAATTATTTAAAATTAACATAAAAATATTTGAAGTACTAAATAACTGGTTTCTGAAATTCAAGGTGTTCTTTTACTAAGATTATAGCAAGTATAAAGTTTTTTTAATCTCAAACCGGACAGAAAAATGAAGGGAACACACTCAACGTTTCGCTATAGATTTTTTTCACTCCTGACGAAGCTATAAATCTATAGCGAAACGTTGAGTGTGTTCCCTTTATTTTTCTGTCCGGTTTGAGATTAAAAAAACTTTATACTTACTATTTTCATCGGACAAGCACAAGCTTCAATTAAGATTATAGCGTTGGGATGTTGAAAAACATAAAGAAAAATACTGGAGGCGTTACTAGAAATAAAAGAAATCAATCGTTCTTGTGTTGATTAGTAATCTCTTCAACTAAACATGAAAAAAATAAATATAACATTGACGCAAAACGAACGAGCAAGCTACAAAGAAAAAATAAACTAATAATAAATAAGAATATTGTGCATTTTATTATTACTGTGTACTGTGTTGAAAAATTCGTTTGCCAAATTTCTAAGGTGAGACCAAATGACAACAAAATAAGCCACTTTCATTTAACCTGGGGTTTGAAATTAATTATTGCATAAGACTGTAAAAGCCAAAAAAGTAATATTGCCAAATCAAACAAGAAATTAACAAGCGAATGATGAAATTTTGAACGCACACGACATTAATTAGTATTGTTGTCAGATGTGTGTAAAAGTAATCATTAGCTGCTTTCTTTCGCTTAAAAGTTTGAATCGTGTTTCGAATAGTTTGGACCTGAAATTCATAGTTGTTGCAATAAAACGCCTGACTTGAATTTTTGATTGACTTTTTATTTGTAAATAACAATAATTCAATCGAAACAAGTTTTAAAATTAGAGAGATTCGTAGAAAAGAACGTCTGTTTTTGAATCAAAACACGTTTGGATCACGATTTTGTGAGCGAAAGAAAGCATCTATTATCGACCCTAGGGAACATCGGGTGTTGTTGTACACACTTTAGTGGGATGGGAAATTTTTAATTAAGCTGCCAAATTTTATGGCAAGCGTTAATGAACATTTTAAAACATTACATTTGATATAAAAAATGAACAAGGCTAAAGAACATAAGATTCTGTCTTAAGATGAGGCAAAATATTTCCCACATAAAATAAATTTAAAGTCGATATTTCGAAGTTTTCTGACACTTAAACGTCGCAAACGTCAAATGCGCATTTATGACAGTGCAACGATGCGAATTAATTAAAACTTCTTTTTTAGAAAAATTTTGTGCAAATCGTTTTTGATTGCAGTGAGAACCTCGAGCAGCCTCTGGACAGCTGTTTCAGCCCTGCTTGGGGCTTCTTCAGCAGAAACGTAGCTCAACATTCCCACTGCAGACCAAAAACGACTTGCCCAATTTATTCGCAAATGCGATGTAAGAATGATGAACATATAAAATAGCGACATCTTACTATCGCTTTTTGACCTAACATTGCAGTAGGATAGACAAATTGAAGCGGGATTTGCTCCTAATGAGTCCCCCATGCAAGGCGGCCATGCTTGCTGTCAAAGCATAATGAAAGATTTTAGAAAAATTTTGTGCAAATCGTTTTTGATTGCAGTGAGAACCTCGAGCAGCCTCTGGACAGCTGTTTCAGCCCTGCTTGGGGCTTCTTCAGCAGAAACGTAGCTCAACATTCCCACTGCAGACCAAAAACGACTTGCCCAATTTATTCGCAAATGCGATGTAAGAATGATGAACATATAAAATAGCGACATCTTACTATCGCTTTTTGACCTAACATTGCAGTAGGATAGACAAATTGAAGCGGGATTTGCTCCTAATGAGTCCCCCATGCAAGGCGGCCATGCTTGCTGTCAAAGCATAATGAAAGATTTTAGAAAAATTTTGTGCAAATCGTTTTTGATTGCAGTGAGAACCTCGAGCAGCCTCTGGACAGCTGTTTCAGCCCTGCTTGGGGCTTCTTCAGCAGAAACGTAGCTCAACATTCCCACTGCAGACCAAAAACGACTTGCCCAATTTATTCGCAAATGCGATGTAAGAATGATGAACATATAAAATAGCGACATCTTACTATCGCTTTTTGACCTAACATTGCAGTAGGATAGACAAATTGAAGCGGGATTTGCTCCTAATGAGTCCCCCATGCAAGGCGGCCATGCTTGCTGTCAAAGCATAATGAAAGATTTTAGAAAAATTTTGTGCAAATCGTTTTTGATTGCAGTGAGAACCTCGAGCAGCCTCTGGACAGCTGTTTCAGCCCTGCTTGGGGCTTCTTCAGCAGAAACGTAGCTCAACATTCCCACTGCAGACCAAAAACGACTTGCCCAATTTATTCGCAAATGCGATGTAAGAATGATGAACATATAAAATAGCGACATCTTACTATCGCTTTTTGACCTAACATTGCAGTAGGATAGACAAATTGAAGCGGGATTTGCTCCTAATGAGTCCCCCATGCAAGGCGGCCATGCTTGCTGTCAAAGCATAATGAAAGATTTTAGAAAAATTTTGTGCAAATCGTTTTTGATTGCAGTGAGAACCTCGAGCAGCCTCTGGACAGCTGTTTCAGCCCTGCTTGGGGCTTCTTCAGCAGAAACGTAGCTCAACATTCCCACTGCAGACCAAAAACGACTTGCCCAATTTATTCGCAAATGCGATGTAAGAATGATGAACATATAAAATAGCGACATCTTACTATCGCTTTTTGACCTAACATTGCAGTAGGATAGACAAATTGAAGCGGGATTTGCTCCTAATGAGTCCCCCATGCAAGGCGGCCATGCTTGCTGTCAAAGCATAATGAAAGATTTTAGAAAAATTTTGTGCAAATCGTTTTTGATTGCAGTGAGAACCTCGAGACTCATTAGGAGCAAATCCCGCTTCAATTTGTCTATCCTACTGCAATGTTAGGTCAAAAAGCGATAGTAAGATGTCGCTATTTTATATGTTCATCATTCTTACATCGCATTTGCGAATAAATTGGGCAAGTCGTTTTTGGTCTGCAGTGGGAATGTTGAGCTACGTTTCTGCTGAAGAAGCCCCAAGCAGGGCTGAAACAGCTGTCCAGAGGCTGCTCGAGGTTCTCACTGCAATCAAAAACGATTTGCACAAAATTTTTCTAAAATCTTTCATTATGCTTTGACAGCAAGCATGGCCGCCTTGCATGGGGGACTCATTAGGAGCAAATCCCGCTTCAATTTGTCTATCCTACTGCAATGTTAGGTCAAAAAGCGATAGTAAGATGTCGCTATTTTATATGTTCATCATTCTTACATCGCATTTGCGAATAAATTGGGCAAGTCGTTTTTGGTCTGCAGTGGGAATGTTGAGCTACGTTTCTGCTGAAGAAGCCCCAAGCAGGGCTGAAACAGCTGTCCAGAGGCTGCTCGAGGTTCTCACTGCAATCAAAAACGATTTGCACAAAATTTTTCTAAAATCTTTCATTATGCTTTGACAGCAAGCATGGCCGCCTTGCATGGGGGACTCATTAGGAGCAAATCCCGCTTCAATTTGTCTATCCTACTGCAATGTTAGGTCAAAAAGCGATAGTAAGATGTCGCTATTTTATATGTTCATCATTCTTACATCGCATTTGCGAATAAATTGGGCAAGTCGTTTTTGGTCTGCAGTGGGAATGTTGAGCTACGTTTCTGCTGAAGAAGCCCCAAGCAGGGCTGAAACAGCTGTCCAGAGGCTGCTCGAGGTTCTCACTGCAATCAAAAACGATTTGCACAAAATTTTTCTAAAATCTTTCATTATGCTTTGACAGCAAGCATGGCCGCCTTGCATGGGGGACTCATTAGGAGCAAATCCCGCTTCAATTTGTCTATCCTACTGCAATGTTAGGTCAAAAAGCGATAGTAAGATGTCGCTATTTTATATGTTCATCATTCTTACATCGCATTTGCGAATAAATTGGGCAAGTCGTTTTTGGTCTGCAGTGGGAATGTTGAGCTACGTTTCTGCTGAAGAAGCCCCAAGCAGGGCTGAAACAGCTGTCCAGAGGCTGCTCGAGGTTCTCACTGCAATCAAAAACGATTTGCACAAAATTTTTCTAAAATCTTTCATTATGCTTTGACAGCAAGCATGGCCGCCTTGCATGGGGGACTCATTAGGAGCAAATCCCGCTTCAATTTGTCTATCCTACTGCAATGTTAGGTCAAAAAGCGATAGTAAGATGTCGCTATTTTATATGTTCATCATTCTTACATCGCATTTGCGAATAAATTGGGCAAGTCGTTTTTGGTCTGCAGTGGGAATGTTGAGCTACGTTTCTGCTGAAGAAGCCCCAAGCAGGGCTGAAACAGCTGTCCAGAGGCTGCTCGAGGTTCTCACTGCAATCAAAAACGATTTGCACAAAATTTTTCTAAAATCTTTCATTATGCTTTGACAGCAAGCATGGCCGCCTTGCATGGGGGACTCATTAGGAGCAAATCCCGCTTCAATTTGTCTATCCTACTGCAATGTTAGGTCAAAAAGCGATAGTAAGATGTCGCTATTTTATATGTTCATCATTCTTACATCGCATTTGCGAGTAAATTGGGCAAGTCGTTTTTGGTCTGCAGTGGGAATGTTGAGCTACGTTTCTGCTGAAGAAGCCCCAAGCAGGGCTGAAACAGCTGTCCAGAGGCTGCTCGAGGTTCTCACTGCAATCAAAAACGATTTGCACAAAATTTTTCTAAAATCTTTCATTATGCTTTGACAGCAAGCATGGCCGCCTTGCATGGGGGACTCATTAGGAGCAAATCCCGCTTCAATTTGTCTATCCTACTGCAATGTTAGGTCAAAAAGCGATAGTAAGATGTCGCTATTTTATATGTTCATCATTCTTACATCGCATTTGCGAATAAATTGGGCAAGTCGTTTTTGGTCTGCAGTGGGAATGTTGAGCTACGTTTCTGCTGAAGAAGCCCCAAGCAGGGCTGAAACAGCTGTCCAGAGGCTGCTCGAGGTTCTCACTGCAATCAAAAACGATTTGCACAAAAATTTTTCTAAAATCTTTCATTATGCTTTGACAGCAAGCATGGCCGCCTTGCATGGGGGACTCATTAGGAGCAAATCCCGCTTCAATTTGTCTATCCTACTGCAATGTTAGGTCAAAAAGCGATAGTAAGATGTCGCTATTTTATATGTTCATCATTCTTACATCGCATTTGCGAATAAATTGGGCAAGTCGTTTTTGGTCTGCAGTGGGAATGTTGAGCTACGTTTCTGCTGAAGAAGCCCCAAGCAGGGCTGAAACAGCTGTCCAGAGGCTGCTCGAGGTTCTCACTGCAATCAAAAACGATTTGCACAAAATTTTTCTAAAATCTTTCATTATGCTTTGACAGCAAGCATGGCCGCCTTGCATGGGGGACTCATTAGGAGCAAATCCCGCTTCAATTTGTCTATCCTACTGCAATGTTAGGTCAAAAAGCGATAGTAAGATGTCGCTATTTTATATGTTCATCATTCTTACATCGCATTTGCGAATAAATTGGGCAAGTCGTTTTTGGTCTGCAGTGGGAATGTTGAGCTACGTTTCTGCTGAAGAAGCCCCAAGCAGGGCTGAAACAGCTGTCCAGAGGCTGCTCGAGGTTCTCACTGCAATCAAAAACGATTTGCACAAAATTTTTCTAAAATCTTTCATTATGCTTTGACAGCAAGCATGGCCGCCTTGCATGGGGGACTCATTAGGAGCAAATCCCGCTTCAATTTGTCTATCCTACTGCAATGTTAGGTCAAAAAGCGATAGTAAGATGTCGCTATTTTATATGTTCATCATTCTTACATCGCATTTGCGAATAAATTGGGCAAGTCGTTTTTGGTCTGCAGTGGGAATGTTGAGCTACGTTTCTGCTGAAGAAGCCCCAAGCAGGGCTGAAACAGCTGTCCAGAGGCTGCTCGAGGTTCTCACTGCAATCAAAAACGATTTGCACAAAATTTTTCTAAAATCTTTCATTATGCTTTGACAGCAAGCATGGCCGCCTTGCATGGGGGACTCATTAGGAGCAAATCCCGCTTCAATTTGTCTATCCTACTGCAATGTTAGGTCAAAAAGCGATAGTAAGATGTCGCTATTTTATATGTTCATCATTCTTACATCGCATTTGCGAATAAATTGGGCAAGTCGTTTTTGGTCTGCAGTGGGAATGTTGAGCTACGTTTCTGCTGAAGAAGCCCCAAGCAGGGCTGAAACAGCTGTCCAGAGGCTGCTCGAGGTTCTCACTGCAATCAAAAACGATTTGCACAAAATTTTTCTAAAATCTTTCATTATGCTTTGACAGCAAGCATGGCCGCCTTGCATGGGGGACTCATTAGGAGCAAATCCCGCTTCAATTTGTCTATCCTACTGCAATGTTAGGTCAAAAAGCGATAGTAAGATGTCGCTATTTTATATGTTCATCATTCTTACATCGCATTTGCGAATAAATTGGGCAAGTCGTTTTTGGTCTGCAGTGGGAATGTTGAGCTACGTTTCTGCTGAAGAAGCCCCAAGCAGGGCTGAAACAGCTGTCCAGAGGCTGCTCGAGGTTCTCACTGCAATCAAAAACGATTTGCACAAAATTTTTCTAAAATCTTTCATTATGCTTTGACAGCAAGCATGGCCGCCTTGCATGGGGGACTCATTAGGAGCAAATCCCGCTTCAATTTGTCTATCCTACTGCAATGTTAGGTCAAAAAGCGATAGTAAGATGTCGCTATTTTATATGTTCATCATTCTTACATCGCATTTGCGAATAAATTGGGCAAGTCGTTTTTGGTCTGCAGTGGGAATGTTGAGCTACGTTTCTGCTGAAGAAGCCCCAAGCAGGGCTGAAACAGCTGTCCAGAGGCTGCTCGAGGTTCTCACTGCAATCAAAAACGATTTGCACAAAATTTTTCTAAAATCTTTCATTATGCTTTGACAGCAAGCATGGCCGCCTTGCATGGGGGACTCATTAGGAGCAAATCCCGCTTCAATTTGTCTATCCTACTGCAATGTTAGGTCAAAAAGCGATAGTAAGATGTCGCTATTTTATATGTTCATAAAACTTCTTTGTTATAATTATTAAATTATTTTTATTGAAAGGAATAACGTCATGGAGCAAGAAATGACATTATAAAGCTTCGCAAGCCAGGATCAGAATAAATTTGTCAAACAGGGCAAGTAATTTTTACGTTACATTATAGAGTTCCTCTTTGTGCCCCAGCAACCAAAGAAGAAAGAAGACTAAAGAAGTTTGAGTAAGGAAAGTTAAGAAAACGATTTTTTTTATTTTGTACCTACCGTGTAAAATTTCAAACTACTTTACCCTTAATTAAGATTTGGCCGTAATTAAATAATTTGTAGAATTAGTACTGTCTACCGATACCGCCAGAAAACTATACCTGAGCCAACCTGAGCAAAGAAACACAACTTTACTGAGCATATACGCGAAACTGTCAAAGAAGATGACGTCTGTCAAAAATGACGTAACGGATATACATCCGTTACCGGTTTTTTGGCGAAGTGGCGTCAACACAGAAACACTAACAACTAAAAACTAAACTAGCAAATTGCCCAGGCCGTATAGGGACGTCCAGAGATAAAGGAGAAATCTAGTAGGTCGTGAATAAAACAATCATATGTCGTTTATGTCCAATGATGTAATAAGGTTAGATGGAGTCTAGCGTCATTTTGAATAAGTTTTAACATTACAGAGAGAAAGATAATATGAGCATTCCCTAATGGCCGGTTTCACAAAGCTTTGTTAAAGCGTTGATTAACTAATCAACCGTTAAGTTTAATCATTGTTAAAAATTTGATGCTGTTTCACAAAACAAAAAACTATTATGTTAATCTCTGATTAACTAATTGGAGTTTACGTTTGGCAACATCGAAAAATTGCCACTTTGACACCGCTTTAAAGTAATCTGCCGTCATGGCGTCAGCCCTGCAATCAGGTAGTGCGAGGTTAGAAACTCAAAATAAATACATACATCTTAAATTCTTCGCATTAGTGCAGTTAATGATTTTTAAAAATGAAAAAGGAAAAGAGAAAGGGAGGAAGGAAACTTTAGTGCAGTTGAATTACTTGAACATATGTGTATGGCAGACACATTTTCTGTTGTGGTACAGCTCAATGGGATTACCATCAGGTGAAATAATTTTAACATGGGGTACAATATGTAGTGCCAATGACATGAGAAAAGCGTAATGTTAACTTGTAGAGCTTCTTCTATTGGCAATTTAATTAACTGTTTGCTTTGCCTTGCAATAAAATGAATGACACGATGAATTATTCTACGTATCAATGGTTTCTGAAAGTATAGGGAATCAGCTGTTGAAATATTTCAGTGGATAATAAGGTAAGTTTATCAGCAACTGATTTGTACCATAAAATAAATTTATTTTTGCTTGTTGCAGGTTCTAGTCAGGTTCTAGTGTGGGACCAAAGAGTTCCATAACTCCTTTGGAAAAGCGATACGTTAAATTCATTATCATCCAAATCATTAAAAGGATTATTTCTGTCTCTTATAAAATGAATTCTACCTTAAGGAGGCATTTCTTTATCGTCAGAGAAGAAAGTGAGGTTGCAGACATTTTGAAATAATTTCGAATTGTTTGTTCTTGAAAATAATTTCCGAAATAGTGTCGTAAAAATTAATCAATAAACCAAGTGAGTAAAAAGAACAGAAATGTCATTATTTTTAATATTTAAGGTACGTTACATTTTTAAATAAAATTATAATTATTTTTTAGATATATGTGAGGAATTTTTATATCAAAAAAGTTTGATAATAACTATGGAAAATTCACTCGTTACTTTTTAATCGCTGGAATTCTATCGATTAATCTAACGCCTGATTAGACAGAAGTAAACGAAGCGTTATCTCTTAATCGAGCTTTGTGAAACACTTAACAGAGCATTAAGGCTATTTGACGACCGATTAGAGAGCGAGCCGTTTAGTAATCATCGTTAAGTTAATCATCGTTAAATGCGGTTGTTTTCCTATTTAATCATTCGTTACAGAGTTAATCGGAACTTAAATATTTGACGAAGCTTTGTGAAACCGGCCATAAGAGTAACAAAGATCAGAAATGGCCGATACCACGTGGTTTGGGGCAAATGAAAGTTTAGTTCAGATGCATCCGGATACGCAAAAAACTAGCCAATCAAAAACAAATCCCAATAAATATTTTGCATATTCGGAATCACAGGGGTTTATGTCTACTGCCACAGTTTTAAACGCAATTATAATTCCCCCCAGTTCGCTGGGACGGCAGTGATGGCACTGTATTTACAGTAAGCTGTAATCCTTAGCATATTTTTACCTTTTTGGTTACCTTTTATTGATTTTGAAAAGTTTGGAATCGGTTAAGTATTAATTCGATTTCTTATTTAATTAAACGTTTAAATTTCGTTTGCGGCCATCCCAGGCGAACGAACAGGACAATTTGTGATAAAAATAAAGTAAGAGAGAATGCTAAGCGAAGAGTGCACTTTTTCGGCTATCATGGCCGCGCGGCCTTATTAAGCGCCGGAGCGAAAAAAACGTGGTCGTAATTTATAGAAAGAAAATCATAAATTTTCTATTCTTCTGGAATAGCCCAGGAGAATAGCCCTAAAGTTTTTGGTTTGCAGTGAGAATGTTGAGCTACGTCTCTGCTGATGAAGCCCCAAACAGGGCTGAAAGAGCAGTACAGAGGCTGCTGGAGGTTTTCACTGCAATCAAAAACGATTTGCAACAAATTTTTTTAAAACTTTCATTATGCTTTGACAGCAAGCATGGCCGCCTTGCATGGGGGACTTATTAGGAGCAAATCCGCTTTAGTTTGTCTATCCTACTGCAATATCAGGTCAAAAAATGTAGGATGTCGCTGTTTTATCTGTTCAATACTTAAACCGTTAACGCAGAAATATTTTTAAATTACGCGCCTTTTTTATTTTAATTCCCCCCAGGCCGCGCATTTTGTTGCTCCACATATACAACGTTGGCTTTGACATCTAATATATCTTTTATCTATGATTCGGAATGCATCTGAACTAAGCTTAATGCGTTTGCAAACACCGTTGGCATGGCGAGTAAGCGGCAGCGAATTGTCAAAATGAAGGCTGCGGTAAGTGAACGGTCGAAGTGGTCAGACCAAATCACGTGATCACTTTTTTCAATTGCTGATTGGTCAGAGGGTTTAGTCGGACCGTTGAATTGACCATTTTGTGCAATTTGACCACTCATTTAACTCGGCCTTAATGAACTTCGTAATTTATAGTTCATATTTTTTAAATATTTTAAATTAGACTATCTATTTTTACAATTTGCACATGCGTGTAACACGAAATATATTCAACATTTTAAGTAATTTTAAAATGTGTCTATCCTCTCTGTGGATGTACATATTTACATCTTTGTGTCGCATATTTATGCAATCATCAGCGAAACAAGTAGGTATTCTCCATTTTATTAAAGCGATTATTGAAATATTAAAATAAAAAATAATTAAGAAACCTGCTTATCTTTTTAGAGTAAAATAGTCACTCACATAAAACTAAAAATCTAATAAAATGACATTCAAAATCAATTTAAAACATCCTGTAAAAACTAGAAGCTAAATCAATGGATGTTAAATAATAAACAAAAACTTGATAAGTCACTTTATATAACTTAAAATCGAAAAAACGACCCCAGAAAATCCAAAAAACTGGCTAACTAAACGCGCAGACAACGAATGTTTTCACGTTTTGCCCCGACTCAGCTGATCGAGGCTAGTTTTCTCTCTCTCTGATTTTCGGCGCGATACCTCTCACTCTACATCCCATCCACCCCATATCAGATCATTGTTTATGTCACACCTCTCACATGTAGATTATGCAGAAATATATTTTTAAGTTCTAACTTCTAATTGCAACTCAATTTAAATTTCCTTCAGCGCATGCATTAAATATGATTATACAAAATTTGCTAAAATTATTTACAATCATATGATTCTCGTTCTCAGATTGCGAATGTCGAGATGTGTGAAATGTAATTACAAATACTACAAAAATACAGTGATCGTGCCTATTCGGAACAAGTCGTCATTGCTTGGCGGAAATTGAACTGTAATGGTGGGTTGTGTAGACCAGAAGAATAAAAGACCTGTTGACTACTTACTGTAGACTTACTGTATCTACAACTGACGCCAGTAACACCTAGTTTAGTTGTAGACAATTTTCGATTTGATGGGGTGCATAAAAGTCATATAGGTGGAACGTCTGCTTTAGTTTTTGTCTGTGCTCCTAATAATGCTAATCTCACATCTGCCCTTTCTTCCACCACTACCAAACAGATACAAGAAATATATAATACCAATAGCCTCTGAAAGGTTTGTAAAAATCACAGCAACACGTACTTGCTCGTTACATTAGTAAATATCTTTCTACATCTGTTTGATTGCTTGCTAAATTTGAGAGTCGCCATTTATTCTTTATTTCATACACACCAACCAAAGTTTGCCATTAATGCACACGTAAATACTGAACATACGTCGCCTACAACCGTACCTACAACACGTAATATAACCCACGGGAGTACATTAATGACGTTTAGTGACAGTCCTTCATACATTGGTGTCATCTAGCGGTAAAATTTAAATCGCGTAACTAGGCACTACTTTTGACTTCCTCGTTTTGTATGGGGAAGATAGGGAAGTGCGCGTACTAGTGTTCTGTATATCGTGAATAGGTATATTCGTTTTAGATGACTTGGGTTGCCGCAAGTCGCCTGTGTCAACGAAATGTGTATTCGTTTTAGATTTTCGGCATGCTGTATTTAACATTGGCATATTCGTTTTCATTGCCCCTGCGCCAACACTGGTGTTGACGCAATGTGCACCTACTCCAGAGTAGGGTTTAGTTGCGTCAACACCAAAGTATTGTTTACTTAATCTTAATTTAGTTATTTTTCTGAAAGGTCGGTGTTCATCACACAGAAAACTCTTTGTTTGAATACAGTCGATGCATTTATTTATTTGAAAGATGCACACTTTACATTAATTCAAGCAATTTCTTGTTGATTCAAACATTATTTTACTTGAATAGACTACATAATGATTTAATGTTTTTTTTTTTTAATAAATTAATACATTGAACGTATCCAAACGAACATTATGTTGATTTAACATTTTTCTTTTCTCTATGTACCAACTTGCCCATCACAAACTATTCGTTTTAGAGCAATTTCTGATACAACCATAACTTGACCTAGATGAGCATCAGCTACTTGACGATGACGCTATTGTGGCAAACACAGCATTTCTAAAACGAATATACCTAATGATGAAGTTGACTCTTATCCGATGAAAATTGTAAGTAAAAAGTTTTTAGTCTTAAACCGGACAGAATTCTGATTGGAAAAGCACTGTCAATTGTGTTGAGATCGATAGTGAAACGTTGAGTGCTTTTTCAATCATAATTCTGTCCGGTTTATTTATATCGGCAATATTCGGTCATTCTCGGCTTGGAGTCATCCTGTCGCTAACTGTTCCTTCAGGAAGGCGTTATTCTTATATTGCTTGCTGTGGCGGCGACCAATTTATAAGATGGTTTTCTCCTTCAACAACCTTTCGTACAAACTCGGGAAACATAGAAAATCCTGTTTGAAGGAACCAGTATGAATCATAAACACAATTTGTCACATACATAAGTGCTCTATCTCGCACACATAATGCATATGCACTAAGAGTATTCGAACTCACACTTGTCACTGTCCTGCCGAGCACTAAACCCGTTCGTATGGGCTCAACCAACTCGACCAAGCAATCGATACATAAAATAATAAATAAATTACATTTATTTTTAACTCACCAGTGGTTTCATACTCGTGAATGTTTCATTATTTGTATCATCGTAAGATCCATTTCTTAGTAAAGGATGCGCTTCACCACGTACGTGTTGTCTTTCTCTATCTCTGCGTTCTAATAGATTTCTTTCTGCCCAATCAGTCAAATAATTCCTTATATCTGAACATGCTCTTCGACGTGGTCCCAATCCTCTTCGGTACACTACTTCTGAATCAGCAGTGTCTGTCGTCTAACACAAAAAAAAAAACTTATTTGCATCTAATTACCTGTAATAGCATATCTAAGACTTACTTGTCGCATTATGTCCGTCATAGCTAAATTGCGTGTAATTCTCGCTATACCTAAATTTCTCAACATAGCATTTTCTTCAGTTCTGTTAATATTAGGACTGGTGACGATGTTGTTGTCTTCTTCCACGCAAGTGTCAAGACAAGGATGTTCAAGCATCCACGTTGCAAGCATGTTTATTGTATGGGCACTAATTTCACCGGAACTGCGGGTTTCAAATATTGCCTTCAATATGTGTCTTAAAGAAAATCCCATTTCCAATAGCGGACCGGCTATGGGGGGAGGCGGTGGTGAATTTGATCTTCTTCTCATCGACCACAAATCATCTTCAGATTCAGAATTTGTGAACAAACGACGACTTCTTATTTGTGAAGAAGCGCCCAAGTTCACGCCCGCATCTTAAAACAAAAATGTCGAACGATGTGCCATTAAACATCACAAACATAACTTACTTTGTGGCGTGGCTGGATCTGAATAGATTGATCTCGGAGGATAGCTAGCGGTGGTAATAGTAAGAGATGAAGGTGGTCTTGGTACGGCATCATTAGACACGACCGAGTTTCTAGAGGTAGACGCCACACTACCATTAAGTTGTTTTACCTTTTGTTTGTTTTGCACATTATCTAACAACCAATCAACTCGCTGTTTAATTTCGTCTTTGTCTAAGCCTTCTTCGGACTGGCACTTTATGTAATTTGAATGCAGAACCATTTCTGCTCGTTCTAACTCTGCCAAACTGACAATATTCTTCAGCTTGCAGTGTTCGGTACTTTTATCGACCAAACAATGCATAATTTCTTTGATAGAATTGTGCATCGCTTCACATGGAGGTTCTTTAAGGTCCTTGTTATTTCTGTCTGTCTTGAAGTTATTGGAAACCAAAAATAATTCCGAATATTTACTACAAGTTAAAAGTATATTTAAAGACTTCAAAGCTGAAAACTGGAGGAAAGCCAAACGTAAGCAGTGGATTTCAATTTTCAGCAACTTTGCTTGCAATAATTTAGCTTCGATCTTATCACTTTCTTTTTGGGCAATCTCCTCTGCATCTTTAATAGTAGAATCACTTTGAGTGGTAACCATTTTCTCAGAACTCAATCGCTTCACTTCCCCCATAATACTGGACACCATTTCATTAGTCAAATTTTCCATAGTACGTACAGAAGTTGGCGGCTTCGATTCCGTGCTTGAATGGTTGTGCACTTGTGGATCGGAATTTGAACGCCACGTGTCACAGCTGTACCAGGAATGTCTTCGTTTACCATCGAAACTTCCCGGCTTTAGTAAATTTTCTTCAGCCAATGTTAATTTGTAGCTGGGAAATTCTATTTCTTCTAAGATGCCACTCAATCGAGCCAACTGTCTCAATGTGTCCGCTGTTAAACCTAAAAGCAGATTATTATTTCAAAATAATGATTATGCATTTACTACCGCACCAGTTAATTTGTATGAACTGAAAGGCATTGGTTCCACATGTTCCAGAAACGTAACGGAAACATCTGATATTTCACCGTCCGATTCCCATTGTACTTTTACCGTAGTAACGCCTTTTTTTACTACGCCCAAAACTATAGCTTTTCTTCCAGTTGTTTTGTGCTTACAAAGACCGCCCATTCTCAAACCCCTATCGATTCCTAAAAGGTTAAAAAATGTACAAAATATACCGCTCACAACTAAATTAAAAATAAACAGGTAAAAGATTCGTCAAGCTAGAGTTCCAGAAAAATTGGAAAAATGAGAGAGGGAGTGGCAAACAAACTTAATAGGTTATAGGAAAGAAATAACAGAAATATGGTTTCTTTATAAACAGAATAATGTAGAAAGAGTGAATCGTGAACAGGAATCAAAATATAACATTATGAAAAAATTTATGACAAGAAAGTGTACAGTATGTTGATTCGGTTTTGAGACACTTCCTGGAAACTTTCTTATCACGTTGAAGGAAAACTGTTAATATGTTAAAAAAAAAAATAGTGCAACGTTAGACGTCTTTTAAAATTTTTAATAAACCATCTTTGACCTATTTACTCAAACAAAGCACTAGAGGATCAGTATTTGCAAACATTTAATTTTACACGTTACTTCTCTGACCAAAAACTTTTCCATCGCAGTTAGGCAAGGATTATGCTGCGAAAATGATTTTATTCCTTAGACACTAATTTCAAAAGGTGTGAGTAGAATTTTAAAGGACTTATTACTTCTGATTCCCGGTTTTTGAAACGGTACATAAATTTATGTAGAGATAAGCTCAAGATAAACTCACTATAACTTCTAAAACGCGTTTCTCAAAACTTTATTTGTAGATAGAGTGTATACGTAGCAACGTAAACAGTTTATGTATATAATTAAAGTTTGTTCTTGTCCGATGAAAATAGTAAGTACAAAGTTTTTTTAATCTCAAACCGGACAGAAAAATGAAGGGAACACACTCAACGTTTCGCTATAGATTTATAGCTTCGTCATGAGTGAAAAAAAGTAAATAAACAAGTTGTCAAGAGAAACAAGTCGTCAAGAGAAACGAAAAGGTAACATGATTTTAAACTAAAATACGAGTTGTCCGGAATAAAGAGAAAAGTAACTAGAACTAAATTAAAACTAATTTTTTTTTTATATAATTAATTGACAGAACTATATCCTGTTTAAAGAGTCTAGAAAACTACAAAATACGTCATTTAAATTTTCAAAGTCCGTACGTTTATTGATAGAATTTGGAGACATTTTAATTTTACACATTTCTATGAAACGTCTTTTAAAAATATTAGATTCACCGTACAAAATGTCAGTATTATCAAAATCAAACTTATGATTATTTACTAATGAATGCTCTACAAGCATTGAATGATTTTGATTATTTTTTTGAATATGATATTTATGTTGGTCTAAGCGTTTTTTTTTTTAAATTTTGGCTCGTTTCACCTAAATAAACAGAATTACAATTTGAACATTTGATTTCATAAAACACGTTAGGTTGTTTTAATTTCGGTATTTTGGTTTTTAAATTCGAAAAAATAAACCTTAAATTATTCACAGATTTACTGGCTAAAATTAAATTATGTTTTTTGAAAATGTGTTTAAATGTATTGTGTAATGGTTCAATATAAGGCAAAGATATGTATTTATAAGATTCTTATTAGAGATCTCTTGTCTTGTAAAAGATTTCTTAAAGATAATCCTAATATTATTATTACTACAGCTGATAAAACCAATGTAACTATTTTAATTGATAAAACTGATTATTTTTCAAAAGTTCAAACTATGCTGTCTGATAATAATACATATGTAGAATTAGCTAACGATCCCACCGAATCTTATCAACGTAAAACTTTCAGTATTATTAATAAGATAGAGAAATCCGTTGAAATTAGTAATATTGTTGCTATATCTCTTAAAGTACAACATCCCATATTTCCTAAATTATACTGCATTCCAAAAATTCATAAACCTAATACACCTCTTCGTCCTATAGTTTCCACTATTGGTTCTTCTCCATATTTCTTATCTAAATTTATTTCAAAAATCATTACTCAGGTTACTAATTAATAAATCAGAATATTTTATAAAAAATCTTTTGAACTCGTAGAAAAATTAAAACAAATAACTGTACCAAATAATTGCATTATAATTTCTTTACATGTTATTTCTTTATTTACTAACATTCCTAAAGATTTAACTTTAAAAAGTATTAATGATAGGTGGTTGGAAATTAAAGATTTTACTGATATTTCCAAATCTAACTTTTTATAAATAGTTGATTTATGTTTTGAAACATCTTATTTTGCTTTCAACGATAAATTTTATGAACATATAAAATAGCGACATCTTACTTTCGCTTTTTGACCTAAGATAAATTTTATAAACAGATTTTTGGTACAGCAATGGGTTCTCCTTTATCTCCGGCTTTAGCTGAAATTGTTATGCAAGAACTAGAAAAATCTGTTATTAACTCTTTATCATTCGATTTAACGTTATATTTTCGTTATGTAGATGACATTTTACTGATTTTGCCTTCTGATAAGGTAGATTTTGTTTTAAATAAATTTAATTCTTTTCATAACAGATTACAATTTACAGTAGAAAAAGAAAATAATAATTCATTGAGTTTTCTTGATGTAAATATTATCAGACAGAATGATAAATTAATTACTAATTGGTTTCATAAACCTACCTGGTCAGGTAGGTACATGAATTTTCACTCGTACACACCGAAAAATTATAAAATTGCAACTATTATTTCATTAACAGATCGAGCTATTTTACTTTCTGATAAAGTTTTCATTTATGAAAACTTAAATTTAATAAAGAAAACTCTTATTCAAAATTCTTATCCAATAGATCTTATTGAATCAGTAATTAAAAATCGTATTAAATACTTACAAAATTCTAATGTCTCTAATAACATTAGACAAACTTTGAACCATAAATACATATCTTTGCCTTATATTGAACCATTACACAATACATTTAAACACATTTTCAAAAAACATAATTTAATTTTAGCCAGTAGATCTGTGAGTAATTTAAATTTAATTTTTTCGAATTTAAAAACCAAAATACCGAAATTAAAACAACCTAACGTGGTTTATGAAATCAAATGTTCAAATTGTAATTCTGTTTATTTAGGTGAAACGAGCCAAAATTTAAAAAAAAAACGTTTAGACCAACATAAATATCATATTAAAAAAAAAAAATAATCAAAATCATTCAATGTTTGTAGAGCATTCATTAGTAAATAATCATAAGTTTGATTTTGATAATACTGACATTTTGTACAGTGAATCTAATATTTTTAAAAGACGTTTCATAGAAATGTGTAAAATTAAAATGTCTCCAAATTCTATTAACAAACGTACGGACTTTGAAAATTTAAATGACATATTTTGTAGTTTTCTAGACTCTTTAAACAGGATATAGATCTGTCAATTAATTATATTAAAAAAAAAAATTAGTTTTAATTTAGTTCTAGTTACTTTTCTCTTTATTCCGGACAACTCGTATTTTAGTTTAAAATTATGTTACCTTTTCGTTTCTCTTGACGACTTGTTTCTCTTGACAACTTGTTTATTTACTTTTTTTGCACTCCTGACGAAGCTATAAATCTATAGCGAAACGTTGAGTATGTTCCCTTTATTTTTCTGTCCGGTTTGAGATTAAAAAAATTTGTAGTCTATGTATACTTTTCACAAAGTTATCTGTCAACAAAAATTTATCTTTACATAAAGTTATTTATCGTTTCAGAAATCGGGCATTAGTCTACTAGCCTGAGATGAGCTGGCTAAATGTTTGTTGTGTACGGTGTTCAGTTCAAATCAAATATTTGAGAAATCGCACCACTTTCTGAGTGTAATGTATTCAAGGCAATGTGTCAATCAGTGATGCCAACCCTGCTGTTTTTCTCAGATTCGTGCCAGTTTTTAGTTTAAACCTCAAAATTTACTGGGCCCTTATTCTCGGGGAGTAGAACTGGTGAGGGAAATGGGCGTAGTTCTCTCGATATTAGAAAATTGGTATTCTTGAAAGTCTTTCTCTCGAAAATCAAGAGACCGATCTCCCTCAAATGCTCCCCGACTTTTAGTGAGAGAAGGGATTGCTCTCTCAATATTTAGCATATTTAGCGAGACAAACGGTTATTTCTAACAGAAATATGAGGTTAAAGTGAGATCGTTTATAGTTTGTAGCATTAAATAACGTTAAAGTATTCGGATCCACTTTGAAGCGTACATATTTAAAACTAAAAACTGTATGTAATTTATGCATGTACCAGAAATATGAAAGTGGCCAAGAAATAAATAGGTTGTAATTTTGTAAGTACCTGTTCTTCCTATTTTGTTTGTGCGATTATCCATTTTGATTTGTTAGTAAAATCTGATTTACAAACGCAATCAATCATTAATCAGTGAAATTTTAAATGAAATTCATGGCTGCGACGAAACTGTAACATTTTAATATTTTCATATTTTCTTATTCCGCATCTAAACAAATATTTGTAAATGGCAGCTTTCCAGAAGTTTCAAACCCCCAAAAAAAATTCGGTTATAATCTCTGGTTATAATTTGCATTTGCAACATGTATAACAAATACTACAAATACTGATTTGAAATTTATGTACATAATTTCGTACACAATAAAAAATGTCCCTTGGAGGGGATGCGAGCAACGTGCACGTGGAAAGATGACAATTTATTGGTCGAGAAGTTTCTTGTCCATTTGACAACAGCGTAAATGCATCCCTCCTCTAATTCACGTTCTCTTTGAATGCGAGATAGCAATTTTTAATCTCAAGAGCGATCAGTTCTCTCACAAAATATTAACTGACGTTTAAAGAAAAAAAATCAAGTGATGCGATAATTTTCTTGTGGAGAGTATTTTTCATGTCAGATTCTGGCATCTATAAAAATTCATGCCAGCAACTTAACAAAACACGTCCTGCTCCTACGAGAAAAACGAGTGAATGAATTTTAAATGTTTGCATTAAGAGCCTGTTTATTTTTTAAGGGAACATTTTGGTACTAAGATTATAATTATTAGGTCAATTGCTTTGTTTTCGTTTAAAGAAGCTTCGACAGAAAATTCTACAGTTAACTATGGCTTATGAAATATAAATAACATAAAATTATTAATACCTCCCATTACTGCTAGAGCGGGCCAAACTGCTTTGCATAGTTTTTCCGTATCAATAAATTTTAAGGCACTAACATTACTATCTTCTTCCCCAATCTGACTGGAGTCTCTGGCGTGAAAATATTCACTTATCAAATTTAATCTATTAATTATGCAGGTGTTCACCTAAAAAGTTAAAATTTAAATACTTTCAGCGAATTACACAATGGGGTCTATTCTGTAACATTGATATGGACTTGATATTGCTATGTTTCAAGCGACTTTGCAAAATTGGTATTCTGTAAATAGTTTCGTAACAACTTGCAATCCGTTTCAAGTGTGATCTCGAGTTAATACGCATCTCTCTTCAATTTGCGGTCGGCATTCGACGTGAAATGTTATGGAATCATAACAAGTTCTCTTCAGGTATTGAAGACCATATCAATTGAATCAATCAATGTTACAGAATAGCCCTGAATATAAGTATATGCGTATGTCTATTCTGGATAGCTTTTCCAGCATAGGGATCTCGTTTATTATAAGATAAGAATTCGGTTAAATGGGATGAATTATTTTTAAGTTTTACAGCAGTTATTAAATTTTTGAATAAAAAAATGGATGTTGTTGAATTTTTACCAAACGGCCATTCCAGGTGAACGGACAGGACAATTTATTTTTTTTAGTTTCTTTTTATGCATATCTTATTTTTAAATAATCATAATATCTTATTGGAGCATTTTCATCAATGTGAAAATATAATGTAAACTGACTTTTACCTGTCTACAAATTTAAAGTACGCGTAAGAGATATTAATTAAAGAAAATAATTTGTGTGACGGACAGCAAAATCTAGAATTGTCCGGTCCGTTACATAAGTTATTCACCGCTATATTGTATCATTTCATTTATACTGTTACTGCGCACAGTTGTTTAGAATGAATATTTAGCGCGAAATAATTCGAGAAAATAAGTCTTCATATATCACGTAAATGAAAATAAGTCTGATGAACAAATAAAATAGCGACATCTTATAATCGCTTTTTGACCTGACATTACAGTAGGATAGCCAAATTGAAGCGGGATTTGCTCCTAATAAGTTCCCCATGCAAGGCGGCCATGCTTGCTGTCAATGCATAACGAGTTTTTTAAAAAAAATTGTGCAAATCGTTTTTGATTGCAGTGAAAACCTCGAGCAGCCTCTGTACAGCTGTTTCAGCCCTGCTTGGGGCTTCTTCAACAGAGTCAGGTCAAAAAGCGATCGTAAGATGTCGCTATTTTATTTGCTCGTCCTTTTTTATGATTAATGCATATTCAAAATACAATATTTAAGAAAGTAAATACGTCTACGTGCAACTTTCCAACTAATTTTAATTTTTTTAGGAAGCCGCATCACTAAACATAACCAATATTATAACTTCATTTACATAGACCTGCTTGAAGGATGTTAAGAACAGGAATATTTGAAGTGGTCAGAACTTTTTTTTAATTAAAATAAATATATTATTGAATAAAAAAAAAACAATTTCCAATTAGGTTCCGCAGAAAAATTGATGTAGCACAAATAATACATATAGTTCATTTGTGAAATTAGTTTTTATTTTTAAATGAATAAAACATGTGCATGAAGAATTAATTTTATTAATTTAAAGAATTATTAACGTTCTCTAAGAAAAGAACCGCAGAATTTTCATTGTTATTTAATTTAGGAAAGAATTAGTTGAAGTTTTTATTTTTTTTATTTTAATTATTTATAGTATTTATTGTAGCAATTACCTGCCAACACCTGGACAACATCAGATAAACACAGAAATAACATGTTTTAAAATATGAGACTGCTAAAAAAGTTGAGAAACACGGTTTTAGAGTATAAAATTATTTGTTTATTATCACTGTATGCTTTACATTTCTTGAAAATCTATTTCATTACGAAAAAGAACTATTTAAGTAGAATTCATAATTACTTCGCGCTAAAACTGCAATCCGGACCACTGTGCAGCGATGACACACAAATAGATCTATTTTTAGTGCAAGTCACTCCATTTTGCGTCACAAGACGTTATCGAAAATTCTCGTTGGTATGAGTTCATTCCAGCAAGTTCGAGCAAACAGAGATTTACTATAAAAGCCGTAACGGCCCGCCAGTGGAATAGTTAGAAGTTAGCATGCGATGGGTTCACACTTCGAATAAATGGAAAGTAGCACATTTTGTAGAAGTGTTATTTATTAGACAACTTTTCTGTTTTGAGAGATAATATTTTCGAAACATACTTAGTTTGACTTACTGAACGCGATGCCATACTAAAAAAAAACATAATGTTCCATTTAAAAAAGTTGAAAACAATTCAATTTTAAATTTCATAAAAAAATGGTGTTCACGATAAATGACAAAAACAACTAACATTTTTATGAAATTTCACGCAGTAGCTTAAATTATAAAAGTTTCAGTACTTTTCACTCCTTTGATGGTATTTTGATTTTTAACATTTTTACAGTATTTGAAATTTTCATTAGCTCTTAACTCATTTTTTTCGATAGAACCTCATGTGTTTCTTAGCTTAGTTCAACTGAACACTTTTTTCTGAGTACACTGATACCAAATACGTCATATTTTCTTTGGGAGTCATTTGAAATAAAGGGAGTGTAAAATTTCAATAAGACATGCTCTATTTTAAATTATTTTCAAAGAAAATATGACGTATTTGATATCAGCGTACTCAGAAAAAAATGTTCTGTTGAACTAAGCTAAGAAACATATGAGATTCGAGGTGGAACGGTCCTAAAACTTTTCTAATTTATGCTACTTCGTAAAAATACGAATAATAAAGTTAGCTATTCTTGCGGGCTTCCCATGAACACCCTGTATAGTAACCAAACTACACCCCTGAATATATTCTGAAGTACTGGAAGGCGCTATTCATTCAAAATTAATTCCCGTATCATCAGAAAATACCAACCTTATACTAATTGAGTTAAACTCCACATTCCATGTCTAACTCAAATTTCGTAATTTTATTTTGCGTTATTGCACTTCAATTGTCGCTAGAACCATTCTTGCTAGCTTTAAATTCTTGTAAAATATCTAGCCGTAACGAAACGCTAATAATACAGTAAAATAAGGATTTGTTTTTCGAAAAAATCCAACCTAGTTCAATATTTGTGTACACCTTTATGTAGCCATTATAATTAACATACTAAAAGTCCCCGTCGATATCATGTTATTCAAGGTCAAACGTCAAAAGAAATGGTTTTTCGCGATTATCTCGCTTCCCATTGGTCTGAAAACAATTCGGGTTTTTATAAGAATTGTAGATTAGACAATGCTCCACAAAAAAGTTCCTACACATTGTTATATGCGATGAACCGTTTTCATGATATAAGGTCAAATAAAATGTATTCATTTCCGTACCATTTGCGAGGTAGATTGTGATGCGTCTTTTGTTATATATCTTTTTTTAGGTAGAAACAATCCATATTTCAAATTATTATCCTTCTTCTTCGCTGTCTTCCTCTGGCATTTCTTCATTCTCTTTTTCTTTTTCCTCGTCTTTTTTTTCAGCATCATCAACTGTCTCGGATGTACTTGATAGTAAATAACCTAAAGAACTTATTTCATCACCATCATCGTCACGTATTTGTGAATTATTATTGTTATTATTAGAACTGTTAGAAGGATCGGCCTCAGAAGTAGCATTGAGGAATGATTTTCAACGACAATGGCCACATACTACAGAGCACGATAATACTACTTTCCTGCATGCACAATTAGCGCCACAATCTTTCAAACAGCTGTAAAAAATTGTGTTCAGTAGTTATCAATGGAAACTTCTTAGGCTGGAGCTCCATACATTGTCAGGAGAAAACGTATTCCGTGATCCACAATGCCATTTGAGCGGCAATTTTCAATTTTGAACTTTTCTTTTGGACAGAAATCATTTCAATCAATAACACAGTTTTTCAATATGCCTTAAATTTTTAGACAGAAAAAAAAATTGCAATGAGGTAGTAGTGTGCTGAAATTTGGCAGCAGTGCTGAAGCTGGTACGATAGTAAGATTTGAAACAATCCTGATGAAGAACCTTAAAAAATACTGACATGAGTGGAGAATTCCTAGTTACAAACTGACTCATACCATAACAATGGAGTGCCGAATAACTACGTTTCAAGATATATTTTTATAATTAGAATACTATCCATTCTCTAGTGAACTGCTTATTCCACCCTTTAGAGACACTGTCGATATGTATTTAATGTGGATATATTCCAGTTCGTGTCTTATGAATTTTTTTATTTTTATTCTGATGCTTGGCTGCGTGTGAACGTTTCGCGGAGCTGCAGCGAATAATAATTAATGCAGATTAATTAATCCTAACGACGTATTGTCATATATTTAATATTTTGCTGTGGAGTGCTGTGCATTATTCTACAGGTACTTAGAGTGTCGTTAGACTGGCAATATGGTTTTAACACGCCAAGAAGTCGCTGATATAGAGGCAGTTTTTATCGAAACTTTTAAAAAACCTGAATTCTTTGAATGTTTTTCTAATATTATCGGCAAATTACTTGATAAGAAGTTAGATGAAATGAAACAGATTTATGAAAATAAAATCCTTCAAGTTCAGGAAGAGATCGCCGAACTGAAAAAAATACATAAAGAAACCCTTGGTAGCTACGATGAAAAACTTGACGGCCTAGAGCAATACAGTCGCCGCAATAACATAAGGATTTTTGGCATCAAAGACCGCGCTAATGAGAACGTGACTGAAATTGTAAGGGAATTTATGAAAAATAATTTGAAAATACATAATTTTCAACCAAGTACAATTGATCGATGTCATCGAGTGGGAAGGAATGTTGGGAATGGCTCTAGACCGGTCTTGGTTAAATTTTTGTCCTACGGCACGAAGGCGGAGGTCTTTAACGAAAAGAGAAATCTTAAGGGCAGTGCGTTTACTATCCGGGAGGATTTGACGCACTTTCGAACAGCCCAAGTTCGCTCCGCCATTGAGGTTTACGGTAGAAGGAAAGTCTGGACACGAGATGGATCAATCTTTGCAAGTACAGATCAAGGAATTAAACGGTTGTTAAGATGATTTTCTTCTCTTTCTCATCATCTATCAGTACCAATACCTGAGTTTTTTTTTATACGATTTTTGCAATGCTTTTTGATTTTATCTTTTGTTCTAATGCTCATTATTATATATTTCATTAACAAAACAATTTAGTTTTATGACTTATTTCGTATGTAGTCCTTATTTTCTTATCTACGTATATGTAGCATACGTTGTCGATTGATTTCATTTATAATAATTGTAATATGACAACTATATTAATTATAATAATTGAATTGTCACAGTTCAGTTGCCGCGGCTCGTAGAACTTACGTTACCTATGAAAGTAGAATGTCTTTCTGTTATGCACTTAAATGTCCGTTCACTTCTCACGCATTTTCACAATTTTAAAGATCATCTTCTTCATACTAACCCTCACATTTTCGCAGTTACAGAAACATGGTTATCCGGAGATATTCATAGTAATTTTGTGGCCATTGAGAATTATACTTTTTATAGATGTGATCGCATTGGCAGGGGAGGTGGTGTTGAACTTTATGTTCGTAACAATTTAAACTGTACTCGTCTGCCTACTGCTAATAGTACGATAGAACAAATATGGGTAAAAATTAAACTGAATAATAATTTTTTTGCTGATGGCTCCTTGTACAGATCACCGGGATCTAATTATAGAATATTTTTTGACGAGTTTGAAAATGTTATCGCTGATTTTCTGTATACGTGTGATGAAATAATCTGTTTAGGCGATTTAAATATTAATTTGCTAGATTTTAACAATCAACACGTTGTACAAATGCATTCGTTATTCGATGCCTTTGGTCTTAAGCAAGTGATTAGCGAGCCGACATGGTTATCCTCTGCTAGCGCATCTCTTATTGATGTTATTATTCTTAATAGCTCGTTGGTACCTTTAACTTCCGGGTCTCTCAGTATGAATAACGTTTCGGATCACAATCTTGTGTTCTGTGATGTTGAACTTTTCATTGCTTCTCCTTGATCTGATCGTATTTCTTACCGCTGTTTTAAGTACTTTAATTATGATATATTTAATGATGATCTCCGTAATATCCCTTGACATTTAATGCTGAGAATGAGTGATATTAATGAAAAAGTACTGTTTTTTAATAACGCTTTGCTATCTTTATTTGATTTGCATGCTCCCTTGCGGACTATAATTCCCAGAAAACATAATGCTCCTTGGTTCACGGATACACTCCGCGAAATGACCAAATTACGTGATGAAGCCCTAAAGCGATTTAAACGAACGGGCAATCCAAGCCATAAAGATTACTACAAATCACTTAGAAACTTTACAACGTTTGCCATTTGTAAAGAACAAAAAGTATATTTAAAACAGCAATTTAATAATCATAATCCTAAACATCTCTGGAGGTCTCTCAATAAATTAGTTCTGAATAAAAGTAATAATCCTTTACCCCAATGTTTCGATAATCCTAATGACTTAAATAACTATTTTATTAACTCGGTTCTATCGTCTAACGTTTCTAAAGTTAACGTCATTTTTTCCTACCTTAGTAAACGTCATTCAAATTTTGTCAACGAATTTAATTTGCACATCGTTTCTCCATCTGTTGTCGAAAAGATAATAAGTAATGTATCAACCAATGCTGTAGGTTCCGATGGACTTAGCATTAAACTTATTTCTGTCTGCTGTCCATTCATTGTACCTTATGTGACCCATATTGTTAATTTCTGCCCAGAACATAATGTCTTTCCTTCGTGTTGGAAGGAGGCGATAGTCATTCCGATTCCCAAAATAATTAAGTTTACCGAGTACAAGCACTTACGCCCCATCAGTATTTTGCCTGCTCTGTCCAAAGTTTTGGAACGAATTGTGAGTGAACAGATAAGATCATTTTTGAGTCATTACAATATTTTACCTGTTCATCAGTCTGGCTTTAGACCTGGTCACAGTTGTTGCTCTGCTCTTCTAGGTATCACCGATGATGTTATTAACTCAATGGACAAGAAATTTTCTTGTTTAATGGTGTCCATTGATTACTCTAAAGCCTTCGACACTTTAGACCATGATATTTTGTTGTCGATCCTGTATCACGTAGGCATGAGCAGTGATGTCATTAACTTTTTTTCTAATTACCTCCGAGATAGGAAACAGGCAGTAAATATCAGAGATCAAGTCTCAGAATTTATTTCTATTAAGTGTGGCGTTCCACAAGGTAGTATTTGCGGTCCCTTATTGTACATTTTATATACGTCTTGCTCTAATACAATCACTCCTTATTCTAAGTCGTATTCTTGCGCGGATGACACCCAGATCCTCTTTTCGTTTCCGGATAACACCAATACAGATATAATTAATTGTGTTAATCGTGAATAAGAGCATATTCGATTATTATCTGAAAATCATAATCTTAACATAAATCCTTCAAAGTCTTCTGTATTAGTATTCGGTTCGCTTGATCTTATTGATACGATTAACCAAGGTACTGCAATCAAAATTGGGCGTGAAACAATAGGTCTGGTGGATTGTGTCAAGATCCTTGGCGTGTTTCTGGATTGTAAATTACGTTTTAAAAACCATATTAATTCTCTCGTTCAAAAATCCTATGCAATTTTAAAAATTTTATATAGCAATAGATTCCTTCTCAGCCCTGAATTGAAACTGTTATTGTGTGAATCTCTTATATTGTCACGTTTTAATTTTTGTGACCCCGTGTATGGTCCTTGTATTGACGCAGTAGATAGATCTCGTATTCAGGGGGTTCAGAACTCTTGCTTGAGACTTATTTATGGTATTCGAAAATATGAACGGATATCTCACACGTTGAAAAGAGCTAACTGGTTAAATATGACTGACAGGCGATTTTCCATAGCGTTTGCACTTTCTATAATATCATAACTAACAAAACTCCTGCCTATCTTTACCACAAAATAACGTTTCGAACTGACATTCACAATATTAATATTCGGCGTAAAAATGTCATCACCATACCACGATATTTCACTATGTTTTTCCGGCGATCCTTTTCTTACAACTGTGCTGTATTATGGAACTGTTTACCACAGGAACTGAAAAAATTATTATTTTTGCCTTTTAAGCGTCAGTTATTACTGAAAATAAAGAATGGACATTTGGGTCAATAATAATTTATAATTAATTAATTTACAGAGTATTTGGTAATTGTAAGTGTCTTTCCGAGCCAAACATTTTATCATGTATTTATTTATTTAAGTTCGGCTCAGATGGAAGATCACGTGGTTGGTTCGCCTCCAACCTGATTCTGAGCCCTTTGATCCAAAATATTTTATTTAGATATAAATTATTTTTTTGCGTCTGTAGTTAGTGGATCAATAAACATATTATTATTATTATTATAATTTAAGAGCGAGTTACGCTCCTCGTTTCATTCGCAGCGCGGTATAGAGTAAACGGTTGATCGCACGTAAAAATGTATAAGAACTCTTTTGTGGTGAATTGTCTAATCCCCATTTCTTATAAAAACCCGAATTATTGTCAGACTAATAGGAAGCGAGGTAATATCAAAAAACCATTTCTCTTCACGTTTGACCTTGAATAACACGTGAAGCCGGCATGATATAGATGGGGACTTTTGGTATGTTATTTTATAATGGCTACATAAAAGTGTACATAAAAATTCAGCTAGGTTAGATTTCTCCGGAAGCTGCCGTATTTTTTTAACTTATTTTACTGGACTATAACGTGAATTTATTTTAACCGTACCAATCTGAGAATTCATAGCAACGTCTACAATTTTGAAATTAAATGAAAATAGGGGCATTCAACGGATACAATCGATTCACAATCGATTTATGATTACATACAGTTTAGCGTTCAACGTATATGAATCGATACAACATCGATTGTTAAATTTTTAATCGTCAAAATTTTACGATGCAAGCGATGCGATTAAATATGGCGTCGAAATGTCATTTGCTGTCAAAGGTAAGAAGTGGTGTGGTTATGTGTGTTAGTTGTTTATTTCAGAAATAAGTAAAAAGAGACTTATGCTCTTTAATAAAATGGACCTTAGAAATTATACCTTGTGCAAGTGGCTATATTTGCATCTTACGAAGAAATACATCATTTAAAAGTGCTATTATTCCAGTTTTATGGGATTACTTTGAGACATGAAAGACATAAATTACAAGGAACGTGAACGTGAATTTTGAGTGAAAAAAGCGATTCAGTTTGTCACAGCTGATGATCAAATCGACCGAATATTTCTCCCTCGTTATGAGTTTTAATTACTTTAAGGTATTTTGCCAAGGTCTGCTACCAGCTCGAATTAGGTAAGTAATATATTTAATTTTAAACTCGAAAATTAGCGCCTTTTCCAAACGTGTACCAACTATCACTTGGGATTCCGTTCCCCGTTTGACATTTGCAAATTGCAGTTGTGTGTGAGTAAAATATTCGTGTTTAGCCTTAATTTTATTTTGTAGATGTTTCATATGGTCCAATGGAATGTTCCTAGCCAAACTTCACCAACTCGAATTGTATGTAAAGTTTGTCATGACATTGCAAGCAATTTCTACGCTGCTGCATGTTCTCTGAATACTTATATATACAAACTAGCCAGGTGCAGAAGGGATGCTCAAGATTCTCAAATATGAACTTCTTCAGTGGTTCAAAATGAGCTGAAGGTAAAATGATTGGATTTGTTCATATGATTAGATAAATTAACCCGTTTATATAATTTTCATACACACATTCTTTTGGTACAGATGTTTTAGATATTGCTGCTTTACTTTCTGGAAGCAGTGCGTTTTCGGCAACAAATTATATGCGACATCCTTTTCATCTAAAGAACAATAACTATTTCGTATTCGTTTATTAGTTATTTGTGGATAATGAAAGGACGTTGTAAATTCGTTTAAGAAAAAAATAATGGTTGTTGAAAACTGGAATAAACAATTATGTATAAGCACGATGGACAATATAACAGGTGACCCAACCAGAGTTTTCGGCTGCACGTTGGTATGTACAGGAAAGCATATGGTCAATGTGCAACAGCGATAACTGAATGCAGGGAAGCAAAACATCAATGTGCGAGAGAGAACCGTGCTTAATCCTTCAGCATGAGATAACATAAATTATTTCTTACATTTGTGTGCGCCAACTGAATATGCCATCTTATTGCTTTATAATCCTGCATCGTGTGTAAAAGTATTAATATTTATGAACGCACAAAAAACTCAACTAATAAAGTACTATGATCTCCATGACTTTTCATTTCGATTAAATATAAAGGTGCATTAGCGCTGCATACACAAGATACATTTGGTTGATGTTATATGCGCAAACACAACACATTTGAAAATAGTTTGCTTGAATGGTCAATGTATACTGTGTACAATGTCCTAATTAATAATTACAGATGATTTGAATGCAGTACATCAGATCTCAATTAAAGAATAAACTTTCTATTTTGCAATTAATTTGCAACTTCATTTTCAATACTTAATGCAACTATTTCTGAGGTTACAGTTCACCTGTCACGATAAACCACTGACGTTTATAATTAATCGATTTATTTGTTGAATGCCCCTAGAGCGTTTATGAATCGATTTAAATCGATTCGATCCGATTATAATTAATCGATTTGTTTGTTGAATGCCCCTAATGTAATGAAATTACATAACCATTCAATATCATACTATATTCAATTTCCCATCACATCTTGTTTTAATATGATGATAACCGATCCCCATACTGGAGCGGCTGTTTTCTCTGATTGTAGTGAAAACTGCTTGGACTGTCTAATTTTTTATTGATTCATACTTACGTCATCAACCCACGTATTTGAAACGTGTAATTTCCTAATCAAAACAACGTGAGCCTGACTTATTACCGCGCACATCGGAGCTAAAGTAGGTTCGCCTGGTAACAGATCCTTTTGTGAACCGTGAATCTGCAAAATTATGTTATCAGTTATCAGTTTTCCTTTGATCTGATGTAATAAGTTTACTTGCATATCGGTGATTTTCACCTTTTCGCCAGGATTTGTACTGTAGAACATCACGCAAGGATACAAATCAGTTGCGTCGACATTCTCAAAAGCGACTCGGGGTTCCTCACCGTTTTTTCCAAAACTTAGGGTTTTTGTGTCCATGTCCAACACCACTGTTATATAATCGCCTTGTGTGTAGCTCTGAAGACACAAATCACGTTCGCCGTTATGATAAAGACTGCCGCTATAAGCCCTGTACAGCCACATGTCACTTGTTGTTCGATGACTGAAATCTTTTACCGGGTATTTTGAAACACCCACACAAGTACCTTCGTTCCCTTTATTTTCCTTCACTATTAAAATTTTCCACTGATAGCACCCGGATTTGATGCATCTTATTCCCAACCCATATCCCCTTCCGCCGGGTCCATGAGTTAAAGTCAGCTTTCCTTCGATAGAACAATTAGAACATTTATCCACATCAAATCCCATGTCGCTGATGGGAACCTGATTATCACCATCAATAAATTGGTAATAATCGTCAGTTTGATCTTTGTCAAAACTTTGCTTGAATTCACAAGACTGTTTCTCATGCGGAAGACACCATATAACATCGGCGAGAGAGTCAAACAGTTCAGTTATCAAGTACTCTCGATCTTCCTGTTCAATCTGCATGGATTTCAAACCAGGAAGCACAGTCTGCAATAGCTGAAGTGCAAGTAGTTTCGAACGTAATCCGCAAAACTGGTTTCCACCCCTGTTATCAAATGTATCGCTTATTATTATTAATAAGGCGTCCGTCCACTTTTTGGATGACAGCAGTCTTTGAAATATATGACTCGAAGCCAATGTTCTAATAAAAACAAGGAAATCACCCAAAATTTTATCGTAATTTGACTTCAATCTATTTAAAGTGTTCGGACTTATGTAAGATAGGATGCTAGTCGGCTTATTCTCTAAAATGTGCATCATTTGTTCATACATTTTGTCAATAACTTTTTCTATTGCAGAACCGTCGATTTTCTTAGCGTGTATACAGCACGAAACAGCCAAAACATGCATTAGCCTAAGTGACGCGACGTTAAGTATTTGTGACCTACTCAATAAATGATTTGGCACCATTAAATAATTGTACATCTGCACAAGCGTACTCATTATATTATCGTCTTCTACGACCAGATTCAAATCAGATGGCAAGTATCTGGTGCTTAGGGCAAATACAGTCAGTAGTTGCAAATGTTTATTCTGGGTATTATTTACATTAGTTTCCAATGAGGTGACTAGAAGTTTATAAATATTATGGACAACATTACATATTTTTTCCTGGGTTTTTACTGGAGATGACTTAATGCCCTCCAAATAATGGTACTGTGTACAAGAATCGTCATATTTTATATTACACAAGCCAAAACACCCAGCAAGTAACTGCTGATAAATACAGTTCCGAACAGTAGACGCAGACTCACTTGTTGCTTTTTGAAACAATTCTAACATTTGTGTCAAGCTTTTTAATCGACCATCCGCACGTTCACTTTGATGTAGCAAAGCGCTATGTAAAGTCTGCAATTCTGTACACCAACCGTTATTGAAATCGCCTTTCGCGTTTAAAATCTGTTTTTCCGCAGGCTCATTACAGACGAAGTTCAACAAGTAGCCGCATACTCTCCTAAAGTTGTCATTTTTCGAACTCTCCCGGTTTTTATAAAAGTCTATGTAATGTTTTTCTAATTTTATTTCTTCGTCAGAAGAAGTCACCTGTGTTTCTGATATATTTAATTCTATTTCTGTAAAAGAAATAAATTTTAAGAGTTATATGCTTACAATTGTTGGAGCATGCTTGTCAGAAGGGGACCAAGCGTCACTTAACATTTCGAGAAAGCATCGTTCAAAGTACTCACCTACTTATCTTACCTTTGGACGACAACACCACTTTCAGCACTTAAATAGGTGTTTTGTATTTGGTTCTATTAAAATAAATTATCTGAGCATATTTAATATTCTTGTAGTATTCATGTCACTTGGTCCGTTTCTGATAAGCATGCTCTAATAATTAATCCCACGTTTCTTTTTGAGTCTGTACAGTCATTTCACTGACGCTAATTTCGAGTTATAGAAAACGTTTTTTTTTCATCGTAACTCGTAGAAGAATGCGCAGTAGATTGTGGCACGTAGATTGGAGTTTTTTTTACGTTTACCACGTGTTTTGAGCGGTTCAGAGCCCGTTCCAGTCACCATCATTATGCCACTTTCGTAGTTCAAGAATTACGCTAAAATTACTGATCTGATCATCAAATAGTTTTAACACTTTCGTTTTGTTTTTTAATAAGAAATTTGGGAAAGTCATTTTTAATATTTTCTAATAATTTTTATAATTTTTATTCCTGATAGAAGTCAATTTTCAACTTAAAGTTAACTTTCCGAAATAGAACAACTACTTTCATAACGATCTGCAGCAATAGAAACTTAATCAGAACCATAATATTTAAATAAAACATGAATTACGAAATTGTATAATTAGTAGTTGCAAACTGCTGCCCTCTATCGAAAGCAGTCAGAGATGCCACAGAAGGCGGGGCTTATTTTTATTTTACATTTTAAGGCTGGGGAATCTCCGTTATGCGTAAAATTCTCTGACCTGGGGGCTCGTTCAGAAAACTGAAAAAAAGCGCGCTCTGGGTAACATTCTTTCTCTCAATGTTTCTCTCTCGTGTAAGTGATTTTGCATATTTTTCTTTTCGTTTTAAACGTCCAAAGTGCTCTTTCGTTACAGTTTTTGAACGCAACAGTACTGTATAGGTAAACTGAGTGGTACTTACATTCGAAAGACAACCCCTTGCATGTGAACTCCTGAAACTCGGAAGGCGCGAGCACTCATATTTACCACGATGTTTACATTTCTACTCTTTTGAAGTCATGTTAACTTCCAATAAATTAAGGAAACAAACAAATATTCGGTAGCTTTGTTTTCTTTATTTTAATTGTATACAATGGCCGGCAAAAAGTTGCACCATTTGGTAAATTTTTTTGCTGTTTAAAAAACTTGTGCCAATAGTTTGTGTTTTGTGTATGTTCGATAACCAAATATAAACAGGACAGAACCAGCGAGCAGCTTTTAGTATGGTTCAAAATGGTACCTATTTAAAATTCGAAAATTAAAAAAAATTAGTAATATGGTTCCAATAGGTTTTTTTAAAAACGTGTCGCTTGCTCCTCTGACAAAATGGAAAAGATTTTTCATTTTCTAGTTTTGTGAAGCGGTAATTGAACGTTTGGGCGTTTGGTATTTAGCTCTTGCAAGTGATTAGTTTATTCATTTATATCCATAAGAAATATTTAAATAAATAAAATTTGCTCTTGGGTTCTGTTTTCTGTTACATGCACGAGAAAATTTGAGACAATTTTTTGGAGGCGTTTTCTTTATAACATATTATTTTCTTTATAACATAGTCTCATCATTTAATTTCTTGATAACATTATTCTGGTAATCGAAATTTGGCATAAGCAGACCGAATTTAATATTTTGGGCCAGTTTAATATCTGTATGTACAACTTATGAAATCGACATTAGTACAAATAGTGGCTACCACGCATTGCACCTAGAGTGATAGCCAAAAAGTCAGCATCAAATGGGAAAAATCTTTATTTCTGATTTTTTGAAAACCTTTTTAACTCCTAATAGATACTAATTTTATTCGAAATTAATCTAGATTTCAACGAGATTTTTTAACGTAAGTTAATTTCAACTTAATTTTTCAATATTCCGTTGAAATTGAATTTTTCAATTTTTAGAATATTCTCAAAATTTCACGTACTAAATCTTAATTTCAATATTTAATATTTTTAGGGCGGAAACTACAAAAATTTATAATTGGAAAAAATAGGAAAGATTAATTATTGCTTCATTATTTACCGAAAAGTATTATTTTTGCATATTTTTTCTGTTTCTGATGCAAGGCGCCTTTTATAATTATTATTAATAATTAATATGTATTTAAATAATGAATTAATTTCGCAACGACCTTGTAAATGTTACTTTACAGAAGATATATCCTTATATGGCTTAGTTTTACTGACTTAAACAGAATTTGAGGGCTGTTTTAATAATAGGATTTGAATTAAAATATAAAAATGTAAAACTACCTTTTTTCAATAGCAAACGTTAAAGTTTGCTTTGTCCAACTAAAAACAGTCGATAAAACGGAATTTTAACACCAAAGGCAAATAAAATAACAATTTTCAACAATTTAACAACAATCCACAATAAATACTGGGATCATGATCAGACAATTGTACCGTCTTGTTTAACAAATAACTACCTACTTATTGTTTCTTTTTGTGTATTGTAATGTGGTTTGACATTAAAGTCGTTTTATGAAAACCCCTCTTAGTAATTTCATTTGAATAATTCATGGCCGTCTTATATTCTGCCTGCTTAATTGACTGAACATGTAAATTAAATATGGAAAAAAAAACATTTAGGCAGCTATAAAATATTTTTTACAGGATTTTTGTGAGATTCGTTCATTCAAATGTCATTAACAGAGACAGATTAGAGTTTTTAGATGTCATTTAAATACATATTAGTTATGAATAAAAATATTTTTCTTAAAGTGTACCTTGCTTCGAAAACGTAAAAATTATGTAAAAATATATATTATTTTTGCTGAATAATAAAATATCTGAAGCAACAATTAATACTCTCCGCGTCCCATTACTCTTGGACCACTGTGTACAGAAAATTACCTTGCATTTATGAAAGGTCTTAATTTCCTTTTAACAAAACTGCCATGTCTTTGTCGGATTAAATTAAATTTATTTAACTTAGAAAGAAGATAAAAGACCGGATTTAAAGATGTTTATTTACCGACAGGATAACTATTACGTTTCGTTTCATTTTCGAATACATGTTTCTCCCTCTCTGTAACAAATTTTAAATTTTCGCGGTAAAACTCAAGGTAAAGCCGTTGGTAAAACTGCAAAAATTCTGAAAATCGTACGATAGCACACGATGAATCTATTTCGCGTGATTTGGCTCCTCTTTGTAGCCCCGCCTTCTGTGTGTTACGTCCTGCACCCTTGCTCCGCGAGAGATGGTTAAGTGATTGTCAAACGGCCCCTTAAGCCCACTGTGTGTGTAGAATATCGTGATAAATACATACACTGAGATTCTTATAAGACTGCACATAGTAATTATTATCAACGGAAGCTTTATTACATTATTTCCAAATTTATTTTATTCGCCATGGTTACCGTGCGTTGTTTGTAATGACACTACTGATTTTGAATTGTCAGCTTGAATTAAATTGCTCTTTCGATTTATTGTAAAATGTATACAACCGCCGAAAAAGTGGAAATGTAGTACACATTATTCTCTAATGGAGCTTCATTGATAGAGGTCTTTGCGTTATTTGCCGCCATTTTCCAGATAGATCAATTATTCCCTTCCTTAATACTTCCTATGTGCAACTTGTAAATGATTCAGCATTAAGAATTAAGTAGTAACTATAGCAACGTAATGTTAAAACCCCTATGTGCAATTTTATGTGATTCAGAAATGTATTATCTGATCACGTAATTTTCGTCTATGTGCAGCGTTACAAGACTCTCACTGTATATCTACTGCGTAGTGTAAAATGTGTAAAAATAAGGAGTAGCTTAAACGGCAACATCCTACGATCGCTTTTTGATCTGACATTGCATTAAGATTGACAAATTTAAGCCTCAGTCATCCTATGCAAGGCGGCCGTGCTTGCTGCCAAAGCATAATGAAAGTTTTAAAAAAATTTTGTTGTAAATCGTTTTTAATTGCAGTAATTGCAGAGGCTGCTCGAGGGATTCACTGCAAACGACTTGAAACATTTTTTTTTAAATAACGGATTAATGGGAACACACTAATTATTTTACACTTTCACCAGATAGAATCAGGTAATACAATTTACAGAGCTGGCGCGAACAGAAAATCGAATCGGGGCGAAATGCGCAGTGGATATTTCTCGGACACGAGACCAAAGGTACCGACAGGAAGTGAAATGACTGTATAGACTGTGTTTAAACTAACCAAATCGCCAGGTCGCTTGCTAAAAATCGCATTTCTTTTAAGCATTGCTGTTCACAAGCCCTTATGGCCAGTTGCACCGAACACTTAAGCCGAGCTTAACTTTAAGTACTGCTTATAATGTGACATTTGAGGTTAGGCAATATACAATAAATCACATTATAAGCGAAGCTTAAAGTTAATCTCGGCTTAAGTGTTTGGTGCAACTGGCCATTAGTTGCCCCTCTTAAGCGTTTCTTATATTTTGACACCTACTTCAAGCTGTGTACAGGTGTCCCAAACCTCTGGAAAACTCCAAAAATGCCCTTTTAAATTCACTTTAACAAGAAAATGTTTTAACAAAAGTTATGTAGGTTTTCATTCTGCGTTACATTAAATTACTTACAAATATACAGGTTGTTTATTCAATAAGTTACAAACCTAACTTATAATTTTACAAACAGAGCACTATATCGGCTGTTTCAAATTGGGTGTGCACTGAAGGGATCTCCTAAACCCTAAGAGATACAAATTCGGTTAAATGGAAAAAAAGTTGCACGAATCAATGCCTAATTCGTATCCATTGAGAGAATGATTTTTTTCTTATTATATATCTTATGTGTAATAGAAGAGATACAGAAAGAAAAAGAAAATAGATTTTTTTTACATTTTCATTAATATCTCAAGAAGAAATGAGAAAAAAATCATTCTCTCAATGGATACGAATTAGGCATTGATTCATGCAACTTTTCTTCCATTTAACCGAATTTGTATCTCTTACGGTTTAGGAGATCCCTTCAGTGCACAACCAATTTGAAATAGCCGGTATATTTTATTATAGTTTCGGTTAGCCCTTGAAGAGATGATAAAAATGATATTTTACGTTATAGTTAATTATTTTTAATATTTATCGAGTTATTATTGATTTTTTTCAGGTACCAGTCAGCTAAAAACATATATGAATCGATTGGACAATGCTGCATAAAATGTGGTAATGTTTTTATTTTTATGTTTCTAGACTTCTTTTTTGGACATGAGTAATTTGTAAACAAAAAAAAATATGCTTATCACAATTTATTTATAAACGTAATACGTAATACGTATTTCGACAGCCGCGGAAGTATTTTCATTTATATTGGAGATTCAATGCGTGTTTAACAAAACGGCAAAGTTTTAAAATTTATTTTAATATTCCAAATGTTTATGATTTTTATGGCCTATTTGTGACATTTTGTTTTTTCTTAGTTAATCTGTAAAAACTATTAACATTCAATTTGTTTTTCTTTTTTGGAATGTAGCTTCAAAACCGTG
The DNA here is from genome assembly GCA_036172665.1 of Prosopocoilus inquinatus. Lineage (NCBI taxonomy): Eukaryota > Metazoa > Arthropoda > Insecta > Coleoptera > Lucanidae > Prosopocoilus > Prosopocoilus inquinatus. The sequence goes on along the minus strand of CM069872.1, from coordinate 23,848,179 downwards.
TAACCGTGTAAACAGATCCTTTCCATTAGTTTTCATAGTGTAATTGGAATTACTTAGTGATAGGCAGGGATAGCCCATTTGCTTCGCGAGCAGTACGAAAATTTAGTATTCGGACTGTATAATCTCCGCCCAGAGTAACTTCTGGGAAGTGCAAACGCTCGCACTGTAACCCTACCCTTCCCATCCAATAGCAATTTAAATGCATCGGAACATCGGAAGGAGTAAGTACATTCCATGTAAAAAAATATCCAACACTAAGTGAGCCGAATTCCTTTTCCTGGTGATAATCGTTCAGTTTCTCTATTTACTTCATATTTTTATTGCAACCTTTAAAACAATGATAAAGAAATTGTTAATTTGAATTAAAATAAAGTATTTGGATTTGGATGTCTTTAATGATATAGCAGATAAAATATTTCTGAGACGAATGAAAATATTTTACAGCGCATGTAAGTTCGGCACTTTTATTTGATTTGTCACAATGACTTTAACGTCAACATGGCAAATGTGAATTTTGAAACGCGTCTCAATCTACAACTATGTTGAATGTAGTCGGTTTTTGTGATTACGATGGTACCTACGTGGAACGTAGGGTAAGTTATTTTTTTGTTCCCTTCTCGCTTCCCGTTATTACAGTGCTAGTGCCAGGCAGGCGGTAGCTGCACACTTTCCTTTGCCCCCGTTGCGTCTGGGAAAAGGCCTAGCAGTAACGAATCTTCGCTATCGCCCGGAAGTCCTGGGCAGGACCGTCGCTGAGTCGTCGACGCCGCGACAGAGGAAATTTAAGGTCGTTTTATTTTTCTAATTTTTTCCGTTTCTCGTCACTTCTTCCCCCCCCCCCCCCTCCCAGCTCTTCGTTGGCGCGTTGCGCACATTTTGTTATGTCGGCCCTTTTGACCCTTGTATTCCCTTTTGTTTGAGTTTATAGTGAATTTTTAAATTTCCCACTTTCTTATTTTTTTGTATTGGCGCTGTAATTTAGTTTTGAGCGTTGATCTTTTTTGTTTTGGTGTAAGCTAACGCGCGAATACTCCCGTGAAGGCGCTTTTTCTGTCCATGAGTTGCGCTTTGTATATGAGTTTATTTAAGGCATGGTACGTTGCTCGCCCCGTATCCGGGCGTACGCGTACATAATCTTGATTTGAACGAACGTGCTAACAATACGTATAATCATTAAAACTCCGACTTACGACGGAGGTGACTTTTTTTCTTTCTTTGTATCTCATTGTCAGGGGAACATTGTTGCGGGTACTTGACATCGTTAAGGAGTGCGATTTTGCGCTCGAATATGAGTCCTAAGGTGTTGGATACTCTGCGGACGGAACAGAATAGACCCTTCCGGCCGTCTGTTCTCTTTACTCTTGAGTTAGGTAACCACTGCTGGGTCGCGCCCTTTCCGATAACAACTTTTTCCACGCCGTCTCCACTGAGTGGGCACAGTTACGTAATCCTGATCAACATCATTGTCCTCGAGGTTTCGACCAACTTAGCTCCGAGCATACGGTAAGTTACGGATTGGCGTAGGCCCTCCTCCATTTTCTACCACGGTCCTGGGTCCAAACAGCGTCGTGCGCTTCCTTGTCGTCACGAGAATCAAACCGGTAGTGACAAGAGATTGCACATTAAAGTTGACAATTTAGCAGCCGCTCAACTATGACTCATTTTTTGCATAAAATTAAAAATAAACTCGGTAAATACAAAAAATAAGCAAGTATACTTTATATCATTTTTATCATCTCTTCAAGAGCTAATCGAAACTGCAATAAAATATATGTTCCATTTGAAAGATTATATTAAGTTAGGTCTGTAACTTATTAAATGAATAACCTGTATATTTGAAAAAAAATTAAATTACGCAGAATGAAAACCTACACAACTTTTGTTAAGACATTTTCTTGATAAAATGAATTTAAAGGGGCATTTCTGGACTTTTCCAGAGGTTTGGGACATCCATCCTTTACCGGTATTGCACAAACTGATAATTACTATAAAATGTCGCCCATCAAAAATATTTACACAAAATATTAATAATAAATATAGTAATGCTTACCTTTAATATTAAAAAGAATATACAAGCATCTGTGCAAAATGTGTTTGCAATAGTTGTGAAAGTCGTAATTTTCGGTCTCCCAAGTGAGTTTCATCACGTTTCCTTCCTCAGGGGTTTCCGATGAACTAAACTCTTTACTCTCATTAGTGTTTTCCTTCTGGTCGTAATCAACATTGCAGATGAAATTTAGCAGCTTCTGCCTTAAATTCAAAACGAAACAAAACACTTCCTGCACTCCCGGATGCTCTGGTGACTTCTGCAGCATTCCGGTGAATTTTAAGCAAGCAATCAAGAAAGTTCTCACAGTAGTGTCTAACAACTGTCCACTTCGGTCATCGATGTCCCACGATTCAATTCCAGCTGACTCAATCATTGCAGAATAAAAATCACTTGTGTCCTCGTATGTGAGGTCACCTTGTATGGCGCAAGCCTCGTCATATTGACATGGCAGTTTGAAGCAGAGCTTGCAATATCCTTGTCTGGTAATGCTCAAATCTGATATAATTTGCGGTATCTGATCCATAAGATTTGACATGGCTAAGTAGGATATTTGATATACAATGTCTAATTCAGTTTGTTGTTCCTCCAACCCATATGAAAAAATCGCATTCTGCAGCCAATTACGACAATACAATTCTTCATTGAATGGCGGATCACCTATCAATATACTTCCCAGACACTGTCCTATTAATAACGAGCACGTTCTTTCTAAGTCAATTAACCACACCCATGATTGATCAGTTAATTGAGTTAAAGTTGGGGTTTCAGTTCCTATAACGTAAATTAATTAAACTACTCAAGCAACATGCATTAGTTGAATAAACTTATGTATAAATTTAATGTATCGCCACCTGAGAATTATAGTGTTATATCTGCAATTTCTTTTGAAAACGAGTTAAGTTTTCTTTTGACTTCTACTGAGTGTTTAGAAATTGCAAGTACAAAAAAAAAATGGTAGTTGATGGTGGTGAGTTGAAGTTGTAGGCAAAAAAATTCTAATAAAAATTCTTTAATTTACGAGATAAAAATTTAAAAAACTTTGGCCAAAATTATTGTTGCGTCACTAAGTTAAGGTAACAAGCTGTTACAATCGTCAAAATTCCTTACACTATTATTACCAAAATGAATGCCGCTTACACAAATAATGTATTGACGGACGTGGTGTTATTTTATGGAAAAAAGAAATAAAAACTAAGTAATAAAATAAATGGGTTTCTTGGATTTCTTAGGACTGTCACAGTTCTCTTTTGTATTAGCAATTTCCAAACATCCTGTATAGGATCGTATCAGTCTATCTCGATATAATTCATCATAATATTGTACAGTTTAAAGGTAACTGATAACGTGGCCAATGTTAGAATGTTCTAACTAATCATCTCGGCAGATTTATTTGCATTTTTTGTATTCGCGATTTCTACATAATGTCAACATGTAGATAGAACACTGTAATTCTCGGATGACGGTATAATAAAGGATAAACTGTCCACGAAATAGTTGTTGAAATAATGTGGTCCACACACTAAATACGATGTTGTTAAATATTTTTGAACTGTTTAATTCAATTTAAATATGAGCGCCACATTAGCACTGTTATCTAGTTAAGTTTTGTTTTCACAGATGGCGTATGTATGCAAACTAAAAATACATACATGTAAGATGTGTAAACGAAATAAGAAGAGTGTATGTGCTGTTTGAGTATTAAACGTTTTTGGCAGCGAGCTGCGTTTTATTTACAAAAAGAGTTATTTAAGCTTCCTCTAAAACCTCTTCTACAACTTCAGAAGTGAGATAAGTAAACCCTGGAATAGAAGGGATTGTGCGGGAATCCCAAGGAAGAAAAGTTCGTTGTGAATGTTGAAAACGAATAGGAGTGCGAGCACCGGAAGATTACGTTTTGTGTTCTGTAGAGTTGTCCTTCGTCGATAGAGACAAAAAGTTTGATTGTTAAAACTCTGATTTGACTGTGTAAAGGTGAAATTGATAAATGATCAATAACAAATATTTTGAAGAATTTTGTCGGGTAACAATGGATCAATATCCAAGCAACCACCAAGCGCCAGAAAGCAATCCAGCTCCAAGTAAGAGTAATCAAATGGCCGGTCAAGGAGGGCAAAGTGATCAAATGACACTGCTGCTTGCATTAGTTAAAGCTACAGTACAGCAAAACCAAACTATGCTTCAGATGATAAACCAGCAAGTCAGTGCCCCACCTGCATACAATATAATGCCAGATATTGTGAAAGGTTTAAATGACTTCCATGGAACCGAAGGTCCTGAAGTAGCAAGAGTATGGCTTTCCCATATCGAAACATTCATCGAATTACACCAGTGGACATCTTCAATAGCTTTTGAAGCAGCACGTATTCACCTGAAAGGAGCAGCAAAGCATTGGTACGAGGCCAGAATTTCAACTGTCGTGTCATGGGAAGCGTTTAAGACTGCTTTCATGGCTAGTTTCATTTATGTGCGAAGCATGACTGAGATGTGGAAGGCAATGACCACAAGAGTGCAAGGAACACAAGAATTAGCAGTGGAATATTTCCACCACAAAGTTAAACTGTGGAATATTTCCACCACAAAGTTAAACTGTGTCGAGAGCTGAATTTGAGTGACGAAGAAACTCGAAATCAGATTGTGATTGGACTTAGATCAAGATCATTGAGTGATTTCATCAGAGCTAAGACATTTGTGAATTTAGACCAAGTTTTGCGAGGCATTGAGCAGTATGAACGAGAAGACAAGGAACGAAGAGAGCTGTTTGGCCAGAAACAATCTTCGTCAACACCGTCAACAGGTAAACAGAGGGAATCAGTGAACACCGGACCACCACTACATCGACCAGTTGTCAAGACAGAACAACAGTAGCAGAGTAAAGCGACTGAGGGAGCAATGAAGTGTTTCAATTGCGGTGAACGTGGACATATGTCAAAAAGCTGTACACAACCAAAACGTGAGTACATTTGTTTTAATTGCTATAAATCAGGTCATGTCTCTAAACGTTGTTACCAACCACACAAACAGGCTCGAGATAGTGTAAATACAGTTCGAGGCTATGAAATTGAGAATGCCGGAGAAAAATTCTTGCGAAAGATTAAAATTGATGGAAAGGAAATGTCAGCTCAGATTGACATGGGTGCACCAGTAAACACGATGACTGCAATGACAGTTTTGTAAGAAGGTTTTCAAATTAATAGAGTTAAAGGTCATTTAGAAGGCTTTGGTAACCAAGTTATGTCTCCAGGTATTGTAACTGAGTTAGTTGATTTTGAAAATTTGGAACCACGTGAACTATCATTTCGTGTTGTACCCGACGATGCTCAGAGAACAAATGTCATTTTGGGGAGACCATTTACTGAGGTATTAGATTTAACTTACAGCCGAATGGGAAACCAATTGATGTTTTCTCAAATTGATATAAGTATTTTTAAAGATCAAAAGAAAAACATCAGACCAATAATTATTGAGGATGCATTCATAAACAGGGATGAGATTAAATTTGTCAATATTTTAACTGAAAATGGAGAAATAGAATTACCAATTCGCAATGAGTCAAATGAACATGTAGTTATCAGACAAGGTAAAAAAAACAAGTGAAAATATTTGTTCAAAGGAAAATATTGCTAAAGTTGAAGTTAGAGTAGAGCCAATAGTAGAGTCAGAAATTGTAGTCGATAAATGTATTTCACCTAAAGAGAAGACAGAATTACTTGATATTATCAACGAATATAGAGTATGCATAGCGAAAAATATTGATGAACTTGGAAAAACTCATGTAGCTGAAATGGATATCGACGTGATTGAAGGTTCGAAACCAGTTAATGCAAAACCGTACAAGTTGAATGCTCGTGATAGGGAAGATTTGAACAAAATTGTAGATGAGTACAAGAGAACAGGATTAGTAACAGAGACTGAATCGGAATATGCCAGTCCAGCATTTGTTGTTCGAAAGAAAGATGGTTCAGCTAGAAAGGTAGTTGACTTTCGAAGACTGAACAAAATTACCAAGACTGTGAACTATCCAATTCCAGATTTTGACAGACTATTAGATCGAGTATCAACGGCAAAATATTTCATAACATTGGATTTGGCCCAGGGATATTTGCAAGTTCCTTTAAAGAACTCAGTTAAGGAGATAACTGCATTCATTACTGAAGATCAAACAGGACAATTTCAAAGAGCGATGTTTGGGCTAGCGAATGCACCAAAAGTATTTGCCAAAATTATGAGTAGTGTTAGGTCCAGCTGAAAAACGTGAAATAGCTTTCAATTTCTTTGACGACACGTGCATTTACGCAAATGATTGGGAACAGTTGATGATCAACCTTATTGACCTTTTACAAGCACTAAAAGATGCAGGATTAACACTAAATCTAGCTAAATGTTGTTTTGGAATGAGGCGAATAGAATATTTGGGATATATTCTTGGTGAAGGTCGAATTCAGCCTGGTGAAAGAAAAATAAAGGCCATTGAAGATTTTCCAAGACCAGTGGATATTCACCAAATTAGAAGATTTTTGGCTCCAGCAGGATTTTCAAGGAGATTTATACCTGAATTTGCTAAATTGGCATCGCCATTATCTAGATTGTTGAAAAAAGAGACCAAATTTGATTGGAAGATGGACCAAGAGGAAGCTTTTCAAACAATTAAAATGGAATTAACGAAAAGGCCAACACTAAAAATTTATAACCCTAGAGCACAGAGATCTGAGTTACATACAGATGCGTCAAGTGTGGGGTTAGCAGCTATGTTATTACAGGCAGACGAAGATGGTGAACCATTGAAGTTAGTCTATGCAATTAGTAGAACGACAACAGAAGTAGAAGCAAAGTACCACTCAAGTAGACTTGAACTGATGGCAATAGCATGGGCAGTAAGAAGACTTAGAACATTTCTAGTGGGAATAAATTTTGTAATCGTAACTGATTGTCAGTGTTTAACAAATATTAGTGCATGGAAAACTAGAAATCCATAGATGACAAGATACGATAAGTGAATTAGCTGAATATTCATTTACAGTTGAGCACAGACCAGGGGCAAGAATGAAACATGTTGACGCGATGTCAAGAGCGCCAGTTACTAAAGAAGAAACGGGAAACGAGAAAGATATGTTAATGATACAGACAATTGAAACCAGAGAAGACGAAATATTGCTTTTTCCAGAGAAGTGATCCAGGATTAACGCAGAAAATTGACATTTTGAAGAAAAATCCCAAAGAACGAAGCCTACAGGAAAGAGAACAGACGAAAGATTATGTTCTAAAAGACGGATTATTATTCAAATATGAGAAAAGAGATGGAGAAGAAATTGAACTTTATGTCGTTCCAAAAGCAATGCGAAAAGCGATGGTACTCAAATTTCATGATTTCTCAAATCACTTTGGTTTAGAAAAGACTCTAACAAGGTTAAGACAGCATTACTATTTTCCAGGAATGAGAAAATATGTGCGGGTGCATATCAAGAATTGCTTAGAATGCATTTTAGCGAAAACAAAGTCAGGAAGAAGAGAGAGCGAGCTTCACCCAATTACTCCAGCGAAACGTCCGTTTGAAGTTATTCAAGTAGATCATCTACGACCATTCGTAACAACTAGTAAGAAAAATAGTTACATCTTAGTGATTATGGATAATCTTACACGATTCACGAAGCTCAAGGCAGTTCGAAATGTTGAAGCGAAAACAACAATCCGAGCAATTGAAGAGTTCATTTGTAATTTTGGAGCTCCACAACGACTTATTTCAGATCGAGGTTCAGCGTTTACTGCAAAGACTTTTGAGGAATTTCTAGCGAGTCATGGCATTAAACATTCGTTGATTTCGACGCGACATCCCCAGGCAAACGGACTTGTCGAAAGAATGAATCGAACTATTTTACCGATTCTGAGGTGCGGAGTTGATGAAGAACAAGATAATTGGGATCAATTACTTCCTACGATTGAGTGATTTGAACATGTCGGTGAGCGCAGCGACAGGTATGTCATCTTTTCAAGTAGTGTTTGGATATTTACCCCGATTCAGAGAAGGTGCGATGAGAGAATTGACTTATTCGAGCGAAACATATCGTAAACCACTTGAATTGCACGAACAAGCGAGAAAATTGATTATAGAAAGTCAACGGAAAATGAAAGATCGATATGATCAAAATCGAAACATAAATGTTGAATAGTTGGTGACATTGCATTTGTCAAGAGCAACGTTACCACCACAGGAATGTCAACTAAACTTCAAGATGAGTCGAGGACCAATGGTGATTATTGAAGTTCTACCAAAAGATACTTACCGTGTGAAATACTTGAATGAAACAAGAGGTGAAACTTTTGTAACCAATGTTCATGTTAGTTCTTTGAAACTATGGCGAGGAAACAGTAGCGAGAATGAGACTGATGAATCTGAAGACGATGACAGTGAAAACGAAGATGTGACGCTAAAAGAAAAGGAAAAAGAATCAAAAAACGGTTGGAAGTAAGAAAACCTAGTGTTGCGAGTGAAAACTAAGTGAGGACAAAAAGCAAAGAAAGAGTGACAGAGTGCATAAAAGACCAGCGTATATGAATGACTACTTTAGTGACTAATGAACATGTATTGAGGACAATACATTCCAAGGATGGCCGACTGTTAAAGATTTTTGAACTGTTTAATTCAATTTAAATATGAGCGCCACATTAGCACTGTTATCTAGTTAAGTTTTGTTTTCATAGATGGCATATGTACGCAAACTAAAAATACATACATGTAACATGTGTAAACGAAATAAGAAGAGCGTGTGTGTTGTTTGAGTATTAAACGTTTTTGGCAGCGAGCTGCGTTTTATTTACAAAAAGAGTTATTTAAGCTTCCTCTAAAACCTCTTCTACAATGTTATCACGATCGTTGGAAATAGCAGGCGTAAATATGTTAACACATACGAGGCTATTGTACTGTTCGGATTAAGTAAGAGGCTAAACCCGAGCTACGGCGAAAGACTACAAAATTCATAAAATCGCGTTTATGTACATTAAAATTAAGGTGAATCATATAACATAAATAATGTAACGAAGACCAATTAGTAACATTTTGTGGCTGACTGAGGTAATACCGTATAAATAAACATTAATCTGATATAAACACAGTTGGGGAAACAGAAAGCGGGACAGTAAACTTTCGTTAGTTATTAACCTACACGTTAAATAAAACGATTAATCATTCCGTTTACTATTAAAAATTGTGACGAATATTTCATACTAATACACTGCTCTCTGTTCTCTTTATTCAAAATTTGAAACGGTTGACGTTGATTTGAAACAATTTGATAACAACTGTTTAATGTGTTATAAAATCATCATGTACAAGTAAAAAATAAACAATAAAAACCAATAAAAACAAAAGTCGAAAAATTTGAGAAACAAATTTTTTGAATAAATGACACCAATGTCGGGTATTTTCACCTCTATTTGGAATAACAGATTGTTATCGACGATCCACACATAAAATAAGCCAAGTTTTGCTTCTATTTCTTCCACATTTTCACAAGCCAACGCCCCACCTATTCCAAGTTATTAACTTGGATCAGATAATCCCTGAGTGCTTTCAGACGCCTACCAAGTGTGTCCCAGATCTGCTCAATGGGATGGTAACTTCTTTCTGAATAAACAATGGCATCAATTTCAATCCCTTCTAAGCAATTTTGAACTTTCCGAACACGTTGGGATCGAATATTATCTTGCTTTAATAAAAAACTGCGTCCGATGTAGGGCACAAATGGCACGACATGATCTTGAAGGATATCCATTGTATACCGAAAGGCATTAAGATTCCCATTATTTAACATCAATAAGTCCGTGCGCGCTGCCAAAGAAATTCCTCCTCACGTCATAAAAAGCTTCCGAAAAATAATGTGGTTTTCACATGCTGCAGTGAGCATACCGCTCGTTTGGTCGTTGGTATATACGAACACTTCTAAAAGTAAAATTTAGATTCATCTCTAAAGAATCTCGAATCCAATCGTCCTGTAACCAAATCACATGAAATCTAATAAATTCCAAGACAAGACCAGGCTGGATCTTGGACAGACACATGACTTGTCAAATTAACGTTAACAAACAATATTAATGCTAATTGGAACCCTATGCACTTCCCTTAGTTCAAATTGGAAATTTTTGCTTGTAACGAACCTCTGCTCTAAAGCACCATTCGGTACACCGAGATTTGGGACTCACTGAATCTTCCACTTACTCGACGATAGCTTCTGTTTTATCCTAACAATACCCCCCTTTGAGTGCATTCTTCTTCAGTCAAATTTCGAAATTCGTGTGACATAATGACGAAGAAACACAAAAACAAAAAACAGCAGAGTCACTTAAAGAATAAAACCTAAATTTAAACATTAAAATTGAAGTTGATTTCGTGGTTAATGAACCTGTATGTGATTTAATTTTATGAAGTCATCTTTAAGTGATAAGTGAATGTAAATAAATGTTCTTGGGAAATGAACCTAGTATGCTTAGCTGTTTCTTAGGTATGCCAGTTTCTATAAATTTTGAATAAAAAATCAAAAATTTCTTATTTTATTGCGTGGTGCGTTAGTTTATTGAAGCAGTGTATAATAGTTATTTTACTTGCAGTGCTAAGTAAAATGAAACAAAATAATGATTTAGTCATGCAGTTTTTCGATTGAATTAATGGATGTAAATGAGTTGTTTGAATTAAGATTTTTATTATATTCTACATCGGAAATGTTACATAGTTCTTTTATAGGCTTCACTAATTCTACTTAATTCACTGGTCGAAAATTTTCTCTTAAATTTTAGCTAGAATGACGAAACATTCTTAAGAACTCAATTTGACAAGTTATTTTTAACAGTAATAAACATTAATCAGAAGGGTCTCGACCAGGCCGTTATAAATTATATAGCCGACCTTCAGCCAGAATTTTAGTTCGTATTCCAATCAACAGAGGGCCAAAAGTAGTCAATACAGAATTCTACTGACTGGAACGCCGGAAAATATGTAATTCTACCGCCAACTATAAATTTTATTTTTGTGTAGCTTGACATCTGTTAGAGATTAGAAGTTCAATTCTGTTAAAAGTATCTTCTGATCCATTGCAACGTTATCTTAGAAGAATTTAGAAATTTTACTTAACTGAAAACCTTAAATTGAAGTTGTGGAGTCATCCTTAGAAAATGTGGTTGTAGAAAGACATGATGCGATACACAGAAATTGTATTTAACGATAAACGGTACCCATACGGTAGTATTGAATCGAAATTAAATCTTTCTGTACGTTTCTGAAGAAGACCAGTCCCGGTTTTGGGTAGAAATCGAGGAAGAACCAACATAAATTTCACAATTGTCAACTTTAATTCATCGCAAAGAATTTTGTTGATATTGCGTCTTGGTATCTGTAGGTGGGAGAATAATTTTTGACTGAGACAATATCGAATGTCAGAAGAAAGAACATCATCAATTTTTTAGTCAGAAAACATTCAGATGACAACAAATTGGGAGTACAAAAATTGAAGCAGTTCAGAGCTACTTATTCAATGAAATGTTTGGTGTGTAACGTCTTATGAACAGGAACATGGAGCTCAAAGCCTCTGAATATTTTGAAACTGTCTTTTTATGTAAAAGAAAAGCACCTTATATATAAATTTGTGCACCTATTTTTGTAGTTTTTACACGGAAGGACATTTCATAAATAACAAGGTAAGTCAACTGCACCCCCGTCCGACTCAATAGGAAAATTTGTATCACTTTAAAGTATGGGTCAGGAGGTGTGAGAGACAAGGAAAAAGTAGAGTTGATTTCTCAACAACAGATGGCGCTAGCCATATCAAGAAATTCTAGTAACTTTATTTATTTATGTACAGAGGCTGCTAGAGGTTTTCACTGCAATCAAAAACGATTTGCAACAAAATGTTTTATAACTTTATTTTCTTAGAAAAATTTTGTGCAAATCGTTTTTGATTGCAGTGAAAACCTCGAGCAGCCTCTGGACAGCTGTTTCAGCCCTGCTTGGGGCTTCTTCAGCAGAGACGTAGCTCGACATTCCCACTGCAGACCAAAAACGACTTGCCCAATTTATTCGCAATTGCGATGTAAGAATGATGAACAGATAAAATAGCGACATCTTACTTTTTTTGACCTGACATTGCAGTAGGATAGACAAATTGAAGCGGGATTTGCTCCTAATAAGTCCCCCATGCAAGGCGGCCATGCTTGCTGTCAAAGCATAATGAAAGTTTTTAGAAAAATTTTGTGCAAATCGTTTTTGATTGCAGTGAAAACCTCGAGCAGCCTCAAAAACGATTTGCACAAAATTTTTCTAAAAACTTTCATTATGCTTTGACAGCAAGCATGGCCGCCTTGCATGGGGGACTTATTAGGAGCAAATCCCGCTTCAATTTGTCTATCCTACTGCAATGTCAGGTCAAAAAGCGATAGTAAGATGTCTATTTTATCTATTTTATCTGTTCAACTTTATTTTCGTTATGCTATTTGTAATTTACTTCCGGTTTATATATTTACTTTTTACTCCAGTCGCAAGAGGCGCTAAGATAATTTCCTGTAGTTCGTTGCTAAGCGACGCTTGTTTTGAAGATGTCAGAATCGAATCAACTTTCAGATGGCGCTAGCCATATCAAGAAATTCTAGTAACTTCATTTTCGTTATATTTATGAAATTAGTTTTTATTCCAGTTACAAGAGGCGCTAAGATTATCTACTGTAGTTCGTTGCCAAGCGACGCTTGTTTTAAAAATGTCAAAATCGGTTAAAATGTTATAACTAAAAAAATTTATTTATTTCTTCAAGATTTCGATTTCTCACATTTATGGTTCACGTAGTTCTTTTCTAATGTTAGTTATCGTTTGGTTTTGCTGTTGCGTTTCACATTGCCTATCAAAAAAAGGTCAAATACATGGATTTCCAATTAAGCAAGAAGCAAGTTGTAAGTGTGTCATTTTCCCAATTCAAGTAATTTTAGAAAATATTAAAATGTTTACAGTTTTTATGCAACTTTTGGTGAAGCAGAGGCGTTGAAGTATTGTGAAAAGCTTATCAAGTTTGCGACATACCTACATTTTGACAATTGTGACTACCAGAAATAGTGATTAAAGGCCGACGCGCACTGATCCTACACGGTCGGCAGCGCACCAGTCCACGCCGGCCACCAAAAATTAGAAGTAACGCGCATTATCCGGATTGTCACCTGCATCAAATGACAAAATTCTATGCGCTTGAGCAATGAATATTGGTATTCTTTCAAATTTAAACAAATATGGATGCTCATTTAGACCCCAAATTTGTGATTGTGACGCTATTATGTGAAGAGGAAGAAGAAAAGCTGAAAAATAATGATAGGAAGTGTAAGTCAGTCTTGGCAGCCGGCTAAAATATTCTAGTCGAGTTAATCCGTACGGGCCGATTCCGTGCGGAGTGATGCGATTCCGATTAGTGTGCGTTGTTACATATAAAAATAGGTAAATAATAAAATGCCGGCCGGCGTGGACCGGTGCGCTGCCGGCCGGGTACGATAAGTGCGCGTCGGCCTTTAAGCAAATCAACGATTATGCTTTCCAAAAATGCAATTTTTAATACTTTTCTGGAATAATTGCAAATGTCAGTGTCAGTCGTATTTGTAAGCCGGTGATGTAAGCTATGTAAGTGCCTCAAGTCATTATCTTTTTAATGCATCTTTTTAGAAAGGACGGTTTCCTCTTTGCATATTGCGCTTATTTAGTTATGTTTTTGTGAAAATATACTTATATACTGCATTTTGGATAATTATGGTAAAATGAATAAAAATCATTAGTTTTTATTAACTATTAACTATTTTACAACGAATTTGAATATCCCGCGTTTTCTTAAACTTACAAATTCAAATATCCCGCGCTTTCCTAAATAAATTAAATTTTTCGAGCGACATCTGAAAGTTGCGATTTTGGTGGAGGGGAAAGTATATCTAAAAATTTACACGGACACGGCTCTCTCGAACTGGAATGATCGGTTGTCAAAAGTGTCATTTTGACTTGCTAAGTTATTCATGGATACCTCAGATTGAAAGTAAATAATATTAAATCGTATGTGCAGTAGGCAACCCGCTCAAGAAGGTTAGTTTTTATAAATTTTGTTGCAAATCGTTTTTGATTGCAGTGAAAACCTCGAGCAGCCTCAGTACAGCTGTTTCAGCCCTGCTTGGGGCTTCGTCAGCTCCCGTCAGTTCAGATCCGACCTTGGATTTCATTTTGATACGATAAGACGTACATTTTACTGTCTATACGCTCCATTTTACCTGATACTACTTCTCCTATCATACAAAACGTACGATAAGTCGTAGTGTGTAAACCGGCCATTAGAGATAGCCAAGTCTGTGTAAATTTTTGAGTATACTTTCCCCTCCACAAAAATCGCAACTTTCCTTCTCAACTTTCAGATGTCGCTCTAAAAATGTAATTTATTTAGGAAAGCGCGGGATATTTGAATTGGTAAATTTAAGAAAACGCGGGATATTCGAATTCGTTGTAAAATAGTTAGATATTGGGCGTGTTTTTTAATGCACTAATTCCTCGAAGCAAATGTGTTCCAACAGGCGTTCAGATAGTTCGAGTACATGCTCGATTCTATAATTAAAAAATGCTTAAGAAAACGATCGACTGTTGGCTGTACATAACCTAAAATAAAAATATTGAAGCAAGGCTGTTGTTATTTTTATTAGTGTGTTTATTAGTGAATCCACACCTATATGCATATCATGCCAGATATTAATAATATAAATAATTTACTCTGCTTTATAATCCTGCATGGAGAAAAGTTGAATTTCAGCAAAAAGAGAAAACGTATAGACGATATTCTGAATGAGATCATTACAAGTTCAACAAAACGACAAAGACATGAACGTATAGTAGGATATATGGACGTTATTGCACATTATCTGCTAGATGATTTTCAATCACACTTTAGAATGTCTCGAGCAACAATGGAATTGCTACTAACAAATATTGGAAATAATTATAGGACACCGGATTTGCTTCGTGAGAGGCAACATCCAATTTGTTGGAGCTTTTATTACAATTCCGAATGCCTGATCACAAGTAAAGATCGTAGCGACGGAAAAACAAAATAAGAGCGAATAAAGTTTTCGATCCGTCAGCACATAGTTTTCTTAACCATTCAGTTCTTGTGAAATCTGCAACACAATTAGACAGCTGTCTCTGTGCCCACCACACTGCGTTGTGAGGTTATGTTCACTGCTCTACCACAGAAAACAAACAATCAGAAAGTAAACTCGCCGATGTCGCCTTTGATCTCTGTCAGCCACTGGCGGCCATGTTTTCAGAGTAAAATATCAGGCCCGTACACAAAATGTGGGACCGAAGTTCAGGTCCTGACTTTCACAAACTATAAATACAATTATAAGGCTATCATTAAAAACTGAATCGAAACATGATAAGAGTTTTTAAGCTAACTAGGAGGCAATGTGCAGTGAATGAATTATTCTCATTAAAGCCAATAACGTGCTGGAATTTTCCATTTTCTAAGTGGCGACAAATACTTCATTGTCATCTCGTATCTATTAACTAGATCAAGTTTTAATGTAGACAACAACAATTAATATTTTATTGATTTTATTGGTGTTTCCAAATAATAATTGTGTTCTTATTCGGACATTTCAAATTTCTTTTAATAAATTCGAAACTATAAAATATTTTTACTCTAAAATATACTGTCGTCGCCAAAAAAAAATGGATATTTGTCGTAAATTTAATGATGCTAAGCATTTTGCTGGGTCGCTGTAATTATAAACTGATACTTAAAGACGGCAGACAAAGTTCAGTCATTATTTCGGTTTAAAAAATATTGGCTCACGTTAGCCAAAAGCAAAGGGAAAAATGAAAAATGAATTTATCTTTAACAAAACCTAATTTGTTTGTAATGTGTAGATGACAGTTCATAATTACAGATACCCAGCAATAGTTTTGGTATCATTCAATTTACATCAAGAAAAGTAAAGTGTCCACGTTTTTTTTTTGGCGGCGACAGTAATTTAATAAGATATATACTGTGGCTTGCAAAAAAAAATTGTATTAAGTTGGAAAGGAAAATCTACAACATAACTTTATAATAACTTACAGTTGGTAAGCTGTGGCCACTTGTCATTTTTCACCCATATTTGTCACTACCACAGCCACAGGTCACCATATTTGTCGCTTCCTCTTGCGTTCGTTATTCGTCAAGATGCCGCCGTATAAAAAGAAATTTAGAAGTGACTGGCGGTCATTGCCAGTTTTTAAAGGTATGAACAAAAATTGTAAAATTGCAACAAATTGATTAGCATCATCTTTACAGGATGGCTTGAACAGGATTCAAAAGATCCACATCAAGCATATTGTCTGGTATGCCAAGTTTCTTTACAAGCCCACAAAACTGATCTAGAAAATCACTCAAGAACACTCAAGCATAACTTGAATTATTCAAAAACAAATCCAGTTAAAAATCAGACTACTTTGGATAACACTGAAATAGTGTCTAATGAATTAAAAAGGACTGAATTAATAATAGCTGTGCATATTGCACTGCACTCCAGTGTTAGGACAGTAGATCATTTGTCAAATATACTTAAAAAAAATTGTAAATCTGCTAGTAGTGGTGGTTCATTGGATATTAAGCTACATCGAACAAAATGCAGCTTGTTAATTCAAAATGTAATCGGAGCAACACTTGAAGATCAATTAATAGCAGACATTGGAGACAGTTGTTTTTCATTGATAATAGATGAGTCAACTGATGTCTCTGTTCAAAAGTACCTCTGCATATGCATACGGTATATTTTAAAATACAGTTGTTTACAGTGGAATGATTTTTTGAATTTTTTCAGGTATTTCAGCAAAAATAAACATAACTTTGTGACTACCTTTCTAGGAATTGAAAATATTATTGAGGCTACTGCAGTAACTTTGGCTAATGTTATCAAAAATTATCTCAGAAAAGTGGGATTGAAGATTCAGAATATGGTAGGACTTGGTACTGATGGTGCCAGTGTTCTGTGTGGTCAAAACAATTCTGTGTTTACCATCTTAAGGGCTGATGCTCCTAGACTGATACTTGTGAAATGCATAGCACATTCGTTGCACTTGTGTTGCTCTAAAGCGTCAAAGATACTGCCAGATGAAATAGACTTCTTATGTAAAGAAACCTATAACTGGTTTGCTAGAAGTAGTAAAAAGCGAGCAGGTTATAAAGAAACTTTCAACTTTATTAACTTAAACACACATGTTCGGTTTCATAATTTCATTGAACTTTCAGAAACTAGATGGCTTTAATGAGGTAACGTTATTAAAGTGATACTGGACCAGTGGCTGGAACTCAAAACTTATTTCTGTAATACTGCAAGAAATAGTAAAGACACAATGGCTAAAATAATTAATGAAATGTTAAGTGATTCAAATTTTGTATATCTCAGGGTTGTATACAACATAATCATCCACGTTAATATTGTTTACGCAGCGTTCCAACAAACTAATGCTGATGCATTTCAACTGTATAAAGAAGCATATCATTTACTATTGAGTATGTTAAGAATTGTGGTAAAACCTACATTTTTGGAAAATTTGGTTGAAATGAAAAGTGTCTGTTTTAAAAGAATTTCTGAGATTCTTACTAAGGATTTATCATATATACCTTTAGAAATTGTAGATTTTGGATACCATTATCGAGAAGCATTGTTAGAGAAAAATCTGACTTTAGCAGAGACAGAATGCATAAAACAGAACTGTAGGGAGTTCATCTTAACGTTATGTAGGGAACTTTCCAAGAGGTTACCAGCAAATATTGAAGTGTTCAATTCTATTAAATACTTCAATCCAGAATTTTGCCTCAAACAAATAAATCCACCCAAATTTAGTTTTTTACCTTTAAATTTTTTGCCAGATAATGCTGATAAACAGATGCTCGAAAATGAGTGGAATAATCTTGTAACTATAAGCTGGAATACTGAACCAGACATTTCTTCTGAGGATTTTTTGGTCAAGGTAGCACAGTACAGTAGAATGCAGGTGGGATAAAAATTTTTAAGAATATAGCCGAATTGGCATTTACAGCACTAAGTTTAGGCATTAGTAATGCGTTTGTTGAAAGAATGTTTTCTTTCATGAATCTTCTACAAACAAAACTCAGAAATAGAATGAATGTGAATCTTCTGGTAGCGTTGCTAAGGATTAAGGCCGAGTTTGTAATTAATGACTTGTGTTGTACTTCTTTTGAACCAACAAAACAAATGTACGAGAAGTTTAACTACTCCATGTACAATTGTAAAAACAGCAGAGATCAAGAAATGGAAGAAAGAGATGAACTATTTGGTTTATTTCCGAATGTGCAATTCTGAAAGAATTTTGTTCTTGTATTAAATTGTTTATTTGAATTGTTTTTAGAATTATAATTTTGTTTGTTTTTATTTAATAAAGTTTAATAAATAAATGTATCATTTGAAAAGTATAATTTTAACGGTATATTGAAAAAATCAGTACTTTTATAATTTTTTTTTTGATACTTCTGTTTCATGTTTTATGAAAGTACAATAGGCGATTATTTTTAAAAGTGGCGCGGTTTTTTATTTCACAATGTTGGCAACCCTGTCTGTGGCTCTACTTTGCTACACTACCTCAGTACTCGGTGCGGAGCTTGAATGCTTAGCTTGAACAGTTAGTGGACTTTTCGAACGCTACTTTCGTTGCTCGAACATAATTAAAAAACGCCTTTTCGTCTGCTCGAACGCTCGAACAGCTGTTCGAGTAATTAAAAAACACGCCCCTTTTAACACGCACGCATTTTGAAAAATATTGAAATAAATAATAAATTAATGATTTTTTGTTCATTTTACATACATTACTGACGCTGACATTTGCAATTATTTCAGAAAAGTATTAAAATGCATTTTTGGAAAGAATAATCGACGATTTGTTTAAATCGCTGTTTCTGGTAGTCAGCTTTAACGTTTGGTAAACTTTCTGTGGGTCTAGAATTCAGAATTAATATTCTGGTTGTCTATCACAATTGTCAAAATGTAGGTATGTCGCAAACTCGATAAGCTTTCCACAATACTTCAACGAATCTGTTTCGCCAAAAGTTTCTTAAAAACTTACACTTACCACTTGCTTCTTGATTAATGAGAAATCTACGTATTTGACCTTTTTTTGATAGGCAATATGAAAAGCAGCAGCAAAACCAAACGATACAAAATAAAATAACATTTGGAACGAACTCCAATAACCATAAATGTGAGAAACCGAAATCTTGAAGAAATTCCGCAAATTCGATTCTGACATTTTCAAAACAAGCGTCGCCTAGCAACGAACTACAGGAAATTATCTTAGCGCCTCTTGCGACTGGAGTAAAAAGTAAATTTATAAACCGGAAGTAAATTACAATAGCATAACGAAAATAAAGTTATAAAAAAATTTGTTGCAAATCGTTTTTGATTGCAGTGAAAACCTCTAGCAGCCTCTGTACATAAATAAATAAATAAATAAAGTTACTAGAATTTCTTGATATGGCTAGCGCCATCTGTTGTTGAGAAATCAACTCTACTTTTTTCTTGTCTCTCACACTCCCTGACCCATACTTTAAAGTGATACAAATTTTCCTATTGAGTCAGACGGGGTTGATCAAAATAATCCGAAAGACTTGTCCCGCTTACTATTTCCGCAACTACACAAACAATAAAATTTGCACTCAGTTTTATCAAAGTGGTATATGCTGTTAAACGAGGTTTCACAAAAAGTACTTGAGTTATTTGAATTTTTAAAGTTGGGGTTGCTAGCTCCTAGGGGTTGAGGGGTAGGAGGCTCAAAATCTTCAAAAGACAATTTAAAAATAAAAATCGACCTGTCTGAGTATTTTTATGAAAAACTTTTCTTAACCATTTTACAGATTTTTCCGTTACTTTTAGGAAACCTTGTATATTACACGACTTAAAACATACCATATGTCCGTCTGACAATAGAATATAGGGATTTAACATAGGAAAACAGAAATTTATTTATATTATCTTCCTGAGTAAATTCATACGAATTTGTAGGTTACAACCGGAAAGATTGTGGTATTTAAAGTATTTTCATATAGAATGTATGATACTTAAATACTAATTACTTCAAAATAAAGAAAGAAAGTATTAATTTTCATGTTGCACGCTTAATAGTCTGATTAGAAACGAAAAATGAACTATACCTATGTGTGTGGCCAATGTGGTCATGTAATTAGCGGTGAAGTTACTACGATTCTTTTCCTCTTTTTTGTCACTGAGAAGTTGCAAGTTCAAATTCGAAACATTTTTTAAATTTTATAACGTGATAATTTTTTAATTTAAGGTTTAAAAAAATTATGAAAAATGTCGTGGTCTGGGTTTGACACCGCAACCTAACAGTTACATAATTCGATCAAACTCGACACTACGAGAATCATTTATAACTTTGATTAAAACGTATTGTTAAGGCGAAGTGAAAAAATTTAAGTACTTTTTTTTGTTTTACAAAAAATGAACAGCTAAAATCCACCAAATCTGGTATTAATATATTTTCAATTTTATGGTTTTTATGACTAAAGCCGACAATACATGTGCTAATAATTTCACGTAAAAATTCATGTAAACGTGTGTGCATAAATTCATGAATTGTAATTTGCAATACACGTTTCAATTATATTGATAAAAAGATGTTCTGCTAAATAGTAATTTAGAATGTTAATGTTGGTGAAGATGGTAACTCATTAATGTTTCTAAAGCCCGCAATAGACGATCATAAATTGCATGAAATTTACATGTGATTTATGACAAAACCCATTTTTCAACGTGTATAGCGAGCAAAAAGAATTACATGAATTTATACATGTAAAATTGACAACAAAGAGCAAGTTCTATTTCTCAAGGTTTTTGACGTGAAATTTTAGTAAACTCTAGTGACTCTTGCTGTTGGCTGTTGACTCAGATGAATGAAGGACGACTTCAGCTAGTTCATGTGGGTATATGTTTATAAATAATTTTAGCTTCAAGATAGTTTAATCATTGATAACCAAGTGCTCTCCGTTTAGATAATACCCTTGATAACATAATTCAACATTCCCAGCTGCTCAAAGAAAATAACTTGAAGTTAGAAGCATTAATGAGTTACCATTTTCACCAACATTAACATTCTAAATTACTATTTAGCAGGACATCTTTTTGTTAATATAATTGAAACGTGTATTGCAAATTACAATTCATGAATTTATACACACATGTTTAGATGAATTTTTACGTGAAATTATTGGAAAATGTATTGCCGGCTTAACTTCAAGTTATTTTCTTCGAGCAGCTGGGAATGTTGGATTATGTTCTTAAGGGTGTCATCCAAACGGAGAGCACTGATTAAACTGTCTTGAAGCTAAAATTGTTTATAAACATGTACCCGCATAAACTACCTGAAGTCGTTCTTCATTCATCTGAACCAACAGCCAACAGCAACAATCAAAGTCACTAGAATTTACTAAAATTTCACGTCAAAAACCTTGAGAAATAGAACTTGAGCCGGCAATACATGATTATAAATTGCATGAAATTTACATGTAATTTATGACAAAACCTATTTTTCAACGTGTATAGCGAGCAAAATGAATTATATGAATTTATACATGTAAAATTGACAATATAGAGCAAGTTCTATTTTTCAAGGTTTTTCACGTGAAATTTTAGTAAATTCTAGTGACTTTGATTGTTGCTGTTGGCTGTTGACTCAGATGAATGAAGAACGACTTCAGCTAGTTCATGTGGGTATATGTTTATAAATAATTTTAGCTTCAAGATAATTTAATCATTGATAACCAAGTGCTCTCCGTTTAGATACTACCCTTGATAACATAATTCAACATTCCCAGCTGCTCAAAGAAAATAACTTGAAGTTAGAAGCATTAATGAGTTACCATTTTCACCAACATTAACATTCTAAATTACTATTTAGCAGGACATCTTTTTGTTAATATAATTGAAACGTGTATTGCAAATTACAATTCATGAATTTATACACACATGTTTAGATGAATTTTTACGTGAAATTATTGGAACATGTATTGCCGGCTTAAAAAGATGTTCCGCTAAATAGTAATTTAGAATGTTAATGTTGGTGAAAATGGTAACTCATTAATGCTTCTAACTTCAAGTTATTTTCTTTGAATAGCTGGGAATGTTGGATTAAGTTATCAAGGGTATCATCCAAACGGAGAGCACTTGGTTATCAATGATTAAACTATCTTGAAGCTAAAATTATTTATAAACATATGAACTAGCTGAAGTCGTCCTTCATTCATCTGAGTCAACAGCCAACAGCAAGAGTCACTAGAGTTTACTAAAATTTCACGTCAAAAACCTTGAAAAATGGAACTTGCTCTATGTTGTCAATTTTACATGTATAAATTCATGTAATTCTTTTTTCTCGCTATACACGTTGAAAAATAGGTTTTGTCATAAATTACATGTAAATTTCATGCGATTTATGATCATGTATTGCCGGCTTAAATCATATAAATTCATGTAAAGTTATTCAGGCATAACATTAAAAAAAAATGATTTCTATTTCTCCATATTAATTTTATTTAATACAATTGAAATGCTTTGTCTTTTCTACAATGAAATTAAATTGCTGTGTTCTATAAATTTGAGGACAAACAGTGTATGTTGACCGTAAGCGTTTAATAAATATACCATAAAAAATCAGCGAAATATAGTTGAATAATTACACGTATATAATTAAAGTAGACTGCACTTTGGCGTGTTGCCAGGGAACATATCTCTATTTAACATTAGCATCAACATAATAGAATAGCAAATTTAGTAAAAGATCATTGAAAAAATGCTTAATATAAAAATACCTGAGGTTGAAAGTTCATAATCATCATGGATATCGACTGGCAAAAGTCTGTTCAATCTATCGAGAGGTTGCAGCATTTCCAATAAATGTGGCAATAAATTCTTTGAACAATTTCCAGGCATTAACAGCATTGAATTTAAGATCTTCAGCAGCATAGAACCAGCCAATGACTCCAGTAATACATTATACAGAAGTTCCAAACTTGACGGATAATTTTCTAAAATATCAGCGGCTTTTAAATATATCTCAGTAGCCGAAGGTATTAAATAGCGCAAATGTCCGCTGAGGAATTCAGTATCAACAGAATTATAGTGTTCCTGAGATATCAATGTGTAATGCGCTAACAGATGATTTTGCAGAGACGACAACAACTTCCTCAGGTGCGGGATTCTTTGATTATTGGTGTTTTGCCATTTTGCTTTGACATTATTCATTACGTGATTCTTAATGCTATTCAAGCTTTCAGCCTAAAATAATCAGTCACCGATAAAATACGTTATAAGGAGTTAAATGTTTCTAATTTGGTTCACAGCAAAAAAAAAAACAAAAACAAAAAAAAAGCTTCAGTGCTAAATAAACTCACCGTGTACACGCTAAAACTTTGTAAAAGAGTTGTCATTAGCATTTCCGTGAGATATACATCTTTTGTATCGATTTTCTCCGGAATAAAATTATATCCAAGTAAGGCAGCAATATGAGCAGGTTCCTCGAGGCTCGTGAGGACTATATTGAGAAGCATTTGTTGCCCCTGTGACAAATGTGTTCCATGCGGCAGCTGTTCATGTAGCAATTCAACGCGTTCCTTCAACTTTGGCAGGAGAAGCGATGCGCCAATATTAATGACTTCACAAACTTTAGAATGTATTTCAGCAGGAGCACTGATATCCACTAGCCTATTTAAATACAAACTGTTAATTATTATACCAAACGCCACCGAGTATTTTCTCATTTAACGACTATAACACTCGACATAGGCGAACATTTCATGCGCTGTTTTAACTTAATTTAAAAGCTCTATAAGGAAAAAATATTTGGAACACTCTATGCATAATTGCATACTCGAATAGATTATCTAATTCATAAATTTCTGATGGTTTCGCTGTACCTAAAACCCACAGATATTCCAATATTTACTGTATGTTGTTAAAACGGACCTGGTCGCATTAGTAATGATATTCTTCTTTTACGAGTTATATCATAGCTGATACTTAACGAAAAATTGCTAAGCGCGGAGCTTCGCAAAATTAATAATATTTTATAAGGATGATAATTGTTAAAAGATTTATTCTTTTACATTTAGAATGTAATTATACATTTTTCATACTAAGCATTACAGTCTTTAAAAATATTCTGCTTTGCAAGTACAAAGTTTTTTTAATCTCAAACCGGACAGAAAAATGAAGGGAAACACACTCAACGTTTCGCTATAGATTTATAGCTCCTGACGAAGCTATAAATCTATAGCGAAACGTTGAGTGTGTTTCCCTTCATTTTTCTGTCCGGTTTGAGATTAAAAAAACTTTGTACTTACTATTTTCATCGGACAAGAACAAACTTCAATTCTGCTTTGCGTACAATAATAGTTCTTGAAGTTGAAATTAAAAGATTTAATTTTTTTTTTAAACGGAACACCGTGCATATAATAATGTCATCTTAGACAGAATTAAAACCGTCATCTTTTTTATGCAATACGCCCTATCCACAAACCCAATAGTTCTTGAGATAATTAGGAATTTTTATCGCATTGCCATTTTCAACAGGTGTAATGCTGTAAAGAACAAAAGAGCCTGAACGGTCGAAAGTGGTAAGGAGACCGGTCTTGCAATGGTAAGGTCGTGCGTTCGAACCGTGCTCGAGATATTTCTCGAGTGTGGTCGGTTTTGACTTCAGGTATTCTTCAGTGTTAGAGATACAATTAAACACTGCTTCCTCTTCAACGGCCAAGAGATCTGGTAATAACAAAGTCATGGAACACCTTTATACGTACAAAATAGACTCCGGCTCCTGGGGTCTTGATAAGTCGATGACTTAAGACCCCGTTGGGCAGCTACCACAAATAAAAAAGATAAGAAATACTATTAAATACGAATTGGAATTTTATTTTCACACTTTAAAAAAATGTATATCAGTGCTTTCAGATACGAATTTTTGAGGCATTCTTTGCATATTTTATATTTTCAAGAAGATGAATAAAAGACGATAACTGACCCTAATTCTTTTTAGAAAATTTCAGAATTTTATAATATTAAGCATTCACTCTTTTTTCTCGTCAAAGTAGGCGAGTTAGGGTGACATTTTCGTTGGTATCACAATGAAATATAGACGTTAAAAGAAACGGTTATGTTTATTTTGAATTTCAAATTTATGATTTTAGTACATTCTCTACGTACATGCGTATTTTCTCTAATATTTATTTATTTTAAAGAAATTTTACCAACTCTTGCCGTGAAATCTGGAGAGTATGTCTTAAGCACCGGCGCTACCATTAAGACACACTAGGCAACAGCCTATTGTGTAATCCAAAACAGGGCGGAAGAATCCAGTCACTTTACCGCCTTTGGCACCTTCATAGCACGGCGCAGTACAGGGTGGCCCAACGATGCGTATTTCTTCTGTGAGGCCTGTAGGAAAAAAATTAGGAAAAAAAATCGATAAAGAATTTTGTACTAGACAATACGCGGCATATTGTAAAATTATTTTGAATTATACAGAGTGATCAGAAAAATGGTGGTTCGTGGAAACTATTTTTTTTAATAGAACATCCTGTATATTTTTAGATATTTGGATGCGCCACAATGAGCAGATTATAACGGTATAAAGATATATTGATTTCATTGAACTACTTTCGTGAAACAAATTTTGTTTTGAAGAATTCTTCAAAAATTCAGTCTGTTTGAATATGAATTTCTGATTAATGAGATAACACAGACGAACGAAAATCTAACACGATATTTTTGGGATTTTGGCCTTTATGAAAATGTGAACAAAATTAAGATATCTTTTTGCATTATACCGAGCGATCGATACTTATGAAACATTCGATATCTTATTTTTTTTTTAATGGAACGGCCTACTTTTCATTTCAGAAGTGAATAGCACTTAAATGTAGCTTTCTGCTGATATAAGGTTATATATCTTTATTTTTAATAATTTCGTCACTAAAAATTTTCTTTTTACAAGTATTTCAATGGCCTGTTTTTAAATTATTTTTGGTAAAATAAATCTTATTGCGGAGGCATTCAAATTAGAGATCTATGAAAGTAGAATCGAATGATCGAAAAATGCCTTCGAATGATTGAATTTAGGTAAGAAAGTAGCAATACTGGGTGTATAGTTTAAAACGCCAACCATTTAAATACTTATAAAAAGAAAATTTCTAGTGACGAAATTATTAAAATAAAGGTATATAACCTTATATCAGCAGAAAGCTGCATTTAAGTGCTAACCATTTCTGAAATAAAAAGTAGGCCGTTCCATTAAAAAAAAATGACATACCGAATGTTTCGTAAGTATCGTTCGGTCGGTACAATGCAAAAAGATATCTTAATTTTGTTCACATTTTCATAAAGGCCAAAGTCCCAAAAATATCGTGTTAGATTTTCGTTCGTCTGTGTTACCTCAGTAATCAGAAATTCATATTCAAACTGATTGAATTTTTGAAAAATTCTTCAAGAAAAAAAAATTATTTTACGAAAGTTATTCAATGAAATCAATATGTCTTTGTACCGTTGTAATCAGCTCACTGTGGCGTATCCAAATATCTGAAAATATATAGGGTGTTCCATTTAAAAAAATATTAGTTTCCACGCACCACCATTTTTCTGATCACTCTGTATAGTTCAAAATAATTTTACAATATGTCGCGTATTGCCTAGTATAAAATTCTTTATAGATTTCTTTCCTAATTTTTTTCCCATAAGCCTCACAGAAGAAATACGCATCGTTGGGCCACCGTGTACAGGGTGGATTAATTTCGATGTCTCTTATGGGCATCTCCGTAACTATAAGAGATAGAAAAAAACTAGTGGCCAAGTGTCGATCTCTTTTTTGGAGATTAAGTCAATAGCGTAAACAAAAATTGGCTATCTTCTTTTGTTTTCAAGTTATGACCAAAAATTGACATTTTCGACTTTTCGTTTTTCGGTCATATCTCGTTTATTTCTAGAGATATTAGAAAACTGTTTGATCATTATTAGGACACTTTTTGGAATACAATTCAGTGGTGTAGTTGATTTTTTAATATTCACTTAAATTTTCAAGTTATAACATAAAATCATATTTTTTTAAATAGAAATCATAGAAGGCAATGCCCTCATTAAATAGAGATTTTTTTTCTGTTTTCAAAAATATATACTTTGTTGGATTTATTTCTTAAATTAATAGGAAAAACTGTCATTTTTATTATTATCCTTGCGTAAATATCCTAGTCTCAGTAGGCTGGGTTCAATATGGAGCCGATTTTTTATTTTATTAAATATTAACGAGCTTTCAAATATTTTCAAAGTTTTGGCTGCGTAAATAATTTCGTATTCGCGTTAATTTACAAATTTCCATTTTATCGTTTTGAGCGACCGTTCTGATAAGAGTTCCTATTGAAAATGAGTTTATCATTCAATTTATAGAAAAATTGTTTTCAATCTTTAAGCAGTCAAAATTGCTAGAATACTCAACGTTTCACTATCGGTTTATTGCTTCGTTAGGAAGAAACGTTGAACGTTCCTGTAATTTTCACAATGTCTTTTTAAAATTGAAAACAATTTTTATACAATTTCCATCGGGCAAGAAACGACTTCAGTAAAAAATTTGTAATTGAAGTCGACTCTTCCTCGATGAAATATGTGAGAGAAAATAGTTTTTAAACTTTAAAACGGACACTGTGAAATCGTAAGAACACTCTACGTTTCGCTATCGCTTCATAGTTTCATTAGGAGTGAAAAAATGTAAATAAAGAAGTTGTCAAGAGAAGCGAAAAGATAACATGATTTTACACTAAAATACAAGTTGTTCGGATAAACATAAAGGTAATAATAACTAAATTAGAACTAAATTAAGTTTTTTTTTTTTGTTTCTCTTGAGTTATAATTTAATTGAAAACACGAAAAACAAAAACAAACACACAAATAGTAAAGTATAAACAAAATCGGACCTGTATCAAACTAAATTTGCGTGCATTCATATTTAATAAAAACAAAAAAAGCTTTTGCCAGATCGGTCGCGATGAGTGCTACATTTCTCAAACGGAATCTTGTAAAATAAAGTGCATGTGAAATTCTTTAAGCGGCTAAAACTGTCTAAAGGTTTGGAAGTTCGTTAATATTTAATAAAAACAAAAAAAAATGTCGGCACTGCATTGAAGCCAGCCTACTGAGACTAGGATATGCAAGGCTAATAACAAAAATCGCATTTTTCCTATTAATTATAAGAAATAAACCCAACAAAGTATATATTTTTGAAAACAGAAAAAAAATCTCTATTTAATGAGGGCATTGCATTCTATGATTTCTATTTAAAAAAATATAACTTTATGTTATAACTTGAAAATTTAAGTAAATATTAAAAAAGCAACTACACCACTGAATTGTATTCCAAAAAGTGTCCTAATAATGATCAAACAGTTTTTGAATATCTCTAGAAATAAACGAGATATGACCGAAAAACGAAAAGTCGAAAATGTAAATTTTTGGTCATAACTTGAAAACAAAAGAAGATAGCCAATTTTTGTTTACGCTATTGACTTAATCTCCAAAAAAGAGATCGATACTTGGCCACTAGTTTTTTTCTATCTCTTATAGTTACGGAGATGCCCATAAGAGACATCCACCCTGTACAATAACGAAAATTGAATTTATCAATTTTTAATAATTCCTGGCAATTTCGCATAATATAACACAAATTATTATTTTTTGTAGTATTTATTTTAAAAGAATAATAAGTGAAAGGGGGTAAGCGAGGCACAAAAAAAAACCTAGGACGCAAAATAAACTCGCGCCGGCACTGCATGCTTAACTGAAAAATCAAATCACCCGGTAAGTTATTTCCGTCATCCCGGTGAATAAGTGGTTAAGACAGATTTCACAACTTTTTAGAGTGCCACTTCTAGTGCCTAAAAAGTTGTGTAACGTTTATTCGTATATATTCGCGCATTACCGAACGAACGGTCCAGTTTATATATATATTTTTTATTTTTATATATGCCTAGTTAACGTTTAAACATGTAGACAAACTAAAATAATTCCATATAATGTTATAAACGTGTTCAATCACTCAATGCATTTAACGTATAACAGAACAGATGCAATGACGTCACAATATGGCCTCATTGCGTTTGAACTTTATAATTGTTTTTTTTTTTTTGATACTTATAATGCTACAAAAAAAATTCTTGAAAATCTTATATATTTATGTATCGAAAAAAAAAATAAAAAAAAATATTAAACGAGCTCATTAACTCCCTTTTAAGCCAATGCCTGACCTGACTACACATACATTACAAAGAAAACACCTCCCTGCTTCTAGTAATCCCCTGAACTCATTTTGGACAAATTTCGACTTAACAACTTACCCACTGACGACAGATATACACCGTGATTCAGAAATGTCTCCCGATATTTTCAGGGTGAACACAACGTCAAAAAATAAAGTCATCTTTTATGTAAATTGTTTTCGAAAAACAAAAAATTGGTAAATTTTAGGTTATCGATTACTCCAAAACGGTTGAGTTTATCGAAGTGCAATCTTTTTTGCGCCAAATAACCTAAAGAATATTTCTTTCACAAATTTTTGACGAAATTTGTAGAAAATAAAAAGTTAGAGATAAAATACTAAAAGCTACCGCCACAAAACCACCCTTTAAAAAGCATGGAGGATCTGAGAAATATGTTGTTAATGTGCAGTTAGGTGCCTTATATCTGTGTTTAAAATATCAGTTTGATAAGTTAAAGGATTCAGAAGATATTGCCAAAAAAACAAAAATTTTTCACTCCTCTTTCAGGCGTTATAACTTCCCTATTATTCAGTTTTGGAAAAAATATATAAAAAAGTAACCTTATTTTTCGATATTCTATTCACCCTGAAAATGTCGAGAGATATTTCTGAATAACATAAGTTCAATAAATTTAAAAAATAGTCTTTTGTTATAAAAACTGAAACAGAATGATAAATGATTAAATATACAGTGAGAATCTTGTAACGCTGTACATAGGCGAAAATTACGTGATCAGGTAATACATTTCTGAATCATATAAGATTGCACATAGGGGTTTTAACATTACGTTGCTACAGTTACTACTCAATTCTTAATGCTGAATCATTTACAATTGCACACAGGAAGTATTAAGGAAGGGAATAATTGATCTATCTGAAAAGTTGGCGGCAAATAACGCAAAGACCTTTGTCAAGGAAGCTATGGGAAATAATGTAATAATGCTTCCATTGATAATAATTAGTATGTGCAGTCCTAGAAGATTCTCAGTGTATAATAAATAATTTTTTTGTTCTTTATTCAATTAAAACAAGTAATATTTTGCCCATTCTGTTATTACTGCAAGACAAATAAATGTTCATAGTTATCTCTTTAACCATTCAATTTAAGGATAAGGCGTACCACATAAAATAGATAGAAAATTTAATTCTACATTAGATAACATTATTTCATACCAATACTAATTCAGGAAAGCAAAATATTTTAAAATGCTGCAATGCTTAGGGCGAATCAAGTACAATCTCATTCTAAACGTAGAAAAACAAATCTTTTGGCATTACTAAAATTTTATGAATTTTGCGAAATTCTACGATTGACAATTTTCCGATTTAATTACTCATATCTCTAAAACCGCTAACTTTAAATATAAGGAAATCTTAGATCTTAGCAAACTTGTTACAAGCTTTAAAACTGCGATAACACGCTATTGTGTCCGTATTGACCGTTTCATGTGTGATAGGTCATGACATAGCAGTGTAGTTGTTATTCGCTATAATTTCGTACAGTTTAAGGTCAAACTACTGGCGCGTTTTAAGCTGTAGTCTGCTATTACAGGCTTGCCGTCAGTAAATTAAACGAGTCGTCCGGATTGCCGCGAAATTTTTCGACCTACTCTTCCGCTGAGGACCTAATTAGGGCCGAAATAGCTATCCGAAGGATGTTTGAGAGTCCCACTGCAATCTTAGACGACTTGATGCGAGTTTTAAAAGTACAGGTATATCTGAAGAAATTTATCATAAAAGTTAGTAATCTATCCAAATATATGATAATACACCGTGGCTGAGAAATGTTTCCCGATATTTGCAGGGTGAATAGAACAAAAGAAAATGAAGTTACCTTTCTATATAATTTTTTTTTCCAAAACTGAATAATTAACCCTGAAAGAGAGGTGTTTTTTTGGCACATCTTCTGGATCCTTTAAGTTGTCGAATTAATATTTTAATATACCGTTTTCGAGTAATTAAAGTTTAAACGTTAACATACAACTATTATGTAATGTTAATAAACAATATTACCAATTTCTTATTTTTCACTTTGAGAAAAAAAAAATATATAAAAATGTGACCTTATTTTTTTGAGACATTTCTGAATCACGGTGTATACTACAGGGCGTGTTCTACATCCAGGAAACTAATAATTTTGTAGAGGGGAAAATAGTTTTAGCTTACAGAGCTTTCATATTAAATAAAAATAGCATTTGATATTTTTGGCTATGTCGACACCCAACACCACACCGTAACAATTCGAAAGCATTTCAATTAGATTTTATAAACATACCCAAAAATACCCAAAGTCAAATTCTAAAAGGTAATAAATGCCCACTATTAATTAAACCTTGAAGTTTCATTGTTTCTCTACGGTATCGTGTAGATTTAGTTTTACCACCCCCGTCCGACACAGTAGGAAAATCTGTCTCACTTTAAAGAATGGGTCAGGGGGTGTGAGAGATAAGAATAAAGTAAAGTTGATTTCTCAACTTTCAGATGGCGCTAGCCATATCAAGAAATTCTAGTAACTATATTTTCGTTATGAACAGATAAAACAGCGACATCCTACGATCGCTTTTTGACTTGACATTGCAATGGGATAAACAAACGCTTCAATTTGTTTATCCTATTGCAATGTCAGATCAAAAAGCGATCGTAGGATGTTACAGTTTTATCTGTTCATCACTATTACGTCGCAATAGCGAATAAATTGGACAAGTCGTTTTTGGTTTGCAGTGGGAATGTTGAGCTACGTCTCTGCTGATGAAGCCCCAAACAGGGCTGAAATAGATGTACAGAGGCTGCTCGAAGTTTTCAACTGCAATTAAAAACGATTTGCAATAAAATTTTTTAAAACTTTCATTATGCTTTGACAGCAATAATAAGTCCCCCATGCAAGGCGGCTATGCTTGCTATATGGTCGCCTTGCATGGGGGACTTATTAGGAGCAAATCCGCTTCAATTTGTTTATCCTATTGCAATGTCAGGTCAAAAAGTGATCGTAGGATGTCGCTGTTTTATCTGTTCATCACTCTTACATCGCAATTGCGAATAAATTGGACAAGTCGTTTTTGGTTTGCAGTGGGAATATCGAGCTACGTCTCTGCTGATGAAGCCCCAAACAGGGCTGAAATAGCTGTACAGGGGCTGTTCGAGGTTTTCACTGCAATCAAAAACGATTTGCAACAAAAATTTGTATATTTTCGTTATGTTTATAAAATTAGTTTTTATTCCAGTCGTAAGAGGCGCTAAGATCATTTCCTGCCGTTCGTTGCCAAGCGACGCTTGTTTTGAAAATGTCAAAATCGGTGAAAATGTTATCATTAAAGGAGTTCGCCCATTAGACCTGACCGTAATAGGACCGTATTCGGACCGACACAGTCAAAAAACATTCTTTCTATATATTTAAATGGGGTAACGCACGGTCTGAAGCCTGTCGGAGCCGATACGGACGTTTTTTGACTGTGTCGGTCCGGATACGGTCCTATTACGGTCAGGTCTAATGGGCGAACTCCTTCAAAAAATTCATTTGTGGAATTTCAAGATTTCGATTTCTTACATTTATGGTTATTGGAGTCCGTTCCAAATGTTAGTTATCGTTTGGTTTTGCTATTGCGTTTCACATTGCCTATCAAAAAAGATCAAATACGTGGATTTCCAATTAAGCAAGAAGCAAGTTGTAAATGTGTCATTTTCCCAATTCAAATAATTTTAGAAAATATGATTTTTTTTATAGTTTTTATACAATTTTTGACGAAACAGAGGCGTTGAAGTATTGTGGAAAGCTTATCGAGTTTGCGACATACTACATTTTGACAATTGTGATAGACAACCAGAAGAACTACAGTTACATTAATTCTGAACGCTAGACCGACAGAAAGTTTACCAAACGTTAAAGTTGACTACCAGAAACAGCGATTTAATATGTAAGCCGGTGATGTAAGCTATGTAATTATTTTTTTAATACATCTTTTTTAGAAAGGACGATTTTCTCTTTGCATATTGCGCTTAGTTAGCTATGTTTTTGTGAAAATATACTTACATTACACTTGCATTTTGGATAATTATGGTAAAATGAATAAAAAATCATTAATTTTTTATTCATTTCCATATTTTTCAACATGCGTTCAACTGCGTGTTCAATTATATCATGTAACTATTTTACAACGAATTCCCCATTCAAATTGAATTGAATTACCCATTCAAATATCCCACACTTTTCTAAATAAATTAAATTTTTAGAGCGACATCTGAAAGTTGAGAAGAAAAGTTGATGAGATTTTTGTGGAGGGGAAAGTATACCTAAAATTTTACACGGACTCGGCTATCTCTAACTGGGGTGATCGGTGGTTTTACGTTACTGTCAATCGTACATAACTCATGCATATGCATGCATGTATATCGACGTCATGCAATTTAGCCGCTAAAGAAGAAAACCACACTCGGTGGACACCTCGTAAACTAAATTCAATTAATGCAGGTACCGTATGTATTTCAACTAAAAAATCAAATAAAATAGCGACATCTTACGATCGCTTTTTGACAGGACATTGCAGTAGGATAGACAAATTGAAGCGGATTTGCTACCTAATAAGTTCCCCATGCAAGGCGGCCATGCTTGCTGTCAAAGCATAATGAAAGTTTTTAGAAAAATTTTGTGCAAATCGTTTTTGATTGCAGTGAAAACCTCGAGCAGCCTCTGTATAGCTGTTTCAGCCCTGCTTGGGGCTTCTTCAGCAGAGACGTAGCTCGATATTCCCACTGCAAACCAAAAACGACTTGTCCAATTTATTCGCAATTGCGATGTAAGAGTGATGAACAGATAAAACAGCGACATCCTACGATCGCTTTTTGACCTGACATTGCAGTAGAATAAATTGGACAAGTCGTTTTTGTTTGCAGTGGGAATGTCGAGCTACGTCTCTGCTGAAGAAGCCCCAAGCAGGGCTGAAACAGCTTTACAGAGACTGCTCGAGGTTTTCACTGCAATCAAAAACGATTTGCACAAAATTTTTCTAAAAACTTTCATTATGCTTTGACAACAAGCATGGCCGCCTTGCATGGGTGACTAATTAGGAGCAAATCCCGCTTCAATTTGTCTATCCTACTGCAATGTCAGGTAAAAAAGCGATCGAAGATGTCGCTATTTTATCTGTTCATCACTCTTACATCGCAATTGCGAATAAATTGGACAAGTCGTTTTTGTTTTCAGTGGTCTCTGCTGAAGAAGCCCCAAGCAGGGCTGAAACAGCTGTAAAGAGGCTGCTCGAGGTTTCCACTGCAATCAAAAACGATTTGCACAAAATTTTTATAAAAAATCAAAGATTTGCAATGAAAAATATCAATGTTATCAATAAAAAAATGTACTGCGCCAGCCGAAAAGGTCTGGGACAACCCTCTACATGCATCTTTAAGTTATTTTATTAGTAATTGAAGTTGATTCTTGTCCGATGAAAACTGTTAAGTACAAAGTTTTTTTTAATCTCGAACCAGACAGAATTATGAAGGGAAAACACTCAACGTTCGAGATTTAAAAAACTTTGTATTTATTTTATTAGGTTGAATGCAACTTAGAATAATGAATCTTGCAGTTAGGTCTTGTTTCCATGGTAACGTAAAAAACATAACTGAAGGACAATTTTGTCAGATTTATTATAAAAGATAATTTTGTACAGACTCTTGGAAAAAAGCATGAGGTGTATTCTTTTTACCGCAAAACTCACTTCATCTCAGATAAACGTCATTTCCGTTCGCGCGAACAAGTAAGTTTGAATGAGTATTTCAACCTGGTGTTCCCGTGCGAAGCAAATTCAATTGTTAATTTGAGAACGTGCATTGCTCTAACTGCTGGTTTCAGCCAATCGGAAGTATTGTTTCCTAAAGGCATTATTCCTGTTTGATTATTGGGCTGCAAGATCGGCCGAAACGTTATAAAAGAAGAGGAAGTCCAGGAAGAGCAGCGCGCGCGAGCGTCGGACGTCTCCGTTGAGTGGTATCTTAGTGCAGAGTGCCGAAGTGACAAGTGAGTGCGGTAGCGAGTGCGCGAACCCAAGCGTTTGTGTGTCTGAACAACCGCGCATCCAGCGCTTACTGAGCCCCCCCCCCCCCCCCCCCTTACGACAGATTGACTCGATTCGCTCCCTGATTGGCTGACTTGTATCCGTATACATTTGCAACTTGTAACCCATTGTGTTATCGTTACTACCGTTGATTTTTCTAATAATTGAATAAAAGAAATTATTATCTGTGCTTAATTATTGCTCTTCGTTTATTCACTGAACGTTATTACCGATTACCTTTCGAATTTTGCCGCAAAAAGATAAGTCAATTACATTTCTGCTCCTCCGATGAGTTGACACTAGCCGCGCAAAAGAACTGACCAATCGCATCGCGCAAAGACTCGCTCGAAAGCCGGATCGTAGTGGTAACACTGGCAACTAATAGGAGTGCACGAGTGAAAGGAGTGAGATCAAAATCACAGTTCAAACTTACTTGTTCAAGTCAACGGAAATGACGTTTATCTGAGTTGAGATGAGATTTGTGGTAAAAAGAACACGCTTATTTTGTTTCAAGTATTTATAAATTTTGACAGGAAAATGTCATTAGTGTAAGTCCACATTAACTGATAAAATATTTGTCCGTCCCAGTCTTTCGTGGCCACATTGGATGTAAAGAAAAGTGAACGACTCCGAAGGGAATTTTTGTATTATTTTAGTTTTGTAAAACCAGTTCAGTACATTTTTTAACAAATATTTCTGACAATCAACTAATAATAGTCCGTTACCAAGAATTGGCAAATCAAAGTCAGACATAAAATATCGAAAAAAATCGTTTACTTTCTTCGCATCCGATGGTATAGTTGCGACCCTTGAAAATTGGTTGATTGAGAATTGACCTTAATATCATAAATTCGTAATTTTGTAATGTTTAAATTGAACTTCATCTGTCATTTTGATGTCAGTGTGAAATTTGACAAATCCATAACAGGATTTGCCGTGATTTAAGTGACGTTTAGAAACTTCAGATTTAGGATCAGTTCACACCGCCGAACATTGTATTTGTCAAAGTGTGCCAGTTTTCAAAGGCAACTGTACATCATTTTGATCATATAAATACATTATAGCTCAATGTTGAATTTTTATAAATCTACACGATTTTAACAGCACATTCAAGTATATGCAATCAATTCTACAGCACCATTATGATGTTTTCAATATGATGTCGTATGGGCTAACCTTATGATAAAGAGACATTGACGTGGGCCCAGTTTATTAAACTATTGAACTTCATTGACGTACCTAAATAATAATATTCGCAGTGGTTTTGCCTGACAGCCGAGTATGTTTTTATTCAATCCAGCGGTCACGCATAAATTCAAATGCGTACACAGCAGTTTCAAACACAAAAAAATAAAATTGTGGTGATCATATGTGCTGGTAAACGGCTCTGGAGGTACTGAATTATAAAAGTTGCTTGTGTATTTCTCCAGAAACGATTTCAAAACTGAAAAAGTTTGTTCGTGTAAATCCAAACAGAACGGTCGGTGTTTAGTGATTTGTTGATTTTCTAGAGGGATGCTCGTCCATGCCAAAGAATGTGAAGTTCCTAAAATTCAAGGCCGATAAGAACAACGGACAAAACAGATTAAAATGACGATCCTAACCAGCACTAATTTGTCTTATTTTAATTTCTCCCAAACCTAGAACTTTGTGTGGTTTCATAATGGGGCTGTTGATGTGGCCTTGTCCACACTGACCCATGGTATTGGTCCCCCAAGCAAATACTTCATATTCATCTGTCAACGCAAGGCAATGACTATCGCCGGCAGCTATGTCAGTCACTCTGTATGGTGTTAAATCCTGAACCAAGGTAGGTATAAGACAAATAGTATCAGATGTACCGATGCCCAAAGGTGGACCAGTTCCCCATGTATATACCTACAATAAATGTCAGATCAAAAAGCGATCGTAGGATGTCGCTAGTTAAGCTATTTATAAGGTTTGTTCCAGCAACAGTTTCTGACTAATCCGGAACCGTCAAACAGTTGCCCACTGAAGTAATGACCGTTTTCTACAGCACCATCAACAACAACAAGTTTGACGTGCGCATGCTTTTGACGGTCTCAAACTAGTCGAAATCTATTGCTGGAACAGACCTATAATAAATATGTTATGGTAATAACCCTCTAGTTAGAGTCTGACAGAGTCATGTCCGATTTCTTCACCTGCAGATAAATTTATCTGCCAGGTATTCATCTTGGAAACCATTGTATCGATAATAGTTTCCGATGATATTACCTGGTAGATAAATTTATCAAGAGGTGAAGAAATCAGGCATTAGTCATCTTTCAGCAGAAAAAGTCCCGTCAGTGTCAAATTGTACAATACTAACCTTGCTTGCTCTTTCAAAAGTCGTTTACGATAATTTGAGCGGTTCATGGATCGGGGTAGAAAAATAAGATAGAACGAATGCGTTTAACGCAAGTAAAAGTGAGAGAGTAGATTAACTGAGCTTTCCTCTTCGATTTTATGGTACTTGCAAAAAAACAAATGACAATCAGGTTTGTGAGATTTTCAATTGTTTTCAATTTTTTTAAATGGAATGTTAGGTTTTTTATCATTGTATCGCGTTCAGGATATCAAATTAATTATGTCTCTAAAATATCATCTTCCAAAGCCTACTATTTTTATAAATGATTTGGTAACAAAATCTTGGCGTTCACGGGAATGGGCTACAATAGCTAACTAAGTTTCACGAAGCAGCCTAATTTAGAAAAGTTTCGGGACCTTCCGCGCTCGATTTTATGGTACCCTTGGAAAAACAAATGACTGTCAGATTGTCGAGATTTTCAATTGTTTTCAACTTTTTTAAATGGAACGTTATGTTTTTTATCATGGCATCGCATTCAGGATGTCAAATTAAGTATGTCTGTGAAATAATATCTCTCAAAACAGAATATTTTATAAATAATTCAGTCTTGATATTCGCGGGAAGAAGTGTATCGTTACGATAGTCTTTTTATTCACGAATACAATATGGTGCGCGTCGAAACAAGAGAATAAAGGAAGTGTGTTGAAACTGTCAGACCTTTGTGAACTGTCATGATTCAAAATTTGTTTAAATTTAGTTCAAACTAAAAACCCTTGTGTCAAATATTGAAAGCGCGACCATAAAATCGAGCGCGGAAGGTCCCGAAACTTTTCTAATTTAGGCTATTTCGTGAAACTTCAAATAAAGAAGTTAGCTATTGCAGCCATTTCCCGTGAACACCAAGATTTTGTTACTTTATCATTTATAAAATAGTAGGCTTTGGGAGATGATATTTTAGAGACATAATTAACTTAACATTTCATTAAAAAAAGTTGAAAACTCTGTGATGTGCGTTCACCTGAGCTAGTTGTGCGTGCCTGCGTGTGCTACAATAATATTTTTGTTTAAATTATTAAGTGATAATTAAATCATGACCTCAAATACCGAACGTATTACAAGGTCCAACAGTACCGACGAAGCATTAGTGCAGAAAATCGTTGAAAAAGTTATCGTAAACCCGTCTTTCATCGATAAGATATTTACGGCTCTTATCGACAAATTTAACCAGTATATAGAAAAAAGCTGGAAATTTACCAACCACAACTAATAGAGTTACAAGAAAAAGCTAACACTGTTGAAAATGCAACCGAATCACAAGAGCAGTACAGTAGGAAAAACAACCTGCGGATTCTTAACGTCCCAGAAGTCGCTCAGGAGAAGATTGAAGAAACCGTTATGGAAATTTGCAATAAAAAACTAGAGATTCCTATAACAGCAACAGATATAGATTGTTGTCATCGGTTAGGTGCAAAAGAGGGCTCCCATCGACCCATAATAGTTAAATTTGTTCGGCGCACCGTAAAAAACAATATATTTTATGCGAAGAGGAAGCTGAAAGGAACAAAAATTGTACCGCGGGAGGACCTGACCAAAACTAGAGTTGCAATTGTGAAAGAATTATCAAACAAATTTGGAAATAAGTCTGTCTTCACCAGTAATGGCAATATAGCGTTAAAAATTGGAAATAAAATTCGTAAAATTAATTCACTTATTGATTTTAAAGAATTTTCTGTTAAATTTAATGTGTAGTAGTCATGCGCATCAATCGCAGTAACAGTATTATTTTTACACATTCAATAAGCGAAAACTAGGTCTTTTTTTCTCGCTTTCTCTAAGTTTTCTAATTATACTTAGATAAGTTACTAAATTTACTGACAGGCATGCTGCTATTTCATTTATACTCTTATTTTGTTCTTACTTATTACTCAGTACTCGCTTAATTTTGTCATACAAATATTTGATCTGAATCATGATTACACTAGGGCATATTAACATAAGGTCTTTGTTTCCCAAGTTAATTGATTTAAAACTATTACTCTTACAATTGAATATGGATATTTTAACTATTTCTGAAACGTGGCTTAATAATAATATTACTGAGGCTGATGTATCCATAGAATATAGGTTATAAGTTAATTCGAAAGGATCGTGGTAGTCGCGGAGGAGGTGTAGCTATGTATATTCGCAATTGTATACGATTCTCTATGTTACCATGTAATAATATAATTGAAGAGATTTGGGTTGAAGTGCAAATGTCTAATAAATTTGTTGTCGGTGTTGTTTACAGAGAGCCACAATTAAATTATAGCTTATTTCTTAATAAATTAGAGGATTCCATTGGATCTTACATGTTAATTACTGAAAAAAATTATTGCTGTGGCGACTTGAATATTGATCTTCTTAAATCTGATAGTTTGGCTGCACAACACAACACAATTATTAGATTCTTTCGGCGGAAAGCAACTTATTTGTGAGCCAACTAGATTAACATATACTACAGCTACGCTTATTGACTTAATCATAACCACAGATGAATCCTATACTGATGGAACTGTAGTTTCATGTAATTTATCTGACCATGACTTAGTTTTATGTACCATTCCGAATATAAAAATAAAGTCCTCTCCATTATTTCGTACATACAGATCATTCAAGGATTTCAATGTTGGGTGGTTCCAAATTGATTTACAATCAATACCATTTCAGAATATTTTTAGATTGTCGAATATTGATGATAAAGTTAAGTTTTTCAATGACAATATTATCAGTTTGTTTGATAAACATGCTCCGATAATTACGCAAAGATTCACGAAACCGTACGCTCCTTGGTTAACAGAAAATTTAAAATTACTTATATCATTAAGAGATAAAGCAAAAGATAAATTTAGAAAGACAGGATGGATCCATCACTGAGAATACTATAAATCGCTTAGAAATCAGACAATGCGTACTTTCAAATTAGAGAAAAAGGCCTATTTTGACTTCATTTTACGTACTCGTGGCAAGAACGCGTTTTGGAAGGATCTGGATTATTTAGATCTTTCCAAACGTAAAAATACTGATATCCCTGAGATTATCTTGGATCCGGATAAATTTAACAATTACCTGATTAATAGTGTATCTGCTAACATACCACATTCAAACGCACCTACGTTTATTGATTATGACCACCCTATTCTTAATAATAACTTCAGATTTACTTCCGTAGACCAGGAACAAATATGGAAAATAATCAATCAAATTAAGTCTAGCGCAGTGGGTAATGATAATATTACAATATCTATGATAAAGTTATATTGTCCATTTGTAATTCCATACATAACACATATTATTAGCGTGTCCATACAGGATAGTATATTCCCCCTAGCGTGGAAACATGTTGTGGTGAAACCCATTCCTAAAATCAAGGAACTCTCACAATTTTAAGACCTGCGGCCCATAAGCATACTTCCCGTTTTGTCAAAAGTATTTGAGAAAGTAATCAAAAGCCAGCTTATGACGTACGTGAATGTGCATAATTTACTTCCTATTACACAATCCGGTTTTAGACCTAACTTCAGCTGTGCCGCCGCATTGTTAGAAGTTACAGATGACATTTTATCAGCCACGGATAATGGAAATATAACGATTCTTGCATTGCTGGACTATACCAAGGCATTTGACACGGTTAACCACAACACCTTAAGTAAAATATTACAATATATAGGGCTTGGCCCCAGCGCTGTATCACTTTTCTTAAATTATTTAGATAATCGTTTACAAACTGTAAGTATTAATAATTCATTCTCACGTCCTTTATTGGTCATGCAAGGAGTACCACAGGGATCTATTCTTGGTCCTATCTTATATACACTGTATACTTCGTTCATTTTAAAGAACGTAAAATTTTGTAATACACATTCATATGCTGATGATACACAGTTATATCGTTCATTTAAGCCGAAAGAATGGCGTCAAGCTGAAGAGGAGATGAATGCCGATTTAGCGTATATTTATAATGTATCCGTGCAACATTCGCTGATTTTAAATCCTGTTAAATCTAAAGTCATTTTGTTTGGGAAGAGGAAAATAATAACTGAATTAAAGAATTCTTTAAAAATATGCATTAATAATTCTGTTGTTCCGATAGTTAGCAAGGCGAAAAGTCTAGGAGTTATTTTAGATAACACCTTCCGTTTCAGAGAACAAATTTCCTAGTACGTTTCTTCTGCTTTTATTGCCTTAAAAAAATTATATCCTTTCAAATCTGTGTTCAATATACAAATCAAAAAACAGCTCTGTGAATCATTCGTGCTTTCGCAATTCTCATTCTGTGTACCTCTTTATCATTCATCAATTGATCAAAATACGGTGTATCGCATCCAAAAAATGCAGAATAGTTGTATACGATACATTTATGGAATTCGGAAGTACGATCACGTTTCATACAAGTCAAAAGAACTAGGATGGTTAAATATGGAGAATCGTAGACAGTTGCACAGCTCTTGTTGCTTTTAAAACTTTACTGACTGAAACACCTCCATACTTGTATAATAAGATTACTTTTAGAAGTGACGTGCATAACATTAATACTAGGTTCCGTGGCCGTATTTCACCACCTATACATACTTGCGCTTTATTCGAGAGGTCGTATACTTACCAAATGTTTTTATTTTATAACTCCGTATTTCTGAAATACAAGGGCTTTAATTTGAAATGTTTCAAAAAGGCATTACATCAGGATCTTTTTGTAAATCAAGTATAGTTTATCAATTTTAAATAGAGTTTAATTTATTTCTAAAATGGCAGCATGCACATCACAGAATTATTATTTTGAATTATTATTTTTCTTTTTTTTTTCTTTTTTCGATTTTGCTCTATTTTTTACATAGGTTTAGGCAGGCATTTCGGGCATATTTTATATTTTATGTTTCGTTTTCAAGGTTAGATGATAGATCAGGAGTAGTGTCGCTACAACTGAATCTCGCCTTGTGATTGTGGTCCTTTTTTTTTTCTCTGAATATGCCTTAGTATTGCATTCTTCTTTTCTTTATTTTATGTAAGAGAACACAATAAAGGGTATTATTATTATTATTATTATTAATTGAAGATCTCGAAAACCTGATTGCCATTTATTTTTCCGAAAGTACCATAAAAACGAGGAGGAAAGGTCCTAAAACTTTTCTAATTTAAGTTAGTTCGTAAAAATACAAATAAGAAAGTTAGCTATTGTAGCGGCTTCCCATGAACACCCTGTATACCGCTTTAATTATCGTAAACGCCTAATGTCAAATTTCAGCAAGAAAATTCCCGTCAATGTCAAATTGATAATATTACCTAACCTTGCTAGCTTACTTTAAATGTCAAACTTAAGTGTTGGCGCCAAACTTTACCTATTTCTTGATGTTCTATTCACCCTGAAAATATTGGAAGACATTTCTGAATCACGGTGTATAACCATGAGAATGAATAAAAGTTAATTTCAAAGTACAGGGTTTTTGGTTATACACTGTGAACGTTTACTGTGGAATGCGAATGTCAAATTATGCATATTGATGAAATCAGAATTTTCAAATCTACCCGAATCTGCTAGAAAATTGGGAGCGTGCTATTTAAAAAAAATGTCGATGACGTCATTGCGGAAAGGGGTGGGAGTGGAAAAAAAGATAACTTTAAAAAAATATTCGCGCTAATGAAAATAGGTTTACCTGTCCGAGGATTTTAGCTGCAGATGATCGGGCACTTATTTATATGGATTGTTCCACTCTAAACGTTCACAGTGTATAAAACGGCACTATAAATTCGTTTTCAACGAAAACTGGACCCTGATCGTTTTTGGCCGTCAACCTTCAATTAAAATTGGTTTACAATTTACAACATCAGATTTACAACACTTTTTAGCTAACTATACTGCCAGAATTATAAAATACAACACCCTGCTAACATGATTCTTTATTAACGATTTTTTTACATAAGATAGTTAAAGAAACAATCAGGAAATTATAACAATTTGGAAACCATACATTCAAAAGTAAAGAAAAAAAAATTTGTAATGCAGTGGACCATCACGATTGTTTACGTCGTGGGGTGTAGCGAATCAAATGATCAAAATTCTCCTGTGGTACCTCATACCA
This sequence comes from Prosopocoilus inquinatus, assembly GCA_036172665.1. Lineage (NCBI taxonomy): Eukaryota > Metazoa > Arthropoda > Insecta > Coleoptera > Lucanidae > Prosopocoilus > Prosopocoilus inquinatus. The sequence continues at coordinate 23,804,312 of CM069872.1, read as the reverse complement.
AGCTATTTGTACCGCATATTGGAGGGCCTCTACACTTTGTGGTTGTCGAGGTAACTTGTTGCCTCATTTGCCTATCATATCCTATACGTGCTCAATCGACGACAGATTCGAAGATCGAGGAGTCCATAGAAGAACTGTGCTGCCAACCAAGTGGCTGCTTCTAAGAAGTCTAAGGTTACTCTAACTACATGTGGTCGTGCATTGTCTTGCTGCAAAATATGGTTGGAATGTTCTTTATGGTGAGTTAGAAAATGGGGTCTTTGACATCTTCAACGTCGGGCAGTCATATTGCCTCGAATAAACACTTAAAGAGACCTGCTACCATAAGCAATAGAACCCTAAACCATCAACCCTACAACTCGGTGAACGTGATGCTTTGCAGAAAATTCAATATGTCTCCATTCTCTCCGACGGCTCATCAACATGCGGCCATCGTGCATGCCTATATAAATACAGGACACATCACTGAAGTTGACCACATTCCATTCTGCGTCCCAGTGCCGCCATTCTCTACACCACTCCAGACGTTAGCGCTGATGTTCAGCAATCAGAGGAAGTACCCAATGTGGTCAAACAAACGTATTCCGTTGTAAACTGCTCGCATCTGGATGGTCTTCCCACTAACCTGCTCTGTAGTGGCTCGAGGGCGTCCAATACCTCTAGCTTTGCCTGTTCGGTGTTTTTGGCTCCATGCTCACCAATAACTCAGAACTGTTCCCTCGTTTCTGTTAATTCTAGTGGCTCTGTTGCGATATAATAAACCGGGTCACGGAGTCCAACAGTTCTTCATCGATCAAATTCACCCAGCTGACTGAATCGTTGACGTTTTCGTACACGTGGCATGTTTTCGAGATGTAACAAAGTAGAAAAATGCAATTCCGCTGATAAATTACTTAGTAGAAAGACGGCAATTTCTTGTGATTTTTTTGTCAAAAAACTCAACAAAAGAGATGAAAGGGAGTAATATACTGATCCACAAAATTTGGTTAAAAAATTTCATCATTATCAAGGTGTTTCATTTAATGCAGGCAGTATATTTCTTCGGGTTTATTCAGATTTTTGTTATTGTGAGTAATTTCAGATGGAATATTATTAGAGTCACTCTTAGACTGTTATAAAAGACCAAAAAGCACTGAGATAGCGTTTTAAAGATAGTCTGACCCACCTAAAAAACTGTTTTTCCTTTTTTCCCGTATTAAACTGAATTTTTGTTAATGTGTAATATGTCAAAATACGCATATTTTAAACAAAGTATCGATATTTTGTACCAAATGATGCTTTTCTTAATAGTATCGATACCATACGATACTTGACAGAAAAGTATCGATATTTTGAAACATCGTATCGTCGTGCTACAATATTAAAGAGTTATTGCAACCCTAGTTACGGGGAAACCATAATAAGGGAACACCATATGTTGACATTTGCGCATGCGCAGAGCGTATTTTAGTATAAAGTTTCTTTATTAACGTTAAGGCTTGACCTTATTTTATTACCTTTACGCTAAATTTGACAGTTGCGTAATAGAAAATGAACGTATTGGCGTCTACGCCTAAACGTTTAAGATTCACCGGTGATGAAGAAATCATTTTGCTCAACAGTGAAGATAACGATAAACCCTTACAATACGAGCTTTAAAGGATTATTTTCAACGAATGCTAGCAATGTGGGACAGTCAAAACTGACCAGATAAAAACTCTAGGTTGAATCTAATAATGGAATGTTGTTGAATGTTTAAAATGAAGTGCAGTATGTTCCCGATCATTACCTCGACCTACGATTACGACTTCCGAAACTTCTTCAAGTTGTGTAAATTTTAAGAAGTAACGTATTCATAAGTTAAGGATAGTTTTTGATGGGAATGGCTTCTCAGCAAATTTTTCTGTCAAACTAAATATCTGAAAGAGGCGCAGCAACGATTAGCGAATTGTGTATCACCTAATAATACATTCGCAAATGTTTGCAATAACTGTCATTCCAACTAACGCTACTTTGGTTACCTTATCTCTTTTAACGTCAACTATAATAGGGTGGGTTTTGCAATAACTTTCTATGAGTGAGTTTGCGGCAACCCTTTTCCGTTACGTTATACGGCCATTCTTGCTTATAATATAATGTAATGCAATATTATGAAAAGTTCGTTTGCGGTTATCGTCAAAAATAAATTACGTTATAAACATCTCTTGGTTAGGAAGTGACCGTTGGAACAAGAATTGTCAGCATGACAGATGGACAAATAGCTCGTCTAATTTGATGTTGTGAGTTGGTCAGTACTGAAAATCTGAATAATTTTGCATCTTTTACAATAATATTATTATTAAGTATATTTTATTTATTCATAACGTTAATAAATTTGTTCGGTTAATAAATTTATTAGCTTTTACAAACTTTTAAATGCATGTTTGCTATTATCCTAAAAATGTTCGGCAACTACGTCGACTAAAATCGGTTGTGCACGTCTACAAATTCCGTAAGGAATTTCCTGATTGGCTCCCTTATTTTAAAAAATAGCAAGTACAAAGTTTTTTTAATCTCAAACCGGACAGAAAAATGAAGGGAACACACTCAACGTTTCGCTAAAAATGAAACGTTGAGTGTGTTCCCTTCATTTTTCTGTCCGGTTTGAGATTAAAAAAACTTTGTACTTACAATTTTCATCGGACAAGAACAAACTTCAATTAAAAAACAGCGTTCGGAAATTTGTTATACGGAATAATAACAGTAACGTTACAAAAATTTTGAAGATTTACAACTTGTTGGAACTGTGGTAAACCAGGTCATTTGAGTTCCAACTGCCGGCGCAAACGAGCGCGCCAAGAAGATGACGGCGAGTCTCAGTCAGCAAGAAGGGGCGCAGGCTGACTGATTCTACGGATAGCTCCAAGATTGTCTCCATAGCGAATGTGTCCATCATAAGAACAGATCTTTTATCGAAATGGAAGCTAGTAAATAATGGAAAGGTATATCACATCCAAACAGCTACTGGCGAGGTTACTCCAGTTTGTGGTGAAGCCGAAATTGACATGAAGATTGGAAGTATGAAATTCAGACACAGGATGTTAGTGGCAGACATTGTTGACGACTTCATACTGGGAGTGGACTTCATGAAGAAAAACGGCTTGGTTGTAGATATAAAAGATAAAGTTCTACGAATTGGATCTGAAGAAATACCTCTCCACGTTCCTGGAAACTTATCTACAGTGCTAAAAGTAGTATTAGACGAAAGTGTAAACATTCCAGCCTTAAGTGATAAGTTAATTCTGGCGAAGTTGGAAGGCAGTCTTGGTAGCTATCCTGTCGGAATCATAGAGCCAACTGAGATCAGCAGCGCCAAGAAAGGAATTTTACTGGCTGGGACTCTGGTGAAGATCCAAGAAACAATTCCTATTCGTCTTGCAAATGTCAACAGTTACCCAGTGACCATACCCAGCGGAACAGTGGTGGGCAAATGTGAAGCAATTACTTCTGTGAACCACATTCAAGTAAACGATGCATCCGCTCGGCATCAGTGTGACACTCTCCTACCACTACTAGAGAAATTGCTGGAAGATGTATCAACATCGTTAACACCCATGGAAGCAGAAGACATAAGAGGAATGTTTCGAAAATACAAGAGAATCTTCGCCTTTACCGATGAAGACTTAACCCGGACGGACATTGTTCAGCTCAGAATAAACACTGGCGATTAGAATCCAATTCGTCAACCCGCACGAAGACTGCCATTGGCGAGGAAAGAAGAGACTGACAAGTTAATCAAGAAGATGCAGGGCCAAGGAATTATTGAACCATCGTAAAATCCATGGGCATCTTCTGTTGTATTTGTAACTAAAAAGGATGGCAGCACGCGTTTCTGTATGGACTACAGGCGATTAAATGGTATCACGAAAAAGGATAGCTATCCCTTACCTCGGATTGATGACACAATTGACACCTTATCCGGTGCGAGATGGTTCTGTACTCTGGACTTGAAAAGTGGCTATTGGCCTAATGAGTCCCCCATGCAAGGCGGCCATGCTTGCTGTCAAAGCATAATGAAAAATTTTAGAAAAATTTTGTGCAAATCGTTTTTGATTGCAGTGAGAACCTCGAGCAGCCTCTGGACAGTTGTTTCAGCCCTGCTTGGGGCTTCTTCAGCATAAACGTAGCTCGACATTCCCACTGCAGACCAAAAACGACTTGCCCAATTTATTCGCAAATACGTTTCTGCTGAAGAAGCCCCAAGCAGGGCTGAAACAGCTGTCCAGAGGCTGCTCGAGGTTCTCACTGCAATCAAAAACGATTTGCACAAAATTTTTCTAAAATCTTTCATTATGCTTTGACAGCAAGCATGGCCGCCTTGCATGGGGGACTCATTAGGAGCAAATCCCGCTTCAATTTGTCTATCCTACTGCAATGTTAGGTCAAAAAGCGATAGTAAGATGTCGCTATTTTATAAGTAACGTTACAGTTTATATGGAAAATTTTTATAACGGAAAACACACTACCGCAAACTCACTATTATAAATTAAATTACATACTATACATTATTAATTCAAGAAGGAAAAACAGAAAATCTTTAAAAAATGTTGTATAATAACGAGACTGATGGCTTTGTTCGTAAAAAAATACTTTTAAATAACAAACTGTGCTTATTTCATTTATTTGCAAAAATACTCGCTTGAAGTGTTTCACAAAGCTTCTTTTACTTCTGTCTAATCAGGCGTTAGATTAATCAATAGAATTCCAGCGATTAAAAAAGTAGTTCGTGCACATTCTTCGATGGTGGCCAGTTCTTAACACCTGAAATCTTGTCCGGGTCAGTCGCAACTACTGCCTCGGAGATGACATGTCCAAGGCAATTAACTTCCTTCTGGAAAAACTTGCATTTGGCTGGATTTAATTTTAGCTTCGCCTCTTCAATCCCTTTGAAAACGTTCCTCAGATTTGCAAGGTGTTCTTTGAATGTTCTTCCAACCACAATCACATCATCTAAGCATACCAGACAAGTCTTTCAGCTAAGTCCACGCAATACTAATTCCATGAGTCGCTCAATGTGGCTGGGGCGTTGCATAGACCAAAAGGCATCACCTTGAACTGCCACAGACCAGAACCTGCAGTGAAGGTTGTCTTTTCCTTGTCTTCGGGATGCATTCCAACTTGCCAATAGCCACTTTTCAAGTCCAGAGTACAGAACCATCTCGCACCGGATAAGGTGTCAATTGTGTCATCAATCCGAGGTAAGGGATAGCTATCCTTTTTCGTGATACCATTTAATCGCCTGTAGTCCATACAGAAACGCGTGCTGCCATCCTTTTTAGTTACAAATACAACAGAAGATGCCCATGGATTTTACGATGGTTCAATAATTTCTTGGCCCTGCATCTTCTTGATTAACTTGTCAGTCTCTTCTTTCCTCGCCAATGGCAGTCTTCGTGCGGGTTGACGAATTGGATTCTAATCGCCAGTGTTTATTCTGAGCTGAACAATGTCCGTCCGGGTTAAGTCTTCATCGGTAAAGGCGAAGATTCTCTTGTATTTTCGAAACATTCCTCTTATGTCTTCTGCTTCCATGGGTGTTAACGATGTTGATACATCTTCCAGCAATTTCTCTAGTAGTGGTAGGAGAGTGTCACACTGATGCCGAGCGGATGCATCGTTTACTTGAATGTGGTTCACAGAAGTAATTGCTTCACATTTGCCCACCACTGTTCCGCTGGGTATGGTCACTGGGTAACTGTTGACATTTGCAAGACGAATAGGAATTGTTTCTTGGATCTTCACCAGAGTCCCAGCCAGTAAAATTCCTTTCTTGGCGCTGCTGATCTCAGTTGGCTCTATGATTCCGACAGGATAGCTACCAAGACTGCCTTCCAACTTCGCCAGAATTAACTTATCACTTAAGGCTGGAATGTTTACACTTTCGTCTAATACTACTTTTAGCACTGTAGATAAGTTTCCAGGAACGTGGAGAGGTATTTCTTCAGATCCAATTCGTAGAACTTTATCTTTTATATCTACAACCAAGCCGTTTTTCTTCATGAAGTCCACTCCCAGTATGAAGTCGTCAACAATGTCTGCCACTAACATCCTGTGTCTGAATTTCATACTTCCAATCTTCATGTCAATTTCGGCTTCACCACAAACTGGAGTAACCTCGCCAGTAGCTGTTTGGATGTGATATACCTTTCCATTATTTACTAGCTTCCATTTCGATAAAAGATCTGTTCTTATGATGGACACATTCGCTATGGAGACAATCTTGGAGCTATCCGTAGAATCAGTCAGCCTGCGCCCCTTCTTGCTGACTGAGACTCGCTGTCATCTTCTTGGCGCGCTCGTTTGCGCCGGCAGTTGGAACTCAAATGACCTGGTTTACCACAGTTCCAACAAGTTGTAAATCTTCTGCTATTGTTCGTGGATTTCTTCTGTTCAAGGTGTTTCAGCCTTTCCAGGATTTCTGTTAGGGTACTCTCATCAGCAGCTTTCGCCTCTCGTACGCGTACCAAACTTCTGGCTGCCTCAAATTCCAATGCACGAGTCAGTGCATCAGTGCATTTAGAGAAGTTACTCAATAGCAATACTTGCTGCATTTCCTGATCCTTAACACCGTCTATGAATGCTTGGATAGCCAACCGATGGAAAACAGGCAAGAAGTCTCCATACGCCATGCGTACCAATCTCTCAATATCGAGTTCAAAATTGAGTGAGAGTGACTCACCATTTTTCTGGGTACGAGTTTTTAATTGAATGGTATGCAGTTGCTTCATATGTGCATCACCAAAACGCATTTCCAAATTCTCCATCAGTTGATCAAAGTTGTTTTGGACTTTTGGACTCAGGAATGGACTGTAAGGCATTCAAGGACCTCGCAGAGCTAAAACGAGTGCTGCAGCTTTGTCACAGTCATTCCAGCCATTCACATCAGCAGAAATTTTGAACTGCCGAATGAAAGTAGACCACGGTAAGTCGCTTTCAAATTTCGGGGGTTTCAATTTCTGACTGGACGACCCGGCTGATCGTGCAATGGTACGACCAAGCTCCACTTTATGCAGTTGTTTAGCCAAGTCTTCTAGTTTATCCTAGAACTGAATCTTTATTCCACCAAATTTTTCGTCAAGTTTGTCGTCGAACTCGAACTTCATGTCCTTAATTATACTGCCAAACTGAGTTCGGATATCTTCAATTTTTTCCTCAATTTTCTCGTCATGTTCGGTTTTAAGATCTTCGATCTTTTCATCGATTTGCATCTTCATATTTTCTATATTTAGATCGGTTCTTAAACTGTAAGTTTCCATTTTTATTTCCATATTTTACATTTGTTTTCTCATCTCTTGCGTTTGCGCTTTCACTTCACTTCACAAAATTAAATTGATGTGTGGAACGCAATTTTGTGTTATATAAAAATGGTCTTTTTGCAACGAAAATAATGATAAATAAATAATGAAAGCAAGCGAAAAACTACACCTCTCGACATTCACAGGATAACTATGTTTCTTTCCGAGGAAAATTTATGCGATTTAAAACTTGAAATATACAGGATGACTTTTGGAAGTTAAAATAGTTTTGAAAGTTTTCCAAACCGTAACAAGTTGAGTAATTGAAGCGAGCAGACGAGATGATTATAATTCTTCTAGAGTAGGTTGAGCTATTGTCATTAATTTGACGATTGCGATATTTTGCGATTCCTAAATGAAAGTATCGATACTTTAAAAGTATCGAAACGAAGGTATCGATGTTCCAATGCCATTCGATACCCAAAAAATATCGATACTTATAAAAGTATCGCATGCATCCCTAGGTATATGTAGTATTATGTAAGTAACAAGCACACTAAAGTTTGACATTTTCAATATATAACAAAGAAAAAAAAGTGTAACAAACCTGACCATCAGTCGTGAGAGCCATTGAAAACATAGCTCCGGCACAAACCTTCCTTATACTAAGCCCTTGTAACGCTTCAATGATTTTTGGGCGACACACTTTCACAATTTCGCCATGTCCTAATCTTCCACTATCTCCTGAGCCAAAAGACCACACCGTCTTACCATCCTTAGAAACAACTAATGTATGTGCACTACCACAGGCAACAGACCCCACGTCTTTTAAGTCTCTGACTTCAGTAGGTACATCTCGACCATTACTATCACCGTGACCTAATCTGCCATGATCACCTTCACCCCAAGTATACAGAATACCATCTTCAGTGACAGCAGCACTATGGCGATAACCTTATTGCAAATTTCAAATTCACAAGTAATTATATGAAGCTAAACCACAATAGCTTTTTACCTGCATTAACACATTTAATAACTTTTTCTGTAAAGACTCCTTGGATAAGTTTCGGTTGCTTATGTGTTGTACAATTTCCATGTCCAAGTTTTCCATAATCTCCGTCACCCCAGCTGTACACCTGTCCATCTTCCGTAAGTGCTAAAGTATGGCCATCGCTACCCTTGGAGCTTGACAGTTTCTTAATGCTATTGTCTAGTAGAACTAATTTCGGCATATTCTGATTCGCAGAATCACCTAAACCAAGTCTACCATAACTACCTTTTCCGCAAGCACTGACTTTACCGTCCCAATGAATTATGAAAGTACAATACTGTCCCGCTTCTGCCTAAAAAGGAATTACAGTCAATAAAATACTCAAAAGAACAAATAAAAAAATAAATATCAAAACAAACCATACAAGACTAGAATACAATGAAACCTCTCTTAACGGATGCAGTTCTTTCTCAATTTTGTATTTGACTAATACCCGACTTCTTCACCTCCTGATAAATTTATTTGCCAGGTATTATCCTTGGAAACCATTGCGTCGATAATAGTTTCTGAGGATACTACCTGGCAGATAAATTTATCAGGAGGTGAAGAAATCAGGCCTAAGGTCCGATTTCTTCACCTCCTGATAAATTTATCTGCTAGGTTTCTTTGGAAACCATAGTTTCGATAATAGTTTTTGTTATACAGTGTGCATCAGAAAGTTGGCTACATATGGGAAAATTCTTTAATATTGATTTCTCAGAAAAATTTATTCTTTATGAAAGCTCCTGCATCTTCTCAAACTCAAGATGCATGTGTCAAAGTTTGAATGCCTCCTGTCATATACCGGGGAAATCAAAGTATTTGAAATCGATGTAAGAGTAAAGTACCTTTATTTTTCAGGTTACGCGGAAATTTTATTTGGAAAAGTTACTCAGAATTATTATAAAATCTCAAATATGAAATCATGGCTACCTACGATGGAAAAAAATAATTTGGCTACAAAAAATTTGAATTTTTAGGATATCAATGTTATTAATCATAATTTCTAGTTGACAGTTGAGAAAAAGACAAATTTTAAAGTATGTTCATGTCACACTTGAAGAAAGGCCCAGCTCTACACATTCAAAGTTCAGCGACACACACGTTGGTACGAAAAAAATTGAAAAATTCGTGAAATTTTTTTTTGTCATCATAGACAGTTATGATTTCATATTTGAGATCTCATAATAATTCTGAGTAACTTTTCCAAATAAAATTTTCGCGTAGCGTGAAAAATAAAGGTACTTTACTCTTATATCGATTTCAAATATTTTGATTTCCTCGGTACATGACAGGAGGTATTTAAACTTTGACACATGAATCTTAAGTTTGGAAAGATGCAGGAGCTTTTATCAAGAATAAGTTTTTTTTTGAGAAATCAATAATAAAGAATTTTCCCATATGTAGCCAACTTTCTGCCGGTCACTGTATATTTTTGGGAATAGTAGGCAAGTATCGGTACAACTAAAAATTTGACAATAGATAAAACAGTGACATCTTACGATCGCTTTTTGACCTGACATTGCAGTAGGATAACAAATTGAAGCGGATTTGCTACATAATAAGCTACCCCATGTAAGGCGGCCATGCATTTGCGAATAAATTGGTCAAGTCGTTTTTGGTTTGCAGTGGGAATTTCGAGCTACGTCTCTGCTGACGAAGCCCCAAGCAGGGCTGAAACAGCTGTACAGAGGCTGCTCGAGGTTTTCACTGCAATCAAAAACGATTTGCAACAATTTTTTTTGAAATATTTGACGTAATCATCAAGTACTCCTTAATTTATGCGCTATATTTCGAGAAATTATTGATTTACTCCAAAAATAAAGGACAATGCAATTGGCGACGTGGTGAAAGTGACCGAAGATGAATATTACACCTGATCAACTTGCGCAGATGAGATCTCAAATCACGAACCAAAATGTACACGCACAATCAGGCGTAACTTTACTGCCACCCTCCGAAATCTTCGAAGCATCAAAAGAAGTATTCAAAAATTACAAGCAGCGATTCGAAAATTATCTTCAAATAAAAAATGTGTACTATGCCCGCCAAAAAATCTGGGACAACTCTTTACATGCTTTTTGAATTATTTTATTAGTTTGAATGCAGCTTTAAACAGTTCATCTTGCTATTTAGAACTTGTTTCTGTGCTAATGTAAACAACACTTCGTCATATTTACAGTAGAGCATATTGCATGTCCCAGATTTTTTTGACGGGCGTAGTACAATGATAAGTCAATGTGTTCTGAAATATTGCTCAACTCGATTGGATCAACAAATTACAATTTACTTGCATCTTTGGCTGTACCAAAAGCTCCGACAGAAATCGATTATGAAGAATTTATGAATCTCATGATGAATCTCGAAAAAAAAAACATAATTGTGGAACAACACTTTTTTGTTTCAATTTCAAGGAGAAAACTTATGAAACGCAGATTATGTCACCAAACTGCGAAGACATACTATTGACTGTGAATTCAAATATCAATGTGGAGAATCAATTGCGATTATTTTCCTAGGTGCTCAATTTATCAGAAGATTACGGGATCCTTCAATAAGAGAAAAAATACTACAGAATGATAAATTACAATTTGAAGAAGCTGCAGAAGCAGCTGAAGTTAATCGAATAGGTTACACGTCACATGGAAAGAAGAAAAAATTATCGAATAACAACATGCGACTTGCAAAATGAGTTGAATAAAAATCGAGATTCGAATTTACGAATACATTTTTAGAAAATTAGGAATCGAAAACATGTTTACGTTTTGGATTCGATAACCGTACTTCGAAGTTTTGTAGGAAGGACCCAAGTAGCATAAAATGTGTACTATACGCGTGAAAGAAAACAGGACATATTCAAAAGGTCTGCGTATGGACAGTATTAAGACAAAAATCAACTAAAGATGTCATTTATATTTAAGAGAATGCAGAAACTTCAATGGATTATGTAATTGTAACTTCAATCGAAGAACTTGAAGTAATCAATACAATAATAGGGTACATGACAATAATACAAAATTATTAATTACAGCTCTCTACTCGAGACTATGGTCAATAATACACGCGAAAACACCAAATTTGTACGCTGTGTCTATTTATTATTCTCTTAGATTAATAAATAAAATCGAAAATATTCAAATATAAATCACGTGGTTTCAAAAGGCTTCCCATTCGTTGTGACGTCATTTTTCTTAAATTGTCACTTGACGTTTATGTTGTATGCAGACCCTTGTCAAATAGTTTGAATGTTTGTTCTTAATATGTGCTGAAAAATATAGTTTTAATTTAAGCAACAATTACGAAGTGCATATCTTAAAGAAATTTTTATATTTTTTTACTTTGTTGGTGAGAAATTTGTGGTGGAAACGGGAACTTTTCGCAATTGAGAAGTAAGGTTGGTAACACTAAATTTTGTGAAATGCTTATAAATAATTTATTCGGAGTTCTTGCACAGGTATTTTTACATTGTAGCACAGCACAATACCGATAATGTTTTACTATTTATTGTAATAAGTTTTATGTGTTCGTATTGATATTCACTTATTACGATTTGATATTTGTATTAAGCATTTTTTCCAAATATCAGAAATAGAAGAGTTAAAGGGGGTAGGAATTCCCGCGTAGTCACCCTGTACATAATCTCATTTTAAGTTAAAATGAAAGAATAAAAAAATTTTTAATTTTGCTTGGTTTCGGACGAGGGGTTGACCACTGTAGAAAAATGTGTATAGGTACACCAAAATTTTAATTGCAAAAAATTGCAGGTATTTGTAAAACTGTAAAACTTTTTTGTCTTTGTATCTCTTATAAACAGATAAAATAGCGACATCTTACTATCGCTTTTTGACCTGACATTGCAGTAGGGTAGACAAATTGAAGCGGGATTTGCTCCTCATAAGTCTCCCATGCAAGGCGGCCATGCTTGCTGTCAAAGCATAATGAAAGATTTTAGAAAAATTTTGTGCAAATCGTTCCTGATTGCAGCGAGAACCTCGAGCAGCCTCTGGACAGCTGTTTCAGCCCTGCTTGGGGCTTCTTCAGCAGAGACGTAGCTCGACATTCCCGCTGCAAACAAAAACGACTTGCCCAATTTATTCGCAATTGCGATGTAAGAGTGATGAACAGATAAAATAGCGACATCTTACTATCGCTTTTTGACCTGACATTGCAGTAGGGTAGACAAATTGAAGCGGGATTTGCTCCTAATAAGTCCCCCATGCAAGGCGGGCATGCTTGCTGTCAAAGCATAATGAAAGATTTTAGAAAAATTTTGTGCAAATCGTTCCTGATTGCGAATAAATTGGGCAAGTCGTTTTTGTTTGCAGCGGAAATGTCGAGCTACGTCTCTGCCGAAGAAGCCCCAAGCAGGGCTGAAACAGCTGTCCAGAGGCTGCTCGAGGTTCTCGCTGCAATCAGGAACGATTTGCACAAAATTTTTCTAGTATCTCTTATAGTTTATCAGATTCCCATGGTGGCCCTTTAATCAGTGTAACCCTGTATACGCCACATGCACCGAAGCGTCAGACCTAAATTGGTTGATGGGCACTCGTACAACTATATTGCGTCACAAGAGCAATCAACTCGCGCGGAATAGAACGAAATACTGGTTTTACCATGAAATAAAATTGTAAAACTTTTCTATTTATGGCTTTCTGCGGGAAAGAAATGTATAAGATGCAATTCATTCATTCAAATTTCGGACTTATGTATGTATACGTAAGAAATGAATCATAATTTCCATTTTGGATTCAATGGAGGTTAATTTTTGAAATGTCTCTGATAGATTTATTTCTTGCAATTTCGCACTTGCATGACCTCAGTAAATACGCTCCTAACGATTCGGACTGAATCACCCTGTATAACTATACTTGATGTCTCATAACGTACGGAGAAGATTGAAAGGGCAGATGTAGATCAACATAAAGCTTCTTTCTTAATTCGCTTTTGACCGAAACCCAATAATAAGAAAGTTACAACAGTTTAACTGTTTTAATTTCTTCTTTAATTTACATCTTATAGCTTCTTAATTAATCAAAATTATTTCACAAACTACAACTTTATTGTCAAATAAACTCTAAATTTATGGAAACCACCATTCATCAAATGTCTAAATTAATCTATTTCCAAGTTTTGTTTTAATGAGTAGGCGGTGCACTACAATACGAATATCCGTTTTTAGGCATTAAAAGAAAAAAATAAATAGCCGCAACTTTTATGTGACTACATTTTTTTAGATAGTTGTTTCATGTAAAGCAGTGTTCAATTAACTCTTAAATACCTCTAATTTGAATTTAAAATGTGCAATATTACTCCAGGTAGTAACATTTGTTTCTTAAGTAATTTCACTTTAAACTCTTGCAACTTTTTAGTTATTGATTTTTACCAAAAGTTTATTGACAAAAGAGCTTTAATTTGATCTCATCTAGCTGCCCTTTCAGTCTCCTCTGTACGTTACGAGATACCCAGTTTGTTTATTAAATTTGTAATCAATCGAAATTCTCCAGAACTCTATTAAATACTCATAAGATGTACTATAACTCCTCTTGCAACAATGTAGGACATCTCCCGGATATTGTTTTTATCCATTATACAAATTTCGACTTTTTAATAAAAATGTTAAATTTATTGCCTTTTATGGGAGGACTTATTAAGTAGCAAGCTGGCTTCAATTTATCAATCCTAATGCAATGTCGATCGTAAAATGTCGCTACTTAAGCTTTTCTTTCAAGGTTGGTAGAGCTGGACTGTGTATTAGAAGGTTGTCTTGACCAACGGAGGGGACAGAGGGTGCGTATCTCGTTACGTCACGTCATAAATTCCATTGGGCATATTAAAGAAATTTTTGCGTTATTTGATCAGCAGGACCACAGATTGATTCCATTTTTAGTGAATTACATTAAGCATTAGGAAACGGATTAAAACTCACTCTATTTACTTCACTGTGACGGATAGAATTTTCGTGTGACGTCACGAGTTATTTTTGCGGGGAGAAAATTTCAAACTGCATATTAAATGGGAACGAGGCAACCTGCTAGATGCAATATTAATTTTACCAACCTTGTTTTCTTAATTTTTTCATAGTTAACGAATTATTAATAAAAACAAAAATGCATTTACCATTATACACCATGTTACATTTACCACAATGAATGTTGGTTTTTCAAAATCAATTATATTTAAAACATTTTTTTCTGTAATAGTGAATACTTTACATTTTTACACTCACTAATAAAAGAAATCTCATTAGGCAGATGACTACAGTTGCAAAAATTAAAGACAATTACAAATATGCAGACAATTGCAAATAATTTACAAACATTTGCACCTTTTTGTACACCAAAATTGTAGGACCATCCTATAATTTTGGTGTACAAAAAGGTCAAAATTCAATTTCTTTCACCTGTTATGAAACATCTTGTGTAGTGACCGTATCACTTTAGCTATTGTTATATTTGTCATCCCAGTGAAGAGAAAAAAAAAAAACTAAAAATGCATGGTTTACTTTGACCACAAAATAATTATCTGAAAAATTGAAAATACCTGTTGCACTTGCTGAAAAACCTTAGACTTAACAGGAACAATAATTTTTTCCAAATTGCCTTCGGCCAACTGATGTGAAGAATTACTGCCCCAAATATACAAGTCACTTTTTTCTATGACAGTACCAAGAGAATTATGTGTGCTGTCTTCCAAAGCTGTTGAAGCACCACCATAATCTACTGCCATTTCCACCAGCTTTTCCATTAAATGATAGGCACCATCGTACAAAGATATTTCTGATCCATCACAGTTTACATTTTCCCCGCCTAAATTCTTGCCGCATTCCATTTGTTGAAGTGCTTTCTTATATTTACTGCTCATGATCTGATCTTCGTTTCTGTTGCAAGCATCGAAGGCTAACTCGATCCATTCTAATAAATAACGAAGCGATCCTCTTTGTAAAGCAATGCTTAGCAATAGTTCTGAAGCAAGTACACGGCCTGCCATATCAGCTCCGGATGTACTTAAAATAACTTCTTTCAAGAAGGTAGCAACCCTATCCAAACAATTTACTCCTAATGTTGTCAATTGGCTTTCATTTGATAAAGATAAAGGTGGAAACCGTTCGATTATTTCCACTGCAGTTTGTAGAACAGGATTACAGAGTGATGGCACATTCAATAGCGAACTATTTTGCCAATTCTGTCGTAGCAAAGCAAATAAAAGACTCAAACCAGTTTGCACTCCAATTTCTAATAAGGCTAGAGATCCTGAAATTGGTTCTTTCGATAAAAAATCTGCTTTTGCACTCACAGTGGGGCTGTGACTAGACTTCAGTTTTTCTTTTTCATGGTACCTCATCACTAGTGCATAATATATACGACGAAGTATCAATAAACGCTGCTTCAATATTAAAGCAAATGGTGTTGAGGTACAAACATTTCTAGCTAAATCCAGTTGTACAGATAGCAGTTTGGATACGTACTGGTCTAATTCGATTGGTAACATTGTCTCATACTGGAAATCGGGTAACGTTTGAATATCATTGTATGATGTTGCCGAAGCAGGTATTATCCTTATTTCTTTGTTGCTCAATAAAGTTTCGTACATAGATTGCACAAAATCTCTCAATGCTAAACTATCACAGTCTTTGGCAGACCACGAGCTGTTGGTGTGATCTGCCCATTCTACTTCGACATTTGTCAATCCTGTTTCCATTGTATTTATTTACGTAGATTTGGCCATGTATAAAATCACTACTGGCCTTTGAAGCAGAAACAGCAAGACCAAAAGGCGATACCTGAAAACTGTTACTTAGAGGTTAAGAGGCGACTTTCCGGAATTTACAAATCACAAAAATTTTGTTATGACAGCCTCGCACCATCAAGAGCAGCAGCACAGTTCCATATTTAAATAGATGTTGAAATCATAGTTGAAGTTTATAACTTGTTTTCTTCACGTATATTTTAGACAAATCAAACGTTCGCGTAAATTAATCACAGAATACAGCACAGCACAGTATCAGAACTGCCAGTATTTTCATAGTACAAGTCGCCATATAGATTAACAGATGTCGCCCAAATCGCCTACTTTACAACGATCCTTACCCTTACAATGGGTATACAAATGGTATACAGATTACACTACCAATTATTCGGTAACCTACTGATTTTTAAATTTTTTACTGGTCTACTGTTTGACACTAGTATTCTACGGAAAAGCTACGGGATTTTCGATTTTTGTTTGTTCTTTATTTTAGCCTTTTTCCTAAACTGAGTGGAAGAGCAGCCAATTGATTTTCAATCTGATTGAACTCCGTCTTTTACTTCTATTTTTAATATAGGTAGATACATCTGAATTTTATCTCTACAATTGAAGTTTGTTCTTGTCCGATTAAAATTGTAAGTACAAAGTTTTTTTTATCTCAAACCGGACAGAAAAATGAAGGGAACACACTCAACGTTTCGCTATAGATTTATAGCTTCGTCAGGAGTGAAAAAAAGTAAATAAACAAGTTGTCAAGAGAAACAAGTCGTCAAGAGAAACGAAAAGGTAACATGATTTTAAACTAAAATACGAGTTGTCCGGAATAAAGAGAAAAGTAACTAGAACTAATAAAAACTAATTTTTTTTTTTTTATTAATTGACAGATCTATATCCTGTTTAAAGAGTCTAAGAAAACTACAAAATATGTCATTTAAATTTTCAAATTCCGTACGTTTATTAATAGAATTTGGAGACATTTTAATTTTACACATTTCTATGAAACGTCTTTTAAAAATATTAGATTCACTGTACAAAATGTCAGTATTATCAAAATCAAACTTATGATTATTTATTAATGAATGCTCTACAAGCATTGAATGATTTTGATTATTTTTTTGAATATGATATTTTTGTTGGTCTAAACGTTGAGTGTGTTCCCTTCATTTTTCTGCCCGGTTTGAGATTAAAAAAACTTTGTACTTATTTATCTTTACAGTTTATACCTTAGTAACGATAGAGGTATATAAACGATTTTGAACGTTATAACAACTGACATACTCTGAATTGACAATCAGAATTGCCATCGGCACCCTGCACGGCGACTTATTAAATTTCTCATCAACATTTAAATAAAAATAACCCTGTGAATTTGATTACCCTGAGCATCTTTCTGAATTCTTGACTTATTTTAGCAATGTTTATGTAGCCCAAATCGCCTAAATTATTTCTTATTGTAGCCCAAAATGTCGCCTGTCGCCAATATATATTTTTTGTCGCAAAACAGACGTTAAAGGTAGCCCAATTGGCGACAAATCGCCCATACTGACAACCCTCCACAGTATAGACATCAATCAGTACGGATAGCTTTTGTCGGCACCTTTTTAAAGTTCATACTACAATTTTCCGAACCTATGTTGGCAGGCAGTCATTCTAATGCTACCAGATGTCGCTACTTGAAAAACTTATTTATTTCGTAAGATATACTTCTTATTAAAAAAAACAAAAGCTTGTTTTATTAGAAAAATTACAAGTGAGCTCAAAATAGTCGAAACATGATGAAATTCGATAAGATAATCTAATGGTTACTTATCCACCAAAACAGCTGATCGGTAATTGACGGCCATATTGAATGTGTGCCGGAATTCGGGCGGAACGTCCGTTTTTGGCCATGTTCAGGTGATCACCGAGCCTGAATGCAGACCCTAATGCAGACTCAGCACATTGAAAGTTAACAACTCGTGTTCTTAAAGGGTTAATGTGAGAATACTAGCTGCTGAAGCTTGGCACTCCAAAAGCATCTGTTCAATAGCTATGTTGAATTAGTAACTCAGCACCTGTGGTTACCTGAACGAGGCCGTCAACCATTGACCGTTGCGCCACGCTCGGCCGCTTGATGAATGCCCGCTCATTTCGCACATGCGCTCTCAGAAACGGTAAAAGCGAAGAGCCCAAGCTGTCCCTACTGATTGATGTGTATATTGTGCAGAATGCAACACCAGTGTTGCCAGACGATCAAAATTTAAATCACCAGATTGACTTACAAAAAGTCACCTTTTACCAACTGAAAATCACCAGTTTATTTTTTTGTACTAATTTATCGTTAATTTAAATTTTTGACGTTATTATATTAACGTTTCAAAATTGTTTTATTAAATTTACCTAGATACAAAATGATAAAAAAAACAAAAACTTCAAATACTTTTCCTAATTAGCTTTAGGCGAACGTACGGTCGAAAATAAAAATCGACAGCAGATAATTGCAGTTTTCTGTAATTTTTCTTTCTCGAAATGGTATTATTTAAATGCGATTAATTACACAGATTTTACAAAACGTGTGAACTTGTCAAATCAGCAAGCTTAAATTTTTTCTTAAGTGCCACCCTGTCATATCGTGTTTAAAAAATTACAGGAAATTATAGTTTAAAAAAAATACAGGAAACCGTAATTGCCTACTAGGAGTACTTTTTTTTGCTTTCCATTGTAAAATGTCGTCTGTCTTTAAATTTTATAAATCTAACACAATTAAAAATATATGAGTTTGCACAAAAGAGTTTACAATTTACGAAAAAGAAGAAGCGCCTTCTTGCAAATATTTTCAAATCGGTGGGAAAAACACCAGCTGTTGACATTGTCGACAGATGCTCGATATTCGATATCGCAAAAAGACGTCTCAACTCATTGGAACTTAAAATCATTTTAATGTTATAAATTTTATGGAAAAGCACCAGATAATTCGAGTTTAAAAAAATAATCACCAGGTAATTAACGAATAACAGAAATCTCTAGATCTGGTGATAAATCACTACCTCTGGCAACACTGTACAGCACAGTGGTGCCAGTGCTGCCAAACCATTAGACTCAGAATCAGTGTTGCCAATCGCCCCGACAAAAATTCCTTTCCCGGCATACATTATTTCCCTAGAATTCAAAATTCCCTGAATTAATCTGGGAAACTTAAGGTGCTTTCTTTCGCTTAAAAGTTTGAATCGTGTTTCGAATAGTTTGGACCTGAATTTCGTAGTTGTTGCAACAAAACACCTGTCCTAATTTTCAATTGACAGTTCATTTGTAAATAACTATAATTCAATCAAAGAAGTTTTAAAAACAGAGAGATTCAAAGCAGTACTGCCAATAATGTTCTTTTGTAGCGGAATTTAGTAGGTATCCACCAGAAGAACATCAGTACACAACTAATGCTTAACACAAGTTAAATAGTAGAAAAAAATAAATAATTTACATTCCAAGGCAAAAGATGTAAGAATAATTCAATAAATTTACAATTTTGTTGCAAAATATGAACAATCGTGCGCATCTTAAGAGCTACAATTTGACGTTAATAGCATTTTAGTTGTTGATGACTGTACGTAAAGACATCCGTGGGAGCGAAGACGACACAAGTGAAGAAGAAACTATTATAAAGAGTGTTTCTTTGTCATAAAAGATGTTGTTTTATTATTTACAGTTTGTAGCGGGCTATAACTTTAAAGTGTTTGCAACCATGATTCAAAGAAAAGATTGTTCCTATTAAATCAAAACACGTTTGGATCACGTTTTGCGAACGAAAGAAAGCACCTTTAAAGAGGATGTTAAAGTTAAAAACACGAGTAAGATTACACGAAAAAAAAAACAATAAAAATTATTTAGTAGCATGCCTACACAGGCAATTTTATAATATTAACTGCTAAAGCAAACATAAGAAAAATGCTAATACAACCTAACCTCCCACGTTGCAAAAATCACAATCCAGAGAAATAGAGTGGGGAGAACTCACTTCGAGTGCACTTCTTAATTTTCGGCAAATCTATAGATGTCGCCATTTTGATGCTTGCTTTAAGCTTCTAAATCGACACACTTCGTGTTCAGGTAGCGACATTAGTGATTTCTTCTATCTATCCTTATCGCACAATAATCTCGTCTAGGGATTAAAAAACACAGTCGAAAGTTTGTTAATCAAAGTGACGTTTCACAAATGACATTTTACTATGGCTGCGGAGAATATCATAACCTAACACATTTTTGACTAGACTGTCGGCTATAAACTACTATCATCGTAGTAAACAGAATTCCCTAAAAGTGTCGATTTCCTTGTTGCTCTTGCGACATTTGTATTTGTTATCTTTGTTACACAAGAATCTCGGAATGGGAATATATTTTCGGTACCTGAACACGTAAGTGTGCTGATTTAGTGACCTTAGCTTGCTTACCTTTGTTAACTTCAACGCTCAAAAATAACAAAAAAGTTGGAGTAATTATCTTCATATATTTAGGTTTATAGCGGCTTGCCTCATCCAACTCAAGACAATAAAACATGATGAAGTAATAATTGACTGTTATTTTTCAACTTTATGTTGTCGCATATTTCCGTCCGACATAAAAAGTATCGCAGGTGTTCTTACTACGCGTTCGCGTTGGAAAGAGAACATTGGTTTACGGTCGGTTCATTGCGTTTTTCAGTAACATCCTTGCAACACATGGCAGATTTGCAAATTATATGTATGCTTAAATAATAGGTCTAATTTGTGTTAATAACCAATACACATTTATTTTTTGTAAATTCCCGCTTTTAAGGGCATAAAAATGGAACCTTTCAATTTTGACCAGTTCGAGTAAGTTAACGCTTATTCTCCCTCCTCTACTTCTTTGGTCCAGTCCAGAGTCCAGTCCTACGCTGAACACATGTGGTGTCGCAGTCAATCTCAATTAGCTGTGGTGGTAGTGGTGAAAGTGGGTTTTTCAGTGGTAAGTTTTCTTCTCATAATTTCTGTACTTAGCCTATCTGAAGTACTTATCTACTATTACATTATTACATTACAATCTGAGACTCATTAGTGATTACCGCTCCTTACATTTTGATTATGAATATTTCAAGTTAAATGTTCTGTGAATCCCCGTGCTATATGTACTTGCGTAATAAGTTACTTGATTCCATGTTGTTTATGTTTCAGAATCCCCTGCTGTATGATAAAGCTTATCTTTTAAGAGATAGTGAGTAATATGTTAGTTACTTCTAAGCAATCGTTATTACAGTTATAAAATTGCTAGAAAATTGTTAGAAAGAATGTCTGAAGAAGATAATTCTTCATCTCCAATTTCCACTTCTGGAGATGAAACTCTTTCAGAAAGTGATGTGGAGATTACTGAATCTGAAGACGACTCTTCAGATGATGAATCATTTGGATCTAATGAAAAATTAAATAATGAGCAAGTAAGTAGGCACATGATTAGTTAACATAATTAGTAAATACAAAATTGAAAAAAGTGTAATAAGGCATATTTTAACGTCATTCATATCTTCGTTGTACTTGCAATCCGTTTCAAGTGTGATCTCGAGTTAATATGCATCTCTCTTCAATTTACGGTCGGCAATCGACGTGAAATGCTATGAAATCCTAATAAATTCTCTTCAAGTGTTGAAGACCATATCAATTGATATGCATATCAATGTTACAGAATAGCCCTGAATGTGTCTCTCTTTATTTGGCAATCGGCAATCAACTTAAATTGCTTTGAAATCGTATCAAGTTTTCTTCAATTATTGAAGACCATATCAATGTTACAGAATAGCCCTGAATGTGTCTCTCTTTATTTGGCGGTCGGCAATCAACTTAAATTGCTTTGAAATCGTATCAAGTTTTCTTCAATTATTGAAGACCATATCAATGTTACAGAGTAGCCCTGATTTTTAAATTTAACCCTGAAATGATAACATGGTGTCGTCAGTGATACAAGTAAAATTCTTTTTGCTGTGCAATGCGCAAATTGTAAAGTGATAGATATTTTCAACCTTTCCGTGTGTTGTGTTTCACCTTAGTTGACCCTAAAGCTAGCTTTACATGATGCCTCATTTCGTGCAACAACGCAAGCGCTAATTGCATGCATCTACGCATACAATAGCATGCATCTACGCACACAATAGCATGCAATAGGAAGCAAGGACGCATGCGTCTTAAGTATGCGTCAAAGTATTTATAGGAGAGTTCATTTCACTGTATATTGCGAAATGAAAGAAAGAAAAGTAAATCCTGTTTAAGGCTTCCACGGTTGAATTCCTGGCTTTCGGTTGGAACCGCGTTTCTCGGGTTTCTTCTACTGCCGACATTTCGTTTTCGTTAAGTCGTTGAGATTGTAGTCTCAACGACTTACAAGAAGCAGCAGCAAGACCACCAACAGCAGCAGCACCATCACCTGCAACAGCAGCAGTAGCTCTGGGGAAGTACTTCTGCAATGGAGAACGAAACGTCGGCAGTAGAAGAAATCCAAGAAACGGGGTCCCAACCGGAAGCCAGGAAGTAACCAAGTAAATCCCGTATTAAATAATAGTTGTCTTTTATTTGCACGTCAGATCAGTTCACTTTTACCCTGGATCACTTATTCAAAAATTTGTCTGTTTTATTTGACCACATGATCTAACCCAAAGTGATCCAAAACACTTCCCGCCTTGCTGATACTACACCTCGGAAATTATAGATCAGTTTGGATCAGTTGGTTCACTTGTAGAGGGGATGTTATTTCAACTGTTTGTCAAATTACATTACTCGTCCAAATAACCTTTTGTTTTTGCTTAACTCACTGTAAAATGATGCAAAAGTAATATCTTCATCTGAAGATTAAAATGCAGCAATCGCATCTCGCATGTTACTGTTACTATTAAATCGATCATTTAAGATCAGTTCACTTTGGGTTAAACTGAACTGACCTGAACTAATCTGCTTTGCAAATCAAAGACAACTATTGGCAACAAAAGTGACGACTAGCGCCTCTGGTTTTCGTCAGGAAAACTTCAAGTATTAGCGGGCTTTTTAAATTAGTATCTATGTCTTTTTTTTATAGAAAAATCCTTTTTAGCAATTATTAAAACTAGTTTACTGAATGAAATAAATAGCGTTGCGTTTAAAGACCTTATTTCTACTTAAGTTTATCCTTATTTTATTTATAAATGTCACTGCAAACGTGTTTAAAGATTTATTAAAGGTGTGTACTTGCATTAAGCAACGTAATTAGCTGTGTTGCAATAAAAAGCAAACTTATGTATGTAAAACGTAATAAAATAAAAAAATGAATGAGTGCAAAACTGTAATTATCAGATTTGGAATAAATGCTAATAAAAACTGGGGCAAATTAATGCTTCTTTATTTACTCAAAGGTCGCGGGAACTTTCACTATAAAAATACACTACTAAGTATTTCTTGTTAAAAACTTAATAAAATATAAGCACCATAACTTTGAAAATGGACAAGGAAATTTCTCACAGATACAAAGAAAATAGAATGCAGTTGCCATGGAAACAGTTCCAGCAGCTAAGCCTCTGATTGGATGTCAGTATTTTCCTTGCCCTCTGATTTCGCCAAGCCCACATACTCCTTGCTGCAAGTTTGCGTATCTATAGAGTTGCCATAATTGCTATGCATTAATATGAGACGGTTAAGCACTAAATAAGAAAAAAGTGGACCTGGTAATAGTTTATTTTACTCTTAAAAATGATGAATAAAGTTTAAGCAATCTAATAAAACGAATGAAAAGTTGCAAGGCTAATCCCTTTTAGCCCAGTCATATTTTCAAGTTGATTATACTTTCTTAATTATATCATTTTCTTCTTTCATATAATTATAAAAGTCGTGCAAGTCTTTTTAAAATCGTGATGACATCGATTGCAGTGAAACCCCCGAGCAGCCTCTGTGCAGCTGTTTCAACCCCATTTGAGGCTTCTTCAGCAAAAGCGTAGCTCTGGAATTCCACTGTAAACCAAAACGATTGGACTAAGGATAATCGCAAATACATTAGGATTCACAAATTGAAGCCAGTTTTCTACATAATAAGTCATTCCATGCAGGGCGGCTCTCTTTGTGAATTATAGCTTACTAGGCAGCAATACAGTGGCCATTTACTATAAATTGTCATACAGTATAAAGTCAAACCCCTAGTCGCCTGAGGGTGCGCCTTAAGCAGCTAAGATCGTAGACTTTTGATTTTTTTAATACTCCTACAAGCTTTGTTGCAACTGGTCGAGAAACCGTACACTGTGCGATCACGAGCATGCGCATTAAACAAAAGTACTTTTTCTCTAATTCAGGTATTCATCGCCCCTGAACTCTCCACTTTTATAATTTATATCACTGGAACGCCATAAACATGTCTGTATAACTTGATGAAATTTAGTGTTTCTTTATTATACCACTCCATGATGTCTGTGACTTTTTAGTTCGACGAATGCAAAAGTACGGTTAACAAAAATGCAGAAATAACGCAAAGGATTCCCATCAAATTTGGGAATCAATCGCGTCACCTTGCCTTTAAAAAAAGCTTCGCTGTGAATTAACGCAACCAAGCTGGCGCGCGTTTCATTGCACTATAAACGCTTGTTTACATCAAGATAAAAGTAATGCGGCATCGTCTAAAGATGACTAAAAAGGGGATGCCTAGTATGCCCATCTCATTCCGTCTTGCTTGCATCCCCTTGCCTCTCAGAGAATAGTGTGCTGCGCTATAAAATTACGCATGCAGTCATTCATGCATTTTATTGCGTTATAAATGCATGCAACATGATGCAAGAAATGAGGCATCGTGTAAAGCTACCTTAATAGTAAGGCTATATGCTATTTGAATATTAGACATTCAGTTTTCAAATAGTCAAAAATTACAATTCTCATGAACTCATGAGCGTCTAGATTATAAGACTTTTGGGACACACGTTATATAAAAAATTGAGTTCGTAGTTTGGCTATTATGAAGGTTTCATGTAATTCAATTGTTAATTAAGGAACCATAATCTATGTTAAAAATCAAACAACAAAGCTATCATTTTTTATATCTTTAAAAATAAAAAAGTTATTTGCATTTAAAATGTTGGTAAATTTTACATTTTTCAACCGTACCACAAAACAACAAGAAACTCAATGTTACATTCTCAGTTCTTTTCTGTTTCCATTACTCATGAAGAAACCTGTACAGTACCATCGAAAATGGAACACCTATACACACATCTTAGACAAAACAAATACAATCAAAATCAAAAGCTTAAGGATGCTCGATGCACCGCAATCAAAAACGATTTGCAACAAAATTTTTTAAAATAAAAACTTCCACAGTAAATTTAAGTCCGTTCACTTTAGAGCTTAGACCACGTGGTAAGTGTACAATTAACAGCGAAAACCTGAATATTATTAGACGTGAATAACGGATTTCTATTGGTACTCCATTATGTTTGTACTCAAAATTTCAGATTACAAAAAAAAAACTCAATTACTTCTACTACTGAAGTACTTTGAGAACAAAGAATTTTTTAGATTTTTTCGGATATAAGGTTATATATCTTTATTTTTAATAATTTCGTCACTAAACATTTTCTTTTTACAAGTATTTCAATGGCCTGTTTTAAATTATTTTTGGTAAAATAAATCCTATCGCGGAGGTATTCAAATTAGAGAGCTTTGATAGTAGAATCAAATAATCGAAAAATGACTTCGAATGAATGAATTTAGGTAGGAAAGTAGGAATACTGGGTGTATAGTTTAAAACGCCGACCATTGAAATACTTATAAAAAGAAAATTTCTAGTAACGAAATTATTAAAAATAAAGGTATATAACCTTATATCAGCAGAAAGCTGCATTTAAGTGCTATCCATTTCTGAAATAAAAAGTAGACCGTTCCATTAAAAAAAATGAGATACCGAATGTTTCGTAAGTATCGATCGCTCAGTATAATGCAAAACGATATCTTAATTTTGTTCACATTTTCATAATGGCCAAAGTCCTAACAAATATCGTGTTAGATTTTCGTTCGTCTGTGTTACCTCATTAATCAGAAATTCAAATTCAAACTTACTGAATTTTTGCAAAATTCTTCAAGAAAAAAAAATTATTTTATGAAAGTTATTCAATAAAATCAATATATCTTTATACCGCTGTAATCTGTTCATTGCGGCGCATCCAAATATCTAAAAATATACAGGGTGTTCCATTTAAAAAAAATTAGTTTCCACGAACCACCATTTTTCTGATCACTCTGTATACTTCAAAATAATTTTACAATATGCCGCGTATTGTCTAGTATAAAATTCTTCTTCTTTTTTTCCTAATTTTTTTCCCCATGAGCCTCACAGAAGAAATACGCATCGTTGGGCCACCCTGTACAAACTAGTCTTTTTAAAGATAAAGTCAGCAGTGTAAACAAAAATGGACTATCTTCGTTTGTTTTCAAGTTGTAGACAAAAATTGCCATTTTCGACTTTTCGACTTTTGGGCATTTCTCCTTTATTTGTAAAGATATTAAAAAACTGCAGAAAGCAGAAAATGTAACTAAGATAAAATGATTCCCATTTGAAACTAATTTCAACATCCTAGAAACAACAATTGAAAATTAATATTTCAGTAGAGTTGTAAGACATTAACCCCATAAGGTGTTAATAAGGGTGGAGTATTTGAATAATTATGTTTTATATGTGTTTTAGTCAATAGATGACCTTAATATTTTAACTTTACTGAAATATTATTAATAATTAGTAATTTTTTCTAATTCAATTTTTCTTTCTAGGATATTAAAAAGAGTACAAAGTGTAATATTTTACCTTTTAAATTCAAATTTGAAATATTTAAGTGTTAATTGAACACTGCTTTACAGGAAACAACCATCTAAAAAAAATGTTGTCACATAAAAGTTGCGGCTATTTTATTTTATTTTTTTTTAATGCCTAAAAATGGATTTTCGTATTGCCGTGCACCGCCTACTAATTAAAACAGAACTAGGAATAGATTCATATTGATATTTTATGAATGGTGGTTTCGATATATTTAGAATTTATTTAATAGTAATTAAAGTTGCAGTTTGTAAAATTATTTTGATTAATTAAGAAGTTATAGGTATAAATAAAAGAAGAAATTAAGACAGTGCTGATACTGCACTGTTACTGCTGTAATTTTCTTATTATTAGGTTTTGGTTAAAAGCGAATTAAGAAAAAAAGCTTTATTTTGATCTCCTACAATTGCCATTTCAATCTCCTGCGTACGTTATGAGACTAACAGTATATAGTGGCCGCCAAAAAGTTCGCACCATATGAGAAAATTTTTTATAATTGATTTCTTTTTTAACTTTTTGCGCCGATAACCAAATATAAGCAGAACAGATCAAGTGAACAACTTTTAGTGTGGCTAAAAATAGCACTTATTTAGGACACGAAAATTTATAAAACGTTGTAATTTGGAATTGTTGGATACATTAGACAAAATTTTAGTAGGACTCGATAAGTATTTACAAAATGAATTTCTTAGTTGCTAGACAAAATTTTTTTCGCCCTAATAGTTCGAAAAAAAGATTTTCGAAATTCTCAGTTTTAAACGCTACTAAAAAACTGTTAGCATGATTGAAATCTACAAAAAAAATATAAGACAAGTTTTCAGCGTTTTAATAATTAAAATAATAGGGGGAGGGGGGGATCACATTAATAAAACTAACCCTGTATACCGTTTTTAAAAAGATAGGTTTGTAGATATTTTGAATTTTTGGGGAAAGGTTTTACTGAGGTTCAAATTTGATAAATTTGAGTTTGACATAAAATTTGGAAAATCGATATCTTTGTAGAAAAGTATAAAATATACTTATTTGTATACAGGATGAGTGGGGAGGAATGGGACTAACTTCAGGAACGTATTGTACACGTAAAAATAATAAAATAAAAAAAAATTAAATGTAATTCGTCATTTGTTTTCGAGTTTTAACAAAATACCTTACATATTTTTTCTCAATTGAAGTATTCACATCAAAAGATCCACAATTGTAGTTTTTTTTTTATAAAATTTGAACATTTCACTTAGAGCAAATTTTCAAGTGTGTATTTAAGTGTATTTAAGTGACGCAGAACAACGAAATCAAAATATCTAATCAGCTGTCCAGAGGCTGCTCGAGGTTCTCACTGCAATCAAAAACGATTTGCACAAAATTTTTCTAAGATAAAAATAAGGTAAGGGAGAATGCTAAAGCCGGCAATACATGATCATAAATTGCATGAAATTTACCTGTAATTTATGACAAAACCTATTTTTCAACGTGTCTAGCGAGCAAAAAGAATGACATGAATTTATACATGTAAAATTGACAACAAAGAGCAAGTTCTATTTCTCAAGGTTTTTGACGTGAAACTTTAGTAAATTCCAGTGACTTTGATTATTGCTGGTGGCTGTTGACTCAGATGAATAAATAATGACTTCAGTTAGTTTATGTAGGTATATGTTTATAAATAATTTTAGCTTGAAGATAGTTTAATCATTGATAACCAAGTGCTCTCCGTTTGGATGATACCATTGATAACATAATCCGACATTCCCAGCTGCTCAAAGAAAATAACTTGAAGTTAGAAGCATTAATGAGTTACCATTTTCACCAACATTAACATTCTAAATTACTATTTAGCGGAACATCTTTTTATTATTATTGAAACGTGTATTGCGAATTACAATTCATGAATTTATACACACATGTTTACATGAATTTTTACGTGAAATTATTGGAACATGTATTGCCGGCTTAAGGAATATTTAAATATAAAATAAAAGTTGACAATCGATAGGCAAAATTCGACGAATATTCAATACTGGTGCTTTCATAAAAGAAAGATAATACAAGAACAACTCAAGAGAGCAACGTCTAATGTACATAAACGAGCCAGGCACTGCCTTCAAGTCCTTGGAGGCGTATTTGAAAATTTGCTATAAACATTAAACGGTCCAGTTACAATTCTTGAAATTTCTTTGAAATTTTATTTCAGATATTCGGCTTCGCCTAAAAGACTAACCCTTAATTTAGCAAAAATTATTTAATCATTGATTAATTTAACAGCGTGATTGGTTGCGTGAAACAATATAATTGATTGTTTCAAATCTATTGTTAACTTCGTTCAATGATGTTCTTTAATCAGAGAATTAAATTAATCGCTGATTAACAATTTTTTTTGTGAAACCCACGGTAATAGTTGTGACAGTACACTTTCTTGAAATGTCCAAATTTTGTAAAAATTAATGTCAATGTTCAAATTTCGTAAAAAAAACTACATTTGTCTATTAGGGAATCTTTTGATATGAGTACTTCAATTGAGAACAAAATATATTGTAAGTTATTTTTACGTGTACAATTCATTCCTGAAGTTTGTTCTTTTCCTCCCCACTTACCCTCTATAATTATTGTAGTCGAAGAAATTTAAGGAACCTGCAGTACAAAATGAACAATGTATTTGTAAAAATTTTCGAAAATAGTTTTAGGTCCGCTCTACACGCATATGTACCTGTGCTTCGGCTACTAAATGCTTCAGTTTTAACTCAAAATTGTAGTATTTACTTCAGTGTCAGCGAAGCTGGTCCCATCGCAGCTTCAGATTGCAAGATATTCTGCAGTGTAGTATTTTTTCTAAAATGTGTAGCATTCTCTCCTACTTCCTTTAAAACATCACATCGCGTGTTTAATAATACGTTAAATTAATAAATTTGCGAAAATGAATGAATTAGTTATTATTAATAATTTCTGTCTATTAATGGTAAATGTAGTAAATTTTAATATAAAAAGATCAAATCTTGTAATTCCAATTGTCACAATAAGCGTTTCGTGCAGGAATAAATAGTTGATTATTAGTTTAAATACAATAACAATTTTTTTTTAATAATAATTGATGGAATAATTCAGAATTCGGAATAAATAAATTCATTAATTATTCTCAAATATTTTTTAATTTTATTGTTAATACTGAAGTAGCTGTCAAATGTATTGCGTATCATCTACATTTGTACTGCTTTTCTGAATCGTCCCATTAATTATTACAAATTTTTCGATAATTTTCAACAGACAGGAAAATTATATACTTTTTTAATATTTACTATTTATGCATATTAAAAGTTCAATTTCTTATTTATAATAAATCTAAACAGATCAAAATTAACGAACCACTATACAGGGATTTTTTCTTCTTTTTATATACATAGTCGTTATATGTACTTTCGTAAAAAAAACAGGTCAATGCATTATGTAGAAGGCTATGAGCAACAGATATACATCACAAAAAATTAAGATGCGTTATTCCTTACATTGTTCCTCATAATAAGAATGCGAATGTTCATTGAGTACACAAAATATCTTCAAATGAATTTTATCAAGTTCCAGAAGTAGAAACGAATTGCTGTTAATTTGACATTAATAACTGAAGATTGTTCACAGCTGACTGTTCTTTGATTAGCTCGTAACTTATTTTTTTTTCCAGATGGAACATCTTAACGACCTAATGAAAATTTCATATCCTGTAAAAATGTTAAAAACCGAAATGCAAAGGAGTGGTTTTCTCGAATTACTTAAGATCACATTACGATTGCGATAGGTTTAGGAAGTAAAAAACAGAATGAAACACAATGATCTGTAAATTTCAAGTATGTAAAAATATATAGCATGTTCTATTTAGAATGATCTGTAAATTCCAAGTATGTAAAAAATATATAGCTTGTTCTATTTAGAATAAGAAAGTTGATATCACTTCCGGCGAAACCAGAAGTCGTACTGTGGCCAACACTACGTCACAAAATTCAGCTTTTTATTTAATTTCTGGATCCCGAATTTTATATAAAATATAAAAACTCTAGAAAAGTGAACACGTAGCGTGACATCCTATACATATTGTGTATGCGACATAGCTTTATTACAACTTTTTCTCTTATTTTGATCTCTACTATCACCTACCAAACGGTATACAACTTTCTTTATTATCACCCTGTATAAATGTGGATTGTCATCTAGACAGAATCGTAGCTGAAGATGTCAATTCTTTCTACGTGGATGGATAGATTACCGACTATTTGATTTCTATTGATACTCCATTAATCGAATGACCAACAGTTCCAACGTAACTTTCATAGAGCAATACGGCTAATAATATAAATTCTCTTATAATCTCACAAAAGAAAATTAATTAAACAAAAAGAAATAATGAGTTTTCAAAATATTTTTTAAATTGATCTCCGCCGCGTTCAACACTTTCTTGCTACAACGTAATTAGCATTCATTATTAAATTTGTAAGTAATTATATTAAATGATTAGCCATATTTTTTAAAGTGATCCAGTACAACATTAAGCTACACAGAAAAAAATGAGTAGTAAAAAGTAACACAATTGTAGTAAAAATTATAGCAAATATTAGAAGAATTGTAATAAATTTTACGATAAGAATAGAGTCCTGCCTCACAATTGTATGAACAATTCCTACAATCCTACGAATATCTCCTACAATTTGTTTCTGTCTCCATTTTTACTACAACTTTTTTTCTGTGTATTTACTTACCTCATATCACTGAATTAAAAAAGAAATACATGTATGTCCAGTTCAAGAAAAAAGTTTTATTACAGTAGATACTAAAACAAAATGCAACTTTTACCAATTTGTAGTATTTATTGAATGATTTTATATATTTTTTTCTTACTTAATTCAAATCGGACTATAGTTATGTATCTCTTGTGGCATATTTTATCTTGCACCCGGTATAAAGATGAAGTTCAGGCTTTGTATAACTAGATTTATGGTAATTATTTTACAAAATAATTTGTAAATATTTTGTAACGCAGTGTAATTTCTTTTGTCATAATAAATTTTTCTATTAGGCACCTGTGCCATTTTTCGCAAATGCTACAAATCGAAGTACGCAAGCTGAAGCTGCGATGGGACCAGCTTCGCTGACACTGAAGTAAATACTACAATTTTGAGTTAAAACTGAAGCATTTAGTAGCCGAAGTAAATACTTCAGAGTGAAGTAAACACTTCGATAATTTCTACACGAATGCTACTTGCCGTAGTATCTTCCGGAAAATAATAGTACTTACTTCAGAGTGTAGCATCTTCTCAAAAACTGAAGTAAATACTACGAAGAAGATACTTCAAACTGTAGCATTAGCATTTACTTCGTTTTTATTCATACCACCCAATTTTTCTCAAATTAATTGCGATTTTTTTTTCAATTATTAAATTAAGTTGTTTCTTCTTTTTATGTTGTATTACCCGATAACCAACTAAAGCCATTATAATTATACTTCAGCTTGGAGTGAGCGCTTTGGAGAAGGTACTGAAACTTGCACTATTAGATGTTCGTCGTTTTTATTTGTTATTTATGTGTTTTGAAGCATTTATTTCGCAATTTTGTAGTAAAAGCACTTGCTACATTTTGTTTATCAATCTCAATGTCTAAAAGACATGACAGACATAAAATACTATTCCGGCTAGCTGATAGTGGCATAATACTGCTTTTTTTTCTAGGTAATAAATGCGAACTGTAAGTATATGAAGTTAATCCGCCAAATTAATAAACCAAAATTCGAAGATGTTACTCCAATGGTAAACAGTGCCGTTCCATTCCTAATTGATGGAGATTCACTGATGCTTTCTGCATTAAACCAGAAAAATTACAACTTGGAATTTGGTGGACAGTTTTTGCAGGTCGTTTATTATTGCGAAAGAATTTTAGATATACTAGTACGAAAAGGTGGTAATTTTATTATCCTCTTCTGTGATGCTTGGAAGCTTGTATGGCATAATAATTGGTACCTTCAGAACTGCCGTTTATCTCTCCATAACCACCTGAAATATAACACGGGCTTCACTGTCCACAAGTTTCCTACATTTTATAGCACTGAGTTGTATTATTTGATCAAAAACATCAAACCTAGATGCGTTTTCCTGCATTTAGGAACACATTTTGATGTGAAACAACTGAACGGAAAATTAGAGACCTTTGGAGAAACTGCTCTTTTAAACGAATCTAGAGCAGCTCGATTGTTTTGTGGTGAATTAATGTTATTTTTCAAGTACGGCTTATCATGTGTTGATGTGGATGAAATTCAACCTAGTGTGTCTATTATTTCTTCATTTCATCTGGAAGTTCCGAAAGAATATAATGAAATTATATCACGTGTTCTTGAGAAAGAGATTAAAGAAGATTTTTACTGTATATTGAAGCAAAAGGTTCCACATGTAAATATAACACACCACTATAATAATAAAGACATCCGACGTGTTGTAATAGTTATAGCCGGGAGCGAATTTTTAAAAACTACAAAAGATATTACCTCATTGAGGTTAATCTTGGTGTGTTGTGCTGCCCAGGAAGTGTTGAAATTAGAAAATCGAGGCTGCACAAACTTAAAGTTAAATAAGAAATCCGCTGGAAAATTTCAGGACATCATTCTGGAATGGCACAAACGATTACATTTTGTGTTAAACTGCATTCAACATAAAAACTTTAAGTGGAATAATATAGGCGACTTGTGGCAGGGAACACTCTTTACTAATATTTGCTCTATGATTACAACTCAAATTACCGGCGGTAAAGACCTTGGCTTCTTTCAAGAACCGTACGAAGAACTAATTTATCAAGTAGAGCAGGCGTCAAGTGAACACATAGAACCGTATCCTATCGAACCAGTTGATGGTATCAAATGGCCTAAATTTGTAATTTTGAAAAATAAAACATCAGGTTAGTGTTTCTTTTTTGCTGGGAAGTTGGAATAAATAGCCCGTTGATTAAAATATTGTTTTATTAAAGAACGGAGAAGAGATTAATTATTCACTGCACAGCACAACATATCAATGCATCGCCATCATCCTTACTGCTACTAACTACTACCTACATCTCCTCGCTAGATGTCAGCACCAACGTGGTGGTGAAAATGATTGAACAACTACTCCAACACTCCCCCTGTTTGATCATTTTCATGTTTAACAACACTTACCATTTGTCTTAATTTTGTAAATCTGGTTTTACAAAGTGCTTTTGTTAATATGTCTGCATATTGTAATTCACTGGGAACAAATATTACATCTGTTTCATTTAATTCATATTTTTCTCTTATGAAGTGGTACTGAATATCAACATGCTTAGTTCTTCTGCGAAACTCAGCATTTTTAACTAATTTTATTGCACTTTGGTTATCAATCAAGATTTGTGCTGTATCACCATGTTGATGTTCAATGCCTTTCAGTAGCTTTTATAACCACACACTTTCTCGTACGGTCATGCTGGCTGCAACATATTCAGCCTCGGTTGTGCTGAAAGTTATCATCCTTTGACGCTGTGACGATCATGTGATTGGTCCACCACTCAATACAAATATGTATCCTGTTGTGGAGCGTCGGGTTTCAGTGTCCCCGGCAAAGTCAGCATCACTGTACCCTCTAAAATCTAAATTTACACTGTCATTTTCTCTCTGATACAATCTACCATATTAGAAATATAGCGAGTTATTCGTTTTACAGCTTCACAGTGCGAAGTATTGTAATTATTCAAAAATTTACTTACCTAGTTTACAGCATAGGCTGTGTCGGGTCTACTCACTGTAGCCAGGAACAGAAGTGATCCAATGGTTTCACGAAATGGAAACTTTACATGTACAATGTCTGTTTCTACTGCCGCAACAAGTTTTGTATTAGGGTCAGCTGGAATAGCTACTATCTTCGCGTCTTTCTGGTTAAACCTTTTCACAATCTTTTGAGCATAGTTGACTTGATGAATAAATAGTTTCCTAGCTGCCCGGTTTCTTATAATTTCCATTCCACAGAAATTTTCAACTTCCATGACTTTAATTGTGAATACTTTTTGCATCTCACTTACAATTTCTTCTAGGGTTTCTCTGTCCCTGCCTACTAGTAGTCCATCATCTACAAATAAAGCAAGAATTAAGACATCAGCATCATTTCTTTTCCTGTAAAATATACACTTATCTGTATCTGTCTCTTTCGGTTCAAATTTAGCTAGGAAATTTACAAAAGTCAGATTCCAGCACCTAGGTGCTTGTTTAAGTCCACAAAGTGACTTTTCTAATTTACAAACATAGTTACTTTTATCATAATTTACCTCTAAACCCTCAGGGATGGACATATAAATGTCTTCTTTTACTTTACCGTACAGAAAAGCTGTTTTCACGTCAAATTGTAACATGTCGTAGTCCATCTTGGTTGCCAATGCTAACAGAACTCTCACAGAGTCATATCTTACAACAGGCGAGAAAGTTTCTTAAAAGTCAAGACCAGCACGTTGACTAAAGCCTCTTGCACATAATCTTGCCTTGTACCTTCTACTGTCCCCCTTTTCTTGAATTTTGAAATCCCATTTTGAATCCATCACGTTCTGTCCTTGGTTTGATAGTATACTCCAAGTCTTGTTGACTTCATGTGCCTCCAACTCCTCCTGTATTGCTTGCTTCCAGTATTCACTGTCTGGTCGTGAAAGTGCCTCTTGTATGGTTTCAGGTTCTTCGAGTTCAGCTACATTTACATAGTATCTTCTTGGCCGTTGTATCTGTGATCTATCTCTCAATCTGTAGTGATTAGCTGGTATGTTTACTTTGTTCATCTATGTCTTCAATTTCGTCTTCATTTTCTCTGTTGTTTTGCAAATCTTGAACAACATTATCAAGCTGGATATTTACTTCTTTGTTCATATTCTTCGTGTTTATGCTCTCCGAATATTTCTCGTTAAACCTGACATCTCTTGATTAACAAATTTTCCTTCTCACTGGATCAAATAGTCTGTAATTTGTTGACTCCCCCTGATAACCTACCATCACCATCTTTTTGGATTTGTTGTCCAATTTTTGCCTGAATACGTTTGGTATATGAACATAAGCCTCTGAACCAAAAATCTTCATGTGTTTTATTTGTGCCTTCCTACCTGTCCATGCCTCGTATGGTGTCATCTTTGTCTTCTCATTGTAGGTTGCACGGTTGATGGTATATACTGCAGTATTTACAGCCTCGGCCCATAGCATCTTAGGTAAATTTGCTGCAGCGATCATTGTCTTGGCACTTTCCATAATGGTACGATTGTCTCTCTCGCTTTCCCATTTTGGTGTGGGATATATGGAGCAGTAGTCTCCAGACTTGTACCTTTGGCCGACAAGTATGACTTCATGTGTGCATTTATGAACTCTGTACCACGATCCACTCTCAGAACACGTATTGGGTGCCCCACTTTATTTTCTACCATGGCTGCATATCCTTTGAAATAATCGAATACGTCAGACTTATTTCTTAGGAAATACACATACCGAAATGATGTGGCATCATCTTTCATCGACAGGAAGTATCTTGCTCCTCCCAGGGACTCGACCTGCATTGGTCCGCACACATCACTATGCACCATGTCACCAGGTTTGCTTTCTCGTTCAATTTTTGTTTTTGGCACAGCATTTCGGTGTGATTTTCCTAGTTGGCAGGCATCACAGAAGAATTCATCATCACTTGCTTTTAAACCACTAAGTAGGTACCCCTGTTTTTAATAAATTCATTAGTGTTTTAACATTTACGTGTCCTAGTCTGTCATGCCACGTTTTAAGGTTTTCCTAGGTTGACACATTTATTTCACATGTTGTAACCACTTTAAATAACATTCTGTACAGTTCGTTATTTTGCTTTACACCACTAGCTACAATAGTTCCATTTTTCACAATTTCTACATTATTTTCTTCAAATTTAATTTTATAACCTTTTGAAGTACAGACACCTACAGAAAATAAGTTTTTCTTCAATTTTGGAACAAAAAACACATCATCAATCTGTCCGTTCACCCACTCATTATTTACATATCGTTTTAGTTTAATTGTTCCAATACCGTGTACTATACATGTAGAATTGTCCCCAAGAGTAATGTCAAGGTCATCACATTGCCTAATTTCAGTGAACCATTCACGTCTGTAGGTAATATGACGTGACGCACCACTGTCCGTGACCAAAATATCTTCCATGTCTGTTTTCAATATTTCTTTTTCCACTGCCAATCTTGAATGATCTGGTGTCATCTTTTGACCTTGTCTACTGTTATTGGTAGCAACAAAAGCATTTAACGTTGACTCTCCTGGTTTCTTTTCTATGTTCTTTCTCCGATGCCAACATTGCCTCGCTAAATGACCTGCTTTACCGCAGATATAGCAGTTGAATTTACCCTTTTAATTTCCTCCATTTCATACAGTTGTCGCTCCTCAGCGATTAGGCGCTCCTGAAGTCGCTCTATTGTCTGTTCTTTCAGTGGAACATTGTCCCACGCTGTCACTAAAGGATAAACGGTAAACTGCCCAAAATTTTCGATACATTCGAAACTTCCTCCCCTACATCACGTAGTTGGCTGGCCATATTCAAAATTTTGGACACATGTTTCACAATTGGATCACTCACACTCATCGTATAACTGTGAAACCGTTTCATCAGCAATAATTTGTTTGATTCTGATTTTTGTTCATGAATCAAACACAGTTTCTTCCACATTTCATGAGCATTCGTACAAGTAATTAAATACTCGAGCTGGGTATAATCAACGGAGGACGAAATTAAGCACATGGCACGTGCGTTATCTTTTACCCACTGTTTTCCCGTCTCATTCTTCAGGTTTTCAGGTTGCACTCGTGTTCCAAGAACTAAGTCATTAAGGTCCAGTTTTACAAATGCGGTTCAACTTTGAGCTGAGGCTTAAAGCCTTAGAAACGATTATTTCAACAATTGTTGTGAAGGATTTAAGCCTCGGCTCAAAGTTGAGCCGCATTTGTAAAACTGGGTCTAACTCCATAAACGTTGAATATCGTTTTCAACTGGAATTTCCACAGCTGAAAATTACTCCCATCAAATTTGACAACGTTCCTTGCAATATTCTCTTCGGCCATTTTATGCTTCGTCGTGCACGTTTTTTCACAGAAAACAATCTCGCTTTAATCACTTCCAATTGTCTTTTTATTCCAAAAATGCTGGGCCCATAACCTGTTGATGTTGCTGGGAAGTTGGAATAAATAGCCCGATGATTAAAATATTGTTTTATTAAAGAACGGAGAAGAGATTAATTATTCACTGCACAGCACAACATATCAATGCATCGCCATCAACCTTACTGCTACTAACTACTACCTACATCTCCTCGCTAGATGTCAACACCAACATGGTGGTGAAAATGATCGAACGACTACTCCAACATTTTTAATTTTTCTAATGGAAAAGTGGAAATATAATCTTTTTCCTTTACTTCTAGAGCAAGTTATGATGCAGCCAATTAAAAATGCGCTGCTTGAACAATTTTGCGGAAGTGTATTTGAAGGAGTCAGTTGGGCTGATCCAAAGGAGGTGTTACTTCCTAAACAGTTTCAAGAATTACGTCACTGGCATTCTAGAAAACCATTAACAGATGACTACGATCACATTCCGAGTACTGGTTTAGAGAGACCTACCTCAAAATATGAACGGAAAAGGTAAGTTTTCGTGCTAAAATAGTAAAGGAGACTGTAGTTTAAGAGATAATTGAAATTAACCTCCGCCCACAATAATTTTTATATCCCTAGATACGTATTTCGGCAGCTAAGCTGCCATCTTCAGTACGCTACCAACTTAAAAGCACTAAAAAGATCTAAAAACAACCTAATCATCCTAATAAAATCATAAAAATGTTAAAACTAACAACAATCTAATCATCCTAAAAGATATATATGTTTAAATGTAAGTAAATATAAATTAATATGTAAAGATCTAAAATTAACCGTCAGAAAAATCTTACAAATAAGTTCTAACCAAACAACACGGAAATACGGAAATAAATAGTCCAAAGATCCGAAAAAAACTTCTTATTCTAACGAATAAATAAGTATAAATTCCCTGTTATTTAATATCTAAAAATCCTGAAAATAAAATATACAGTGACCGCCAAAAAGTTCGCACCATATGGGAAAATTTTTTATTATTGATT
The DNA here is from genome assembly GCA_036172665.1 of Prosopocoilus inquinatus. NCBI lineage: Eukaryota > Metazoa > Arthropoda > Insecta > Coleoptera > Lucanidae > Prosopocoilus > Prosopocoilus inquinatus. The sequence goes on along the minus strand of CM069872.1, from coordinate 23,765,333 downwards.
TAAAAAAAAAAAACACTTTCAGCGCCAATAGTTTGTACATGTTCGATAACCAAATATAAGTAGGACAATGCTGGTAAGCAACTTTTAATGTTGCTAAAAATAGCACTTGTTTCAGATACGAAAATTATAAAAAAATTTATAATTTGGAATTGCTGGACATATTAGACACAATTTTAGTGGGATTCAATTGCTACTTACAAAATGTGTGTCTTGATTGCCAGTCAAAATTTTCTTCGGTCCAGTATTTCGAAAAAAGGAAGGATTTCGATATTCTCAGTTTTGCCCAAGATGTGAAGAAGTAAATGGGCATTTGGTACTTACCTCTTACGAATGGTTAGCTTATTCATTTATATCCATACGCAGTGTTTAAAACAATCAAATTTGCTTTAGGACTTTTAACTGTTGCGTGCACATAAAAATTTGAAACGATTTTTCACGTTTCTGGTGCAAGGTTTTTTTTTACATAAAATTTTGTTATTACTTTTCATTTTTTGTTTACACCAATCTTCTAACCTTAACTTAGCCTAAGGAGACCGAGAACTGGAAGAATTGCATCTATTTTTTGGTTTGGACCCGTTTAAATCCGTACTTATAAAATCGACATTGGCACAAACAGTAAATACGATTTCATGGCTACCACGAAAAATATTGATTTTATAAGTAGGAATATTAAACGGGTCCAAACCGAAACGTACATGCAATTCTTGCAACTTTCGGTCTGCTTAGATTAAATTGGGATTATGAGAAACTTACTATGAAGAAATCAAAAACATTAACACGAAATCGTTTGTCAAAAGGCCTTGCACCAGAAACATGAAAAATTGTCTCAAATTTTCTTGGGTATGCAATAATTCGGAACCCAAGAGGAAAATTTATTGTATTAAATATTTTTTATAAATATGAATGAATAAGCTAACCGCTCGTAAGAGTTAGATGCCAAATGACCATTGACTGCTTCACATCTTGAGCAAAATTGAGAATATCAAAAATGTTCCATTTTTCGAAATGCTAGACCGAAGGAAATTTAGTCTGGCAATCAAGACATATTTTGTAAATAACTATTGAAACCTACTAAAATTTTGTCTAATACATATGTCCAGCAATTCCAAATTACAACAATTTTTTAATTTTCGTATCTTAAATAAGTGCTATTTTTAGCAACATTAAAAATTGCCCACCGGCATTGTCCTACTTATATTTGTTTATCGAACATGCATAAACTATTAAAAAAAAAATTATAGCGAAAAGGATACTTGATTTCATATATAAAAACGAAGTGTTACATGGTAATCAAAATGGTTGTATCAAGGGACGATCAACTACTAGGGCAATTTATCAAGTAATTGAAGAAATAGTTGAAGGAATTAACGAAGGAGAAGAAACAGTGGGTATATTTATGGACTTATCTAAAGCGTTTGACAGCATTAATCACAAAATTCTACTTCATAAATTATATCTTTATGGTTTTCGGGAACCAGCATTGGAATTACTGACTTCGTATATAAATAATAGGAAACAATGTATAACAACTGCAGACTCCCGCACCGGAAAAATGCATACATCAGAATGGTTATTCGTCGAAAAAGGTGTTCCGCAGGGTTCCATACCAGGGTCATTGTTGTTCCTGCTGTATGTAAACGAACTACCAAACTTAACAAATCACTCAACAACACTGTTTGCGGATGACACGTCACTCGTAATACGAAAAAAATCTAGAATTGAAGGTCAAATAAAAAGCACATTACAAAATTTCAACAACTGGTTCACTGATAATTGTCTACAGTTAAATGTTGCCAAAACACATTTATTACAATTTAATAAATCTAGTGATTTACATATAGACATAAATAGTGAAATACTAACTCCATCTGAGAAAACTTCTTGGCTTAGATGTATGCATGAATCTGAAACGGAAGGAACATATTAATAGGGTAGCATTGAAAATCAGTAAATTTAATTACGCCTTAAGAGTGATATCGTCCTCCGTGAATCGACAAGCGAGTTTAAGTGCTTACTATGCATACATATATTCCAGATTAATATACGGAATTATCTTCTGGGGCAATTCTTCAGAGGCTCTAAGACTCTTCGTGCTTCAAAAATCTTGTTTACGGACTATTTTCCATCTGCGGGGTAGAGATTCATGTAGGAATCTATTCAGTAACAATAAAACACTTAGTGATGCGAGTGATGCGAATATATAATTTTCTGCCGGCTAGTATTAAGACATTACCACAAAACGCTTTAAAATTGTGTTGAAAAACTTTTTATTAGAAAGTGCCTTTTATAGTACACAAGATTTCTTCTCTTGTGATATAAATAGAGCTTTACGACTGTGATATATTTTTATTTTTATTTTATTTTTTTTATATGTACTTTAAACACAGAAAGTGTTTGTATTTGGCCTTTGTACTCTTAATGTTTAATGTTTCATGTTTTATATATATACAGGGTGTAATCAAATTAGTTTCACATATTAATACCGTAAGTTCCTCATGATGTAAGAGAATTAATGCTGCAACTACCAAAAGTCTAGCTCAAAAATAAAAAAAAATGACCTAGTGGAGGAGTATTGACTCTTTTGTTTGAGAACTTTTGGTCGGCCGTGCACAAAAACAACGTTATAAAACAAAATTCAAGGTCAATTGCTTGATCGCATTTTAAAAGCTTTATGGGAACACAATAAAATAGAATCACCGACCCATTAAAGACGACAGTTCAAATTGACAACCTCTCGGTCGTGCCCCGTGTGGGCATTATAATTAAAGGAGAAGAATTTAAATCTGCCTGCATTGATCAGAATTAAATCTGTTTCATTAGATAATCGACAATAATTAGATATTGACATCCTGGTCTTTGTAAACCAACAGTACACATGATTTACAGTGCTAATTTCGCGTATTAAAGTAATTTAAAAAAATATTAGTCGCTCTGATTGATTGTTGCTTTGCTAATTATTTTCACTAACGAATACGTTTCTTCGTAGTTCGAGTGCGATGACGCTTTACTGTTTTGGTTCCACAAAATAATAAAAGCGATGACTGCATTCAATAATGATTTTCCGAAATGCAGAAAGAAAAGACATTCTTAAACATTTTGCGCAATAAAGAAATAACAATGCAGTTTATTGATGACCAGCAAATAAAGTACACGATGAATACGTATGAATTAGTAAAATAATTTTAGAAAATGGAATTTCTAATTTTTATTTATTTTTAGTTTTGTGGGCAAAAAGACTATTAACAATTACGTGAAAATTGAGAAAATTGATTAATTTAATAAGCAACGCGATGGATATTTATAATTCTATTCCGTTATGGAATTACATAAGCGATGATTTTAACCCAGTGTCCTTCAGTTCTAAGACGCTTTATTGTTTTACGACTTTTTATGATGCACTTGTAGAAACTGATACACTGCCAGTCAGAGGTTTTCAAACAAAAAGTTTCCGGGCTCTGGGGGGGTTTTAATTTGTTTAATTTTTCACCAATAAAATTCATATTTACAGAAATCATTTTCTTAAGTGATAAAGAACTTACAGTTTTAATATGTGAAACTTATTTGATTACAGGCTGTAGATACATACTATTGTAATGACGTGCTCCACACATTTATTGTACACAACGGAACAAAATAAACTAACTAACTATTAGCGCAAAAAGTTTTTTAAAAAAATCAATAATAAAAAATTTTCCCATATGGTGCGAACTTTTCGGCAGTCACTGTATATGTTATGTATAATTCGAAAAAAAAAAACTTAAGACATATATGTATATCTTTTAGGATGATTAGATTGTTGTTAGTTTTAACATTTTTACGATTTTATTAGGATGATTAGGTTGTTTTTAGATCTTTTTAGTGCTTTTAAGTTAGTAGCGTACTGAAGATGGCAGCTTAGCTGCCGAAATAGGTTTTCATCGCATCCACCCGTGGAGTCAAAAGAAACTGAATTATGATGTTTACCACGTAAAAATTGAGATTATCCTTGTTGGAGTAAACACTCACTTTTAGATACAATTTAGTCTGAAAAAGACATTAACGCCAAATAAGATAAAGATGAACAACACCAATTACACAGATTACAATTATTAATCTCAAGAATTTTTATGTGTTTAGCATTCATTCTCGCATCGCAAAAATCACACAGCATTTAGATTGTTTTCGGAAATGTGATCACTGTGATGCAGTCTAGTTAACGCAGTGTCATATAAAATTAGAGAAAGTAATATTTTCTTCTCGATGCGAATTTAAGAAAAAATTCACGCCACTGGTTGAAGTAATGTAATGTTTATGGATTAGGTTTAACCTGACCGTTGGCCCCAACCATACAAATAATTACTTGCCAATTTATCGCTTTATAAGATGCATCGGCGATTTGGTGTACTATTATCTAAGTTTTTTGTTACCGTACTAAACGTGGGAATAATATTTTCTAGTTTACGATATACATATACATTTTTATAGTGTTTTTCACTGAAACAAATATTGTGCGCTGAGTTCGCACTGGAGTGCACTAACTTAATAATAATAATAATAATAATAATAATAATAATAATAATAATAATAATAATAATAATAATAATAATAATAATAATAATAATAATAATAATAATAATAATAATAATAATAATAATAATAATAATAATAATAATAATAATAATAATAATAATAATAATAATAATAATAATAATAATAATAATAATAATAATAATAATAATAATAATAATAATAATAATAATAATAATAATAATAATAATAATAATAATAATAATAATAATAATAATAATAATAATAATAATAATAATAATAATAATAATAATAATAATAATAATAATAATAATAATAATAATAATAATAATAATAATAATAATAATAATAATAATAATAATAATAATAATAATAATAATAATAATAATAATAATAATAATAATAATAATAATAATAATAATAATAATAATAATAATAATAATAATAATAATAATAATAATAATAATAATAATAATAATAATAATAATAATAATAATAATAATAATAATAATAATAATAATAATAATAATAATAATAATAATAATAATAATAATAATAATAATAATAATAATAATAATAATAATAATAATAATAATAATAATAATAATAATAATAATAATAATAATAATAATAATAATAATAATAATAATAATAATAATAATAATAATAATAATAATAATAATAATAATAATAATAATAATAATAATAATAATAATAATAATAATAATAATAATAATAATAATAATAATAATAATAATAATAATAATAATAATAATAATAATAATAATAATAATAATAATAATAATAATAATAATAATAATAATAATAATAATAATAATAATAATAATAATAATAATAATAATAATAATAATAATAATAATAATAATAATAATAATAATAATAATAATAATAATAATAATAATAATAATAATAATAATAATAATAATAATAATAATAATAATAATAATAATAATAATAATAATAATAATAATAATAATAATAATAATAATAATAATAATAATAATAATAATAATAATAATAATAATAATAATAATAATAATAATAATAATAATAATAATAATAATAATAATAATAATAATAATAATAATAATAATAATAATAATAATAATAATAATAATAATAATAATAATAATAATAATAATAATAATAATAATAATAATAATAATAATAATAATAATAATAATAATAATAATAATAATAATAATAATAATAATAATAATAATAATAATAATAATAATAATAATAATAATAATAATAATAATAATAATAATAATAATAATAATAATAATAATAATAATAATAATAATAATAATAATAATAATAATAATAATAATAATAATAATAATAATAATAATAATAATAATAATAATAATAATAATAATAATAATAATAATAATAATAATAATAATAATAATAATAATAATAATAATAATAATAATAATAATAATAATAATAATAATAATAATAATAATAATAATAATAATAATAATAATAATAATAATAATAATAATAATAATAATAATAATAATAATAATAATAATAATAATAATAATAATAATAATAATAATAATAATAATAATAATAATAATAATAATAATAATAATAATAATAATAATAATAATAATAATAATAATAATAATAATAATAATAATAATAATAATAATAATAATAATAATAATAATAATAATAATAATAATAATAATAATAATAATAATAATAATAATAATAATAATAATAATAATAATAATAATAATAATAATAATAATAATAATAATAATAATAATAATAATAATAATAATAATAATAATAATAATAATAATAATAATAATAATAATAATAATAATAATAATAATAATAATAATAATAATAATAATAATAATAATAATAATAATAATAATAATAATAATAATAATAATAATAATAATAATAATAATAATAATAATAATAATAATAATAATAATAATAATAATAATAATAATAATAATAATAATAATAATAATAATAATAATAATAATAATAATAATAATAATAATAATAATAATAATAATAATAATAATAATAATAATAATAATAATAATAATAATAATAATAATAATAATAATAATAATAATAATAATAATAATAATAATAATAATAATAATAATAATAATAATAATAATAATAATAATAATAATAATAATAATAATAATAATAATAATAATAATAATAATAATAATAATAATAATAATAATAATAATAATAATAATAATAATAATAATAATAATAATAATAATAATAATAATAATAATAATAATAATAATAATAATAATAATAATAATAATAATAATAATAATAATAATAATAATAATAATAATAATAATAATAATAATAATAATAATAATAATAATAATAATAATAATAATAATAATAATAATAATAATAATAATAATAATAATAATAATAATAATAATAATAATAATAATAATAATAATAATAATAATAATAATAATAATAATAATAATAATAATAATAATAATAATAATAATAATAATAATAATAATAATAATAATAATAATAATAATAATAATAATAATAATAATAATAATAATAATAATAATAATAATAATAATAATAATAATAATAATAATAATAATAATAATAATAATAATAATAATAATAATAATAATAATAATAATAATAATAATAATAATAATAATAATAATAATAATAATAATAATAATAATAATAATAATAATAATAATAATAATAATAATAATAATAATAATAATAATAATAATAATAATAATAATAATAATAATAATAATAATAATAATAATAATAATAATAATAATAATAATAATAATAATAATAATAATAATAATAATAATAATAATAATAATAATAATAATAATAATAATAATAATAATAATAATAATAATAATAATAATAATAATAATAATAATAATAATAATAATAATAATAATAATAATAATAATAATAATAATAATAATAATAATAATAATAATAATAATAATAATAATAATAATAATAATAATAATAATAATAATAATAATAATAATAATAATAATAATAATAATAATAATAATAATAATAATAATAATAATAATAATAATAATAATAATAATAATAATAATAATAATAATAATAATAATAATAATAATAATAATAATAATAATAATAATAATAATAATAATAATAATAATAATAATAATAATAATAATAATAATAATAATAATAATAATAATAATAATAATAATAATAATAATAATAATAATAATAATAATAATAATAATAATAATAATAATAATAATAATAATAATAATAATAATAATAATAATAATAATAATAATAATAATAATAATAATAATAATAATAATAATAATAATAATAATAATAATAATAATAATAATAATAATAATAATAATAATAATAATAATAATAATAATAATAATAATAATAATAATAATAATAATAATAATAATAATAATAATAATAATAATAATAATAATAATAATAATAATAATAATAATAATAATAATAATAATAATAATAATAATAATAATAATAATAATAATAATAATAATAATAATAATAATAATAATAATAATAATAATAATAATAATAATAATAATAATAATAATAATAATAATAATAATAATAATAATAATAATAATAATAATAATAATAATAATAATAATAATAATAATAATAATAATAATAATAATAATAATAATAATAATAATAATAATAATAATAATAATAATAATAATAATAATAATAATAATAATAATAATAATAATAATAATAATAATAATAATAATAATAATAATAATAATAATAATAATAATAATAATAATAATAATAATAATAATAATAATAATAATAATAATAATAATAATAATAATAATAATAATAATAATAATAATAATAATAATAATAATAATAATAATAATAATAATAATAATAATAATAATAATAATAATAATAATAATAATAATAATAATAATAATAATAATAATAATAATAATAATAATAATAATAATAATAATAATAATAATAATAATAATAATAATAATAATAATAATAATAATAATAATAATAATAATAATAATAATAATAATAATAATAATAATAATAATAATAATAATAATAATAATAATAATAATAATAATAATAATAATAATAATAATAATAATAATAATAATAATAATAATAATAATAATAATAATAATAATAATAATAATAATAATAATAATAATAATAATAATAATAATAATAATAATAATAATAATAATAATAATAATAATAATAATAATAATAATAATAATAATAATAATAATAATAATAATAATAATAATAATAATAATAATAATAATAATAATAATAATAATAATAATAATAATAATAATAATAATAATAATAATAATAATAATAATAATAATAATAATAATAATAATAATAATAATAATAATAATAATAATAATAATAATAATAATAATAATAATAATAATAATAATAATAATAATAATAATAATAATAATAATAATAATAATAATAATAATAATAATAATAATAATAATAATAATAATAATAATAATAATAATAATAATAATAATAATAATAATAATAATAATAATAATAATAATAATAATAATAATAATAATAATAATAATAATCATAATCATAATCATAATCATAATCATAATCATAATCATAATCATAATCATAATCATAATCATAATCATAATCATAATCATAATCATAATCATAATCATAATCATAATCATAATCATAATCATAATCATAATCATAATCATAATCATAATCATAATCATAATCATAATCATAATCATAATCATAATCATAATCATAATCATAATCATAATCATAATCATAATCATAATCATAATCATAATCATAATCATAATCATAATCATAATCATAATCATAATCATAATCATAATCATAATCATAATCATAATCATAATCATAATCATAATCATAATCATAATCATAATCATAATCATAATCATAATCATAATCATAATCATAATCATAATCATAATCATAATCATAATCATAATCATAATCATAATCATAATCATAATCATAATCATAATCATAATCATAATCATAATCATAATCATAATCATAATCATAATCATAATCATAATCATAATCATAATCATAATCATAATCATAATCATAATCATAATCATAATCATAATCATAATCATAATCATAATCATAATCATAATCATAATCATAATCATAATCATAATCATAATCATAATCATAATCATAATCATAATCATAATCATAATCATAATCATAATCATAATCATAATCATAATCATAATCATAATCATAATCATAATCATAATCATAATCATAATCATAATCATAATCATAATCATAATCATAATCATAATCATAATCATAATCATAATCATAATCATAATCATAATCATAATCATAATCATAATCATAATCATAATCATAATAATAATCATAATAATAATCATAATAATAATCATAATAATAATCATAATAATAATCATAATAATAATCATAATAATAATCATAATAATAATCATAATAATAATCATAATAATAATCATAATAATAATCATAATAATAATCATAATAATAATCATAATAATAATCATAATAATAATCATAATAATAATCATAATAATAATCATAATAATAATCATAATAATAATCATAATAATAATCATAATAATAATCATAATAATAATCATAATAATAATCATAATAATAATCATAATAATAATCATAATAATAATCATAATAATAATCATAATAATAATCATAATAATAATCATAATAATAATCATAATAATAATCATAATAATAATCATAATAATAATCATAATAATAATCATAATAATAATCATAATAATAATCATAATAATAATCATAATAATAATCATAATAATAATCATAATAATAATCATAATAATAATCATAATAATAATCATAATAATAATCATAATAATAATCATAATAATAATCATAATAATAATCATAATAATAATCATAATAATAATCATAATAATAATCATAATAATAATCATAATAATAATCATAATAATAATCATAATAATAATCATAATAATAATCATAATAATAATCATAATAATAATCATAATAATAATCATAATAATAATCATAATAATAATCATAATAATAATCATAATAATAATCATAATAATAATCATAATAATAATCATAATAATAATCATAATAATAATCATAATAATAATCATAATAATAATCATAATAATAATCATAATAATAATCATAATAATAATCATAATAATAATCATAATAATAATCATAATAATAATCATAATAATAATCATAATAATAATCATAATAATAATCATAATAATAATCATAATAATAATCATAATAATAATCATAATAATAATCATAATAATAATCATAATAATAATCATAATAATAATCATAATAATAATCATAATAATAATCATAATAATAATCATAATAATAATCATAATAATAATCATAATAATAATCATAATAATAATCATAATAATAATCATAATAATAATCATAATAATAATCATAATAATAATCATAATAATAATCATAATAATAATCATAATAATAATCATAATAATAATCATAATAATAATCATAATAATAATCATAATAATAATCATAATAATAATCATAATAATAATCATAATAATAATCATAATAATAATCATAATAATAATCATAATAATAATCATAATAATAATCATAATAATAATCATAATAATAATCATAATAATAATCATAATAATAATCATAATAATAATCATAATAATAATCATAATAATAATCATAATAATAATCATAATAATAATCATAATAATAATCATAATAATAATCATAATAATAATCATAATAATAATCATAATAATAATCATAATAATAATCATAATAATAATCATAATAATAATCATAATAATAATCATAATAATAATCATAATAATAATCATAATAATAATCATAATAATAATCATAATAATAATCATAATAATAATCATAATAATAATCATAATAATAATCATAATAATAATCATAATAATAATCATAATAATAATCATAATAATAATCATAATAATAATCATAATAATAATCATAATAATAATCATAATAATAATCATAATCATAATCATAATCATAATCATAATCATAATCATAATCATAATCATAATCATAATCATAATCATAATCATAATCATAATCATAATCATAATCATAATCATAATCATAATCATAATCATAATCATAATCATAATCATAATCATAATCATAATCATAATCATAATCATAATCATAATCATAATCATAATCATAATCATAATCATAATCATAATCATAATCATAATCATAATCATAATCATAATCATAATCATAATCATAATCATAATCATAATCATAATCATAATCATAATCATAATCATAATCATAATCATAATCATAATCATAATCATAATCATAATCATAATCATAATCATAATCATAATCATAATCATAATCATAATCATAATCATAATCATAATCATAATCATAATCATAATCATAATCATAATCATAATCATAATCATAATCATAATCATAATCATAATCATAATCATAATCATAATCATAATCATAATCATAATCATAATCATAATCATAATCATAATCATAATCATAATCATAATCATAATCATAATCATAATCATAATCATAATCATAATCATAATCATAATCATAATCATAATCATAATCATAATCATAATCATAATCATAATCATAATCATAATCATAATCATAATCATAATCATAATCATAATCATAATCATAATCATAATCATAATCATAATCATAATCATAATCATAATCATAATCATAATCATAATCATAATCATAATCATAATCATAATCATAATCATAATAATAATCATAATAATAATCATAATAATAATCATAATAATAATCATAATAATAATCATAATAATAATCATAATAATAATCATAATAATAATCATAATAATAATCATAATAATAATCATAATAATAATCATAATAATAATCATAATAATAATCATAATAATAATCATAATAATAATCATAATAATAATCATAATAATAATCATAATAATAATCATAATAATAATCATAATAATAATCATAATAATAATCATAATAATAATCATAATAATAATCATAATAATAATCATAATAATAATCATAATAATAATCATAATAATAATCATAATAATAATCATAATAATAATCATAATAATAATCATAATAATAATCATAATAATAATCATAATAATAATCATAATAATAATCATAATAATAATCATAATAATAATCATAATAATAATCATAATAATAATCATAATAATAATCATAATAATAATCATAATAATAATCATAATAATAATCATAATAATAATCATAATAATAATCATAATAATAATCATAATAATAATCATAATAATAATCATAATAATAATCATAATAATAATCATAATAATAATCATAATAATAATCATAATAATAATCATAATAATAATCATAATAATAATCATAATAATAATCATAATAATAATCATAATAATAATCATAATAATAATCATAATAATAATCATAATAATAATCATAATAATAATCATAATAATAATCATAATAATAATCATAATAATAATCATAATAATAATCATAATAATAATCATAATAATAATCATAATAATAATCATAATAATAATCATAATAATAATCATAATAATAATCATAATAATAATCATAATAATAATCATAATAATAATCATAATAATAATCATAATAATAATCATAATAATAATCATAATAATAATCATAATAATAATCATAATAATAATCATAATAATAATCATAATAATAATCATAATAATAATCATAATAATAATCATAATAATAATCATAATAATAATCATAATAATAATCATAATAATAATCATAATAATAATCATAATAATAATCATAATAATAATCATAATAATAATCATAATAATAATCATAATAATAATCATAATAATAATCATAATAATAATCATAATAATAATCATAATAATAATCATAATAATAATCATAATAATAATCATAATAATAATCATAATAATAATCATAATAATAATCATAATAATAATCATAATAATAATCATAATAATAATCATAATAATAATCATAATAATAATCATAATAATAATCATAATAATAATCATAATAATAATCATAATAATAATCATAATAATAATCATAATAATAATCATAATAATAATCATAATAATAATCATAATAATAATCATAATAATAATCATAATAATAATCATAATAATAATCATAATAATAATCATAATAATAATCATAATAATAATCATAATAATAATCATAATAATAATCATAATAATAATCATAATAATAATCATAATAATAATCATAATAATAATCATAATAATAATCATAATAATAATCATAATAATAATCATAATAATAATCATAATAATAATCATAATAATAATCATAATAATAATCATAATAATAATCATAATCATAATCATAATAATAATCATAATCATAATCATAATCATAATCATAATCATAATCATAATAATAATCATAATCATAATCATAATCATAATCATAATCATAATCATAATCATAATCATAATCATAATCATAATCATAATCATAATCATAATCATAATCATAATCATAATCATAATCATAATCATAATCATAATCATAATCATAATCATAATCATAATCATAATCATAATCATAATCATAATCATAATCATAATCATAATCATAATCATAATCATAATCATAATCATAATCATAATCATAATCATAATCATAATCATAATCATAATCATAATCATAATCATAATCATAATCATAATCATAATCATAATCATAATCATAATCATAATCATAATCATAATCATAATCATAATCATAATCATAATCATAATCATAATCATAATCATAATCATAATCATAATCATAATCATAATCATAATCATAATCATAATCATAATCATAATCATAATCATAATCATAATCATAATCATAATCATAATAATAATCATAATAATAATCATAATAATAATCATAATAATAATCATAATAATAATCATAATCATAATCATAATAATAATCATAATAATAATCATAATAATAATCATAATAATAATCATAATAATAATCATAATAATAATCATAATAATAATCATAATAATAATCATAATAATAATCATAATAATAATCATAATAATAATCATAATAATAATCATAATAATAATCATAATAATAATCATAATAATAATCATAATAATAATCATAATAATAATCATAATAATAATCATAATAATAATCATAATAATAATCATAATAATAATCATAATAATAATCATAATAATAATCATAATAATAATCATAATAATAATCATAATAATAATCATAATAATAATCATAATAATAATCATAATAATAATCATAATAATAATCATAATAATAATCATAATAATAATCATAATAATAATCATAATAATAATCATAATAATAATCATAATAATAATCATAATAATAATCATAATAATAATCATAATAATAATCATAATAATAATCATAATAATAATCATAATAATAATCATAATAATAATCATAATAATAATCATAATAATAATCATAATAATAATCATAATA